>JAZDUH010000270.1:5868000-7214000 GCA_036419115.1 Scarus forsteni
TCTTCTATCTACCATCTTCTTTCCATCTTCCTGATGTGATGTTGTCACCTGTCATCCATCTATTTATCTGTGAGTCTATAAATATATATCATCTTTTTATTGTCTTATCGTCTTACAGCCTTTACGTCCTGTATGGACTTAGATAAGCACAGCACTTGAACTACTATCTTAAACTAATTACAATTCCTGTTTGTCCTCTTCCCTGTTGTCTTGTCTTGTCCTGTCTGTCACTATTTCCTCTTCTTTCACACTGTGGTGTGGCACTGCCCTCCCCTTCAGCTCACATCAGGGGTTAAAATAAAGTTTGAAGAAAAAGGAAAAAAAAGAAGAAATAAAAGAAGGAAAAAATAAAAAAAGAGAAAAAAAAGACTTTAAAAAACTGTCATCCATCTATTTATCTGAGTCTATACAAAGATCTTCTTTTTATTGTCTTATTATCATTATATATAAAACAAAATACCTTCTTTTCTAGTGCTACTCGTATGTATATGTTGACATTTTACTGTGTACTATTCCTATAGTACTTTAGTTGTCTCCAGGTCACCATCCTCTTTGCTTTTGTTTCTTTATTTTACATGAACCTCTTTGCCTTTTCGTCTGACTCTTTTGGACTTTGTTTGACCTGATTGTTGATTTATTGTCTTCAGGGTCTTGCCGTTTTCTGCCTTTGTTTTGTCTGTTAAGGCACTTTGCAAACATCTGTTTTTTAAGATGCTATATAAATAAATAAAAAGCTATCCCAGAAGAAAAAGCTTGTTTGCTTGTGTGCCAGTTTTTCCCACGGCTCAAAGGGGAAAGTTGTATTTTGAAAGAAAGTTCCTGGCAGTGTAATCCATGAGGTAAAAAGTCTGATGAACTGAATCACAATAATCCTGCAGAATCTGAACAGGTTTGATTGAAGCAGCATTTATTTTGACAGGTGTATTTTTCTATCCTTATATACAGTAGGTGTCACTCCTGCAGGATAAAGAGACATTTGTTTTCCCCTCTGTCTTGATAACTTGTTGATTAGCAGCACAGGCAGATGAGACGAACGTGGGGGGACCTTTCATGGTTACCTGGGTGACATATTGAGCCCATGGCTGACAAACTGTTGACTGACAGCTGGCGGGCCCTCGGGGAAGCACCTGTCTCTCAAAGTGTAATGTAAGTGTTAGTGACATTATTGGGGAAGCACTGTCACCTCGTGCTCCTGCGGCATGTTAAGTTTGAAATGATATACCCGCGGTAAACAAACTATTAGTGTGATGGCTGACATGTTTTGTCCGGCGATTATGCATAATTATGTTTAATAATTCGCTCGACACACAGGCAGACAAACCAACCGCGTGTTTGTTTTCGTCTGCAGCCATCGCTCTTGTGTTGAGTAGGTCACCTCCGAATATTCATCACCTCTTATGTCATCAACACAGACGCAATTTGCGAAAAAACATCTCACTCTTCACGTCGTGTGTCGCCGGAGCAGCTTCAACAATGGCATAATTATGGAGTATTAAACCGTCACAATGACACATCAGTCAAAACCAGAAATGCAAAAATGCCCATGAGGCCTACTGGCTTTACCCTTAGTCGTGTCAGAACTGCCTGAAAAATGGAGGTTTGTTTGCCGCTGGATCATAATTACAATCGCTATTTACGAGAGCCATCAAGCCTTCAGTCAAGAGTTGTTGCATTTGAAGGTGACTCTGGGACGCGGACACAGTGAAACAAGGCTTTCAGACAAGCTGTCTCCCCTCACCCAGCCTTTTAAATCATCATCACTCTCTCCGGCTGTATGATCGTTCACATGATATATCACCTGTTAGAGCGCCAGCGAACGCACCACCAGCAGACAGTGACAATGAGTCTGGCAGCCTCGTTTCAGCAGCCGTTTGATGCTTCTGTTTCCCGTTATTAAGCTATCGCTTCCAGGCTGTTGTGTTAAGCGTCACTTAAACTGCCAGTTAGGTTTAGGAGATGTTTCCTCCGGCTCTTTTCTCCTTTTTTTTCAGGTCCTTCTTGTTGTCTCGGTGATGTGGCCAGTTGAATTTTTCATGGCTTCAATCAGCTTGAAGCAGCTTGTTAGGCTGCAGAATCTGACAGTGCTTTGATTCTGCTGTCCATCCACATGTCACTCAGCTGAAGCCCGGCTGTCTACATTTCCACGGGCTCAGGAAAAGCGGCTGCTGGTCATATTCAAAGGAAAAACCTGCGGCTTGTTCCTGCTTACGCCCGCCGTTCCTGCTGTTCTGCTTGTGATAATATGACAAAGACCCTGATAGACAGAATCCACAGCAGCATTCAGGGGGAAATCACATCAACAATCACTCTATCTTTTTGTCAGGCTCTTTTTGTTCGGCCTAACACTTGACAGGAAATGAGAGAAGGGAGGAGGGATGACATGCAACAAAAGTCCTGTTTGGATTTGTTACAGTGGCACGATCAGCATCTTCTGACCACCACCCGTAATGATAGCACACGTACACTCAAGTAAACTGAAGATTTATTACATTTTACAGTATCTTATTGATTCAATCACATTTTGGAACTCTGCATGTAGGTATTTCCTATATTCGACTATCAAGCTTCACGATCCTGAGCTTTTTACTAAGTTTATGAACACAGTACAAAATTTAGGATTCAACTTTTTTGTTTATTTTGTTCCATATGTGTGTGTATAAGAGAATTTAAAAAGTAAGTGGCATAATTTACAGCAGGGGTGGGCAACAGGCAGCCCTGCACCTCCCTGTATGCAGCCATCCAGTCATTTCCAAAAGAAAAACAAAATTGGAAATATGAAGACATTATAAAACCACTTAATGCAATTCATCATGAGTAACCAGCACTTCCACAATGATTATTTGATATTGACTATTGCTGCTTAACCAGTGTTGTGTGTAATGCGTTACTTTGTTACAGTAACTACTTTTTTGTGTACAAAGTAACGCATGACTACTGAAAATTTCGTAACAAACGTAGTTCCTTTTTTAATGCGGCGCAACGTTGCTTTTCCTACGGACAGATCTGATACAGAAGCTGCTCACATTAGACTAGGGCAGTGCTGCTCGTTAGCTTCTAAGGGCCGCAAATCTAGAGAGTCAAGGCCGCAGGTCGCGTTTTTTTGTGCTTGTTTCTTAACGTGAACTTTCTTCTTGGGGTCTTTCTGTCTGTGTGAATCCCCGTGATTATCTTCCAGCTCCTAACATAAAGCAAAGCACAACTGCAGTAGGCAGTTTGTCCACTTCCTCGTTTCCTGGTTATTGCACACGCCCCCAAACACAGTCACGCACATGGTTCATGTGCCAGAGCCAAAGTTGCCAGGTCTGCTTGTTATAAGCGACTTTTTTCTTTTTGAATAGATGCTTGGCACTGTTTAAGTGCTATGTAGACGAAAATGAACATACTTTATGTAGATTTCTCTTTTTAAAAAGTAATATATCACATTAGGAAAGGAAATAGCTGGCGGTTGCTGATTTTGGGCTTTTTTTAACGACCTGGAAAAACTGGACAGGAGCTCTCATTCCACAAAGTATGTAACACGACTTTGTAAAATAAAGAGTGCAAAAGAACTAACTGTTCTCTGTTGTAGAACTTGTTTCAGGCCTTCACATTTAGGAACAGGTATGGGGTTCTGTCCAATGTCGAGCAATGTAAAAGTAACGTAAGAGTAATGTGAAAAGTTACTTTGCATAGAGGTAGGGATGGGAATTGAAAACCAATTCCAGTTGAGAATCGTTAACAGCTCCATCAAAGAATCGATATCATTAATCTTTTTGCTAATCAATTCCCTTATCAATTCCTTCCACTGACAGGGTTGAGAAACATCAGAATTGTAGCTTAATTTTCATTGCACCTACTACACAACCTTAAGTGAGTGGAAACACCAGCAACTTGCAGAAGCAGATATCTATGCTGTGACGTGTTTGACATTGTTGCCGCTGAAAATCAGACCAACATTTAACCACTCGCGAAATCTGCAGGAATTGATAAGGGAATCGTTAAAGAATTGGATCGATTAGCAGGATTGTTAACAGCATCGGTATTGATAAAATCTTATCAATTCCCATCCCTACATAGAGGGTGACTAAGAAAAGTAACAATTTACTTTTTTAAGAAGTAACAAGCAAACACTACTTTTCAAAAGTAACTTCCATATCACTGAGCTGAACACACCAACATGTTGCTACTCTTGTATAACCATTAATAGCTTCCAGCTTGAAGTGTTTAAGGTATGTGCGAAATAAAAATAAAGACAGTTAAGATGGAAGTCCATTCAGCTTTAATGAACGGTCCATCTGTTATAAGGTTACAGTAAAGGCATAACATATTTATTCTAAGGTGAATGAAATCGCCACGTTAATGTTGACGTTTACAGCTACAAGTAAGAAGCTCACTTTGACGCTAATGTTAGCAGCTAACTAGCCAATTAGCTTAACGAGATGACTGTCCCTCTTCGTCAGAAATTCAATCCTTGCAGATTTGTCATTGGGCATTCTTCTCTTTTGTTTCGGTAAAATACTCCCAAACTTTAAAGCTTTGTTGCTGGCTAGCCATGATACTGTTTGGGCATAACTCTTCTGCTAAAATCAAGGCTGACCTTGATTACCACTAGAGCATTTGTGCATCAAGTACAGAAAGGCAGAACAAACAGCCAAAGGCAGGGCAGCAGTTTTGAGAGAAAAACAAGCTTTAAAAAAACAAAAAAGAAATTGTCATGACTATTTAACTAATCTTGGTAGCCCTACTACATGCTGGACAAATTAGGATAGGTGATCAAATATATATTTTAATTTTGAATTGCTGTCATAACAAGTAATTAAAAACCTACTTTGCTTGGATTGTATCACTAAATATGTTTATGTGGCACTACAGTACAATATATTAGTACCAGTGAAAACATATTTGGAAACAATGGTAAAGGAAATATATACGTGTGTTTTAAAAACTAGTAAACATGTATTTTTTATGGCTTCATTTTTATTGTCATGCTTACTAAATTGTGAATTTTTAATTGTGTTTGAGATAAAATGCATATGTGTAGGTATGATCTTTTTAAAGCTTTATATTTGTGATATTTTTGTTAACTTAACTTTCCTCATTGAGGGTGCTGAAGAATATGCAGCAGTGTGGCACTTAGGCACTTATAAAATGCATGTTGTCCACTCCTGATTGGACTTTTTTATTCTTTTCTTCCCTTTTAAATATAAAGCACTTTTTCACTTTTATTTGATAGTACCATAAAGTCTCAGGTCTCCCTCCAACATAAGCCCTGAAGCTCTGTATTTTATCCAGATTGTGCTGATCACACAAAACTTTGTCATCCTGACACTGAGTGTTACTCCAAAACAAACCGAGTAACACAATATGCATTTCTCGGTGAGGTGCTATGACTAAAGAAATCACAGAGCAGCAGTTAAAAGCAAACAGTGAAATGTTTGTTTGCCAGCTCTGAACACTGGGAACAGAAAGGATCGTCTCGGTGGGAGCGGTGGATCCTGGTAGTAACAGGAGAGCGGTGTGGGATGCCAGACTTTATATTAAAACAGCACCTTCTCTTTCGTTTGAGACTGAAACAGGGCTGTGAGGACGTGGACATACAGCCAGGACTGGAGGATATTTGGTTGATGTCCTTGTTTTCTTCTGTTTTTTCTCTGCTCCTCCTCCTCCTCTTATAACACTGTGAGGGCAGGTGTGTTTCCGGCCTCAGCTGGGCATTATCCCGGCCCAGATTGTCCTTGGACCCCCATGTCTGCCTCATAACCTTGGCTGTATCCGCCCTCGACATCGCCGTCTTTGCTTTCAAATCCTTCCCACTGATTAATCCCCCTTATTCTGATTCAGCTATGATTAAAGACAAAGCATCACAGCATTTTATCGCAGTAATTACTCACTCATTAGCCATATGTTTGACAAGTATGGCCTCCTGGCTTCCAACGCACGTCTATTAATCACAAACAGCAATCTGACAAAAGGAGATAATGAAATACTCACTAGACTAGGGGTGGGCAACTGGTGGCTGAGGGCCCACAAGTGCTTTAAAAGTGTTGTTTGGCTGGTCTGGGTCCAAAAGTTTAACAGCTCCAGACATCCAATCATATCTTAGATGGGGTGGAGCTTGTCTCTGAGGTAACATTGTTTTTCAGGTGATCATTGAGAATAAGTGAAGTGAGTTTATGGGAACAGATCACCTGGATGTGTTTGTGTTTGAATCAGGTATGTAAAACTGATAGAATATTTAAGAAATTTTCCACCTTTTTTTTCCATTTTCATGTCTTGCCTCACTCCAGAGTCCAGGAAAAAAAAGATAGACTCCATTCTTAAATTCTCGGCCATTGCTTATTAACCTAGCTCAAACACTGGAAGTCAGTGGGAAGTGTTAGCAGTCTCTGCCTACAGTCATCAGAAAAACTCTTTAGCAATTCTGGATAATCCTATATTCTTGTTGTTACTCATTTTTACTGTTATGTGACGTTATCTTCTACTATCATCGTGTTTTGTTTATAGCATTAAAATAGGTTATCTATAAATGCTATTCCTTAGCCTTCCGGTCGGGTCAGACAGGGCTGGACTGGCCTGGATACTCAACTTCAGGAACAAGACAGCTAAAACTAGAGCAAATTTATATTATTCAGACACGTCTTAGAGCACCGGGCTGTAAGTAGTGATATATAGCCGGCTTCAAAACTAGGATACTAAGTTTTCCAAAAATTGTTTGTTGTCACACATCAAAAACTACCGCTACATAACTAGAAAGAGATACATTACCTCATCGCTTTGCATCCTGTAAGTTGTTGAAAAAAGAAGTTGTAAAGCAATGCAGAGTTCTGAGGAAGGTCTGGGCTACAACACAACAAAAACACGCTTTGGCTTCGGTAACGTCTTGTGGTGCGTTCAAGTTGTAGTCAGAAGTAGGAATTTCCGAGTAGGAAACTGCAACTGGAACGTCCCCCGAAAGTCTGAATTTCCTACTGGGAACTCGGTGAAACCTCGCCACCCCCGAGTTGACAATCAAAGATGGATGCCCCAGTGTGAACAGTTATTTAGCTCCTGTAATAATCAATTTATTTGCACTTCTGACTGGGGTATGTCGCTCTAGATCAGCTGTATACATAGTATTGTTAGACTAATATTTACAAAAATGCTGCCATAGTGATAATCACATTCTTCATGTGATATTTGTGAACAACAATGCAGGGTGTGCTAACAACAGCTAACAATAGCCTGGATCTACCAGACCACTGATAAGTTGGAGATGAGGTCACTCCCATTTCCGAGGTTACTGGAACGCAGCATTACGACAGTCGCCGCGCGTGCTCATGGGTAGCAGAGTCTTTGTGTCACCGGTAATAGATTCTCTACACGGTCCCTTTAAGTGAATAATGAGAACCAATTTACAGTTTCAAAATTAATAACGGCTCACGCACAACTGAAAATCAGAACTCATTGTTCACTTAAAAGAGCCGTTCAGAAGACTTGATTTGTTCCTGAACCTCATACGTCTAGAAAATCACCACGGTAGACGGTCAGCCGAGTGAATTCATTGGACAACGTAGGCTGGCAAGACGGACCTGCAGGATTTCAGAATCAGGCAGATCTGTCTGCTCTGCAAAGCTAGGGTTTTCCTGCTCATGAGTGAAACTCTGCAGATTGACAGGGATTGACAGCAGTTATTCAGAGGAAGACTGATGAATCTGCTCCTCAAACTTCCACTTCTTAAAGCTGTTTGCAGAGAGGTCTGAGATGTCTGGACACTAAAGCCAACCTGATCTCCTGCTAATGACAGTGTGTACAGTCTGACTTAAAGATCTGAAAGAGAAACAAATGTGGCCTGACAGCAGTCTGAACAAAGCCTCTGTGCATGACTGCAGGTGTGTTGGCTGGAGAGAGAATAGTGACTGATTAGGCCGGTGCTAATGGGGATTCTAATAAAGAAAGAAAGAAAAGGAGGCCTGCTTTGACCGACGGCGCCCTACACAATCCATTTTAATCATGATGAAACAGTTATTGAGACACATAACTGTCTCCTTCTGCATTTTACCCACAGGAAGGTGATCTGCTGTGTCTTCATCGTCTCACTTAGCTCTGCATTTTAAGAAGTGTGTGGCAGGAGGGCCGTCAGAACGCACACAAAACAAATCAGCGTCTAAAATTAGATAACTGCAAGACAGGCGGATGTGTAACAGGGAGGGAGGCGGCGGCTTGAAAAGGAGCGAATCAAGGCGAGAAGGTGAGTAACAAAGCCCTGCCAAGATTTCCTGTTGTGAAGCGGGAAAAAAAGGAAAAGCTCACCTCAAGGTTACAAGCAGCCGAGCTGTGTGCGGCAAATGAAATGCTCAAGGAAGACATAAGTCTCATTAAGGCCCATAAAGGACATCCCTAATAAAATCCTCAGCCTGACATGCAGGAGCTCTCCAGTGATGGCTGATTAATTGCTGGTGCAAATGAAAGCATGAGAGATAGCCCAGGCTCCGTGGCGGTAATTTATCCTCTCCTGTCCTGCCTCGTCCTGCAGCCCCGGGGGGAGATCGCCCCGGGAAAGACAGGAGACGGAGACGGAGAGTGGGTGGCTAGTTTGGCGAGGAAGAAAAGCATGTTTCAGTGGCCGGTGAGATCATTTGTTTAGATTGTTTCAGTTATAACAAGCTGCTCGGGTTGACATCCGGGAGGGAAAAAGCTCCAGGAGTGGGTCACACTGATAATGATGGTCTGTGAGGAAATATGGCAGCCACAAAGATGACCCAAAATACATTCTGGGGCAGTCATATATCACGGAAACTCTGTGCTACTTTGTGACGTCCTGCGCTGTAATCCATCAATAAAATAAGCTCGGTCCAGTTCAGGGACGGGCAACTTTGCTTACCAAAAGGGCCGCATTATTCACTCTCACTGTCAGAGGGTCAAATCTTTGCAGATTGGACGGTACTCTCTATTAGATAGTTATAATTACTTTGAATTTATCATTATGAGCCAAATATATCAGGGCTGGGACAGTGTCTGTCTTCAAAATGTGGTTTTATCAAAATCTGAGTGCTAGAATAGTTTAAGTGCCACACTATAAAACAATTTTGTTAAAGGTGCTATGAGGAGAATCTATTACCGGCGAAATAAAGACTCTGCTACCCATGAGCACGCGCGGCGACTGTCATAATGCTGCGTTCCAGTAACCTCGGAAATGGGAGTGACATCATCTCTGACTTATTGGCGTTCCAGTTGAAGTCAGAAACAAACATCCTGATCTACCAGGCTATTGTTAGTTGTTGTTAGCACGCCCTGCGTTGTTGTTCACAAATATCACATGAAGAATGTGATAATCACTATGGCAGCATTTTTGTAAATATAAGTCTAACAATACTATGTATACAGCTGATCTAGAGCGACACAGCCCAGTCAGAAGTGCAAATAAATGTATTATTACAGGAGCTAAATAACTGTTCACACTGGGGGCATCCATCTTCCATTGTCAACTCGGGGTGGCGAGGTTTCACCGAGTTCCCAGTAGGAAATTCAGACTTGGAAAAAAAAGTGCAGTTTCCTACTCGGAACTTGGAAATTCCTGCTTCTGACTACAACTTGAACGCATCAAAAGACGTGACCCAAGCCAAAGCGTGTGTTTGTTGTGAAGCAGCTCGGACCTTCCTCAGAACTCTGCATTGCTTTACAACTTCTTTTTACAACAACTTACAAGATGCAAAGCGACGAGGTAATGTATCTCTTTCGGGTTACGTAGCGGTAGTTTTTGATGTGTGACAACAAACAATTTTTGGAAAACTTATTATCGTAGTTGTGGCCGGCTATATATTGCTACGTACAGCCCGGTGCTCTAACACATGTAATATAAATAATAAAATAATATAAATTTGCTCTAGTTTTAATTGTCTTGTTCCTGAAGTTGAGTATCCAGGCCAGTCCAGCCCTGTCCGACCCGACCGGAAGGCTAAGGAATAGCATTTATAGATAACCTATTTTGATGCTATAAAACTCATCTTAAAGTGTGTATTTCAATCAGGCATATATCTAAAAGTGAGACTTTTTTGTAATTACTTAGAAACTCCTCACAGTCCATTTAACATTTGTTGATAACCAAACATAATATCAAGTGCAATACATAGTAATGCGTGGTAGGGCTGTAATCAACCAAAGAAATTGTTGGTCGACTAAAACACAGCTATTGTCGACCAAAAATCGACCAATTGCCCCCCCCCCCCATGTTTCTCCCCTGTGTGTGCCTCTTTCCCTCCTTTCTTTCTCTCAACACAAGACTCTTTGCTTTCCAGTCTTCATCAATGAAATGGACAGTCACTTTCATATAGGACTCCATTCGAAGAGACGCACACATCTGTTATCTTTATCTAATACCTCAGAAACCTTCTATGTTTTACTCCCTCATCATATTCTGCCGTTAGTGCATGCGTAATTGTGAGGCGCGCTGGCACTGAATATCCAGGTTTCAATGTTTTTCTTGGCCTTCCACGACACCAATGGGCCTCATATCCTAAGAAAGAAAACCGTCAATTCGTTCTGTGATGTCGTTTTTGCATTTGGGTGTTTATATGAGGTCTAAAATCCAGCGCGGACTGGGTGAGGGATGCCGCTGTTGCTGCGGGCGGTGGGCGGGTGCGTATGCAGCTATAAAACGATTAAATGATTATTAGACTAGAATATTGAAATGTTCTTAAAAATAATTGTTGAAATGAACGATAAATACATTAAAATGGTGTTCTGAGACATGATGGGGGTGCTCAGAAAATACCCCCATTTCACTTGATACGTTTCTCCTGATGAAATGAACTGCAGGGAAAAAAATAAATTGACATATTTGGTCGACCAATCAGAATTTTGGTCGACTGAGCACGCATCGACCAATTAGTCGACCAGTCGACTTGGACTTTACAGCCCTAATGTGTGGTCAACTTTCAAACAGCACTGTCATGTTTATATTCATATTTTAAATATTGCTATATAGTGTACATTTCTTGGCCTTGTTCATAGTCCCTCTTTACTTATTTTATTTATTTTTCCTCATGAGGAAGTTAATATAGCGTAATTATTCTGCATGTTGCAACCTGAATTCATAATTTTTTCGTATGCTCATATCCATTTTAATGTCTTTATTTGATATTTCTTACAGCTATTCTGTGTTTAAGAGCATCTGAAACAGCCGCACTTCCCCTTGGGGTTTAATAAAGTATTCATTATGATTAGAGCTTGGCCTCTTCGATTTGCCAGTTTTGCAGAACACTGTGGAAGGAATTGATGATCCTTAAGTGGATTATCTCAACTGGAGTTTGTTTTCCATTCCCATTCCGAGCTATCATGCAATATTAACTAATCTTTAAAATGATTCCTGGATCCACATGGGATCACCACCAAAATTTAGTTATTACTTCTTTATGCCATGGCCACATTTCTTTGAAACATCATTGAAATTTATGCCAAACTTTTTGAGCTACCTTGCAAACAGACGGATGAACAAACGGATGAACAGCAGAATGAGACACACCCCGTACGTACATATAAGCTGCTAAGTTTGTGAAGCATGAACCACAGGAAGAACTTTTACAAACAGTTCCACTTATATTTTAGATAATTCTTTCAAGTACTTCATATTGGACTTTTTCTATACAAAAAACAGCAGGAGCATATGTGATTCCTGGCTACCTGCATCAGTAAATTCAGTTGCAGTTGTTGATTGAGATTGGTTTTAAAGGCAACAGATGGAACGTTTTAGCACCCAGGTGGTAATAAGAGTTTTAGGATTTAGGAAATATCTTCTCAACAGCAGGAAGTGTTTTCAAATGACCATCTGGGCTTTCTAAAAATCTCCAGGTATTTATTTCTGTGAAAACTGGATGCTAAGCTTCTGGACTTAAATTTGATGATAGGACATGAGAGGCTGAAACTGAAGCTAAAGGCAACTCCAGCGTTTTTCTCAGTGGAATAAATACATTTTAGATAAAACACTCTCCCCCGTTTGATTAGCAGCTTCCTTGCAGAATAGCAGTGTTATGTTTTTCGATGACGAGGGAGAAGCTCTGTTTTCTGTTCTGTGTTTCATCAGAGGATGTTGAGGCTGGCTGCTGCGTCGTCCACAGCAGCTACAATCGCAGTGAAAATGCTGAAGAGTGGGCGTCACCCGGTTAACCCGCAACCACAGAGGCAGCCAGTAAGAGGATATGGAGGCCATCTGGTAGCATTTTTACAGTATGGTGTGGCAGTTTGCCCATGTGTGCTACAGGAAGGGTCGGATGACGGTCATGAAAGAAAGAGTCTCCCAATCCTCTGAGGACACACACACATGAATATTCTCCAGCCAATTTTCTAGGGCGGACGTAAGCTGGAGCGGAGTACACGACCTGATCACATCTGCCAAGGGGGCCTGGATCAAACTGAACGACCTTTAGAAACTCCAGTCAGATCTTTGCTCTTCTTTTAGCTGAATTAGCAGGTAGTGATGAGACCATTTGGGTTGGAGGAGAGTGTTTCTAAAAGACATACACTGTCCTCTTTTTTCTTTCATATTGAACACAATGTTTACATGGGTAGTTGTCCTTAATCTGATTGAAATCGATCGGATTAAGTGAATCTGATTCGATCTGTATACATGAACTTTTTTAGTAAAGAGATCTAGAGCTGCAGCTATCGATTCTTTTTGTAATTGATTACTCTATCAGATTTTTGTCAATTAATCGAGTAATGGGATAACAGTTACATTGCGCTCACTGCTATTTTTTTTTACATTGAATCACTAAACATTATTATCATTAGTAACACACCAAACAGAAAAGCCAGGTCACTTAAATTAACAACTTTTTTTTCTTATTTTGAACATTCTGAGCATAAATGGGGTCTCAAAATCAAAATCTATACTTTTATTTTTACTCTTGTACCATATCTTGCATTTTTCTTTTTTTTTTTTTTAAGTTTGGTTATTTTTATTTTATTTGTATTCCACCTTGTCTCTTTTCACTAAATTATTGCCTTTACTACTGTACCATATTGATGATCTAATTTTGTTAACTTTATTTCAAGGACCAAATAATCTCATACTTAGATACTAAGATAATTTAACTAGCTTATGTACATTTCTATAACATATGAAAGTATTCCCTACACCTGCTTCCTCTACTCACTGTCAGTGTTTCCTCTTCTACTCTCTGCAATCAAATTAAATGTAAAGTTATTGGATGTGAAAAGGATGTGAACAAAATACACATGATTCTGGGCAAGTAGCCTCCGCATTGATTTACGTTCTGAACCGGCCTTTACACAGAGCCATAATCAAAGTAGGTTATTTACTAGCCCATATCTCAGTAATTGATCACATTAGCTGCTTCTGTTGATGTATCATGAGTGTCATCCTGTTGTGTTGCTCTGAGGACTTGACGCACTGACTGGATGTTTACTGTTGACGTGCTGCAGCAGTGACGACATGCTATCATGTTAAGCTACGTGCTAAGCTAACTCCGTTTGACATCAGACACACTGCACTGTGTTTTCTTTTCATCCTTGTTGTAGTGACCACACACTTGGGACACTCGCTGCAATTTCTTCTGCAGACTCTCTCCTTTCTGTCCCTCTCTTTTCTCTTCCTTCATGATTTCACAAGCCGCGCAGCAGCGGAGGCAGCGGGCGCGTTGTGCCACAGAAAAGACCGTCCATGTCAAACTCTGTGCACTGTATAGTAGTCCAGATATATATTTTATCTGTATCATTATATATTAAACGAGGCTTTGAGGCACACAGTTTGCCTCGAAGATATTTTGTAATCGAATGATCGAGATTATTTGAGGAATCATTTCAGCTCTATAGAGATCCACGCTCAATCAGAGTTTGCATGGCCCCAGCTGAATCTGATTGTATTGTTTTTTTTGACATGCGCAGAAGGTCACTCTGGCACTACCTGCAAATGTGTAAGAGAAGAAGAGGTGCACTTCCTGCTTCCTGTTTACCTCTAGAAAGATGGATCCACGTCGTGTTTTGTTGGGGTTACTATTAAAAAGTTTGTTTCCTCCACCGTCCAGTTCTTCTGTTTGTTCGCCATGTTTGTTTTGGCACACTGCGTACGTCACTACATGCCTCTTATGTACTACGGAGTGCCTGCGCAGACCGGACAATCCTCTCTATTAACCCAATCCGCTCCACTCAGCCGTTTACATGAAGCATGGAGCAGATTATCAATCGGCGTAGACTACCTCTTACAATCTGATCCGAACGGGGCCATTGTATGTTTTTCAGTCAGGCCGACACAAGGTTGGAGCAGATTAGAGGCAAAGACTGAAAACAGGATTCTGTCTGATTATTATTATGTTAATGAAAGAAAGAAGAAGTTCTATCAGCAGAAAAAATGAGGCTGGATCAATTATTCAGTTTCAGTTTCTAGTGATTTATTTCAAATCAAACAGACAAGACAATTACAAGCCAACAACATAACAAGACATTACAATAACAGACAAAAAAACAAAAAAGATCTCAGTTTGAAATGGGGACTGAGGAATCAGAGCTTCTCCAACCCCAGTTGTCACAAATAAATAACCAAAACAATAAAAATGAACCCACATTGAAGTCGCTCTCTTTGACCCTCTTTCCCAAGCAAACTAAACAAAACTGGGCAAAAAAGGACTTCCATTCAAATTAACTTCTCATTTCCCCTCTGAATTTATCCTCATCTTCTTTGCCATTCCAAGGCCTTTATTACCGAAGTTGAAGAGTTGTGGTGCGTTCTCATGGCTTTGGAAGTCAGACTGTTCGAGTAGTAACTTGAATAAGTTACTGAAAACGTCCCCTTTTGTCCAAGCCTTCTGTTTAGAAGTTGGATTTTTCATGGGTGCCCTGACTTTACCAGCTTTTAACTTGAATGCGTCAGGAAGAATGAAGTGTTAATGGATCTTATTTCATGTTTTAATCTAAAAATGGTCATTAAATCTCACAGGCTTTGGTCCATGGGAACCAGAAGCACTAACTAGGAGGTAGATTTTTTATGATATGTTAGAGAGTCGTAATTTTGAGAATAATGTTTTACTTTCATTAGGCTGAAGTTTAACTTTCTCCGAAATTTAACACCCATCTAAACGAACGAACTGTAGCTCTGTTTCAACCTCATTTTCCAACATGATGACTTCATTTTTTCTCATTTAAACTATTTATCAAAGTGTAGAATGAAAATCTCCTGTTATTTATTCCCCACCTAATCCAACAAAAAAATTAGGAAAAGTGAACTATTCATGTATGAAATATAGCCAAGTCAAATTAAACAGGAAGTTTTCAGCTACTCAGCCATATAAGCCATTTTTACACACACCAAAGGCAATGTCAACACCAAGCAAATGAATTGCTAAATATCAAAATCTGTTTCATTTTGATTTAAACTTGAGTTGATTGGTATGGATTTCTGTGAATGAGAAAATGTAGAGAGGTCTGGTTGATTTTTTCCAAAAGAAACAAAAAAATATTTTATTAAAAAAAAGTTCTAGTTATTGACTAATTAAGTAATTATTTTCGTCATTGTTGTCCTCAAAGCCTTCAAAGTAGACTAAAATATTTGACAGAGACTTAATCCAATCAGACCTAATTTGGTCATGTAGAAAGAAGAGACAAGTTAGGAATATATCCAATCACAGCTGCCTTAGCTTGGTGGTGGTGGGATAAGTTGTGGAGTGATCCAATCAGAGCTGCTCTCTTTATGAATTGATATATTCATGTAGAGCAGGTTCACTGTTTGTTGTCAGTTCTGATATTGTAACTGAGATGCTCTGCCAGGTAGACTAAATAAAGGTGACTGCATTTCACACAAAAGGAACATTTGTTTCTGCTCATTTAGACATTCAGACTTTACTAACATTCAATAAAAGGTTATTAGATGTTTCATTTTATCCAAGTGTAAAACATGACTTCAGAAGTTCAAAGAAACATAAAAATTCCTTTCACTTTACACTTCATTTTTAATAGACTAAATTTACAGTAGCTTTCATTGACTAAAACATTGTGAACTTCACTAAAATTAAAACAATTCAGATGACTAAATTTGGACTCTCTGGACTGTTTTATTTCTCATTTTATTTCCTTGTTTCTGTTGTATCTTGGTCATTTTACTGTGGAACTTTATCTCTCGTATTTATTTAGTTATTTACTGCTGATCTGTGGGTACTGACAGGGGAATGTGGTAGTTCTTTGCAGCTGCAAATGTCTTGCATTTGTTCCTTTGCTCCCTGAATTGTTTGGATGGTTCAATCAGGTAGAGAAACTGTGAACGGAACTGGCGTTTAGGGAATTATAAAGTTGTCACAATCTGAATCTACATTATAACTTAAATTAAAAGATATTTTAGGAAACAGACTAAGACTAAAACTGAATAATTAATAAGTACTGTAAAAATTAACACTGGTGGGGTGTAACGTTATATCTGCTTCCCACATCAGAGCTCCAAGGTAAATTGAATGCACCGTTGGTTTCACACTCTTGCATTTAAGTCAGGTACTTGACAACAGTCAATAAAGATTTGCTTTATTTCATTTCCAGTTTCACAGATATCAAAGAAAACTTGATCAGGATCTGATCCAGATTGACATCAAAAGAAAACATTGAACTTTATACTGGGAAATCCCATTGACAACATTTAATGATGCACCTAAAATTAAAGCTGCTATGAGGAGAATTTATCGCCGGCATAATGCTGCGTTCCAGTAACCTCGGAGCTGGGAGTGACATCATCTCCGACTTATCAGCGTTCCAGTTGAAGTCAGAAAAAAACATGCCGATCTACCAGGCTATTGTTAGCTGGTGTTAGCACCCCTGCGTTGTTGTATGAAGAATGTGATTATCACTATGGCAGCATTTTTGTAAATATAAATCTAGCAATACTATGTATACAGCTGATCTAGAGCAACACACCCCAGTCAGAAGTGTAAATAAATTGATTATTACAGGAGCTAAATAACTGTTCACACTGGGGGCATCCATCTTCGATTGACACCTCGGGGTGGCGAGGTTTCACCGAGTTCCCAGCAGGAAATTCAGACTTTGGGGGACGTTCCAGTTGCAGTTTCCTACTCGGAACTCGGAAATTCCTACTTCTGACTACAACTGGAATGCACCACAAGACGTTACCGAAGCCAAAGTGTGTTTTTGTTGTGGTAAATGCAACATGGATCTTCCTCAAAACTCTGCATTGCTTTACAACTTCTTTTTTCAACAACTTACAGGATGCAAAGCCACGAGGTAATGTATCTCTTTCTAGTTACGTAGCGGTAGTTTTTGATGTGTGACGACAAGCAATGCGGGGAAAAGTTATCATCGTAGTTGTAGCCGGCTAAATATCGTTACTTACAGCCCGGCGCTCTCAGACGTGTAATATAAATAATAAAATAATATAAATTTGCTCTAGTTTTAATTGTCTTGTTCCCCAAAGTTGAGTATCCAGGCCAGTCCAGCCCTGTACGACCCGACCAGGAGGCTAAAGAACAGCATTTATAGATAACCTATTTAGATGCCTTAAAACTCATCGATAAGTGTGTATTTCCATCAGGCATACATCTAAAAGTGAGACTTTTTTGTAATTACTTAAAAACTCCTCAAAGTCTCTTTAAATTATTCTGTGATGTTCCCAAAACTTGTTGTGTTGATAGAGGATAACATCATCCATGTATGTGCCTGGTTTTGTCTAGACCCTGGCTCTATTCTGGCTCTGTGATCCAGAATTGTATCTTTTACAAGGATTGTTGAAAATTAACGGCCAGAGCTGAGCTGATTGGTGAGGGTCCGTGCTCTCTGAGTGATTTTCTGGTTTGGACAGTGACAGCCCTTCTATACATCAACACTGGCGAGATACAACACAGTGTCCCATCTGTTAATATATGGCTGTGATTATCAACTGGGGACCCCAGGGCCACATAAGGTCCCCTATTGCTTTCCATATGGACCCCAGAATGTTATATCAAATTCAGAAATTGTGAAATGGAAAAATATGTGTTGGCTTTCGGGCTATATTTTTTAAAAAGTGAATGAGTTTGAGACATCTTAGAAACACTCCATAATATACCTAACAGGAAAGCACTCGGAGAGCGCAGACCTCCGCCAGTGCCACAGTCCTCAGCCATATTGGGATTTTGACCATAAATATTAGTCACACCTTTATTTAATGTAAATATTTAGATTCCTTGACCATGAAAACATACCATTAGCAACTGGACTCATAATTACCTCCGCCAAGGAGGTTATGTTTTCGGAAGAGTTTGTCTGTCTTTCCGTCTGTCTGTCCGTCTGTGAACAAAATAACTCAAAAAGTTAACGATGGATTTGGATGAAATTTTCAGGAAATGTTCAGCATGGGAAAAGGAAGAACTGATGCGATTTTGGTGTTGATCCGGATCAGTGTCTGGCCGTCATGGCAAAAAATGTGATTTCTGTAAATAACTACTGAACTAAAACAGTGAATCCAGTTGCTAATGGTATGTTTTCATGGTCAAGGAATCTAAATACTGAGATGAAATAAAGGTAGGACTAATATTTATGGTCAAAATGACTATATGGCTGAGGACTGTGGCACTGGCGGAGGTCTGCGCTCTCCGAGTACTTTTCTACTGATATCTATTTTAGTTCAGTAGTTATTCACAGAAATCACATTTTTCGTCATGGTGGCCAGACGCTGATCCGGATCAACACCAAAATCGAATCAGTTCTTCCTTTTCCCACGCTGAACATTTCCCGAAAATTTCATCAAAATCCATCCGTAACTTTTTGAGTTACTTTGTTCACAGACGAAAAGACAGACAGACAGACAAACTCTCCCGAAAACATAACCTCCTTGGCGGAGGTAATGATCTGACATATGTTTACAGATGTGTTATTAATAAAAACAAAGCTCAAGTGTGTCAAAAACTCGTTTACTATTCAGCTGGAGGGTCTTTTTTCTTTTCAAAGTGGACATTTGACATAACATAGGCGTTAATGGGAGCTTGGGGCTTTTGAAACCTGCCTCTAGTGGACACTCAGGGGACTGCAGTAGTTTAGACTTCACCCTGACGTCTGGTCTTAACTACGTGAATTACTGCCCAGATGTGATCACTGTTGTTACTACTCATACAGAGGCATCAGTAAATATTCCTGTCAGTCTCATAACCAGCTAGGGCTTTAAATACTTTCCTTTGTTACTTAAATAACATTAGTTCGACCCACTCAACCTCTCCATCCCCCACCCAGAGGGATTTCTCTTATAATTCATACTATCCTACTGGACCATCTACTCCGAGCACAGAGTCCAGAAATAACCTCAGAGTTGTATCTGAACTTGAAGCTGCTCGTGGCAGGCAGGCCAGCGCTCGGTTTCAAAGCAGAGCTGCAGTTAGCGCAAGTGAATTAGTAAATGAAAAACAGAAGTGTAAAGCACTTTGTCTCTATAAAGCCCTACACAAGTGCAGCCCATGTAAGTGTGGTCTTTGTAAAACTGTATGATTTATTATATACCATCAGAGAGGCACTTTCTTAGAAATACTGCACAAATTGAAACATAGATGAAACAATCCTGAGCGGGAAGTACAAGCGAATCACTCCCACATAGAAGTCGATATATGAATGTTCTTTCACCCCATGCTTTCACTCACAGAGAGGAGAGAAACACTGAGCCACTCCAGGGTACGTTTTCCATCTTAGTATACATCCTCTTTAAAATCTTTCATATGTAGAGACATCTTTATACTCACCCTGTCCAAGGACTCTCTGTCAGCGTCAGAGAGAAGTCCTCCATTTTGTGATGCCATCAAGATTCATTGATATTCATTCAATGAGCTTTGCTATATGGCACTTTTGACTTCTCTACATTTATGTCAATGAGGTTTAATGGCAGCTTGGCACACAAATATATCCTTCTCTATTAATATTTATTAACCTTTAACAGTTTAATCCCTAAATCCATATAGCAATTTTGGTGCATAAATAGCAACGAGTAACTATAAAGCATCAGAGAGCGCAGACCTCTGCAGGTCCTTAACGGGATTTCCAATTATAAAGTTCAATGTTGTTTTGTGACGTCAATCTGGATTGGATCCAGCTGAAATTTACCTTAATGATAGAAACATGGACCCCAAATTATCCTGTAAAATTGGAAAATAATCTGTTAAAAATTGGAAGAGATATGATGTTTTAAATTCTGCCAGAGAATGGGATTTTTCTAAATTTGGGGATTTTTTTGCACCCAGACAAATATACAGTACATAACACCAGTGTTGTGTGTAACGCATTACAGTAACATAACTACTTTTTCGAGTAAAAAGTAAAGTAACGCACTACTACTGAAAATGTGGTAACGAAATGTAGTTCCTTTTTTAATGCCACACGACGTTACTTTTCCCCATGACCGATCTGACACTGAAGCTGCCTTCTCAGTTGCCTGCATAGACATGTGCAGCTTTGCCAAGTTAACTCATTACAAGCATCTAAGGGCCGCAAATCTCGTGAGTCACGGCCGCAAGTTGTGTTTTTTTGGGCTTGTGTCCAAACGTGAAGTTCCTTCTTGGGGCTCTTCTGTCTGTGTGAATCCCCCTGATTATCTTCCAGCTCCTAACATAAAGCAAAGCACGACTGCAGTAGGCAGTTTGTCCACTTCCTCGTTTCCTGGTTATCGCGCACGCCCCCAAGCACACTCACGCACATGACACATGCTCCAGAGCCAAAGTTGCCAGGTCTGCTTATTATAAGCAGTGTTCTTTTCTTGAATAGATGCTTGGCACTGTGACATTGAAATGTAATGTAGACGAAAATTAACACACTTTATGTAGATTACTCTGTTCAAAAAGTAGTTTATCACATTAGGAAAGGAAATAGCTGGAGGTTGCTTATTTTGGGCTTGTTTTTATCGATCTTTTTGCTCATTTTAGAAGCAAAATGTGGAAACACTGGGCAGGAGCTCTCATTCCACAGGTTATGTGACATTTTTTAAAATTAAGAGCACAAAAGAAATAACTGTTATGTTCTCTGTAGTAGAACTTTTTATAGGCCTTTACGTCTAGGAACAGATATGGGGTTCTGTCCAAGATTGAGCAATGTAAAAGTAACGAGTAACGTGAAAATTTACTTTTCATAGAGGGTAACAAAGTAAAGTAACAAGTTACTTTTTTAAGAAGTAATGAGTAACGAGCAAACACTACTTTTGAAAAGTAACTTCCCCAACACTGCATATCACCACTAAAATCTGATTCTAATAACCAGCATGGCCTAAAAATTTAGTGAAAATGTCCAGTAGTTTTTTGGTAGTCTTGCTAATGAATAAACATACACCAGTAAAAACATAACTTCCTTGGCAGAGGTAATAAATTATTTCATCACTCCAAACAACAATAATTACAAAGTAGTTTTGAGTTTACATTGAAAGTAGTGATTCTGGAGTAAAACTAAAAGTGTAAAATAGGAAAAATCAAGATATTCCAAGCATAACATTTTAGTTATTTTCTGATTCTAAAGTCGCAGTTTGATTTTGTTAAATTTTTGGATTTATTTTCTGTACACACATCACACTTTTCTTCTCGCACACATGAATTCACACGTTGTGCATCACAGTGTTTTATAATCCAGGATATAAAAAACACGTCATGCCTCTGCCTTGTACTTTTTGGGGTCTTGAGGGTGTTGGAGCCAATCTCAGCTAACATCGGTGTAGAGGCGGGCACACATAAATTCTCTAATACAGATGAAAGAGCAGGAGGGCTTCCTAATGGCTGGAAGTTGGCTAGCACTTGTCTGGAAGGAGAAAACTGAAGTATCTTCATCTATTACCACGATGGCAAATTAAGCTACAGAATAGCTTTTAATTTATCGTTATTCGATTACCTCGTAGCAGTAAGAGCTTATCTGCCAAAATAGGGCAGGTGTTTATTGAGCTGAAAATATGTTTAGAAGTTCAAACATCAAAAAAGACACAACTATAATCACTTCAGGATTAACAGCATGATTTAGTCTTATGAAATATCCCACTTTGATCTAATATCTGTTGGCTTCAGGCTTCAAAAACACAACATTCACCGAGTCTGTTTACTCTCGCCGGAGCAAAATACTGGAGATTATATACGGAATAACGTCCAATCTTTATGTAAGACTTGTCTTTTCTCATTATTCTTTTAAACAGGAAAGTAAAGTCTTAAATTGGAGCCTTAAATGAAAGATGGGACATTTTAGGCTTGAGTGTACATGGTCAAAACATGAAAATAAAAGAAATATTCTGTACTTCTGATTACAATCATCCCAAAAACCAGCAACGGCATTAAATGTTATGTTACTGTAGTATAATAATGATCAAGTTGTCTTTCATGTGTAATTTTGTAAGTTTAAGCCTGAATATTCTGCATTTTAAACATCTGACGGGAGAAGCTGATTGACATTAAGGCCACACTTATCTACTGATGAATGTAATTATGTCCATTATTTTAAATAATATGAATAATAAAGAGTTTTTAGCCCAGTTACACACACAGTCACATCCCTTTTTCAGGCCCATTTCTCGCTGACCACTCACCGGTGTCCAGCTGTGCCCGCTGTCTCACAGCCAGGTGGTTCAGACTTTCAGAGCAGCGGCTTCAGTTAATTAAGGTTACTCTTTGGATCTCATCAATGGCTCATTTGCAGATGAAAAAGAGTCAGAAAGTTCCCTTCTTCCTCCTCCAGCAGCCTGATCACGGGGTTTTTGTCTGCCTGTAATGGCTGCCATGTGAAGAGGGCTGAGGCCGGCGTGCTGCCCGCCGCTCAGATGCATAGATTGATAAAGTTTACTCTGAGAGCTGCAGTAGCTGAAAATCAATATTGAACCAAGACAAGCTATTTACAGTACCTTGATAATGTTTGACAGCGGCTGATCCAGCTCGCTCTGTGTGGTTAGTATGACTGGAAATAACAGCCATGTGTGGACATGTCGAGCTGCAAACAGGCTGTCCATTAATCTCACTTTAATTGCTCTTTCTGTGATAATAAACTAAAAAATGTCCACAATTTTTAAAATAAGAAGTCTGAATTTCTTCAATTTAAGTTTCTAGTATGGCCTTTTATGCTTTTCTTTCTCATGGTGCATATTGTTGGGACACTAAAAACAAAAATTTTGACAATAAAGCCTTATTTAGTCAGGAAGTTTACCAGGTGTTTTTTATTTTTATGTATTTTATCAGAAAACCTGAGCTGTAGCGAGTGCACTGATACAACTACTGCACAGTGAAGGCCAGATAAGGATGTAAAGTAAGGACTTGTATTTCTGTGATAGGAGGAGTACCAGAAACTAACCGTAGACACGTTTGTTAAAATTAAAGATAATCCTTCTAACACTTTCAGTGACCTTGAATAATGATGGACGGTCTTCAGCCTCAGCTGTTGCTTCTGTGGAGGCCAATGAAACACATCCTGTTCTGAACTTTGTTAAATACTCATTTTACCGAGCCACCCTGAATGCATCACAGTGTTGCAGCCTGGACATTAAACACATCACTAAACGTGCGCATTTGTAGTGTGGCTCATTTTTCTTATATGCTTATTTTTGACCAAAAGAACTGAAAACAAAGTTTTGGGGATCCTAAAACAATTTATTAAAGAGTCTGACAAGTAGTCGGAACAGCAGATGATCGGATGAGTGAGCAGCTGGTGTGATGGGGTTAACTAAATGTGACCGGTATTGGGGACTAAAGATGACTACCTTTAATCAACCAATTGCTCATTTATAACAAATATTGGCCGATCTTGATCAGTGTTCGATTCGTCAGGGCACATTTAATCACAACATATAAAATAGAACTACAATGTGATGTTGACAAGTGCTTTATATTCATCCTTATTAGACATTTAAAACGCTAAAATGTTGCTCCAATAGTATAAATGAGGCTGAATGTGGAGGGATAAGAGTCAAAGATCTGGAAAATGATTATCTTTCAGTCCTTTTTCTGCTTTCTGCAGAATTTAACTCAATAAAAGAAAATAAGAATCTCTTTAGATGGAGCACAGTTCAGTGTGAGCATTCCCTCCATACATCTGACAGTACAGGATATAATATAATCACTTTATTAAATCTTTGATATTAAATCTGGAGCTGCAGTGTAGAACAGGAGAGACCTGCAGAAGAATTTATATCCCCACACAAGCCGTATATTCTATTTATTGTTATGAAGCTGTTAAAATATACCCTTTCCCCGGGAGATTTCCTCCACATGCCCTCACACTCAGACTTTATTTCACAATTAATTATGTGTGGAGAAGTGGGCTGTCGGGCTGCAGGAATATACAAACCATCTACATGTAAATACATAAGTTAATAGGCCTGCAGCTTTAAAGGGCCACAGGGGAAACTAAAGCAGCTGAAAATCAAATGATTTTTTTGGTTTATCAGAGCCGGGGGAGATTTGCCTTTGCAGAGAGTAAGTCTCAGTTTTTTGGCATTTTTAACCCAATTAATTTGTAGTTTGAGGTGTGACAGCAGAGAGAATCACAAATGGAGGAGCAGAATAATCAAATAACTCCCTCCCTCGAATTTAATAAAGCAGAAAGTGCTAATTTCACCATTGATTGCGTGCGGTAGTCAATGCCTAAAGAAGGCATATCTAACTTCTCATCATGTGCCCGGTGTGCCGGCTGTTTTGTGCTGCATGGATTATACAGAGGTGCCCTTGGAGAGGAATAAATGAGAGAGAGGAGGAGCACAAAGTGACCCAACTTGATCTGGAATAAACAAAGTCAGGAAATCCCTGCAAGGACTTTGAACAGAGAAAAGACCAGCGCTGGTAAAGACTGATAAATGTGGGAAACACCGAGACTGTAGTCCAGAGGTGCACAGGTGAAGCTTTGCTTTTTGCCTCAAGCTCCGACTGCCTGCACCGGTAAAATATTTTACAACAGCAGAATAAAACGTAATATAAAGGGTCTGATTCATAAAAAGAATCATTGAGAACACAGGACATTAAGTTCTTATCATTGGCTTACATGCACAGTGAGTGTGGAGACATGTTTGATTGTAATCCAGTCAAGAGATTAATTTAGTCTGTACAATGAAACGTACCAAAAGAAATACAGTTACTCTAAAAATGTATACATTGAAGAGTTAAATACTGTATGTTGGTTTCTTTTTGAAGTAACATTAAGCACATATCAAACACAGAAAAGACTACTCTGATAGCTCAAAAGAGAAAAATAGTGCTTAAATGTTTAAAACTAGAAGTGCTCCAAAAGCACCCTCCTCTGCCAAAGCATCTCTGACATCTTGAGCCGAGTTATTTGTAAAAATGCAGGAAACCAGCCTATCCAGCGAATGATAAAAGAAAATAATTTTTAAAAAATTCCTGGACCTGCATTTTTCTTTGGATCACTACCAAAATCAAATCAGTCCTTTCTTGTGCCTTGAACAACATTCCTTGAAAATTTTGAACTTTTTTGATATATTTTCTCACAGATGGACCGATGGAGAAGCGCCAGCAGAAACAGAATGTCCTTGGCCGAGGAAATAGAGTACAAGACTTTTAATACAGCAGTGCAGAAATTGCCCCCAGTCACCTCACTCAGTCTGTTTCCACAGCCTGTGCCTCACTCCCTCAGTGGAGCGGGCCAGCAGTGAACTTCCACGCCGGATTTCTGGAAATACGCAGCGAGTCTGTTCAACCTGATTGACCCAACATAGAAATCAAGGGCTCATTTCAAATACAATGGAAACAATGTTGATGCTAACAGCAGATCAATGCCAGGCAGGAAATACAGCCTGTTCCTGTTGTCTCTTAAACTACGGTGGCCATACATCCTCTTGCCCGGACACGTCCTCCTTTATGGTTGGAAAATTATGTTCTGGGGGATTTTTGAAAATGCCCTAAAAAGTTTGTGTTTTGCTCAGCTTGTTTTGCAGCTTGTTTTGCAGCTTGTTCTACGTCGCCATGCTCAGAAAATTTATGGTAAAGGCTGGATTGCCTGAAGGGGGGAGGTATGGGAAGTGAGCTGACTGAACCAAAGAGGAGCAGATTCAGAGATAAACATTAGTCATTTATCGGTGGTTTGTCAGTATTTTCTGTGTAAATGAAGTAAAAATATTGAAAACTAGAAAAGCACTCGGAGAGCGCAGACCTCCGCCAGCACCACAGTTCTCAGTCATATTGTGATTTTCACCATAAATATTAGTCCTGCCTTTATTTCATCTCAATATTTAGATTCCTTGACCATGAAAACATACAATTAGCAACTAGATTCATCATGATATCTATTTTAGTTCAGTAGTTATTCACGAAAATCACATTTTTCGTCATGGCGGATCCGGATCAACACCAAAATCGAATCACTTCTTTCTTTTCCCATGCTGAACATTTCCTGAAAATTTCATCAAAATCCATCCATAACTTTTTGAGTTATTTTGTTCACAGACAGACGAACTCTCCCGAAAACATAACCTCCTTGGCGGAGGTAATAATGGAATCAGTATAATTCTGGAATGTTTTCTTGTTCTTTTGCCGTGTTTTCGCCTAGCTTATCTTTATTGATGTCTTTTACATCATAGTTTGTGTTTTATGGATTTCAAAAGTTATTATAGTATGAATGATATTAAATAATGATAATATTAAACAAAATAAAGGTTGAGTTTATAAAAAGGAATCTTTTGAAAATTCAAATCTTTTTACTTTTCTTGTAATTACATACTGTTTTAAGCATTTACAACTTAATAATGACAAATACTTGCTACAATTTTTATCTAGAGTTTTAGTTTTACCTGAGCAAAGGTGCAAAATATTTTACTCAAGGGGCATTTCTGATACATTGACGGCCAAAAAGTCAAAATAGACAAGACAGCCATTTATATTCATAGTAGTAAAAGGGTTCATATTTATGATAAGCGCTGCACTGGACCACTGGTGTTATTCCAGTGTGGACCAGCGGACCGGCTTGTGACTAACTGATGTGCCTCGTTCAGGAAGACGGCTGCTGAAATATTGGTCTATTAAATGATTCTTTCAAATGATGTGGAAATGACCCAAGTCAGATTAGACTGTGTACTCAGGCAAAATGCATTAAAAACAACAAAAATGTAAATTATTCCTGATTTTATTTTGTTCCTTACAAGAAGTTTAATGAAGTGTTACTGGTGCATTTAGGAGTAAATGAAAGGAATATTAACATTTAAACCAACTATAATCAAGACTTTAATAAGTGCTTCCTTGGCCAGGCATTTTTTGTAGAATGTCTTTTTCATTTTAGTGGGATAGTATATACTAGTTATATTAGAAAAAGGTACCTTTAATTCAGGGTTTGGCTTATTAGATTATGCAATAAAATGTGATTATGAATTCTAAAACATCAACATTAATACTACACTTTTATTTGCAGAGCACTTCTAAAAATAGAAAGCAACAACTACACTTGTTAATGCCTGAATGGAGCTTAACAACAACAACAAAAGTTCAGCAGAGAACACTCGTTAACATCCTCAAAAATAAAAAACTGTTCAGATGTTATAAGAACAAGCTGATTAAAAAACCCAGCAACATAAAATTAGACCATGAGGACTGAAGATAAAGGATTAAGAAGCAAAAAAATATAAAAAGTCAGAACAAATAGAACATAAAGAAGCAATAAAAGAATCTATAAAAGAGCTATAATACCAAAATAATTATTATTAGTTATTCACAAGATAAACAGATGAATCCAAGTTAAGCATAAAGTAAAGCAATGCTGCAAAATGGAACATAATGTGAGCTATTATACTGTAGTGCCTTAAAAAGATATTTCAAGATACAATACTTACAAAATAAGTTATTTAATTATTTTTAAAAAACAAAAGCATGCACATATTGTATCACCTGTCCTAATTTGTGCATTACAAAGTGCTGGTTAGTCATGATGGATCATATTTAGCAGTTGCTATGATGTTTTCTCCATATTTCTGATTTGTTTGTTTTTTTGGAAATGACTGGTGGGCCGCATTAAGCAAGGTGAAGGGCCGCATTTGGTCCCCAGGCCACCAGTTGGCCACCCATTCATTACAGACTAAAGTATGGCCTATAAATCGACGTGTAACTGCTCTGTCCAGGTAGTCTCTGTAATCCACTGACGGATGTGAAGAGCTCATTTCCATGATTTGCAGGATTTATTCTCAGTCATTTTAAAACTTGTAAAAAGAATTTACATCTTAACTAACGCAGGCGTTCATATAAAAGTGAACCTCGGAGCGCCTTACAAGATTCAGGGGGCAAATAAAGGAGGCAGACTGAGAGACTTTTCAGCAGAGCCACCCACCAGCTGCCGGAGCAGAAATAGTAATGTATCATTACGGCAGCGCTGAGGGAAAACACCCTGTGTTTTAGTTCTTTACCGAGGTCATGTGGCAATCGGTGGGTGTGTTTGTGCAGCTCGGGCTCAGAAAAACAGGCTAAATTAGACCTTTATGATGCAGCCACGTCGGCCCTCTGAAACTCACAATGGCAGTTATGGAGATTTTTGTTTTCTGCTTCTTTTCTTTTCACTTGAAGGGAGCCGTGTTTTCTCTGCCATTGATTGTGCCGGCACTGGAAGCTGATGGAGTTGACCCTGAAATAAATTAGATTTGTCTACTTCTTATTTATATCCCATAAATATCATGCAGGGGATTTTTTTAGAGGTTTAAATGAGGTGATGAAGTAGGAGTAAAGAAAAAAGATCAATGAATCTTTCTGTTTGCAGCACGTACTCGGCTGCAGGTTTGTCTGGAATGAGCTCCGTGGCAGATGACTCGGTGTTGTGCCCCCACATGATGCAATGCACCGCAAGTCCATATTTTTCTTTGAACTTGAGCTTTCATGGCAGTCTACCAAATATTTTTTTATTGTTTTTTTTTGCCTTCTGTTTGTTCTGAAGTTTAGCAGTTGCCACAAATACACTGTTTGTAGTTTAAAAAAACATTTCAACAGAGACCTCTTATATGTTAGCTAAAACACCCTTAAACTACATCACAGCACCTCTGAAATATTGATAACAGCTGTATAAACAGATCATTTTAACTTTAAAGCAACTTTGGACAATTCTTAGTAGTAAGGAGCTTAGCTGAACGGATTCATTTTCGTATTCTAAATATGGAGCAAATGATTAATTACTTAAACTACTTATTTCATCATAGTTTCTGGTAACAACCTTTTTTCCTCTGATGAAAACTAGACTATAACTAAAAAAAACAAGTTCACACTAGGCCTGTCACGATAACAAATTTTGCTGGACGATGATTGTCCCAAAAATTATTGCCGATAAGTGATATTAATGTCAATATTATTTTGAAATATCATTTTTTCCACGAATGTAATTATAATATATCTCAGAATAAAGTGAACACACTGTATCAAAAGCAATAAACTTAAATTTCTTAAAGTATTTAACTGTCTCTGTAAAGAACAAACAAAACAAAACTCCAATAAAAACAAACGCAACAATAAAAACAGTAAATAAGATGGAGTTCATACAGTTCAGGAGCTGTTTGTGGCATGTACTCTCCAAGTCTATTCATACTGTCTGTCATAGTTTGTAACAATGCTGACTTATCAACATCATTGAAGGGTTGCATTTCTTTTACAATGTAGCGAAGGACGCTGTCTATGAGCGTGCACCATTTTGCACTGTTTTATTTATATTTACTTTGCCGACCAAACGCCTCAGTAAGCGCTGACTGTCAGGACAAAGGCTCTGCAGCACCTCCCCTTCTTCGTCACCACTACAAAACAAACACGACATATCAGAGCGTCAGTGTTCATGAGCTCACACCTTGTTCATTGTGTTTAAAACCAAAATATTCCCACACCTGGGCTGTGGCAGCCGGCTTAGGAACCATTGCTTTCAGGTTGCTTCCTTGTTACTCATGACAATGCTCAATTCAGCTCTCTGGAGCGAGGCCAAAACTTTCAAAAAATTGAATCACTGACAGATGCTCACTCTGCTATAAATCAGCTCAATCCACTATAAAACCAACGCACCCCAGTGTTGAGACAGTTGCACAGAGTGAGCCATCATCTCATCCAGCCTGTTAGGTAGAAAGAGAGAAGGAAAGCAAACATGCATGCACGAGCCAATTTATTGAGGCTGGCAAACTTACCGAGGACGTTTTAATTTATCGTGCGGTTAATTGATTTATTGATAATGGTGACAGGCCAAGTACACATGGACAAAAGCTAAAACCAGATTAACTGACATTTTTGTCAACAGATAAAATGCATACTTAAATGTTTGACAGAAACTTGGTTGCAGGATAAGTTAGGGAGTGATCCAAGGTAGCTCTGCCAGGTAGTCTAAATAAAGGTGACTGTTTTTCACACAACAGTTAAATTTGTTTCTGATGGTTTATACATTCAAACTTTACTAGCATTCGATAAAGGGTTACTAGATGTTTCATTTTATCCAAGTGTAAAACATGACTTCAGGAATTCAAGGAAACAAAAAATTTTACACTTAATATTTTTGTTGACTAAATTTAGAGTGGATATTGTCGACTAAAGGGCTGTGAAGTTTCATCAACTAAAACTGGACTAAAATTAAAACAATTCTGATGACCAAATTATAACTAACACTTAAAGATTTTTAAGGCAAAAGGCTATAACTGAAAATTATTATAGAAGTGCTGTCAAAATGAACACTGACCCTAACATCATTCAAAAAGGAGAATATATTAACCCACCACCTTGAGTTGGAAGAAGCTAAAACTTATCAAAATCATGGTTGATGGAGTCATTCAGAGATGGGTTTTTTTTGTTGTATGGTTGAAATATCAATATATGAATATCAATATTCAGTTGAAAGATACCTTAATAAAAATGTTGGTCCATATTACCCAGTTTTTCTAACAGTGTTTCAGACATATTGAGAATACTGGAGGATCAGGGACAGTCGAAATATGACTAAGGCTTTCCGAGCATTGTGCACATACTCTAGTTTTGATCCTGAGCCTACTTACTCAAGGTAAGGAAAAGTATTTACTCCTTAAAGCTAGGGTCCAAGATATATATAAATATATATATATATATATATATATATAGATATATATATAAATATATATATATATATATATATATATATATATATATATATATATATATATATATATATATTTTCCTTACTTCAGCCTTTTCCTCGAAACTTTTACGTTTCCTTCCCTTCGATGTGGAGGGTAACAGAAGCGCCCTCCCAGTTTCGGTGCTGGTCTTCTCCGGCTCGATGACGCTTCAGTAGCTGTGCAGCTAGCTGCTCACCTGTACATGAGGGAGGTAGTGGGGAGTAGGCGGGACGGTGCGGAGCAGGGGAGACAGGGGATTGGATGAACTCACGGACTAATCCGAACCGCTGTTCCCTGCGGTTCGGACTGGTCAGCTATTATGCCGCTTTGCAGTGGATATACTGAATGGATTTTGTTCATTCTTTTTGGTCTTTATATTGCATAGATTGGACCATAGGACCTTAACGGTCTTATAAACAGTGTTATTAAGATGTGCCAAGCTTCCAAATTGTAGACCATAGCTTTAAGTAGTGCTTTACATTGTCAGTCGGTTGATTTAAAGTTTGGTTGACAGGGTATTTACAGTATGGCTGCTTCATAAATCCTCCTTTGATTATCAACTGGCTCTGTTTTAGCTCAATATCAATATTCAGCAAAAAGATATCTAAATTAAAGTTCGCCTGACAGTATTTTGGCATTAAAATATAGCCCTACATTTAACTTTAAAATTCTCAAATATAGCAAAAAGGACTGTGTGTTAAAAACTGATATTCAGAGGGGGACTGAACACTTTACAGCAGGTCTTAACTTTATGCTACATTTTTGTAAAACCAAGCATCCCGCGACTTCTCATCCGAAAATCATTCTTGTTTTCAGTATATTGCTGTCACTTCTCTAACGAGGACTCATGTTTGATTCAGTCTGAAGAAGGAATTGGGTCCAAAATGTCCGATTTTAATTAAGAGTGTGGAGAATTGAGATGCAGGCAAAGTAAACAGAATAATCTTTTGTTAACTCCCAGTTGGTGCTTCAGTCCTTGGACTCTCACGGGAACAGCAAACAGTGGCGAACACTGATGATAAAACTTAACGATGTGAGGAGAAATTCATCTTATCAGAGTGGATTGCATGTATGCTGGATGGGGGATTAGGAGATGTTTGTTTCTTTGAATATAAGTATAAGACGAGGAACCGGTAGTTCGGCAGCGTCTGAATAATTGCGTAATTCGCCACTTTCCCTTCGAAGAATTGTTCCTTTTCTGGTCCATCGAGCACAGTTGATCATCAGTATGTCCTATTTCCTTTTTTCCCTTTTTCTTGGCCTGCGTGTTTCTGACATAGAAATATTTGGCTGCCATGTTGCCTGACAGAGTGCTGATGAATTCCTGGAATGAGTTCCATGAAGTGGCCTGTTTTCCCCGAGTGAGAGCTACTGCTAAATATGCATGGCTGAAAAATAAATGAAGCAGCCGTCTGCGGAGATGTTGGTGTTGGTGAGGGACTTGCGTATGATTTACTAGTCTGTTTTATTTGCCAGTTGCGAAGTTGATGAGGCCGTCATGGAGACTGGAAACTGTCTCTAGGTGTGTGTCTTTCTTAAAATGGAGGCTGCTTTGCCCATGGGGCCACTTAGTTATATCTTGGCTGACTTAAGATGTGTTCAAGTCTGGATTCATCTTAAGGCGAGGCTGTTTCAGATGGTAAGAGGTGATGCGATGAGGACAGATTCGTACTTGTTTCCCTGCCAGGCGAGGTATGAAATGATTTTCTTGAGCTTGTTTCTCTGAATTCTCAAAGCAAGTCAAGTGATTTACCAGTAACATTAACCCCTTTTACACCTGCAAAGCTTCTAAAAATATACCTGTTAAAGGGATATGCCAACCCTTTTTCTCATGTCTTGCCTCACTCCAGAGTCCATGACAAGCAGATAGACACTATTCTGTCAACTGTGTGCTCAGTAACAAGGAAGGACGGGCACTGCTAACTAGCTTAGCTCAAACACTGGGAGTCAATGGAAAGTGTTAGCTTGCCTCTGCCTAAAGTCATCAGGAAAACTCATCACCAACTCTTAATTGCCCTGTGTGCTTGTTATGACTTCTTCCTATTTGATTTTTTACCAGCCAATTGGTTTCAAATTTTGATTCTACGATTTTGACAATTTTTGCTATCTTTACTTGGCTTTTTTTAACACCAGCCAAAAAGATGAACAATGATGATGCCTACAGACTATGTTGGGAAAAATACACATTATGTGTGAGTTTGTTTTTAGGATTTATTCAGCAATATATTTTAACCAGCTGTTTATACTCTCTCTTCAAAAGCCTGAATTGAAAAAAAAATCAATTTTTTAACAAAAAAGTCGATTTAAAAATCATCAAACAAAAAATCTCGATACTTGTGTGAATAGATTTTTTCTCCCACCCCTATTTTACCAAGTCTTCTATGGTTTTATTGACCAATTTCCTCAGTGGTTTGCACTAGAGATGTGAAGTTCAGAAACGAACTGAGTCTTTCGAGCAGCTCTTTAAAGATGCTATGAGGAGTTTCTAAGTTATAACAAAAAAGTCTCACTTTTAGATATATGCCTGATCCAAATACACACTTTAAGATGAGTTTTATAGGATCAAAATAGGTTATCTAGAAATGCTATTCCTTAGCTTCGCGGTCGGGTCGGACAGGGCTGGACTGGCCTGGATACTCAACTTCGGGAAGAAGACAATTAAAACAAGAGCAAATTTATATTATTCAGACACGTCTTAGAGCACCGGGCTGTAAGTAGCCATATATAGCCGGCTACAAAACTACGATACTAAGTTTTCCAAAAATTGCTTGTTGTCACACATCAAAAACTACCGCTACGTAACTAGAAAGAGATACATTATCTCATCGCTTTGCATCCTGTAAGTTGTTGAAAAAAGAAGTTTTAAAGCAATGCCGAGTTCTGAGGAAGGTCCGAGCTGCATTCATTAGCATCACAACAAACACACGCTTTGGCTTGGGTCACGTCTTTACGACAGTCGCCGCTCGTGCTCATGGGTAGCACTACCCATGAGCAGGCTGTAAATCCGTTCTCATCATTTACTTATAAGAGTTGTTCAAAAGACTCAACTCGTTCTTGAATGTCACGTCTCTAGCCAAACCCACAGTAGATGTAGGTCAATGAAACATATTTGAACCTGATGGACATGTTTACAGACCAATCAGTGTTGCCAGAATGAGAAAATGTTTGGTACTTTATCTCAGTTGGTCAAAGCATAACAGGGACTGTCTCAAATTGGGATTTTTTTTTTAGCGTTTTTTGATTATTTGTAGAGAAAATTTGACGTTCAGGTCACTCAGGATGTCTTGGCACCTTAGTTTAGATGTATTCACATTTAAAGTCAAGATCACAACTGGGCATGGCTCCTCTTGATCAATGCTTCTGATGTGTTAACCCTATAAAGCCAATTGTATCATATTTGATACATACTTTTATAATACCTCTTTCTACTCAATATGATCAACAAATTACAAAAAAAACCATCTGAATACAATCAGATAAATGATAAAAAATGTCCTCAAATGGATTATCAGTTGCCAAAAACACCTAATGTATCAAATGAGATACGGAAAATCTATATGTTGAATTTTATGAACATTTTCATTTTTCTGGATTTTAGCAGAAAGTGAAACAAACATTTCAGCTCCAAAAAATTAGAATTTTCTGGCTATAATCTATGGTCTTGGGCTTTAAAGGGTTAAAACTGTAGTTATCTTGAACACTAGCTTGTCAAACATCATCTTGCTAGCAGGTAAAGCAGTTTGTGGTTGACATCATGGAAAGAAGACTTGCTTGTATATATGGGGAAGGTTAACTGACAGAAACACATAACAAACAAACTGAAAAGATCAGTAAGACTTTAACATATTGTAGACAGGATGCTGAATTATTAAATCAAAATAAACATTTTCACAAAACACCTGGAATATGGGGAGGTTAGAGTCTTTCTTTCTTCACTTGTTTCTTTGTTTTAAATGTTGAAAGTCTCATCTTTTTATTTGTTAAATGTTTTATTGATTCCCACAAACGCCTCCAAAGAACAAACTGACGTCTCACTCAAAACAGCAGCGCGCTGACGTGATTTATGAGGAAAAAAAGGAGCAGCAAGTTTTACACAAAGCTTTCCATTTACACTCCGTGCTCCCTCTGCAGCTCACAGCTGTCAGACATGGAGACGCAGATCAAACAGGCTGAAGTTTTTTGACAGTGTCGCTGTTAGAGGAGAACTTGAGATCAATTCACATTCACTTCACACCTCAGCCATCATGCTGAGCTCCTACTTTTATTTGATGCACTTAAAGTCTTCAAAGTTTCATTTGAGGTCCCTTAAAGGAAAGACTTTTCTGTTGTTCACTAATGCTGTGATTTAGACGAGTATGGAAGCCCATGTATGACAAAATAAAGATCAGTAAAAATAATGTGGTAAAGTACTAAGATAAAGACATAAAACCCCAATGTATGGGATAAAAAACATCATAATAAATAGTAAAATGTCAAAGTTTGTGAGTTTGACATGGAATACTGCCTGTTCTTTGCAGGGCTGAAACTATGGGGTTTACTGGCATTAAATATGAATACAATATCTGCGTTTTTAGGGAAGAAACTTAAAAACAATGTCTTTGAACTAGAAGAAACCTATTTAAAAATAAGAAAAGTATTTGACTTGCTTCATAAATATTTCACAATTATTTTTTATTGGAGTATAATTCACATTGACGTAACATGAAATACTGCCTGTTCTGTGCGGGGCTAAAACATAGGGGTTTACAGGCATTAAAGATAAACAACGATATCTGAGTTTTTTAGGCAAGAAACTTAGGAAAAAATGTCTTTGGGCCAGTAGAAACCTCTTAAAATTGAGGAAAGCATTTGACTTGCTTCATTATTTCACAGTTATTTTTATTGGAATATATTTCAAATTTACCAAACTTGAAATACTGCCTGTTCTGTGTGGGGCTTAAACATAGGGGTTTACAAGCATTAAAGATAAACAACAATAACTGCGTTTTTTAGGTAAGAAACTTTAAAACAATGCCTTTGGGCCGGTAGAGACCTATTTAAAATTAGAAAAGTATTTGACTTGCTTCATCAATATTTCACAATTATTTTTCTTTGAATTTATTTTACGTTGACCTAACATGAAATTCTGCCTGCTCTGTGCGAGGGTTGAAACTAGGGGGTTTACAGGCATTAAATATCAGCAACAATATCTGCGTTTTTTAGGGAAGAAACTTAAAAACAATGTCTTTGGGCCAGTAGAAACCTGTTTAAAATGAGAAAAGTATTTGACTTGCTTCATAAATATTTCACAAGTATTTCAATTGGAATATATTTCACATTGACCTAACATGAAATACTGCATGTTCTGTGCGGGGCTGAAACATAGGGGTTTGCAAGCATTAAAGATAAAGAACAATATCTGCATTTTATTTAGGCAAGAAAGTTAAAAACATTGTCTTTGGGTGTGTAAGTACCTCTTTGAAAAAGAAAAAGTATTTGACCTGATTCACAAATATTCTTTAAATATTTTTGCTGGAATATATTTAACCCAGTTGTCTTCATTCAGCAGTGTCAAAAACTGAAAACAAACACGTTTTAAAGCAACAGAAAGCCATATCTGTGTTTCATGGTTTTATTAGAAATGGATGTTCATGCTTGTAAGCTGAAGCCTTTGCTCAAAGGCCACAACATAATTCTGTTAGTGTTAAAATAAGTTTGGGTTCTGTTTGTGGCCACTTTAAAGGACCATAATGAAATCTGACCCTAAATGTTGTCTTTGTTTTTAACATCTGACTCCAGCCCAGTATCAGCTGTGACCGCAGAGACCCTCAGATAAGCCTGATAGAAAATATTTCTAAAGCGGTCGCTCTGTTTGATCCGGCTGCACACTCTCCTTTTCACCAGCATGAGGGAGCAGCTTTTATGTAACTCTGTTTTGATGAATGCACTGCAGGGATCAACATACTGCCCAAGAAAGAACTGCCTCAATAAAAGTCATAATTATTTTGTTCTGGTCCAACTGCTGCCTTTTCCATTCAGATCAGTGCTCTGGTCAAAATAAAATCATTGAATAATTGAGAAATTGGGTCTTTTGGTATTTTCTTAAGGGTTAGGGTTAGGAAAGGTAGCACACAGGAAGGTTGTTGTTTCAGGGCCTATTTATTCTCCCCATGCATGTGTGCACTCTCTTCAGGCACTTTGGCTTCCACCCACAGACCAAAAACATGGTACACTGGTGACTCCAAATTGCTCTTAGGTATGAGTGTGAGTGTGAATGGTTGCCAGTCTCTCTATGTGGCCCTGCGAGTGACTGGATCAATGTTGACCTGCACTCACCCAATGTCAGCTAGGATGGGCCCCAAACGAGTATAAGTGGTAAAGATAATGGATGGATGTTTTTGCTGGGATGTAGGGTTGGACCATAAATCTACTAAATTGATTGATTTCGTATTTTTTTTCATGTGAATTTAAAAAAATATATATTGAAGCTCGGTTTGCTCCCTCTGTGCTCCTTAAGTTATCCCCATCCTTCACTTTCTTCCAGCAGAAACAGTGGATATTTCTAATGTTTTCAGAATTATACATCCTGACAGTTTAGCACATACCCATCCCTGATTTTTTTTTACATCCTATGATGACAATTAAATAGCCATAAACACATGAAGACAATGGATATATAAAACTTAATTATTAAATGATAACAGTGAGGGAGGAATGTACAGTTGTGAGGTAAGTCAGGCATGTTGATTCAAGTAAACACCTGACCTACATCAACAGGATGGGTTGACAGTGACAGTATGAACTGATATTAGTGATATTACTTTAACTACTTGTTCATTGCTCGTAACAAAAGCAGAACAAAACAAAAATAATTGAACGGCTGGTCTGACAATTAAAATTTAAAAAATGGTTTGGCCATTGTTTTCACCACCAATTAATGAAAAGCTAAAATTAATATGACATCAGTTTGGCCAATTATTGGTGTTATTTTCACTTTTTTAATGGAATAGATGTTTATAACTTGTTCAGGTGTCACATAAAAAAGAAAATAATACAGTTAAATGGATGCTTGAGCAGTGGCTCGGATACAAAGTTATTGTCACTGCATGGCTTCACCCTTTGGTAAAAGCAAATTAATGCTGCAGTATAAGAATCAGAGCAAAACAATCATGCTGGAGGTGTGATAACCACCATAAATTAGGGGTGGGCGATATGGCAAAAATATATCACGATTTTTTAAAAATAAAATCACGATCCTGATTTTATCACAATTCTTTTTACGTTGATTTTTCTAGACTAATTTGCATGTTTGACAATTTTTTTCCTATGTTTTACATATAAAACATGTAAAACACCAAAAGAAAAAAAATGACAATTTAAGCCAAAGAAACTTTCTGAACAGGTTTTAATTTAGGTAGTGCAGTTTTTAGTAAAAAATGTGCAATAAATTTAAACATAAAAGATAATGAACAACAATATCAACATTATCTCTTAAAGTTAAACAATTTAAAACAAATGTTATCTAACTGCTATGTCTATAACCTGAGTGAATAATACAGCTGCTTTAGAACAGATTTTAGTTCAGACATCTTCAAGCTTTTATCCCCTTTTCTCTTTCCACCATGGCTTCACGCTACATAACCAAACAGGAGATCCCACCATGCACTGCGCGTAATGTGCTACGATTGGCTAGTCGGGTGTGCGTCAAAGTCTCTGCGCCCACACAGACGGTCTGACGATCTATCTGCTTTATAAGATCATCCCCAGGTTATAATCCTTAATGATTTAATATCGTCATATCGCAGAAATTACAACATACAGTCATGGAAAAAATTATTAGACCACCCTTGTTTTCTTCAATTTCTTGTTAATTTTAATGCCTGGCTCAACTAAAGGTACATTTGTTTGGACAATTATAATGATAACAACAAAAATAGCTCATGAGAGTTTAATTGAAGAACTAAGAACTATTCATTTTCCATGGTTTTCTTGATAATAACCAAAATTACTTAAATTCTTACATCAATAGCTATGGCATTGTACCGCCAAAAACACTACTTTTGAGCATTCCATGTTTTCTTTTCTGTTTGCTTTAAACACATGATACACACAAGAGTTAATACTTGATTGCATAACCATTGTTTTTGATGACTGCAGCCATGCGTCTTGGCATGCTCTCCACCAGCTTCTGACATTGTTCTGCTGTCACAGCAGCCCATTCCTGTTGGAAAAATTCAAACAAATTTTCTTTGTTTTTGGGCTTGTGGTTCTCCATTTTGAGTTTGATGATTTTCCACAGGTTTTCAATTGGATTAAGATCTGGTGATTGAGCAGGCCAAGGCATGGTGCGAATGTTGTGGTTCTCCATCCAGGCTTTAACTGACCTTGCCGTGTGGCAAGGGGCATTATCTTGTTGGAAAATCCAGTCATTCGAGGCAGGAAAAGAGTTTTCCAGCTGATGGAAGAAGACTGTTTTCAAGGGTAGTCCTGTACATGACCTGGTTCATTCGGCCTTCACACAATTGCATTTGCCCTGTTCCACTCAGACTGAAACAACCCCAGATCATGACTGATCCACCCCCATGTTTTACTGTAGGGGCAAGACAGTCTGGGTTGTAAGCTTCTCCAGGCTTCCTCCTAACCAGTAAGTTGGCTGGAGTGGGCATCAATTCAAAATTGGATTCATCACTGAAGAGAACCTTAGCCCAATCATCAACAGTCCAATCCTTGTGGTCTCGAGCAAAGAGTAACCGGGCCTTCCTCTGCCTTTCATTGATGAAGGGCTTCTTGCGTGCTCTGTGTGACTTCAAACCAGCTTCAACAAGTCGGTAACTGTCCTTGCTGAACAAGTCACATTTCTCGACAGTGCCCACTCATTTTAAGGTCCCTGGAGGTCTGGACGATTCCTGACACAGGAGCGGATGAGTGCACGGTCATCTCGGGGGTAGAAAGAGGCGTTTCCTGCCACGGCCAGGTAGGTTCAGCTTGTTTTTTTGTTGTAATGAGCGGCTGTCTTGGAGATCTTCAGTTTTTTCGCTACCTGTCTCTCACTCATGCCAATTTCCAGCAGTGCCAAGATGGCTGCCTTTGTGGCTTCACATAATTCTTTTGTTTTAGGCATTATGTGAGAGCTGACAACTTCTGAGTTGTGCTACGGCTTGAATGTAAGCAGGAAACCACTCTAGGCCTTTGCATGTGCAGTGCTGCTTGTGACATGAAATGGCCTCTTATATACCCTGGGAATCAATTAAGCTTAAGAATGTCAAATAGGACATAAAGTATTATGTGACCAGCTGCATTTTTTGTTGTGTTCATTGTATTATACGTTTAGTGGTACCAGATATTAGAATGAACAAGAAATTGAAGAAAACAAGGGTGGTCTAATAATTTTTTCCATGACTGTAGTTAAACATGAACTAACACACACCTAAACCCAACAAAACATGATGTGAACTCCCCCATAAATAATGCAATTTATAATAATTAAAAACAATAAATTACTTCATATTATGCCAATCATGGCATTTTAAGTAAAAGAAATTTCAATCAATAAATTTAAATTATTATTACGTGTTTTTCTGCATCACCTTGGCAGTTAAAGTTTTCCATAAATGGCTCCGCTAAAAGACTTTTGGGTGTGCAGGATGAACTATGTCCAACCTCCAGGAGAGACCGGTTTGAGCAAAATGTCCTCCCCTTCATAAGACATGAACAAAAAGAGCATCTCCATGTGAAACCTCCATGAGGATTCTGTTGTGTTTTGGTAATACGGAGCGACGTCATTGAGATTGAAACATCGTCTGCCTTACAGTCGTGTGTTTACATATCGCCCTCGTCTGTCTTATTGATTGTTGGACCGTGTCCTCTTCTTCAGCCGACACCAGAACAGACTCTCCTGCGGCTTTAAGCTCGGCGAACGCACCTCCAATCATCTCATCTGATATTCCTCGCCTTCCTTTGGCCCTGGATTATGAATAAAATAATCATTGTTTGCTCAAAGAAATTTCTACCCCACTTCCCTCTGCTGATGATTATCTTGTTTAAAGTATATCAGCTGGAAAATATACTCTGTAATTTGAATGCCAATGAATCCTCCAAATGTGTTTGGGGAGAGACATAATATTGTGAGCGCTTATTGCTTTTTTATCTTTAGAAATGCCTTCACGGTTTTCCATTCAGACGCTCAAGATTGTATGAAATGTGCAATTAGTTGGATCCTCGCACCTGTGAATATGACCTTTATAGTGCCAGAATAGACTTTGACACTTTGCTTGTGTGTTCATTGTTTCCTGATAAACAAAAGGGTCCAAGCATCAGTGTGTGTGAGGATGATTTCTGATAATGCCTGTCCATACCATGGTATGAGAGACAAAAGGAAGGATTGCCTTAGGGCCGATGACCTGCAGGGGCTCTATGGAATATAATTTTTCAACCTGTAGCAGTTGTCAGTATTAAAATGAACATACCATAAATACCAAATCATACCAGAGCCTTTATTTGTTTCAATCACTGAGCGGACCAGGGACAGGCATTTAATTCCTGTCTCACACAAATCTTGCTGAGCAAAAAATGAAAAAAAAACGTGGTAAATGTAATCAGAATATTTTATACCAGTATGAATATCACTTTTACATTTTCACAGCAAGATTACAGTACCATAGTTTTACTCTTGTCTTCTTTCAGTCTTTAAGCTCTCTTAATACTGGGAAGAACTACAAGTAGTTAAGATGCTATGAGGAGTTTCTAAGTAATTGCAAAAAGTCTCACTTTTAGATATATGCCTGATCGGAATACACACTTAAAGATGGATGGATATGGATGCTATGATTATGTCACATCTAACATACTGTTTGACAAGCTGGGGTCAAACTTGCAGCCCGTCATTAAAGCCATTAGCCACTCTTTATAAGAAAACACTTAAAGTGCTGGACCAGAAGCCCAACAGTTCACATCATTGCATAATATTGAATAACCATCAATTACTGAGCTGGGAAGATGTCATCAAATACAAAAACATCTGCCATCTCCCCTAATCTCATTCACAGTCCAATACAAAGGCATACAGACTACTAGAAGCACCACAAGAGGTGACCTTCTAAATCCATTCAGAAAGAGCACTTTTGGTCAGCAATCATTTTCTGTCAGAGCAATACAACATTGGAATTCAATACCCAACGCAATCAAAGACATAAATGAATACTCCAGTTTTATATCCCATCTCAAATTGTGGCTTACAGACAACTACAGGTGTAGACACTAATCCTGGTCAAATGGGAAAACCTGTGTTGGATGTGACATAGTCATTGCTACTGTCTGCCTTAATGTAATGTCTTAATGTAATGTCTTATCCTTGCTTTGAATGTGGCCTCTATGAATATTTTTTTACCTTTGTTGTCTCAGTCTTGCCTTCAATGCATACATTTCTTTGTGTCTGTTCTTTTGTATGATAAGTTGTACGTTTCTTCCTTTTGTTTTAGGCCTTTATAACCATACATGTTATGTATTTTCCTTTGCATTTAATTGTATCTTAACTTTTAATGATTACATTGTAGGCTGCCTATTTTACAACTGGCCGGGGACTACAGCTGGAAATTAGCCGTACAGGCCAAAGCTGCCTCTTTTACTGCAAAGTGAATTAAAGGGGACTGTCCACGAAACAATAAACAAAACTAAACTAAACTAAGATGAGTTTTATAGCATCAAAATAGGTTATCTATAAATGCTATTCCTTAGCTTCACGGTCGGTTGGACAGGGCTGGACTGGCCTGGATACTCAACTTCGGGAACAAGACAATTAAAACTAGAGCAAACTAATATTATTCGGACACATCTTAGAGCACCGGGCTGTAAGTGGCGATATATAGCCAGCTACAAAACTACAATACTAAGTTTTCCAAAAACTGCTTGTTGTCACACATCAAAAACTACCGCTACGTAACTAGAAAGAAAAGAAAAGAAGTTGTAAAGCAATGCAGAGTTCTGAGGAAGGTCCGAGCTGCATTCATTACATCACAACAAACACGCACTTTGGTTTGGGTCACGTCTTTACGACAGTCGCCGCGCGTGCTCATGGGTAGCAGAGTCTATATGTCACCAGATATAGATTCTCCTCATAGCACCTTCAAGTTCGTACTTCTTTTTTGTCACTGACGAAAGTTTAAGGGCAAAAAACAAACAGCGGCAGTGGCAACATCTTCTTTGGATTTGTTAAGCCCTAGTATGAAAGATTCCGGCTTTCTGCACTCTAGGGGCCTCTGTGTGTAACTGCACTATCATGAAACAGAGCGCCGCATACCAACCTGCATTTGTTGACATACAGAGGGAGGAGAAGCCGGCAGGACGTCCAGAAAGACAAATAAACCATGCGAACTGTTAGTGTTCAGTCTGATCATGTTTCTTTTCAAGCGTGGACTGTCAGTTGTTAGCTCAAGGTTTGCATGTTTGTTCTGTAACTTCGACCGTAGCTCGTAGGCTGCGCTGAATAAATCACCCCCAGTGTTTATTTGAAACAAGCGTCTATTTGTCAAAATGTGCTGCTTAACCCAGCATTTATTTGGGACCCAACAATTTATTGGAACCCAGTTTTATATGGTATTTTAAGTTATACTCTAAGATATGCTTGGTGATATGTAGACCCGGGTACCAAGAGCCCCTTCCAATCTTGAACAGGGTCCGAAAGATTCTACTCTTTGGTTCCTTGCAGGTGTCTGAATGTTTATTTAACCGGTTTAACTTCAGGGAGAACATTGCCATCCATGTAAGTTTATGTATCTTTAAGGACCTGCAGAGACATTACACTGGCACACCAGATGGATTGTGCAATATGTTAAACTAGTCCATAGAAAGTGTTTGGAAATGACCAGAACCTTTTAGAAGCATACCATCAGGTCATTGGACGATCGTTCTGTCAATCACTGTCATTATGTTGTTAGGCAGGTGGTACTGCTGCAGCGTAAAGGACAGAAAATGAGCCACATCATAGCACAACCTCTTGCCAAAACATGGAAAGAGTGGAGAAAAATATCCTTTCTATCTAGATATACTTTAAATTAATAAAGAAATCTGATGATACTCCTCCTGAAGCTTTTGGCATCTATGCTGATCTCTAGAGCACGACCGATGAAAATATGAAGAATGCATCAATCATGGCAACACTACATACATACAGTTTATTAACCATTTTAAAGTAACAATGTAAAAAAAAAAAAACACAAACATCTAAAACATGTTGACAGCTCTGTTTATTTTATCCACCTCTCGACCCTTTTGGTTAAAGATTTCAGAAAAGCTGCTTTATATACACAGAGATATATAAATATATATTTACAGGGGTGGACAGTAACGAAGTTCATTTATTGAGTACTGTACTTAAATATTTATTTTGAGTAACACCAATGGTTGTCTTTTGTTGATAAATTCTGATTGTGGCTTTTTCTTTCTTTGGTTTATTGATAGTGTTTTCCTGCTACATAAATATTTCACTAGTCCATCTGGGTAGGAGCCCAGTAAATTTGTTTTCAGGGGCAGAACAAAAACACAAGCTTGTGATTGGACAATCGTTTGGCTCGTCACATGCATCACAGACCAATCCAAATCAAGCAGGGTTGCCTCCTATAATGTAACATACATAATGGCTAATGTAGCAGCTAATGGCTAACAACAGTTAAAAACAGTTCATGGACGTTAGCCATAGCGACTAACTTAGCCGCTAACAGCTAACAGCAGTTAATGACCGTTAGCCGTTAGCCGCTAACTTAGCTGCTAACAGCTAATGGCCTTTTACTATTGTCTTACACTAAATTGTACCACACAGATGATTCATTTAACACTTATATGTGACGTGAACCTCGTCAAAGACAATCCCTACAAGTAAACTTCTGAGGAGGGCAGATTTCACCAAGTTTCACTGACTAGCCAGGAGGACAATAGACCAATCGGCATGTCCGTTCTCAACTTCCAGTTGTCGTCACATCTGCATTCTGCAGCTCCCGCCTCTCTTCCCTGATTGGGCCGTTAAGAATTCAGCCGAGTGAATTAGTTGGACAACGGAGGCTGGCAAGACGGACCTGCAGGATTTCAGAATCAGGCAGGTCTGTCTGCTCTGCAAGGCTAACTAAATATGGCAGTTCAGTAGTAATATACTACCATAAACTGACAGAGTTGACAGCAGGCAGGTCCTAACTTTGGAGCATAAGAGAGCACATAAACTGCATCACTCTGATAAAAAAAAAAAACATTTTGTGCCTTCATTCTGGACGGCCTTTAATTTCCGAGGCAGTAAATTTATGTATAGGTTTGTAAACTGAGAGTATGGAGCAGTTTGTAGGAAGACAACCCTCCGGCGGTGAGAACAGGATTAATCTGGCTGCCTTAATGCTGACGTTGCCCACCCCCTGTTCAGGCCATGGTTGTAGGTCCCAGTATCATCTTGGTTAATCTCTCAGGGGTTTTAATGAAGATTGCTGAGCGAGGGTTCATCACCTCTCTCTTTTAATCTCACAAAAGCTGGAGCAGATGCTCGAGGCCTCTTATTTGTAAACACATATCCCTCAGCTTTGTGTGCGAGGGGGGAGGGTCTCCGGTTTTAGGCGGGTGTCCGAGGGTCGGCGGATGTGTGAATTGAGCGACTGTCAGGTTTCAGCCTCTCCTGTTACAGCCGGCCATCTGTCAGGGAAGCAGGTGGAACTCTTTGGAGCAGCTTTTCTCGAGTTTTCAAAGCTCGGAGAGAGAAAAACACACTGAATGCTCTCTAAATGTAAGAGCTTTTTTTTTTATTCCCCGTGAGCCCACCCGCCCATTAACGAGCAGCCGTTAAAATGCTCTGCAGAACACTCCGGCGAGCCTCGAGTCCCCATCAGCCATGTTTGGACTGATTTCTTCTCCCCTGAAGGATAATTGATTCTTATTAATATTCAATTGTGCTAACTTGGAGTCAATCAAGTTTCCACATGATAAGCCTTAAAAGCTCTGCTCTGTGTTGCAGTTGAAATGAATAATCCATCCCCGCTTGTTCTGGCTCAGATTTCAGGAGCGGGTTTGGACAGATGGTTACAGCCGAGGTTTCAAAGTGATGGAGTAAAACTAACTGCCCGCGCCAACTAGCACTCTTTCATCCCGCCGAGGTTGCACTTAACGAAAGCAGCCCCCTTGTTGCCTAAATGAAAGTGCACAACAAAGCGAATCTGCTGACTGTCGCTACTCAGCACATCGGCCCGCTTTTTCTGTGCCGTGCCGTGCCGAGCCGAGTCGAGCAGCTTTCCACACTCGACTGCTTCTTCCTGCAGGCCGCTGGAGCCCGCGGTCCTGAGAGGTAAATGGATGAATGAGGGGCTTTATGGAGATGAGGAAGTGTAATGGTACCCTCTCTTCTGTCCCGGCGTCTGGAACAGTGGCTCTCTGTGTCTTTTATCAGACACATGAAAGGAGGACAATAAGCCTCTCTGCTATCAACAATATGGTGTCATTTGAAGCAGATTATCCCTCTGTTGAAGTAGACAAAAATAAAAGAACCAGGAGACAATGGGCAGAGTTTGGAGCCAAGGTTTCTCCTCCCGTGAGGAAATCCTTCGTTCTGCTTTGTCTTATTTCTGAAATTCTCATCTGCCAAAGTGCCCACTCATTGTCATGCATGAACACATTTCACACTTAGCACCTTGGGAAATGCCAAATTAGTAGTTTTGTAAGGGCACTTAACTTCATCAACTTCTCTCATCCTAACTTTTCTTTAGAGGCTCAATGCGGGGGATTCAATATCTCAGGGTCTTAGTGCTGTTTCTATTCAGGTTCTGACTCTGCTTATACATCATGATCATATAATTCTCATGAATAAGAATCTGCCAAACAGTTTTGCTGCCATTCAGTGGTAAAGTTCTTATTTTTAGACCCATGGCAATGATATTTTTGTCAACAGAGACTTACTCCAACCAGACCAAATTTGTTTTTTGTTGGGTTATTCCATCAAATCATAAGCAATTATAACTGTCAGTGTAACAGAGACTTTAACAGACAAGGAAAGGATGGAAGAGGCCCTTTTGGTGAATAGCATTCCCCTTCCCTAGCTTATGCCTTACATAAGGACACTCCATGTGCAGTAGTATCTAGGGCTGAACAGTTAATTGCAAATTAGACTAAATCGCTATATATCTTGTTGCAACTTTCAAATCGCCGACAGTGCAATACTTTTAACCCAAAATGCGTTGAACGTTTTGGCATTGTGATGTAGTTTCTTGCAATTTCATGCCTATTTTAACCTTTTTTTAACCCAGTTTTTACAACTTTATGCCTATCTTGCTCCTATTCATTTTTTTGGCCACTGTCAGACCATGTTTGGAATTTTTACATAGTTTTGGAAATTTAATCCTAATTTTGCTGCTATGATCAATTTTCCTTAGTCACTTTATAATTTTTTTGCCTTTTTTTTGCAATTTCATACCTATTTTGCACCTATTAACTTTTTTTCTGCTTTCGTACCATTTTTTTTTTTACCCAGTTTTTACAATTTCATACCTATTTTGCTTCTGTTCTTCACTTCTCCACTTTTTCTCAAATCTTTTATCCTTAGATTGATTTAATGTCATATTGGTTTTACTATAAAAAGATCTACTGCTTGTGTTTGTTTGAGAATACATAAGATGAGGAACATTAAAACAATCGCAGAGTAAATCGCAATTGCAATATTGGGGAAGAATATCGCAATTAGATTATTTCTCAAATCGTTCAGCCCTAGTAGTTCCCTAAACTGGGCATCATGGGTTTACATTTGAGTGGTGGCTCCTTTTCTGCGCATCGTTCCCTGCTGTCTCTCTGGTTTCAGCTTTTATTCACTGCTCTGTGTTCTGAAGAAGGCGTTAACTAGGCCTGTCACGATAACAAATTTTGCTGGCTGATAGACAATATTATTGTCAATATTGTTTTGAAACATATTTTTTCATTAATGGAATTATAATATATGTCAAAATAAAGTGAGTTCACCATATCAAAGCAATAAACTTTAATTTCTTAAGAGTATTTAACTGTAATTGGAAGGTCAAGAGCTTTTTGTTAAAATAAATGAAACAAACAATATAATAAATTTAGCAAAAAAGAAAGAAAGAAACCCAATGAAAATGAAGTGGACTCTTTTTTGGGAAAAATGGCATGTAAATAAAAATCATTATGCTAATCAAAAACAATAAAAAAAGGACCCTGTCTCTGTAAAGAAAAAAAACTCCAATAAAAACGCACACTACAGTAAAAAACAATAAATTAAATGTAGTTTAAACAGTTCTGGAATTGTTTGTGACATGTATGTTCTCCCAGTCACTTTGTACTGTCTGTAAAACATTTGTAACATTGCTGGCTTTTCAACTGTTTTGAAGGGCTGCATTTCTTTTGCAATGTAGCAAACAACACTGTTTGTGCTAATTTATTTGTATTTTCATTGCCGACATATCGCCTCAGTAAGCGTTGACTGTCAGGACAAAGGCTTCACTGCACCTCCTCTTCATCGTCACCACTACGTTTTAAACAAATATGACACTCGGCTTGTCGGTGTTCATGGGCTCATACCTTGTTCATTCTGTTTACCACCAAAATATTCCCACACTGGGGCTGTGGCAGCTGGCTTAAGAACCGTAGTTTTCGTGCCATCATTCATATTAGTATTTGTTTCCTTGTTTCTCCTCATGACGCTCACTTCAGCTCTCTGTGCGTGTACATGTGAGCGGCCCCTCCTGCCCCACAAAGATTGAATGAATGACAAATGCTCACTCTGCTATAAATCCGCTATAGTACCAACAAACCTAGGTGTTGAGAAAGTTGCACAGAGTGACCCATCTTCTCATCCAGCCTGTTTGGTGGAAAGAGAGGAGGAAAACAAACACGCATGCATGTGTCAACTTATGGAGGCCGGCATACTGAGGACGTTTTTATTTATGATGCAGTTAATTGTTTTATTGATTATCGTGACAGGCCTAGCGTTAACCTTTTATGGAGGTGAGTGGAGCAGACCACCAAAGACACTGTCATGTTTATATGTTATATTTACATTATGGGAGTAAATCTGGGTAAATATAATAACATAGGAAAGAATACAACCACTGAACTAAATCTAAACTGGATTATGAGCTGTCCAGTTAACAAATTCATCTTATATTTTTTACTGATTTAACATCACAGACCAAATACAGCTAATTTTCTGACATTAATGAGTCCAGTAAGTGCATACTAAATGTTTCTGTTACGCTGCTTGTCAACACATTGGAAGCCAAAAAACTCCAAGCCCCATCATTAGCAGAGCCCTGCGACCGAGTTTGAGACATTAAAAAGATTAAATGTTGCTTGTTAGGAATAAAAATAATCATTCAGAGAGTGGGAATTGATGAAGCACTTTCATCCACACTCATTTTTACTGGAAGTTTTAGTTTATGTTTTACGGTTCTTTGGCATTTCATCTGTTTGGGTCGGTTCCAGTGACCCTGAGTGCTCTTGTCAGGTTGCTTCTAAATTTGTAATTCCCATAAAAAGTGATGTGCAGCATGAATCAGACAGATTACAAAACTATTACAATGAAATTAACTTTGAGTTAGTGTGTGCAGCTGGCTGCAGGAGTGAGCAGGTTATCCACAATCAAATAGTTAGTGAAGGTCTGTATATTTTTGTTTCATTGTGGTTGTTCTGGAAAAAAGAGGGAATATGGATGTTCCCAAAGCTGCATCTTTTTGAGCATCAACATTAGGCTGTCCCCAAAAATGTCTAGATTCTCATTAATGTCCATATGGGAATGTTAAAAGCCATTTTGTACCTTAGAAAAGAACAGTGGACAGCCAACAAAGCTTTTTGGCCCTGTTTTATTAATTTTTGTTTGTAACTAGGGGTGCAAAAGTGAAGAATTTTCAAAGCAGAAAACATTCAGTGGAAATAAATGGGAATTAACAGGCATAAACAAGGAATTTACAAAATCAAAGTTTGGGCCTTAACAGGTATTTCAGATAAAATAGGGAAAGTATATTTTGGCATAGTCTTGGCTAAAACAACCAGATTTCATGCAGATATACTTAAGAATGTCTCTGCTATTTCTCAATCACATGCTACATATGCTGTGCAGTACTCCATCATATGTACAGATGATTTCTAGAACCCTGGACTATTTAGGCCTCATTTCTGAGTGGACTGCTTAAAGGGACTGTGAGGAGTTTCTTAGTAATTACAAAAAAAGTCTCACTTTTAGATATATGCCTGATGGAAATACACACTTTAAGATGAGTTTTATAGCATCAAAATAGGTTATCTAGAAATGCTATTCCTTAGCCTTCCGGTCAGGTCGAACAGGGCTGGACTGGCCTGGATACTCAACTTCAGGAACAAGACAATTAAAACGAGAGCAAATTTATATTATTTTATTATTTATATTACACGTCTTAGAGCACCAGGCTATATAGCTGGCTGCAACTACGATGATAAATTTTCCAGAAATTGCTTGTTGTCACACATCAAAAACTACCGCTACGTAACTAGAAAGAGATACATTACCTCGTCGCTTTGCATCCTGTAAGTTGTTGAAAAAAGAAGTTGTAAAGCAATGCAGAGTTCTGAGGAAGGTCCGAGCTGCATTTATCACAACAAACACGCGCTTTGGCTTGGGTCACGTCTTTTGGTGCGTTCCAGTTGTAGTCAGAAGTAGGAATTTCCGTGTTCCGAGTAGGAAACTGCAACTGGAACGTCCCCCAAAGTCGGAATTTCCTGCTGGGACTCAGTGAAACCTTGACACCCCTGAGTTGACAATGGAAGATGGATGCCCCCAGTGTGAACAGTTATTTAGCTCCTGTAATAATACATTTATTTGTACTTCTGACTGGGGTGTGTCGCTCTAGATCAGCTGTATACATAGTATTGCTAGACTTGTATTTAAAAAATGCTGCCATAGTGATAATCACATTCTTCATGTGGTATTTGTGAACAACAACCCAGGGCGTGCTAACAACAGCTAACATCAGCCTGGTAGATCGGCATGGTTTTTTTCCGACTTCAACTGGAACGCCGGTAAGTCGGAGATGATGTCACTCCCAGTTCCGAGGTTACTGGAACGCAGCATTACGACAGTCGCCGTGCGTGCTCATGGGTAGCAGAGTCTTTATTTTGCCGGTAATAGATTCTCCTCATAGCACCTTTAAAGTGAGGCTGAAATAAAACTTGATAAAGTTCTACTTCAGTGTTGTCTAGGCCTGTCACAATAATCAATAAATCAATTAACCGCACGATAAAGACAAACTCAATAATTTTGCCGGTCTCGATATATTGACACCTGCAAGCATTTTTGTTTTCCTTCTCTCTCTACCAAACAGGCTGGATGACAAGAGGGTTGACTCTGTGCATGTCTCAACAACTGGGTGCACTGGTTCTATAGCAGAAAGAACGAAGTGAACCCTCCTGTCAGTCATACGATCTTTGTGGGGTGAGGCAGGGCCACTCGCACGTACACACACACAGAGCTGCAAGTGAGCGTCCCGATGAGTAACAAAGAAACAACCACTAATATGAACGATTGCACGAAAGCTATGGTTCCTAAAGCCAGTCACACATTCCCATTTCTCATGGCGATTGTGCATGATTGTCATAATCCTGGTAAAACGTGCTTTGGTCGTGGTGCATGTCGTACTTAGTCTGGATTAGGGCTGGGTATTTTCAGCAACTTCATGATACGATACGTATCCCAATACACGTAAATTGTGAACATTGACTATGCTTTAAGCAAAATTCTTGACAAGTTTAGCTTTTTCTTACAAGAAGAAAAAGAAAAAGAATGAGTTTTAAGTGGTTCTACAACTTGAGAGACATAAATTCAGATCCTCAAAGATGGTAGACCCAAGTTCAAATTTAGAACATATGCTTTATTATGTAGCTTTTCTTCTACCTTGAACTGTGCCACTGTTAACATTACCCAAAGTGTATTTACAACTGTCAAAATATTTAGGCCGTATCGATTCTGTAGAATCCGTATTGATACACGTATCCCAAAGGAGTGTGGTACGATATTTTGCCGTATCAATATTTTGAGCACAGGCCTAGTCTGGATCAGCGCTGTATGGTCGTGGATGAACAGCAGGTAACGTAGAAGGGTCCCGACAGTTTTGAACTGTTGAAAACTGTTGTGGAAAATCGCCGCTCTCAGTGTAGAGGGTTGGAAGCCGAATGCAGTCCTAAGGTGAACGGTATTAGCGTGGCATGTACGGAGCTCAATCGGGCCGATCATGGCTCAATCCTGAAAGATTTCTGAGGTCGATTGACCGTTTGTGCCCCGACTGTGTCCCGTTCAAGACGGCACAAGCTACAGGGCTCAGTCGGGGCTTACGTGACGCGAACTGAGCTCGAGCGGGGCTGATGTCATGTCAGCGGGACGGAAATTCATGGCATCCTCGTCATATTGTAGGTGGAGCAGGATGAACGCCCCCGAAGCACTGTTGAAGCTCCACTGATGGTGTATTTACGGGGTGTGTCCTGGAGTGAGACAGTCATTTTATCCTGTATCATAGCGATCACACCAGCAGCGCTTTCGATCGATTTAAACTGATTAAATAGATTTTTTTTAATCCAGCCCTAATTACAATGCCATATATTTTAGTAACAATAATGAAAAAGTAGTTTCAAAATAATGTTGACAATAATATCGTTTATCAGCAACAATTTTTAGGACAATTATCGTCCAGCAAAATTTGTTGTCGTGACAGGCCTACTGTTGTTTTGGTGGAGTTTTTTGTTGCTGGAAGTAGTTGTCTTTTTTTTTCCAAGTTGAAATTCTTGCTTCTTAGTAGTGGTTCAAAGTCTTTGGTGCAGCGATTCTGACCAATAAATCAGTCCAGTCAGAAAAACCAAAGACAGCTGGCTGCTCCCTGCTGAGTTCAAACCCCTGAGAACAACAGTCCCAAAGTACTGCGTGTTTTATTCAACGTTTAATCACTGTGATATTAACACAAGGACATCTTGGCCAACAGCTGAGCTGCATGATTTAACACCCCTCCAGTTTAAAACATTTATAGCAGATTGCACTTCTCCCACACACCACCCGTAAACTAATCTGTGTCTTTAAATTGACCGCAGCATCAAATCAAAGTGAACTCAGAGGCTTCAGGTTGAGGAGTGAACTTTAATCTCGCCTTCTTATGAATTCCTGCAGAGCCGGCCGGCCTGCAGACGGCTAACACTGTGTTCTGTTTTCCTTTGGGTCAAATGTAAAGTTCAGCCATCTATCACGGCCCTCTTCTTCCTCCCTAAAATCATCTGTAGAGAGGCTGTTAGCGGCTCGTCCATCACTGCTCTGAAACAAGCCCCGGGCCTTAAAAGGTGTTACTCCCTCACTGTCCAAATTGAGACTGAACGCTATAGAGTGGCACAGTTTAGCTTTTTATGCCATTACTTATCCTGCTGTACTCTTTGGAGCTTGAAACACAGAGGCGTGATAAGGCGGGCGTGCAGGGGAGAGGTTTTGCATTTTTTATTATATTTGTGCTGGCTGAATTTGGCTGGTGCTCCCTTGTTGTTTGATGCTTTTGTTTGAAGGCAGACAAACAGTGATGAATCTGATCACATCTGCTCAGCTGTGTATCACATCAGTCTGTTTACAATCTGTCTCTTTTCTGACATTATTAGGTTTTTGTGTCAAGTGTGAAAAACAGCACATTAATAACAGACTCTTCTCTTCTTTATTGTATTCCTTCAAACTTATTTGATTACGTATTTTGAAGTTTAATACGTGGACCAATCATTAAATGCACCAGACAGTTTAATAACGCTGTGCCTTTGTTAACAGTTTTATTGTACATTAAGTTTACTTACTCTTCGCTTGGTTATTCTGCAGACTCCACACTGATTATGCCAGGGGGGGCACAGTTAATCAACTAATTAAAGAGGTCATTTGGGAGGGTTGTATGAGGTACATGGAAGAGCCTGAACATTAGCCACATCAGCATCAGCTCTTCATCTCTATTGAGAAGCTAGAGCTGCACTTAGCTGCCACTAAATCTTCATTATTTTAAGAATTTTGGACAAAAATAAGCCACAAAATTGGTAAAGGGTGATTCCATACCATATTTAGCACATTCACAGTCCTTAAAAGCTTGATAAGAGCTAACACAAGACTGTGAAAGTTGAAGTATACTCAACAAAATCACCACAGATGAACAGGTCAGTTGGAAACAGATGAGGTTTAAAAGGAGCATCCCCAAAAAGCTCAGTTGTTCACGGGAAAGGCTGGGTCGAGTTTACTGCTTAAAGATGCTATGAGGAGTTTCTAAGTAATTACAAAAAAGTCTCACTTTTATCGAAATACACACTTTAAGATGAGTTTTATAGCATCAAAATAGGTTATCTATAAATGCTATTCCTCAGCTTCGCGGTTGGGTCGGACAGGGCTGGGCTGGCCTGGATACTCAACTTCGGGAGCAAGACAAATTTAAACTAGAGCAAATTTATATTATTCGGACACGTCTTAGAGCACCGGGCTGTAAGTAGCCATATATAGCCGGCTACAAAACTACGATACTAAGTTTTTCAAAAATTGCTTGTTGTCACACATCAAAAACTACCGCTACGTAACTAGAAAGAGATACATTACCTCGTCGCTTTGCATCCTGTTAGTTGTTGAAAAAAGAAGTTGTAAAGCAATGCAGAGTTCTGAGGAAGGTCCGAGCTGCATTCATTAGCATCACAACAAACACACGCTTTAGCTTGGGTCACATCTTTACGACAGTCGCCACGCGTGTGCTCATGGGTAGCGGAGTCTTTATGTCGCCAGAAATAGATTCTCCTCATAGCACCTTTAATAACTGCATGAGCGAATAGTCCAACAGTTTAAGAAAATTTCTCTTGGTAGAATTGCAAATAATTTAATTATTTAATCCTCTACAGTCCATCATTTCAGGAGATTCAGAGAATCTGGAAATTGGCTTTAAACCAGCACTGAATGCCTGTGACCTTCCATCTCTCAGGTGGCATTGCATTAAAAAACAACATAATTCTGTAAAGGACATCATGATGTGGGCTCAGGAACAGTTTACTCAGCTATATGATTTTAAAAGAATGATAAGACCTTTTTTGATTAAAAAAAAAAATTATTATGATAAAACATTTTGAGGGACACATGTTTTTTCATAAGGCAAATATGACTATTAATTATTTTGTATGAGATTCAGCATTTGGATCATTATCAATAAGGAAATGGAACAGTTGACTTTTGATTCCTAATGGAGAAAATATGGGATTTAATAAGTGCTTCTTCTGCTCCTTCCTACATGTAAATGAAATCATTTGGTGTTGTTAAAGGTGATCTTTGTTTGCTTGCTTTTGTTTTATTTTTTTGCTGCACTTGTATGATTGTACATAATATTTTTAGGGATGCCAAATTATCATCGCGGTTAATTAATTACAGTCGCAACTAACGCATTATGTTTTCGAGTTCATCTAATTTTTTTGAAATACAAGAGCAGCTGGTGATTAGACGATCAGTCCACTCGTCACACTCTTCACAAACGCATCATATCAAACCACAGTATGACATAGCAGCTCAACCCTGTTGTTAGCCGTTAGCTCAAGCTTTGAGTGCTCCAGTCCTTAGAGTATCATCTTATCTTACATTAAATTATACCACACAGATGTGTCATCTGCCACTTACAAATACAAAACCCCCCAAGTCCTCCCAGTTAACTTCTGTGGAGAGCAAATTTCATATCCTAGGGTAACCATAACTATCGTTCTATCTGCATCATTCGTGCAGCAGTTCCGCATCTCTGTGTGTCCCAGCAGTGATGAAGAGGAAAATCATAATTTCCCATAAGACAGCTTGAAGTGACGTTCTTTTCTCCTCTTTTAAAGGAGAAATCGAGTCAATTTCTGATAAAACTGCAGATCTTTCTGCATCCACGGAGGTCACTTTTACACGCCGCTGTTGTTTTCAAACATGCAGTCACTTCCTGTTGTCGTCACATCTGTAGCTCCGCCTCTGTCCCCTGCCTGCTCTGCCCGTTAAAGTTGGAGATATTTTATGCATTGGGCTTCTTGTGCCTCTGGGGGTGGAGAACAATCACTTGATCTGCCACAATAATCTAATGAGTATCATTGAAAATATCTCAAGTTGAGGCGTTTATCAGCAATTTTTAAAGTGAGATTAAAAAAGATATTTATAAGATTAATTAATAACAGGTCAGAATTAATTTATATCATAATTTTTAATCCCTTGACAGCACTAAATATATATTTCTTAAATGTTTTAAATGCACTGCTTCTAAACTAAACTACACAGTTCATTTCTGTATCTACAAGGTTAAGGTCAAACTCTACCATGCATAGCTAAAGACAGATATATACAACACCCAGAAACAGCCCTTAAGCTCATCTGAGATGGACTGAGGCAAAGTGGAAAAGTCTGCTGTGGTCTGAGTCCATGTTTCAGACTGTTTTTGGACATCGTGGAGGTGGTGTCCTCCAAGCTAAAGAGGAACAGGACCATCAGACTGTTATCAGAGCAAAGCTCAAAAATACAGCAGCTACATTGGTATTGTTTTTTTTTTTTTTTTTTGAATATCATGGCCGATGTACTTCACACTTACACATTTCTATACAATTAGCTGCACTCAGCGGTTGCCATGGCCATATAAGTCCCAAAGATCTCATCTGGATTTAAAGTCTGAGCCTCTCTTGCAGACATTTTCTGCTCTAAATGAACAGAAGGTGTAAAATTGTTTTGTATAACCACGGTGTATCACCTCAGCCGGCAGCCGTGAAATTGGCAACAATGACGGTAATGTAATACTGTAGTAGTGCAGCTCCCAGCGCCTGAATACAGTAAGGCAGAGGGGAGAAGAGAAAGATGCCGGTTTGTGTCAATGAAAGACTTTGATTGTTATTCAAATCAGATTTTAGACGCTTTTGGAGGCTCCTGTGGAGATAAACCTTTGTATCGAAAAAAGAGATCCTGTTTTGTTCACTCAGCCACTGGCACGCCATCGGAGGGAAGACATCTCAGTCTCTCTTTTGTGAGTTTCAGTTTCAGTGGAAAAAATAATGATTAATTCAGACACTTCAGACACAATCTGCACGTTAGAGGAAAATCAATGCATTTCTGTAAAGAGTTGTCACAACAACAGAATTTAAATCTTCAGTATTTCTAAATATTGGATGATAATCAAAACCATGTCAACAAAAATTACAGTCTTTCACACTCGATGGTAAGCTTTGTCGTAACTCTTCAAAACTCTGCAGTCAGAGTCTTGCACAGTGCCTAAATTTCAAGTACTTTGTGCAGCTTTATGTGATTCAAATGGTACTTTTAATCCTCTAACCTTGCACATTAGCTGGATCTGCCTGGTTCAGTGTCTGCAGTCAGGCTCCATCTTGCCAAGCTCCAATCTACAACGGTTGTTAGTGGCCCAGAGTGGGACGGCCCAATCAGAGTCTTTTAGAGCAAGAAAATTAACGAGTGAGACAACAGCAGGAAGAGACTGTGGGTACAGGGATGAGCTATAGCTAAACTAACTAAAACTATACTTGTAACTAATTAAAACACACATTGACTAAACCTAAAACTAGATTAACTGACATTTTCATCAACAGATTATAAACTAGACTAAAATGTCTGACAGACTTAATCCAATCAGACCTAATTTGGTCATGTAGGAAGTAGAGACAAGTGATGAATCTATCCAATCACAGCTACTTTGGTTGTGTGGAAAGGCTGAATGAGTTCAGAGGGACATCCAATCACAGCTGCCTTAGCTCGGTGGTGGTGGGATAAGTTGTGGAGCGATCCAATCAGAGCTGCCCTCTTTATGAATTGATATATTCATGTAGAGCAGGTTCACTGTTTGTTGTCAGTTCTGGTATTGTAACTGAGATGCTCTGCCAGGTAGCCTAAGTAAAGGTGACTGCATTTCACACAAAAGGAACATTTGTTTCAGTTCATTTATAAATTCAGGATTTACTAACATTCAATAAAGGTTTATGAGATGTTTCATTTAATCCGTGTGTAAAACATGACCAGAAATTCTAGAAAACACTAAAAATGCCTTACACTTTACACTTTATATATTAGTCGGCTAAATCTATGGTACATTTTGTTGACTAAAATGTTGTGAAATTTCATCAACTAAAACTAGACTCACATTAAAACAACTTAGATGACTAAATAATGACTAAAACTAAAATAAATGTTAGACGAAAGGCTAAAACTAAATTATAAAGCACTGTCAAATTCTAACTGGACCACATATGGCCCTTCACCTCATTCAATGCGGGCCACCCAATAATAAATAAAACACAAAACAAATCAAATTGGAAATATGGAGAAAAGTTCAAAACAACTGCTAAACGTAATTCATTATATGTAACCAGAACTACATATTGTACAAATTAGCATATGTAATACAATATTTCTGTTTAGTTAGTAGAAATTGCTGATACATGCATTTTATTTTGCAAGTCATTAAAGATCTTAGTTTGCCATGATTTTATCTCTAAATATCTTAAATGAAGTATTAAAATTAAATGTATTGTATAAGTTAAAACTACTCTTGGAAACAGTGGAAGCACTATTATATTTGTGCTTAAAAACTGGTGAAAATTTCATCTTTTATTGCATAATATAACATATATATATAAATAAATGTTGGTACAGCCCTGTTTTGGAGATTTATTTTTGCTATTTTCTTTTTATTTATATGTCTTTTTTACCTAACTTAAAGTGTCTGACATGCAGCAAAATGTATACGGCCCTCTTAGTAATCAAAGTTGCCCCGCCCTATCATAGATGCTAGCGGCTTCAGGAGCAGTTTCATCAGATTTGTGATCACATTTCTTTCTTAAGGATGCTATGAGGAGTTTCCAAGTAATTACAAAAAGTCTCACTTTTAGATATATGCCTGATCGAAAAAGACACTTATCGATGAGTTTTATGGCATCAAAATAGGTTATCTATAAATGCTACTCCTTAGCTTCGCGGTCGGGTCGGACAGGGCTGGACTGGCCTGGATACTCACCTTCGGGAACAAGACAATTAAAACTAGAGCAAATTGATATTATTCAGACACATCTTAGAGCACCGGGCTGTAAGTAGTGATATATAGCCGGCTACAAAACTACAATACTAAGTTTTCCAAAAATTGCTTGTTGTCACACATCAAAAACTACCGCTACGTAACTAGAAAGAGATACATTAACTCGTTGCTTTGCATCCTGTTAGTTGTTGAAGAAGAAGTTGTAAAGCAATGCAGAGTCTTGAGGAAGGTCCGAGCCGCATTCATTAGCATCACAACAAACACACGCTTTGGCTTGGGTCACGTCTTTACGACAGTCACCGTGCGTGCTCATGGGTAGCAGAGTTTTTATGTCACTGGAAAAAGATTCTCCTCATTGCACCTTTGAGTTATAAAAAAAATGATTATAAACATGTTTTAACAAGTTTGTTTTACAAAGTGGCTCATGTTCTGTAGCGCAGAGATCGTCCAATCACCTGCTGGATATGCTTTTGAAAGTTTCCACCCTCCCCAAACACTTCCTACGGGCTCTTTCCCACATGGAGTTCTGAAATATACTGACAACAAAATGCAGGGATAAAATGACAGAATCATCACTGGAGTATTTTTCTTGTCTGTTGAAGGAGACCTCATAAAAATGGAAATAAAAGTCACAAATTGCAGTTTTGGAGGATTTTCTGTGCTCTTTAAAGTGATGAAATTTCATGTTGAAAGAAGGGTTACAATCAAACTCTGAGTCCGTTGATGTCAAGGATATATTGGTCTGCCTGGGGAAGTTTTTTAGTGCATAAACTCGAGGAAAAAGGCGCAAAAGAGAAGGAAGAGAAGGAGGAAAAGGGAGATGAAGACAGCAGCAGAGAACAAATTGTTGGGATCAAGCCAGATGCTTCAGGTCTCCATAGAAACCCCCACACTTCACACTCCTCTCTGTTTTCCCTCCATTTCTTTATTTATTTTGTTGTCAGCAGTTCCAGAATAACTTAATTAAAGCCGAGGCAGGCTAGCATGCTGTGTGAGATGACAGGAGGCCTGAGATGATTTGTGATGGATTACTGCATTTTATCTTCCCTTTATTTACCCCGTAGAAACGCACTGAAGCCTGCTATAATGCCAAATGAATGTGTGATAAACACTGTTTTTGTGTTTGCTCAGAATGATTTAACAAACAAATCTTTGCAAATATGGATGAGACTTCTCTTTTTTCCTCCCCCTACTCTTTTACTTTACCCATAATCCGTGTTTTTGTTTTGATCTGGTGTCCTGCTGTCGCTGCAGATAAAAGTGGCGGCAGCAGTGGCGGTGCGTACCTGTAGAAAAAAAAGAAGAAGAAGCAGCGGCGATAAACACGGCTCTTAATTGGACATCATGGGGGGTGTAGAAGCACATCTTCTTTGCTTGAACTGATTAACTGGCAAAGTTTGTTTTTCTGTTGATATTCTGTTTATGTAACGTCGTCCCTGTAATGCCACCGACACAAGGTCACGGAGATTTCTGGATGCACAAATTAGCATCAGTGATAAATTCAAAGTTGGGCACGATTTAACGCTCTGAGGCTTCTGAAAGGAGACGGCGAGTAACTGTATACATCTTAAATCTTCAAGGTTAGGCAGGGCCTCCGGGCAGAAAATATGATGTGTTTTATTTTTCTCCCACCTACACGTCTTTCAGAAAAAAATCCAAAATATAGACCTAGTTTCAGCCATGAAGAAAACTTTAACTTCAACTGATATCAAACAGCGACTGAGCTGTCACACGCCGTCAATCAGTCAACGCTATCAAGAGCTCTGTCAGTCAAAGAGCCGACGAGGTTTTATTTGCTATTTCAGGGCTAAACTATTGAACACGTCTTGGGGTTTTTGGTGATTGAAGCTTCAAAATGAAGTTTAGAGTGGATGCACTGGAGTCGCCTCTTCTTCTGTGATTGTCACCCTGAGTCAGAAGAACACTCCCGGCATTGACTTGAGGGTTTCTTTCTCTAATGGCTGCTGAGCTCTGTGGCAGCAGAGGTGAGGCTCTCCGCAGGCCTGCAGGTCGATAACCTGCAGAGGTGGGAGGAGGGCATGAATAATGGGCTCATGTAGAAGCTCAGTTATTTTGATTTAAAAAATACTTGATCTTAAGTCAAAGTAGGGCTCCACTCAAGGAGGTTACTTCATTTAAAAAGTGCTCAACGTTTGAGTGTTTGCAAAAAGAAAACAGCTGTGATGTGATGATTCAATCAGTTATTAGCTGTGTTCGAAATCGCTCACTATCATGGATATAGTGCACTATATAGTGTGTTCGCCATTTTGTAGTGTTGTTCGAATTCTCAGCAGTTAACTTCATCTACTATATAGTGCACTACAAAATACCCACAATGCACAGCAAAAGTGAGTGTACATACGATGTACCCTATATTGTACTCCCGTATACCACAATGCAATGTGGTCCTGTTTTTCCATAGAAGAAGAAGAGAAGGAAGGCTGTTAGGCGCTGCTTTCATTCATAAATGTAAAAAAAAACGTTTAAGTATTTTTAACACGTTCATAGCGTAGCTCTTTAACGTCTTTTAGCGGCTGTAAACAGCTTCAAAATTTGCTACTTATCCTCCCGAGTGCCCGGTTTATTTACATGAACTTTGGCATGTCCACTTCCGTCACAGGAATAACAGCTCATCAGCTGATGCTACATGTTTAGAAAATTTCAATGTAGTGTCTGAAATGTCGTTATATTTGTGGTCCAGATCTGCAAACTTGCCATTGAATCTGTTAGCTTGTATGCTAACCTTTGTGTGAGCAGTCACTTCCCGCTGTCATCGCCTGTAGCTCCACTTCTTCCTGCTCTAAAGGACTCTGATTTTGCTGTGCTGCTTTGTTTTAGATTGGAAGATGGATCTGCCTGATTGCAAGTCACAAAATCATTGACAAACTCTCATCTTGAATTCATAGATGGGTTACAGGCAGTAATGGTTGTTTGAACCGCTGTGGTGGGCGTGGCCTCCTTTTTCCTCAGGTGTTTATCACTCTCCAGGTGGTCCTCACACGTATCTTATTGGCCCAGTCAACAATATGTTGGCCAAATTGATTGTCTTACATTAAGTAATCTTTGGGAAACTGCTCTGCCCTTTGCTTCGGAGTTAGCTGGGAGTTTCATAGTTTCTTTGCTCACTTAGCCGCTGTATCAGGCGGCCGCTTCATGTTAACGTTGTTAATGAGGGGAGGCGGGGGAGAGGAAGGGAAGCGTGCATTGTCCCCAGCTTTAGTGACCCCCTTGGAGCATTTTCCTATGGATAGGTCCTTTTTATCAGAAAAAGAAAAACCTAAAATGTCAGCTGTTCTGTAGTATTCTGCTTTTATGTTGAATACACTTTTAGTGTCATATTCCATGATTTGCATCATGGATTGTAGTTTTGTGTGATATTTGTTGGGAGAATTATTTTAATTAAGAGAAAAGCAAAGGTAAAGACCAAACCTTGTGTTTGTTATGCTTTTATAATTTATCAGTGAGGCCTTTATTAAACATTTACTCACTTTTTCTTAAATTTGAGAACAAAATTTATTCCTCAGATGATCTGATAAGTTTGTTGTTATGTTGAATCAATGGTGTAAATCAGAATCCGTAATGCTTTAATATTCCCCTAAGGGAAATTTGGTTGTTTCACTTAGGGCTGAACAACTAATTGCAAATTAGATTCAATCACAATATGGCTTGTTGCAATTTTCAAATCACAGAAGGTTCAATATTTTTAGCCCAAAATGTGTTGAACACATCAACATTTTTTACCTCTATTCATACACTTTTTGCCCACTTTTGGACCATTTTGACCTTTTTTTAATCCCATTTTTACAACTTTATGCCTATTTTGCCACCAATCATCTTTTTTTGGCCACTGTCAGAACCATTTTTGGAATTTTTACATGTTTTTTGAAATTTAATTTCAAATTTAATTCCCAATTTTGCTGCCATAATCAATTTTCCTAAGCCACTTTTGGATTTTTTTGCCAATTTTTCCCCATTTTTTTTTTTTGCAATTTCATACCTATTTTGCTTCTGTTCTTCACTCCTCCACTTTTTCTCAAATCTCTTATCCTTAGATTAATCTAATATCATATTGGTTTTACTTTAAAAAGATCTACTGCTTATGTTTGTTTAAGAATACATAAGATGAGGAACATTAAAACAATTGCAGAGTAAATCGCAATATTGGGGAAAAAAATCACAATTAGATATTTTCTCAAATGGTTCAGCCCTAGTTTCAGTTGCTGTTATCCACAGTATAGCAGTAGGAAAAAGACATTAAAATAGATAAGAGCATAAAAATTAAGTAAAAACAATAAGAAAGGTGCAACTTGCAGAATCTTTAAGCCATATCAAGTCCCTAATTTAGGAAAATAAATAGATGGAATAAAATGAGAGAAGGAATAAGACCAGTGAATTAACACTGTAAACATTATGTTAGCTGAATTTGTTTTGTTGTGCTTTCTTTTGTGTGACTGAAGCTTCAAAAACGAGGCTTAGAGTGGATGCACTGGAGTCAACTCTTCTCCTGTGATGGTCGCCCTGAGTCAGAATCGCACTCCTGGCGTTGACTCAAGAGTTACTCGATGTTTAATGGCCACTGAGCTCTGTGGCAGCAGAGGTGAGGCTCTCTGCAGGCCTGGAGTTCGATAATCTGAACCTATGAGGGGCACCGGGACGGTTAACTGGGCTGGACGTGTGCTCCAAAACATTGTTTTTCTCTTCAGTAATGTGGTACACAGAGCTGCCACAGCCTGCGGATTGCACTTAAGACGGTGTAACTGGGCTTTGGCTCTGTGGTTTTCTCCTCCTGCTAATGGACTGTCCTCGGCCAGGGGTGCTATCCATCACATGCACTACCTGAAGTCTGCAGCCTCTATAAAGATTAGGACTGTTAAGAGAAGATGGATGGCCCCTGTCTCCGCCGAGCATCATCCCCAAATGCCTAAATTAAATCTCGAAATCCTCATGGGGAGTTCAGATTAGCCTCGTAATAGCAGACGCCACGCCGGGGCTAGCCTCGCCTCGCCTCGCCTCGCCCCGGCCATCATTACACTGTCATATCCTGAAATATTTATGAAAATTGTGAGCGTTACCTTAAAGGGCCGCTTTAAGGCCAGACAGAGAGGATGTCAGAAGTCTCACCTTGGTGAAATCCCAGCGTGGATCCTTAGATTCGTCCTCAGAGCGAGTGCTCTAGCTAACTGGCTCCCTCTCTCCCCTCCTGTCTGTCTTTCTCTTCCTGCCGCGGGGAATTAGTCAAAGAGCGAAACAATCGTTAAAGAAGTCCATATTAGATTGACCTTTGTTTCTCAGCTTACACCTCTTTTGGTCTTTTAAAAGGTTTGTTGGTCCGGTGGCCTTTTAAAGCCAGTGGTTATGGATTTGTTTCCTCTCATTGAGATGGCTGACGGAGGTGGCATGCTTTAATTCGCCCTTTTAGAAGAAAGACTCTCTCACAGACTCCTGGTTTCATAGACTAAGAGCTTCCTCTGCTTTGTAGTCCCATTAAGAAGAGGTCATGAGTGCGGTGTCATCTGTTGACACGGTGTGGCCTTTTCATTACTGCCATGAGAGCAGAGACCATGAATGGAGAGTGAAGCTGATACTGAACCTCTGTAGAGTTTCCAGAAATCTGAACTGATGTGTAAATTAGTCAGGTTCTATTCTTATAGTTTAAACAACATGTAAGGGCTGGGCAATGGGCACATAAAAAGATAAAAAGATATATGCATGTGTGTAGTTTGTGATTAACATTTTAATTTCATTATTGCAACAATGAAGTGAAACAGTAGCACCCCTGAAACAAACTTTCCCCCTGCCCAGTCATCAGAACCATCCTGCCAAACCCCCTGTGGCCATCTGCACTGTGCTCCTCTGTGTACAGCCACCCTGTATTAAGTAAACAATTGGTTTAAAAATATATATATACTCATTAAAAAAAAGTGATATAAATAAAATATATATATATAACTTGAAGGGGGAAATTAAATTTAAAATAAAACTTTAAGGGGTGCTGGTTTGGCGGAGTGGTTAGCACCCCATGTATTTGCTTCTGCCGGTCCAGGTTCAAATCCCACCTGTGACCAGTTTGCAGAGTGTCTTCCCCTACTCTCTCACCCTCTTTCACAAGCCTATCCACTGTCTCTCTCCTATCAATAAAGGCACCAAATGCCCAAAAAATACATTTAAAAAAATAATAATAATAAAAATAAAACTTTAAAAAAAGTATAAAAATGTGTACGTCATGACTATGACAACAATAATAGCTCCATATACTAAACATATATAAAAACAAAAATATGTATCTGTATCTGCTCAAGAACAAACACTGTCATTTATCTATTCACAATGACTAAAAACTTGGATCTCTTAAAAATAATAACAATAAATAACATTAATTACAAAAATAATAATAAATTACAGAAAGGATAAATAAAATTAATTAAAATAATTTTAAAATGTATGCATTATTAAATTAACAACAATAATGATTAAAAATGATAAAGAAAGGCTATAAAGTATATATGTTTTAGGGCTGGGACGAGTTTTCTCCTGATTGGATTCTTTACGATTTTTTTAGGTGCCGATTTGATTTAAATGGCGCTTCTAGGATATTGCCGATGTGTCTGTTTTTAGGATATATTCACTAGGCCTGTGCTCAAAATATCGATACGGCAAAATATCGTATCGCACTCCTTTGGGATACGTGTATCGATACTGATTCTACAGAATGGATACGGCCTAAATATTTTGACAGTTGTTGTCAATACACTTTGGGTAATGATAACAGTGGCACAGTTCAAGGTAGAAGACGAGCTACATAATGAAGCACATGTTCTAAATTTGAACTTAGGTCTACCATCTTTGAGGATCTGAATTTACGTCTCTGAAGTTGTAGAACCACTTAAAAGTCATCCTTGTTCTTTTTCTTCTTATAAGAAAAAACTAAACTTGTTAAGAATTTTGCTCAAAGCATAGTCAATGTTCACAATTTACGTGTATCAGGATACGTATCATATCGTGGCCTTTGTATCGGGATACATATCGTATCGTGAAGTTGCTGGAAATACCCAGCCCTAATATTCAGTAGTTTATTTTAACCAGCTGTTTATACTCTCCCATCAAAAGCCTGAATTGCATTTTAGAGTGGCGTATTAACACAGACTAAAATTAAGCATTTAAATTTGGAAAAAAAATATTTTTGAACAAAAAAATCAATTTAAAAATAGTCAAACAAAAATTGCTGATACTTATGCCAATAGATTTTTCCTCCCAACCCTTATACATATAATATATTTATAAATATAAAAGAATTTACAACAAACACATGGACGCCCAGATCATAAATCTGTCGTCCCCACAATTGTTTCTTCTGAATATAGATTAAATCAATCCTTCTTTAACTAGGACCGTCTTTGTCTTTGTTGGATATATGTGTATATTAAAGGTTAGCCCCTTGAGATGTGGCATGTCATTTTTAAGAGGGACCTCATGTCGATATAGTTGTAAAGATAATTACTATGGATGTATCATCGATGCAACCATGGATACAGAGATAATCTAATCTGATAAATCTATAGATGTGCTGTTTGCAGTGGCTACCACGTTTTGATTATGTTGATCTCTTGAAATAAAGTTTAAACTAAAGCACTTTTCAAGATGAAACGTCACCAAGTGCTGCACAAAGTATTAATAATGAAATAAACTGAAGGATTAAAGAAGTCAAATAACTAGAGAAAACTTAAATAAAAAAAAAAGAAACCGCTGGTCATCATTTCTGTAATAACAATACGAATAAAAACTTAACTGACCTTGATATCCTCCTCCTTGTTGAAGCTGTCGCGTCGTGGCTCTTATTTTTTTCAAGAGAGTAACACAAAACTGTATTTGTTGGGTGTTGCCATGGGTTAGTTTTTCTTCTAAATGAAACTTGAAGCTTCAGGTCTGATGCCAGAAGTCAAATCAGAGTTTCTACTTTACAAAGAGTGAACTTTAAAGACTGAAAATAACTCTTGTCTTCACGTAATTGCAGCGTGTCAAATGATGTTCAGAACTGAAGGGTGGAATTACTACAATGGTTCACATATAGGCGGCAAAATATGCATTTTCACAGCACTAATTTAATCAAAACAACAGCGCTGTCACGTCTGCTCAGAGCTCCGCTCATATACAGTCTACAAGCCGTTATTGTTGTTATCTCTGAACCTTTTAAATCCACCGTCAACACTTCCTGCAGATCTTTAAAATCAACAGAGAATTATAGACAAGCTCCAAACACAATAATGATGTTGAACTTCTAAATGAGTGTTGTTCATACATATGTGAGGACTGGAAAGTTTAAATAAATCACTGCAGTCAGGAACAAACCTCGTACTTTGAAATTATTATAACTTGATAAAAACAATGGTATTGTCCTGATTATAACTTATTTTTTGTGATTTTGATTTGTTTAAATGTATAAAGCCCTCCCATCAACATGGAAAGTAACTAACAGCACTGTTTAGAACAAGAAAAGAGATCATGAATAATGGTGATAGTGGGTCTTTATGTTAGAAGATAAATGTGTTTGCAGGTTGTTATATATAGAAATCTAAAAATATGCAATTCGAGTCAGTTAAGGGCTTAAAAAGGAACGAGAAGTGAATAAACTCTAAAATGCCTCCACTTATGGTTCATTTAAATCGTTTATCAATTCAGTTTTAGCCATTTAATGTAAAGGTTTTATTCATTCTATACAAACAGTTTGAATACAGCATGCAAGAGGATTAAAACTACAGTGCTGGAAATACGCCAACAGCACTTCTGGTTAAATTCTGTTTTCTTGTGATAATGTATAATTTTTTTAGTTGGTCTCTCAAAATTTCAACAGTCATCTTCTCTTTTCTGAATAAAAAGCTGCTTACCCCGTCATTTTGAGGCAGTTCTCTAAATCTTTCGAAGTAGGGATGGAAGATAAGCATAATAAAGGTAATAAATATTTGATGCATGCAATACCATGTTCACATGTGTTTGTCGTGATCTGTGCCTATTTTTTTGTTGTTTTTTAGATTTATTGGTCAAACGACAGCATGTTTGATCAAATTAGTTTACAGGAGACAGGGGAAATGTTGGATAGAATAAAATAAGTCAAGTGGAAATATTTCACTTGTCCATCTGGGGAAGAGCCCATAGAAAATGTCTTCAGGGGCAGAACCTTCAGATTGGACGATCGTTTTGTCAGTCACATTCTTCACAGACCATCATATCAAGCCACAGTATGACCACAGTTGCCAAATGACTGAGTATCGTCTTACATGAAATTATACTTTAACTGATATGAGGACTAAATGTAACCTTGTTAACATAAAATTCAAATTTTTACCTCCGCCGGCATTTATTTGTTTGTCTGTTTGCAAGATTGCACAAAAACTACCGGACTGATTTTGCTAAATTTTCAGGAGATGTTGGTAAAGGCCCAATTAAAAAATGATTTTCATGGTGATCCAGATAGTTAATGTGACGGACAGTTCCGTATATCTGGAAATACTTCACTAGTCCATCTGAGAAAGAGCCGCTCCAAATGTTTTCAGAGGCAGAACCTTTAAAAACCACTGCACCTTGTGATTGGATGATTGTTCTTCCAGTCATCGTCATCACAGACCAATCACATCGAGCCACAGTATGACCCAGCAGCTGGACCCTGTTGTTAGCCGTTAGCTTAAACTACGTTTCAGTCCTTAGACTATCATCTTACATTAAATTATGCCACACAGATGTGTCATGAACCTTGCCAACAACAATCCTCACCAAGCTCTCGCGGTAAACTTCTGAGGAGAGCAGATTTCACCAGGTATCGTTGAGTAACCACCTACCTTAGACGACCAGGTATTGTTGGCAGAGGACTTTCACATCACTCCTAGTTTCCCAGCAGTGATCTCCGGTAGATAGAAGAGCAACAACATGATGCCCTGTAAGGAAAGCTTTAAAAAATGGTCTTTTATCCTCTATTAGAGAAGAAACTGAGTCAATTTCTGATAAACTCACAAATATTGCCACAACCATGGAGACCACTTCACTTTGCTTTTGTATTTGAACATGCAGTTTCTGCTGTCGTCACTTTTAGTTTCCACTTCTTTTCCCTAACTGGGCCATCCAGGTTTTTGGTTGGAGCTTGTTAAGATAGATCTGCATGACTTTAATCAGTGAATCTGGCAGGTCCATCTGCACTGTAAGGTTACCATCTGCCAGGACGATCCTCGCTTTCTCCCGTGTTCGGACAGTGAAAGTTGGGACAGGAGGTTTTGTGATTTGCCCTCTATTTGAAACGACTAATCCATTTTGTTCTTTAGTCTAAAATACAAGTGACAGGACCAGGTGGAAAGATGGTATCTCTCCCTCGTCCTCTCTTGACTTTGCAGACCATCCATCTACTGCTTATCTAGAGCCGAGGCGTGGTCAGCGAAGACTTCCCTTTCCCTTGCCACAGTTTCCAGTTCCTCCTGGGGGATTCCAAGGCATTTCTAGGCCAGATAGGAAATATAATCCCTCCAAGAGGTTCTGGGTCTAGGTGCTTGTACCACCTCAACTGACACCTTTCGATGCGAAAGAGCAGCAGCTCTACTCTGAACCTCCTCATATCTCTAAAGGTACCTTCACACTGAATGCAACTTTGCAACCAAGATCGCGTCACAAACCCAAGTCCTGTTGCCTTTAGCTCGTTGTGTCGCCGTCGCTGTTGCTTAGTGACGTCACACCCGCTCGAGTTTCACCCGGCGATCATATCATATCATATAATAGGATGTATTAGCTGACATTGTTTAAACTGGATCCTTTTCACTCACCTACTTACCACAAAAAAATGCAGCTGATGGCCCTGCAGCAGCATCGTCTACGAGTTTCCTGAGGTCCATCTAGGCAGCACTGATACACTTACTTACTAATGTTCCCCACACGAACATAGACTATCACACTGCGAACCAGAACAAAAACAGTCTGTCATGGGTGTCCATCCCGCACCCATACAGTGATGATTTGCTCTTGCAGCACAACATCCCTGAAAGGTTCAAATTTTTCAACCTTGGCAACAGAGCACAGCGACTGGCCCCCATGTCTCCAAAGATGCAATCCAGAACGTGTCCATCACATTGCATGAGATCTGGTCGCACATGGTCATGGCTGATCGTGGCTGTACACTGACTCTGCATGGAGAGTGGTCACCAAAGTCGCCAAAGTTGTGTTCAGTGTGAACTTGGGATGGGACGATGCACTTAAACTCACGATACGCTGCACCTGGATATGCCCGGTCACGATATACGTCCCGATACAATATCAAAAAAAGTAAAAAAGAAAAAATATTACTGTGTAATTACAACTTACTTGTTTTTGTTTGGGTTGCACACAGGAAAACACAAGGCCTAACAGGAATACATTGCCAAACGATATTTCATCAGCCACCCTCCTGAAGAACCTCATTTGAACTCCTTGTACCGAGTTCTTGACCATAGGTGAGGGTTGGAATAAAGTTGGGACGGTAAACTGAGAGCTTCACCTTGTGCCTTACCTCAATTCTTACCACAACAGTTCAGTACAGAGTAGGGCTGGGCAATTAATCGAAAAATAATCGAAATCGACATTTAGACCCTATAATCAAAGTAATTTTACTCATGACGATTATTTCGATTATTTTCTCTGTGTAAGTCACATGGCTGAGCCCCCTCCATATAGTCTACGTACACTTTGGCCAAGAGCGAAGGACGCACCACCAACATAGAGGAATCAAGTGCAACAGCCAAGACAAATACTGTCTCCATTGTTTGGACGCATTTTAGATTCTGTGCTGAGAACATCGAGCAGAAAGAAGATAGGTGTAAATACTGCAATTTGTTCCAGCATAGCATAAAATAATCGTTCATCAATCGTAATCGAGGTAAGACCTTCAATTAATCGTGATATTGAGATTGGGTAATATCGCCCAGCCCTAGTACAGAGTCAACAGATGCTGCACCAATCCAAGAACTCACTCCCCATATGGAGGGGGCAATCCAGTTTTTCCTCCCAGAGAACTTTAGACTTGGAGGTGCAGACCCTCATCTCAACTTCTTATCACTCAGCTGCAAAAACACACCAACACCTGCTGAGGGTCCTGAGCTGGAGAAGCCATCTGCCCCTGTGGGCTCACCACCTGCAGAGGTGGGCATGATGGGGGGTGGTTTGTAACGTGGGCAGCAATCGAATGATCCTTGTCAACAAAGACAGTTCTCCTGCGATATTTTTTTTTTTGCAAAGAATAATGGTAGACACCAGGGCTGAAAGATTGTCATTTAAGGATTGTAATTGCAATTTCAGACAATGCAATCAGAGCTGCAATTTTTTGATTGACCCAGGATCTGTTGTGTCAACTATGTTACAAATTTGCAGGCAATTTTGCATTTACAGAAGGGCTGGTAAGCAAGCCAGCAACACAAAGCCTCTGTTTTATGATTAGAAGTTGAGGTATCCCTTAAATAATGAAAACATTCAATTCATCATGAATATTGGGTCATGGATAATGTGTTTTGTGCTTTTAATCATTGATTTCCTTACTGTTGCCTATACTGTAAACATGTTGAATTTTGCACGGAAGCTTAATTTGAAGAAAATCGTGAGTCAGCTTGAAATTTAAAATTTGGCAGAAATATTGCAATTGATTATTTTCTTGAAATTGTTCAGCCCACATAGACACAGCAACTTTAACCTTACAAAAGTCTTTTCTGAAGGTACTAAAACATAGATTTTCTGCATCATGAGTCACTGAGCAAATTGTGTAAAAAGCATAATCAAGCTTAAAGCCTCGATAAACTCGCCAATAAAGACAGACCACAGGTGTTCATCTTTTCCAAATATGATCAAACATGGTTGGATAATAAGCAGAAATGGACAGAATCGTCTCCAGTCTAGTTGAATCAAAGCGTGTTCACACACAGAAATACATCATTTATATAAACCACAGTCACAGTGCTGATTTGATTTCCATTTATCCGATATTTTATTCACTTTAACACAGTCATGTATTTTTTCCTGTGTGTGTGAAGTCTGTAGTTATTCAATAAAATGTCTGATAGTAAAAACTGCTGGACGCTGCGGTCATTTGCAGCCCCCTGCTTCTCTCTGAAACCCATTATACAGACCTGAAAAAGAAAACACAGCGCTTCTTCGCCGTGTTTCTCTGATTATTATTTCCACCGCCGGCGTGTTGGATAGTCTGTCTCCTGTCAAATACAGTACTCCAGCTCTTGTTCCCTACCCGGCCCACGGGAGAGTGTCTGCCAGTCATTTTCACTCTGAAGTGTAATGAACTGCCACCAATCTTCCCGGCACAGTCTCTACTCTAACATTCAAATGGAGCATCAAGAATCTCACACCGCTACAGTCAGTGCTAAGTGTCTCTCCGCCCCGTATGTCAATGCATCATGAAAGGATTTTTTTGTAAATTCTTTTTTTCCTCCTCCTCCTCCTCCTCCTCCACGCAGTGTGAAAAACCCTGTGTGTATCATGTCTAGAGTGCTGCAAGTGAAGGAAGGAGTAGCTTTTCTCATTTCCTCTGACTGTTTTGGATGTGAATCACATTAGCACAGTGACAGGGAGGATGCCTGCGCCATAAAACATCCCGCTCTGCCCCTGTCCAAATGAGAGATGCGTCTGCTCAACACTGCAGGTGCTGGCAGTCGCTGAATGATGCAACAGGAATATTAAAAAATTACTCTCTCGGGTCGCTCTCGCAGGTTTACCACTTAATCAGACTGAAACAGTTGTTGGGGCAGGGCCGCTCTTGGGCAGGCAGGGTGGCCTGACTAAGGCACTGACCAAGGCAAAAAGAAGTGAGCTTACACGTCTGTCCAAAGTGTATTTTATTTAATAGAAAGCACAAACCTCCACTAAGGTAGCTCACTTATTGCTGTTACATCACGTGACTCATGATCCTGAAAACCTACACCCAGCACTCAGAATCATGTTGATATCATTATTACTTAAACAGTTATCGACCAATACTAATATTTGTAATGGTGGTTATATGGATCACCACCAAAATCTGATCATTAAGTTGGACCATTACCAACATCTTCCGAAAATTTCAGCTAAGTCCATCCAGTAGTTTTTGCGTAATCTTACTAACTAACAACAAACATACGGCAGCAAAATTATAAACTCCTTGGTGAAAGGAAATTAAGAATTTATAATTTAGTGGGGGTGCTGGTTTGGCGGAGTGTTTAGCAACCGGGCACGTCCCATGTACACGCTTCTGCTGGTCCGGGTTCGAAGCCAGCCTGTGACCACATTGCAGAGTGTCTTCCCCTACTCTCTCGCCCCCATTGACAAGTCTATCCGCTGTCTCTCTCCTATCAATAAAGGCACAAAATGCCCAAAAAATACATTTAAAAAAAAAAGAATGTGTAATTTACTTAATAACCGTCGTGGACCCCTACATGGGCGACCTTGCTGACAAGCAGTAGGACAAGTTACTGCTGACTGCGGAAAATACTGACAGAAGGTCCACCTCACATGACTGAGCTTTTTTGAGTCTTTTCCGAGTGTCTGTAACAGGAGCAGCACAACTGCCTGGTGCATACAGGAGGCACACTGCTCAGCTTTGCTGTTACTGAGGCTCAGAGAAAGTTTCATTGATTATTAGCCATAAAAACAAGAGAACGAGTACTACATCCAGGCTTACATTGTAAGTCCTGTGATGTGACATCTACAATTGCAGTTGCAACCAGGCAACTCTACCTTCTTTTGCAAAATAAGTTTCTGAACCATTTTCGGAAAAGATGACAAAAAAATCAAGTCAAAGGTTTGCATTTAATATTTCTCTTATATATTGTTTAAGGGTATTTTTAGCAGGTTGATAGTATTTATGTATGTCCATCCATCATTCCATCATCTACACTGCTTATCCTTTTGAGGTTCGGGGGTAAAGGAGCCTCCCCCAGCTGGCATTGGATAAGAGGCGGGGTACGCCTTGGACCAGTTGTCAACCAATCACAGGGCCACAAAGAGACAGACAACCACTCATGCTCACACTCACACCTAAAGACAATTTGATGTAATGAGCTTGTTTTTGGTCAGTGGAAGGAAGCTGGAGTCCCCAAAGAGAATCCATGCACAGGGAGAAGATGCAAACTGCACACAGAAAGACCCGGACCAACAAGGGGTTCGAACCAGCAACCTTGCTGTGAGGCACAAACACTACCTGCTGTGTCATCTTTCGTATGAGTTATTACCTTCCCCAAGGATGGTATGTTTTTGCTGGCATATGTTTGTTTGTAAGCAGGATTAAAAAAAACTACTGGACAGATTTCGCTAAAATTTTCGGGAGAAGTTGGTAACGGCTCAACATCTCAACTTATATACATATATAGACAGATACAGTATGTATGGCCGTCTGAATGTGTGATGTTTGGGAGAGGTACAGTAAAATATTTAATTATTTATTTAAATGTCTTACACATAAAGTGCCTAACCCTCATGGGTTTACAAACACCAGAAATACAGTTACAGTGTTACCAAGGGATAAATTCATAACAATTACCAAGTTGCATGATCTTTTCTCAGCTCACTAGTAAACAATACGCTCTGTCTTTTCTCCCAAACTTTGCAAATGCTAAAGCAAAAGTTCCTTTTCTGAAACGGAAACGTTTTTCGTAGTCATCAAACCAAAAAAAAGTCAACCTTAATCAAGACATTTTTCTGAAAAATAAATCCCTTAGGCCATCATAAATTGGACAGTGAAACATAAAATGAATCTCATTCTCAGTTTCTCCAACGTTACACAACAAACACACACTGTCTTCCTCTGGAATAGCATTAACCTACCAGTCTCTAAGGATCTCTGTCTCCTGATGAGATTATACTCCACGCAAGACTCATAACTATTCTTGATAAGACAGCATGTTCTTAGTTTTGGTTTATACCATACTGTTTATTCACAGTGTATTCAGTGAACATATTACGTATAATGTAATATCAGGTAGTGAAGGACACACTTCAAGGTCCAACAGCCCTTACATGGAGGCACTTGCATTTCCTTCTCATTGATGTTATTAAATGAAAACTGAGAATGACATTTTTCTAGCCCTTACAGGCATTTCTTTGGGCTGAAATGATTTTGGTCCATTCAGCAACTGGTACAACTCCCAATTATGAATTCATGTGAAGAGGCTGCATTACAAATCAGATCTGAGAGCCACTGAATGTCTCACTCCTGCACTGATGGATGGGGATGCTGCTGTTTTAATGGCGGCTGTGTATCATGTCTTTAAGCTAACAGAAGACAGCGTTGAGCCGCTCCAGCAGACCTGGTCAGTGCCAGTTGTGGGTATAGACGGCCAAGAAGTGTCAGGGGAGCAGACTGTTATTATCAGCGATGAAAATCCATGCTATCCTGACGGCTACAATTAGTGTCAGCTGGGGTATTGAGTCTTTAAAAAGGACTCCTGGCCTTTTGGCTCCCAGCCTGTCTGGCTATAGATGTCTCTAATGAGTCATTAGCCGCATGGCCTCTCCTCTCATGAGTCCACCCCATAATGGCACACCTTTCATCTATTTTACAGAGAGGATGTCGTTGGTCATTAGTACAGCTCTGAAGTCCTATTACCTTTACGTCAATGATGAATGAAGAGAATGCGGCTGCCAAGAACAATATCTCTTCGTATCCTGTGGTCAGCCGTGACTCTTTTTTAATTCAATTTCTCCTCCAGCATTTAGCGTAATTGATAATTGATGTGCTCTAACTCCATCGTCAGAACATGCTGAATTTTTTAGCTCAAACCACAGGGCGGCTTGTCATCGCAGTGCTGTTCACTGGAGGCTGCAGTTGAAACACCTAAGGATAACCTCATAATGATGTCACAGCTAAAAGGTTATGTTCTCACATGATCACCTTTTATTAGTGGGGACTGTGAAACCTTTATGCCAAACAAAAGGCTACCAAACTAGAGAAAATGTCAGCCTATCACTATCATGGTCACTTCAGGCTCAACCGGCTGAGAAATGGCTGCACCGGGTGTCAGTTTTTATTTCAAAAAGCTAATCATTTGAATCAGGAGAATAGAAGTCTCACCTATTTTTGAAGGAAGGCATCAAAATAATAGTGTTGTGTTTGTTTTGGTTCAGCAAAAAGGTATGTCCGTGTTAGAAGAAAAGGTCACAGAGAAGATAAACACAGTATGGTTACACTGGTTTGTGCCTTTCAAAGTAAAAGTTTGCAAGTAATAACTATGTTCTTACATTTTTATGGATTTCTTAAACTGGAGTTGGCCTACATGGGACAATAAATGTACATTCTCTTTCTTCATGTATGTTTTAATAAATCCGGCAAGTTGTAGAGAGATTTGTTGTGGCCCTTCCTAGTACCAAATCCATCATGGCAGCTGCGACAACAAAAACAATATCAAAAAACTAGCAACATTCTATACTTTTATTTCATTACATAAGCTTCAGTAATAATGACAGTAGTCATTATTATGACAACATGATCGTAGTAACCATAATCTAAAAAGAACAGTTATAGTGTGCTTCTTTTTGTTTTATTTTATTTTCATTTTTAAGTGTATTTGATTTTTTAGGATGGTGGCATCATGTGATCTATAACCCATTTGTCATTGAAGAATAAACAAGAACATATCAAGAAATAGTGCAAACAATTACACACTAAGCTATAAAGAACAGTCTAACGGTCAGCAAACACCAAATTTGATAGCTATATTCAAATATGACAAAACTGCAACAGGATTGTGGCTTTGAGTGGAGTTGTGCAATCATCATTCAAAAATTTGAGGGTGCAAAATCTGATTGGTCAAAGTCTATGATATTCAGTTGTTTTGTCTACCTGTATTTTAATTTCACAAACAGGATTCAGTTCAAATTCAGACAAATTTAAGAACCTGTAAATTTGATAGTTTCTTACTTGCAGCAAGGTGCCAGTAACTTACTGTAAATGCCTGAAAGTAGCATGACTCTGTTTTTAATTTACAGCAATATTACTGTGTTTTCTAAAATAGTTTGACCACTGTATTTTTATTAAAGGTATCTTTACCAATGAACAACAGTATTACTGCATCATCAAAAACATCCCTTTAGTTTTTTAATTGACAGAATCATTACCATAGAACTTGCTGTATTGTTGTTTATATATAACTGTACATTAAACTATGTTAATGATCATGCTGCGTGAAATGATTTTAATCCAGTAAAATACACTTACTTGAAATTTTTTTACCCAAAAATGTGAAACTTAAAGAAATTAAGTTTTCTGGGAAAATCCATTAGCCTTTTAGTAACTGACTGTATTGACATTTTATAGCAGGCAACTGTAGAATTTATGTTAAAAATCAGTATGCTTTCCCACCAACTTATGCCAATTACAGTTATAAGCTGTACAGTATTAGCCTTGCAGAGCAGACAGACCTGCCTGATTCTGAAATCCTGCAGCTCTGTCTTGCCAGCCTCCGTTGTCCAACGAATTCAGTCGGCTGAAGTCTTAATGGCCCAATCAGGGGGGAGAGGCAGGAGCAGCAGAATGTGGACGTGACGACAACCGGAAGTAGAGAATGGACACGCCGATAAGCCTATTGTCCTCATGGCTACTTAGTGAAACTTGGCAAAATCTGCCCTCCTCAGAAGTTTACTTGTAGGAATTGTCTTTGACGAGGTTCATGTCACATAGAAGTGTTAAATGAATCATCTGTGTGGTATAATTTAGTTTAAGACGATAGTATAAGGCCGTTAGCTGTTAGCGGCTAATGGTCATTAACTGTTGTTAGTGGCTACATTAGCTGCTATTTATGCTACTTTATAGGAGGCAACCCTGCTTGATGTGGATTGGTTTGTGATGAATGTGACGAGCCAAACGATTGTCCAATCACAAGCTTGTGTTTTTTTTTTTACCGTTCTGCCCCTGAAAACAAATTTAAAGGGCTCCTAACCAGATGGACTAGTGAAATATTTCTGTGGCAGATATATGAAGCTGTTCATCTGGCATGTCAGGTTAGTACAGTATTTCACCGTAGGTAGATGTAGATATTATGGTTGAATACTGTTAAGTTTACAGAAGCCTGTTTCAGTGTGGAGGCAGCACGGGGGGGAAGTCTGATTGGATAAAAACTGAAGATCCAGTGAATCTCTGAAGGCAGAGCAAATGAGAGGGAGACTGAGTTATTAAAGTAATGTTGACAATCCTGTCCAGAGTACATAATATTGATTTAAAAATCTGTAAAATATGAAACATAAGCTTGTAAATGTGGCTTGTTAGCAGCGCCTCAGTCTTTCGCTGTGTTCAGCAGTGGCGGCGACAGTTTTGCTGTCACAGATGAGGGCCTGACACTGATGTGATCCACAGGGAGCCGCAGCTCTCAGGGAGAAACCGTCCAAAATAATGAAGCTGCCCCGGTTCTTTAAAATGCTGCACAGCGCCCAAACACGTCGCCATCTCGCCCATGCCACTCAGTATTGCCTCCTCGCCCCGGTCTCTCTGTGAAATTATGCAGCGTTGGATTGCTATTTTCTCTGCTGCACGTCTCCCGTCCACACCGGAGTAAACTGTAAGTGTTTGCAGCGGATTGGCAACCCTTTGTAAGCTCGTAGTCCTCGGTTCAAGACTGAGGGCAGTGTCGATAGCGTTCAGAGACTTGTTTTGCATAACACAGCCTGAGGAAAAATCCAAACAAGCACTTTTTCTTGCTGCATCAATTGAATGCAGAGTTTCAGTTTATCCAGACTCCAGATCTGCTCACATGGACTCACTCCAGCTTACATATTGTTTTAATTAAATGTGACTATAAAGGCTTATGCACACCTTTCTTACAGGCATGTTGTGCAGCAGGAAAAATCCATGAGAGAATAGAAAATTCCCCACATGCTTTGCTTTCACTTCATTTAATGAACTTCATTAAAGCTCCAGTGTTTTGCTGTTTAGAATACATTTCTATCCACTTTTCCACATAATTAAACTGTACGATTGTATTTCAAATATAATATAAACATGATACAGCTGGAGGCGTCACCCAGAGTGTCGGAGTAATTGCTTTAGGCTTTGGGTTAATTATTTAATCAGTTGATTCATTGTTAATCAATGCTCTTAGCTGACAAACCTGGATCTTTGATTGAACAGTCGTTCAGTGTTTTGCATAAATTATCTGCTGATGAAACTGTTTGCACAGAAACCACAGACATTAGCACATCGATCTGGTGACATCAATATCAGCAAACAGCTTAAAAAGGGCTCCAGAAAGTTTTTTTAGGTACAAACAGATAAATAAGAACATACGGTGGTGGACACACCCTGGACAGATTTTGGTTAAATGGATAAATCTATGATGTTGACTTCAGTAATTAGTGATTGATTATACTAAGTTATTTCACTAAAGGGAGTCAAAATCAGAGCTCTCATTGGAATCAGATGGTCATTAATTGCATTTAAAACCTTTAACTCTCAGTAACTGCTGCTCTGGTAACTTTTGGTGAGAACAAGTCATTCACTCATGAACTGCCTGCCACCGAGGACAGAGAAATAAAGTCTGAGACAGATGTCAAATCTTCTCGCCACTTACTGAGGCACCACTGACTGGCAGTGCAGGTGCCGGTGCAACAGTGAACACATGTTTGGTTTATCCAGAGACTGTTTGTTTGCTGGAACCAAACCCTGCTCTTACATGGTGATGGATTACAAACAGACAACCTGAACGACAGCATACTGCTCTGAGCCTCTGCCCCAGTTTGTCAGGAGAAGTTTCTTCTGTTTGGAGATCCCTCTTCAGAGACATGAAACATTCAGGGCTTCTTTTAAGTCAGGATCTATCTGTGAGGCCTGTGTGATACAAGAAGAACCTGGGAAGTGGGATAACACCAGTGAATATTACGATAATAATTTGAACTGTAATAATTTACCGTGTGAGCTAGAACTAGGCTTGTCACGAGAACCGATACTTCGGTACCAAGTCGGTACTAAGATTCAGAAAATGTGACGGTACTGACTTTTCTAGACTACCCAAAGTACCGTAGGTACCGAGGCGCCAGATCTGGCCACTTCTTTAGCGTTGTTTTTTTGGCTGTAAATGAGCGATTATCTGGCAACCCTCACACAGTGCTGATCACATGCGGAGAACAACGACACACGACATAGCGGAGGCACACGCACCCGGCTCGTCAACAACGAAACATATAAAAGACAAGCATCCAGACTCGTACAGAGAATTCAAGGTGAGTGCATTTGAATTCACGTGTTATCACTGTTGCTCATATCTAATTACGTTACAATGATGAGATGAGCCCAGCCCATAGTAAATGAGCTGCACTGCAAAATAACTTTAGCGTCAAGTCCAGCCTCGCTGCTACATCCGCTGCTCTTGTGACTTGTAAAATCATGAAGGAAGAGAAAAGAGAGGGACCGAAAGAGAGAGAGTCCACAGAAGAAATGGCAGAGAGTGTCCCGAGTGTGTGGTCACTACGAAAAAAAAAAACACAGTACAGTGTGTCTGATGTCAAACAGTGTTAGCTTAGTTAGCACGGAGCTTAGCATGATAGCATGTCATCAATGCTAAAAACATCCGGTCTGTGCGTCATGTCAGAGCGGACTTAACGGGACGACACTGACGATACATCAACAGAAGCAGCTGTGATCAATAACTGAGATACAGACTAGTAAATAACCTACTTTGATTATGGCTCCGTATAAAGACTGGTTCAGAATGTAAATCAATGCAGAGGCTACTTGCCCAGAATCATGTGTATTTTGTTCACATACTTTTCACATCCAATAACTTTACATTTAATTTGATTGCAGAGAGTAGAACAGGAAACACTGACAGTGAGGAGAGGAAGCAGGTGTAGGGAATGCTTTCATATGTTATAGAAATGTACATTAGCTAGTTAAATTATCTTAGTATCTAAGTATGATATTATTTGGTCCTAGTAATAAAGTAAGCAAAATAAGATCATCAATATGGTACAGTAGTAAATGCTATAAGGCACTGTCATATAAAAAGGTTTTTAAAAAGTTTTACCACCATGTCTGTAAATTGCTGCTCCCTCTCTCTCTCTCTCTGTGTTAGTGTTGCCTCTGCTGTTCTCATACAGTCATTAAGCTATACCCAAATCTCAATCTTCTTTTCACAGTATAAGCCAGAGGAGGACAGTGACATGGACAGGCCGGGCAAAGCCAGCATCAACATACACTGCCAACAAGAACGGACGCTTTCAATTTAAGCATAATATTGTTTGTTGTTCAGACTTTGTGCAAATAAAGGAGTGTGTGTTGAACTACAGGAGTTTTTTTTATTTTTACCATGGTATCGAATGGTATCGAGTATCGAAGAATTTAAGTGGTATTGGTATCGACTACTACATTTCTGGTATCGTGACAAGCCTAGCTAGAACTAACATGCATGTTTGAAAACTGATCAGAGGGTGAAGAGGTCTTAAAAATTCTGCCCTTTTGTTCTAGTGTGTGAGAAGGACTTTTTCAGAAACAGTGATCTGAAAGACCATTAAGTCATCCATTCATTCGTCAATTTATCCAACCATCAATCCATCCATTAGTTTATTCATTTATCAGTCTGTCCATTCATGCATTCATCTATCATCCCCCAATTCATCCGTTTATTTATGCATAGGCCTGTCACGATTGCCGATAAACAATATTATTGTCGATATTATTTTGAAACATATTTTCATTAATGTAATGATATCTCATAATAAAGTGAGTACACCGACCCAAAAGCAATAAACTTTAATTTCTAAAAAGTATTTTACTGTAATTGGAAGGTCAAGAGCTTTTAAATAAAATGAATATAAATATAAATAAATATAAACAATATAATAAATTTAACAAAAAAAAGGGGAAAAAAAAACAATGAAAATGAAATGGACACCCTTTGGGGAAAAATTGCCTGTAACTAAAAATCATTATACTAATCAAAAACAATAAAAAATAGACCCTGTCTCTGTAAAGAAAAAACGAAACTCCAATAAAAACACACACAACAGTAAAACAATAAATAAGATGGTTTATACAGTTCAGGAATTGTTTGTGGCAGGTACTTTCTTCCAGTCAATTCGTACTGTCTGTCAAACGTTTATAACATTTCCCGAAATGCTGAGTTTTTAACGGTATTTAAAGGCTGCATTTCTTTTGCAATGTAGCAAATATTTATCTTTACTTTGCAGACCAAACGCCTCAGTAAGAGTTGACTGTCTCTGGCTCCGCTGCACCTCCCCTTCTTCGTCGCCACTACTGTCAAACAAATGCGGCATATCAGCTCGTCGGTGTTCATGAGCTCACACCTTGTTCGCTCTGTTTAAAACCAAAATATTCCCACACTTGGGCTGTGGCAGCTGGCTTAGGAACCATGGCTTTTGTGCCATCATTCATATTCGTGTTCGTTTCCTTGTTACTCCTCAGGATGCTCACTTCAGCTCTTCAGCTCCATCCTTGCCTCCATCATCCATCATCATCCATCCATTTATGCATGTTTCTTTCTTCCTTCAATCCATCCATTAATTTATCTGTCACTCAATTTAATCATTCATCCATCCATGCATCTTTTAATTTACCCATCCTTTCATACATTAATTAATATATCAATCTATCCATTCATGTATCCGTCCTTTCAATCATCCATTCAGTTATCCATCAACCATTCATCCATCATGCATCTATCCATCAATCAATCCAGCCTACCATTGATTGATTTATTCAAACATCCATCCGTTCATCCATCAAACCCTCACTTCGTTTTATACTTAGTTTACCTTTATTAACCAGGAAGTGTCTCTTTAACAAGAGAGATCTGGCCAAGTTAGCAGCCAATACAGTGTTACAGACTTTAAAACAATACAAAACATTAACAGCACACAACTCACATTTTATTACAGGTTTACAAAATGTACAGTGACCTTTCATGAGGAGCAGCTGCACTTCTCTGTCACCACCCTCTTTATGATGCTTTTGTTTAAAAGTCCAACGTTCACTGGGTTACTGTTAGGAGACAGCTAGCTGTGCTGCTCTGAAGGGGTCAGACTGCCAGAATGTTCCAGAAACAGATACTTAGACAATATTACCAGCTGAGGCTGTAAATATACATAATCTCTTAATCTGTCCATCCATCCATCCATCCATCTATGAATCTAACCATCAATCCATCCATCTATCCATCCAACCATCTATCCATCTGTCCATCTATCATCATTTATCCATCTATCCAACCATCTATCCATCTATCATCCATCATCCATCTGTACATCTATCAATCTATCATCCATCTATCCATCCAACCATCTATCCATCTGTCCATCTATCATCTGTCCATCCATCCATCCATCTATCATCTATCCATCTATCCATCCATCTATCCATTCATCATCCATCTATCTATCATCTATCCATTTCTCTATCCATCCATCTATCCATCCATCCATCTATCATCTATCTTTACATCCATCTATCCATATCATCCATCCATTCATCCATCCATCCATCATCCATCCATCAATCCATCCATCAATCCATCTATCCATCCATCTATCCATCCATCCATCCATCTATCTATCGATCTATCCATTTCTCTATCCATCCATCTATCCATCCATCCATCTATCATCTATCTTTGCATCAATCTAACCATATCCATCCATCCATCCATCCATCCATGCATCCATCAATCCATCTATCCATCTATCCATCCATCCATCCATCCATCTATCTATCGATCTATCCATTTCTCTATCCATCCATCTATCCATCCATCCATCTATCATCTATCTTTGCATCAATCTATCCATATCCATCCATCCATCCATCCATCCGTCAATCCATCTATCCATCCATCTATCCATCCATCCATATCCATCCATCCATCCATCCATCCACCTATCCATCCATCCATTATCTTTGCTGCCCTCATCTCTTCTGTGGTGTTATCTCCAATGGACAAGAGGGCAAGAGCTGCCAACCAACCGGAGTAATATTTAGCATATGAACATTTATGTTGAGTATTAGTTTAATATTTTATCTTTTGTCTTTTAGCTGCCCGTGTCCATCCTCTGTTCTCAGCATCCTCTCCTCAGAATAGTGCACTTGGACCATCCCACACACAGTTTGTCTCGGTCTGCTCTGCCGTAACTTTGTTAAAGTTGTGACCTTGGTGGCGTCTCGGCTCCCCGTTGCAGATTCATGGCTCAGAGCTCTTTGTGGAACTGGAAACAATCTTTGCAGTTAACCCTGCTCAAGGCTGGAAAATTAGAGTCTGTCCTTCTTCTTGCTCGTTTCATCAAGGCCGCAAAACAACAGCGGGCGAGCTGCTCTGTCAAGTGATGTCAACAGTAGAAACATGGCTGGAAGCGCTGCGCTGAACGCCGACTCGCCGACACGCAGTAAACATTCTGATAAATGTACAGTGAGGCCTGCTGCAGCTGACAGATGGATCTGTGAGGAATTAAACATGACAACAGCGCTCCTGCTCCAGTCGCCCTGGAAAGCCGATGCTTATTCTGTTAAAGAGCAGCTTTCTGTCTCTCTCTGAGGGAGGCCCGCTCAGGTGGACGACCTTGAACCCCCTCCTACCCGCTGACCCGCCGATGCGTCCTGACTGGTTATCAGTATCAGTCTAGACGCTGCGTGTTGGCTTCGTGTCTCTCCGGCTTTGTGTGGGCCGGCAGACAAGAGGCTGGACGGCGGGAGTCGATCTGTGTCCCGCTCTGTCGGCTGTCACAGCTCGGCCAATTTAAAAAAAGAAACTCTGAAGCACCTGGGGTCCGCAGTTAAAAGAAAAGAGGACTTTTTAATAATGAAGCTGATCAGCCGACTGGTGGCAGGAAACTTGACCCTGCTCCCACTCGCTGTGTAAAGCTAACAGCTCTGATTTACTCTCATCCTCTCCACAGACTGTGGATTCCTCTGACCGCTGTTCCTCCCCTCATTTGCACTTTGTTTTCACCCTTTAATTTAGCTGAATCAGCAGCTTTCAGTTCATACTGTGGGATTTTCAGCTGTAAAAGTGCCTTTCAGGGTGTAACATTAAAAGAAACCCACTAATCAAACGCCTGGTTTGGATTTTCCATGAACAAACTCTTCTTGTTTGCACAGAAAAGTCATGTTATTACATTTTTATCCATTTCTTAAAATGGATTTATCCTAAATGGGATGATAGATGTATTATTTAAATGTATTATATTAATAAATTCAGCAGGTTGTCGAGATATTTATCGTGGCCCTTCCTCATGCCAAAATCCATCATGGCAACTGCAACAACAAAAGAGAAACTCAAAAAGTACAAGTACCTAATGTGTAAACCTTAACCCTTTCATGCATGAAGTATTAAATCACAAAGGAATATTTATAGAAGAATTAATATTATTATTATTATTATTATCATTACTATTATCATTATTATCATTAGTAGTAGTAGTAATAGTAGTAGTATTGTTTTTCTTGGAATAATAATAAAATAATTTTTATTGGTTGAAGTATTATTAGTATTATGTTACAATTATTGCAAGTAGTAAAATTATTGTTATCATTTCATTATTATTATTCGTATTAGTCGTAGTAGTATTAATAGTAGTATTGTCATTAATTTGTTATAAGTAGTATGGTTTTTCTTGGAATAACAATATAATAATTATTGGTTGTAGTATTATGTTAAAATTGTTATCAGTAGTATATTTTTATTGTTATCATTGTTTTTATTATTATTATAATCAGTATTTGTAGTAGTTGTAGTTGAAATATAAGTATTTTCATAATTTTGTTCTTATAAGGAGTAGTTGTAGTAGTAGAATTATTATAATTACTACTATTATAAGTTTTACGATTATTTGATTGTTATTATTGTTATTAGTAGTATTAGTATTTTTATTATTTGTCATTATCATTATTATTAGTATTAGTATTAGTATTGTTACAGTCCAATTTATTTCACCAGTAGGGGAAAGAGCCCATAGAAAGTGTTTGAGAATGGGCAGAACTTATATCTGACTATGATTGGATGATCGAGCTGTCAGTCACATTCAGATAATTTAGAAGGCGGGCGCTTGTGCCTTTGTGTGAAGAATAGAGCTGCTAACCTCTGATCGAGCAGCCACTTCCTGCTGTCGTCTAGCTCGTAGCCCCTCCTCTTCCTGCTGCAGTGGACTCTGATTGGGCCTTATCACTTTGAGTATGGAACAGTTGCAGAGGTTGTTTCAGGCAGATCCAGCTGCACTGCAAGGTTATCAAGACATTCTCCTAGTTAACTCTTTTCAAACCAGGATGTTCTTTCATGGAGAAAAATCTGAGGCTGGACAATCTTTGATAAAATGTAGAATTAAGGGATGCAGGATATTATTGGTACAAAGTTATGGACAGGTTCTGCTTTAATAGTTGGTCAACATTTTCTGCAGATTTGAATCATTTCTGCTGTTTTACATATCAACCTTATTGACTGACCATATACATGTAACAGCAGTAACACTGGCAGAATGCCTCCCTTATCATCCTATCCATGCAAATGGATTAGACTGGGGGTTTGATTTGCCAGTAGTCAAAGGGTTGCAGGTCTGAGTCCAGCTCAGGCTGCCACATGTTGATGTTTCCCCTAAAACAGAGTTTTGACATAAGATTGGATTTTAAATAAATATTGGACTTACTGCAGTCCAAAAATTGCATGGAATTCCTTTTTGTAATTTTGGATTAAATGCTAAAACCTAATAAAATATTTGTTAACTCAATCCTTCTGTGTTAGTTAAGGCCAAAATAATAATAATAATAATGATAATACTAATAATAATAATAATAATAATAAGATAAATAAAAAAATGACATCCTCCCAACTGTTATAAGCTTCATCTTCTGTATAGATCATTAAGTTACATTGTGTCCTTTTTTGTGCCTATTATATATTTTCTCATTAATCTAATCCAATTTCTCATTTTTTCTACTTTATTTTATTCCTCCTGTCTCTTTATTTTTATTCTAGCTATATGTTGATTGATTTCGGACCAGTTTACGAGTCATAGTCCTCTTATCTGCAAATGTATTTGGCAATCGATACAAATTCTGATCCTGAACTTTTAGCACTCTTTTTTTTTTCATGTTATTAAATCAAAGTACTGTCTTTACCTTTTTTTTTTTTTTTTTTTTTTTTTTTACTCCTGCTTGTTTCCTGGATCTGGTTACCAAACGGGATTTTTACCACACTTACTCACACGCTTACTTGTTTTATTTAATCTGATATAAGGATGCACAATTAGTTAGAAATTTTCCAGCATTAAAGATGCGAGTCATAACAACAAACACGTCACAACAGTCTGAATTTTGCACGATAAATTCACTTTTTAAATTAAATTCTGAGCCGTAACTCTAAAGCCTGGTGTGGCCCTGTTTTCACACCTTTGATAACAGGATACCAGACATTTACATTTACATTCATTTAGGTTTATTTGAGTCAGTTTCCTGCACGGGAAAATACGTTTGATGCGTCTTAGCTTTAGCAAAAAATGCTGTGACTGTTAGTGTTGATAAAAACAGTGCAGGTTCAAATGCTCTTGATCTTAAGTGATTTTTTTAATTGTTATGGTTTTCATAGTTTATTACAATTTTATATCATGAAATATATTTTTCCAATAACATAAAGGCAAAACATGATATTTTACTGGTTTAGTATTGTTAAAAATGTGATTTTCAAGAATAAGTAAAAAGGGAGTTTTTAATAAACAAACTGAACAATAAATATAATACAAAATGTGAATATCATAAAAACTTTATTTGAACTATACAGAAGAGCTTTGCATGAATAAAAAAATGTGTAAATTAGTCTGAATTAAAATCATCCATCAGGCAAACACTTTCTCTCAAGTTGGACAGTTTGCAGTTTAAATTATTTTTTTCTCCTTTGCACCTGTCTCTTGAATTAGATTTCTGAAATACTCTCATTATTTAATTAACTATTTGGTGAATTGTGGCATAGAGTTTTCTCTGCACACTTGCAGATCTCTGGTTAAAGCTGTAAACAGTGGCTGCTGCTCCTCACCCTCATGAAACATGAATATTATATGATCAAAAGTCCTAGAACAAGACAAATATTAGCAAATAAATCATGTAAATGTAGTTTCCTTCAGGAGAACAATCCCCACAAAAAATATCCATGTGTTAGATCAAATACTTTAAATAACGTGTTTAAAGTATTGTATATTCTTTTTATATTTTACTGTTAATTAATACAATTTTAAAAAATATGAAATTTGTCCTATTATGTCAGTTTGCATTTGTTGTCTTCTAATATATACATGAAAAAATATATATATATTTATTCTCAATGTTCAAAATCCTGTCTGGGATGCTTCTCTTTTTATTTACACAGGCTTAGACCTGCTGTATTAATGATGTTTAAATCATATTTATTTCATCAATGAACGTCATTTAAACCCTTTCTTATTTTTAACCAACTTGAAACCTGTTCAGAATATCTTAAAGGACTTTTAGTTTTGGACATTAGATTCTGTAATCACAGTTTTTTGAAGTGTTTTGAAGAAAAATCTTTTCTGGATTAACTCAGTCTGTTAAGTGGCAGTGATTATCAAAAAATGATTTCTTTCTTTTTTATTTGTGCTGTGTGAACTTAATGGAGACTTCTTGATTTTGTTCTCTGTTGTTCACTCAGTAAAATGTTTTTGCTGATGGTTTTCAAATAAGTGGGTCCACTTACTGGAAGATGAAAAAAAAAAATACGGATTTAGAGTCTGATTTCCAAATTAAAAGCATTTCTAAAAATTACATGCTGTGGTGCTGTTGGGAAAATCATCAAATATTCTGGTTCAGACTGTGAAAACTCACAGACATTATTTAACAGAATCATAGACAATAAATGAATACAACTGAAAATATAAAAATTAAAAACAAACTTTTGTGAAACCACATCACACAGATGAGAGTAAAGTTATCTAAAAAAACAAGAGATGATTAATTTAAAATGTTGGCTAAAGTTTTTTTTTTATGGTTTTACTCCAAATATTTCCTAATAACTGTAAGATATCTGTCCTGTTAAGAGAAAAAAATATTAACTATTATTTATTTTTTAAAGGAATGAAGCAGGAAAAGAACAAAAAATAATAACACTGGTGGAAAAAAAGAAAAAATAATCAAATTAATGAGTCATGAATCATTTTTTTAATAATGTGGTCAAAAGTTCTAGAACACATCATAGATTAGCAAAAATAAAATGTAAATGTAGTTTCCTTCAGGAACAATCCCCTCTCAATATAGATGTGTTAGAATAAAGCTGTAAGCTCAGGCTTTGCTTTATTTTCTTTTTCCTCAATAAATCCTAAAGAATATAGAAAAACATGTCAAAATCTTTTTTAAAGTTTTTTGTAAAGATAAACAAGCAAAACTGGAGCTCCAAGATTAGAATTTTAAAGATGTTAAAATCAAAATAAATAAAAATCATGTTAATCCAGAATTTTTTCCAACTTTTTATCATATTTTCCCTTTTGAAAAATCAATAAATTGTAGTTTAAATAGTTCTTTCCTTTTCAAAATCTTTTTTCTTTCTAAACCCTCAAACTCACACAGGCTCTTTCTAACTTTGAAAACTCTTGAAGTAGTTTTTTTTCTTCTCTGGTTTATAAAATATCTCTGCCGCTCTGCTTGGTCATAATGAGTCTTTTTATTTTTCTCCAGCTAAAATCTGATCAACTTTATGATCATTTAAATTTCATTACTTCTGTCGTCTGTTTTTGCTCCTAAATGATCCAGAAACAGAAATTCGTGCACCGCCTCAGTGACACAGTGTGATTAAAAGAAGACATTAAAATGATCAACATGTTAAAGCACAAACAGGAATAATCCAAAGTGGTTCAATGAAGCAGGCTGCACCGAAAGTGCTGTTGATTTTCAGAACTTTAGTTTAATGCAGATCAGAAAATCAATATAGTTTGTCCTTGAAACAGGATTTTTATGGAAGCATCTGCAGATTTAGATCTGAACATGTTTTGATCCACCATCCTACATGTGGAGAACGAGAACCATTTATCGTATTATTTAAAAAAAAAAAAAAAGCCCTTTGTTTTGAACATGTAAAAAAATCTAACGAATGCTCACCATAAAAATACATGCATACAACAAAACAAAAACAAAATAGAGAAGGTAAACTTCTGACAATATAATTATTTTATAGCAAGTTAACATGCTCAAAAAGGAGTGTGAAGAAGTTTAAAGTTATTTATTCCTACCCATTTTATTTCATCATACGACAGTTAAGTTTTTAAATATCTCCATATATATACTTAACAATATTCACCATTATGCAGGAACAAATTGTCTGGATATATTGTCTAAAATATACTTTAAGCTACTTTTATGCAAATGTACAAATAATACACTTAATTTTGATACATATAATACACCCCTGCACACACAGAAACAAGACAATATATCCATATTTTTCTGGACTCTGCCATTATCGTCCTGTTAAACTGCTGCTCTTCGTCCTCAGATTTATTTAGAATGTTTTTTTTAAATTCTTTTAAACTTGCTTAGGTTTTTTCATTCTTTAATTCATCTGCTGTTCATCTGCTGTTCTTGAGAAAATGACTCTCTAAGGGGAATGTTTCAGAAAAAAAAAAGTCTGGACGCATGTTTTGCTTTTAAAGAATTAAAACTTCTGTCCAGACAATATGAAGGTCCTTTATTAAGAGAGGACCTATAATATGGAAAATGTTTTTCTTCCCATAAATTATAAATTAGTCTTCGTGATCAAGGCCTTTCTAACACCGTGCTGGTAAAGCAGGAGTTTCTCTTCAGAAACATCATCATGTCACTTCTGTGCTGCTGATAGATTATTAAAAAAAACACAAATTAATGTTTTAAAAGAGAAGATTTGATTTTTAGAAGCCAAACGACGGATTTCTTGCACATGGAAGTTGGACACATTGTGTGTCACAGCACAGTGGTTAAGGGGAACAACTTTTTATTTTGCTTTAGAGAAGATGAGCTACACAACAAGAGAAGAAAACAAACTTGACAAGTTTTGGAAAATATGGAATATTTTCTATAATTTTCTTGAGAAAAACAAAAATGTTGATGGTTGGATGGATGACGAATAGTAATGAGTTGTGTTTATTTATTTATTGTCCTTTCTGTTTTGTTTTGTCTTTATTTATGGAAGTGTAGATATTTATTATATTGCAAGTCTCATTTTAGTTTTGTCTCCCTTTTTCATTCTATCTGCCTAATTGTTCTTTTCTCTTCTGTTCTCTGATTGTTAAATTAAATAGTTGTGACCTGATCTTTTTGCTAAAAAATACAGTTCTTCAAAGCTGTTAAGTTCTTCTTGATGGAGGTTTTAAAGCAGCTGTGCAGGGTTGCTGTGGGGGGCTGACATTGATTTCTTCAGTGGGCCCCACACTCTCTATCTGCACCCCTGCTTCCACAATAACCTGCACATGTTTGTTAGTTTGTGGGGAGAATAACTACAAAAGTTTTTGACATGTTTTTATGACATTTTCAGGAAGTGTTGGTCATGCCATATAAAGAAAGGATTCAGATTTTCGTGGTGATTCGAATCCGGATGTGGATCCAAGAATTTTAGTTAATGTAGTAAGACAGGACAGTTTTCCATAGATTAGTGAATAACTCAAATAGTTATGGAGAGATTATTATGACATTTTCTGGGAGTGTTGGTCATGGCACAAAGATGTTGATTTTGGTAAGATTTTTGGATTTGGATGTGAATCCAGGGATTTTTAAAAAAGAATTTCTTCATAGTGTGCAGTGGTGTGTGCAGAATAATATTAATGGGTCGACCTGAGAATATCTGGATAATACTCTTTTTTTCTTTTTTCTTTTTCTTTTGCTATTTTTGTTGATATAAAGTATCATAAACTTCTCAACAAATTGTTCATTAGAATAGAAAGAACTTTATTAATCCCTTGGGAAGACCACTTAAGGGGAATTAACATCCCAATAGCATTGTATAATACACAGGTTGAGGATGTCAAAAAGTAAAAACAATTTGAAGATATCAATAAAGAAAACAAATATAAATATAAATAAATAAAAATATGGCTTATGGCTCTATTTCCTGTTACCCCATTACTCTTATTAAATTGTATTTTATTGTATTTTTATTTTATTTCCTAGTAATAAAGGAAAACAAACAAACCAAAACAAATCAAAAGATAATATTTTATAAATGTGAGTGTAAGCCAACACAGAAATAAAATACAACAAATCAAAGAGGTACTTAAACAGTGTTTTGTAAAGTTGAGCACGTCTGCCATTTTGCAAAAATAGAATAAAAATATCTTTACTCACTTCATATCAAAATATGAGAAGACAGTTTATCTAGTCCCTAAATAATCTGCTGCAGCAAAAATTATTTTTGAGCCAGTTTAAGCATATTCATATCAACAGTAACACAAGAACAGTAAAACCTGCCAGCTTCAGAAGCTGAAATATATTTTTTAAAATGTTTAAAATAAATGAATGGATGCTCTGAATGTTCATCACTTTAAGTGACTGTCCTACATTTTCTGTATTTTAGTAAAATAAATCCAGTTCTGCCTGAAATTAAATCAAATGCTTTTACATTTTTCCTAAATATTTATATATTGTTATTTTCATGACTCTGATTGGGTGAGCCACCTGTCAGTCCAGGCCCATCCGAAGCTCCGCCCCTGTTGGTGGGACAACATCCACATTTTTAATATTAACTCTCACACCAATGTAAAAAAAAAAAAACAGGGGAAAGGGAATTTTTTACTTACTGTTTTGATCTAACTTAATGTAACAAAATATAAATTAATATTGTGAAATATAATATAATATGATATAATATATAGTGTAATATATTCTAATGTCATATCACAAAATAGAATATAAATCAAAGTAAAATGGTGTTATGATATATAATGTGTAATATGGTAGAAAATGTAATTTGTGAATAAAATGTAAAAATAAAACAATATAGTGTAACATAGTGTCATAAATTCCATATAGTTTGTAAATAAATTGATGTTCTAATATGATGCACTTTATTACACATTGATATGATATATTGTAGTATTATTTTATAAAATATAGTGATGTATAATGTAATATAATATAATACAATTCAATATTTTACTGAACTTTTTCATTTCTTTATGTATGATCTTTACATAACAGGGCTGGGACAATATGCTGTTCACCTGATTGATTTTTTATGATTTTTTAGGTGCCGATTTGATTTAAAATGTGATTCTACTAGCAGATTTTTGCAATCTTTAGTTCGCTTTTTTAACACCGGAGAGCTAAAGATGAACAATGACGATGCCTATAGACTATACCAGGAAAAATACACATCACATGTGAGTCCAGATTTAGGATTTATTCAGCAATATATTTTAACCAGCTGTTTATACTCTCTCTTCAAAAGCCTGGATAGCATTTAAAAGTGGCTTATTAAGGGAGACTAAAATGAAGCATTCAAATTGGGAAAAAAAAAAGATTTTTGTACGTAAAAAATCTATTTAAAAATCGTCAAACAAACAATCCTGATACTTATGTGAATCGCTTTTTTCTCCCACCCGATTACACAATATTGTATATAATATCATATAATATTAAATAATACTGTTTGATATAATATAGCATAGTAAGATATGATTTGACACAATATAATATATATTAACTACTATATTATAACATTATTATAATGTTTCATATGCTGTTACTCTACTTAATAACATTATTTTTGTAACTAGTAAATGTTTTTGAAGCTATATTTTAAATTTTGTAAGTCTCCTTACAGTTGAATTTTTGTTTATGCTTCATAAGCTCATTTTTAAATATTTTCCTTGTGTGTTTGTGTCAGTAAACGTGGATCTTCGGTCTTTTCCACCTCCAGTGTTGCTCCTCAAACATCAAACACGTCTGTGCTCTCACTCTTTACTTCCTCCGCCGCTCCGACGTCACCAGCAGGTACTCGATTGATCAAAATCCCGGCGAGTGAAGTCCTCCACACATGAACCACGTCTCCATTCATGTGCTCTCTGTAGGCGCGCAGCCTCCTCTCCTCCCATTGTTCATTAGGCTTGTTTGTGTGCCCGCTCGGCTTGGCCGAGGGGCTGCGAGGAGCCCGGCCTCAAATGGGTACAAATAAGCAGAGAAGCGGATAAGAGGGTGTGAAGAATCAAGCTGTGTGATGTAACATCCGGCGCTGGAGGACATCCTTGTCTTTTGATGGAGCCGAGTGAAAAACACTTCACACGGGGCTGTGAACTAAAAGCAGGGCTCAAACCCTCACACGGCTTTTCTCGTGTTCACCCCTGTTTTTGGGGTTTGTTAGGAGAGATCAGCTCCGAATGTTCTGGAAAATGAGGGAAGACCGAGGAAACATACTGAGATTAAAATGTTATTGTATATTTAAAGGGACTGTGAGGAGTTTCTAAGTAATTACAAAAAAGTCTCACTTTTAGATACATGCCTGATTGAAACACACACTTTTAAGATGAGTTTTATAGCATCAAAATAGGTTATCTATAAATGCTATTCCTTAGTTTTGTGGTTGGGTTGGACAGGGCTGGACTGGCCTGGAACTTCAGGAACAAGACAATTAAAACTAGAGCAAATTTATATTATTCAGACACGTCTTAGAGCACCGGGCTGTAAGTAGTGATAAATAGCCGGCTACAAAACTATGCTAATAAGTTTTCCAAAAAATTGCTTGTTGTCACACATCAAAAACTACCGCTACGTAACTAGAAAGAGATACATTACCTCGTCGCTTTGCATCCTGTAAGTTGCTGAAAAAAGAAGTTGTAAAGCAATGCAGAGGTCTGAGGAAGGTCCGAGCTGCATTCATTAGCAACACAACAAACGCACGCTTTAGCTTGGGTCACGTCTTTTGGTGTGTTCCAGTTGTTGTCAGAAGTAGGAATATACGAGTAGGAAACTGCAACTTGAACGTCCCCGGAAGTCTGAATTTCCTACTGGGAACTCAGTGAAACCTCGCCACCCCCGAGTTGACAATGGAAGATGGATGCCCCCAGTGTGAACAGTTATTTAACTCCTGTAATAATCAATTTATTTACACTTCTGACTGGGGTGTGTTGCTCTAGATCAGCTGTATACATAGTATTGTTAGACTTATATTTACAAAAATGCTGCCATAGTGATAATCACATTCTTCATGTGATATTTGTGAACAATAACACAGGGCATGCTAACAACAGCTAACAATAGCCTGGTAGATCGGCATGTTTTTTTCCGACTTCAACTGGAATGCGATAAGCCGGAGATGATGTCACTCCCAGTTCCGAGGTTACTGGAACGCAGCATTAGGACAGTGGACGCACGTGCTCATGGTTAGCAGAGTCTTTATGTCGCCGGTAATAGATTCTCATCATAGCACCTTTAAGCTGTGATGAGTAAAAAGATTGTTCATAGAAAATAGAAGCACTCTGAGGGCACAAACCGATGTAATTACTGTGGCATCTGGCTGTAGATGTGTCGACAGATGATCTTGCTTCCTTTAATTATCCAGCCCGTCAAATGACTTTATTAATTGCACATTAAGTGCTTTACGGGTCTTGTGTATTTGTGAGTGATGCTGTTTGTGAATGCAAGAAACATTGTAAATTGTGCTGCTGCCTATCTTGGCCAGGACACTCTTGTAAAAGAGATTTTTAATCTCAATGAGTTTCTTTTCCTGGTTAAATAAAGGTTAAATAAAAATAAATAAATAAACAAAACAAACCTCCATCAAGGTAGCTCACACAGTGCTGTTACATCTTTAAGCAATAGTTCATGAGAAAGTTACCGTCGTAATATGATTCATGACCCTGAAAACCCACACTTAGCACTCAGAATCCATTGTCTCCATTGTCTAACTACTTCACTCAGCTAGAAGCTTAACGACCCAATCAGGAAAGAAAGGCGGGAGCTGCGACATGACAATAACAGGAAGTGACTGCATGTTTGAAAACAATGGCGGCTTCTGAAGTGGTCTCCGTGGATTGGGCAATCTCTGCAGTTTTTATCAGAAATTGACTCAGTTTTTTCTTTGAAAACAAGCAAAGGAGGACACTTATGGCCTTTTTCCACTAGCATGCCTTGGCCCTACTCTACTCGGCCCTACCCGATTTGCTGCGTGTTTCCACTAGCCTGGTACCTCCTAAAACAAGCTAGTTTTAGTACTTACTCCGCTCTGGTTCCAAGCGAGCTGAGTCGATATTAAAAGATGACGTCACCGACTGCTGGCGACTGATTGGTCAGACAATGTCGTCATCTATGAGTCATGAGCGCGACGACCTAGCATGCTAGCGGTATCTACCATTAGCTTACCCTCATACGTCTTTTCTTTGCAGCTCCATTGCTCTCGTCCTCGGCTTCATTCTGTTGTATAGCTTCCAAAACTCTCCTGTGCTTCTCAAGGGGTATTTCTTCTTACCACCTGCAGCCTTCTTCTGCTTTCCTTTTTTACTCAGTTTGTGACAAAAAGCCACAGATTGTTTTGTTGCACTCAAAATGACGTCACCACAGTGCCGCTCACCCCGTTGGGCAGGCAACTGGGGCTAATGGAAAAGCAGCACAAGGCGAGTAGAGTAGAGCTGGGTAGAGTCAAGTAGAGTAGGGCTAATGGAAAAGGGCCATTTGAGCCTTTCTTATGGGAAATCATGTTTTTGCTCTTCTCCCGACCGGGGATCACTGCTAGGAAACTGGGAGAAATGTGGGAACCCTCCGAGGGCATGCCGGTTAGTCGGTGGTCGTCATGGTTACTCAGTGATACTTGGTGAAATCTGCTCTCCTCAGAAGTTTACTGTGAGAGCTTGGTGAGGATTGTTGTTGATGAGATAAATGTTAAATACAAAAAGTAAATGATACATCTGCATGGTGTAATTTTAATGTAAGACGATAGTCTAAGGCAGTGATCATCAACTGGAGGTCCGGAGGCCAAATCAGACCCCCCACAGCTTCCCATTTGCCCCCCATAGTATTGTCAAATTTTTAAAATAAAAGGGAAAAAACACATTAGTGCCATAAGGATATTTTTGTTGTTTTTGTCTCTACAAGCATTTTAACAGCCTCATACACAATTGCAGTTGAAGTAGTTTTATTGGGAATAGGCCTGCGCTCAAAATATTGATATTTTAAAATATCGTCGTGCACTTTTTGGGGATACGTGTATCGATACGGATTCTACAGAATCCTCAATGCCTCAATGTTTGGACAGTTGTTGTAAATACACTTTGGGTAAAATTAACAATGGCACAATTCAAAGTAGAAGCCAAGCTAAAGGATAAAACACATGTTCCAAATTTAAATTAGGTCAACGATCTTTGGGGACCTGAATAGCCTGACATGAATAAAAGTAAATAAAATAAAGTTCTTAAGTTGAAGAATTATGTAAAACTCATGCTTGTTCTTTTTCCTCTTGTAATAAAAGCAAAAGTTGCTGGGAATTCTATTAAAAGCACAGTCAATGTTCCCAATTTATGTGTATCGGGATACGTATCGTATCGTCAGGTTGCTGGAAATACCCAGCCCTAATTGGGAATGACTTCATATTTGATCTGTTTTACAGACACCCACCTGTCAGCCAGTTTTAGCCAATATTCAACCAGGAGTTTCAACATTTTACAGTCAAACAATGATTGAACATATGACGGCCCTAAAATGTACTGGCACAAATATTTACCTGGCCTCATGTGACTGCTAAAGACTGCTGTCACTTTTAAAGGTTAGTTAATACATACAGTTTTCAAAAAGAAAAAGCAAATAAAATGTAATTTTTCACAAAAAAATGTTGTTTCTATGTATTTAAAAATTGGCCCCTGAAGCATATGTCTAAAGATAAACTCGCCCCTGTACAAATTTAGTCGATGACCCCTTGTCTAAGGACAAAAGTTTAAGCTGACGGCTAACAACAGGGTCAAGCTGCTACGTCATTCTGGGGCTTGATTGGTCTGTGATAAGTGTGACTGGCAGGACAATCGTCCAATCACAAGCTGCAGTTGTTTTGAAGGTTCTGCCTCTGAAAACAGTTGGAGCAGCTCTTTCCCAGATGGGCTATTTCCAGATATATGGAACTGTCCGTCATGTTAATTATCTGAATCACCATTAAAGGAATATTACACCCAAAGAATGATATGCCTTAATTTTCTACTCACCCTCATGCTGAGCAACACTCTGGAGCACTTTTTTGATGTCACAAATGCAGCTGGAGGTCCGGGGGGATTTTCGCTGTCAACAAACTTCCATCTAACAGGGGCAGAGCCGGAGAAAAAGGTCCATAAAAGTCCACAAAAAGCGTGCCTATTTTCCTTCATACTGCCGTCCGCTGTAATCCAAGTGTCTTGGCGAATGCGTCCATAATTAATTTGAAGCGAGGTCATTTAGTACATTTTTGAGCCTAAACAAAATCCATCTAGTAGTTTTTGCGTAATCTTGCTAACAAACAGACAAACAAATAAACGCAGACGGAGGTAAAATTTTGAATTGAATTGAATTTATTTTCATTTCGAACATGCATGCAAAGAGCAACAAAAAATAGTGAAATGCCATCACATACACAAAAAAAAGGATTGTAGCAGCCACACGCTCGAAAAGGAGTAGGAGGAAGTAGAATACTTTTTTAGTTCCTACCCCTTACTACTGTTCCTCATAAGTCTTATAAAAAATAAATTCTTCCATTGATGCAAATACAATATACAAATGTATATTACGAAACATATAATCTATATAAATATGCTTAACTACCTATACAAAACCAACAAAATATATAATCAATATACATATACATACGCATACATACAAACATATATTCATATGGATACACATATATACGCATACACACATATACACACACATCCTTCCTGCATACATACACACATACACATATCCACATATATACACATACACATATGTATCTGACATATAATATTAAAAACTCAGAACCATCAGTGAGTGAATGTGAGAGTGAATGGGTGTGAATGGGTAGGTGTGACCTGCAGTGTAAAGCAGCTTTGAGTAGTCAAAGACTAGAAAAGCGCTATATAAGCTCAAGTCCATTTACATTTACCAGTCTTTTTTCCTGATATGATGCTGACTTCTTGACGAGGTCACCATCAATAAAGATATAACAATAAAAATGCAAAATCTGCCATGACTATATATAAATATGAAAATCTATAATAATGTGGGTTATTGATTTAGATTTTTATTGTTTGCAGAAAATAAATAGTGTAATTGACATGTTGTTTTCTTGTTAAAAACTATTCAGTTAAATGTATTGGGGAAAAACAGAAAAAAATACTTATTATTGAGGATTACCTTGGTGTGGCATGAAAGAATCAGCAATGTTTTATGTACAATATAAAAATTACACGATATTTGGTGTTTATGACCTCTGATTTTTTTGCCTTTTAGTCCAACAGGTTTTAAAAACTGAAACTTTTACCATAAAACTCTGATAATGGAGTTTGACATTCATCTGTAAAGGATGCCATGTATTTGGTGGTCGTTGCCCAGCCCTACCCACAGTCTTTGCATCCATTAGTGGTATTAAATGAAATTACCTTCTCTGCCTTGCTGCTAATAAAATCCAATTGTTCCCACATTTGCATCCGTCTCTTTAACGGCTGCATTCAGACACATTAGAAAACGCTGAGCGGGATAATCTCCCCTCTCGCCGTTCGTCTGAAGCTGGAGAGGGTTAAAACTCGGTGGCAGTCCACTGTGCCGAGGAGAGATTGGCTAATCTGTGAAAGCGAGTCGGCCGCTCGCTGTGGAATATTATGCTCACTGATTTAATGTCCTCTCTGTCTTTTTCTCCTAGGTAAGCACTTTCTGGCTGCGGTGTGGGGATGGGGGTCGGGTCTGGAGCCGTGGTGGCTGCCTGCGAGGGCTGGGATGACTGATTGAGGTGATGTACTGCGGTGTGTCCGCTCACAACAGAAAAGCTGGTGGCATTGATTCTTCAACGCCTTGACAAGCGAGGACTCGGGGCCCTGGAAATGTAGAGCTGTAAAGAGGGGAGCTGCACGGCACACACCGAGCAGACGGGCTTATCCAGACCGTCTCCGTGAGGAGGGGGGGGGCATTTTTATACAGGCCGGGTCTTCGTTTTTTAAAAGCTTGTGTAAGCTTGTAAAAAATATTCACCCAGGTGGATATCTGAAAATGAAGCCCCACTGGAGTTGGATACATAAGCCTTTAGCTAATCAGAGGGGTTTTAAATAAAGCCACAGGTCAGACAAACTGATGAAGACCCAGAGCAACGCAGAATATTAAACAACTGAAGAAAGCAAACAGGTCAAACCAAAGTTTAAGGGTCACAGAGTTCACGTAAAGCTGATGCAAAACTAAAAACAGGAAGTCAAACGTGTTTTTTCATCATAAACATGAGCTCATGTTAAATCAGTCAACCAAACTTTATTCGTACAACACTTTTCACACAAAAGATTGTAGCACCGAGAGCTACACATAAAGAAGAACTTAAAAAAAAGTTACAAATATGTATCACATAGAGAGACTGCAGTAATAATTTTGTTGATTATTTTTGTCATAGTTTTTGTCAACAACCTTTTTTCTCCTGATGGGAACTAGACAGTAACTAAATAAAAACAAGAGCACATGGGCAAAAAGGAAAACTAAATTAACCGACATCAACAAATAAATACCAGACTAAAATATTGACAGATACTTAATCCAATCAGACCTAATTTGGTCATATAGGAAGTAGGGACAAGTTAGGAATATATCCAATCACAGCTGCCTTAGCTTGGTGGTGGTGGGATAAGTTGTGGAGCGATCCAATCAGAGCTGCTCTCTTTATGAATTGATATATTCATGTAGAGCAGGTTCACTGTTTGTTGTCAGTTCTGGTATTGTAACTGAGATGCTCTGACAGGTAGTCTAAATAAAGGTGACTGCATTTCACACAAAGGAACATTTGTTTCTGTTCATTTAGACATTCAAAGTTTACTAGCATTCAATAAAGGGTTATTAGATGTTTGATTTTATCCAAGTGTAAAACATGACTTCAGAAATTCAATGAAACATAAGAAATGCCTTACACTTTACAATTCATATTTTAGTCGACTAAATTAATTTGGCTAAAATGTGAAATTTCGTCACCAAAAGCTAGACTAAAATAAAAAACACTTAGATGACAAAAGTATGACTAAAACTTAAAGATGTTTTAGACAAAAGACTAGAACAAAAACTTATTTAATTTGATTGACATTTATTTCGAACATGAGGTTAAAGTAAAATCTCTGTCAAAAACAAAACAGACATCTAATGACATATTCGAAAAGGAGTAGAATGAAGTAAAAACTTATCAATTCCCACCCCTTTACTAAACAATTATTTACGAACAAATGCAGGTGTTATACACTTACTGTACATATACTCATAGTCAACTATGTCCATGCACCCTTATTTCATGCTTGGACATTGCAACAGAAAACTTCCATCCACAATAGTAATTATAATTTCACACAGATATACAGAATTCTCATACCATCATTATTTTTTAATAATAACCATATAATATTATCAGACCACTTAATTCTCTTCTTCATGGTATCGTGCAAAAACCATCATGTTGTACATTTTTTAACTAGTTTTTACTTGAACATTTCTTCATTTCCTCACTTAAACTGTTCCAAATGCTCACCCCAATAACAGATACACAGAAGCTTTTAATTTAGAAAGTACTGTCAAAATTAACACTGATTCTAACAGAAAACAGAATTAGAGGATTTAGGAAACACAGGAGCAAAGACTAAAATGATATAATGGTTAAAAATCATGATAAGAAATGAAATACTATAGGGTACAGATTTATTTATTCATGTGAAAAAGGCCTTGTGGTGGTGTAAATTAACTCTGTGCACAAGGGGGGTTTTTAACACCACCACGGGACACCAGATAGCATGGGAACTTTTTACATCGTAACACATGCAGAGGTGTCTCGCAAAGAAACTGTTGTATACAGGGAAGTAAAGAGCGGCTTCAAAAAAGATAAACTATCCTGCTGGATCGAGCTGGACTGTGAATGAGGTCTTGTTGATGTTCTTGAGCCCTGCTATACAGACGCTGAGTGTTGTTCACCTGTTGATGCTTTAATGGCATGTTGTTGTGCACAGACAGTGACTCTGTGTGATCAGAACATAGTTATTAAGTTTGTCATCAGTCTGGTTGTAGCTGTAACAGATTTGTTATCACCACAATTGCTGCTTGTACCACGACAGCGGTGGGATGAGTTATCTCAGCTCTGTGCTCGTGTTGGCTTCAGAGGTGTTTGAATCAGAGCAGCTCTCCCAAACGATCCAAACAACATACATGCAGACATATTTTTTTATTTTTTTTGATTATTATTATTTTTGTCATTCATTTCAAATATGAAGTTAAAATAAAAGCACTGTCTAAGACAAAAGAAAATACATAAAACAAAACTATACCTTCCCAACACTTTCAAAAAGGAGAGGGAGGAAATAAAAACATATCAATCCCCATTCTTTTTCCAAACAGTTTTTTTTATAAATCAATGCAGAAGTTATGTCCATACTCATAAATAACTGTGTTCATGCACATTCATTTCTTGCACCAAAATATTCCATCCACAATAGTAGGTACAATTTCCCATACATGGTGTCTTTAAAGTCTCTTTACACAAAGGCAATTGATGAGATATATTATCGAGTTGTCTTATTTTAATCAGTGTTTATAAAGATGTTATTCACATTAAAATGTTGTGTTTCAGATATTCTGTTAATGGAAGGAAAGCTGTTAAATGAACCCCTATAAAAGAGCTACTCCTCAAGAGAAGGCAGAATGTGTATCCTGGTTTGTTGAGAATTCCACCATCGCGTCCTTCAATTTGTGCATGGCACAAGAAATTTATGGAGACAGGGACAGTGTTGGATAAAGAGAGGAGTGATGAACATCTGAGGAGAACATCAATCATGTAGGACAAGCCTTTCCTTTATTTACAGAATATCTGAAACACAACATTTTAATGTGAATAAAAACTTTAATAAACACTGATTACAATAAAACAAATCTGGTTAAGATATCTCATCAATGGCCTTTTTAATATTTTTTTTATTGTAAAGAGACTTTATGGACAGCCTGTATATTTTCATATTTATTAACCCTTTCATGCACAGTGTCACCTACAGTGGACAGTTATTTATTTTATATTTTAGACCATTTAGGCTAACCATGCCCCAACTATCAGGTGGTAAACACAAACACTACATCCTCAAGTTTCATAAAAATATAATCTTTGCGTCTTTTTGTTCATTTTGAGATATTACATTTGAAATCCAAAATGTCCAACAAAGAGTGATATGCAACACACCCCTCAGGATTAAGTGTTAAATCCTTCTGTTCTCAAAGAATTAGTCAGGAAAAAAATGAACTCTAATTCAATGAGATGTAAGGAAGACTTTTATGCAGATTTTTTTTTTTTTTTATCTGTGAACAAAAAATAATCTCCAGTGGACATGACGCAGTAAAAAGTATATTTTGTCTATTATGCCTGTATTCAGATTTCACCTAATTTCTTATTTTTTATTAATTTTATCAATTTTTATTGAAAGTCACATGTTAATTAAACTGCAATATAGAATATAATTTACATTTTGCATTTTATTTTGTATACTTTTAGTAAATGTTTTAACAAATATGTGGTTTCTGATCTATACTAAGTTCCATTGAATTAGTAATAATTAGAGCTGAAACGATTCCTCGAATAATCACGAGTACTCGATTACAAAATATCCTCGAATTAAATTTTGTGCCTCGAAGCCTCGTTTAATATATAATTATACATATAAATATATATCTGGACTACTATACAGTGCACGGTGTTTGACACAGACGGTAATTTCTGTGGCACAATGCGCCTGCTACCTTCGCTGCTGCGCTGCTTATAAAATCATGAAGGAAGAGAAAAGAGAGGGACAGAAAGGAGAGAGTCCACAGAAGAAATGTCAGAGAGTGTCCCAAGTGTGTGGTCACTACAAGAAGGGACGAAAAGAAAACACAGTGCAGTGTGTCTGATGTCAAACTGAGTGAGCTTAGCATGTAGCTTAGCATGATAGCACGTCGTTAGGGCTGCAACTATTACTATTACAGCATTTTATATATGCTCATCACAGACATGCGTCCTCTCTCCATGGTGGAGGACACAGGATTTAAGAACATGATCAAGGATTTCAATCCAAACTACACAACGCCCTCCAGAACACACTTCACAAATATAATTGCAGAATTATATTACTGCTTTGTAAATCAGTATTGTATTGGCTTTGTTTTAAGCCAGTACTGGTTTAAACTTTGAAAGTTTTTAAAATAAAAACCCTTTTCTGAGGAATAAACGGCATTTGGTTGCTCATTTTGAAAGCCCTAACATGTTGCATTGTATACAATTGATTTATTTGTTTAAAAACAAAAAAGTATATTTTTGTTAGGGTACTCGAGTACTCGAAGATATATTTGACAGAGTACTCGATTCCAAAAATACTCGATAGTTGCAGCTCTAGTATTAATTATTAACTCACTCAAAATATACTGTAACATATTAAAAAACTGCACATTATTTTAGCTTGTTGAAAAGCAGAAACACGTATTTTAAAAATCATTCCCATGTGATTTAATAAATTCATGCATGAAAGGGTTAAAGTCATGAGAATATAGATATACAGAAGTCTCATACCATCAACCATGTCAAATTATCACACCACTTAATTCCCTCCTTTATAGTATCTTGTAAATAACATTTCCTTGCCTATTATTTTAAACTTGTCTGTCTGTTAACAGTTTGAGTATTGATTGTTCCCCTCATGCTTGAACAGATATTCAAATATCAAGTATAAGGTGATACCCAGACATATATATCCTTTTGCTTTCATATATCATCCCTTCGTATATGAGGCTCAAATAAGCTGGATTAATTGAATCCATCATCACAACCTGTTCGGCTGCTTCTATCTAAGGAACATATTGACATATCTAAACTACAGGCAGCATTAACTTGGACATTCATGTAAATTCATCCTGTATCATGGTCACGGCCTCTATAACGGTTCATATTCCAGTAAGGGAGCAGTATTGACACTCAGATGGAAGGACTTCCACATCAGTGCAGCAGTCAGGCTGTGGTGGGCTCCGCTGAGCCTCCATTATGCATGAAGCCTGACCACCCTTCACCAGCTGTCACCGAGCTGACCACTGAATCCCATCTGGACCCTTGGGGGACGTCACTGTGGTCCATCGGGGAGGCTGTAAGATGAGCCCACTGACACGGAAACTCCCAACCCGCATCCCACTTACTGCAGCCCTGCCTCTCCCTGTGGGTCAGCAGCCCCCCCGTCCCCCCCCCGAGGGCCAAGTTTCTGCCGTTCATCGGTTCAAAGGTTGGGCCGCTGCTCTGATCCGGCTGCTCTGGAGCCATTTTTCTATCTCTACAGGCAGAGTTGTTTCACTAACAGGCCATTAGAGATTGAGGCTTGATTAACACTTGTATGTTTTACTCTTTAATGAACGGTGGAACAAAACGAAATGTGTTTTTTGTGAGGGGAGAAAATCAGGGAACATTGGAGAAGTCAAAAGGATGAAAAAGTCAGATCAGTCTGTTGGAGTGTCTGATAGATCATGAGGTGCTTAATAAGAGTTGGGTTTTGCTTTAACTAGTCACGAACGGCTTAAAAACAAGCAGCTGCATTCAGTATCCAGATCATTTGGGTCAGCTCGATGATTGGAGCTGGTTTTGGCTTTCAAACTCTCTTCATTAGGACTAAGTTGTTTTTTATGTGTATTGATCAAGAAAAAGAGGAAAGAAGGAGGCATCTCTAAAAAAAGTTTATGCAGAAAAATGCAAAAATCTGCCCTGACTATATACGTAGATTAAAATATATATATTAATCTTTGGTAATTGATTTACATTTTTTATTATTTGCAGGAAATTAATAGTGTAATTGACATGATGTTTCTTTAAAATCTTGTATATGCACTACTAAATGTATTAATAAATGTACAGACAGCTTGTTAAAGTGTATTGGGGCAAACACTAAAAATTGTGTTACTACTACTTATGAACATTTTTGAGCTTTTATAAAAGGGGTAGGAGAAAAAATCGATTCACATAGGTATTAGGATTTTTTTGTTTGACAAATTTTAAATCAATTTTTTGGTTCCAACATTTTAATCCTAATTTAAATGCTTCATTTTAGTCTGTGTTAATAAGTCACTTTTAAATGAAATCCAGGCTTTTGAAGAGAGAGTATAAACAGCTGGTTAAAAAATATTGCTGAATAAATCCTAAAATCGGACTCATATGTGATGTGTATTTTTCCTGATATAGTCTGTCGGCATCATCATTGTTCATCTTTTTTCTGCTGGTGTTAGAAAAGCGAACTAAAGACTGTAAAAATTGGCAATATCGTAGAATTTAAATCAAGTCACAGGAAATCGAATCGGGAGAAAAGCGTATCGTCCCAACCCTAATTTAAAATGAAAAATAAACCATTCACATAAAAACAGTCAACTTTAATATGTTTTTATTTTTTACAAAAAGGCACTTTTGGTCTTTAAATATTTGTTACAATTTAACGAGTTTCCTATAAGTCTGTGTGCTAAAAAATATGTTATATCTTGCGTTTCATTGCCACTTTTAGAACAAAGCGATAAAGAAAAGCTGTAAGAAAGTTGGTCTGTGCTCAGAATATAGATTTGGCAATATGTCCTTATGTACACCTGACTGTTACTGATTTAGCTTGAGTAATGTTATCAATGGAACAGTTGATTTGAAATCCTTCAAATCCTGTCCTTGCTCTTCTTTTACTAACAAAAATGAGTTTAAGTTGTCAGAAATTCAGTTCAAGGCCACGTTAGTGTCCACAATTTACACATCCTGTAATACGTGTTGCAGAGCTCTCAAGAGTGTGGCACAAACATTTAAACCTTTTCACACTCTCACCTGCCACACCTGCTTAACTCACGCATGAAAATTTATTATTTAAAGCCCACAGAGTTTCACCACATGTAGTATCGTGAGCATCGTAGAGCTCAACGGAGGCTTGACAATCAATAAAATCAACTATCCATCAGCCAATCAAAAGTAAAATACAGCTGCATATCAGCCAATCAGAAAATAGCAACACTGTATCCAGGTACAACCCGGTCGATCTGACTGCAGCAGTATTACTTAGAAGAGCTTTCACTTGGTTTACCTCCTTGCGGTGCAAAGCCATCATGACATCCCCACGACATTTAAGGAAGATGAAGAAGCAGCAGCACCTCTGGATGTGGCTTTGTGTCATCATAAGGCAGGAGTGTCCAAATTTTTTCACAGAGGGCGAGGAAGGAAGGGCCACATTTACATGTCTACCTTTAATGCATGTAGGTTAATGATGCTAATCCAATTATGCTGTATAATTAATATTCCAGCAGTAAAGATATCCCTAAATGGCTTGACATGACAATTAATCAATCTTTTTGGATTTTGGAAAGGCAATCCGGAAACACTCTCTGTGAAGCCCACATTTATATTTCATTATAACAGCATCCACAACACATTATAATGTATTCATAATGTCTCATAACTACACTTATGAGCATTACATGAATTATAATGACTACCTCCATTCTAGGGATGTAACGGTTACCGGTAAAATGGTAAACCGCGATAAAATTTCCCACGGTAATCGTTACCGTGTCCAATTAAAATTACCGTTATATCGTGCTTGATCACCACACTGCCTCAGTAACGCACGGTGATGCTACTCTTTGACTGGAAAAGCCTGAACTGTGTATCTGTCCTCGATTAAGGAGCCTCATGCGAGGTGCACATGCGCAGTTTGCATTGTTTGGCCTCTGAGTCTGACACATTTATTGACAAAAAAGACAAAAGAACTGTTATGAATGTAATAATAAAGGGGTTAAATGATATCAATTGTGTGTAAATGTACTTTTAGAACATTTTGAGCTCACTGCAACAATATCGCGATAATAATGATAACCGTGATAATTTAGGTCACAATAACCGTGATAGGAAATTTTCATATCGTTACATCCCTACTCCATTCATTATAAGTGGTATAGTGCATCATAAAGCATTATGAGAGTAGTTATGAAGCATTATGAATGCCCTCATAATACATTGTGATTGTCTGGGCTTCATACTTCATAAAGCGTTATGGATGTAGTGTTCATGAGTATTCATGAGCATCCATGGAAGAAGTCATTATAATTCATTATAAATGACATTATAATGTTTTGTAACCATTGATATAAAGCATCATGAAGCATTATGTTTTCTTTTAAGTTTAGTTATGAGGCATTATGGATGCTGTTATAATGCATTTTAATTGTGGGCTTCATAGAAAGTGTTACTGGCAATCCTAATTTGGTTGGCCCTGGATACACCGGATCTACTCTTGGTAAGGATGATAAGGACTCTGCAGCTAAAAGCTAACGGCTAATCGACACATTCAGACACAATTCAGGAACAAACTGCACAAAGTGCCTCTTTAGGACTGTTAGTGCTTGAAGGTGATGAGCTGATTTAGAACTTGAGCTGAAGCAGATGGAGAAGCAAATAAGTGTGCCCACGATGTTTCTAAGAAGTGAAACTCAAGAAGTGGAGTTTGAAAAGTCATACAACATTCGGACTGACAGCAGGAGGCGATTAATTGCTACGATGTGAGTCCCTAATGTAGAGTTAAGTCGAGTTAGGCTGATACCATGTGGTTAAAATGCCATTACTTTGGCATGGAGCCCTTTTTTTTGGACAAAGGTTTAACTCACAGTAAGCAGTGTTTATATTTCGTCATAGTCCGCAGCCGCTGGTGTCTAAAACCGTGCACCGTACCTCTGGCCTGCTCTTATTGGTGATGTCATGACTCTAATAATCAGCGTCTGTGTTTGCAAACTCAGTGCTGTCTACTCAGCATGTCTAAAAGTGGCCCTTTGGAGCAGATGGTGCTGGAGGCAGGAGACCAACCCTTTGCTCACCTCAATCTGGATAGCTGGGCTCATCACTCCCAGCTTGGACTGGGACGGGGAAGAGTTTGCTCGAGGCGGAACACTGCGGCAGCCTTATGAGAGGAGGAAAAATGTTTTGTATTTGGGTTTAAAAAGCTAAAAGGACGATCTATTCACACCATCAGCTGTAGATTTCAGGGGGTGGTATCTAAGAGACTGTATCCTGGGTGGCATGCCAAGCCCAGCTCATGGTTGTAGTCTGTAGATTACTGTAATAAGCATACAGCATACAGAAAATACACATTACACAAAGCCTGTCATCATGGAACGCTTCAGGAATAATCCTTATCAGACAGCCTTTGTGCTCTTACATCTGATTAAGAGAAATTGAAGGGACTCCTTTATCTCGGCAGCGCTGCAGCTGTGCGGCTAATTAGAAATGTGACCAGTTCCTCAAAAAAATATCTCAATTACACCACAGCAGCATAGAAATCTTTGTTGGATATGAAAGCATGTGTGGCTGTGTGGGGGTGTATCTATTCTTGTGCAGATCAGGAGCGAGCTAAAGAAAAGACATTCAGAACTAAGTTTGTGGCGTGCCTTTTCAGGTGTTGGATAATAAATGATTAGCTGTAGATCGTGAATATTTCCTGAATGGATACTTATTTTGTAGATGGTTATAAAGTTGCTTAGGATCCTGTCCACATGGAGACAAAATCATTTTTGTATGGAAAACATTCTCTGTAAACACAGGATCTTTGCAAGAAATGTATCCGTCCACATGAAAACACTGAAAACACTGTAGTTCATAAGCCTGGCCTGTAGGGGGTGCTGTAACACTGCCACAGACAGACCTTCATTATTATTGTTTTTTTTTAATTTAATGTGGACATCACAATGACATCAGACAACCAGATACATTATTTGAGAGGGTAAAAATGTGCAACAACATTATAACAGTGAAAGAGAAGCAGTTTTCAGATTAAATACACACAAAAGCTACAAAACAATAATTTCCTACAACGGTTTTAGTACCATACAGTGTTTATCCTTTAACCACCAGCTCCACCGTTTGGCAGAGGGCACCAATAAATTCATGGATATTTAATTTCAGGTCTCCCTTGGAAAAGAGATCTGCTGATCTCAATGGGACTAACCTGGTTAAATAAAGGTTAAATAAAATAAAAAATGTGTTTAAAAAAACAGAAAAAAAAAACAAAAAAGAGAGAGAGAGAAAAAAACAAACCCAAAACCAGATATTTTCTTGGTGTGGGATTGAAAAGTTTTAAAAGCGAACAGGTGATTATGTGATGACATGAATGTGAATAAATATTTAGGACAAATCAATTACAAAATGTTTGTAGAATAGAATAGAATTTATAGTCATTGTGACATGTAAAAATGCACAGTGAAATTAAAAAGTGCCATCAAGTCGGTGCAAATAAAAACTACAACAACAAAGCCATCAGCTATCAAACAAAAGTAAGGCTGAAGTAAGTCAGCTCTGCAGCAGTAATACATAAATAAATATAAGAATAGAAATAAATACAATAGCAATAAATACGACTTCAAATGGACAAAATTAAGTTTAACAAACACAGAAAATGCTTTTGATGAATAACAGTTTGTATGTATATACTTAATACATATGCTCACATAAGTAAATGTTCAAGTATTTAAAGTAATTATGATAATATTGGCTGAAGCTTTTTAAACCTTTAAATCTGCACAAAGGAAATGTCTGTTCTTTTGATTTGTTTGTATTGTTTTCTGTATCCTAAAACATTGACAGAAACAATGACTCGTTTTTTTTTTAGCAAATTAAATATTTCTGAATTTATTGACCTCCGCCAAACAGTTAAGCAGGAAGTAAAGGGTTAATTTCATTGACTCATAATTTTTGTCTTAGTAACATCAATAACCTTTTTTCCCCTGATGAAAACTAGACAGTAACTGCTAAAAACAAGTGCACATGGGCAAAAACTAAAACTACATTAACTGACATTTTCATCAACAAATAAAAACTAGACTAAAATGTTTAACAGAGACTTAATCCAATCAGACCTAATTTGGTCATGTAGGAAGTAGAGACAAGTTAGAAATATATCCAATCACAGCTGCCTTAGCTTGGTGGTGGTGGGATAAGTTGTGGAGTGATCCAATCAGAGCTGCTCTCTTTATGAATTGATATATTCATGTAGAGCAGGTTCACTGTTTGTTGTCAGTTCTGGTATTGTAACTGAGATGCTCTGCCAGGTAGTCTTAATAAAGGTGACTGCATTTCACACAAAGGAACATTTGTTTCTGTTCATTTAGACATTCAAACTTTTCTAGCATTCACAGGGCTCCAGACTAACTATTTGGTGCAATAGTGCACCTAATTTTTTTTAAGTTGCACGCAAATTTTTTGTAGTGTCACCTTTCACACCATAAGGTCACCATTTTTTCACTCTCCATAACTTTATGTAATGTAAATGCTTTTAAAACAAGAGTAAGATGTGAAGAAACACTTCTTTATTTGAAGCAAAATAATATATTAAATGAAAAACAGAGCATTTAAAGTGCTTCACTGAATAAAATTGACCATTTCAAACTAAAACATTAAGCAGAGTAAAACATTTCCAAATACATGTGCTTGTGCTTAACATTTCAAGCTCAAACCCCTTGTCTGTGTGACATTGCTGGCTGCAGAACAAATTGTCCCTCAGCCATAATAAAGTTTACTTTAACCTTGATCTCAAGTCAAAATAAAGCAGGTACTGTGTCTTGTCTGTTTTCGGCTGATTTTTTCACTATTGTAGTTACTTTTGTCAACTTAAATTTGTAAGAGTGGGGTGCTGGTTTGGCGGAGTGGTTAGCAACCAGGCACCCCATGTACTTGCTTCTGCCGGTCCATGTTCGCATCCAGCCTGTGACCAGTTTGCAGAGTGTCCTCCCCTACTCTCTCTCCCCCTTTCACAAGCCTATCCACTGTCTCTCTCCTATCAATAAAGGCACAAAATGCCCAAAAATACATTTAAATAAAGACAGTATTAAATTTGCAAGAGTGCCCCTAACATTTTTTCTTGGTGCACCAGTGCACCCAAAATGGCTGCACTCTGGAGCCCTGATTCAATAAAGGATTATTAGATATTTCATTTTATCTAAGTGTAAAACATGACTTCAGAAATTCAAGGAAAAATATAAAATGCCTTACCCTATACAGATTTTTCAGATTTCATCAACTAACAAGAAATTTTATCAACTAAAACTAGGCTAAAGTGAAACAATTTAGATGACTAAATTATGACTAAAACTAAGAGACATTTTAGGCTAAAGACTATAAAACTAAGTTACACTGGTACTGTTGCAGCTTCTTTTCTCACAGATTCTGCCATTATTATTTAAAAGTTGGAGAAATCTTAGTGCACAAGTTTTCCACCTTAATGCTTCATAGCATATTTATTTTCCAGCTTAACCGGGGTTTGATTCCAGTTTACAGCTCGGTAAATCATAACGACATCCAGAAGGCAGCAGAAAATAATCACATGTTAGAAATGCCTCAGCAGATGTTTGCGGTCTTGATACACATCTGGGGGCCTGCTTGAAGTTTCCGACTCTGATTGGTAGGTGTCTCCTCAGACCAGGCTTAGTCATTCCAAAGCTTTGCAAGATAGATCTGCCAGATCTGGCAATTAATCAGGTGAATCTGCTCAGTGAGGTTGGCGATATGCTCCTGAGGTGTTAAAGTTATGTGTAATGCAATGTTATTTAGGCTGAGAGGCTTTCAGGCTTTTTCTCTTAATATTTGAATTTTGTTTTAGCAGTGCAGTGATCAAACTGGAAGAACATTTTAGGATGTAGGTTCTCCTGTTCTGACATGTCCTATTTCTGTCCTGACTGATCCGTCTGCTTCTTCACTTTTATCACAGTCAGAGTTTAAGTCAACTGTGGGTCTGGGAGTATTTCTTCTGTTTGACTCATTGGTCGAAATGACCTCAGATCAGTGTGTTTGCTCTGCAGCACAGTCCACTGTAACTTCCACAGTTTGCCACAGTGACCACGACTTTACACCCTCACTTCTATCATACATGCATCATTTATAGTTTTTCTCCATTGTAAACCAACCCCGTGTTTGTGTCTATCAAACTCTCATTAACCCACAGGACTCTATGTTCAACGCTCCCATCAAGTGAGAGAATATGTCTCATGTCCGCCAGCTATTGAATCTCATTCATAATTTCTTTCCTTATATTAAAGGTCACATTAGCATTTGTGTTGATAAGCAGTTGGCATGCAGGGCTTACAGTACAGCTGTCTCTGCAGTGGTTGCCGGGTAGATTAAAGTTGAGGCTGAGTTCCAAGATGGAAAAAAAAGCTAATTTGGTCGTATATAATTGGAAAATAATATGTGGCGTAGGTTTAAGCGCTATTTTGTGCCCTTATATTATTATAACAAAGATTAGAAATAATAAGTTAACGCTTACTACTCCGGGCTGTTGCTGCAACTTTAAGTCTGCCTGGATTTCTTTCCTAAATACTGGATGTAAACCTCAACTAAAATGAAGTAAAGGCATATTTATTTCATGGCAACCCAAGCTGTTAGGGTTTAATGTCATGATAAAGTCAGATTTATAAATGAAAGTTGCACAAGAGACAAAACAAAGATTCTGAGAGGAATTTATATATTTCGAACAACAAAAACAGTATTTTGTTCCATACTGTTTTTTATGCCACTCTGGAGTCTATTTCTGTCTCAAATGTTGGAGAGCTACTTCATAATATACATATCCCCCCTTCAAATCTCTTAGGAAGTGACATGTAACCATCTTTTCTCATGTTGACCTTTGAATGCTCCTGGTTAGATGCTACTGTCCAGGAAAACAAGAGAAGAAGAAATTGGCACATCCAATTGATCAATAGTCTGACAGAAAGTTGTCACTTTCTCTGACGGCCATAATGGGGATCTAATAACACTGCTACCTTTTTTTTAATCAGGAATACATGTTGAATAAAAACATTTATTATGAATTTATTAATGTGGACTAAGGAGTACAAAATTTACAGATGTAAAAATCAAGAAAATAAAGCAAAGAAAAACAAAACGCAGTGAAATACTGCATTAAATTGCTAATAAAAAACTTTTGTTAACAGTATATTTGACCCAAGCCCTCTGTAGATAGACAAAAGAGTGAATATTCTAACACTGTTGTCCCCTTTCCTGTTGTTTTATGGTTCAAGAGACACAACTAGGGATGTAACGATTACTGGTAAAATGGTAAACTGTGGTAAAATTTCCCACGGTAATCATTACCATGTCCTATTAAAATTGCAGTTTTACCGTGTTTGATCACCACACTGTGTCAATAACTCACGGTGATGCTGCTCTTTGACTGGAAAAGCCAGAACTATATCTGCTCCTCGATGAAGCAGCCTCAAGGCAGGCCCGCATGTGCAGTTTGCATTGTTTGGCCTCTGAGTTTGAGAGCGAAAATTGGAGATGCAGCGGACATTTTTCTCAAAACGGACTCTGAAGTCTGGTTGAATTTTGGATTTTTACAAGGATGCTGAGGGGAACTGATAGAAGACAGTCACACTGTCTGAAAGAAAATGACGTGAGCAAGTAAATGAGCTGACCGAGCCGTAGGGAGAGAGAGAGAGAGACAGCGAGGATTCAGTGAGCTATACCTGAGAGATTTACAGGTGGTTTATCAGTAATTATATCCAAAAAATGTATAAATCTTATAAATAACAGCATTGGCATCATTCTGGAGTGTATTCTAGCCTTTCTTTTGCCATGTATTCTCCGTATTTTGAAATCGATTGTTTTTTTTTCGTCAGAGTTTGCGTTTTATGGATTTCATCTATCGTAATTTGGAAATATTTAGAGGAGAAAATATCGTGGAGATCTGCCAGGGAGAGGGGAGACCAGGGGAGAGTCATGAAGGAGGTTAACTGCTTCAGGGACTATTATCAGTTAAAAAAAAAAAAAAAAAAAAGACCTGGACATGGTCTAATATAACGAGCTGTAACATGGACATTAATGCTGCAGGCAAACTAAAACGTGAGTGTATGTAAAGTAGGTTAACGTTATTTTTTTGCCATCTCAAAACTTTGAACATGTTCATTTAAAATTGTTTATAAAGAGAATCCTGTTTAAAGTTCAAATCAGTTGTTTTCTTTTCTTGTCATCACACTGTTTTTAACAATATAATGACAAATACTGTCCAGAACAGTTAACTTTTATTTCTCATGAAAGAGTGGCGAAAAAAGGGCATTTCTTGACACATTATTGACAAAAAAAGACAAAAAAGAATCGTTATGATTATAGTATTGAAGGGGTTAAATGATTTCAATTGAGTGTTTAAGTACTTTTTGAATATTTTGAGCACTTTGCAACAATACCGTGATAATAATAATAACAGTGATACAAAATGTTCATATCGTTACATCCCTGTAGACAAAATAAGTGTTTTTTTTATATAATAACTTATAATAATAACTATAACTTTACACAGGCTTGGCTGATTTTTTTCAACATCCACCCATCAGAGAACACGAAGCACATGTGTTATCAGTAAATTAAAGAATATGTTATTCAATAGCTCCATTTATATTTAATCTAAGTCTGAAAATGAGCCCCTACCTCATAGAACTGAAGCCATATCATTCATTTAGTCTTTGTTGTGTAATGTACATTTTCAATCTTCTTTACAACATTAAACCAAAGACTGACTGGTAACTTTGTCCAAACCAGGATTTTCTGCACTTTAATGCATCTCTTTTTAGAGAAATGCATTAAAGTGTTTCCTGCTGTTAGGTAGAGAGTGGGGAGTTAATGCAGTGGGATGAGCCATCCATTCATCTGTTTCTTTGCCTGTCCTGTGTGGGGTCACGGGAGGCTAAAGCATATCCCAAAATGCATTACGAGAGGCCATGTTAACCACAGTCAGTCCATCATGGAGCTTAAAATGGATGGTTATTTATTTGTTCCTTATAGTACTTTAATACAAGAAATAATGTAGAGCAGGGACGCTGCCATGGATGAGGGTTTTATGAAGATAAGAGTCCTCTTAAAGGCAGGACAGGTTCATCTGTAGACCACTGTTTAAGTACTTCAAGTGGTTTATGACAATGATAAATACATGTGAAGTAGAAAAATCCATTAATCAAATAGAACACAAGTAGGGATGTAATGGGAAGAAAATTTCATATCACTGTTATTGTGACCAGAATAACCATGGTTATCATTATTCAGTCAATCAAACTTTATTTGTATTCCACTTTTCATACAAAGTCTTACAGCACAAAATGATTTCCATTAAAAGAAATAAGATAAAATAAAATTTGAAAACCTTGAAAAATACATAACCCCACCCTCGATAACAACATACCAAACACACACACACAAAAGACATTTCTGATAGCAAACAACGCCCCTGCTGAGACCCATCTTTTTTTCTTTAGGTCTCTTTTTTATCATGTATACGCCTTTTTGGGTTAATTCAGCAGTTCCAGTCTTTGTTTGGGGCTCTATTCACAATAAATCAGAAGCTGACCTCTGCTCCCCACCGTCCTTTCCTGACCAGAGAAGAGACATAAAACTACATTAAGTTTGCCTTAACGTGCCTGTGAACAGAAGCAAAAAACTTCATTTAGCATCTTTGTAACATCTGGTGATCTATCACAGAGCTCGTCAAAGGTGGTTATCGGCCCACAGCTCAGTTGCTTTGTTCCGATTTCGTTAAAAAAATTAAATCCGCAAATGTGCATGTTTCACCTGGATTGTGGACTAAGGTCCTCACTGACTAATGTTTCCACACAGACATGGATTGTCCCTCTGAATCTCAATAAAAACAGGCTGCCACGGGTACTGTCACACACCCACACAACACTGTTGGGCCACCCCATCGCGACTGTATATTGACTTTACATGTAGAGTGGTCACCCAAGTTGCCAAGTTGTGTTCGGTGTGGAGGTGGCTTAACACCTGTAGAACTGTCCGCAGAGACATGATGCGGAAAATATATAATCCATCTTTAAAAGTGTAAACTGTTCGATGTGCTGAAAGCAGAAAGTGGGATAAACCATGACTATAACACAGCCCTCTGTCTCAGCCTGGGTGCTTTCACGTCGTTATTTTTTCTACTGCTGTTTATAAGCAAGAATAGGATTTTAGTCTCTTTGTCTCTGTCTGGATTGATGCATCTCTGGATGTATATATGTGTATTTACAAATACGCTATATCGCCAAAAGTATTCGCTCACCCATCCAATAATCAGAATCAGATGTTCCAGTCTCTACCATGGCCACAGGTGTATAAAATCAGCACCTAGGCATGCAGACTGCTTTTACAAACATTTGTGAAGGAATGGGTCGCTCTCAGGAGCTCAGTGAATTCCAGTGTGGAACTGTGATAGGATGCCACCTGTGCAACAAATCCAGTCGTAAAATTTCCTCGCTCCTAAATATTCCACAGTCAACTGTCAGATGGATTATAAGAACGTGGAAGTGTTTGGGAACCACAGCAACTCAGCCACCAAGTGGTAGACCACGTAAACTGATGGAGCGGGGTCAGCGGATGCTGAGGCACATAGTGAGAAGAGGTCGCCAACTTTCTGCAGAGTCAATCACTACAGACCTCCAAACTTTATGTGGCCTCAGGTTAGCTCAAGCACAGAGCAGAGAGCTTCATGGATGGGTTTCCATGGCCGAGCAGCTGCATCCAAGCCTCACATCACCAAGTGCAATGCAAAGCGTGGATGCAGTGGTGTAAAGCACACCGCCACTGGACTCTAGAGCAGTAGAGACGCGTTCTCTGGAGTGACCAATCACGCTTCTCCATCTGACAATCTGATGGACCAGTCTGGGTTTGGAGGTTGCCAGGAGAACCATACTTGTGGGACTGCATTGTGCCAAGTGTAAAGTTTGGTGGAGGGGGGATTATGGTGTGGGGGTGTTTTTCAGGAGCTGGGCTTGGCCCCTTAGTTCCAGTCAAAGGAACTCTGAATGCTTCAGCACACCAAGACATTTTGGACAATTCCATGCTCCAACTTTGTGGGAACAGTTTGGAGCTGGCCCCTTCCTCTTCCAACATGACTGTGCACCAGAGCACAAAGCAGGTCCATAAAGACATGGAGGACAGAGGTTGGTGTGGATGAACTTGACTGGCCTGCACAGAGTCCTGACCTCAACCCGATAGATCACCTTTGGGATGAATTAGAGCAGAGACTGAGAGCCAGGCCTTCTTGTCCAACATCAGTGTGTGACCTCACAAATGCTCTTCTGGAAGAATGGTCAAAATTTCCCATAAACACTCCTAAACCTTGTGGACAGCCTTCACAGAAGAGTTGGGAATATAGTGTATATTTATTTAATGTATTTGTAAATATGCATCTATGTGTATCTATAAGATAAACAGTTTGGCCTCAGCCTGCTCTGTTGTAAAGTGTCTTCAGATAACACTTGTAATGAACTGGTAAAGTTTGATTGACTGATTAATTGATGGATCTGAAATTCAGCTTGGAATATAAGAATATACTCATAAAGGATATAAATGCTTTAATTTCAGTAAGTAAATGACTCATATGGATAGATAATTACCTGCTAATGGAACAGGAGAATACTCTGTGACAGAACAGATCATTGTGTAACACATCAGTCAGTTAGTGCTTTGGAAAAGTGAAACAGAAAAAGATTTCTGCAGTTTACAGTCTTAAATTCAAATTACCTGCATGCCCTCAGATTGATTGTCAGAGTGAAAAGTGACAGTAAGTGCCACCCACCAAGAAAAAAGCACTGCTACATTAACTAACACAAAAGTCGTGGAGTGACAGCTTAAAGTGTTGCTGCGAGTCCCTCTCACCGCTCTGTGCTTTTCACTTTGCCAGTTAACATTTTATTGAAGCAAGATTTAGTTTTACAGCAATGAAGTCTTTTATCGAATGTGGGCGTCTGCACTGAGGAGAGACGCGCCCGCCGTGTACAGTATGAGCGTGTTTGTATGCATGTGAGCTCTCCGGGTGTTAAGAGTATCTGTTTTTCTTTTCATAAATCCATTCTGGTTGGATGTCGGCACTAATGCTACTGTCAGCAGTGGTTGATGGAGCCCCGCTCGGCTGTACGTCTCTGTGATCTATCAGCTGTGACGTAATGCTCTCCTCAATCAGCAGCCCGGGGAACAGTAAATCAGAGCCTGGCTGCTCTGCATGGTGCTAATGTCGGCTTCCCTGCTCCCTGCTCCACCACTGAGCTCCTCCGCCGTCGAAAAACAGCAAGAAAACAGCGGCATGATTGCTCAAGATTTTAATAATCTCTAATGACCGCAGTCATCAAGATTATATTACAAACATTTACAGGCAGAAAGTGATAACGCGGAATCAGCATAATGACGATAAAACCTCTAAATTAACTCTGGGGCCAATCTTCGCCTTTTCAGAGTCACACGCTGTTGTCCGAAATAGAAAACGGAGCTAAGACTTAAAAATCAAGGTGTTATAAAGACCCCATCCCAACAAGCTCAGGACGCTCTATTCAACTACATCATAAGATTTAGCCAACAAGTTCAAATAGCAAACAAAAAAGGTTGTTTAATCTTTAATGCAGTCTAAAGGGTAAAAATATATGTAATCATGGCAAAGCCGAACCGTTTTACCTCTTTGTGTAGCAGTTAGAGTCAGCCATATCCCATAATGCCCCATCAAAATAAACGTACTGCTAATAAGGGCTGAACAGTTTATAGTGTTGTGACATGTCAACACTCATGTCCAAAACCATCAGAGGCTTAAGTAATGTTCTGTCATGTTTAAATGTCACTGTAAACATAGGGAATATCACACTTAAGCTTGATTTGAAGAAAATTGTGGATTGATTTGAAATCCCTATATCTGCCAGAAAAAATTGCAATTAGATCTTTTCCAAAAATGGCCCTACCGCTAATTGTTACAAACCAACATTGATGAACAAGTTCTGTAGGAGTCCTAAAATACAAGGGCAAGTTTATATTAAGCTCATCCAGCTCTTACACTAAAATAGTCTGTTTTGAGCGGGGCTGAAACTGAGGGGTTTACAGGCAAAATCCAAAATCTGTGTGGATTCAAGAGTGAGGAATTCTAAAGCTGTATTCTGGGGATTTGACCTAGGAGGTCGAACCTGATGTTGTTCAATTTCCACACATTAAGGCACCTATAGTCTTGATCAAACGCTGGTAGACGTATTGTTTTTTTTAGTATTTCATGGATACCAAAATCCCAACTTTCATGAAACAGATCTCAGCCTAACCCTTTGACTCCCACACCATGAAATACAGTTGCAAAAAAAATGTTTATTGGTAAAATTGTTTTTCTGCCTCTTCATTTCACAACATTTAAAGTTTTATTTTTCAGATTACCCAATCAGGAAGCAAATATGCAGGTCAACCAACTGGTTGACTTGCCTGTTTATGGTCATTCTTGGCATGAATGGATTTCTTCATTTCTGTCAAAATTTATTTTTGTTTTTTTCATAGAAAACAAAGAGTAGAATTTATTAAATAACCTTTTATTTATTTAACAAATGTATTTCTCTGTAAACCCATCTTGCTAGCTTTGAGTAATTGTGTTTTTGCGTGCGTATGTTCGTGTTTGAGCAAGAGTGAGAGATGATTGTCAGAGGGTCTACAAATGATTTATGAAAAGATTTTCTTCTCTCTTGGATGTTTACTTTTACTCTTACTTTAAGTTTTCAGATAATGATATTTATGCACAGCAGTCCCACTCAGTGAGTATAATCAGTGTTACATACACTATTAAACGAGGTGAATGAGGATTGACAGCCAAAGAGGTTTCCAGAGTTTTAAAAGCATCAATATGGCAACAGAACAGTCAACCAAGTGGTTACGATGCTCGTCAAAGGGTTCAGAAAAACTCAGGATTTAAAAAATAGATGTGTACACAGCCCTCCTTCCTCATTTGGCTGTGGCAATGTTAGATAGCCAGGAGAAGACTTGATATGAGGGCCTCACCTTCTTCTGCCTTTTAGTTTAGGGCTCCATTTCAGGGTGATTTAAGGGCAGCTGAGAGGAGGCAGACAAGAAACAAACAGTATAAAGATGTGAGGACAGAGATGAGGTTTGAAGTGTCCCCACTCCAATGTCTGAAACCAGACCGATGATATATATAGAAAAAAAGATCACATATTTTGAGGGATTACTGCCAGGGTCAGGATTACAAATTTGTTGTTTTTTTACTTGATCCTCTGTGTGTGACAGCGGTCACAGTTAGGAAGCAGGGTGGGTTACATCGGGTTGCTGGCCATGCATGGAGCAGAACTGACAAGACTGAGGCTTAGTCTGCTGCTACCAGTGCTGATAAGAGAACTGGACGACAGAAAGAAAGAAGAATATCCATCTGGCTTGACAAGAATTCAATTAAGCATCCTGGATACTGCTCCTGTTAATGATCCATCCGCATTTTTAAAATGGTTATTCGTCGTCTTCCATGCAGTGTCTCCATCCAAGCAGCTACGTCTGCTATTGTCATGGCTCCTTTCTGAGGAGACAGCTGGTGGTAGAACTTTGGAGAAGGCTGGAGTTTCATGGGCGGGTTAGCGCTCAGCCTCTGCTGTGATAGTAAAGGAGGAGTTGGAGCAGCGTCGTGTGTGTCGACGCTGGAATAGATCAATACTCAAGCTCTGCCCTGCAGGTCTGAGGAAAGCGAGGGAAATCTTTACGCACTAACTTCACCCCAACAGTTCGTTTCTCATTTCATACTTCTATCAGAATGCTTAATGCAACTCCTCACTGTATGGATGTATCAGTGTATCCCATAATGCACTTCTAAAACAAGCAGGCAACCATTCTGCACCACCAAATAGCAACCAAATTAAAATCAAAACAGAAATTAATGTTTTGTCGTTATGCAGATGATGAAGTTCTCTATTTAAACTCCTAAGATATAAAAGGGATACACCAACTCCTTTTTTAACTTGTCTTGTTCTGTCATGTTCAATCCACAACCCACTCTTTTTTGATTTGCCTCTCTGTTGTGGTCCTGAATGGTTTGAATGGCCTTTGTACACACTGGGAACTGAACTCTTCTGCTTAGAAGTGAACCGAAACTTATTGTTTTCAGGGAGATCAGACCTTGATTATTTGGTCCACACCAGGCTTTGTTAGATTTTTTACTCCAACCCAAATCAGCCAAATTTTCCACAACAGTCTGGACCAAAGGTTGTGGGTGTGAAATTGCTGTGGAAATTCTTTTACTCCAACAACTTAGGACCCTCCGGACCCCTCCTTTCAAGTCCAACAAACAGAAAAAACAGAGTTAGGTGATAGTATTTGTTCAATTTCAAGCCAAAAAAATCTCACTCGACTGATTCTAATCTGCAATTTCCTTACATGTCTGGATGAAGATCTTTTTTTAAAGATATACAGACTTAAACTAAGGCCTGAGTTGCTTGTAATAAGTAAAATAATTTGCCAAAGAGACAGGACAAACTTAACTGAGCTTTAATTTAAGACCCTCACTGAGTCAAACTTTCCTTGTTTCATTGGCAAATATTTTCTTCTCATTACAAGCAATTAAATGCCTTATTTTTGCCTTTTATACATGAAAGTAAGATATTTATCTTGATTTGTTAAAGGTGCTATGAGGAGAATCTATTACTGGCGACATAAAGACTCTGCTACCCATGAGCACGCGCGGCAACTGTCCTAATGCTGCGTTCCAGTAACCTCGGAAATGGGAGTGACATCATCTCCGACTTATCGGCGTTCCAGTTGAAGTTGGAAAAAAACATGCCCATCTACCAGGCTGTTGTTAGCTGTTGTTAGCACGCCCTGCGTTGTTGTATGAAGAATGTGATTATCACTGTGGCAGCATTTTTGTAAATATAAGTCTAACAATACTATGTATACAGCTGATCTAGAGCGACACACCCCAGTCAGAAGTGCAAATAAATTGATTATTAAAGGAGCTAAATAACTGTTCACACTGGGGACATCCATCTTCCATTGTCAACTCGGGGGTGGCCAGGTTTCACCGAGTTCCCAGTAGGATATTCAGACTTCGGGGGGCGTTCCAGTTGCAGTTTGCTGCTCAGAGCTCAGAAATTCCACTCGGAAACAACTTACAGGATGCAAAGCGACGAGGTAATGTATCTCTTTCTAGTTACATAGCGGTAGTTTCGATGTGTGACAACAAGCAATTTTTAGTAAACTTAGTATCGTAGTTTTGTAGCCAGCTATATATCGCTACTTACAGCCTGGTGCTCTAAGACGTGTCTGAATAATATAAATTTGCTCTAGTTTTAATTGTCTTGTTCCCAAAGTTGAGTATCAAGGCCAGTTCAGCCCTGTCCGATCCAACCGCGAAGCTAAGGAATAGCATTTATAGATAACCTATTTTGATGCTATGAAACTCATGTTAAAGTGTGTATTTCGATCAGGCATATAGTTAAAGTGAGCCTTTTTTGTAATTACTTAGAAACTCCTGACAGTCCCTTTAAGTAAATGTGTGTTAGAAAAAGTATTCTGGATATTTTTGACTTGAAAATAGACAAACACAGTTCATAGGCTAGTTTTGTGAGAGTCATTATAGGACCTAAAAAGCTTGGGGCCACTGCTCTAGTGTTTAACACAAGGTGCCATAATTGCAATCTGGCATGGCATTCAGGGCAGTGGTATATGTCACTGGTTTATGAAACATTTATACACCAGAGAAACTTTCTGATGAGGCATTCAGTCTGTCTACATGGACAGTTTTTGTAACTTCCACAAATGTCCAATCCATCCTCCACACCCACTTCAAACTGCAATTGGCCAGGTGTGCAGGGCGAGAAAATATGCAGGATATTAACTCCTTTCTCGAGCTCCGTCTCTCATTCGTCACACAAGTACCGCTTTTCAAGTGCGACAAAATTAAGGCCTTTGACGAGGGCCCGTCCAAAAGCCTGTGCCATTTCAAATATTTTCGCTTTCTGCCCCGTGAAAGCAGGACTGGAGTGTGAATATTTGGAACAGACAGTGTACAAATTATTAAACGTAGTTGGACATCATTTTGATTGAACTGCTTTGCTTCAAGTGCCCTTAAACGTGGCTGTAGGAAATAATGAAGCGTGATGAGTGCAACGTGCCAGGGAAGGAGTGAATCCAGAGCGGCGGTTTGAAGGAGCAGTGGCTCTGCGGCTGGAGCTAATGGGCAGCAGCTGGAACAGGTGAAGGCTGGATGTACAGATGCAGCTCACTCGGCCTCACTGCCACAGCACAGGGGGAAATTAATGATACAGGAGAGCATGAGGACGTGTGGAGATGCAGCCACTGTCTTGACACTTGTTATCTCTGAGCGTGTTTATCATATTTTCTGTCAGGTGTGGTGTGTGACCACGACATGAGGAGCAGTGTATCTGCAGCATAAATGTTTCAGTGCCATAAAATATTCTTTTGATTATATCAGCTGAAGCAAACATTTGATTCTCTGTGAGATCTGGGTCAGAACTGTAAGACTACACTGCACCGTGGTCAGGGAACCAAGTATACCAAATATACCAAATATACTAAATACACTATACTGTTAGACAGCATAAAGAAAACAGGTTCATACAAACAACAACAGATAGATAGATAGATAGATAGATAGATAGATAGATAGATAGATAGATAGATAGATAGATAGATAGATAAATAGATAGATAGATAGATAGACTGACTGACTGACTGACTGACTGACTGACTGACTGACTGACTGACTGACAGAGATAGATAGTCAATTAGATACTAATATGGATGTATAGATAGATAGATATACAGACGGACAGATAGCGAAGTAGACAGTAAGATAGATAATAGGTAGGTAGATGGACAGATAAATAGATACATATATAGATAAAAAGATAGATAGCAACGCAGACAGTAAGATACATTATAGGTAGATAGATAGATAGCGAGTTAAACTGTAAAATAGATATCAGGTAGATAGATGGATAATAGATAAATGGATAGATAGATAGATAGATAGATAGATAGATAGATAGATAGATAGATAGATAGATAGATAGATAGCAAGGTAGACAGTAAGATAGATAATAGATAGATAGATAGATAGATAGATAGATAGATAGATAGATAGCGAGTTAAACTGTAAAATAGATAATAGGTAGATAGATAATAGATAAATAGGTAGATAGATAGCGAGGTAGACAGTAACATAGATTATAGATAGATAGATAGATAGATAGATAGTGAGTTAAACTGTAAAATAGATGATAGGTGGATAGATAGATAACAGATAGATAGATAGATAGATAGCGAGGTAGCCAGTAAGATAGATAGATAGATAGATAGATAGATAGATAGATAGATAGATAGATAGATAGATAGATAGATAGAAAGGTAGACAGAAAGGTAGACAGTAAGATAGATAGATAGATGCATAGATAGATAGATAGATAGATAGATAGATAGATAGATAGATAGATAGATAGATAGATAGATAGATAAAATATCAATAGATCGGCTGTGCCATGTCACAAATAGTGGGTAAACAATGTGGTCCCATAGGGAAAAAGTAAGTTGTCGTAAATAAACTATGTTAGGGTTTAATGTTCCCGTGTTGTCCATGTTACTTGATTCCAGCAATGATTCTCTTGGGTTGTGTTGCCATCTCTTTCTGAGCAGAGAGAGAGCTGAGCTTTATATATGTGTCTAGTTTTTTTAATATTAGATTACAAGAATGAGTTCTGCTTCCCCCTCTTTATCTCCATCCAGATTATACTTTGGTACCCTGACCCACTACAGCGTTCTCCTCGTCTTTGAACAGTTCACTTAAGGACCCTTCTAACACATCACATTTCATTGGCAGGAAAAAAAACAACAGCTGTGAAATATCCAATTTCAAGCCACGCCATATTCTTCCAGAGCATCCCACAATGCACCACTCTGTGGTCTGCACATGTCAGCTGATCTGTAACACAGAAGCTCCGGAGCAAAGTTAATGCGATCAAGCGTGATTCTGAGGTAAAAGAGCTTTATCAACATTTCCTCAGGGCAGCAAGGTCAGATGCATCTTCACAATCCAAAAGATAAATGGATCAGGTTTCCACGCCACATGTAGTTCAGGGCACAGTCTGCCAGCAGCCGAATAAACACAGGCTCTGGGCCTTAAACACAGGGTGCTCGGTCTACTGGGGCTTGTCAAAACAGGAAATGTCCCCGAGCTAAAGGAGGTTTGACGTGATCGATGGACACTGGAGGGGACATTAGACTCACAGAGGATTCACTCCAGCGACCTGCAGGTTTCCTCTACCCTTTCTTTATGGGATAAATGCGGCTTGTTTACGCTTAGATTTGAGAATTCAGCGATTGTGGGATTAGATTAAATTGCCACCTGCAGTCGGTGTGGTTTTTGAAGCGAGCAGTAGTTGCGCTCAGGTGTTTACAGAGTCACAGAGGCTGTTTGCGGCCACAGCGCGACGTGGCACAGATTTGCACATCAAAGTGTGATTTTAAATGGGATACCATATACTGCGTGGCTTCATTTCCCTGCCCTGGATCGAGAAGAATATTGGCAAGTGAATGCCCCTCATGTGTCTGTATCTATTTGACTTGTTGTTATTGCAACAGGTGTTACCCGCAGATAAAATGTGGAGTGAGAAATATGATTTTCGGTTGAAGGATAGACATTTCTTATCTCAGATAACCACTTTACTTCTGTCATAACCTGTCTCTTCCCCTGAGCTCCACGGTGTGTGTGTGTTTGTCTGTGTGTGCGGATGTGTGTGTGTGTGTACATCATTGTTTGACGTGCATATACTCAGCCTGGTGTTTCCGTGTGCTGTCTTTACTCTTAGATTTCAGTGAAGACTCACAAAAATAACTCTTAGTGATTTTCAATTTTGTCAGGAAATATGATTTGAATCGAGTAAAAGACAAGATTGAATTCCTTTCACTCGTGGTTACCAGGAAATCAAATCTTTAATGGGATTTTATCCAATATTCTTTTTTTCAAAAGCAAAAAAAAAAGATACTTTTTGGACTATTATGGAAAAATATCAGTGCAAGGAGATGCTAAAAGGCTTCAGCATTTTGATTTTTTATCTTTTTTGGAGAAATTTCATCTAGCAACAGGACAAAGTTCTTTGTGGGCGCTGCCTAGAGTGTAAAGTTCTATAAAAATATCAAATATTGAATTACATTTTAACAAATTTAGGCAGATTGTACGCAGTTTAACAAAGTTACCATCTGTCATGAAGACAAGAAAACAAAGATATTTTAGAATTTCTTTCAAAAACTTGTGTAAAAATGATTTTTTTTTTGTTATTGGTCACACATTTTAACAGTAATGAGCTATTTTCAACAATTCCACCTTTTTAACCCTAAATCTGAGTTGCGCACTGTTTTCATTTTAGAAATAATAAATCAATAATGACATCCAGCACAGAAACCAATTATTCTGTTCAGCAATGCAAGTTAATATTTTTTTCCATCTGAATAAAAAATGATAATTATGCCTGACTAATTTTTGTGTAAACAGTAAATTTGTAACCGTAAGTATATAACAAAAAGAAATATTTTTAGCATTAAACACATTATGTCATCAAAAAAGTTGATACATCTTGGTGTATTAACCATTATAGAAGCAAATAAAAAACATTTGGTAACCAGCAATGCTGTAAATTAAGGACATTTTACTGCTACAGGTGCCCTAATGTGACACAAGTTGTTTATTTTAGTTCAGATGTTTATTTACAGTTTGAGTGTTGGTTTTAAACCAATGCTCAAACAGATATTGGAGTATGGAGTATTCAGTAACAGCCCTAATATGGTCATTTAAATAAAAATGATTTAGACCAACATGAAGAAGGCTCAGTATTAAATTCATGCTCAAACCAGCTGCTTTCTTTAAGGTGGAATATTCAGATTTATTTGTGAAACTTATGGCTGAATTAGGCTCTGAAGTACTTGCAGATTGGCGAGTAAAATAGTTACGTTGTGTTCCTTTTCTGTGCTCTAAATAACTAGAAATAAAGAGCCTATGTGTTCCTAGATACTCTTCATGTGTAACACCAGCTGTCGCCTCCAATTGTTTGGCTCCACAACTTTGCGGCGAACAGGTTAGCTCTCCAAACACCCAGCGCTCCGAGGCGCAGAGGAAATCCCCCCCCCCCCCCCCTCAAATCTCAACACTCAAGCGAAGAGCAAAACAGAACATGAAGACAAAGTAACCTCTCAGCGAGACTCTCGGAGAGGCATGATCTTACAGGATGCTCGGGCGGTGCCGCTTATAGAAATGTTGGCACGGGCTCCGCTCTGTTTATGAAGCTGGCGAGGCCCGGTGCGTGGGGTGGAGCCTGTAGAGATCTCTGATATTTGGCAAAGTCAACGGTGGGTAACAGGAGGATACTTCATCATAGTCACAGTCACTGTCAGGTAGCTGAGACCTCGCCAGCTTTTTCAATTTCTCTCCTGGCCACATCGCAGTTTGCCAGGCAGAGGAATAGCAGTTGAATTACAGTCTGTGTCTAATTTTATTTGTATAACACAGCAGAGAGAGAATGACCTAAGTGGAGCTGAAGGACACCCATAGAGATATGAGCAGTAATGCAGCCTAAGCTGAGGTGATACCTCGCTCGGCTGCCACTGGAGAAATGCTCTGAGGAGGTCACCAGATGGCATGAAAGTCAACAGCCTTTAGCTCTGACAAACTGGGAGCCTGTTTAGCGAAGGGACAGGAGATTGTTTACTCTGTGGTGTGAAAGTGTGCAAGCAAAAAGCAAAACTATCAGAGCTGCCAGCACCAGGCTTTTTAGAGCTGGAGCCCGGTGACAGCTCAGGTTGTCCTGAACATCCTCCTGTCGAAGACCAAGGACCTCCAGAACACTCTGAGGGATTTCCTGCAAAGTGTCTGACTTAAAGATGAAGTAAACCCATTTTAAGAGACATAGGTCAAAGGTCAAGGCACCCAGCCTAGTGTTCAGCTACTGCTCATAGACACAACATCTCCAGAGAGCTTGGATTGTGATTGAATTAGAAGGTATAGATCAAGGTTGCTGGGCCTCATTCATCCCTTATTTGTGACCAGATGATTTCCTCCACCAAGGAGGTAATGACTTCACCAGCATGTTTGTTTGGTTGTTTGTTTATTTGTAAGCAAAATTATGTAAAAACTACAGGATGGATTTTGCAGAAATATTCAGGAGATGTTGGTGATGGTCCAACTTCAAAATGGTTACATGTTGGTGGTGATATGCATATTTGGCTGGATTCAATAAAATCCCCAAATTCTAAAAATCCCACAAGTTAACACAAGGCAGAATTAAAAAAAACCCTGAAATCTCTGCCATTTATTAACGGATTTACTTCCAACTTTGCAGGTTAATTAGGGATCCATGTCTCTTTCATGAAGGCAAATTTCATCTGAATCTGATCCAGATTGACGTCACAGCAAACATTGAACTTTATAATGGGAAATCCCATTGATGGCATTCAGTAGTTTATATAAAATCAAAATATAAAATAATATTCCCAAACCTTGTTGTTTTATGCAAGGTAACAATCTCCATGTATGTGCTGAGTTTGGTCTGGATCCTGGCTCCATTCTGGATCTGGTGATCCAGGATCTTTTTCGGGGATTGTTGAAAAGCCACTGCTGGAACAGCTGCTTGGCTGAGGTCTGCACTCTCTGGGTGCTTTTCTAGTTTTAATTTGCTTCAAGGGACTTTCTTCAAGCTTTCTGCAAATATCCACTCAGGGATGAAGTTAAGATTTTAAGAGGTACTAAGCAAAAGGTCCATAAAGTGGGGGAAAGATAGAAAAACTGATTGAGGAAATTTCACAGCATCAGCAACAATTAACATACAAATGTATTTAGTGATAAATATATAAAAGGTAATATATCTCATCAAAATACATGAACAATAGTTTTAATAAAACATGTAAATAAACTCAAATAACTTAAAGTAACTAAATACATTAATTAACCTTAGAATTAAAGCTAGGGTCGGTAATTTTGGAAAACTAGCATGAATTTAAATGTAGCATCTCCTTAGGGCTCCGCCTAGCCCCTCCCACCCCTCCTCTATAATGACCCCAAAACTTGACAGGTAAGCATTCTCCAGCAGACTTGGATCCCTCTCAGCTCGGATTCCCGCACTGAATCAGAGTCTGTGCACGCCGGCAAAATGTACGTGCAGGAGGCGGGCAGAATGGCAATGGGATTTGATTGGTTTAAAATGTGGGCTACAAAGATATTGGTCGGTTACTTCTACTGTAGAAAGCAGATATTTTTCGCTCTATTTTAAGAACACATTATGAATTTATGGCCATCAGGTCATAAAGACCATTTTAACCAGTTTTACATAAAGTGTATCTAAATCAGATTACCAACCCCAGCTTTAATACTAATTATATCTACATAAATACAAATGACAGTAATGAAGGTAGTAGAACAGAAAAAAGAAAAATATGCCCAAACATATGCTGTAGTAAATAACCTTTAGGTAGAACCAGCATGTCCTGGTAATGAATTAGGTTTAGAGATTGGTGGCTGATCCGTTGTTTTTGAGTATATCTAAAGAAAAGTCTTTTGTTTATCACTCAAACCAAAGCCCCTGTTCTTGAGCGGTTGTTCTTTTTTACCTGGTAATTGCATCCCTGCGTGAGGTCACAAAGTGTCGGGCAGGAGCTCGAGTTTCTGTGGGACTCCAAACAAAACTTTGATGAGTGGACTGCTGTGGTTCGACAGGCCTGACGCTCCGTCCACCTTAATGCAGTCAGCCTCACGTGGCGGAGAGTCAGGATAAGTGCGCTTCAGTCCGAGCATGTCAAACAGCAGTATTGGGCTAATGGATTTCCCGCCTGTCCCTGTGGGTCACTCCACTATCGACAGCCGAGTGGCTAAAGTCCTGCCATTCACAGAGCTCGGGGCTGATAACGTTGGGCAGGGGAGCAGAAGGTGCCACAGTTCACCTGTCACTCCGTCCCCTGCTCCAAACGGCCGCTGTTGATTTAGCTGATTGGAGAAGGGCCCACTTAAACAAAACAGAGGGTGGGCGTCCCGCTGAGGGTGTTACAGAGACAAAACACGTTGGTATAAGCGGCCTCTTGTTTACTCTGACACGGCAGACGTGACCTTTCGTGTGAATTTAAAATAACCGGTGGGACCTGACGGAGACTAAGTTGGGCTGCAGAGAGGAAGTTCCTGCTAGCACTGACATTACCGGCCATCTGCTTTAACTGGTCGACTGGGAGAGCAGCACAGAGGCAGGTACTTAAAGCTGTGCAAGCAGCTTTACAATTTATTTTTAGTCATGCAGGCTTCACTAAAGAGATGCTCAATTATTCAAGTCAGTCCTGCTGGATATCACTGAAAGGTTTTGACTTCAGCTGTGCCAGATTTTGTATAAACAATTCAAAAGAACAAAACTGTCTCCAAAGAGCCTCCCAGGAAACAACGTTTAGCTGCACTTCCTGATTTTTCATTTATTCTGTTTTTGGTCAACATATCCTCAGCTAACGTATCAATCTGGAGTCTGATAAGAACATGAATTTAGTTATTTAGGTTACATTGGTTAAATCACAATGGAGTCTTTTTTTAAGTATTTGCTTTTACTTTGACAAATCATGGTCACCTTTTTCAATATATTATAGTTTGAGGGAGTTCTGCATCTTTTCACAGCAGTGGACACCATGCATCAATAGGTAAATAATGATTTGATGGGACTTTATATGGATCCACAAACACATTTCTTTAAAAATAATCAACCAGAAAGCACTCAGAGCGTGCAAACCTCCGCTAAGGTAGCTCACATTTATTAAGCAAAAACAATAATTTGCTCATGGCAGTTATCTGGATCCCCACCAAAGTATAATCATTTTTAAGCCAGGCCCTTTCCAACATCTCCTGAAAATTTCAGCAAAATCCATCCAATAGTTTTTGCGTAATCTTGCTAACAAACAAACGTATGCAACAAAACATAACCTGCTTGATGGAGGTGTAATAACACTGGAAGTTCCTTCCTCCCACAGACAGGTGATTTCCTCTTGAGAGCAGATATTAAATGTTAATTTAAGACCCTTACTAACATTCCTTGTTTCATTAACAGATGTTTTATCATTACAAGTAATCCAATGCTTCATTTGTTCTTTTATTCCTATAGGATGCTATGAGGAGTTTCTAAGTAATTATAAGAAAGTCTCACTTTTATATATATATGCTTGATCAAAATACGCACTTTAAGATGAGTTGTAAAAATCAAAATGGTTATCTATAAATACTATTCCTTAGCTTTGAGGTCGGGTCGGGATTTACAAAACTACGCTACTAAGTTTTTCAAAAATGTCTTGTTGTCACTCATCAAAAACTACCACTACATAACTAGAAAGAGATACATTACCTCGTCACTTTGCATCCTGTAAGTTGTTGAAAAAAGAACTTGTAAAGCAATGAAGAGTTCTGAGGAAGGTTTGAGCTGCATTCATTAGCATCACAACAAACACACGCTTTGGCTTGGGTCACGTCTTTTGGTGCGTTCCAGTTGTAGTCAGAAGAATTTCCAAGTTCCGAGTAGGAAACTGCAACGGGGACGTCCCCTGAAGTCGGAATTTCCTACTGGGAACTCTGTGAAACCTCGCCACCCCCGAGTTGACAATCAAAGATGGATGCCCCCAGTGTGAACAGTTATTTAGCTCCTGTAATAATCAGTTTATTTGCACTTCTGACTGGGGTGTGTCGCTCTAGATCAGCTGTATACATCGTATTGTTTGACTTATATTTATAAAAATGCTGCCATAGTGATAATCACATTCTTCCTACAACAACGCAGGGTGTGCTAACAGCAGCTAACAATAGTCTGGTAGATCGGCATGTTTTTTCCGACTTCAACTGGAACGCCGATAAGTCGGAGATGATGTCACTCCCAGTTCCGAGGTTACTGGAACGCAGCATTACGACAGGTGTCGCGCGTGCTCATGGGTAGCGGAGTCTTTATGTCGCCGGAAAGAGATTCTCCTCATAACACCTTTAAATAAGATATTTATCTTGACTTGTTGAATGAACGTGTAGTTTTTACAGTATGGTAACATGATCATGATAAAACCACACGGAGTGGATTTTAGTCATCGACTGTCCATGTAGAGGAGAGCAATGATTTAGAAAAAACAGCCAACAGCATAAAGTCATCTTCAGCATTGAGCGGTTTGTTAGACTCTGGTTTTACTTCCTGTTCTCAGTAAATATTACATATAATACATGTTTTCATAGCTCGGTAACAGTCTGAAAAGCGTTTTGTAGAAACCTGCAGGCAGCTGTTCTGTAATCTTTGCTGTTCTCTGAATGAGAGCAGAGTAACAGATTGCAGCTTTAAGATGTTTTTTACGACTGCAATGGATTCCCTGGAAATTTAATTGTGCACATTTGGGTTGCTGTGTTAAGCTTTTCTTTTTGAAGGGAATGGCTGTTTTGTGTTTTGTGACTCTGTCTTTTATTGCGGTGTGTAATCAGACCGCTGTCCTTCTATGGATTAATAATGGCTGTGATTTCACGAGGTGCTACTGTATCAGCGTGGCTGCGTTCCAAGATGTCGTTTGGCCAGAGAGCACGAACCAGCAGCAGAATGAATGGCTGCATATCCCATTACCCCCCAGTGCTGGGTTTGCATTTTGTCCCCTCTATGAGCTGAACTGAAGGGTATTTTGAAAAGAGGGGGAAAGCTGAGGATTTTAGGAGGGAAGGGAAAAGTGAGCTGCTAATCGTCACTCCTGCTAAAAGGAGTTAAAGCTTTCACAATGTGGTGATTTGGACTTGCTTGGCTTGCAGCAGGTATGATGCACGGACATGTTAAGATTCAGGGAGAAGAGTTCGGAGCAGCGGGATAGCAGAGTGACCTCTGACCTCTAAAGTGATGGTCTCAGCTCGCCTCCATCTGCCCATTATGCTCGCCCTTGGCAACCTGACATAGTTCGCTGGTGTTGGTGAGTTAATGAGGACTGCGGAAAGGTTAAGTAAACAGGAGGGCCCCGCCGAACAGGGAAATAACCAGAGCTCAGCTGAGGATGGTCGTGTCTTGATGTCATTCATCAGCTCTGGTTGCAATGATGCGTGGGTAATGTAGGAGATGAGGAGCAGCGAACAGGACTTCACTGCAGAATTAAACACTCCAGGGTGTAAAGACTTTAGTCTCTCTGTTACTGCTGCTCACCAACAACATCATATTACCTCTCAATAGGCCTGTCACGATAACAAATTTTATTGGACCATGATTGTCCAAAAAATTATTGCCAATAAACCATATTATTGTCAGTATTGTTTTGAAACACATTTTTTTCGTGAATGTAATTATAATAAAGTGAGTACACCGTATCAAAAGCAATAAACTTTAATTTCTTCAGAGTATTTAGCTATAATTGGAAGGTCAAGAGCTTTTTATTAAAATAAATTGTCTTTACAAAAAAAGACAAAACAAAAAAGCAATGAAAATGAAATTGACTCTCTTTTGGGAAAAATTGCATGTAAAAATATTATTATACTAATCAAAAACAATAAAAAAATAGACCTTGTCCCTGTAAAGAAAAAAAAAAACTCTATTAAAAACACACACAACAATAAAAAACAATACATAAAATAGAGTTTATACAGTTCCAGAATTGTTTGTGACATGTACTTTCTCCCAGTCAATTTGGACTGTCTGTCTGACATTTGTAACATTTCCCAAAATACAGACTTTTCAACAGTATTGAAGGGTTGCATTTCTTTTGCAATGTAGCGAACAACACTGTCCGTGAACGCGCACCATTCTGCGCTTTTATTTATATCCACTGTGCCGACCAAACACCTCAGTAAGCGCTGGCAGTCAGGACAAAGGCACCGCTGTACCTCCCCTTAAACAAATACAACATATCAGCTCATCGGTGTTCATGGACTCACACCTTGTTCATTCTGTTTAAAACTAAAATATTCCCACACTTGGGCTGTGGCATTCAGTTTAGGAACCGTCGCTTTGTGCCTTAATTCATATTAGTGCTTGTTTCCGTGTTACTCATCGGGACGCTCACCTCAGCTCTGTGTGAGTGTATGCGTGAGCGGCCCCGCCTCCCCCACAAAGATTGAATGAATGACAAATGCTCACTCTAAGTCAGCTAAATCCACTACAGAACCAACGCACCTAGGTGTTGAGAAAGTTGCACAGAGTGAGCCATCTTCTCATCCAGCCTCTTTGGTAGAAAGAGAGGAGGGAAACAAACATGCATGCACGTGTCAACTTATCGAGGCCGGCAAACTTACCGAGGACACTTTTATTTATCGTGCGGTTAATTGATTTATTGATTATCGTGACAGGCCTACCTCTCAGATTGATTTTAGAATATTTCAGTGATTTCTTCATTCCTCTGCTCAACAAAAACGCTCTTAGCTTCTAAGTCAAAACTCTAGGTTAACTAGGAGGTCAATCTGAAACAGACAAATCAAGTCATTGAACTGAGGTTCAATTGAACATATCCAACAACAGCAAGCTGAGACTTAACCAAAGCTTTCAGCTAAGTCAGTATTAGTTAATTACATGTTTCTGTAATTCTGCAGAGCATCGTGTGATTGTGAGAGTGATGCAGAAATTAGTCCAATATGTGAGTCTGCATTTAGCAATGCCTGCTTGGAATACCACTTTAGGATGGATACCTGAAGTATAAGATCATGACAAACACATGAATAAAATGTTCTGATATTTAATGTTAAATAATAAAATGTTGTCTCCCCACTCGCCAAGTCGTGTTCGGTGTGAATGTGACTTTCAAATTTGCTAGGGGTGTGACAAATGCGCCTCGCTGTTTTCCTTCTCTGTTTCAGTCACGCTAGCTCTGAGCAAAAACACATTTAGCCTTAGTAGTACAACTTATTGCTTTATGTTACTCTTGGCTGTTTTTAGTTATTTAAACCAGAAGGACAAGTCCTTAGCATGTACATTCATTCATTCATTCATTTTCTACACGTCGGTGGTGCAGTTGGATAGTGCGCTTGGTCAGTGATCGAGAGGTTGCAGGTTCAAGCCCAGCTCTGATGTGTCCTTGAGCAAGACATTTAACCCCAAGTTGCTCCCACTGCTGCATCAGTGGCGTGTAAATGGGCATGAAAGGGCGTGAATGTGTTAGAGATACTGATGGATAATCAATCAATCAATCTTTATTTTTATAGCGCCAATTCATAACAAGTGTTATCTCAAGACACTTTACAATAGAGCATAAAGCTCTTCATTTTATGGATACACATATATGCATAGATACATATATACATATACAGATACACATATACATATATATACAAATATATACATCGAACACCCAACATGAATCCATATAGCCAATCATGAATCCCTCCGTCATGGTAGCAAGAAAAAAAGCTTCTGTTAAGCAGCAGGAAATCTTGAATGTGGATCCCAGTCTCATGATGAACAGCAAATCCACACCATGCTGTGTTGGTGTGAGGGTGAAGGAAGGGAGGTAAGAGGAGACAAGTGGACTAGAATAGGAACTAAAGTTAGGGACTGATCCATGAACCATAGACCTGTCCTCTGATTTATTAGAGGTTAGCCACTTGAGATGCTACATTTCATTTTCAGGAGGGTCCTCATGTCTGAATGGTTGTGGTGATCATTTTATAGAAGTATAATCTTAGATATTCTTACTGAAAATAAGAATTTATGGTAGTGACGAACTCATGGATGCCCAGACCACAAGTGCATCCCGACCCGTATTTGTCTCCGTTAAATATAAATGTATTAAAGGCCTCTTTAGATGTGACATCCCATTTTCAAGAGGGACCCCATGACTATGTGGTGCTGAATATAGATACTATAGATGTATCAATCATGGATATGGAGATCATGCTAATATCTACATTAACAGCTATAATGATAATGGGAATTAAATGTTCCTAATGAAATGGCCAAATATGAGTCATGTCTGACATAGCAACTTGGAACCATCAGTGAGTGAATGTGAGAGTGAATGGGTGTGAATGGGTAAGTGTGACCTGCGGTGTAAAGCAGATTTGAGTAGTCACAGACTAGAAAAGCGTTATATAAGCTTAAGGCCATCCATTTACCATATACCCCTTTATCCCTTTTGGGGGTTTGGGGTAGTACTTACCAGTTCTATGTAAATACAGATAAGAAATTCTTTGCTCAGGTTGACAGTTTGGATTGTTGGCAGAGGCATTTTGACACAAATGAGGACAGATTTATGAACGTAGACATAGTTTTTGGCTCATAAATGCCTTAAAACACTACACATTGTTCCTCTAAAAGGATAAACTGTCTTCCTTGAACGAGCGACAGTTTGGTTTTTGGTTAAATTAAAGCAGGCTTTGGATCACACAGTACATGCCAGTGTCTCATATTGGCACCCCTGGAGGCCTAATTCTTTGAAATGATAATGGACGCCTTTGCCGGGCAGGATAAAGAAGAACACGGTGTTTATTTTGCTCTTTTTGAAGAACCAACGAGAAGCAGGATGCAGAAAGTGTGTTTTCAGTCGCGCCATCCCTCATGCTCGTGAACCGCTCCTTGGAGCCTCTCTTCAGGACAAACACAGGCTGCCCGACTCCCTCCTCGCAGTGATGGATGATGGGATTGTTATTCAGCATTCCTGGGCTCCGCTCGGCTGCCAAGCGGCTGTCTTCTCCGATGGCCATTGTTCTCCGGTCGGCTGGAAGAGTCACCTTTATCCGATTGAAACAAATGAGATCTACTCAAACTGAGACATTAATTACAAAGTTTATCTCCTGGCTAAAGTACACTAATAAAGGACTCTAATAAAGCATCCATCATAGACGGGTGCTGGGGATTTGGCAGAGGGCACCGGCCAGAGGTCACTGGGAGTGATGAATGGCAATCACATATGATTCAGTGATAGATCTTCTGCCGCTCAGACTTAACACAAACATTTGAACAGATGCTTTGTTCTCATGCCCGGAGAGGAGGCATGACCTCTGTAGGTGAAGCAATAACCTCAGATAGTGCAGTAAAATCAAACTTCTTTGAGACAGTTAGTTGGTTTGATGAAACAGATAAAATCCTCAGCATTACACGTCTGAGAACGAGACATCAGCGACAGATCCCTCAGACATAAAGACAGGTCTTTCCCAAGAACTGGCATGGATTGGTGCAGGTGAGCACAGATGATGCAACAGACTCGCCCTCCAGCTCACATGAGGGTAAAGTAATAACTAATCTGAGTTATTATTATAATTATTACCGTCATTATTATTTTATGTGCTTTACTACCTGGTAACTTAAATAAATGGTTCATGGAAAGGGAGGGAGGGTATGAATTAAGTGGGGGGGTACAATTTTAAGCAACTGATTGTCCGTACTACCCTAAGAAGTATGTGCAAATCTGTCTGTGGGGTGAAACTGTGGAATAGTCTGGATGAACAAACAAAAATGAGTAAAAATGTCCATCAACTTAAGACAATTTATAGAAAAGCTGTTATTGAAAGGTATAGAATTATGGAAACGGAGTCAAGTAATTTTTAAAGGCTGTCAATTAATCCTTAAGTGAACGGCTTATTCTTGTCATGACTGTAAACTATGTATAATACAGGCAAGTTTGTGTGTTTGTATATTTGTATGTATGTGTCTATGTATATGGGTATAATACGTGAATGCAGATGGGTATATGCTTATGAATGTGATTTGTTTTGGAAGTGGTACTTCTAATAATCAGTCAGCATATACTCCACACCTGTAATTCACCACACCTACGAATGAATGAATGGATGGGTGGATGAGTGAGGGGAGGTTTGGGGAACTGAACATATTTTGGTTAATATAGAGGGAGAGAAGTGGGGGCGGGACATGAAAAGCTTTTGCTTCTTCCTACTCCTTTTCCGGACATATTGAATGCTTTATTTAGTACTTTATTTAGTACTTTAGTACCCTTGATTTGACTGTTTTTATTTTCAACTTTTTTCTTTGTCCGAAATAAACTCAACTGAACTGAACCATTTACTGATAATATGATTTATATATAATCTAATATTCATCAGAAACATGTCAAACTCACTACAGTATCATCTATTTTAAGTCATTTTAGTTGCTACTTTATTTACAAAAAAATCTGCAATTTCTAATTGATTTTTATCCCAAATATTTGTGCATTTGTATGTCATCACAATTAACTGTTAGCTTTTTAAACCTTTAAACCCCACACCAAGAAAATATCTTGTTTTTGGTTTGGGTTTTCTCTGTTCCTTCAGGTGTCAATGCGATCAAACAGTGATTTGATTTTTTCTGCTCTGTTTTAAAATGTTAAATATCCCTGAATTGATTGATGTACTGACCTCTGCCAAACAGTTCAGCTGGTAATTAAAGGGTTGAAGCAGTAATGAGTTCGTAACAGCTTCAAGTTCACAACTGAATAGCATAAAATACCAAATAAAAGCCTGGTTCCAATTAATCGCCGGTCCCAAATAAACACCTGGTCTTCTCAGTGATTGAAACAAATAAACGCCCCGGCTGTTATTTGGTATTTTACGGTATGTTCCATAGATGTACATTTCTTTTTCAAAAGTGAACTGGTGTTAGCCACTAACATTGCTGGTAAATAAATTTGTTTAGTGAGAAATAATTCACTATAATGGCCCTTTTCCACTAGCACGCCTTGGCCCTACTCTACTCGGCTCTACTCGATTTGTCTCGTGTTTCCACTAGCCCGGTACCTCCTAAAACAAGCTAGTTTAAGTACCTACTCCGCTCTGGTTCTAAGCGAGCTGAGGCGATACTAAAAGATGACGTCACCGACTGCTGGCTACTGATTGGTCAGACAATCATCGATGAGTCATGAGCGCGATGACCTAGCATGCTAGCGGTAGCTACCATTAGCTTACCCTCATACATCTTTAATTTGCAGCTGGATTGCTCTCGTCCTCGGCTTCATTCTGTTGTACAGCTTCCAAAACTCTCCTGTGCTTCTCAAGGGGTATTTCTTCTTACCACCTGCAGCCTTCTTCTGTTTTCCTTTTTTACTCGGTTTGTGACAAAAGCCACAGATTGTTGTGTCATGCTCAAAATGACGTCACCGCAGAGCCGCTCTCTGTTTACAGCGACACTGCACCCCGTTGGGCAGGCGACTGGGGCTGATGGAAAAGCAGCACAAGGCGAATAAAGTAGAGCCGGGTAGAGTGGGGTAGAGTTGAGTAGAGTAGGACTAATGGAAAAGGGCCATTAGAGATTTTATTTGTATGTAATGAATGTTAAATGTGGGGATGGTGACAGGCTTACAGTCACATTTCTGTTTATAGCTAAAATTCAGTGTGTGAGAATAGGGGGTACATGGCTGAGGGCCAGTGTCTGAAGGGGTACAGACTGTGGAAAGTTTGGTTTTAGGACATGAGAAGGTGCAGAAGCAGCAGGACGTGCTCATAGTGTTATGGCTCCAGTCTGAGGTCCAGCACTGAGCTGACAGACCCGGGTGTGTCCACTCAGGAAGCTTACTTGTCAAAATAAAGCTGCATAACAACTGTAAGTAGTAGTTTGGTGTGCGTCTTCCCCAAAGACAATTATAACAAATGTGCAGTCTGCACTGGCAGCTCTTTCTGCTGACCGGTGCAGGCCTGACCAGAAGCAGCTTCTGCTGGCTCAGAGATAAACTCAGACCAGAGAGACGGTTCAGACGGGGTCAGGCTGCTCTGTGACCCCGGCCCTTTAAATCATATGACCTTTAACGTTACTGAGTTGACTTTTATTGAGGTGATTTCAACAGAAACATAACATAGATGTTTTTATGTCCAAATGTCTGTCTTTGAGCCAAACAACACAGCAGAAGGTTGATTTTTGTGTTTTTATATCTGTTCCAGCTGTTTTTAACTATTCAGAACATTTTTTTTCTTTCTCTCTTTTAATTATTATTATTGTTCACAAATAAGTGCATAAAACAGACAGATATGTGATTAGCAATTGGCAGTGCTGATTTACAAAATTCTCTACATAGTTGGAGTAACAGGAGAACTGAAGAGTGGAAGAGCAGTAGCTAGCCAGTAGCCGTATTTTAAATTATTTATTTTTTATTTATTCATTTTTTTAATAGTCTTTTTTGATGTACCTTTCCATCTACTTTTTGTAAGCAGCTATTAGAATCCTGATTTCACTGATGAGTTTCCCAAAGGGATTAATAAAATTCTATCTAATATATCTAATCTGTCCTAATCGTACATAAAAAAAATACAAAAACAGAATAATTGGCAAAGAAATAAAACAAGGAGGAGTAGAAAGAATAGGGAAAGCAAGCAAGAAATAGTAAAAGATATAGAGTAAGAGCAAGAAAAGCAAAGAAAATGAAAAAAAGACAAAACAGTGCAGCAAGCAAACGATCTTGACTGAAACAGAGTGGTTTACTCGACAGGTATTTCAGGATGTTTGTCATGGTTAGTTTTTTTTTCTTTTTGGATACTTATGCGGTAGCATAACTAACTGACTCACTGACCTGAAGATGCTTCTCTGTCTCCCTCTGTGAACTTTACAGCTATAGGGCTGGGAAATATATTAAATTAAATTGATTGATTGGAATTATTTTCTGCAGGAGATTAGAAATGAAAAGTTTTGTTATTTCTCAGCTTACCTTTACATTAGTCACAATTTGTTGCCATGTTTGAAAACATAGATACTGAAAGTGCTTTTGTTTAGGCTTTTATTTGTTTCTTAAATTAGCTTCAATATTAATCAGATGGTTTCATGTCACTATACTGTGAAAATATCTCATCCTTGAGTTTTTATGTAGACAGGCCTCCCTACATTCAAACTACATAATCAATATTTCATGATGAAACAGCAAAGTCTGTTTAGTTTTGGTTTTTTGATGGCATTAAGGGAAAACTTGAGGGTCATTTCTGTGTCATTTGGAGACTTTTTTAAGAAGGAAAAAATCAATTAAAATTGTAAATCAAGTTGGGGTGCTGGTTTGGCGTAGTGGTTAGCACCTCATGTACATGCTTCTTTCGGTCCAGGTTCAAATCCTGCCTGTGACCAGTTTGCAGAGTGTCTTCCCCTACTCTCTCTCCCCCTTTCACAAGCCTATCCACTGTCTCTCTCCTATCAATAAAGGCACAAAATGCCCCAAAATATACCTTAAAAAAAAAAAAAAAAAAAAAATTGTAAATCAAGTTTTGTGGAAAAAATATCAGGGATTTTATTTTTAGGTCATTTTGTCCAGTCCTAGGTACAGCGGGTGTTGAGATGGACAAGAGTGCAAATGAATGCTGTTTCTTATAGTGTCTGATTTAAAGTATCAGAAATGTCTATTAAAAATCTTACAAAAGAAGAATACCATTAACATGGTCACAAGTTAAACCATAACACCGTGGGATTTGGAGTGGGAATTCATTTGGAAATGAAACAGAAATTACATTAAACTTCTCCACATTGCAGTCACGATTGCATTTTGTTGACCTTATTTGACTGTATGCCTTGTATCAGTGGTGCAGAAAAGTCAGTCTTTTTCGGTATGTTTTGGATCATTTCTGTAGCACTTTTCATACAAAAACGTGTAGCACAAAGTGCTATGCATTCAACAACACAAGCAGAAACAGCCACAGATGACTGAGGAAACACTTAATTTAACAAACATAAGAAGAAACAAAGGACCTAAGTCTAAACTGATAAGGTGTAATACAAGTGATAGGGTGGTAAAAAGTTAATTGAAATAAGAGTCTTCAAACCAAACAATAAAATAAAATAAATGAAAAGAGGTTATAAAACACTGTATTGTAACTCTGAACCTAAAACTGAGTGACATGATGCATATTAAGAGGGTAAAACAAAAAACAGCTAAAAGACAGACTGTAAGGGTAGGTCTTTAGTTTGCTTTTAAAAATCTGAACAGTAGGTGCTGCCCTCAGGTCTTCAACAGGCTGTTCCAAAGACCAGGGCCATAATATTGAAAAGAAGCTTCATCGTATGTTTTAAACTTTACTTTGGGAACTATTAAAAGACCTGAGGGCTCTACTGGGCTTATTTGGTAAATGCCAATCAGACAACTCGTGTGGACCAAGACCACTAAGGGATTTAAAAAAGAGTAAAAGAACCTGAAACTCTATTCTTAAGCTGTGGTTTGTGTATTTCACTCCCACAGATTTAGACCATATTGACTGTAGACGCACTAAATAACTTCATCCCGTACCAAATGGAACAAAACCAGACTTCTCATATCATCGGCGGTATCAGGCAGACTCTTAGAGAAGATTAGTCCAGGAGACAAGTTTCCATGAAATGACAGAAGTGTGATAAAACAGCATATTGCTCAGCTCGCTCTCAGCAGATTTCAGCATTTAATGCAAAGCCCTGAGAGCTCGGGGAGCCCTTGAGAGGCAGAGTCTGTGTGTCAGATGGGTCAGGTTTTCACAAGTGCTCCAAAGAGTGCCCCTGTGAACATCTGCTGAAGGCTGTTTTTCATATACAGTGTCCTTACAGCACTGAGGGGGTGATCACTCCATATTCTACGAGTCCTTCAGTCGTGTTTACGCGCTCTGGTAGAGCAGCTTTTTCCAGTAAGCTGAAACGTAAGAATGGCATCTCCTCAGGGTGACAAAAACACGAGGATCACAGGTGCTGCACGAACATTCTGCCTGTACGAAGTGTAACAAAGAATCAGAAAAATGAGTTCTTCAATTCAAAGAAACATCCACACGTCAGTTTGGAAGGAGCATTGTGCTATTTTTGTTCTCCTGCGTGTTATATTTCCATGATTTCAATGAGCCTTGTGATATAAAACTGAGGTAAAGATATTTTTCAAACGCAGAAATATAGAAAGGGCTTTGAAAAGAACTCTTCTTATGCTCTGCTAAGTCTTCAACAGCCTTTTTTCTTGCATAGAGGAGCAAATTGTCCATGCAGTGCAATTTTAGTGACCATATTGTGGCTTTTGGCAGCGGCTCAGAATGACTGTCTGACATCTCCTCTGCCGCTCTGCTCAGCTAAGATTGCACCAGCTGTCCCCCGTTCGCTTTCTAATGTCTTCTTTGTTAACATTTTATCGGCCTTCTGATAGCGGCGTAACTGGAGGGCACAATCCCTCCAGCACTGGACTACAATGGCACAAAAGATCTGCTGGTATGATGAGTCAATGTGGAGCAGTTAGGAGACAAGGATATGCTAATCAGGGCTTTAATAAATAAGAGACAGAAGAAGAGCAGCAAAAGTTGGTTTTAATTAGTTTTAAATGGAAAAATTTAGGTTTTATATCAACAACCCTGAAAGCAAAATAGGATTTTACCCCAATGCTTTGTAGGGATGGGATAAAATATAATTTGGCAGTGTATCGCGAAACAGTACGTGATGAAACGCATCAAGTTTGACAAAAATGGATCGCAAAATAAAGACGTCACGTCCGGTAATAGGGCATGTGACCAGAAGTGACGACAACAAACATTCGCACCAACTACCTTGCCTCCAAAAAGCTGAATGATGGAGTCGAATGAGGTCGAAATTGAGGACGCTCCGCCTGGATACAAGTCATCTGTCTGGCAGTATTTTGGCTTTCTCATTAAAAAGACGAAGACGGTGAAAACGAGCCTACCGCTCATTAGCATACACTCTCTCTGACCTCTCTAGGGTTAGAGAGAGTGTTATTGTTTGTGTTTGGCCTGTTAGGCCTTGTGTTTTCCTGTGTGCAACTCAAATAAAAACAAATAAGTTGTAATTACACAGTAATATTTTTTCTTTTTTACTTTTTTAATATTGTATCGTGACATATCGTATATTGACCTGGGCAGCGTATCGTGAGTTTAAGTGTATCATCCCATCTCTAATGATTTGTTGTTTTGAAGCGTGACGACAAAAATCACACCGAAGGGTCATTTTTAGATCCGCATCTGTAGTTTGTTGTAGCATAAGATGTTGCTGTAAGACCAATAATAATTTAATACACTACGACTTTATTTGTATAGTTAGGGTGAGCATGCATCCTCTTTTACCCAGACATGTCCTCCATTTTGGTCATAAGATTATGTCCAAGGGGATTTTATAAAGTTCCTTAAAATGTCCTGGATTGTCCGAGGGGGAGGTATGGGGAGTGAGCTGACTGAGCCGGGGAGCAGGAAGAATATAAATATATATTTTGTATATACACATGCATCCATCCAGAGATGTACCCATCCAGGCAGAGACAAAGGAAATGAAATCTCATTTGTCTCTGCTGAATATACTTAATCTGTCAATTAATATTTATTTGTGTAGCATTGCATTTGTTTGATATAAATTTATCAAAGGTCAAGCTAATTACTAAGGATGTATAACCAAAATGACCATGGACAGAGAGATCAATCTATCTTAATCCAATATTAGACAGTTATGACATAAAAACAGCCATGTGCCAATGGTGGTTGTTTGGTTCACCACCAAAATCTACTTAGTTTGAAGATGGGTCATAACCAACATCTCCTGAGAATTGCAGCAAAACCTATCCTGTCGTTTTTTGCATCATGCTGCTAACAAACTAACCTGACATGCCAGACGGACGGCTCCATATTGGAAATATTTCACTAATCCATCTGGGGAGGAACCCTGCGAAAATGTTTTCAGGGACAGAACCTTCAAATACAACAGCGGCTTGTGATTGGACAGTCTTTTGGTTCATCACACTCATCACAGACCAATCCATATCAAGCAGCACTGCTATGACGTAGCCTATGTAGCAGCTAATGGCTAACCATTGTCCGTGATGGCTAACGGCTTACAAGGGCAAACAACAGTTAATGGCCACTAGCTGGTAGCGGCTAACTGTTGTCAACCATGGATGTATTATAAGAACTGGATAGCGTGGCTCCGCCTTCCACCATGTAATGGATTTGAAGCCAGAATATCCCCCGTCAGGGCGCCGCCATTGTGCAACCAGTAGAGAATCTGGACCATATTTGGATGCAGCTGTCGCAAACGGTCGCAACACTCCACAGCATACGCCGTACACAATCATTGTGAAGCTGCCGTAAACCGCGGTCATTTTTAAACTCTAATAACTAATAAGAAAGAAACTTTTCAGAAAAAAGAGGACTTGGAAAACACGCAGCCCAATAATACTTTAATGTCACCACAGCATACGGATGGGAGAAATATTTCTACGAGGTGTATTAATTTTTTGAAGTTTCACTTCGGCCCGTCCAGATGAATGGGGGAGATGGAGATTTGACCTATACTGCAGCCAGTCACCAGGGGGAGCAGTTTTCATGGTGGCTTCAATTTTAGCCTAGCATCATGGCGTCCATGTTTTTTACAGTCTATGTTGTCAACCACTACAGCTAACGGCTAACGGCTGTTAACTGTTGTATGCCCTTGTTAGCCATTAGCCTTAGGGGCTAATAGCTGTTACCCATTGGTTGTACTACATTAAGACTATCGTTTCACATTAAATACATGTGACATAAACCTCGTCAAAGACAATCCCTATCCTGAAAACTTATGAAGAAAGCATATTTCGCCAAATATATCTCAGTAGCCACGATGACCACAGGCTAACCGACATTAGCTGCCATTATTTGTACAACAGGAAGTGACTTCACGTCCGTAACTCCCGCCTCTCTTCCCTGATTGGGCTGTTAAGCATTTAGGCGAGTGAAACCATTGGAAAATGGAGGCTGGCATGATTTCAGAATCAGGCAGGTCAGTCTGCTCTGCAAGGCCACTAACAAACAAACAAACAGGCAAAAACAAACTCCCTGGTGGAGGTATAATGTAATTTCTGTTGATGAATCAGGATGGAGGACATGGAGTGGAGCAGGTCATCCATGATTGTTTGTTCAGGTCATACTCATATATGAGGGCTGTTTGCAGGAACTACCATTAATTTAATGATGTTGATCTTTCTTAAGTTAATATCAGAGACCGCAATGATAATGGAATTTGATTTTTTATTTTTATCACTATCATCACTGTCATCACAGTATTTCCTGGAAAACTGTGACAGGTCATAATTCTGCCGTATTAACATAGTTATAAGTGAAGGATGTTGTGTTCTGATCACATTCAAACAGGTGAACACACTTTTCACAGCCACATATGAGCAGATAGAAAGATATGAGGTTAATTCGAGCCACACGGTGGGTGTCTTTCTCTGTAAAAACAGGTGTCTGCATGCACGTCATACATCATGAAGGGAATATAAAAGCTTATTCATGAAGTGAAAGAAAATGACCGGCCTGCTCATGTGCGTGGCCGGCTACATTATGCAGAATAGCAGCTTCCCCTCATATGCAAAGCAGCCCTTTTACTCCTTAAGATCTATTATTCACTTTCTTGCCTGCATATCCAATTACTAAATGAGCCCATTCAAATAACTTTAAAAAGAATAATGGACAAAAACACCATGAGAGCAATTAGTATGACCAGAGGGGACATGGCCCGTCCTCATTCTGCTCTAAATATTGTTTTTTGTTGCTGTCATTAATCTGTGTAAATCCAGCCTTTTCCAAACAAGACCAGAGAAACATCCAAAGTGTTTTGCACACTAACTTCCCTGTTGTTGTGGAATAAAGCGTGGGATCTTGTTTTCTATGACACGCTATAGTTAAAGGATGAGACAACAGGAGCAGGAGACAGAATAATGATCCCTCGCTGCGTCCTCACACACCATACACGCTGCGTTTGCTGGTAGTTTCTGAAAGGACACTGCCATCTTGTAGAACTAAAAATAATGTTCCAGGAGCTTGTCCCCCCTCCCACCTCTCTGCAGTACGAGTTCACCCCTGCAGGCCAGACCAGAGCGCCGCGGTTTTCCCAGGGCAAGCTGTCTCGCTCCTGCCTCTGCGGCTCATCTGTCATTGGCCGGACCTAAAGCTGCTGGATCTTTGCCGGAAGACTTTTAAAAGTCTCCGGCGAGAGGTCATACATTGAATTAGAAAGCCAGTGGGGGAAAAAATATCTCTGCGCCGGAGCAAAAGCTAGTATTAAACTGTATTTCTGTGCCCCCCCCTAGCGCTGGTCGGCCTGTCAGTCTGGCAGGGCTTGTTGTGTGAAGCCTCAGATCATTTCCAGGGAACATATTTAAATATCAGGGTCCAGGCTGCTGTTTGGATGACCTCTGCCCTTTGGTTCAGACTCTGTTTACTTAGAGTCTTCTTCTTTTTCTTGAACCACAGCAGGACCCACAGTATGGGCTCTGTTATGTCAGATGCCCTTGAGGGTTTTCCAATAAACAAACATAATCACCTCAGCATAGGAGGTCATGTGTTTGCTGGCATTTGTTAGTTAGTTTGTTAAATTGTGAACAGGATAACTTGAAAAGTTAAAGACGGATTTTGATGAAAGTTTCAGGTACTATTTGTCATGGCATGAGGACGAAGTGATTCAAGTTAGGTATTGATCCACATCCAATTCCCTGTCCAGGAACTTAAAAAAAAATAATACTAATAATTCAGGAAGCTTCATATACTGGAAAAGTAACCAAGTTTCCTCTGTTATTCAGTCTTTAAAGCTGGGGTTGGTAATCTGATTTAGATACACTTTTTGTAAAAATGGTCTTTATGACCCGATGGCAATAAATTCATAATGTGTTCTTAAAATACAGGGAAAAATATCCGCTATCTACAGCAGGAGTAAAACAGGGAAAACACCAACCAATAAAACCTTGGGAATCCACATTTTTAAACCAATCAAATACCGCCGCCGCTCTGCCCACCTCCTGCTCGTACATTTTGCCGGCATGCACAGACTCTAAATTAAGTGTAGTCGAGCTGAGAGGGATCCAAGTCCACTGGAGAATGCTTACCTGTCAAGTTTTGGCTTTGAAAATAAGGGAAGCCCACCACGAGCCGTCCCACAACCCCAACCAAGCTCCAGAATCCCTCACATTTTAAGACAGGTGTACAAGAAATCTAAAATAAACACTTTGTTTTTCTTGTTTTTTTTTTAGTTGGCTCTAATCTCACGACAGCTGCCGCCCAGGCTACTGCAGGTGGACGTTCTCACGAGGCTTTTTCTTCTTCTTCGGTTTTACGGCGGTTGGCATCCATCATTTTGGAGCATTACCGCCCCAGTCAGGCTAGAGACAGAGTTCACTTTGGAGAGGAAGAGGAATGTTTTTATTATTATATCATCACACAGGAGATTTACTGGAGAATACTGATACAGGAGGACGTCAGGAAAGAGGATAAAATACATAAAATACGGTAGTTTCATGGCCAAAACAGGAGACTTGAGAGCTATGTGTAGAATGACAGAGGAACTACCTATACCCCGATCAACATCTGCTGTGAGCACTAACTAACTTTACATGTTTGTTTTTTAACTATGATAATGTTTTGGTGTTTTCTTATCGCTGACTGAGACATGACTCTGTGTAGTGTAAAACAAAAACGTGCTGGGGTTTGGAGTTGAATCAGTCTTCTGGTTGTGAATCAGCGGCGCTCATGCATGGGGGGGAGGGGGGTCATTTTGGAGGAGGGGTGGGAGGGGCTAGACGGAGCCCTGAGGAGATGCTACATTCAAATTCATGCTAGTTTTCCAAAATTACCGACCCCAGCTTTAACAGAAGCAATAGCCATATTATTTTTATTTTATTTTATTCATATTTAATTGATGTTTATTTTTATTTTTGTTTTTATCTTTCATTTTATTTACCTTTTTTACCTCTATTCTAATCTATTCAATTTTTTTCTTTTTCTTATTTAAGTATAGGGAACTAGATGCATCATGGCAGAGGTAAAGTGTGCACATAAAATCAAAGATACACAATAAATAGCCCCAAAAGGTGAAACAAAACCACAACCACATTGACGTTTGCCATGACTAAATGGCACCATTAATTCCTAAGATCGTCATCTCCACTAAATCTGTCAGAATGGGTTAACCATGTCTAACCCAGTCGGCACACAGTTTAAAAAAAACGTCTTTTTGCAGACTTAAACAAAAATTTGTTCCTTCCATGGCATAAATATCATTTACAGTTTTGATCTAATCCTCTAATGTGGGAGGTTCAGGAGCTACAAACATCTAGTAATAGCTTTTTTACAGGCAGATGTCAATATGCTGAATATATATATATCTATATCTATTTCATATTTGAAAATCTACATTTTCCTTACAATAAAAACTGTGGATCCAGGAACTTTTAGTGGAATTTTGTATTATTACAAGATGGGGCAGTTTTCCATGTATCTCCTAATAACTTCAAGTATATATACATTTCTGACATTTTGAGGGAATATTGGTCACAGCACAAGGAAGAACACACTTTGGTTGCAGTCTGACTCCAGGATCCAGGAATCTTTTAAAGCAAAGTTTGGAAGAAAGAGCCAGCAAGTCACAGGCAGACACCATGACTCTTTTGAAAATCACTGCTTGGCCTCAAACCCTTTCTTTCTCATCCCTCAGACATTGTTTGGGCAGCCAATCAGCGCAGAGCCCATTATCATAGCATCCTGTAGCCACCCTACCCCCTCAGATCAGAGTGTTTCCAAAGGGGAGGGGAAAAGAGATGACATTTTTTTTTTTTTGTATTTTAACTCAACTTAGATCTAATCCTTGCTAAAAGATGTTTACGAAATAATTTAAGCAGGACATGGACCTATAAGAACAATCAGACTGATGGTTAATTTTAAAGTTTCTTACCGGCAACAAGATGCCAGTAAGTTATTGCAAATGCCTTAGCTCCTGTATTTTATTTCACAGCAATATTACTGTTCTCTAAAATTGTTAACCACTGTATTTTTATTGAAGGTATCATTGCCAATTAACAGTATAATTACTGCATCATCAAAAATGGCATCCCTTCTGTTTCTGAGTGACAGTATCATTATCCTACAACGTTTTTAATGCAGTTAGAATGATTGTACATTTGCTGTTTTGTTGTTTATACAACTATATATTTTCTAATTTAATGACATTTATTAGCAAGATATCTTTTTGTCAACAAAAAACCCTTGCATACCTACATTTTTATCCAAGAAAATGCACTTACTTAATCATTTGTTCAGCCAAAAATGCGAATCTTAAAGAAATCTCTCCTGCCATTGGCCAGTTTTCCTGAGCAAACCCCATTAGCCTTTGCATTAATAGGCTATATTGACATTTTATAGTGGTGAAGTGTAGATTTTATGTTAAAATGCTGTTAATGTTACAGAAATCAGCATGCTTTCCCACCATCTTCTTCCATTTACAGTAGTCTGCTGTTTAATATTTTACAGTAGGAAGCTGTATTTATTATGGTAAAATAGTGTTAAGTATAAAAATATCAGTTGTAGTGCACCCTGGGATTCCTCCTCTGACTAAATCAGTCATAAATTGTTTCTCTTCTGAATGAATGTGGCGTGTGAGTAGAGAAGTAGCACTCATTGGAAACACATAAATAAATTGCGAGTACCTGGCAGCGCTCGATTTGTTCATGTCACTTTTCCACCGACTGTCTCGAAAGCCTATGATTTCAGAAATGGCACAACAGAATAATAAAGTGCTCTGGAAAACTAACAAGCAGCTGAGATGTGGGAAAGCACATGGCTCCTCTCTGGCAGCTTCTCTCCACTTCAAGTCTTCAAGTGTTTGTCATCCAGCTTAATAAGGTGGCCTCAGTGGGGGAAGCCGCAGCAGCTACCTCAGGATGCAGAGCGCGGGTGGTTGGGGCTGTGGAGGGTTTGTGACTTCACTTTGCACGTCGATGAATGCTGAATTTACACGGAGCTACGTGACACTGGAGCTGAGGAGTTTAGACGTATCAGAAAGTCTGGACAGAAGTTTGATTTCAGACACAGACGGGGGCATCAGCAGATTCAGACTGTTTTTAGGTTTCAATCACAGCCTGCTGGTGAGCTCCAGTAGGAGACGGCCTTACAGCATGGATAGATGCATTATGAATCATATTTAACTATTTGACCAGAGTTCTTCTGTGGATTTTCTTTTACATTGGGGTCTTTGGGTCTTTGCTTGAATAGGATGTAGTTCCTCCACAGGCATATTAAAGACTGTCCCATGTCACTTAAATTGTTTGAAGGACCCACGCTGAAGGACTGATGAGCGAGGATACAACAGACCCTGACTCACTGACTTTACTTCAGTGAAACTTCACAACAACAAAGGAGTTTAACTAGAAAAGTACTCGGAGAGCGCAGACCCCCGCCAGCACCACAGTCCTCACCCATATTGCGATTTTCACCTTAAATATTAGTCCTACCTTTATTTCATCTAAATCAGGGGTGGGCAACTATCAGTGCCAACAGGGCCACATTCCTTTTTTTTCTGTGGCCGAGGGCCGCAGTGTTACATATTTTTGACACTCTCAATAAGAAAAATATATAAATGAAAAAAAATAGCTTAACAAAGGATTATACAAACACTTGCATATTCTACCTAAAACTAATTTACGCTTCTTTTTAATGCTTACCAGATTTTAAAGCTCAAAATTATTACCATTACCATAGTTTCCAAATGTGTTTATTTACCAATACTATAAATTATATTTTAATATCTCATAAAATATTTTTTGAGATACAATCATAGCAAAGTAAGAACTTTAATTACTTTTAAAAACAAAAAGCATATACCAGCAATTTAAGGTTAGTAAAAATATTTTATCACCTATCCTAATTTATGCATTATGTAGTACTGGTTACTCATGATGAATCATGTTCAGCAACTGTTGTTTTGTTTCTTCATATTTCCACATTGTTTGGGTTTTTTTGGCAAATGACTGGTGGGCCGCATTGAGTGACGTGAAGGGCCACATATGGCCCCTGGGCCGCCAGTTGCCCACCCCTGATCTAAATATTTAGATCTCATGATCATGAAAATATAACATTAGCAATTGGATTCATAATATTATCTATTTTAGTTTAGTAGTTATTCACAAAAATCGCATTTTTCATCATTGCGGATTTACACTGATCCAGATCACTCCTAAAATCGAATCATTTGTTCCTTGTCCCAATCCAGACATTTCCTAAAAATTTCATTGAAATCCGTTCACAACTTTTTGAGTTATGTTGCTAACAGAGAAAAAAACAAACAAACAAACAAACAGTTGCCAGCAATAACATGACCTGCTTGGCGGAGGCCATAACCGACATCAGAACATTTAACTTGATAATGAACTAAATTAATCTGTAAGGAGCTGGGATAATATAAAGAGCTGACTGATGAACAAAGAATAAAGTGTAGACCATAAAAGAAATTTTAAAATCCTATGTAAGTGTTGTATCAGAGTTTAAGATTTCATCTGTTTTTTATGTTCCCTACCAAACAGAAATTAAAGCAAACTGAAAAGCCCTCAGGAAGCACAAACCTCTCCCAGAGTAGCTCACATATTGCTGTTACATCTATAAACAGTAGTTCTATGATAAAGTTACCATCATAATCTGATTCCTTCACCCTGAAAACCCATACCGAGCACCAGAATTATGTCGATATCATTATTAATTCAACAGTTATTGAGCTAAAACCATCGTTCTCTAATGGCGGTTATCTGGATCACCACCAAAATCTTAAAACTAGAGTGACCATATTCTAAAAACCCCTTAGAAGTATGTGTTGCAGCATGCACGCCCAATATCTTGGAATAATACCAGTGGTCTAGTGCAGCGCTTTGTTATAAATATTAACCCTTTTCACTAAAATAAATATATAAGGCTGCCTGGTCTTTTTTGCCTTTTTGTCAAGAAATGTGACAGAAAATGTTCTTTAAGCAAATTATTTAGCACTTTTTTTCTTGTGAAAATAAAACACTCTAGCAAGTGTTTGTCATTTTTAAGTTATATTTGCTTTAAACTGTGTAATTACAAGAAAAGGAAGAAAAGAGATTTTAATTTTCAACATGTTTCTTTGTATAAACAATTCCAAACGAACATGCACAACACTTTCAGGAGACAAACAAACTCAACCTATTTTATATTATTTATAATTATCAATATTTAACGTAATTTATATTATTGAGCCATTTATGAAATCTAAACAACAAGAACTATGATGATAGAGACAATGACAAAAAAAGACAAACAAGGTGAAAAAATGGCAAGAAAACAGACCAAAACTATACTAATGTCATTATTTACAATATTTTTCCATTATTTAGGCAGAAACTACCAATAAACCATTGATAAATGACTCACATGTTTGTCTCTGAATCCTCTCTCTGGCTCAGTCAGCTCACTTCCTGTCCCTCCCCCTGAGACAATCCAGTCTTTACCGTAATGCACTGTCTACAACTGGAAAGCTCCACTTCTCAGATTTCAGAATCTGTTGCAGTTATTTTGATAGCGTCAAAACTCAAGGAGTTACGGTAGTTTGAATCATGCATGTCTTTTTCTGTTACAGGAGACAGCCTCATCTGTAGCTGAGCAATACCAAGACACTTCAGGAAACTTTAAATAATTTTATGACCAACAACATATTCGGGCAAAAGACGTTTGGCCACCCGACTTAAAGCCAAACACTGAAAGAAAACTGATAAAAAGAAGAGGTTATAAAACACAAAGTAGTACCCCTGAAACTAAAATAGAGTTAACAAAAACACAATGCAGATTAAGAGAATAGAAAAATATAACTCTAGTTCTTAACAATCTAACAATATCACCCACCCCCACATACAGCTGAACTTTATCTACCCAGCTAAAAAAGTGTTTCTTCCAGCATAAATAGTCTGAAACATGAGAGGATTTGTACGGCATGACTGTGACATATGCAGCTTCTATTGGACGTGAGGTTGTGTAGCAGCTTGAATAAATAAAACAAAACCTCGATGTGGTTACACTTGTGCTGCAGAGAAAATAACTCCATTATTCTGACGCCCTTACACATTGTTTTGTTAAATTATTCATACAATCACTGGCTTGTAAATAGGCTTGAATAAATCATTAAATAATGGCTGACGATTAATAAATAAAAGTACCGCGGGGCATTTATTATTAACAGAGCTCCGTGTGTATTACCACACCGGCGCTGTGAGGGTCAGCGTGGTTCACGGTTCAAACCTTCAGCTCTGTTGACTGAACCTGAGGTCCGGGATCGCCCGCAGGAAAACTTTAAACTTTAGAAATTAATTTCTCCCTCTGAGTTCAAAGCCTCAGTTAGGCCGGTATACGATGACTCCTGTGGGACTTGTTGTTTTGCATAATTTTTTCTCTTCCGGGCGTTAGCATGGCTCTCTCATCTCCCTCTGATTTTTTTTTTTTAAATATGATAATGCATTGTTTGTCTGAAACTTCATATGTGTTGCCCTTTTTTCAGCATCTGGTGCATGAAATTAGTTCAAATAAGAACGAACAAAGGATGTAAGAAAAAGAGAAAATCCCCCTCAGTGTTGGTCCAGCAGGGGTCTTAGTGCCAAACTTCACCAAATGGCCTGTCTAGCGGCGAGCGCTGCCAGGCGTTTGTTTCATGATGTACCAGGCTTCACAGGAGGCAATCTGCACAAATCAGAGAGGCAGGAAGATTCAGTTTGCTGCAGAAAAATGTAGAACAGCAAGAGGATGATGGTATGTAAGGTAAAGGGGCATTGAGCTGTGGCATTGCTCCTGATTTTGTGTTATCAAATGAAGCTAAAATCAGCAATAATCAATATATGCCAAAAAAGGGACTTGTTAGCATCACAAAAGAAAAAAATAACCAGTTTTAGTCTTTAGCTGTGCTTCAAACCAATCCAGTGATCTATCTTCTAGTGAGGAGCTGACATAACCTGCTTTCAAAGTTTGGAGAAATCATTTTCATTCCTTTCATTTTTTTGCCGATATCCAATATGCCGGTATTTTTTTATTTTTATTTTTATTTTTTTTGTCATTATCACCATTACAGACACCAATATTTCTGGCCAAGAGCACACGGTCTGTACTTAACAAATGAGCTTGTGTCTTTCAGTGTTGCAGCATATTTTTTGTAAAAAGCAAAACAGATGTAAAACAAGAAAATCAGCATTTAACTAAAAATAAAATGAAACTTTGATTTTTCACTGTACCCATGCAGTGATGAGAAGGTGCATCAATATTGTACATTTGTGTAATTTGCTGATATTCCAGCCAATATAAAGCTGATATTGGTGTCTGATATATCAGCTATAGATATCTGTAAAATTTCAATATCAGTTACTACGATACTTGACTTTATAGGCTGATATCAGCCATAGCAAACTAATAACATTGTGCGGCCCAGATTTTCATACCTGTAACCATCCATTTCTTGTAGGACTGCGATGAAATTCTGCTGCTCCAATCGGATATCTTATTAGTGCTTTACATTTTTTACTTTTATCTCAAGAGCTTAATGCACACATATGAGATTGTATGGTCATGCCTGACGCTTCTGTTTATTTTATCAGTTTTGTTTTTTAAAGACGACCTTCAGTTTGATAACAGTGTCACAGTATAATCATAATAGCTGTGATGTCTACTCCAAATTGGTCTATTTTTAGGGTTCACAGTGGGCCTGTGCTCAAAATATCGATACGGCAAAATATTGTCATGCACTTCTTGGGGATACGAGTATCGATATGGATTCTACAGAATCGATACGGCCTCAATGTTTGAACAGTTGTTGTAAATACACTTTAGGTAATGTTAACAATGGCACAGTTCAAAGTAGAAACCAAGCTACCTGATAAAACACATGTTTCAAATTTTAACTTAAGTCTACAATCTTTAGGGACCTGAATTAAAGTTCTTTAGTTGAATAGTTATTTAAAACTCATGCTTGTTCTTTTTCTTCTTGTGAATAAAAACAAAAGTTGCTGGGAATTCTATTTAATGCGCAGTCAATGTTCACAATTTATGTGTATCTGGATAGGTATTGTATCGTGGCCTCAGTATTGGGATACGTATCGTATCGTGTCCTCAGTATTGGGTTACGTATCATATCGTGGCCTCAGTATCGAGATACCTAACGTATTGTGTCCTCAATATTGGGATATTTATCATATCGTGGCCTCAATATCAGGATACGTAACATATCGTGGCCTCAGAATCGGGATACGTATCGTATTGTGTCCTCAGTATCGGGATACGTATCGTATCGTGGCCTCAGTATCGGGATACGTATGGTATTGTGGCCTCAGTATCCAGATACGTATTGTATCGTGGGGTTGCTGGAAATACCCAGCCCTGGTTCACAGGCACCTGTTTCATCAGTGCAGTTATAGATCTGAAGTCTTCACTCACGTTCAACTGGGATAAGACATAAGAATTCTGATTTTTGCAAGATTTCGCTATTAAAAAGAAAAGTTTGTCAATACAAATGCAAATCATCATTATTTTTTCTGGTAGTGTCACGTTATTAAAACTTATTAGGAGGAAATAGACAGTGTAGTATAAGAAAATTTTGCAAGCTACCTTCCTCTGGAAAGTAAAATTTTTTGTTTTGATCTCATTCCTGAAAGTTGGCCAAAGAGAGTAAAAATATTTGTTTAGTATTTTGTTGGTATATGGCAAAATGGCCATAACGAAAAACTGGTTATCACAGGAAAGCCAAAATTTGAACAGGATGGACGTTACAGTTGACATTTGCAGGATGGACAGTAGATGTAAATTACAAGATTGACCTGTTTGTTACACATTGAGAGAAATGGATGAATTATGTGCTGCCATGCAGGCCAGACTTCGATCTGGCAGACCTTGGATGATGCCATGTGTAGATATAGCAGTGACCATGTCTTAGTTCCTATTGGTTCATGTTTTGTTATATTTTTCTTTTAAAAATGTTAGTCAAAGACTAAGCACAGTTCTTATCAATTAACTGAATCAATCCCTTTAAAGATATCTGTATTCATTATCCTTTTATTCTTTTTGTTGATTTGTTTGCTGGTCTGTAGATAAATTTTACATTATCAGAGTTCAGAAGCATGCTGTGCTTTGACAGTAAGGGTAATTTGTTAACGATTATTTTTATTAATAATTGATTAAAATCAACCACAATAAAGGGCTCTGCAGGGCACAGCAGTAAGTTATTATTTCATCAACACGTCTTGTCTGTCAGAAGTGTATTTATAAGTAGATTAATGGAGTATTTCATGTTTTAAGACAAAAGTCTACAATATGTAACTAAGAGTTTGGTCGAGTTAAAGCATTTCAGAAGTATGTTTCCTCCTCTCCGAGCAGCAGGAGGCCGAGGATAAAAGGACAAATCTAAAAAAAGAAAAAGAGAGAGGGAGGGATGACTTGCAGAAATGAGCCTCAGTCAGATTCATAAACCAGGACGTTGACGCTGCTAAACGGTGTCTGCCTCAGATCCGTGACCAGCAGGACGCCGCTGCCTCACATGTATCGAGGGAGGCTTTCTGGCATGAAAAACATCATGTGGTGATTTCAAATGGCATTACGATCAGGAGGAAGTAGCTCATCTTGGAGATGTTGACAAGACAAATGTTTGTTCGTTGGGTGGCAATAATCTGTAATCAGAGCACAGCAAATGCGTTTTCCATCAGACGCTTGTGTAGTACGGATAGATTTGAAGAATTGCCTCAGGACTGCGATCAAACACTGGATCCACATCATCTCCAACAGCCAGCATTAGAACATTTTGTAAACAGTGTTTATCTGTAATCGCCCTCTTTCTTCTGACACCCCGAAATGAAACATCATCACCTCACTTTTTTTTTCCTTTAGTGGAGGTCGGCATTAAGAGCGGAGTCGGTGCTGTGTTTATACAAATCCTGTTGACTTTGGAAATCAGACCTTTGGGAGCAGGCGCTTCCTCAAATAGCCGTAGAGATGGGCAGTGCTTCCCCGGAGTGAAGGTGTGTCCTACTTAACAGTAAGAGAGGCGATTTGGACGCTTTGATGTGCGATGCTGCCGCCGCTCGCCCAGAGCTGGAGCCAGATGAGTGAGAATCCAGGAAATTGTGTGGATTTTGATTTTAGAGCGAAACAGGACAGAGAATACACACAAATGATGTCTTATATTTCTGGATAGCAAGGCAGCGGAAAGACTTTGAGAGAATGAAACTGTTACATTTTTATCTTTTACTGCCAGGAAAAAAAAGTTGATATACGTAAATCAAAGATGTATGAATGTGGGGTGCTGGTTTGGCGGAGTGGTTAGCAAACATGCTTGTCCCATATACATACTTGTGCCGGTCCAGTTCGAATTCAGTCTGTGACCAGTTTGCAGAGTGTCTCTTTCCTATCAAAAAAGGCACAAAATGCCCAAAAAATACATTTAAAAGAAAAGATGTATGCATGTGCTGAGTGTTAACAGCATATGGAAGTGTATCATTAGACTAAGGCCTGAAGAAACATTTATGTCTTCTTCATAATGACTGCATGGTAGGGTTGGGTGATATTACCTAATGTCAGTATCATGATAAATGAAGGTCTTAACTTGGTTACGATTAATGAACAAGTATTTTATGCGATGCTAGAACAAACAGTGGTGATACTGATGGTCATCGACACTGTCTTAATGCAGTATTTACACTTAACTTCTTTCTGCTTGATGTCCTCTGCACAGAATCCAAAATGTGCCCAAAAAACAGAGAAGGTATTTTTCTTGGCTGCAAGGTCTTCTGATAGATTGGCGCTTGTCTCCTCCATGTTGGTGGCGCGTCCTTCGTGCTTGGCGAAAGTGAACATAGACTATATGGAGGGGGTGTCGTCACATAACTTACACTAGAAAACTAAACAAAACTAGAAAAGCACTCGGAGAGCGCAGACCTCCACCAGCTCCACAGTTGTCAGTCATATTGTGATTTTCACCATAAATGTAAGTCGTACCTTTATTTCATCTCAATATTTAGTTTCATTGACTATGAAAACATACCATTAGCAACTAGATTTATCATGATATCTAGTTTAGTTCAGTAGGTATTCACGAAAATCACATTTTACGTCATGGCGGATCCTGACGGTGATCCGGATCAACACCAAAATCGAATCAGTTCTTCCTTTTCCCATGCTGAACATTTCCTGAAAATTTCATCAAAATCCATCCATAACTTTTTGAGTTATTTTGTTCACAGACAGACAGACGGACAAACAGACTCTCCCGAAAACATAACCTCCTTGGTGGAGGTAATAATTGACACTAGTAAACTTACTTTGATTAGAGGGTCTAAATGTCAATTTTGATTATTTTTCGGTTAATTTCCCAGTCCCACTGCATGATTTAAAAAACATGTCTTTTCACATAAAAACACTGAAAACACTGTAGTACATATGTCAGACCTGTTAGTGGCGCTGTAATGCTGCTGCACAACAAAATCAGAGAAGAAGACATGGAACCTGCACATACACCTGAATTTGTGTCAGCGTAGACAGCCTGTAAACAACAATTCTAAAAGTGCAAAATCTAGAATTTTTGGCACTTTTACAACTGAGAGATTAAGCTGATATTTATCACAAAAAAATTAAAAACATAGTTCAACAGTTTTCAAACTAAGATGTCCACAGTTAACTGTCTGATCGTAGGTGATTTTGCTTTACTAATAAGGTCCTCACAGTCACTGTTTCACCAAATAAAGGTTACGTTTACTTGAACTGTTTTTTTCTTTTCCCCTGCCCCCTTATTTGCATATATTCTTACTTGTAGCAACTAGTGAACATGTTTAAGTTTACTAGTAGACCCAATGCAGTCTACTAGTAGCACTAGGGACACTTTTTGCCTCATTTAGTAAAGTCTACTCGTGTGCTAGTTGACCAAAACTGAGTATATGTACTCGAGTTTGAGTACCAGTACAGCTGAACTACACACGATATCACTGATAGTTTCATGCCCAAACAGCTTCTATAATGCTGCTGATATGGATTTTAATGTTTATCACTGAAGTTAGGATATATCATAGCGTAAAGCTCTGCTGTGTGGTCTGTTTGATCAAGTGGAAACAACCATCAGGGATTTACCTGGACATTTTCCTGAAAATATCAGGGCTGCAAGTGTGGAAAGGATTTATAAAGTATCTGTTCGTGATTTTATCGGGAGAGAAAGGGTGATTGAAATGCAGGATCCCTCTTAATTTGGTAAGACTGCGATACAGTACCACTAAAGTAGATTTAAAGAAGCATTAGGGCAGTTATGTCTCATCACCCAGCCCAAATTTGGTGTCTCCCTTAACTACTGAAATGATCGAATTGAGGGTTTTGGACCTTTTCCTACATATCCAGGCTTTTATTGAATTCCTTCATTTTTGCAGGACAGTCGTCCCACATGCACATACTCTGAAGGTTTTTTTGTTGCCTGTTTTTTTTGTTATTTAAGGAGTACTAGACACCAAACAGTGAGATTAGATGAAGATTTGTGCACATCTGCTGTTGTTTTTATAAGACAATGCCCCACTTCACAAGTGCTTTTTTAAATTTATGGTCACAAACATTCAAAGTCCAAATGTTGCACTGTGAATATTCTCAGATGCCCACGCGCCACAGTATGTGCAGTCCTTTAACTTCTGACTCCAGGCCAAGAGTTTAATGTGACTTTTTGTGTGTGGTTGTTAATAAATTATGATCATTAAATTGCTCCCTGAAGAGCTGAAGTTATGTTTAACAGTTTGATGTGGAGGTTTTAAAGCAGGGATCATCAATAACATTGAACAAGGGCCAGTTTTTTACTCTTGGCCTATCTAATAGAGGCCAGATTTAAAAAAATAATAATTAAAATAAAATAAAATAATAATAATAATAATAATAATAATAACTATAAATAAATAAATGAAAACTATTATAATGAAATATTGTGGTCCAGTTATCAGTCCCTAACAACAGTCACATACACATGAGGATCCATTAATTGTCGTCGATATTTAACCAAACAAAGCGATCATTAAACTAACATGGCACATTTCTCAGTTTGGTAACACGACCGCCAGGGCCAAAATGAAACTAAAAAAGAAAATGAAAATAAAAGTTAAACTTGTTTTACGTTGATGCCAACTGTCAGAATTCAGGTGGAAAAAAAAGTTTTAAAAAATCAGAGATTAAATGTTGTATTTTGGGGAGGAAAAACTCATAATTCTCAGATTAAATTTAGAATTATGCCGAAAAAAAGAAAAAAGAAGAAACGTTAAATCGAAGTCTGAAATTAAAGTAAGAACTATGGAAAGAAGAAACATTGAAATATGACTTCTTCTGAATTTCTGACTTATGTCTCAGAATTCTAACTTTAGTCTCAAAACTCTCTTTCTTTTTAAACAATCAAATCTGTTAAACTTTCTTTGCAGTGGCCCTTATCCTCTTCTTATCAGAGGGCCTAATGGAAAGCTTAAAGGGGCCTGATATGGCCCGGGGCTGACAGTTGGTGATCACTAATTTAAAGCATTAATCACTGCCCTGCTCTATATTTTTCAAGATTTTGTAAGCACACTGACTTTTAAACATTCTAAATGATCATATTTCCCTGATGTGTGGTGCAAATATGATTGTAATTTAATTTGAGGCTCTGTTAAAGTTCAGCTCCGGAGCATTACAGTGATAACTGCTCTTTCTCTGTGATAAAAGAGTTTATGCAGAATTTGCAGAGTGACATTGAGATCAGAGTAAAAGTGACTTCATGTGAATTCATAAAATGATCCTCAGAAAGTTTCTAAATCACAGAGGATCAGCGAGGAAGGCAAAAAATGTTCATTTAATAATCTGCTCTAAGAGATGTAATATTTAGCACAGCTTGTTATACACCTTGATAATAAACCATACCATAGGGCTGGGCATTTTAACCTCATCTCAATATCACGATTAATCGAAGGTCTTACCTCGTTTGGGATTTATGAACGATTATTTTATGCAATGCTAGAACAAATAGTGGTGATACCGAGGGCAGTCGATACTATCTTCCTACAGTACTTACACTTAGCTTTTTTATGCTTAATGTCCTCTGCAAAGAATCCAAAATGGTAGTTTACTTGGCTATAAGGTCCCCAATAGATTGGCGCTTGTCTCCTTAATGTTGGGGGTGTGTCCATCGCTCTTGGCGAAAGTGAACATATATGCCCCATATCATATGCCCCATAATCTGACAGTCAAAGGAAGAACTTTATCTCCACAGAGGGGAGCAGGGAAAGTGTATCTTTCCAGGCCGGTCAGGAAGTTAGCATCACGCTAGTTCCCTTGACTCAAAGTGTTTGAGTTTTTTTTCTGTGTTTTTGGATTATTGCAGATAATAAGGTCTGTAGCAAACAAAAGACGAACTTTTGTTCATGCTAACAACCTGTTTATATGGACTGCAAAAATGGCCGGTGACCCTAATTCAAGCATCTCTGTTTTTTTGTTTCTTTTTTAATCAAACATACACAATGTTGTCACAGTCCTTAAGGATAGCTTGATCAGAGCATTGTATTACAAGGAAGTAATTATACAAGAGGTTAAAGCGTGGTGCTATATGTCGCCATCTTGTAGTTCCACAGCCCAATGATAGCTTTTTACTCTTGCCACTTTAAGGTGTTAAAACAATTCTAAAAGTTAGATTTGTTGTTTGTCATTCACATCACAAATGATCAAAACAGTGAAAAATCAAAAAGGCTTTTCATCAAGAGAATCAACGTGATGCTAATCGTGATGCTAATCATGCATGTGCTTGAATATGATACAGTAAAATGTACAAAATCAATGTAAGAATAGGCTCTAAAGTGTATTTTGGATACTGAGGCAGGGATCCAGTCTGCTGAGTGCAAATGAAAGTTAAATTTAGCTTCTCCCTGCATTTAAAAATAGATGCATAATGACACTCAGAGTCGCTACGAAAACAGCAGACCACTTGAACTCCACCTCGTGTCGTTTATTTATACAGCCACACGGACCTGTGTGTGGACTCAGTGAGGGGAGAGTCCATTACATTAATCTGACTAATGAGCTATCACGTTGAATAAATAAATCTACAAGAACAATAATGTATTTTAATAAGAAATGCTAAAGGCCAGCCCTATGAAAAATCACCTCTCACGAGCCTTAGCCTATAGTATAAATCTGACTTCCCCGCGTTGTTGACATGCAGGGGCCATGTGAAGTTGATTTTAATAATTGATTACCAGAAAGTGCTGGGAGAGAGCTTTGCTGATAAGTAAAAGAATAGGTTTTTGTGTTTGAATCACAACATCCTATCGATCCTCTTTGAATAACGCTTAGCGGAGGAGCCGCAGACTTAGGGATTATTTATGGATCCTGCTTGACCTTTGCGTTTCCCTGGGAGATTGCGTTTAGGGCTATGAAATTGACTGCCAAATCTGCACACATACAATGGATAAATCTAAAGTGACAGCAAAGATCGGCGAGGAGAGATTAGCAGTTTTCAGCTTCATTTTTTCATCCCGCTGAGACTTGCATCATTATCAGTCAGAAATAAAAAGGGAAAAAGCCTCAAATGCAGCCCCGAGCTTTTGTCTTTCTCAGCCACATTTCTGTTTTGACTGTGTGCACCGTAAAACACATTTTGTTGGTTTTTTTTGGCTGAAATGTAACACTTTGCTGTGGTCTGAACTGACGCAGTTGGGCACTTTGGCTGCTTCAGAGTACATCGTAGCTGCTGTGTATTCGTAGAACTGTACTGCATTTGTCCAAAGTCAGTTTGGGAGCACACTGCATCCCAGAAGCAACTTTTAGTTGGTCCCTTAGCAAATTCTAAGAGTACATCTTGACTGTAGCTTGACTGTTAAAATTTGAAGGGATACGCCAACATTTTGTTGTTTTCATGTCTTGCCTCACTCCAGAGTCCATGACAAGCAGATAGACTCCAATCTTTCGACTGTGTTTGCAGTAACAAGGAAGAGACACGTGGAACTGCCGCCTGCTAGTTAGCTTAGCTCAAACGCTGGGAGTTAATGGGTAGCGTTAGCCTGTCTCTGCCTACAGTCATTAGATAAAATCTTCAGCAACTCTAGACCATTCTGTGTGAGCAATTTATTTCAGTTTCAACAGAAGGACATATGAAACTGAACTGCAGGACACTTGAGCATGCCATCACAGATGTGCTAACTACTTACAAGCATGTCCGCAATGGTTTGCATAGAGGAAGGCTAACGCTACCCATTGACTGTCAGTGTTTGAGCTAAGTTGATTAGCAGTGGACTACCTGTGTCCATCTTTTCCTTGACACTGCACGCACAGTTGAAAGAATGGTGTCTATCTATTGACACATCCCTTTAACAAATGAATTATCGCCTTGAATTAATTTAAAGTTTCACTCATTTGCTCCAATTTCTGCTCCATCTCAAGGTCCAATGCCAAAACGAGTTGTTTTTAGTGACCAACACTTTCACAAAGTTTGGCAGTTTGCTCTTATTTCTCTAGGCATAACAAAGCATATCTTAACCTTAATTCGATCTTATTACCTCTGCCAAGGAGCTTATGATTTTGCTGGCATATGTTTGTTTGTTTGTTTGTTTGTTTGTTGGCAAGATTACTCAAAAACTTCCGGACGGATTTTGCTGAAATTTTCAGGAGATGTCAGTAATGGCTCAACTTAAAAATGACTCAATCGATTATGGTTGTGATTCAGATAACCGCGATTAGTGAAGATCATTTTAGCTCAATAACTGTTCAACTAATAATGATATCAACATGATTCTGAGTGTTTGGTGTGGGTTTTCAGGGTCAGAAATCATATTATGATGGTAATTTTATCAATGAACTATTGCTTATAGACATATAACAGCGTTACATGAGCTATCATGGCCAGGGTTTCTGCTCTCTGTGTGCTTTCTAGGTTTCTAACATCTAATTCATTCAATTCCACAGGGGATATTAGGGTTGTCCTCAGCCTAATATCTCTGGAAGTGTAAAGCCATCTTCATGAGGACAACTCTGTTTGGAAGCTCCATCTCTTCTCAGACTTCAGGTCAAACATATCCATTTTTAAGGAAATTAGCCTTAAAGATGCTATGAGGAGTTTCTAAGTACAAAAAAGTCTCACTTTTAGATATATGCCTGATTGAAATACACACTTTAATATGAGTTTTATAGCATCAAAATAGGTTATCTATAAATGCTATTCCCTAGCTTTGTGGTCGGGTCGGACAGGGCTTGACTGGCCTGGATACTGAACTTCAGGAACAAGACAATTAAAACTAGAGCTAATTTATATTATTCAGACACGTCTTAGAGCACCGGGCTGTAAGTAGAGATATATAGCCGGCTACAAAACTACGATACTAAGTTTTCCAAAAATTGCTTGTTGTCACATATCAAAAACTACCGCTACGTAACTAGAAAGAGATACATTACCTTGTCGCTTTGCATCCTGTAAGTTGTTGAAAAAAAAGTTGTAAAACAATGCAGAGTTCTGAGGAAGGTCCGAGCTGCATTCATTAGCATCACAACAAACACATGCTCTGGCTTGGGACAACTTGACATCTGTCACCGCGCATGCTCATGGGTAGCAGAGTCTTTATGTCACCGGAAACAAATTTTCCTCATAGCACCTTTAAACCCATAAAGTGGATGCAAATGAAAATGAAGCCACTCTAATGGCGACCATCCACCATGTTTACTTCTTCATCTGCTTTGCTCTCGTTTGTCGTGACCACCTCTTGCAGGAGTGTGACATCATATGGACAAAGTGGAGGCCGTTGATAAGAGGATTTTTGAGAAAAAAGGCAAATGCATTAGAGTTGGTACTGATTCTCAACTGGAACAGTTTCTCGATTTCCATCCCTGATGCCAAGGTCACACTATGGCGGTGATCATCAACTGGCAGCCCAGGGGCCACATTAGGACACCCGTGGCTTCCCATCTGGCCCCCAGATCATCATCAAATTGAGAAAATGAAATTACATTAGAAAAGGGAAATTGACACTGGACACAGTAAATAATTGTTTTAATTGCAGTTTGTTTTCCAGTTCTTTGGAATCCATGAACAGCAAAGCCTCTTTTGTCAATACTGATCATCTCTACATCTTCCTTATTGTTAAAACAGAGACAGCCCTGGTGATATTTACCAGTTTTACTGCAGTGTTATTCCTCCCGTCTTTGCATCCTGATGTATACAGCTAAGAAGTATCACAATTCAGTGCAGACAGCCAATCTGTGTGAAGCCTGGGGGTGATTGAAGGTTTGTAAAAAATAAATCAAATTAAAAAGTAAGAATGTTTTCACCCCAGCAGCCCCACACCTAAACACCCTCGCTGTCTGCTTCACAAAGTTAACTTATATTGTCTTCTGTTTCTTCATTTCCTTTTACTTTTCTTCTCTCGCAATCTACAGATTCTTGAGTCGAATTGAAGATGCCCAGAAACAAAATGGTTTAAAGATTTGTTTCATAGAGTGGACTCCTATCTGCCCGCTGTGCCAAACTAATATGCAGCAGTTTGAGAGAGCAATCAAATGGAAATGGAAATTTGAGCAGCTTAAAGATGAAGCTCATTTTTCCCTTAAGAGCTTATAAGTGTTCTGCCAAAAGTGTCTGATTCTCTTTCTCACTGCGACTGCAGGCAGGGCTGGTATGCTGGCAGATGTTCACAGCCTCCCTCTGTTAGTGCAGACATTGTTTACACACCAACTGAGTCTGATGCTACAGATTATTCTACACAAAATAACAGAGAAACTGTTTCTTTCATGCTTTTCATTTGCCTCCAAGAAAATTTAGGGTTCTTTTTACATGACAACGTTGTCAACAGAAACGGAAAGGTTTGTCCTTTGCAACTTTATAAGTGCTCCACGTTCACACCAATCGCAAGAACGTCTGAGAACACGGTAGTGTGAATGCCAGGCGAGTATTTGGTGATGTAAGTTTGTAGTGTCCTCAGTGAATATCAACCCAATCCAAACCAACCCACTTTATTTGTATAGCACATTTAAACAACAGAAACGTCTCCACAGTGCTATACATGGAATTATATAAACAATTTCCATATAACAATAAGCAATAAACAACGTAACTAATGTGTCTCCGCTGGTCACATTTTGTTGGAGGAGCGATAAACCGAGCACAGTTAGCAGCACACATGTAAAGATGTGACCCAAGCCAAAGTGTGTGTTTGTTGTGATGCTATAATGAATGCAGCTCGGACCTTCCTCAGAACTCTGCATTGCTTTACAACTTCTTTTTTCAACAACTTACAGGATGCAAAGCCACGAGGTAATGTATCTCTTTCTAGTTACGTAGCGGTAGTTTTTGATGTGTGACAACAAGCAATTTTTGGAAAACTTAGTATCGTAGTTTTGTAGCCGGCTATATATCGCTACTTACAGCTCGGTGCTCTAAGACGTGTCTGCATAATATAAATTTGCTCTAGTTTTAATTGTCTTGTTCCCGAAGTTGAGTATCCAGGCCAGTCCAGCCCTGTCCGACCCGACCGTGAAGGTAGGGAATAGGGATGTCACGGTTACCGGTATAATGGTAAACCGCGATAAAATTTCCCACGATAATCGTTACCGTGTCCAATTAAAATTACCGTTATATCGTGCTTGATCACCACACTACCTCAGTAACGAACGGTGATGCTACTCTTTGCCTGGAAAAGCCGAAACTATGTATCTGCCCGCGATTAAGGAGCCTCACGCGAGGTGCACATGCGCAGTTTGCATTGTTTGGCCTCTGAGTCTGACACATTTATTGGCAAAAAAGACAAAAGAACTGTTATGAATATAACAATAAAGGGGTTAAATGATTTCAATTCTGTGTAAAAGTACTTTGGAAACATTTTGAGCACACTGCAACAATACCGCGATAATAATGATAACCATGATAATTTTGGCTACAATAACCGTGATACAAAATTTCTATATCGTTACATCCCTACTAGGGAATGGCATTTATAGATAACCTATTTTGATGCGATAAAACTCATCTTAAAGTGTGTATTTCCATCAGGCATATATCTAAAAGTGAGACTTTTTTGTAATGACTTAGAAACTCCTCATAGCATCTTTTATTTATGAAGATGCTGATTGGACAGCCCTCTCTCGTGGCCCTCCATGGCTATGAAAACTGTTGTGTGCAGACAAAAACTTTCCAAGGCCCATTTATGAGCATTTCTGTGGGCAGCCTTTCTGGTGATGTAATCATTGCCATATTTACTTGTAGTTTGACTTAAATCTTTTGCTAAAAAGTTTTTGTGAAAATATATAAAAATTTGTATAAATAGAAATTTGATGGTTAACTAAACATTAGGAGAGAAATTTGGAAGTTATTTTCTTGAAACTGTTTTATGAATTATAAAGTTTAATATGAAATAAAATAGTTTGATTAAATTACACATTTCAAACAGTTTCCCTCTCTTAAATATATATCACAAGATCACAAAGCCTTTTGTTAAATACTTTTTTCTGCCACATCAAAGTTTCAATGCTGTTTCCTTAAACTTTTGATAAAACTTTTTACTTCTCTTTAAAAGACAGAACAAACCTTTGAAGGTACAGTTCCTTCCTCGCTTTATTTAGAAACACGCTAGTTTTTCCTTTTTAACGCTGCACCTTTCAACACAACTGACTGAGGCAACAAATTCAAAGAGTGTGGAGGCAGAGACGGAGCTGAAGTGATGAAAGAGTGAGACACAGACGAACGGCGGGGAAAAAAGAGACGTAGATGCCAGCTAACGGAAAAGTTGTCACTACAAAACAGCGGCGGATCTGTAATGACACTGATATATTCACAAGATAATCCGTGTATATGTGTAGATCCTTCTGTCGGCGGGCTGAATCAATGGAGACAAAGCAGCTACAACTACAAAATATCTACAAGAGGAAATCTTGCAGCTGTACATCTTCTCTTGAATATTGATGATCAGGACGTATACACCTCTATATGCAGGCGGGGCGCGTGCCGGAGCCAAGGATGTTAATATGCAGTTGTGGGGACGGAGTATTAGCAGTGGATTACAGGTGACTAGCAGGCTTTTGAATCTCTTCCCTCTGATACCCTTTGAATGTGCTCGCTCCCTTTGAAGTCATGTCAGTTTTAAAATTTCTCAGCCCTTTTATGTTTAACCACGGGTGTTTGCGTTCAAGGATTCTTTTTTTATTATTAGGAGGGAGATGAAAGCATCACAACAGTCAGCATCCATCAAAGAGCGGGAAAGTCTGGGAGGAAAAAAAGCGCGGCTCGCAACAAAGCATGACTCGTCAAAACAAAACACGGGTGGTTGTTGCGTCTACGTGGGACGATTAGGGCGCCGCCGCGAGTTGAAGCGTTAAATGACAGGTTGATACTGTTGAAGATCGCATAATGCTCCGTCGCTTGAATCTTTGAGCGAGTAGAGAGTGATGCAGGAGTGACGAAATTTTATGGGACAGAGTGGGTAACGGATTATCACCCAGAAAATAAACTGCATGATGAAAACTACTGATAAGTATGAATTTCATCGGTCATGAAAGTTGCAAATTTTACCGGCAATCACCTGCAACTCACAAATACAAATTGGAAATCTGTGCATGTGCCTCACAGCAAGAAGGTTTGATCCCTGGGTCAGGCAGGAATCTGTGATCCACACACAGACTGGTCCTTTTTGCCATTGGCGGTGTGGAGCTCAAAGTGCTTCCACTTAGCAGTCCTCAGATATATTGCTGTCCCATCTGAGTAGCTTAAACTGTCCTCCATTTTCTCAAAGTGTACTTGCTGTTGGTTGAGGTCAAGAAACCAGAGGATGGTCACCCTGTGCTTGGATTTATTAATGCTCAAAGGAGAATTATAATGAGATTATTACAGCTCTGTTTTCCTGGAAATTTAGTTATTCTAATGTTCTCATGGTTGATTTTACCATGTTTTCTCCATCAAACTGTATTTTTTAATTTTTCAAATTGAATGGTGGGCCATATTGAGATAGTATGAGAGCTGCATGTGGCCCCTGTGCCACCAGTTTCCCATCCTGCTAAGAGATTAGCTGTATAGAAAGTAAATGAATGACTGAATGAATGTTTACTAACCCTAAGGTTACAAGCTTGTAACTGAAATGTGAGCAACCTGGACATAAGGTAGTTCCCAGCTCCAAAATCTCAGCTCTGGAAAAGTCTTTAGTCCCTGGTAGCCAGTTGTTCACAACAACATTTTTATTTTGGAGATGTGTTTGTCTAAAGTGATGGACTTCTTAGAGAAGACGCAAGCCAGAATATAAACGGGAGAGAACAACATTAGTGAGCGCAGCAAACTGCTTCAAGTGTGTTTGAACACAGGTGATGCCATGTCGTGCTCCAGGCAGTGCTGGAGCACGACATGGCATTAACAAAAAACATAAATATATATTAGGGGTGCAACAATACACATAATTCACGGTTCAGTTCGGTTTGATATGTTTCTGTCATGGTTCGATACATTTTCAATACAAATATGAGAAATTTCAATGCCTTTTTTACTTGTGGTTTATTACAATAACCAACATTTGTTTCAACTCAGAGTATATTTTAAATGACAGTCTAAATGACCCAGGTAAAGATTGTAGAATGTGTGCTGCTTGTGGTTTCTGTCTGGTTCCACTTGTTTTAACACCGGGATGATGTCGGTGTGTGTTGTATTTCCACCGACGTAGTTTAGCATCGTGTTACACTTCCGACATACTGTTATGTTTTTGTCCAAGACACGCTTACCATCAGGGTCATACTCAGGGTCATAAAACGGAAGCCAAAGTAGTCCCAAACGCCAGATCTGAATGATAGTGGAGGGTCTTCAATTTCAGCAGAAGGTAAAGCACTTGCCATGTTGCAGTGCCCTAGCGTAAGTAGCTTCTTCTGTCTCTGCAGCTTGGCCGAATGAAAGGGGAGGTGCTGCGCGCGCAGCTCAGCGGATCTGTGCTCGACAATGCAGCCCGGAGTAGTCGAACACAGATTCACTGAACTTTCAGAGCATAGCACCTTGTCAGAAGTTGATCAAATAAATAAATACAAAATTGCATATTGTTCAGTTCATAGGGTGTACTGAACCGAAGCCGCTGTATCGAACAGTTCAATACAGATACATGTATTGTTGCACCCCTATATATATTTACAACTTGAATATGTTTTTTTTTCCCCCAAGCTCTGATGGACATTCAAAAATCAAGTTTGAAAGACTGTGAATTCAGAACAGTGAAGGTCACTTTACAAATTTAAATGCGTAATAACAGGATGAACAGTTGGCCGGCCCCCTGCATCCACTTACTCGTGGTGTGAAAAGCCTCAAACAGTTCGTAATCACTTTCTTACTTTCTCTCATTTTCTATCAGTCAGACATTACTGGCACAGCAGTGGGAATAATAAGGGGTTGGTTGTCTTGCTTCAGGATGCTTCAGCATGTGTCTGCAGCTTGGGCTCAAACCACCAACACTGATCCACAGCTGCAGTTTGCATATGGGGCAGACAGAAGCTGCATGAATGAGCATGTGAGCCAAACACAATGAGATATATCTATTTTAAATTAACAATATCATTAATTTAATAACTTTTGCCCCTCATGCCTTACTTTGCTGGAGTTTGGGGTTAAAAACTCTGACACTCTGATGTAAGATCCAAGTTACGTTGCATTGTTGGAGACCCCGTATTGATCATCAACTGATTAAAAAGTCTCAGGGAAGAAAACATTTCCACAAATCCAGATCACTGCGGCAGGGAGGCAGGTGCAGTGCAGTCAGGATCCATGTTGTGTAGTAGGAGCTACGATGATGACTAAAGCAGGTTGTTCAAATCAATCCTGCTCAAATATACAAGTCTAGTCTGGTGGTGAAATATTAACAGTTTCAACAAAAATAAGATAAACAACACAGACTTTGTTTCCTCAACTTCAGAGCATCAACTCTGCACTGGACCAACTGTAAAATATTCTTGACTGACAGACAGAAAGCTCCCTGCTGAGATAAAACACAAAATAAAAAGCTGCCCCGATCAATGGACCACTGATCAGTTTCAGCCAATTGTTATTAAACAGACACTGCAAATCAGTTCTCATTATTCATTTGACAGAGCTGTGGCTTGACTTGGCCGCATATATTTTTTTTCAGTGCCTGAGGGCTGCACTGTTACTTATTGTTGGGTACTCTCAATGAGAAAAAAAAATCTGTAAATAAAAAAAACAAACCAAGTATAATGTAAAGGATTATACCAGCATCAATATATTTTAATTCAAACACAATTCAAATTCATAATTTAATGAGTCTGACGCATAAGATGTAAGCTTCTTTTTAACACAATAAAATTAGGAATGTTTACCAGTTTATAAAGCACAAATATATTACTTTTATCATTGTTTTTACTAATACCATATGTTTTATTTGAGGCCTCATAAAATATATTTAGAGACAAAATAATGTCTGAGTTCTTTAATGACTTGTAAAAAAACGAAGCATACCAGCAATCTAAGATTGGTAGAAATACTTTATCACCTCTCCTAATCTGTGCATTATGCAGTCCTGGTTACTCATGATAAATCATATGTAGCAACGATGTTATGTTTTCTTCAAAATTCCAATATTTTATTTTTTTTTTGGTTAAATGATTAGCTGAAGCTACACGTCTTATATACATTCAAATTTCCCATTTTCTGTGGCAATGTTGTATGTATCGTCCATGCTAAATAAACATTAAATAAATAAATGTAAAAAAAAATTGATGGGCCACATTGAGTATAGTGAAGGATCGCACGTTGCCCACCCCTGAGATAGATAGTACAAGGTAAAATGATAATAGCAGAGGATAATGTAACATAATGCTGTAAGAAATGCGTCACAAAAAGCACACAGGGCCATTAAGAGTAGCTTAAGAGTTTGAGAAGGCAGGCTAACACTACCTATTGACTCCCAGTGTTTGAGCTAAGCTAATTAGCGGTGGGGGAGCTCTGACCGTTACTTCCTTGTTACTGCAGCACAGTCAAAAGAACGGAGTCTGTCTGCTTGTCATGGACTCAGGAGTTAAGCAACATGAAAAGAAAAGTTGGCATATCCCTTTAAATAAATATAATGAGTAGACTGAAGTCAGTACCTGTGAGATGCCACTCACCTGTGGATTAACCCCATGTTGACCTGAGGATGTCACTCACTCATCTGCTGCTCCTGCTGTTTTGTCATCTTCAGAGAAGCTGTGATAGAAGCCCCAAAACTTTGTTTCAGTCCTTTTAGTCAAATAATCAATTCAGTGTTCATGTCTGTGCCGAGGTCCACGCAGCAGGATAAAAGCTAATCAGCACAGCTTAATGCATGCCGTGTTTAACTTAACTTTATTTAAAGAGCACTTTCAAAACAAAGTGCTCAGAAACAACAGGAATTGGAAACATATCGAGCAAACCAAATTAAAAGACAAAAACTTGGCCGAAAAATCTGGGATTAACAAAAGAGTAACATCCTCAAATCTGGACAGACATAGGGAGGTTTGGTGATGCATTTGAGGTCCAGCAACTAAAGTTTTGATGCTTTCAGGTTGGCTTGGTAATTAATATCAGTCAAAGCTAAGAGCATGATGTATTTAAATTTAATTGACCAAACTGGAGAGTAGATTTTGGCTGAACCTTGAAAATAACTTTGAGTGGGGTAAAATTTGTTATTTTTTTTAACTTCTGTGAATTCTCAAAAATATGAAGAATTATACCTGCACTCCAGAGCAATGTTTGCTAAAAATGTAACACAATATTCAAATCTGTGATAAAAACATGATAATTCAGCAAACTAATGTGTGGTGATAGTATCAGCTCAGAAAAATGTACAGAAGATACCTTTAAATAAATCGCTATTGGTGATTTTGAATGCAATATCAAGAAAAATGTTGAATTTTTTCAGTAAGTATTTTGTACATATGTAAGTATGTAATTATTTTACTGTGATGCAGTCATTTGGATTAGTAAGTGGATAAAATTAACATTTGCAGAATAATCAGATAGAATGTAACGGTTATCAGTAAAATGGTAAACTGTGGTAAAATTTCCCACAGTGTCCTATTAAAATTACCGGTAAACCGTGTTTGATCATCACACTGTGTCAGTAACTCACGGTGATGCTGCTCTTTGACTGGAAAAGCCTGAAACATGTGCCTCTACTCCTCGTTGAAGAAGCCGTCTCTCGCAAACAGAGGCGCGCATGAGCAGTTTATAATGTTTGGCCTCTGAAAGTTGGAGTAGCTGGAGCCTCGCTCAGACTCTTACAGGTTTTCCCACTCAAAATGGACAAAGTCTAAAGTCTGGTTGAAGTTTTGATTTTACAAGGATGTCGAGGGGAAACTTATCGACGACAGTCAGCCTGTCTAAAACATGAAGCTGCAGCGAAAGACAAAAATGTGCGTGATTAAAACTGCTGTAACTCCTCACGTAAAGGAGCAGAGAGAGAGGATTTAGTGAACCATACCTGAGTGAATTATAGGCAGTTTATCAGGATTTTCTGTGTAAATAATGTATAAAGGTTGGCAACAACAGCATTAGTATTAATCTGGAGTGTGTTCTTTCCATTCTTTCGCCGTTTATTCACTTTGTTTTGCCATATTTCATCGTAATAGATCATCTTTTTCCGTTATAGTTGGTGTTTTTTGGATTTCATTAATTGTTATTTGGAAATATTGAAGAAGGAGATGTCAAAAAGATCTGCCATGGAAAGGGGAGACCTGAGGAGAGTCATGAAGGGGGCTAACTGCTTCAGGGACTATCGTTAGTAAAACATAAAATGAAATAAAATATAAAGGCCTGGACATGGTCTAATATAAGGAGCTGTAACATGGACACTAATGCTGCAGGCAAACTAAAATGTGTGAGTGTATGTAAAATAGGTTAATTTCTGGCCATCTCAAAAATTTGAACATGTTCATTTCCAATTGTTTATGAAAAGAATCCTGTTTAAAGCTCAGATCAGTTGTTTTTTTCTTGTCATTACACACTGTTTAAGCATTTATAACATAATCCTGACAAATGCTAGAATTTTGTACTTTCTTTTTGGCATGATAGAAGTTTAAACAAATATTCCTAAAGGACTTTTCCTGATACAGTTATTGACAAAAAGACAAAGAACTTTTATGACTATAATATTAAAGAGGTTAAATGATTTCAAGACTGTGTTAAAGTCCTTTTTGAACATTTTGAGCACACTGCAACAATATCGCGGTAATAATGATAACTGGTATAATTTTGGTCACAATAACTGTGAAATGAAATATCCATACCATTACATCCGTATCAGATACCATAGCTCATGTCAAAGAGGCTACTGTGAATGTCTGTGCAGCTGCAGTAAACATGAGAGCACAGCAGCAAAAAGCCAAAATCCAACACTAGAGTTGATTTTTCAGAAAAACAAATCAAAAATATGATCAGAGGACATGTGGATGAATGTTAACTTGTTAAAAAGAAGTATTAGGTACTATTTTAAATATTGTCGCAGTACGAGTTTAACTGCATATGGCCAGTTCCTCCACAGCTGATCCGTATGCTGGATGAGCGAGCTAACTGCTTTCAGGCCACACTCCCCTCGGTCCCATGGCTCCTCTGATCTGGATTCATTTAGCCTTTATTTTAGCTCATTATGCAGGCCCGTGTTATTGCCAGGTTGTATGTGAGGCATTTTGCATTGCTGAAATTGACTCTGGTAATTTAATTTAAAAAATGATCTGCACCCACTAAACAGAAAACAGAACAGGCAAATTAAAACTGATGGCTTTTGAAAGGTGAAATGTATTAGTGTTTTTTTGTTTGTTTTTTTTCACTGTGTGATGAGAAAGAAAAACACCCTCTGGTCATTTTATCTTACCGCTTTATTTATTTCCTCATCCTGCAACAAAGAGCAAAAAGCTCCATCTGAACATGTCAATAAAACAGTTCCTCCCTCCACCTTTACCACAAATCAAATCTGAGGAGCATTTCTGGGGCCATTTTTAGTTTCCAGGAGCAAAGCTGGCTGACTCCTGAAAGCCGCACAAGGCTAGGAAGAGGATGTAGCGCTGCAGTTCAGTAGGTCCATAAGCCGAGGGATAAAAATGTTCTCTGATACTGATCCTGCGGTCGCTCCGGATCCCAAACAGCAGCACGGAGAACTGACAAAAAGCGAGTGTTTATTCTGGCATTCCGGTGGCACTCTGCGGCCTGCCCAAAACAAATAACACCCTATGCAGAGCCCTGATCTTTCTGGAAAACACTCTCCCACCAGTGTGTTTGTGCTTTCCCAAAATGCCATTTATCTGGTCATCAAAGCTGCAGCTGCCTGAGCTGCTGTGTAAGCACTGTGCTGCAGTCTGAGCGGGTACACAGCATGTTGCATTTGTTTATCTGTTTGTTTGAAAGAATGCACATTAATCAACTTTTCTGTAAATGTGCAAAAGAGCAAGCGGGCTGAGTGTGAACTCCAGCTCATGCTGGGATGTGTTAAAATCCGTGAGGTAGTGTTGTTTACATCTGCTGACTGAAGAAAGCATCACCGCACAAACAGAGCCAAACATTAACTAGAGAGGAACCAAACAGCTGAAACTTCTGCCAAGGTAGCTCACATACTACTGTTACATCTGTAAGCAATAGTTAAATGATAAAATTACCATCATAATATGATTCCTTGACCCTGAAAACCAACACCTAGCACTCATAATCATGTTGATATCATTGTTAGACAGTTATTGAGCAGAAACCATCGTTCTCAAATGGTGTTTATCCTAATCACCACCAACATTTTTTTTTTTTTTTACAGACAAATATTTTGTATTGTTTTCAAATTTTACAAATAAACAAAACCTTTCTGAAAGGGTACATATGTTCAAAAATTAAAGCATTTCACTTTCAGAAGGTAACATAAGACATGAAGAACAAAACAGAACAAAGTCAGCACAGACAGTCAGTACGACAGTATACAACACAGTTCTGGGTTTACGTTAGAGCTGCAACTATCGAGTATTTTTGGAATCGAGTACTCTGTCAATTATTTCTTCGAGTACTCGAGTACTCTAACGAAATATACTTTTTGTTTTTAAACAAATAAATCAATTGTATACAGTGCAACATGTTAGGGCTTTCAAATTGAGCAACCAAATGCCGTTTATTCCTCAGAAAAGGATTTTTATTTTAACAACTTTCAAAGTTTAAACCAGTACTGGCTTAAAGTGATATTCCGGGATGGAACAAATTGGGTCCTATCACAAGGTTAAGAGCAGAAATTACCCCTACAGCAGTGTTTCTGTGTCACAGAAGCCCATGTCGCTGCGAGCACACACCCCCTTCGTCCTCCCGTTCTGCTCCTCTGCTGATTTGGCTGGACTCACACGGGGCCATATTTTCCTTGATCAAAAACACAAATAAACGGACTCCCACCGAAAAAGTCTGATATCGGTCTGCATTCACGCTTTATTTAGAGAATTTTCAGCGCGTTACTTTCACACAAAAACACCGCTAAATAAGGGTCTAGTTCTCGTAGCGCCGTGAAACGGCCAACGCGGAAGAGACTCAGCTGTGGCTGAAGAGCCAGAGCTGCAGCTCTGGCTCTTCCGCGGAGGCCGTTCTAAATAAAGCGTGAATGCAGACCGATATCAGACTTTTTCGGTGGGAGTCCGTTTATTTGTGTTTTTGGTCAAGTAAAATATGGCCCCGTCTGACTGCAGCGGAACTCTGCATACGAGCAGAGCCGAAGGAGGAAGAGGGAGTTAGGTCCTAGCGCCCTGGGTTTCTTCTCCACATAAACACTGCTGTAGAGGTAATTTCTGCCCTAACCCTTGATAGGACCCAACTTGTTCAATCCCGGAATATCACTTTAAAACAAAGCCAAGACAACACTGATTTACAAAGCAGTGATATTATTCTGCAATTATATTTGTGAAGTGTGTTCTGGAGGGCATTGTGTAGTTTGGATTGAAATCCTTGATCATGTTCTTAAATCCTGTGTCCTCCACCATGGAAAGAGGACGCATGTCTGTGATGAGCATATTTAAAATGCTGTAATAGTAATTGTTGCAGCCCTAACGACGTGCTATCATGCTAAGCTACGTGCTAGGCTAACTCTGTTTGACATCAGACACACTGCACTGTGTTTGCTTTTCATCCCTTCTTGTAGTGACCACACACTTGGGACACACTCTGCCGTTTCTTCTGTGGACTCTCTCCTTTCTGTCCCTCTCTTTTCTCTTCCTTCATGATTTTCCAAGCCGCGCAGCAGCGGAGGTAGCAGGCGCGTTGTGCCACAGAAATGACCGTCCGTGTCAAACACCGTGCACTGTATAGTAGTCCAGATATATATTTTATATGTATAATTATATATTAAACGAGGCTTCGAGGCACAAAATTTAATTCGAGGATATTTTGTAATCGAGTACTCGCGAATATTCGAGGAATTGTTTCAGCCCTAGTTTACGTTGTTTTTGACAGATAGGATAAAAATGGTTTCCACATTTTTTTGAAGGTAGCAGAGTTAAGGGAGACACTGTATCTGATTCTTTCAATATGTAACAGACTGATCATTTCTTGCAACCAACCATGAAAACTAGGAGTATTCTCAGATTTCCAAAGTGCCAGAATATTTCTCTTTGCCATAACCATGCCATATTGTATAGTCGTACGCTGTAAACAAGACATGCTGTTTAAATGCTGGTCTCTTCCCAAAATAGCTATAGCGGGGTTTGGTACAAAACTATAATCATATATTTCAGAGAAACAATTAAAGACATCCAACCAGAATTTATTCAGCTTAGAACAAGACCAAAACAAATGGCCAAGAGTTCCTTCAGATGATTTACACTTCGGGCAGATAGGGGAGAAGGATGGGTAAAAGGAGCTCAGCTTTGTGCAGAGTATCACCACCAAAATCTAATCATTACCAATATCTCCTGAAAATTTCAGCAAAAGCCATGAAGTGGTTTTTGCGTGATCTTAACGAACATATGAGGCCAAACTGCATTTTCACCACTGTCTTTGATCATTAAGTTAACAGTTCGGTTTGTTTTAAGATGTATTCCTGCCAAAAGTTGATTCTTTATACAACTGACATGAAGCCACAGAGCCACAGAGAATTTTAAGACATAATGTTGGAAGATCACAGGAGATCCAAATTTGAGAGCAAGAGAAAGGAAACTCCAGAGCAGAGACTCACGACTGCTGCTGGGGCGTTTTCCGCCACTTTAACTGTTTTATCGTCCCACGGAAACGTTCAGCAGTCTCTGTGAAAGATTTCCCTGAATTCTCCTTGTTAATCATCACATTGGATTCATCTCTGTCCTTCTCAGCGTGACTGTGTGAGAAGTGAAAGTCCATGACTCCGTGTGTGTTGGAGTGTGTTCCTGCGCTTTAGCTTGGCAGTCAACATTGTGTGGGCAACGCTCCCCCGAGGGCAGAGCCCCACAAAGCAGGTAATGGCAGTGAGCATGCAGATCGCTCCCTGATTTAGCCTGAGAGCGTCTCTAATCGTACGGGGTGTCAGCAGCGTGGTGTCACAGATTAGCTGACTTTTTCTCTTTATTTTCTTTATGATCGTCATCTCCTCTGCCTTCATCGCCTCCTCGGGCAAGGACTGCTGTGCACAGGCCAACATTCACGTTTTATTATCAAGGGCCCAGAGTTATGGCAGCTGGATTATTGCTGTTGTTGTTAACAGCAGCATTTGTTGTATCAGAACATTTGTAGTGATTTTTTTCTAGACCCTGGACAATAACTGATGCAGGGAAAGAGATGAAAAGCAGCAACCTTTCATGTGCATTCCATACAGGATCTTTACAGCTGACAGCCTGGTTCACAAAGACCTAACCTCAGCCTAATGTTTCAATTCTTCACTTCTTTCATTGCTTAGAAATGATCGCTTTTCAACATGGAGTCTTTTTTTCTTTTTTCTTTTCTTGTTCTGCACATCCTATAAGAAACTGATTTTTTTTTTTTTTTGTGAAGATTATTTTTGAGGCATTTTGTGCCTTTATTGACAGGAGAGAGAGACAATGGCTTGTGACAGAGAATTGGAGAAGACACTCTGCAAACTGGCCACATACTGAATATTAACCCAAACCTGCAGAATCTCAGTTTATGGGATGCCTGGTTGCTTACAACTCTGCAAAACCATCAACCTAGAAACTGAGATTTTGGGTCCATCCTAATTTTACGCCTTAGCCCTTGTCTTACCCCTTGTTTTTTGTGCGTTCACGTCTCTCTGTCAATTCTCCGAAGGGCTAAGAAATGAAGACAGACCGGGACCTTGCTTTAAAAGAAGGCATAAGAGCATTTCCCATAATACACCGCGCCTGCTGACACTAAGCAGGGCAGAGACTGAAGGAAGCGTTTAATTATAAGTAATCATTAGATCATGAAGTACATATTAATCATGCTTTTAGTTGTTGTCGCATTTTGAAATTTCTCGTTATAACAAGCTAGCTTTCACAGCTATAGCTACGGTTATTGTTGCATCTGCTTATGTCACAGCCAGCGAGCGACTCTGGATGATGACGTAGCGGAAATCGAGTGGCGTCATTTCTCAGCAGTGTGTTTTCACCCCTTCTCCTTGGCCCTCAAAACAGAGGGCTAAGGGGAAGGGGTAAGACGAAGGGGAAGGACGAAGAGGTACTTGGTGAATGAAAATACAAATATGTCATTTATCCCGTTTTAAGGATGTTCAAAAAGAACTCATGACGAAGTGCTGCTGCACTCGGCTGTATAACGGATGAAAAGTCAATGTGTGAGCCTACAAATTTGAAGTGGAGGACGAGTGAGCTAACTGCTTTGAACATAGCCGACACACAGCACAGCCTTTATTTTTGTTTGCCATCAACTGTGTAGAGCCCAAAATGCTACCATACAGCATTGTTATTGTCCGGTCAGAGTAGAAACTCTGTTTACTGAGGTCAAGAGAGATGCGTACGTGGCTGACAATCAAGCTGCGCCGTTGAATGAAACGGTCCACTGCTCTAGGCGCCCTGCTACACTAAATGTTTTAAATTTTTTCATTTACTCTTCGTTTACGGATATTTATCCCCATGCTTGAATGGTTGTTTGAATATCAAGTGTAAAGTGAGAGCTCTAATATGCTGGTGCCAGTGTCTCGGTCTGATAATGCACTTGGGCAGTAATCGGGAAGTTGCAGGTTGAGCATGTGCAGGTGTCACATGGAGATGTGTCATCGGGTGAGCAGTGGGAGTCAAAGGGTAGTGTTAGCCTGCCTCTGCCTACAGTCATCAGATAAACTCTTCACAAACTCTTTCTGTGCTTGTTGTCACTTTACTGCATTATGTTACTTTATCTCCTGTCGCCGTATTATCTTCTTCCACTCGAAAACAGAGGCTATGTTTTATCGACCTACTCCTGCATTGTTTTTCACTAGAGATTAGGGCTGGACAATAAATCTGATTTTGATTGTGATTTAAATTTTGCCATCCGAAAATCATAAAAACATTATAATCGAAGAAAAACAATTAATATGCCACACAGTGTGGAGTGCCGTGTATGCAAGTTCCTGTGCTTCATAGTGCTTCTGTGTTCCACGTGCAGCCACAGCGAGTGTGTGTGACTTATGTGGATCAATAATACTGTATGTGCCACTCACTGGCTCTTTAAAGTTGTCTTTAAATCAATACTTAAGTTTTTAAATAAATGAACAATTGTGTATATTAACTGTGATTTCAATATCACTTAAAATAATCAAGATTCTTATTTTTACCATCATCGTCCAGCCCTACTAGAGATGTGGCGTTTGTGAACAAGTTGAGTTTTTTGGACAGCTCTTTAAAGAGAACAATGAGGACAGATTCAGTGAGTGAGCCGTTCGTTCTTAAATACAGATTATTTTCAAATTTAAGAATTGCTGGCATATCTTCTTAATTGTCTCCAGATTCTTTAGAGTTTTGTCTCATGAAAGGAAGTGCTCCGTCATGCAGAAATGACATGTAAACACACTGAAGAGCGAATACACCTTTAGAAAGCCTAATACGGGCTCCTCCTGCATTGTCAGCAGCATAAAAACTACCTTACTCCTTGATGATAATATTCATGAATGCATATTGTGCCCTGTAAGTGCTCCTTTAATGCCCACAGCCAGCTGAAGTAGACGCAGATACTCATCAACATTATTCAAGGTGAGACAGAGATAAGCCGATGTTGCGTGATATGATCATATTAGCATGTTAGCAGACTCACAGGCACAGATGCGATGAGCTCCTGTGGATTTCTGAGAGTGCGTGTGGGTTTTGGACTCTGCTCTGCCTGATCAGTGAGGAGTCTTTGATGTGGAGCTGCAGGATCTGACGCTCTGATCCGAAGCATGACAGAGATGACATTAGGTGACGTTAGGGATCTGGTATATCCGTGTTTAATGTTTCTGCACAACATCGTACCTGCATGTTCTCTCCGTGCTCATATTCCCATTCCCCTCTCAGAACAAATTGGCCCGTTCCCATCAGGATAAGCCACAAACATTACCTTTAAATTGACAGTACAATGTATGCTAATGGAGCTGGAGCTGCGGCCTCACTGTGTTTCCCCAAAGTAGTTACAGAGGTGTCTGAGGAAGATGTGGAAAAGCCATTACAACCTAAACTGTGAAAATTGCTACAACCAAATGTGACCACCCTGAGTTATGTGTGTGGCACAGTAACAACAAAGTAGAAGTCGCCTTAAATAGAAAGCCTAACACCTCCCTGCATATAAATCTGTGTATGCTTGCTGCTGCAGCACATTGTTCATTTGTTTACACTGGGCGCCGGCAGGGGCACATTAAGATTAAAGAGGTAACTTTGACCTATGGAAGCTGGAAACAACAGTGACAGAAAAATCAGAAAACAAGAGCAACAGGGGCCGCGGTGAGACTGTGACAAAGGCAGCAGAGGGAGCACGGGTTCAGACTCTGTGCAATGGATCATAACGGTGAAAATATCTCATAACAAGCTTTGGCAAACAGACTGAAGATTTGGTTTGAAAGTCCATCAGTGGTTCATCTTTGGACAAGTGAAACTTAGATCAAGTATTTATGGAGTCAAATGATGATCACAACTTGAATGATATTTACTTTTAAGGCAGCTTTTAGTGAGAAATGCAGACAAAGGGGCTCTATTTGGGAACAAAACAGACAAAATGAGAAAAAAACAACAATACAACAACAATAATAATAGTATTAAAACTAGATATGATAGACGAAGGAGCAAACAAACTCTCCCAGAGGTATTTATTACCCCATGAGCCCTGTCTTGTAAAGTTAACAAGCCCTTTAGAAAACATTGCTGAATCCACATCTGTGTTCGGATCACCCCCCAAAATCAAATCAATTCTTCCCTGTGCCATAAATAATCTTCCCTCGAAGTTTCAACAGAATCTGTTCATCACTTTTCAAGTTGTCCTTTCACAAAGTATCAAATGTTTGCAGGAACTTACTCCTTACCCGAGATAAAGATTTAAAATAGGGGAAGAATAATTCTGGAAAAAAACATGTAAGCATGTTTCCTCCTGTGAAATTTATCACGATTGTTGAGGGAATTCTATTAGAAAAATGCAAAATCCCTTTTTATGTGCTGTACATCAATTATAACTTCAGTTTAGCATTCATCAGAAGTAATATTTTGATCTTTTACTTATTTTAAAATCTTAAATGTAGACATCTAATGGTGATTCTGATAGACTATTTGAAGATACAAACACATACATGCATAATCTTACCTATAATCAATAAAATGATTCATCAATCAGCCTCCTTGTATCATACCAGGTAGAGCTGGGCAAAATATCGAATAAATCGATTAATTCGAATTATTTTCTGCAGAAGAATTAAAAAATTAAAAATCGGAAAAAAAATTTCTTGCCTGAGTCCCATTGTATGTAGTTGCAATTTTTGAAAAAATTGGCCTTGTAGGGTTTGCACAAGCACTTTTATAGGCTTGTATTTGTTATTTTAGTAGGTAGAGAGTTTCATGCTAATACTGTAAAAACACCTCAGCCTTTTAGTGTTTATGTAGACAAACCTGCCTACGTTTATACTACATAATCAACCTTTTATGACCCAGACTTTGACTTTAAGAGGGAAACATTTAGACAACATAAAGGCAAAACTTGATTTGTTTCGTTTTTATGTCACTGGGAGTTTTGTTTCTGTTGGGAAACAAAAATCGATTAAAATCGTAAATCGAGTGTTGTGGAAAAAAATTGAGGATTTTATTTCAAGGCCATATCGCCCAGCCCTAATACCAGATCATAACAGATGTTATCTCAAGACACTTAACTTGATTGGAACTGAGCAATTGATTGTCTTTTCACTGTTGAATAAATAAATGAAATCGTTATTGCCCTGAGGGAAATTAACTAACTTAACTAAATAAACTATAAAGGACATCAACAAACACGTAGGACAGCATAATAACGTAAAACAGATAGCCCAAAACTTTTAAAGATGACAGTAATGAATTAAGAAGAAGAATATATCATTAAAGCATCACATGACTAAATGTTAGCCAGATCTTTGTCTGAAATTTAGAATCCAGAATCTGACCACCAACAATATTAAATTACATTCACGTTGCATTTTGATCGACATTGCCTTAAAATTTAGACAAAATCAAACTTTTTGAGTTATGTTGAGTTATGTAAGCATTTTTCCTCCTGTCATCAATTGATCAACCAATCAATCAATTATTTGTATAGTGCAAGGTCATTGAACTATTATCTGAAGTCCCTTAACGGTGCTATGAGGAGAATCTATTTTCGGTGACATAAAGACTCTGCTACCCATGAGCATGCACAGTGACTGTCGTAAAGACGTGACCCAAGCCAAAGCGTGCGTTTGTTGTGATGCTAATGAATGCAGCTCAGACCTTCCTCAGAACTCTGCATTGCTTTACAACTTCTTTTTTCAACAACTTACATGATGCAAAGCCACGAGGTAATGTATCTCTTTCTAGTTACGTAGCGGTAGTTTTTGATGTGTGACAACAAGCAATTTTTGGAAAACTTAGTATCATTGTTTTGTAGCCCGGCTATATATCGCTACTTACAGCCCGGTGCTCTAAGACGTGTCCGAATAATATATATTTGCTCTAGTTTTAATTGTCTTGTTGAGTATCCAGACCAGTCCAGCCCTGTCCGACTTGACCGCAAAACTAAGGAATAGCATTTATAGGTAACCTATTTTGATGCTATAAAACTCATCTTAAAGTGTGTATTTCCATCAGGCATATATCTAAAAGTGAGGCTTTTTTTGTAATAACTTAGAAACTCCTCATAGCATCTTTAAGTAAGGGCCGTGCACTCAGAGACATTCAGGCAGAAGATTTTAATGGAATAGGTGCTTCATTCTCATGGAAACGGCACTTCCGGTGCCCGAATACGCACATCCTTGAAAACAGGTCCCAGAGTGGATGAATCTGAAAATACTGGCCTGTGTTTACCAAATAAGCTTAGCTTCATTAACGATGACATCATAGCCCCACTTCTCCCATACAGGGATACACCGTTCTTAAATGCAAGTTGAGAAGAGTAGAAGAAGATACTACCATGACTGTACAAAATAACCCAACGCTGTGAAGAAAAACAAGTCACAGCAAGCATGCATATCTGATGACTTGATGACTGTAGCCAGAGGCAGGCTAACACTTCCCATTGACTCTCAGTGTTTGAGCTAAGCTAATTAGTGGTAGGTAAGCATTGCCTATCTTTTCTTTGTTCCAGTCAAACGCATGGTGTCTATTTGCTTGTCATGGACTCAGGAAAGAGGAGAGTTGGTAAAATAGTTGGCATATTCGTTTAAACCACATGTACTTAACCTCAAAACAACCCAAAAAGTTGTAGAATGCAGTGTTGCGTTCATGCTGCAGAAGCTCCTGTGCATGTTTTGGCTTAACAGCACAATCTTGCCACAGAGCCACTTACAGCCCTGGCATATGTACCACAGCTTTTTTACTGTTTTGATGAGACTGGACACAATACTTAAACAGTTTTGAATGTTTTTGGCTCTCTGTGGACAGGGCCTCATCAAACTGAATCCAAGATTTGTCCGTGGATTCAGTCAAATGACAAAGTCCAGCACCAATTAGGCTGAGCAGGGAAGAAGGAGGAATCCAAATCATCTAATCAGATGTTTACTAAAGAATTGTGGATTTGAGGCTTTGTTTGAGACGCATATATACAAAAACAGATCTCACAAAATGAAGCTTTTAACAGAGAAAATAAGGTGTTTATCTCCAGACCCAGACCCTGTCCTCATGATTCCTGTGTCTTTATATTTTGTCAACAAACTTTCTCAGCAGGTCTTCAACACAATTTCTGTTAGCTGCGGTGAGTCGAACACGTTGACTCGGGTAAAATCTTGTTTGCTTTGACTTTCTTCTCCTTCTAGATTCTCCCTTTGATCACGCCGCTTTCTGCTTGTTTCCTCCCACATTCAACAAATATACAATCACAGGGAGCAGAGAGCACGCCGCCCATTTATACCGATGTGAGTGTGGACCCCAGCAAGCTTCACAGTCACAGAGGCTAATTGGAATCCAAATATAGAATAATAAACCTGTGCTTTGCCCACACGGTTGGTCGTCATGGTTATACCTCCTCGGGGAAAGAGTTTGAATGCCGGCACCAGTCAGACTCATGGCTGTGCAGACGTTTTTTTTTTTCCTCCATGTGTTTGAGTTTGCATGTGTGTTTCTGGCCTGTCAGTGCGGCACATCAGTGGTGGTAACAGGCGGTCCCAGTGGAGGGCAGACTGACAGCTAGGTAATGATCAAAGGGGCCGTTTCCTGTGTTTCATGTGTGGCTCACAGAGATACATCTGTAATGCTGGGGCTCCACTACGGTTTTTTTCAAGGGCTGGAGTTGCAGATAGCTTTCACCTTTTTCAAACACAGTGATATGCCGGAGTAAGGACTAAGTTGTTTAACAGACTCACAAGGCAGCCATTTCCCCTGATGTTAGAGTTCTGGGTTTACAACCATATCAATCTTTGAATTAATCCTGTCCCAAAGTTTCTTGGTTGCAGAGTGGCTTTAGTGATTTAAAAGGTAAAAACTGCACTGTCATCCAACAACCAGAATTTCTACAGAATCTGTCAGCCACTGCTAGATAGCAGGTAGAATTAGCATCCTAACTCTCAAGCTAACCCATACATGAAATTGACCTTTTTCCTTTTGAATCAGGTCATCAAATAGCAATTTTAACCTTAATCTAAGCATCAGTTACCTTCTGATGGACTTCATTGTGTTTATGAAAATATTCACCTATTTAGAGTTATTCACATTCCAAAAAAGCTGGGACAGAAGAAACTAGATCAATCAGTCAGTTATGGTGTTATTTCGGCACTTTACAAGAGAGCAGGCTGAAGATTAACTCTTCATTTTATGCACACAAATACATATATGTATTTGTATTTATATAAATACATCCAGAGATGTATCCATCCAGGCAGAGATAAAGAGACTAAAATCGCTTATGTTTCTGCTGAATATATATTTAGTCAATCTACATATATATGCACTATATTTTGTCTTAATGCATATAAATTTATGAAAGGTTAGCATCTTTATATAGAGGGTAGAGAGGTCAGAATCAGAACCAGAATGGCCTTTAATGTCATTATACAGAATGAGATTCTCCTTTTCAGTGCAATGGATGGATAGTTAAGGAAAAAATATAGTACAAAAATAGTATTAGTATAAAAGGTTGTAAGAAGACTTTAAATGTACAAGATATATACAAGATGAAATAAAATCCTACCGGACAATGCAATTGAGGCTCTATGTACGTCAACCTGGGGAGTGTTAGTGCCCATGGCATGGGTAACTTGCACACCTGTGAGGGCACCATTAAGGCTGAAAGGTACATGCAGGTTTTGGAGCAACATGCTGTGATCTAAGCAATGTCTGATTAAGGGACTGATGTAAAGACACTTCCTGCAGGTTGTTGCAACACAGTGGCTTCAGAGTTAAAGAGTGCAGGTACCAGACTGACCTGCAGTCCATATCCTCTCCCATTAAAAAGCATTTTGAAGCACAAAATACCACAGCTGAGAGCAAGAACTGTTGAGAAGCTGAAGTCATATATCAAGTAAGAATGGCAAGGAATCCCAGCTACAAGCTTCAACAGTTAGTGTCCTCTGTTCACAAACACTTACTGAGTGTTGTAAAAAGTAAAAGTGGTATAACACAGTGGTAAACATGCCTCTGTCCCAGCATTTTTGGAGTGTGTTAAAGGCATCAAATTTAAAACAAATATGGAAATATTTGCAAAATGCAATGAAGTGCATCAGTTTGATCATTAAATATCTTGTCTTTGCAGTCCATTCAGATGAAAATATATGTTGGAAAGGATACAGGAATAATTGTTTTCAGTTTATTTTTAACATTTTACACAACATTCCAACTTGGAATTGGGGTTTGCATATTGCAAGTCACGGCGGCACGTTGGTGGAGCAGGTAGTTCCTGTTTGATCCCCGGGTCAGGCTGGGCCTTTCTGTGTGTGGTTTGCATGTTCTTCCTGTGCTTGCATGGGTGCCTGCTGGTCACTTTTTTGGTCCCACAGACCAAAAACATGTTCATTAGGTTAATTGGTGACTCCAAATTGCCCTTAGGTATGAGTCTGTCTGTCTCTCTATGTCGCCCTGTGATTGGCTGGCAGCTGGTTCAGGGTGTTCCCCGCCTCATTCCCAATGACAGCTGAGATAGTCTCCACCCCCCACTATATTAGAGCCTTATACTGATATTAATATGTTGATGCCTTGAAGTGGTTAAGAATTAAACAACCCTCAGTCTCTATAAATCAAAAACAACCAAATGAGCTGTGGCCCTGTGCTGGTCTGCGGTCCATTGGTTGAGAACCTCTGCCTCACATTAACAGCTATAAAAATATCCCTCAGATTCAGTCTGCGGTCACTCTGCTCCTCCCCCCTCCTAATAAAAATCTCTGCCGCCTGCGACTCTGTCATCTCAAACTGTCATCTGAGCTGTATCACACATCTATAAAATATTAACTTGGGGAAGAGACACAGGCAAAGCCACCCAGTCTGTCTCCATTTGACCCCTCCCCCCTCCCCGAGTAAGCAGGACTATCTCTCTGACTCAGGTGCCAGGCCACTCGCAGATATCTTACCCTCCATCTTGTGTCCACAGTTGCCAGCGGCTGCGTGGTCGGGGTTTGTACTCGGCTCCGCTCTGTTCAGCCTGCCAGCTTCTGTTTAATCAATTGGAGCAATTCAGATTGTATTTGAGAGCGGCCAAATCTCATCTCAGGTTGGATGTTGTTGGAAATGAAGTGCATCCTTGAGGACGGCAGCAAAAACAGCTTCACTTTATCTGTAAGATTAAAACTTCAGGGTCAGGGTAATCTGTCTTAATGAAACTGTCAAGTAATTCAAGAATCTGTAAACTGAGCGCTGTCACAGCCGCAGCCTCGGGAAGCCTCGTGTGTGAGTGTGTGTTATAGCTGCCTGAATTTATACATGATTTTTAAGTGACTGATTGGCAGACTAGAGGGCAATGTGATTGCTATGAGAGGTAAATCATCCAGCAATTAACCAATGTTAAGGTAATTACATAGCCAATCAAATAATACTACTCCAAGCAGGTAGAGGAGGCATGCAGAGCTGATTTAATCGTCTTCAAGATCCACTTTATGCACTCTGAGGTCTGATCTCATAGCCTCTTAATTTTGCAGGAGCAGCAGTATTTTCTTAGTTTTTTTCTTGTACAGGGGTGGTTATTTGAAAAATCCCACCTGGCCTGCTGATGGCCTTGGCAGTGTTCTGGCAAAAATCAATACTTCTTCTTCTTGGTCCAGTCCTGATTGGCAGAAATGACTCTCTAAAAAATGAAGTTTAGACCTTCCTACTTACAATTGGACAAATGTGATGCGGAGTTAAGGGAAAATGTTCATGTAAACATATTAAAAAATGACCAAAACAAAGAAGAGAGCTTGTTACGCCTGTTTTGTTGGGCTGCTTGGTGAGCCTTTTGACACTGCTGTCAATCGTTAGCATCTTGACACATTTTTTTGATTAAAAACGATATTTTGTTTATTCTGTGCACCTTTGTGCATGCTTGTACCGAACTCCAGCGTTGTTGGTTGTTTTGACTCTTCTGAATATTCTCTTTCCAGCAAAGTTTGTATCAAACTTGGCTTATAGTTTGAAAGTCCCTTTGTGGTTTGATTTTTGGCTTGTCTTGTCTTTTGTTGTCATCTTTTAGTGGATATTTTCTCGGGGTTTATTTATCTGTTCTCCAGTGTTAAAGTTAATGTGAAAAGGCAAACTTTGCTTTTTAAGGGGAGTTCTTGAGGCTGACTGTTAAAGCCAGGCTTCATTAGGCCTCATATTAAAGTAGGGATTCTTCCAGGTGGATAATTCTAAGGAGTCTGTATTTTGCTTTTAACTCTGGGTTATTTTGTTTTTGAAGATTGCAATAAAAACTTCCCCACTTTCCCTGACAGGAACCTGCCTGGTCCCTGATGGGGTCTGCTCACCCTGGCAGTCATGTGGCCTTTTTCCATTAGCCCTACTCTACTATACTCGACTCTATCCGGCTCTACTCTACTCGCCTTGTGCTACTCTTTTATTAGCCCCAGTCTCCTGCCCAATGGGGTGCAGTGTCGCTGTAAACAGCTGAGCAGCACTGCGGTGACGTCATTTTGAGTGTGACACAACAATCTGTGGCTTTTTGTCACAAACTGAGAAAAAAAGGAAAGCAGGAGAAGGCTGCAGGTGGCAAGAAGAAATACCCCTTGAGAAGCACAGGAGAGTTTTGGAAGCTATACAACAGAATGAAGCTAAGGATGAGAGCAATCTAGCTGCAAAGAAAAGACGTATGAGGGTAAGCTAATGGTAGTTACCGCTAGCATGCTAGGTCATCTTGCTCATGACTCATCGATGATGACGTTGTCTGACCAATCAGTAGCCGGCAGTCGGTGACGTCATCTTTCAGTATCGACTCAGCTCGCTTGGAACCAGAGCTGAGTAGGTACTAAAACTAGCTTGTTTTAGGAGGTACCAGGCCAGTGGAAACACGCTGCAAATTTAGTAAGGCCGAGTAGAGTAGGGCCAAGGTGGGCTAGTGGAAAAGGGCCAATAGATTGTAAACTCTGGGTTATATTGGGGCTATATTTTGGCTCTCACTTCATTTGGCAACTGATTTACTATCTAAGGAAAAGCAGATGCTGTGTCATCTTATGAGGGAAGCACCATCTCATTGAGACACCCTGCAAATGCCTTAAATGAACATTTTCGTCAATTGATTTTAGGCAAAAACTCAGAGAGGAGGCAGGCCTTTCATGGCTGGGAGTTAGCTGGGAGGGGAAAATTTAAGCTGCTGGATCTGTAGGTTCGAGAAATGTGGCCGAAGCAAACTTGTGTTTTGTTCAGAGAAGTATTGAATCTTGTCAAGGAGGCTTGTTAAACACACTTAAAGGCCTATGAAACTTGGTATTGCTTTTTTAAGAAGCTAAACATTATGTAACAGGTGAGTGACACTCGTGTATGAATTATTATTACCTGCTATGAGTTAATAAGCTCATGGGACAGCTTGTTTGCTCCTGACTTTTCATATCAGACGGGATTTATGTTGAGAACAGCTGCAGGCTTTAGTTATGGAAAAAGTTTAAAACAATTTGACAATGTAATTATAGTCTAACTGTAATATCACCGAAGATTGTTCAATATCAAATTATTCAATAGTAAATGTGTCAACATTTGTCTCTCCTGGGAAAAAAAACTATCTTGGGTAAATTACCTTTGAAACCTTAAATTCATGTTATTTGGATTCAATTTGACAGACCATAATAAATCTATAAATGCCCATGTTTCATATAAACAAATTCCATTTTTTTAATTGCATTTTAATCCATTGCCTCCATGATTTGTATAATTGTGACAGTATGAAGGAGGATCTTGTCATGTTTTGTCATGGTAGATCATTTATATTAAAAAATGCAAATATAAAAACAAGGAGGAGATTATTTAGCTGACTGTGGTGTGAACATAAATGTGTTTTTAGTGAGGGTCCCTTTTCCACAGTTGTGTTTTTGCTGCAAAGTCATTTTGTGTCACATCCTGACGTCGGTTGGTATGTAAATGTGAGTTGAAGCAAAGCTCGATTTGTGACATTTTGGGGTCAGAATTTTGACACAGGCTGTTTTTGGTCGACTCGGCTCAGCTGCTGGTGGACGTGTGACAGTTTGATCTGAAGGCACCGTGTTTAATTTAAGACCAAATATTTCAGAACTTAATGCTTTTTGGCATTTCCTGCTTTATATTGTTGAATATATTGTGTGGGAGATTGAGACCGAAGGACAATGACAAGAAATGTTATTTAAACACTTAAAATGGATATGTTTCATTTCCTGGTCTTCAGCTACACACAGTGTCCTGTATCTTGGTTTTAAAAGAGCTACACATCCCCCAAATTAAAAACACACCTTCGACTCTTGTCTCATTTTGCAGACTCAATTGTCAACAAATGAAATGTTTTGAATTGTTTAGTGTTGAAAGTACATTCCACTTTTTAGTCTGACTCCACCATTATAGAGGGTTTTGTTTGGTTTTGTCGTACAAAAATTCAAACACCTGAATTTGACTTTTTTGAAGCATAAAATGTTTGAATGAGCTCCAAATGGAAAAGTATTTTCAAAAATATGGTTATATATGTATTTACATGTCATGATGTATTCTGGAATAAAGTAGGATAGTAGGGGTGTAAAATGTGGTGTTTGCATGTCCACCAAGTGCATGGGTGGGATCTCTCTGGGTACTACAACTTCCTACTACAGGCCAAAACATGCTCATTAGGTTAAGTGGTGACTTTAAATTGCCCTTAGATCGAGTGTGGGCGTGAATTGTTTTCCATCTCTCTGTGTGGCTCTGTGATTGACCAGAGGTTCAGGGAGTACTTGGGTTTTTAATAACCAGTATTATCATGATACAATATCAATTGCCTGAACAACAATACTGATTTTTGCTGATACCACAAAGCCAACAAGAAAATACTGTTTTCAGACTACATTTATGATGTGATAAAAGTGAGTTTTGAGTGTTTCATTGCTTTGATTTTCTGTTTTAATTAGAAAACAGAGTTTTTTTTCTTTTGAATAGGATTAAAACATGTGTATCTGTTATCTAGAAACCAACCTTTTTTAAACCCTCTCTCTTTCTCTGCATTCCGATGTTTTTTTTTAGTACTAATTTCTACATTTTTTATACAACAATCAACATCATGATTTAGTCTTTTACAAAATTTCCAAATTCTATTTGAATACATTGACACTGAGATGTGGAGTTTATACAGTTCTGGAATTGTTTGTGACAGTACGTTCTCCCAGTCAATTCCTACTGCCTGTCAAATGTTTGTAACACTGCTGACTTTTCAACTGTATTAAAGAGTTGCATTTCTTTTGCAATGTAGCAAACAACACTGTTTGTGAGCGTGCACCATTTTGTGCTAATTTATCTAGATTTACTTTGCCGACCAAACGCCTCAGTAAGCGCTAACTGTCAGGACGAAGGCTCTTCTGCACATTCCCATCTCTGTCGCCACTAGTTTCAAACAAATGCGACATATCAGCTCGTCTGTGTTTATGGGCTCACACCTTGTTCATTCTGTTTAAAACCAAAATATTCTCACTCTGGGGCTGTGGCAGCCGGCTTAAGAACCGTAACTTTCATGCCTTAATTCATATCAGTGTTTGTTTCCTTGTTACTCCTCAGGATGCTCACTTCAGCTCTCTGGTGTGTGTACGCATGAGCGGCCCTGCCTCCCTTACAAAGATTGAATGAATGACAAATGCTCACTCCGCTATAAATCTGCTAAATCCGCTATAGAACCAATGCACCCAGGTGCTGAGAAGGTTGCACTGTGTGACCCATCTTCTCATCCAGCCTGTTTGGTAGAAAAAGAGGAGGAAAACAAACATGCATACACGTGTCAACTTATGGAGGCCGGCAAACTTACTGAGGACGCTTTTATTTATCGTGCGGTTATTGATTTATTGAATATCGTGACAGGCCTAGTCATACTGGTTTGCAGTAGGAATTTCAAAGTAAAGTTGCAATTTTAATCAATATGTTGACTTTCACTTGATCTGATTGGATCATTAATTTGAACATCAACATATTCTTTTAAATTTTTCACACCCCTATGAGCATGCTCATGTTCAGCCCTCCCCAATTGTCAGCAGGGCTTGGCTTTTGGCAGTTTAGATACTGTACGTTCCTGCTTCTTTGACTAATGACAGACTGCAAATTAACTATGCAGCTGACCAGGAGCAGGATCATCAAGTCCCAGTATTACTGACTAAAAGTTGTTTTTCTCTCCAATGATGAGTGAACATCACATTTAGTACTTTCTCTGGCACAAATTGCAAAAGATTGTGAATAATCAGCACAGCCTCCCACGGGAATAACCTGTTTCTTTTTCATTTTCATTTCCTGATTACACAAATATGTTCTGTGTCCAACACTGTAATGTCCATCTAAAGCCTCGACAGTCACCACGCCAGCTGTTACACATCTCAGTCCGTCTTTTTCTTCCACAGATAACTTGTCATCAAACACCACTGAACCCAGAGCTGACCCTCTTTTTTACCCACTCAAGCTGGCAGCTGATCCCTCTGAAAAACCAACAGAATCGGCGAAAGATGGTTGGGGGGGGATAGCTGGCAAGCATGAAAAGCTCCACATGATTGATAGCCATTTGTTTTGCCCGCTTAATACAACATAAACTCTCCAGCGATTCATCACCACAGCGAGGCTTTTCCACGGTGCCGCCGCGAAGCCCACTAAAAATAATTCATTTTCTGCGAGCCACGAGCCAGGCACTAATGTTAAATATTCATGCGGGTCCGGTCTAAATGATGTGGCCATTGGCACACAGTTAGAGCACACTCGGCGGAAGGGAGGAAATGTCAAGCTGTGAATAAATGAAAGCAGTGAAGCCGTATATTACCCTGCCATTGTGAATTTACTATAGTTGCCATTTTGTGCGGCCACTTCAAATGGATCTCTTGTATAATCAATACACTCAGTAAAACACGGAGCATATTGCCACGTTGGCGATAATCTGGAGCCGTTGTGTTTGCTCATCCTTTATTCACTGTTTGTGTTTGTCGCCTAATTTGTGCCTCATGAATGTTAACAGCGGACTTGCAGCCGTAATAGCCGCCGCGTTGGGAGAAACAGACTACCAAAGCAGGTGCGTTTCCTCTCTCCGAAGACGTCGATGCACCACGAACTCCCCCTGTCACATGAAATCAATACGGCGTGTGCCTGCGCGTCTGTTATGGTTTGATTTGTATTGACTGACGCATCAGGAAGAGGCATTCGTTTCTGCTTTCCTCACTGATGTGGCGAAGATGTTGTCATGGTGGTGCAGAGATTGTTTCGGGATGCTATAGGTCATCTTCTGTCATGATATCAGTAAGCACAGCGGAGGGAAAGGGCAAAATATAATAGAGCGAACTGGGTTGAGTATCCATTTAGTTGAACTCAGATAGAGAGCATAATGTCCACGGTGCATCATTCGGCTGGAATGGGAAATGTTAAATGGCCTCATATTGACAGACGCACTCCACCAGTATTCATTTTTATCACACACACACATTACCGTCACTGGCTCTCACACACACACATTTCTTCCCGCAGTCTCTGACTAATGAGGCCTGGGGCTGGAGATGGTTCCATCAAGGAACTTCCCCCTTCTTTCTCTCTCGCCGTCCCTCGTGCACACATCCTCACACTCGCACCGGCTCTCCCTGCTCCCTCAAACATGCACCTGATTGATAGCAGTGATTTGACTGAGAAAAGGGAAATGGGAAATTGAAAAATGGTGGGAGAAGATTGGAAACAACGTGCTGATTATAAACTCTGTGCGGAAACAAAGGGCCTCCCCTCCTGCCTTTTCTCTTAGCGCCCTGGTAGCAGGTGTGTGTCTGACAGGTGCCTGATTGAGGCGCACAAAAGACATTACAACTGCAAACAAATGGACGTGTTTAGCGTCCCCGGATGCAGTTAACGTTTTGGGCTGATAGATGTGATTATGAGCGTACGAGCGGAGGCAGCGGTGGAATGGGCACAGGTGTTAGCGGGAGAGGAGCCGAGAAGGAGGCATGTTATTGCTGTGATGATGATAATCCGTCTGTACAATTAATGGTATGTCACAGCCAAGGTCATCAGCCTCGGGGGATGTATTTAATATGTTTCTTATTGTAATAATGGAGCCTCTCTCTGCTGGGGACGGATTCACGGGGAGCGTGAGACCACACAGATTTATCATCAGAGTAGCAAAAAGAGAAAATTCAGCAGGAACTACTCAGAGGTGGTGATGTTGGGTTTGTTTCCTCTATTGTTGAAGTGTGGCAGTGGACTGAGCTGTGCTAGCTTTACACACCAGACCGAAAGGTCCATTTACCCACCACAGAAATATTTCACTAGTCCATCACAGACCAATCATATCAAGCCACAGTATGATATAGCAGCTTGTTAGCTGTTAGCTTAAACTACATTTCAGTCCTAAGACTATCATCTTACATTAAATTATACCACACAGATAGACCTGTTCCCATAACAAATTTGGCTGGACGATAATTGTCAAAAAAATGATTGCTGATAAACAATATTATTGATATTTTATTATCTTGAAACTCCCCCCCCCCCCCCAAGATTGAATAGCTGACAGATGCTCACTCTGCTATAAAACCAACGCACCCCAGTGTTGAGACAGTTGCACAGAGTGAGCTATCTTCTCATCCAGCCTGTTTGGTAGAAAGAGAGGAAGAAAACAAACATGCATGCACAAGTCAATTTATAGAGGCCGGCAAACTTACCCAGTACGTTTTTATTTATCGTGCGGTTAATTGATTTATTGATTATCGTGACAGGCCTACACACAGATGTATCATTTTCCACTTTTATGTGACATGAACCTCGTCAACGACAGTCCCCAACAAGTTCCACTGGTAAACTTTTGAGTAGAGCAGATTTCAACAGGTATCGTTGAGTAACCACGACTCTGGTCCACCATGGACTAACTGGCATCTTCTGCGGAGGATTTCCGCATCTCTCCCAGTTTCCTAGCAGTGATCCCAGACTTACCAGCTTCTCTGACTTGATCATCCATGAGAGCAACAAGCGGAGACACAACTATCACAATGGGGTTTGAAGTCCTTCCCATCATTTTCACAACTAGAGGAGTCAGTTGGAAGGTCAAACTGTTATAGTTGCAGTGTGTAGAATTTGGCAGCACTTCACCGAACAGAAATGGTGAATATAGTGTATAATGTTTCTATTTGCATGTAAAGTCCATCAAAAAGGGGGACAATCATCCACATAAAACGTTTGTTTTATTTTTATTTAGTTAGGAAAAGCTTTAAAAAATGTACATTACTGCAGACCGTGCTCATTTAGGCCAACATAACGATCCGCCATATTATCTACAGGTGGGTTTGGGGGACAAAAAGAGCGAAACGCAATTTTTGAACATGAGTCCACAAAAGTTTACTAAACCTATAACCATCATCTTAACTGGCCTATAATCTATCAAAGTAAATGTTACAAATATGAATGAAAAACCCCACACCTTGTAACTGTTGTAAATGATGCCCTCTTTACGATACTTCTTGGTCTTCACCAGCTGTTATCGCTTAGTGATGCGACGTGATGCGAAGAAACTGACGGGCTCATTCCAAAATCTGAACACTAGATGTAGCTAAACTGCCAATTTCTACACACTGCACCTTTAATGAAACCGGTCAGGAGAAGAGCAAAAACATGATTACCTGTAAGAAAAGCTTTAAGTGATGTTCTTTGCTCCTCTTGAATAAAGTGAGTCCATTTCTGATGAAACCGTAGATATAGCTGCCACTTCGGAAGCCGCCATTGTTTTCAAACATGTAGTCACTTCCTGCTGTTGTTGCGTCTGCAGCTCCGCCTCTTTCTCCTGATTGGTTGTTCAGCTTTTAGCCTCGTAAAGTTGTAGAGTATCAGAAAGGATTCTTTAATAATAGTCTGAGTCTGATCACAATGAGAGATGGACGTGAGGCCTAATGACTTTGATTTATGTAGATTTATTTTAGTTCAAACCCTTGACTCTGACGTATGATCCAATATCTGTACCCAGGTCATCCTCGTGTCAGAGTGGACATTTGAGTAAGAAAGCCAGTGAAAGATTACTCAGTGATTTGTTTTGAAGAATGAGCTGTGAAACAATGCTCCTTTAACGCACCGGTTTCTAAAACACCCTCACTTTCCCGACGCCACCACCAGATATTCTGCTCTTTTCTTGCAGCAGGATGAAAAACAATAGCACTTTTATCGGGGTGGAATAAATTACCCACCACCCTCAGAGCGTTCCATAAATGAGGGAGCGTCTTGGCGGAGGGCCCTGGTGGGTTTAATATTCTCTGAGAGCTTCCAGACAGTGAGTGGTGGTGCAGCAGCTGTCTCTTGACCCTGCCGGACCCCCACTTACCCCTCTGACCGGCTCCTTTCCACCGGGCCGGCTGTGGCGATGACAAGGCTGTCAGAAGCTTCTCCTAATGTCCTAATTACCCCTCACACACACAGGGAGGCTCGCGCACGTGTGTGCTCTTTCACTGTGAGTAAGCAGATACTGACAGGCTGAAGCGCAGACGCACGCTCATGCTAATCGCTCTGCTAACATTGCTCATGGGTTTTCCTGGCAGGAGCCCACACTATAGGTGCAGAACAGGAGGAACTCCTCTCCAAAGACTCTTCGCAGGCTTTGATTCCTGTTGTTCTGCTCGAGTTTTGATCCGTGTTGAATCACAGCTCCTGTTTCTCTCCTGTGGTAACAAACGCCGCTCTCCCGCCGCAACTTTCTGCTTTTTACAAAACACAGGCTGAAAAAGAGGCTTCCAATCTTCCCCTGCCGCCTCCGAGGAGAGAGAAACGCTGGGAAAAAAAAAAGAAAATGCAGCGTCACCCGAAAATAGACGAGCTGAATGAGATGTGATGAGTCACTCCGCCAGAGGTTAAGCTTCTCGGAGGATTTAGGCGGAGGGGGGATCTCTCCTCTGCTGCACAGTTTTGGGTTTCAGAGCACACGGCTGCCGATGCTGCACTTAAGTCCATGCTCAGTCAGGCAGGCTTGTTAACATAACAGAGTGAATGATTGTGCCTCGCAGGAAAAAGGAAATCTTTGTACCTCCCAGCAAATGCAGTTGCATGGTGATTTATGGAGCTCTGAAGTTACGGCATTGGTCACAGTCAGCGTGGCTTAATAGTGTGTTACTATAATGCTCTTCCTGCCTGGTATTATGTTGATTCAAGGCATCCAGCTTGGTTTACTGTCAAATTATCCTCAGATATGTGTGTCAGTGTGACGAGGAGCTTTTTTGAAATAATTCTGTAACGGGATGCTGCTGTGTTTGTGTTCTGTGAGGCAGGCTGGAGCCAATGGCAAAAATAAAATCAGCAGCACAAACTCTACCTGAGCTCCTATTAAAGCTCCTTTTTTTTTATAAAGGGACTGTGAGGAGTTTCTAAGTAATTACAAAAAAGTCTCACTTTTAGATATTTGCCTGATTGAAATACACACTTTAAGATGAGTTTTATGGCATCAAAATAGGTTATCTATAAATGCTATTCTTTAGCTTTGTGGTCGGGTCCGACAGGGCTGGACTGGCCTGGATACTCAACTTTGGGAACAAGACAATTAAAACTAGAGCAAATTTATATTATTCGGACACGTCTTAAGCACCGGGCTGTAAGTAGCGATATATAGCCGGCTACAAAACCACGATACTAAGTTTTCCAGAAATTGCTTGTTGTCACGCATCAAAAACTACTGCTATGTAACTAGAAAGACGTACATTACCTCGTCGCTTTGCATCCTGTAAGTTGTTGAAAAAAGAAGTTGTAAAACAATGCAGAGTTCTGAGGAAGGTCCAAGCTGCATAACAACAAACACACGCTTTGGATTGCACACATCTTTTGGTGCGTTCCAGTTGTAGTCAGAAGTAGGAATTTCCGGGTTCTGAGTAGGAAACTGCAACTGGAACGCCCCCCAAAGTCGGAATTTGGGAAACCTCGGTGAAACCTCGCCACCCCCGAGTTGACAATCGAAGATGGATGCCCCCAGTGTGAACAGTTATTTAGCTCCTGTAATAATCCATTTATTCGCACTTCTGACTGGGGTGTGTCGCTCTAGATCAGCTGTATACATAGTATTGTCAGACTTATATTTACAAAAATGCTGTCATAGAAGGAGCAGTAGCCATAATTTTATTTCAATTTGTTCATATTTTTATATATATCTGCAAGTTGTTTTGCTGTTTTACTTTTTGATATGATCCATGGCCCATGACTGACAAGGGCCCCTAGAGAATATTCATCAGTATTTTTTTTACAGCTAATTAAATTAACTTTTGGGCAAAGGTCTTTGAAGTTTTTATTCTCTTTGCATGCAAAAATACCAAGTTTTTAATCACAAAAAACAAAATCAAGATGTGTTTTTCATCTGCTAACACCCATGAAATAATATTTTTATCTGTAAGAAGGCCCTTTTGAACATTTACTTGATAATATTGTTTAACTATTTCTTCATACCAAATAGCATGTTAAAATATTTTGATCTTTTGAAAAAAACAGGTATCAGAACAAGTAAAATGTGAATTTCTGGAAAAGTTTTGAATCTTCCACAAACTTAAAAATGATCAAAACGTTTCAAAATGCCAGAATGTTCTTTACACTTTATACTTTGATCTATATTTGAGTGCTTTGCCCACTTTATAATGTGTATTTGATGGAGGGGCCCTATACAACTTTTTCACCTCCGATAAGATACTGATATTGCAGCCTTGAATATTGGCCGATACCGATATCAATCTGATACAATATCAGCAGGACTCAATCATACTTTTATTACTTATTTTATAGCATGAACTGTAAGAAAAGGCTTGATCAGGTGAGATTACTCAAACAGAGAACAGTAGTCAGCAATAGTAGCTATGAAAAAAACTGACCCATTTGTTATTAACCAATGTGTTTCATAAATTTAACTTTAAACGTATAAAAATGCTACAGTTAAATAAAATAAAAAACAAATTAGAAAACCCTGAAAAGTCACCCCAATAAATCCAATAAAAACAAACACATATATCTATAAATTGCAAAATAACCACTGTGTTTAACTTAAACATAAGCATATTCTACAACTGGGTTAAATAAATAAAAATAAATTGGAATGGACTGCTTGTATTGGAGTGTTTATATCAGAGATTTTGATTGCAGGGTGACATAATTTGATATTTGTTGGGGTTTTTTTGCTCATATCAGACCGATAGCCGAAATCAATATCAGATCGGGACATCCCTAGCAGTGGCGATTGCTCTAAGACTGTAAGGGAAGCTCAGCTTCCCCTAAAATGTCCCCAAAAATGTGATGATATGTCCTGCTGTGTGTACATTTCATGGACTAAATATGCGCTAGAATACCTTCATCTTTTGTTCAGAATCATCTACTTATCACAGGTAACTGGAGTGACTTCCTTTTCATTCATCTCCGCAGCGTCTCAGCGCTTTAACACAGTCGGACGCTGAGCGTCTTCTGACTTCGATGGGGAAGTGTAGAGTGGGTTGTTCCACTGTGGAAACTGGACGGTCGTTGGATAAACGCTGGGCTTTGTCCCGCCCATCGGACGCTCAGCGTCTCTGGGGGTCTATGAGGCAGTGGGCTGGAGCATCTTCTAAGTTTTACATTCAGTTGTTCTGGAGAGGAGCTTCTCCTGTTCAAAGCGGCTCAAGTCTTACACCCACAACACAATGGGCCAAGGCCGTTTAAGCAGTCTAGCTCTGCTGGCCATTGAGAGAACACTGGTAAAATCCCTGGAAAAGACACCTAGTTGGTATGACAGGGTCACAGATCATTTTCTTGAAAAGGAACGGAGGGTAGAATTTACATTTAACTAAATAAACAAATTTATGATGTAGGCCGGAAAAAAATGAGCTTCCCCTCCTTGACTGACCAGCAGCTGCCACTGATTCCTTGTATTTGTGTCTTTGAACAGAAAAACTTTGCAGTAATAACAAAAAATTGTCCATTAAGATTCATATTATGATTATGCTTATTCATCAGTTTGCTTTAAACTGTGGATACTTGGTTTGAGAAAGTGTGCAGAGCTGGGCAGAATGGGACGTGTTTTCCTTTGGCCAAGATTTCTGGCTGTGCCCCTGCATGCAGCAGTTCTACTTTTTCAACCAAACAACTGTTTTGAGCTTGTTTTGCTCTTGTTTTTATCATTGAAAAAAAGGCTGTCAACAAACGTTTTGCTGTCTTTTTATAACTGGCAAAATGAATCTTGGTTAAACTCAAATCTCAGCTCCTGTTTCCTGTGTTTTTGATTTGTGTTCAGTTGAGATGCCCCGCAGCACCTCACTAAAAGAAGCCAGAGCCCCAGATTCAATATCTGCTTTTTATCAGACAGCATTTCTGAAGGATTATCCCCTAATCTCTGAGAGTAAAAGCTGTCTTCAGCTACACGTGTCCGCCTGGCTCCTTGTGAGCACAACACAAACATTCAGGCCACAGATTGGACGCTCACAAAGCGTATCCCATTAACGGTGAGCAATTAGCCACCTCTATGGGGATATTTGCAAAATCTCTTCTTTTAACACAGTTTATCGAGCAGGAACACGCTTTGCATCTCCAGTAAACCCACCTGATTAATATGTTGGAGTCGACTGCGGGGAGAATTAATCTGTGTATTCCCTGCGGTGTTTACAGGTGAGCGTTCCCTGATATCTCACTGACAGGCTGGATTAAGCCGTACCTGAGAGCTGATAATGAAAGAAGCAGGTCAGGCCTGAAAATAAACGACTGAATAATGCACTAAGTTAACATTTTATGAGGAAACAAGGCATAAAGACATGAACATTTTTAAAGTAAGGGCCTCAAGTGTTACAGGAGGAAGTTCATTCTTCACCTTGGAAATACTTTAAGAAAAGAATCACGGCTCAAGGTGCACTCAGGACTTTTATGATCGGATGGTGTTTCCTCATTTTTCATTAAGACTGATCCTTTACCAAGAGCTCAGTGGGTTTGCTTACATCCAAATAACATAAAAGGTTTTTAATAACTTACAGTAAACCCTTTTTCCTGAGCTTAAGATTGAGTAATGCCTTTAAAACTTTACTTTCTATTAGTAAATAAGTTTCATGTGACGAAAGGACTTTACACAACAAGGGCGAAGCGAGAAAATGGCACAAAACTGTGATGATTTCTTAAATCTATTTTCAGAGGTCTTTTTTTATAATTAAAAGCAACACATTTGTGTTTATACCATGTATACATTTTTGAAAATTACACCCTGGAAAAGAAAATGGACCTTCAATGACAGTGACCTGGAGCTGATTTTTTTTTTAATAGATTTTATTAATGTTTCACTGTAAATTCTTGTTATATGAAATGTAAAAAAGGCCCAACCAGGGACAGGAGTTGAGAATTAGCCTTGGCTATAAACTCCACTTGCAGGGCATCGGCTGCAAATATTTTTTGTGACTATGTACAATTGCAATGTCCCTGCCAGATAAAGGAATAAATAAATAAATAAATAAATCAGAGGGGCAGAGGAGAACTTGTGATGTTTCTTTACCAGGTTAAGGCCTGGACCACACAAATATGGTTATATTCCTAAACACAGTTTTTTCTGAGATTTTTTAAAACGGATAAAAAAGTGAAGAAATGAAAAATATCTGGTTGAGTGAATCCGTGTAGTGGTGTTAAACGGAGCTGGTGTTGGCGCAATGACGTCAAGTGCCTAGCAACAAGTCACTGTAGCAACGGTTGCCAACAACAAGAACGATGGCCGACATTTACCGCACTATCTCTGTGTTCTTTGCACTTTTTGCCCTCATTACAGCTCTACAAATGAATGTAATGTTGTTGCATCGAAGGCACTCCACTTCTGCGCTCGTCGGCGTCTGCTGCACGCAGTATTATTGTCATCTTCTTACTCCGTTGACTGCTTCTTTTTCCTGTTTTTGACTGCGCATGCTCATAACATTCTTCTTCTTTGGTTTTTACATTTTGCTAACCTGCCACTTATCGGTCAGGCATGGCATTGCAGGCTTCAGAAGCGATTGTTTTCAGTTTTGCCTCTTCGTATGGACAGAAATCTTTCTGTGGTGTGGACAGAGATTGTTTTTTTTAAACGAGGACAAAGATATCGAGTCAAAAAAATATCCATATACGTGTGGTCCAGGCCTAAACTAATACGTGATCATGTACAGCTGACCTTGCTAACACTTGGTTGCTTCAGAGTAGATGTAGACATCCTTGTTGATCTACATGTTGCTCTGACCTCACAGTTTAATCCAACTAGGACACTTTGCCATGTTGATGTGAGGTTTAGAGGACAGAATAAAGTCCACTCTCTTCTCCAGGCTCTCAGAATCCCTCTTTTCAGTTTTGCCTTTGCCTCATGTGCATCATTTGACCATTTCTCTGAGTCTAAGCTGTATAAATATCAATGAAATGGCACAGGAGCCAAAGTTTCTGATGCTTTACTATGCACATATTTACTATGCACAAGCTGCATGTCAGGGTGTGTTGAGTGACTGTTGGACATGTGATTGGTCAGTAGCATTTGAGGCAGTAGACTGACAGGAAAGTTGCAACTGTCTCCAAGAGACAACATTGAGGTCTAATAACAACACTGCTACATTAATGTCAAGATAAATGTGGTTAAAAAAACACTAACGATGAATTTATCACTGTTTAATCCCCAAATACAGAATTTCTGGAAAAAAGCTCTGCACTTTATGTTTGAATTTAAAACTATCATTGGGTATATTTCACCTGGAGCCCTCCACTGATTGGCTATAAAGTGAGCTTACAGGTACAGAGCCGGTGATCAGCTCTGCCACATAATGTGTCCTTGGGTGAGATACTGGACCCCAAGTTGCTCTTATTGCTGCGTCAGTGGCGTGTAAATGGGCATGAAAAGGCGTGAATGTGTTAGCTTATGCTCAAGTCCAAACAGTGTGTGTTACAGCCAGGGGATAACTGTAACAAAGAAGATTTACTTGAGTACTGAACTCGAGTGCATTATCTATACTTCACTTGAGTATTATTGTTTTTGGAAACTTATGACTTTTAATCCACTACATTTGAAAAATGGCAATTGTTTTTTTAACTCGACTACATTTCTATGAAGGTTCTTGTTACTTTTCCTTTAGGTCCGAACTCCTCAGATCGGGCAGTTAAAGGCTCAGATAACGGTTTGTCAAGGCAATAATGATGGTGACGGTAGATACAGATGACAATTCTACACCCAAATGAGAAGTCATTTTATCCATTCAGTCATGTTTTATTTCAATTTAAGCTTTTTATTCCACAGGTTATATAAACAGGTCAATGAATTCAGTATTTAGTTTCAGTCATTAGGTCCTGAAAATTCATTGTGGCAACAATTCAGTAATGCATTGTCATTAAAAGAAAATTGACTTAATATTTAAGTATTTCCAAAACTGGGTACTCCAGTACTTTAATTTAAAGATGTAGTGTGTAGAAGTTGACAGCATTTCGCCAAACAGAATATAAAATGAAATATAGGATATAAGTTTCTATTTGTATGTAAAGTCTGTTGAGATAGGTGCACAATCATCCCCTTAAAACTGTCATTTTCTTTTTATTAAGTTAGAAAAAGATTTTTATATTTATGTACAGCAGGTCTCCCTTCTGTAGAGGCTGACATAATGATCCACCATGTTGTCTACGGGTGGGTTTTAGGGACAAAAATGCGATTTTTGAATATGAGTCTACAAAAGTTTACAAAACCTATAACCATCATCTTAACTGACCTATAATCTATCAAAATAATAGTCAGCTGTTGTAAATGATGCCCTGTTCACGATCCTGTTTGGTCTTCACCGGCTCTTATCACTTAGTGATCTAACGGACGGGCTCATTCCAAAATCTGAACACTAGATGTCGCTAAAATGCCAATTTTTACACACTGCACCTTTAAGTAAAAATTTGACTGAACAACTTTCACACGTATTGGAGTAATATTTTACCTGGAGTATCCATACTTTCACGCAACAAATGGAGATAAGTATTTTGTCCCCCACTGGTTACAGCTAGGGGGCGCCAGTGTTCCCATGGAGTTGTAATCTACTAAATATGCTATTTGCACTAAAGTTCCTGCCCATCACTGATGTTGGCCTGTGTCTTATAGACCTTATGCTATGACTACTTAAGTAATCAGGCAACATGAATGGCATAATTGTTAATTAATGACCATTTTGGCATATATTATAATTTATATCCAGTTTGTCGTAACTAAATAAACATTTAGAAGTAATCAATAACTCCAGCTCTGATTTCCTTTGTCCTTATGAAGACGAGGACATGGATGTCCCGCAGTCAGGTGTTATTTAAAACTTTCACACAAGCTGCAAAGTTCACTTTAAGCTGTTTGTTTTGTTTACATATACAGCAGATTTATGGCCCACATTTTATCTGTACTTATATGTCACAACAAAGACTGGTGTGCTGCGTTGGACGGTGCATTTTTCTCTTCAACGCGAGGATCGTGAAGTCTTTGATCGCCTTCGTTGTGGCAGTGGTGACCTCAGATGGCGCCCGTGTTTATCGGGTCCACGCCACGGGAGCCCGCGCCTCCATCCCATTTCCTTGAAGAGAGAAAGTTTGAAGCCCACCTCTAATCCTTCTAATTAAATGAAAACACAGTGGGCTACACACAGTGAGCCGCCAATCGCTCCACGCACATGACGGCTTCGCACACACAGAGCCGAAAATCTCTACGGGGAACTACACACAGATCCAGCATCCAGTTCTGGTGTATGTCTTCGTATGCGGCGCGATCACACACAGTGGGCTGACATGCAACACGCCGCAGATCATGAGCATAAATAAGCAGGGGAATGCTTTACCTGAAAGGAAAAGCATTAATTCAAAGGCATCACACCAGCGCTGAGAAAGATGTTGCCTCATTAGTGTTACCCCACTGCTTTTACTGAGCGGCAGACATAGACGGCAAGAGAGGGAGCGTCTGCCGCAGACACCCAGTCTCCTGAGATCTCACTTTGCCTCCACCACTGAAAAAAAAGGTGCAGATTATAATTCGTTGTTGTGGCGATGGCTTGAAAACAGACTCCGTAAAGCCAGAGTACTCGCAGGCAGAAAAAGTAAACGCAGTGCGAGGAAATGCCCTTTCAAATGTCAACGTGGCAGCACCGTTAGCGAGGAAACATCCCACTTTTCTGCCTCTGAACGCGGCGCGTCGGGGATGAAAAGAGGTGAGGAGACAAGGACAGACATTATTTGGAGGACGCCCCGGCCTGCCTGCTCTCATCCCGCCGTGATTGACAGATTGGTGCAACGCTTGCACTGGCACGGATGCCATCACACACATTTCCCCCCTGAAATCTGTCCATCAGTGCTGTCTAAGCAGAGCGACAGCCATGACATCTAATCACAGTGGAGCTGGCACCTCATAACTTCTACCTAATGTGCTGCAGGTACAGGGGAGAGACGGGGCGCGCTGCACACACTCGCACTCACACCAACGCTATTTATAGCCCCCTTCAGAGGCCACCAGCAGGAAGTGGATCATACTGAGGGGTTGGGCGAGGTGTCACTGCACTATATCACAGCCCGCTCTGTTTAGATATAGGTCCCTGTTGACAAGATTAAACACTGAGATGCCCCAAGTATTCGGGTGATTCATTTTTCTAGGTTACACTCCCGACAAAGGAACACAAAACGAGGGCAGACCACTCGCAAATACAAGATGATAATGACTCATTTACATAATGTTGCTACAACATTATAATTACCTGGCAATTAAAGCAGCTCAAAAGCCTCATTATGGGCAGTCCTGCGGGCTGCTTGGACTGGGACGCAGTACGGGGTTCCTCATTCACTACGTTTAGACAGCAGTCATTTTCCTCTGTTGTTGCTCAGAGCAGGAAGCTTAATTGTTGTAATAAAGTTGAACTGATATTTTAGAGGCTGTTAGTCATGCTAATATGATCTGAAACTTGTTCCGCTGCATCTTTATCGTAAAAGTTTGTGTAATGTAATACTTGGCCGAATAGTAGAAAAGAACATTACCTCTAAATATAGAATGGAGTTCCCCAGGGCTCTGTTCTAAGATTGCTGTCATTCATTTTTCTTTGGTTCATTTCTGCAAAGATGACTCCCGACACTTCTCTCCCTCCGTTTTCTCTTTTCAGTTGCCCTCCCAAAATTAAATATTAGTTTCTGTGTAACCTAAAGGCACAGTTTGTAAAATACAATCTAGTAACTGGATCAGGTTATGACGTACACACATGGAAGATGAGTGTGCAGGATTGAGGGCTGCATCAGATATCACCCTGTTCGTTTGGCAGCAAAAACAGAAACTTGAAAAGCAATCAGAGAGTAGGGCTTGGTATTTCCAGCAACCCTGCGATACAATATGAAGCTTGATACTGAGGCCATGATATGATATGTATCTTTTATATATATGTAGTTTTTATTTGGAACATGTGTTTCATCATGTAGCTTGGCTGCTATTCTGAACTGTTCCATTTTAATATTACTCAGTGTAATGACAACAACTGTCAAAACACTGAGGACATATCGATTCTGTAGAATCTGTATCAATACACATATCCCCAAGGAGTGCATGACGATGTCTTGCCGTATCGATATTTTGAGCATCAGAGAGCACAGACCTCCACCAAGCAGCTCAGGCTGGCAGTGGCTTTTCCACAACCCCTGTTAAAAATACAATTTTGGATTTCCAGATCCAGAAATGTGCAGGAATCAGGACCAAACTTGGCACATACATGGAGGTTGTTATCATGATAAACAGAACAACTTTTGGGAACATCACTTAATATTTAGATTTTTATGAATTGTTGAATGTTGTCAAATGGATTTCCCATCCCAAAGTTAATTTTTTTTGTGATATCAAACTGGATCTGGATGAAAGTTACTTTGATGTTATCCAGACTAATACCCAATTCACCACTAACATTTAATGGCTTCTTCCTAGGGCTAAACCACACGAAACCACACAAACAAACATAAGCCTGCAAAAATATAGCCTCCTTAGCGTAGGTAATAAACATACTTTTCAAAGCTGTGTGGAACATCGGATAAATGAAATGATGTTCTTTTAGATTATAGCCCCCCTCTCAGGGTTTGTGCTGTTATCAAATATCAAATAAAGGAACAGGGGTTTAAAGACGGAGGGTTAGTGTTGTCCCTTTAACACTTTTTTGTAACATGCAAATCTGTTGTCAGTTGGATTTGTATGTGTTTCCTAGGCTTCAACATATTAAGAGGACTATGGCATGATAATTGAGCAATGTTGTGTTTTATGCACCATTAAATATTTAGTTTTCTCATTATTCCAGTAATTTGCAATATTTTCTGTGCACAGATATTTTAAGTGTAGTTTCCAGCAGAACTTAAGGTCAATCAGAATTCCTCAAAACTAACTTTCAAGGACCCCTTTGACAGTTACAGTATTAATTACCAACTCAATTTTCTATTCATTTTTTGTATTTCCAAAACATAAACATTTTTTTCAAATTTTGTTTGATAATTTTTTTGTTAAACCAACATTTAAGTTCACTCTGGTCATTCTGGATCACTTTTAAAAGCTGCTGAGGATTATCTGCAGCAAGCAAAATATGTGAGTCATCAGTAAACATGATAAATCTCAGAAAAACTTCGTATATACAGTTTACAAATAAGATAAGCCATTTTGGGCCCAGGACTGACCCTTGTGGAACACCACAAGTAACTTCTAGACACCTTAATCTGTTGTTACCTAGAGCTATCTCCTTAATGCCAGACTTCTCCATCTTTTTATGGTGTAAAAAGCCTCCTTCAAATCTATGAAAATCCCCAATGTATATTTGCTCTTGTCTGTACTTGTGGATATGTCCACTGTTAGGTCTGTTAAGGCCAGGGAGGTGGATCTAGCTGATCTGAATCCATTGTGACTGTCCATTAATTGTTAAAATGTTTTTTTTTTTCCTAATTTAAATGCTTCATTTTAGTCTGTGTTAATAAGCCACTTTTGAATGCAGTCCAGGCTTTTAAAGAGTTGAATAAATGCTGAATAAATCCTAAAAACAGACTCACATGTGATGAGTGTATTTCCTGATTTAGTCTGTAGGCATCATCATAGTTCATGTTTTTTGCTGGTGTTAAAAAGCTAACTAAAGATTGCAAAAATTGGCAATATCGTAGAATCGCAGTTTAAATCAAATCGGCACCTAAAAAAATCATAAAGAAGTAAATCGGGAGAAGAGCGTAAATTCACAGCCCTAGAATTTACACAGTTTATTATTTTTTTTAAGAATTTTTGACAACTGTGACAATAAAGAAACTTTCTATAGTTTGTGAATGAATGTTTATCTCCTGATTTGAGCAACTGAGAGATATTTGCAACTCTTATTTTATTTGGAAAAGTTCCAGTTTAAATGACAAGCGAAGTATGTAAGTAAGGGGTTGTACAGGTTATAGTACATCACATTAACAATTATTTATAGGACAATTTGACCCATATCAAAACTAATGATCCTGCATTATATTTCTTTTCCTTTATTTATCAGGGATCATTTACAGAAAAAACAAACAAACATTGAACTCATCAGATCAGAAATGCTCTGTACTGGATTATAGCAGTCCACGTGGCAGGCAAGAGAGAAATCAAGGTATAAATATAAACTGTATTTACTGTGCACAATTTGTCTAAAAAGTTATAGAAATAAATTTTTGTTCATAGAAAGTGCATATATTTAATTGTGCAAAGAAGCAGATTTAAAACAAAAAGATCTCTCACACTCAAAGGCATAAAAATATATTTATTAGGAGAAATAATGTTAATAGGCTAGTCAATACTGACAGGCTACTCTTTATTCTGGTTAAAAATGTATTTATAATAGAGATGCACCATTTTTGCAGATGTCCGATATGCCATTTTATTTAAATTCATTTTTGCTGGTAGACATATCCATACTGATATTTCTGGTCAAGAGCAGAAGCTCTGTACTTAATAAATGTTGACCTTTTACTTCTCGTGTTACCGTATAGCTTTGTGATGAACAGAAGTAAAAACAAGAAAAAAAAGAATTTAGGATTTTTCCCTTTACAGTCCTAAGATTGCTCAGTCGCGCTTTCAATGTTCGTACCAACACCTGACATAATTCAGGATAAAGATGACGAGAAGCAGCTGGATACAATCAAGTGGAATTTTACTTGCAGCAAGGAGAGCAACAATACAGAGTGTCAAACAATCTGAGATGTTGAACTGAAGCTAATACAGTGTCTTCTCCCTTTTATAACATTGTATGTGTGTGTATCACGCGGGGGAGGGGGTCGTGAGGCAACTGGTCTTGCAGGTGCACCGAGTTACAGGGCATAACTGATAAGAAGGAGCAAGGAGAGGGGTATGCAAGGTCATGTAGTGTGTATGTGTGTGTGTGGGAAGAATGCAGTCACTAAGCAACGATTATACAGGAATTCAGGATAGAGTGAGAAAAAGATGTTCAAATACATTTAGACTATATACAGTATATACAAGAGTCAAATTGTTCGTAACAGGAGGTGTAACAATATTGTATACATTTTTAAGTAGCCAATATCCCAGCAGATATGTGTGGCAAATTTATCAGGTGTAAATATCTGCAAAACTTTCAACCTTGGCCAATACTGATACTAAACATTTTAGGTCTATATTGGCCATTACAAATATCAAACAGATGATATTGTGCATCCCTAATTAATACATTTAAAAAACTTGATATATGTTCAGGCCATAGTTTGAGCCGTTGTGCATGTGTGTTGCCATATTTTCAAAGTTAAAGATAAACTGAAATTAGAACAATGGGTGATATAAGTGGGTTTTACATGGTTGAGAATAAGAACAAGTGAAACACTGAACAGAAAGAAGTATTAGGATTTGAACAAAGAACCAAATTTTAGCCGTCTTGGATGCCATCAATGTCTTTGAAATGTCTCCTTAAATCACTTCCAGCCAAATCCAAATTGCCCCAGAAGCCTCATTATGTTGAATTATCGTATAATAAAGATAAAGTTTTGACTGACACTTTGGATTTTTAAAGCGTAGAATTTTATTGTTCCAGACTCCTGGACAATGTTGGAAATTTGTTTCCCATCATGTGTGATTTGTCACTCAGCCCTTTTGGTTTCGTCCTGAGGGAAGTGCTGACACGCCGAGAATGCACAAAAGGACCGTAACAAGGACATGTGTCATACCTTACACCCTTATTATGGTCGGCGATGACAGGCGAGACGAACAGTCACACCGACACTCTATACGGTCTGGACTGGAGCGGTGACTAAGCTCTGCAGTCAGACTGTAATGTCAATACCAGAGAAGATGTGAAATCTAGAAAGTGCACGGAGGAGTGTGCATGTGAGAGGATTGTTTATGAATAGCAGACAATGAATGATGGAAGCTCTCCCGTGGGTGCAGGCCCCTGAGCACTGCTGCGGGGACTTGGGAACACGCCAGTCTCCCATGCCCTGTGAAATGCCAGTTTGGGTGGGCACCGTTCCGAACGGGTGCTCTCCTCTCCAGGATACACTGCCGCGGGTCCTGGGGGAACGTCTCCGGGCTGTGGCTCGCACCGGAGCGGGGAAGGCTGGCGGGAATCTCAATCAGGGGACGTGAGGGAGAGGGAAAACAAAGTCCGCACGCTCCCACTGTTCCTCCATATTAATGTTCTGTCGGGGAAAAAATGGATGGAGGGAGAAAAATGGCTCATTATGTACACACCTGTAGGAAAATAGAGCGACTGGGTTGTTTAAATGACTCATTATGATGCCTTTTGTGTTCTTCTTAATTGGTGGAAAATTACACAAACAGCATATGGAGCTAGAATTTGATGAATTTTAACGCCTGCATTAAGATATTTGTCCTTTTTTGTCACCAAGCGTATATATATTCTTTCAGCTTGTGTCCTATCTGCTCACAAACCTGTCTTCTGTTTCTTTTTTCTCTCCTCTGCTCTCCAACTCGCCTGCGCTGCTACAGGAGCTGCTGAAATCCTGACAGGTACTCTTTCTTTTTGCTACCTGCTGTTCATTTGGAAGTGCTCGCCTCTGTCTGTGTCAGTCGATTGGCTGTCTGTAGCAGTCTGTTCATCTGTGCATATTTACATGAATGGCTGGTTTTGTTGGTGTTTCTTTTCTGTTTTCATTCCACAGAAAGGAGGAGAGAGGGATAGACTCACGAATGCAGATTCACTTTTTCTCATTCTTAATTCTCGAATCAATACTTGGCCACATGGGGAGTCAGATTTCAGGCCAAATTGGTTCTACTTTAGTTTGTCTGAGCTTTGCCGTGCTAAGAGGTGCACTTTACTGATTTTAACAACACAAAAGCCAAAGTAAACACAAGTTGTAGCAACTCTTTCTCAATAATACACGAGTAAACAACAAAAAAATCAAGTCTTGCTGACGGTTTTTGTCAAGTTTGGGGATAAGTTCTCCCCTTAGGTGGACTAACTCTGGGCATTTAGAGCTGGGTTTCCAAACCTGCGGTGCTTTGAGTGTCCATATGAGGCCGAAGGAAGTAATCCATAGCTGAGAAGGGGAATTAACTTTTTAAGCTTTTTTTTTTTTTTTTAGATTTTAGGCCTTTAATGATAGAGATAGAGGATGGACTTTGGAAAGAGGAGAGTAATTAGGGAAGAACTGTGGCAAACAGTCCTGAGGTGGGCCCACGCCAAAACAGCACCCCAAAGTTTTCAGCTACAGCCAGTAGATATCAGGACATGGCACAGTACCAGGCCTGAGTTTGCTCGCTTTATTGCTCTGCAGATCCACCAATCAGAAAGTCCTTTTTCTAGCAACTATTCCAGGACTACTTGGTTGATCAAACTTTCACCCAGGCTAAGTCTTTCCAGTGGGATTAAGTCGACAAAAGCAAAGGAACCAAGGCAGATGTCTTTACCAAAAAGTCTAAGATGCCTCTTTTATATAAGCATGTTCTTTTTAAATGGAGATTAAAAACACTTGAACCGGCTTTGTCTTTCTCCAGGAACTTCCTGATTTAAGAAAGTATATTTTCTAGTATAATAAAGGCATTTTTTATAAAGTCAAGTGCCATTGTTTCTTTGCTTTTTTCACTGATGCTATTTTCACACTGTATCTCTTCATGCTCAAGTCTGTTTTTCTTGTGCGTTTGTTCACATTGTAATGCGCCGTCTGTGGCCCTGATGTGACTCGCATGATTGTAACTCTTAATATCTTATCTAAGGTGTGATAATATATTCAGTATTAGTCCAAAATATATTTGGTAACAACCACAAAGGTAATATTTTTTGTGTTTTAAAAACTTTTAAACATTCATCCTTTCATAGCATTGAAAGAAGTTTAAATTGGAAGCTTGGAATCATCCAGATTTTTGCATTTTGTTTGAATGAAAATGTATTAATGTTGGTTTTATCCTTTTTTTAAGCTTTAAATTTTCCGACAGTAATGACAGCTAGGCCCTAGGGTACTGAAAAGAAATCATTGCTGCCCTCTTGGTATTCAAAGTTGCCCACCCCTGGTTTAGAGTGAGGTTGCTTTGGGAAACATCATACCGATCTGATTTGGAAGTACATATAAAAGTGGCCTAGGTCTGAGTAGGGTCACATGTGGGCAAAAGGCTGCAGTGTGAGCCCTTTATACCCTCCACCAAAGTCCACCGTCCTGTATTTTTAACAACACTGCCTGTTTCAAGAAGTCTGTCTGCTTTCTGCAGTCGTTTCAGTGGATTGTTGTGAGATTGTGGCTTTATTTTTGTAACCTCTGCATGATTAGAGATGTGCTGAAGTTTCTGCAAGAGGTTTACTTATTTATTTTTCCTGCTTTTTTTCATTTCACATGAAAGATGACCTCCTTGGATATAACTCTGCCTACAACTACACTGACAATTCAACTTCACTGACAATGATGGAGAATATTGATGCTCAAAGTAAGAAAAAGATCAACACTGACAGTAGAGATTCTTTTCTGTAGTTTAGTGTAACTTAGCAAACTGCACAAACTTTAATGATTAAATTTACAACACCATGTTATAGTTTTTAATTACTAATCAGGTATTTATGAAATAGATTTTCTCCATAGATTTCTTGTAGACACTTGACTAACATGACCTCACTTAGCAGGAGTAGCTGTCTTGTAGATGTTATCCTTACATTTCTTTGGCAAGTTATTCATGAAATGTTTGCTTTGCTGGACCTTTTCTGGAGAAAACTATGCAAAGATGCATTTACAGGTTGGATTTTGTGTTCTTTAATACGGGTTTAACAACAAATGTAAACAGCACAACACCAGGAATCACCAGACATAAACTCAGTGGAAACCATTTTCTTTAGATGTTGAGCTCAGAGCTAATTTTATGTTAAAGCTGCATTCTACTTTGTATTTACAGTTACGTTGGCTTTCTAATTTTGTTATATTCAGCTAAATCCAAACCATAGTTAAATCCTCAGTGGTTCACTTTGTTCTTTGTTTGGTTTGAATTGCTTTTACACAGTTTAGCCCAATTTTTACAGACCAAAGTTTGGTTCTTAGGTCCTCTTCAGAGTTTGTGTGAGCTTTCACACCACCCAAAATTATCTGAACTTTCAGAAGAAGCAAGGCCTGTCACGATAACAAATTTTGCTGGACGAAAATTGTCCCAAAAATTATTGACGATAAACGATATTATTGTCAATATTATTTTGATTTTTTTTTCATTTTTTCATTAATGTTATTATAATATTTGTCATAGTAAAGGTAGCACACATGTCAAAAGCAAGAAACTTTAATTTCTTTCAAGTATTTAACTGTAATTGGAAGGTCAAGATCTTTTAAATAAAATAAATTAAACAAAGAATGTAAAAAATTTAACAAACAAAAGAAGAGGGAAAAAAATGAAATGAAATGGACTCTCTTTTAGGAAAAATTGCATGTAAATAACAGTAATTATACTAATCAAAAACAATAAAAAATAGACCCTGTCTCTGTAAAAAAAAAAAAAAGAAACTCCAATAAAAACACTCAAAAATAAAACAGTTTATAAAGTTTCTTGAACTGTTTGTGTCATTCTCCCAGTCAATTCGTAATGTCTGTCAAACATTTTTAACATTTCTGGCTTTTCAACCGTATTGAAGGGCTGCATTTCTTTTGCAATGTAGCAAACGACACTGTCTGCGAGCGTGCACCATATTACGGTGTTTTATTTATATTTACTTTGCCCACCAAACGCCTCAGTAAGCACTGACTGTCAGGACGAAGGCTCCGCTGCACCACCCCTTCTTCGTCACCACTACTTTCAAACAAATGCGACATATCGGCTCATCGGTGTTCATGGACTCACACCTTATTCATCCTGTTTAAAACCAAAATATTCCCACACTGGGGCTGTGGCAGCCGGCTTAAGAACTGTATCTTTCGTGCCATCATTTATATTGGTGTTTGTTTCCTCGTTACTCCTCGGGACGCTCACTTCAGCTCTCTCCGTGTGCACGCGCGAGCGACCCCACCTCCCCCCAAAGATTGCATGATTGACAGATGCTCACTCCGCTATAAATCCGCTATCGAACTGATGCACCACGGTGTTAAGAAAGATGGACACAGTGAACCATCTTCTCATCCAGCCTCTTTGGTTTAAAGAGAGGAGGAAAACAAACATGCATGCACATGTCAGTTTATCCAAGCCGGCAAACTTACCGAGGACGTTTTAATTCATCGTGCAGTTAATTGATTTATTGATTATCGTGACAGGCCTAGAAGGAGCAAAACTGTTTGGTGTGGAAGCACCAAAGCACGACAATACATATCTACACCTGATCTAGACCAAAATTTATTTGAACTACAGTTTTCAGAGAGTGTCTGTTATTAACAGAAATGACATCATTTAACATAAATTACTACTTCTAGACCAGTTAACCCTTTGACTGGCATTGTAGCCGTGTGGTTGACTGTTTGCCATCATACCACTGTACTTAAAACTCTGAAAGCCCATCTTTGTCTATTTTTCCTTATTCTTATGAGTTATCATAAGAGTAAGAAAAATCTTTTCACATATTTCCAGATCTTCTAATAATCATCATTTAGGAAAAAATTTGACAATAAAATGTATATGTGATTCCTTAGAAAACTGGGTCAACAGCTCAGTATCTAAATCTGTTCTATGGGCTGTTTTCATAGGACTAAACAAAAGAAAGTTACAGAAATGAAGGAAATCCATTCCTGCCCACATCTGCTTCCCAACTGGGTAGTTCAAAAATCAGGAAGCTGAAATGTTGCAAAAAGAAGAGGAGGGAGTGTAATTATACCAATAACTTTTTGCAAATGTATTCTTAGTTAGTAAGACAAAGAGTTAAACCATTTTAATAAGAGTTCACCTAGATGCTGGTATATATTATTCAACATCATTCCTGTCCAGATTATATTTATTATTGATGAATTAATTATAGTATTATATCGATCTCTCTATCAATGGTTGTATTGATTATACATCCATAGTTACTATCTTTACAGCCACATAGACATGAGGTCCCTCTTGAAAATAAGACAGTACATCTCAAGGAGCTTACCTTTAATACATTTAAATTCAACAAAGACAAATATGGTTCTATAAGTGTATAAATACGGATTGACTGGGTCTATATTCAGCAGAAACAAATGTGATTTATGTCACTTTGTCTCTGCTTGGATGGATACATTTCTATATATATATATACATACATTTATATGTATATATATATATATATATATATATATATATATATATATATATATATATATATACATACATTTATATGTATATATCCACAAATGTTTTATATTTTTATTTGTATTTATGCATAAATGTGTATATAAAATGAAGAGTTTTTTCTTAAGCCTGCTCTTAGTGCCTTGAGAAAACACTTGTATTAAATTGGCTCTATACAAATAAAGATTGATTGATTGATGGATTGGTTGGTTGATTGATTGATTGATTGAAATCTGACAGTTTATCCCAAACTGTTGACAACTCCAGTTCCTTTCCTCTCCGAAGTGAAGGGGTGCTCTCTGCTCTAGGTTTCTTGAATGCATCTAAACTGTCCCCACCTGTGGTATGATTTTCCTGACTGCCAAAATCTGCCATAACCAGACATTCATGAGTCAGTCTAGCTGCTGTCTTAGACGGTCCAGGTCCTAGACGTCTGCTAACAAACTGCTCATTAAGACCCAAGAAAATAAAAAAGATAAAATTAAAACACATGGACTCTTTACCAAGAGAACCAGCTCAATGCTAACTTTCTTTTTGGCCTAAGAGACTGTCATACCTGCCCCAGTTTAGCTAACTTTACCGAAGGATCAAGGACTTTAAAATTCAGCTTAGAAACTTGTTTCAATTGGACTCATAGCATTCGGACCTGCCGGCTCATATTGTCCTCTCCAGGATGAGTTTGTACACGACTTTCTCGTCTTTCTCAGGCGACAGGCTGCAAACGGACCCCTCACTAACAGTGGTGTACAAACCCTTCAGTTCTGAGTGTTCCTTTCTTTCTAACATGGTGTGATGTTCCTGTGAATTATTGACTGAAGCTCTGGTTGGGTCTGCTTAGCTACAGCCGAAGTGGGGGGAGAAAGTACACAACCCGAGTACCAGTACCACATTTTAATGAGGGACCAGGATGTCCTCATCGTCCTGCTTTGTGGGAATCTCAGTGACTTGGGGTTTTGGTGGTGGTTTAAACTTTAAACTTGATTAGAATTAACATTTAATCCATTTCTGCCTCACTGAGAACACCATTTGAATGTACTGTCCTTGAAATGATGTGGTGAACCATTTAATTTTAGATGTTAAAGGTCTTTCAGGTTAAAAAGTTTACACATTTTGATTAATAAAAATGTACAGATTGTATAAAGCAAAAAGGCAGATGTCGTGTAAACTAGGCCTTTGTTTTTATTCTGATATCTCATATTTACTTGTTTACATAAAGTTAAAAGGAAATGAGTACTGGATATTTTGTATACTATATAAGTATTTGTACATCTCAAGGCTCAATAAAAATATACTTATTAAACAAAAAGCGGTTTACATCACAAGTATTTAATATTCTTGATGGATCCATTGAAAATATAGTTGCCAGGTCTGCTTCTTATAAGCAACCTTAAGCTCTCTTTTTTTTGAAAAGTTACTTATCAGGATTGGCTGTTTGGCTGCGTTTTTTTTAATTAAATAAGTCCTCAATCATGTATATGTTCATTTTGCTGTAAGTTAACTCTGCTTGTTGTGCACATGCTCTTCCCTTGTGCTGTGGAGATGACTCACGGTACGTTGCCCAAAGCAAGCCTTGGACTCGAGACGAGACAATTTATGTAATTAGAGATTAGAAGATTTGAAAATAATAAAATAGTGTACCTTTTTTAAAGTTGTAGCGTCTAAGTTGGACAAGGTTTCCCTTACAGAGATGCTGGAGACACTGAAATGGAGTTTTTTTGGTCATAAAATATGTTCTGATCTTCATCTAAGTCACATCACTGGACAAACACAGTCTGCTTAAACTAATTCTACACAAAAAATGATAAGTTTTCATGTTTTTATTCAACACAATATGTAAACAGTCACGGTGCAGGGTGGAAAAAGTATGTTAACCCCTAGGCTAATTACTTCTCTAAGAGCTTATTGGAGCCAGGAGTCAGCCAACCTGGAGTCCAACCAATGTGATTAAACTGGATGTGTTGGTTAAAGTTTCCCTGCCCTATTAAAAACACACACCAGTTGTGAGTTTGCTGTTCTCAGAGGCATTGCCTGATGTGAACCATGTCTCGCACAGAAGAGCTCTCAGAAGATCCAGATCAAGAATTGTTGACTTGCATGAAGCTGGAAAGGGTTACAAAAGTATCTGTAAAAGCCCTGATGTCCATGTGTCCACTGTAAGACAGACTGTCTACAAATGGAGAAAGTTCAGCACTGTTGCTGCTCTGCCAAGGTGTGGTGGTCCTGTAAAGATGACTGAGAGAGCACAGCGCAGAATGCTCAATGAGGTGAAGAAGAATCCTAGAGTGTCAGCTGAAGACTTACAGAAATCCCTGGCACATGCCAACATTATTGTTGACAAATCTGCAATACTTAAAACATTACACAAGAATGGAGTTTGTGGGAGGACACCACCAAGGAAGCCATTGCTGTCCAAAAAAAAATATTACTGCACGTTCGAAGTTCGCAAAAGAGCACCTGGATGTTCCACAGCACTACTGGCAAAATATTCTGTGGACAGATGAAATCAAATTTGAGTTGTTTGGAAAGAACACACAACACTATGTGTGGAGAAAAAAGGCACAGCACACCAATATCAAAACCTCATCCCAACTGTGAAATACGGTGGAGGGAGCATTATGGTTTGGGGCTGCTTTGCTGCCCCAGGGCCTGGACGGATTGCTGTCATCTACGGAAAAATGAATTCCCAAGTTTATCAAGACATTTTGCAGGAAAACTGAAACAAAGTCATGACCTCAACCCGATTGAGATGCTGTGGCATGACCTCAAAAGAGCGATTCACACCAGACATCCCAGGAATATTGCTGAACTGAAACAGTTTTGTACAGAAGAATGGTCCAAAATTCCTCCTGGCCATTGTGCAGGTCTGATCTACAACTACAGGAAATGTTTGGTTGAGGTTATTGCTGCCACAGGAGGGTCAACCAGTTATTAAATCCAAAGATTCACATACTTTTTCCACCCTGCACTGTGACTGTTTACACAGTGTTGAATAAAAACATAAAAACTTTAACGTTTAAGCAGACTGTTAGTCGAGTGAAGTGACTTAGATGAAGATCAGAACACATTTTATGACCAATTTAAGCAAAAATCCGAGTAATCCCAAAGGGTTCACATACTTTTTCATACAACTGTATTCCCATACCCCAGACCAGAATTGAATAAAGGCAAATAAACATGTTTTCCGTGTGAACCTCAATGTGGAAGTGCTATTTCCATGTAAACATGAAGTATTTAATTCTAAATGCTTAGTTCTGATTTAAAAAAACATGATGTAACTGTGGCCAATGTGGAATATATGAACCCAAGAAAAGGCAACATATAAGGTCTTTAAATGATGTAGTAAATAAAATGTTTCCTCAGGTTGTAAAGCCTTATTTTCTGGTCATATAAGCCTCATTATACTAAATGAAGTTCTCAGCAGAGCTACTCTTCCTGAAGAAAACAAAACAGATGGTTAAATAGGGAAATTTTTCTAAACCTTGCCATGCAAAGGGTCTGGGAGAAATGACAGCGTGCTAATTATACCCCGAGACAGAAGCCTTCTCAGTCGTGAACATCCTTAAAACAGCATTTCATCATGAGGATAAGGGTTTAATGACTGAGCGGGTAAAGACACGCAGCGTGAGAGACGGAGAGGGAGAAACTTTTCATTCTTAATGACTCTGTCTATAGTCCTGCTTGTTCCTTGAAAGGACACGTCTGCTGCAGGCAGCCGTGACTCAAGGAAGAGGAATTGGGGGCTGTCTGTCTGTCTGTCTGTGGTGGGTTTTTGTGCCAGCTTCTTTCATGTCTTTTGATGTGAAAACAAGAGCTGAGAGTTCAAAGCAGGAGCCGACTTGATTCAAAGGTGCTCCTCTACAAACTTCTCCTGGAGGAGCCACTCTGATAATGCAGCGGTGCAGGGATGGCGGAGTTTTGTATGCCATCGCGGAAGTTAGCATCGTGCTACTCCCTCAACTGAAAGCCTTTGGGCGTTTTCACAGTGTCCTGGGATTATCGTTGATAATAAAGTCTGTGGTGGACCCACAATTTTGAAATTTGAAACTTGTAACACTTGCCACGATCTTTAAGATTAAACCTAATGGTTAAAAGCTATGATAAAACTGTTATGGAACTACAACATGGTAGTTAGACATAGAAGCAACAACTGTGCTACCAACATACATGCTGTGACCTCTTGTTTGGTATTTCTTCATAATCGTCATCAAGTTTGTCCTCATGGCCGTTGTTGTGAAGCATTAACTTATGATTGTTAAGAACGATCAGAAATATTTGCAGCAACCATTTTTGTAGTCCATGTAAGCAGTTTGTTAGCAACTGCACTTTTTAACACACAAGTCTTTTAAATACAAAAGTAAGGGACCATCCAGTACCCTTTATTTATTCTTGGTAGTAGTTATCTTGTATGCATGTACTCATCACATTCCTTATTTCAGATATTTATCCAAAGAGCTATTCTACAGGCCAATGGGAACAGGAAGTGCTTAACGCTCACGTCTTGGTTTTTGGACTTATTTGCACACGACCTTCATTATTTAATCAATGTTTGTAAATAAGTGGTGGGCTCTTGTTTGACAATTTCTCTTAATCAAAAGTCATGATCAGGTTGATCCTCATGGTTGTGTTGATATTGTAGGAATTATTGATTGTCAGGGTCTACGGTCATTTTTGTAGTCCTTTTTAGCAGTTTGTCTGCAACAGTGCTAACCTTTTGAAAACACAACATTGCTTTAAATTTCAAAAGCAGGTCACTTTCAGATTTTAATTTTCCATATTAGATACTTAAATCTTATATTCAACACTGACCTTATTGATGAGAAAATATTATTCTTCAAGCCCATATACTTTCGGACTTGGGAACAAGGAAGTGCTAAACGCTAACTCCTACGTTTTTGGACTTATTCCTGCACCACTATATCAGTGTTAATTTTGACAGCAATTTTTTGTTTTTAGTTTAAATCATTTGGCTAAAATATGTTTTATTTTAGTTATAATTTAGGTATCTGAACTGCTTTAATTTTAGTCTTGTTTTAGTTGGTGAAATTTCACACCATTTTAGTCAACAAAATCTGCTGTAAATTTAAGCGAACTAAAATATTAAGTGTAAAGGGTAAGGCATAATTTATGTTTCCTTAAATTTCTGTAGTCGTGTTTTACACTTGGATAAAATGAAACGTCTAATAACCCTTTTTTTGAATGTTAGTAAAGTCTGAATGTCTAAATGAACAGAAACAAATGTTCCTTTTGTGTGAAATGCAGTCACCTTTATTTAGGCTACCTGGACAATACCAGAACTGACAACAATCAGTGAACCTGCTCTACATGAATATATCAGTTCATAAAGAGAGCAGCTGATTGGATCGCTCCACAACTTATCCCACCACCACCAAGCTAAGGCAGCTGTGGTTGGATATATTCCTAACTTGTCTCTACTTTCTACATGACCAAATGAGGTCTGATTGGATTAAGTCGGTCAGACGTTTTGGTCTAGTTTTTATTTGTTGATGAAAATGTCAGTTAATTTAGTTAAAGTTTCCGTCCATGTGTATTTGTTTTATTAGTTAGTGTTTAGTTTTTGTCAGGGGAAAAAAGGTTGTTGATGAAGACAATGACAAAAGTAATTAGTCAAAAAATTAACCCTGCACTCTTTGTCTTTATTTTGTCAGCCTGTGTTTTAAATGGTTCGCCCTTTAGCGCTGTTCAGTATCTCTGTCCCTGATTGTTTCGTTCAGTCCGCTGCGATGCAGGGAACAGGAGGGCAGCCATGTGTAGAGATACAGGCACTTTGCTCTTCCAGACAGCTGCTGGAATGAGTGTGAATTTATCAGCCAGTCATCTGTGCCATGCCTCTGCCCGCTCCCCCATCCATGCGTCCCCATCGCTCGCCACCCCAGAATTAATGACTGCCTCTCCTCATTTGCACCCAATCATGACCAGGATGCAGAGGCAATTGAAAATGTTTACTCCAATTGCAAAAACCCTCCATGTTCCACAAAGTGGCCTGTTTTCACTTTGATGGGATTGCTAATCACAGCGACGTTATTTATGTGTGTTTTGAATTGGAGATGAGCCTAGGCCGGGATATTGGAGAGGGACCAACCTTGCTTGGGGCTGCTAAACCTTATGGAGAATTTATCTATTGCACTCCCTTTTCTCTCAGTCCAACAGATTGGGTGCAGAATAACCTTGCTTTGAGGATGCTCTGTGTTGCTGTTTTGACTGCCAAATATATTAGTTTTACAGCGATGGAATAAAAAAGACATCAAAAACCCTTCAGATTGCTGTTGCCTCATCTTCTTTGGTACTTACGGAACATTCAGAGGAGCTATGAAACACTCCAAATTATCACAAACTCACATATTTCAACTCACCACATGTGGATTATTGATATTTGTATGTTCTTTTCCTTTTTAAATTCCAGATAACTTGCATCTCACTTTCTTATTTCCTATTTTATCCTCTCAATATGTCTTACACCATCTAATAATACTTTTAAAGTTGATCTAATAATGCAATAACTGCCCAGCCATATTTAAGTGCCCATCCCCTTCCCAAAACACCCCAGTTACTTACATACAGCACTATATATCTTTTCATAGCATGCCTTCATCCTTCTCTAAGGAGTATGTTTGCACTCTCAGCACTGGTGTACACACCAGACTAAGGCTAAAATGAGGTAGCGATAGATAGCCGGCTACAAAACTACAATATTAAATTTTCCAAAAATTGCTTGTTGTCACACATCAAAAGCTACCGCTACGTAACTAGAAAGAGATACATTACCTCGTCGCTTTGCATCCAGTAAGTTGTTGAAAAAAGAAGTTGTAAAGCAATGCAGAGTTCTGAGGAAGGTCTGAGCTACATTTATTAGCATCACAACAAATGCACGCTTTGGCTTGGGTCACGTCTTTACGACAGTCGCCGCTCGTGCTCATGGGTAGCAGAGTCTTTAAAGGAGACATATCATGCTTGTTTCTCCTTTTCACTATGCCAGACTAGGATGCCTGTAAAGCATTTCTGCCCTCAGTACAAGTCATTTAGTTCCTTCATTGCCCCACAATAGCGTTCTCAAAATCCTCATTTTAGGCCATTATCAAGCTCTCGGTGAAATGCTCGGTTCTCAGACTGACCTCCAGTTACCTCGCAATGTCACAGCCCTTTGTGCTCTGATTGGTCAGTTCTATCGAGGGTAGAGCCAGCCTGTCCTTCTTCTTCTACTGTATTTTCCGGCAGGCTCAAAGCAGCGACCGCGTATTGAGTCCCCCTACAGGCCAGAGCTGGTAATGAGTGAGTGTGAGCTAGGGATCTATATACTGCTGCTGGGTGGATGTGTTCCTGACTGATGGTTGTGAGGCTAACGGACATCACAGAGGAGGAAGTGTTTTATCAGATTACTCCAATAAAAAGAAATGTACCTCCTGTTGTCACAAAGATTTAAATCTCGTGGTCATCTCGCAATGACCTATTTTCAGAGGCATCAAATCTCGTTCTAGGATATCAGAAAAAATACAATATCTCATTTTTTGAAAATTAAGGGGGTGTAAGGTCTTGTTTTCAACTTAATTGTATTATATGTAAGTATTAAATCATGCATCAGCATGATATATCTCCTTTAAGTCGCCGGGAATGGATTCTCCTCATAACACCTTTAATATGGTGAAAATGTGAAAAGATAATATTCTTAGAAATATGACACATGGGTGTGGGAATTTTCCACCTTGCTGTTGGACATGGTGCTGCAACTTAAAGGGTGTAAAATGTATTCTGTAGTGGACACCATGCATGAAAGGGTTAAAGACCATACTATAGACACTAGCAGAGTCATATTTGCTAGAAATACGGTACCTCCATAACTGTTGGTCTACATGGTTCTTCACCCGCCTCCCTGGCATCAGTTTGACAACAAATCTTCATCGTCATGAAATAACGAAGCAGCCCGACATATTTTTCTTTTCTGTTATAATGAAGCAAAATTTTATGCAAGATTTTCTAAGAGATGTTTGGTCAGAGAAGAAATATTTTGGAATTTGTGCTAATTGCCAACGCCTTTTTTGTTTAACCCAAAGTTTGTGGACACATTTTGCCACAAGTTCATTAAAAAATGTCTACAGAGCTCCTAACGTTGTTTGGTTTAATTTGGCAGTGTTTAATTCATAATATTTTGTGGTTTTTGCAGCTTGCTTTGACACTTCCCTCGGCTTAAATTAAAAGTCTGTGCATACACTTTTTTAGGAGAAATGCCTGAATTTGTAATTCTACAAGGGGTATCAGAAAGAAAACATTCAAAACTATCTGCAAGTGAGTGAAATCTCAATAATGTTGTGAATTCAGAAGCTTTTCATGTTCATGTGAGTACCTGTTTTCTTTTGTGTACTTTATGTACATTGTGGTCAGATTGGTTTTTAGAGTGTAATCCTTGACTATTTGTTTATTATATATTGATTCTCTTTTTATCTGCTTTACCTTGACATTCATCACTACTGTTTATCTACTGCACAGAACTTTAGTAACTGAATGCACTTTATGAAGCTCAGTCTGATTCTTTAGCTTTTGGCTCTTTGTGCTTTAAGTGCCTTTCCTTCTCACTGGTGCTGAGGATTTTTTCTGACTTTTTTAATGCCTGTATGTTTTATGTTTTATTATGTACTGGGGTGCTGATGCCTGCTGCAAAACAAATTTCCCATGGGATAATAATAAAGATGAAGTTGATGCCTATGTTCAGGTCTTCGGAGGAATATGAATAAGGGAGAGAACATAACTCAGAGATATTAATTTGGTTTAAAATAGATTAAATGTTTGTCAGGTGCTGTTTTAACTCCAAAAAGTTCTCTTTTGTTGCATTGTTCCATCCATTAGAGCAGGGGTGGGCAAGTGGTGGCTAGGGGGCCATGTGCGGCCCTCCGCCTCACTAAATGTGGCCCACCATTCATTTAAAAAAAAAAAAAACAGCAATATAAATACATAGAAAACTCAAATATCTAATCAAAACAATTCTATGCAATCATGCCTGATGTTTTATTGGCTGTAGTAAGTTATTTACGACCTTACTTTGCTATAATAGTGTCTCTAAATGTCTTTCATGAAGCATAGGAACTAGGGCTTTAGTGCATTAATTAGATTCATTAATTACACTGCAAAATAATGCGTTATAAAAATTAATCGCAAGATTAATCATAGCACACAAACATTTTGATATTGGCCAGCTGGAGGACCCGTACATGGCAGTGGCACGTCACTTCACACATGCGTCTCTAGTCAAACCAAACAAAGCCCAGGTGACAACAGGAATGGCATATTTAAGACTTAGTCTTATTTTATTTTTGAATGTATTTATCTATATTTGTACTACATTCTTTAATAATGCATCAGGCCTAATTGGTTTGCTGGATGTCCTCGACCTTTTTCTTATTTTGAATTTGATTTATGAAACACACTTAAAGTGTAATTTGAGTTGCCTGATTGAGCTTAGAATTTTCTGGACAAGTTGCCCTGACTTTGGTTTTATTTAGTCACCAAGAAAAATGTGGATTTACAAATCTTCACTTCTTAGTGTATTCATTTGATTAGTCATGCACTACAATTTTATAATATCCTAGAATTCAAATTCTTTATTTGGGTACTTTAAGCAGATATGAGATTAATATGCGATTACTTAGATTGATTAATTATAAATCCGGTAATTAAAGCAGCACAACGGAAGATTCTCGCTTGACCGGATAGGGAACTCAACTACCCATGAGCTCTAGCACGTGCATACTGTGGTAAGGATACAGATCTGCTGGTTGCGTGCATTTGTTTTGTAGGTGAATCACAGAAGCCAGGACTTCACTAAAAAGTATCCTTCTGTCTTCAGTGGCTGTTTGCAGGATGGGTAGCGACGAGGTAATTTATTTATTTTTGACTAAATGATGATGTTAAAAATCACTAAGTTCAACTTGGTTTTATTACCGTGAAGTCGCCCCCGTCTTGTTGAAGCGATAAAGTGAATAAAAGTAAAGACAACGGCGAGCTGGCGATATCACACACTTGAAATAGGTCTAAACAAAACTACATACTGGTACGTTCTGGATTTGTTGTACTGTACTTTTTTCCTGTCAAGTTTTTTGAGGAACTTCGTCATGCATTAGTCGCCCAACATACCTGATAGTAGTCGGACATCCCTCCTCGTCTTTTATTTCACGCCAGCGAGTGAACGCCGAACCGATGTTTATTCTGGTCCGAGCATTCAGCTTGTTTTTCTCTCGCATTCTTTGTTTTGTATCCTCTGACAAAACTTTTCTCTTCCTGACGTTGTTGCCTCCGCCATGGTTAAAGCTCTGCGATTGGCTTTTGCCGAGACTTCTGTGTTTTAAACGAATCAGGAATCGGGGGAAGTGACGTATGCCGTAAAGCAGTCCAAACGTGTAGTTTTTTAGTGTGCCAGGGTTCCCACCATCCACCTCGAAGTTACATAGCACCAGTTAAAGGGATACAGATCACTTCAGACCACGACAGAGGTTTCATTGAACTCATTGTAAAGTGGTGGACCATCACAATGAATATCGAAGGATTATATTATGTTTGAAAAGCTACATAGTGTTGGTTTAATTAGACTATTTTTTTTAATAGTCTGACAGCACTAATAGGAACATTATATCACATATTACTCAGTACTATATTTGAAATATAGCAGCAGTAAAATTTTTGAGCTTTAAAAATTTGGAAACACTCATCATTTTATTGATTTTAAAATAGCTCCATTGGCTTTAATTCCATGTATATTAGCTTAATTTGCTTGAATTCTATGTCAAGTTCATTTAATTGTGTATAATAACTCATGTTTGTGTTGTAATATTTGAATATTGGTATACTCATTTCTTGATGCATTTATATTCTCTAATGGTGTTTATTCCACATCCTTTTTCCCCTTGGAGAGTTTCCAAAAAGTTGTACCAATGCGGCCTTCAGGCTGGGAAAAACGGTTTTATGTGGCCCTCTTGGTAATTGAAGTTGCCCACCCCTGCAGTAGAGCTGTGGGATGTTTGTGCATTAATTACTTCGTGGTGTCTGCCTGTTTTCATGTCCATCTCTCCCCATCTCTTCCTGTAAACCCTTCAAACATGACACTAATTTTAAACTTAAGTAGATCATACCATCTGACCCAGAACAACCTCAAAACTCGACTCATGTCTGCAGCTGGTGTCTGATTCCTCTGAAGTTTGTTTTGTGCTCAGATTTAAATTCAGACAACACAGAATCCTCTTTGGAGTTTTTGAAAACAAAAAGTCAAGGAAACGGGTCAGAGGCAGAAACAGCGGGGGTCAGAAATCCCCAAAGGTCAGGCAGCAAGGCAGAAGCAGAGGCGTGGGCTTGTCGTCTTGAAAACAGGGCAAAGAGTCAGTCACAGGTCACAGAAACAAGGCTGGAAAAAGAGTCTCCAGAGCTTGGCATGAACACCAGACAACCTGGCCAAGGCTTGAGGGAGGCTGAGCTGAAAGAGGAAACTGAGAGGAACCTGACTGGCTTCAACAATGGACCTTTTTGAGGAATTTGCTTGTTAACTTTTTTTCTCACTTGTATCTAATCTGCATATATAAAGCTGAAGTAAACCCTGCAGCAGCAGAAAATAAGAGACAGTTTTTTTCTGCTTATCCAAAAAGTAAAATATTTTTGCCATCAGGAACTCTTAAAGATGAATCAGGAGTTATTTCTGATTTGACTTGTAAAATTTCTGAAGGATCTGCTGGTGCAGTCAAAACAAGCTGTTGCTTTTCTCCTGATGATTATATAACTGGTTAACTGTTTATCTGCTGGCTAACGATGGTTTGCCTTCTTTACTTGTACATTTGTATTTGTGAATGTCCTGTTTGTTTACTGTTTAACAAAGAAACTCCTGAAAAATGTTAGAACGAGAAAGCACTCAGACATCCTGGGTAGCTCACGTATTATTGTTACATCTATAACTAGAAAAGCACTCGGAGAGCGCAGACCTCCACCAGCACCACAGTCCTCTCCCATATTATGATTTTTACCGTAAATATTAGCTTTATTTCATGTAAATATTTAGATTCCTTGACCATGAAAACATACCATTAGCAATTGGTTTCATAGTGATATCTATTTTAGTTCAGTAGTTATTCACGAAAATTGCATTTTTCGTCATGGCGTCATAGCCGAGATAGTACAAGTAGCGTCCGGTGTGTACCCACCTTCGGCAACGACCTAACAGCTAGAATGACGTGAGTCCGACAGAAATAAGGCGGAGGTAAACGGATGCTTGTCGATGACGCTCTGTAGTGTTTAACAAAAAGTACCGGTCAAACTTCTTCTTCAACTCTTCTTCTATGCATAGTCTAAAGATGCGTCTGCCTGCTTCTACACACTGGGGAACAACAGTGAACAATAATAAATAAAGTTTTTGTATAAATCTATCCAATATTATTAATAATCAGCTAAAAGCCTGTTTGATTTTCAAAGCTCATGATGTTGACATGATGATTTCCCCATATGCCCAAGTGCAAGAGCCTTTGGCTGTGTCCGAAATGGCGTACTAACGTCCCACTCATACTAAGTGTGACGCCAAAATGAGTATGTAGTGTGTTCACATTAGACGTATTTAGACGTATACTATATCGAAAAAAATTTTAAGTATGCGAGGTGGGCATACTAGTCACACTAAAACGCCCCATAATGCATTGCAAGACCGACCGGCATTCAGCTAATAATCAGCCACTAGCAAACTTCCCATTTTCAAAATAAACGCATCTTTTATTAGCTCCTTTTAGTTGTTTAATGCTTTTGTAAATTGGGCTCTTGTTTTGGAGCCGACCGGAAGTTTCTTCGATAGCATAATGGCGCACATAGCGGAATGTCCGAAATGCCGAAATGAAATTTGTATCCGTGTGTTTTATGGCTCAAATGACCACATTCTGGTATTCTACGTGATGACTTTCTTGCCTAAAATGCTCTCTGAACTTTCAAATATGGCGAATCAACAGAGATATTTGATAGCCTGGTGTGCTTCTGATTTTTGTCGTCGGAGGTTTGAAATGCATCATGGGAAACTTAGTAGTATACTACAGTGTGAACAGTTGGCATTCTAATCGTACTTATAGTATGTAGTATACAGTATATACACGTGAGTATGTAGTACATTAGTATGCCATTTCGGACACAGCCTTTATGACCATTGAATGTATATTTTGGCGTTGTTTTCTTTCTCCACGCTCTCCCCGTTTCCCCCCGTCCGTCCTGATGGAGCGGTGGCAGCAGAGACCAGGATGGGTAGCTCATTGCATCAGACAGGTCTGAGGAGCTTTTCTCCACAGGAGGTTAATTTCTCATTGCCTGGCGCATTCACAGAGTTCATTTTGAATCATGTTAGTTTGGCTGTCTATTCCCATTATCACTATCTGAAAATGCAGGTGTTTTTTTTTTTTCTCCTCCACTTTGTAAATGTCAGGATGCAATGGAGGTGTCTGACAACTCGGGCATGCAAATGTGCTTTTGATGTTTTCTCAGGGCGGCGGCGGAGAGTGTTGTTCCTCCGCCGGAGTGAATCTGAGGCATTAAAACGCTATTCTCCATTCTCCTTATGCTTTTTTGGCTTCTGACAGATAAATATAGCACAAGGTGACTTTTGATTCCCTTCCTCCTTTTTCTTAGCAGACGTTGAAGGTTTGTGTGTGCGGCGTGGATGAGGAGGGGCAAAGCCAGGCAATTTGATGTGAGGTGTAAGTTACAGCGACAAGGTCCGGGGCCTGTCTGAGGCAACAATGGCTGCATGTGTACCGAGAGCGACTCAGATGCTTACAGAGCTTTTATTCCTCGAGACACAGAGGAGAGCAGCTGAGCACACGGAGCGCACGATGGTCACATGGATCCTCAGATGGAGGGCTCTGATAAAGCTCCACCATAAACAGCATCCAGGCCGGCTCTGCTCCCCCCCTCTCTCTCTGTCTCTGTTTGACTCCCCCTCTCTTCCTCCCCCTCCCTCGCCTTGCCAGTATCTACTACTTGCCACTTTCTTACACTCTTCCTTTGTCTCTTTTCTCCTCTCTCCCTACCTTCGTGGGCAGCAGAGCTTACAGCCCATCTGGCACTGACTCACAGGGCCCACTCTGATCTGGGGGAGATCAATAGTGACAAACATTGCACATGGCTCTTATATTAAGCGGATTAGAAATGGCTGCAATCAGACAAACTGCACCCTGTATGCGTCTGCATTCAGTCACTGTTATTGGGAATAGAAAGCGTAGGGATGTCCTGATCAGGTCTTTTTGGCTGGCTCTGATATCAGTAAACTTTGATTGTAAACCCAACAGTTAGTTTAAGGGTTGATCAGTTCAGTGCAGCTCAATTACAGCAGTGGCTTTTCCACAACCCATGATCATGGATGTATTATAAGAACTGGATAGCGTGGCTCCGCCTTCTACTATGTTAACGGATTTGAAGCCATAATATCCCCCGTCAGGGCACCACCATTGTGCAGCCAGTAGAGAATCTGGACCATATTTCGACGTAGTTGTTGTAAACTGTCACAAAACTCCCCAGCATACGCCGTACATAATCATCGTGAAACTGCCGCAAACCGCATTTATTTTTAAACTCTAATAACTGATGAAAAAGAAACTTTTCAGAAAAAAGAGGACTTGGAAAAAACGCAGCCCAGTAATACTTTCATATCACCACAGCATATGGGTGGGAGAAATATTTCTACGAGGTGTATTAATTTTTTTAAGTTTCACTACGGCCTGTTCAGATGAATGGGGGAGATGGAGATTTGACCTATACTGCAGCCAGCCACCAGGGGGAGCAGTTTTCGTGGCGGCTTCAATTTGAGCCCAGCGACATGGCGTCCATGTTTTTTACAGTCTATGCCCATGATCACCAGACCTAGAACAGAACCAGGATCCAAACCAAACTCAGCAAATACATAGAGGTTTTTATCCTGTATGAACACAACAGGTTTTGGGAACATCACATAATATTTTGATTTTATGTGAATTATTAAATGTCATCAATGGGATTTCTTATTATAAAGTTCAGTGATTTTTGTGATGTCAATCTGGATGAGATACACCTGAAAATTATCCTGATGATAGAGACATGGACCCAATATTATCCTGTAACATTTGTAGTGAATCTGTGAAAGAATGGCAGTGATAATGTTTTTATTTTAATTTCTCTCCAATATTAAATTATGGATTTTTTTTTAATTTGAGGAATTTTTTGCATCCACGCAAATAGGGGTGTAACAAAATGGTCAACTCACGAAACGGTTTGAAATACAAAACAGGGCTCACAATACGAAATACGAAATACTCACGATACAAAATAAAGATTATAGAAAATCCCCAACAGTAGGAAGTTGTGCAAAAACTCATTTTCTTTATTTTCTTCCTAATGCAGACATACAAAAAATGTTGCTGCATCAGAACAAAATAAATGCTGCCTGTCTCCACTTCAAAGTAGTTGGTTGTTGGTAGTTGTATTCGCCGCAGTATACGGCGAACTTTAGCAGCATATTTTGCACACGGTTGTTGTTCTGTCCGCAATCTTCTCACCGTTCTCTTGTCTTTTACATGGGAAGCAAAAATAGGTCCACACAACCGATATATTTAATTCCCGACCTCATCTTCCTCCATTCTGAAGCAAGTGTTTTTCTAGGTGGGTAAAAAATCACCAGCACCCCTTCACTTTTTTTTTAATTTCGTGCTTTTATTTAGTGCGTCTTTGAATTTTATTTCGTCATTTTTTCGTTACATCCCTGTCAAGGGTTGAAAAGTTTAGTACAGCTCAGTTAGACTGCCAGAGCAGTACCAGGATCAAGACGAAGCTCAGCACATACATGGAGGTTTTTATCCTGTATGAACACAACAAGTTTTGGGAACATCACTTAATATTTTGGTTTTATATGAATTATTGAATGTCATCAATGGGATTTCCCGTTATACAGTTCAATGATTTTTTTGTGAAGTCAATCTGGGTCAGATACACCTGAAATTAACCTTGATGATAGAGACATGGACCTTTTATTATCCTGTAAAATTTGTAGTGAATCTGTTAAAAAATAGCAGGGATATATTTTAATTTAAATAATATTGAATTATGTTTTTTTTTTTTTAGTTTTAGGAATTTTCTGCATCCAGAAAAATATACGTATCACCGCTAAAAAAAACAATCTTTTCTAAGTTGGACCATTACCAACATCTCCTTACAAGCAAACAAATCACCTACATACAACCTAATAACCTAATACAAGGTAATGACAATAAGGACTCAACAAAAGCACCCACAACTGTAATGGCAGATAATGAAAAATGAAGAAATAAATAAAGAACATATTACTAATATTAATAACAATGATAATAAAATAATAAATGAAAATATATATTAATAATACAGATTGAATTTGAAATGTATACAGGTATTCCTCATTGTTATAGTAAACTAATGGCACTGCTCCACCTTTTAAAAAATGGTCTTTTTAGAGTCTCAGAGAATAAAATATTTGCTCAATCAGAAATATTTCTTCATCTAAGTATTTCTTAAGTAATTTTTGACGAGTCATTCACCTTGGTCATGACACAAGAGAGAAGTTGATCAAATTTAGTGGTGATCTCAATCTGGATGTGGATCCAAGAATTTCTCAAGAATTTGTGAACATGTTGGGAAGTTTTACAGATGTTTGGACGTAACTCTTCCTGCGGTCCTGGAAATGCTTTGGTGGATATTTGTACCTAAGAGCACTTTTGGTGCAATTGTTTTTGATTTTTAAATAATTAATAAATAATAAAAGCAAAAACATTTAGTACTGGTGTCTGCTGGCCATACAAAGGGTTAAATGACAAAGGGACAATATTCTGCCTGGACCTCTTCTTCCCTAATCTTTCTTATTCTGCCATAATTATTTTCATTATTTGTTTTTAATTATATACTTGAATTGATTTAGAAATGTGTTTGATACTTTCTTCTATGTTTGTTTCTTTTTATTATTATTTTTTATTATTATTATTTTGTTATTATATTTTTTTCTTTTTTTTTTTACCTCCAGCTTTCTCTCTCTCTTTTTTTTTTAAATGAACATGTTGAAGTTTTTGCTGTACACTTGCGTGTGTGAGTTCATATCTAAATCTGATGAGTGGACAATCGTGTTTCTCGTCTGCATATTGATTTTCCTTGTTTGTTTTTTTCTGTCTCTGTGATAAAGTCGAAGGTCAGAACCTGGCCACGGATAATGTGTCGGTGATCGAGGGGGAAATGGCGACCATCAGCTGCAGAGTGAAGAACAATGACGACTCCGTCATCCAGCTGCTCAACCCGAACAGACAGACCATCTACTTCAAAGACGTCAGACGTAAGTAATCTACAAATACTTTATTGCAGGTCATTCCCAGTCCTTCTCCCAGTTTCCTGCTCTTTCCCTTGTCCTATAAGTCCAGAATCATGTAGGAACAGAAAGAAGCTCCTGTGAGGAGATGCTGCTCCATGTTGGATCATTTGCTCCTTTTATGCGGCACTCCATTTACATCTAAACTGGGAAGAGGGGAGTGGGAATTACTTTATATCCAAGTTATTAGCATTCCAGTTACAAAGTCAGATAAATACTCACTGAGCCTCCAGGCTACTGTTGTTAGCACGCCTATTAGCACAAGACTACGTTCACACTGCTGTCAAAAGTGACCTGAGTCTGACTTTTTGGCTCAAATGTGACCTGTATCTGCTCTGTTTCCGACAATGTGAACAGCTGAAGTTGCATTGAATCTGACATTTTCAAATCAGATTCAGGCCACTTTCAAATGTGGTACTAAACCATTTTCGTATCCGATTTTTCTTGAGTGCGACAGCGTTCTAAACAACAAGTCGCATTCAACAATTTGACATCATTCTGCAGCAGGGGTGTGCAGTTTACCAAGGGTCAAATTTTTTCAGAGCCACAAATTCATGGACAAAACACAATCTGAGGTTCATATATAGACATGATTATTAAAAGTGGGCCGTCGGTGGCGCAGTTGGATAGTGCGCTTGGTCAGTGATCGGGAGGTTACAGGTTCAAGCCCAGCTCCGGGCGACACATGGCGATGTGTCCTTGGGCAAGACACTTAACCCCAAGTTGCTCCCACTGCTGCATCAGTGGTGTGTCAATGGGCATGAAAGGGCGTGAATGTGTTAGAGATACTGATGGATAACTAACAATAGATACTCTGAACCATCAGTGAGTGAATGTGAGTGCAAATGGGTGTGAATGGGTATGAATGGGTAGGTGTGACCTGCGGTGTAAAGCAGCTTTGTGTAGTCAAAGACTAGAAAAGAGCTATATAAGCTCAAGTCCATTTACCACTTACTGTTTACCAAAAGTTTATGCAATTTTTTCCTAAAATAAGTTTTTAAGTTGATTTTCCTGCTACAAGCATTAAACAATTCATCAAGGAAGGAGTGACGAGAGAAAGAGAGCTCTGGGGCGATCGACTGGTGTCTCCATTACATGCACAATAAACGATAAACGTGAATGAATCATACGTTTGTATTATTAGATATGATAAACTTAGTTTATTAACACTGCACTGACTTTTTGAATGGATTAATCAGGCTAAAATAACAGTTTACAGGATGCAGAGACACTGATGATCCACTGCTGTCCATCTCTACTGTGTGTTTGTACGAGACAGCATCAGTCAGTGAGCAGTCTGCTCCTGTCTGATCTGCTCTCAGACAAACTAAGAAACATCAGAACAGATGATTAAACTAAGTTTTCGCCTCTTTGTTCACCTTCTATGACTCTGAGGTGTTTGGATCTCCAGCAGCGATCTGTCATCAGCAAGAAAGAACGACTGCCTTTGGGTTAATAAGAAATAAAATATACCCATCATTACTTTAATAAGAGCTTATTCAAGATGAGCTGCTGTAACATCAGGTTCTGCATTATGGGAAGAAACATCTCCAGCATTGTGAAGAGTTTTGGTCTGTATTTGTTGCCCTTCATCACATCGTGCTGTGCGTGATGCGTGTCACTTCTGAAGTGTGAGCTGTTCACATCGCAGTCAGGCCACATTTACAGGAGTGATCTGAACAGCCAAACAAAAAAAAATTGTAATTGAGCATTAAGGGCTGCAGTGTGAACGTAGCCTAACTAACACTGTAGCAGCAGTTCCATATAACTATAAACTTCAAACAGCACTCTGTATGCGGCTGATTTAGAGTGACAAACAGTCTTCAGAAGTGTTAATAAACCGAATATTACAGGAGCTTAATAATTGTTTACACCCAGGGCAGCCATCTCCGATTTGTCTAGCTTTTTTTCATACAGAGTCTTGTAGCACAAAATGTTGTACATAAATAAAATAAATAAAAAGTAGAGGGTGAATACAATAAAATACAAGACCCTACCCCCTCGCTCTCCACGCACACAAACACATTAAGAAGATTCTGATTTAAAACAGAGTTAGAAGACTGAGGAAACACTATCTTGAATAAAAAAAAATGAGGAAACAGGAGCTAAGACTAAAATGACATGACTATTAAAAAATCATGATTAGAATTGAGCAACAAATACTATCTGGAAAAACAAAAATGTAAACTCATAAATAAAATAAAATATGAAATAATATGGTAAAATGAGATGCCAAATCTGCTTAAAGTAGAAAGGTGAAAAGAAAAATTGATTAACTGAGAATAAAATTCCGAAACAATAAATCTGAACAGAAATGGAGAAATAATACAGATTAACAGGATTAAAATAAAGGAACAGATAAATAAAATTAAATAAAAATTATAAATATAATCAGCTAAAAAGCCAGACATACAACGTAGGTCTTGAGTTTGCTTTGAAAAATGTGAACAGTAGGTGCTGCCCTCGGATCGTCAGGTGGACTGTTCCAAAAACGAGGGCCGTAATGTTGAAACGATAGTTAACAGGTTATGTTTTAACTTTGGATAACCTGAAGACCTGAGGAATCGACTGGTTCATAAGGTTTAAATTTAACTCAATCATGGCAGGTGGCGTGGGAAAAATTTTTCAAACGTCTCTTTAGCCTAATGCTACGGCCACACCAGACGCGAATTCGCAAAGACGCGTGTCGAGATTACATATGAAGCCAATGATTCGCCCAGGGCGGCGCGTCGGACGCATTTGTCGTGGCGCGTATGGAGCGTCCGGCGCATTTGGGGCATCAAACGCCTTTACCCTCGCGTTGAAAATATTGAACTTTCAACACAAATTCGCGTGACGCTGTGCCGCAGGAGCCAATCAGTAATGACATTCCCCCCCGACGTCATTGATTTGATGGCGTGTGACGCTCCGGCCACCTGCTCCGGCTCAAACCCCGCTGGAAGATGGAGGAGAGGTTGATCTGCGCTGTTTGCCATCATCCGGAGCTATACGATTTGACGTGTGTACTCTACAGAGACTGGAACAAAAAAGGAGCAGGCTTGGGTGAATGTCTCTGAGCAGACAGCTTTTGAAGGTAAGTTCTGTAAATATTCGTTTCCAGCTGGATTTGCCTGCACAGGTCTTCACTGAGTCCGACTGTGTTTTTCTCAGTGGAGTTTTGTCGTAAAAGTGGGAAGAACCTCAGGGACATCTACCTGAAAGAAAGGAGGAAAGAGCAGGAAAAAAGGAGCAGGGCAGCGTGACACCGTGCTGCAGATGTCTCCGCAGGATCGGGTGAACCCAAAAGCGTTGACCTTTGGCCCAACAACGCATCCGGGATCTCCAGATCAGGTAAAGAGCAGCAATCACGGTTATCTTGGCCATGATTGCGCAGTGACTGAATAGGCAAGCCAGATTTTGTCAATCTATTTATAATAAGCGTGCTCTCTACTCCACCAGCGCAGTGCTGCACTTCAGCTTGTCAAAATGGTCCAGCCTCGGGCGTTACGCGTGGCGTGTCACAGGCTTTACGCGCGTTTAAATTCGCCAATTCGCGTCCGGTGGGGCCGTAGCCTAATACAGGTCAGAGGAGAGCAGGAGGAGCCAGAGGGGGAGCGTAGCCCAGTATGTTTGATTGTGAGTTTGCTCTCCTCCTCCCTTAAAGCCGAATCACTCTGTTAACTGACACCAGCGTCACCTCCTCGTGGTTATAACGTTAATGTTTCTGACGCAGATGCTCCTCGTCCTGACACAGCTGAGTCGTGTTTGAAAAACTCTTTTCTGGGGAAAATGTTCAAACAGGTGAAGTTGAGTCGGTGACTGACACCAGCCCTGAGGCAGTGGTTTCAGGTTGATAAAAATAACTCCAAAGAATCAACGATCCTTTCATCAGTGGCCTTGTTTCTCTTTGTGGGTCATCTGGAGGTGTCAGTTTCATTTTTATTCTTTTTTCACTACCAATTAAAAAGTAATCACAGAAGCTTCAAACAAACAAACAAACAAACAAGTGGAATCCAAAAATAGACAAAAACCTGTTTCAGCCAAAAAAGAGAAAACGTCTGCTCTTTGAAAACTCCCAAGACCTTCAGAACCTTCTGTTTTTAATTTTAGTTTTATTTTTGAATTCAGTTCAGCGATTATAATTCCATTAGATGTTGGAACATATAAAATATGACTGAGCTGTTTTTGATTAAAGTGATTTCTTTCAACTCGAACTTCAAACTTTATTTGAAGTTTTCAAGAGGAGTTATGCAACTAAAACAGTAATGCTTGGATTACTTTGAGGGTGCCGCTTTCTCAAAAAATATCCACAAAAAATCTGTCTGTTATGAAATGATTTTTTGTTGTGGTTATTAGGGGTGTCCCGATACAACTATTTCACCTCCGATACGATACCGATATTGCAGCCTTGAGTATTGGCCGATACCGATATCAATCCGATACGATATCAGCAGGAATCATACAGACTTTTATTACCTATTTTGTAGTATGGACTGTAAGAAAAGGCTTGATCAGGTCAGATTACTCAAACAGAGAACAGTAGTCAGCAATAGAAGGTATGAGGAAAAACTCACCCATTTGTTATTAACCAATAGGTTAAATAAATTTTAACCTTAAACATAAGAATATACTACAATTGAAACAACATGAATAAAAAATAGAAGACTCTGAAAAGTGACCTCAATAAATCAAACAAAAACATATTTCACCAACTGCAAAATAACCACTGTGTTGAACTTAAACATAAGAATATTCTACAATTGAATAAAATAAAAAATAAATATATTAGAATGGACTGATTGTATCGGAGTGCTGATATCGGAGATTTAGGAAGCAGGCCGATATAATCCGATATTTGTGTTTTTGACCGATATCCGATATCAATATTGGATCGAGACATCCCTAGTGGTTATTTATGATTTAAATTATTTTATTGTTTCAATTTTTATTGTTGTTTTTTTTTTGCTTTTCTTTTGTATTTATTGTTTTTGTATTGCTTATTTATTGTTGTGATTTATTCTTGTTTTTGCATTTGTTATGTTTTATTGTTGTGGAATATTTATTTATTATTTTGATTTCTTTTTGATTTTTTCACTGTTTTTGTTGGCTCTGGTTGTTGTGTTTCCTACTTATTATTTTTATTCCCTCATTTATTGTTGTTTTCTTTTTTGTTGGCATGTTTTCCTTGTATTTTTGTTGCATTTTTTACATTTAATGTCATGTTTTTTTTGTATTTTTTATTTATTGTTGTTGGAATATTTATTAATTATTTTGATTTGTTTTTTATTTTTTTGCTGTTTTTGTTGGCTCTGGTTGTTGTTTTTCCAACTTATTATTTTTATTTCCTCATTTATTGTTGTTTTCTTTTTTGTTGGCATGTTTTCCTTGTATTTTTGTTGCATTTTTTACATTTAATGTCATGTTTTTTGTTGTAATTTTTATTTATTGTTGTTGGAATATTTATTAATTATTTTTATTTGTTTTTGATTTTTTTTGCTGTTTTTGTTGGCTTTGGTTGTTGTTTTTGTTTTTCCTACTTATTATTTTGATTTCCTTATTTATTGCTGTTTCTTATCTTGGCATGTTTTTTCTTTGTTTTTGCTGCGCTTTTTTATTTTATTAGGTTTACTTGTCATTTTTATTTATTGTTGGGATTTCTTCTGTGTTTTGTTCTTGCTGTTCTTTTTTTAGATGTTGTCATGTTTTTATTTGCAGTTGTGATTTCTGATGTTATATTTGTTCATGTGGTTCTCACGTATTGTTTTGGTTTCTTAATTGGTTGTTTTCTTATTTTTGGTCACTTTTTCCTGTTTTTATTTTTTTGTACTTTTTTCTTTTTTAATTGTTGCATTTTTTGTGTGTATGCTGTTTCAATTATTTGTTTTATTGTGTATTTCTTTATAGAGCCACATAGGTTGTGTGAAGACAACTGCTGTCGAACCGCAGCCTCATTTATAAACTTTTATTTATTTTTATTTTCCTACAAACTCTGTATGTTTTCATGTTTTCTGGTTCGTTCCTGCCCCTCTGCGCTGAGGGACTCTTTGAAGTTTTGACATTACAGTGCGGCTATCAGACATCGCTCCAGCATCACCTCCAGCTTTAGGTCACATCTTCAATAATAAAAGCCCGATTCCATCTGCCCTTGACTTTTTGGCTCATTTACAAAAGTCATTAAGCTCAGAATGCGGCAAGATTAATATGAGATAATTCACGGAGCTACCATAATGGGAATACTCCTGCGTCCTTGTCACTGTTCGATTTTACGATAATCTCTTAGATTAGGATATTGAACATTATGATTATGCATGAGCATATGGACCACTTCCTCTCTTAGTTTTTGTCTCTGCTTTTTTACTTGTTTGTATCCGGGACTTGAGCCAAGACTCAAGGTGAACTGCAAACACGCCCTTCATTTCTGTCTATATTGCTTCCCAGCTGTTATTTCACAAGCTGAGGTAGCGAGAAGATGTGTGCTGTGTTTTCTCATCGCGTGGAGCATCCTGGGAGTTTGGGTACACATCTTTGTCATATTTGTACAAAACACCCTGAGCTGCAGGAGACTATGGCAGAGAGGAATGGATTCATTTAAAGCATAGGTCATGTTGTGCCAAGAAACTTATAAATATTTATCCTAACGCCAAGGAAAATAGAGACCGTTTGGGCCAAAAGCAATGAATAATTAGCTCTATCATCCTTGAAACAATAAATCTTATTGTTAGAAATGTCTCTGTGAGGCTCTTTCTTTGTGCTTTTATTAAAATGCTCCATGTAGGGATGTAAACATGTCATTTTCTCAGCTTTAGTCAATGCCAGAACAAACACAAAAGGTTTCTTGTTTATCTGCAATTAGATCCAAATATATATCCGATTTGTGACCGGCGGCTAGATTGTTATTGCTTCTGCTGCTTGTTTGTGTTCCTGGTAATGGGGTCTAGTAAACCCCCCCTGGCAGCATTATCCTCGGCTCGGCTCCTAAAGGACTGCTGGTTCTGCGGGGACCCCCCTCAGCCAGTGGCATTGTTACCTGTCAACGGGGCCGCTCGGCACAGTGGCAGATCTTTGTGTACAACAGAGTAAACAGCAGCGACACGCAGACATGCAGGAGCAGCAGGAACAGCCACTACAAGCCGAAGCAGGCCGCAGAATCAGATACAGACACAAAACACTAAACAATAAGAGCATTTACAGTACGGAATAAACAGAATTACAGCGCCGAAAATAAAGATGAGTCCTGTCAGAGGTGTGGAAGCAGAGCCGGCGCTGCTGCACGGGCTTTTATTGTGTCAGATTTATGCAAAATGACGTGTAATTCTGCAGAGTTGCTGTCTGAAATGGGAAAAATGAGGCTTTATCAGCAGAGGTGGACCTCCATCTACGCTGATGCAGAATCACCGCATTATTTATTCACTGCATATTTTCTCAAGAGTGGTCTGACTTTGTGATTTAAATCCTTAATTTAAGGAAACAAACAGACCAAAGAATATTCTGAGGATTAGGTGCATGACTTCTGTGGATCTGAAAGCTCATAGAGAGACTTTGACTCATTTTGACCTTGTTTGATTGTATTTATTTCGATCTTTGTTAAAAATTATCTTGCTTTGTCATAAAAACTGCCTAATTATGTTGATTAGTTATCCTCGTTTTGCGATATACAGGTTAATGTTTGCAAAAAAAATAGCTCTTATTTCCACAGTGGCCATGTTCTTGCGACATTACACCCAACCCCATGCATGAAATTTTATATAAACAAGGTATTGTGGCTGATACACTGCCATTTATAGGTTTAACTCGACACTATTAGCAGGTGAGGTCGGCGGATATCAATCAAACTTGCACATAGTAATTGCACATTATCTACAATGTACAATTACTATGTGCAATTAATGTGCGATAAATGTGCAATCCTCAATCCTCTAACAATGTGCAGTGTGGAAGTACACCCATGTACAATCACTTATCCCACATATAATTACCCAGTAAATGTGTATATAATCTTTATAAGATTGCTTTTAGTTTTGTTTCCAATCCCTTTGTATATTTTTTTATATATCTTATCTTATATAGGTAGAGTAATGTACATGCTGCTATTTTTTATACTGAAGTCTAGTTTTTATTCTACTAATGCTGTCCACTTTGCTGCTGTAACACTGTAAATTTCCCTGTGTGGGACGAATAAAGGTTTATTCTGTTCTATTCTAATATTTGTATAGCACTTTTCATGCAGTACTTTGTAATACAAAGTGCTTTACATGGGGAAAAAGATAAAATGAGATAAGAATAAGTGAAATAAAAAGCAGAAACCCCCCTCGCCCAAACCACATTCAATATACACACTCACTTACTCAAACACAAAAAAATTAAGTAAAATAATAGTCAAAAATACTTGAAAAATACCGAAGGGTAAGATAAGTAAATGTGTAAATACGGAAATAAATAAAATAACAATACAAAATAAAATTTAGATAAATAATATGGTAAAATGAGAAAATGTAATATCAGGTGCATAATAAAATTAGCTAAAATAGGATAATAAAAGGAAAAGCATTTAACAAGAATAATAATCCAAATAATATCTGACATATATAATATGACGTTCATTGTGCAGGGGAGAGTTCGTAAGAAAACATGGCAGCTAAGGAGGGAGACAAAAGAATGCACTGTCAGCACTGAAATCCATTGTGTGGACTTTCTTTGGAGAGGACATAAGTGATGGACACAGCACATTACGGTGTACATTTTACATCCTCAGTCTCAGGAAAGCCTCTGTCATTTCTCAGACCAAACGGCCTCAGAAAAACCTCCCTCAGATTATACGGCCTCAGGCTTCAAAATAAAAGTCAGCAGACAAAACGGCGTCAAATTAAACTGCCTCAACCAAAACAACGTCAGATAAAATGGCCTCAAAATGAAAGCCATCAGACAAAACACTGGAAAAACGGACTCAAATAAAACAGCGTCAGGTCGTAGCAATATTGTAATATCATAAATGTTAAATCGTCTTGAGACGGCATTCAGCAAACTCCTTTTTCAAAATAAAAGCATCTTTTATTATCTCCTTTTAGCTCTTTAATGCTTTTGTAAATTGGGCTCTTGTTTTGGAGCCGACTGATAGTTTCTTCGATAGCATAATGGCGTGCATAACGGAATGTCCGAAATGTGGAAATGAAATTTGTATCTGTGCGTTTTATGGCTCGAATGACCTCAATTTTGTATTCTACGTGGTGACTTTCTTGTTTAAAATGCTCTTTGAACTTTCAAATATGGCAAATCAACAGAGATATTTAATAGCCTGGTGTACTTCCAATTTTTATCGTCGGAGATTTGAAATGCATCATGGGAAACTTAGTAGTATACTACAGTGTAAACGGTTGGCATTCTAATCATACTTATAGTATGTAGTAAACAGTATATACACATAAGTATGTAGTATGTAGAACGTTTGTATGCCATTTCGGACACAGCCTATGGTTATAATGCCTATGGTACCGTCAGGCGCACTTCTGGTCTCTTAAAAATAATGTTGATTTGTATGTTACGACCTGACACTGTTTTATTTGAGTGCGTTTTTCCAGTGTTTTGTCTGATGGCTTTCATTTTGAGGCCGTTTTCAATCTCAATCAGTCAACCTTTATTTGTATAGCGACAATTCATAACAAGTGTTATCTCAAGGCAATTTACAGTGGAGCATAAAGCTCTTCATTTAATGGATACACATATATGCATAGATACGTAGATACATATAAAGATACACATATACATATATATACAAATATATACATCCAACACCCAACATGAATCCATATCTGACGTCGCTTTGGTTGAGGCAGTTTAATTTGACGCCTTTTGTCTGATGACTCTTATTTTGAAGCCTGAGGTCGTATTATCTGAGGGGAGGTTTTTCTTAGGCTGTTTGGTCTGAGGGAGGTTTTTCTGAGGCCATATTATCAGACAGAGGTTTTCCTGAGACTGAGGATGCCCTAAAATGTACACCATAGCACAAAGAGTTTGTAAGGAGTGATGCATGAGAATTAAGTTTTAAGAAAATAAGGCTCACCTCAGACCCAAATTCCCTCTTGAGTCTATCAGAGCATTTGCACAGCTCACACTCTGGCACAACAGCAAAGAGGCAGCGCGCTTCGCTCAAGATACACTGCAGGACTATTTTCAGCACAGCTGCTGCCAAACCTCGTAAATTCATTGCTGTTCAGAAAGCACCAGAAAGGGAAGTCAGACATGTTGAGTATCCGGTTCTTTAAAAATTTCCCCAAAAGTTTGTCATTACTTCACAACCAGAGGATCGAGCATCAGGTTAAGAGCTGCTCAGAAGGTCCAGGAGGCAACTCGATGCCATTCACGATGAAAAGTTAATCATGGAGATACAGAAAAATACCACATTATATGACACCAAACATCCTTTCTACACAGATAAAGGCAGGTAGAAGTGATATAAATCATGAAGCTGCACAGTTGAGACCAGCAAAGAGACCTTAGAGAAGCAAAGTGGTGTGTTGTTTATTTCTTTTCTCAGTTTATGACATGCTTTGTTATCGGCTCTTCATCAGATTCATCCATTTGTGGATGTGGTCAAACATACTGATTTGAAATCTTCTCTTAATCCTTGTTGGACATCGATAAGGAGGCTACCGAAGACGTTTTTAATGTGATGTTAAGACTAAATTTAATCAAAAAGTTTTTATAGATACAAACTTTTGTCGACTGATTTCTGCAAAACTGAAAGTATGACTAACTGCACTAGAGACGTATCAAAAATTGTTACTTCAATTTTTCACATTTTCTTTTAAATGCGAGCCATTTAAGATTTTTTGTCAAGGCTCTTCCTTGGCATACCAAAGTTTGAAAATCCCTGGGATACTCTGAACATATTTGGCTTTCAAATTGTGAATTACGAAATGAAGCATGTTTAATCTCTCTGCATGAGCTTTAAACCTTTTTTATATATTGTTATGTGATTTTCACTCCGAGAGCTTAGTTCCAATTCAGTTTAACAGAAAACATCTCAAATGTGCACATTTCCGTGGGATCATTTCACGGTCACATGGCAGCACTGTGAAGCAGGCAGAGTCAAGGCCAAAGACCAGCACTCGGTTAAATGTCCCGTGCCCTCACTCCAAATAAAGCACTCCAGGGGCTGAGTGGAAGCAAGCCAAGACCACCTCTCTTAGGTGTAGGGCTTTCCCACTTACAGACCAGGCGCCAGCGCAGGCTACCTGCCCCGCGCCTGCCTGCAGCGGACAGGGTGGGTGACCGGGCGCACTTTGCAAGCTCTCTGCAGTGCCAAGACTTTGCTGTCATTCAGCAGCTGGGAGAAGGGGCGTGAGGAGCTGGCCCACGCCCACACGCCGGCGCTCTCCGCCGCTGCAAATGTCAGAGTAGGAGAAGAATAGACTTCGAGCAAGGAACACAGCTGAAGAATAGACTTACATCAAGAAGCTGGGTTATTGAATAATAGCTGATTCCCACCTGCATTCTGGTTTGTAACCGCGCTAACCAATGCCGAGGGCGCAGCTGAGACGGCCAGTGTCTCTGTCATTCCTTAGCAATTGCGACTCCATGCGGCCGAGACTGCAGCCATGGAGACGGCCGTCAGAGCTCGGAGTGACATTCAGCAGTTGGGAGAACAGACTGTTCTATTCGGGCGCCACATCGAGGCCAAGCATGACTACCGCAGCGCCAGTTCCTCGACAGATGTAACCTGTTGCTGCTAAGATGTGCTAATCTTAAAGTTAAGTTTCCATTACGACAAACGGCTTTAATCCGACATCAGATGTGACGGGAAGGTTAATATAGATACAAATGTATATGCTGGTTCAGATGGTTATATTAAATAGTGATTGCTGTGATTGTTTATTGCATTAAAATGTGCCTGACACTCTGGAAACGTGCCTCTGAGGCTTTGTTGACGTGTGCGCACATGTGCGCCTGTCACCAAATTACAGCTGCGGAGGGTGCACTCCGCTTTGCACCAAGAATAGACCAGGTTGTAGCTGGCGAGCTTTTGGCACGAAATTGTCACTGCGCCAACATGAATCTGTCGACACCTCCCCCAGGTGCGCCGTCGACTCCCCCTGGTGCGCCGTCACACCCATCTCTGCGCAGAGGGTCTACCAAATTGTCAAATTGGCAGCGCACGGTGGTGCGCCGCACGGAATTAACACTGCGCGGGGTGCGCCAGGCTTGGGCCCCCTGCGCTGCGCCACGAAATTAGAGCCCATAGTCTTCAAAAAAGTTAAAACAATATTTCGGTAGATTTTTTTCTTCCGTTTAGTAATGTTAGTTGGTATTCTATTTTATATAATTTAAAAGCCTGATTCATCCCCTTTACAACGAGGTACAACTTGCAAGAATGGTGACATCTTAAAATGAGCAATTCAGTTAATTCTGCGGGTAATACTCTAAAAGTTGTGCCTCTTCCTCTAAAAGAAAGCCCTCAGCTCCTCAGCTCCACATTTTCTTGGGATGTTGCCTTCCTGGGACCCCGTCAACACGATCTATCTTTGACTTCACCAGCCTCACAAAACTTGGTCCTAAGTTTGGACATGGCACCACAGCTGATACCAAATAATCCTTCCTCTCTACATACCAGAACACCGGCTTCCAGTTGGAGGGGGTTTTGGCAGATTTTTGGGCACCACCCATCAGTGTTAAGTTTGACAGAACTTTTCAATTTAGTTTGAGTTGTAGTCTTTTGCCTACTAGTCTACTTTTTGTCACAATTTAGTCATCTAAATTGTATTAAGTTTAGTCAAGTTTAAGTCGATTAAATCTGCTGTAAATTTAGTCAAACTAAAATAGGAAGTGTGAAGTGTACGGCATTTTTTATGTATCCCTGAACTTCTGAAGTCATGTTTTACTCTTGGATAAAATGAAACATCCAATAACCCTTTACTGAATGCTTGTAAAGTTTGAATGTATAAATGAACAGAAAAAAATCTAACTTTTGTGTGAAATGCAGTCACCTTTATTTCGGCTACCTGGCAGAGCATCTCAGTTACAATACCAGAACTGACAACAAACAGTGAACCTGCTCGACGTGAATATATCAATTCATAAAGAGAGCAGCTCTGATTGGATCGATCCACAACTTATCCCACCACCACCAAGCTAAGGCAGCTGTGATTGGATAGATTCCTAACCTGTCTCTACTTTCTACATGACCAAATTAGATCTGATTAGATTAAGTCTGTCAAACATTTGAGTTTAGTTTTTATTTGTTGGTGACAATGTCAGTTATTTTAGTTTTAGTTTTGTCCATGTGCACTGGTTTTTATTAGTGACTGTCTAGTTGTTGATGAAAACTATGACGAAAATAGTCAATAAAATTAACACTGCCACCCACATGTTTAGCTGTTGCTGGTTCCACAAATGCACAATCCTAACAAGATGTACCTTGTTTTAAAGGTGACTAATCAGGCTCTCCATTGATGTAAAATACAGCGCTCACTAGGGTTATTAGAGGCAAGAATTAATCAACCAAGGTAACCTTTCCGATTTTTTAAAAGAAGTTTTAATTCAAACAAACCTTGCCAAACACAGAGCGCCCACTTGTATTAGAACAAGCGACCTATGTGTGAGAACGACCTTAAACCGGACGACTAACTAGAATACAAACACCTAACCTGCTGCTCCGTCATCCAAACATGCAGGAAAACTGAGTCATGAACGCCGGCGCCCTCCGTGCTCTTATGTAAGCAGTCGGTTATGAAAGCCCTCGGTGTAAAAGAGCCTCAGACGTGAAGGGTTTCCCTCCTGAGCAGGTGCTTTGACTCCAAAAGTGCATCAGTGTCATTGTTTCCCTTTGAGGAGAGACTTCCAAGAGCTCTCAAATTACACCCGGGCGATGAGGATTTTCATGTTGACACTGCCCCGAGACCCGGGTAATGATCACCACGCTAAGTGTAAAAGCCTGGAGGGAATAACAAACCCCCGAGGCCTGAGCGGACTTCGTTAAGCTGGAGAAGATTTCAGGGAGAGCAGACTTGATAAAGAAGGCAGGTCAAAACATCAAAAGAGCACCCAATCAAACGGAGCCAAGCTGTTTTTGTAAAGGAGCGCTCAGGGATGAGGGCTGACCCAAATGAAAAACAGAGTTAAAACTCGGAGGGAGGCGGCTAGCCCTCTTCGACAGCATTAAAAAGAAAACTCAGCCCATCGATACCAGCACTCGGGCTCCTGGCCTCTTTTGATTTACAGTTTCATGCATCCAGGCTCCTCTCTTACCTCGGCCCGTGCTGTGATTTAATTCATTATGTATGTTTGAATGCCTCCTCCCTCCTTTTTCGTTGGAATATGTGAGTTTGAGGCATCCATCCATGACCAGCAGCCCCTTTTTAAGAGTTCCCAGCTTGTTAGGAGTCCTCATGAGCACTCTTCACACTCTCCCTGTCTGTGCGAGTGCTCCGTGGACTGTAAAGCTACTTTATAAATCAACTTGTATGAATCATTTTGAAACTCACTTTTCTTTTACTCAATTAAGGAGAAAGCTCACAAAAGACCGTCTCTCTCTCGCTCGCTCTTTCCTCCATCTCGTTTTCTCCATTTGTCTCCTTTGTCTCCTCGCTCATTCTCACCGGTCAGTGTATCTTTCAGTCCTTGGATATTTGGCTCTGAAAGGGACATGAAGAAGAAGGAGAAACTGGGGTTTCTTGTTTTTCTTTTATGGATAAAAATGGATAAAAAATGGCAAATGTGTGCTTTTCTTTGCAGTCAAAAATGGTTTAAAAAAAGATAGAAATTCTTGATTTGTATTTCACATTACAAAAAAGAAATGAAGATATCAAACACTTTTTTGTGCCACAATACAAAGCATTATCAGAATCAGAAGACTGTCTAAATCCCTTAGGAGAAATTCAGATGTTAAGTTGCTTAAACAGACAAAACAGAAAGAAGATCAACATACAGACATTAAAATAAACAACATTGCTAATGGTGCCAAAGTGCTGCTCTCGTTGTGGCTTCATGTTGGGTTTGGAATTAAAATAAAAATAAATAGACAAGACTAAAGACTCGAGAATAGATTTTAATGTCATTATTTGGTTAAGAAAAACAACACAACAATTAAATAACAACAATAGTTAAGACAAAACTGCATAATGGGAAAATTTACTATTTTTGTTTTTCATCTGGTGGTGTACTTTTGTATTTTTTCCCTTTAAGATGAGTTTATAGCATCAAAATAGGTTATCTATAAATGCTATTCCTTAGCTTTGCGGTCGGGTCGGACAGGGCTGGACTGGCCTAGATACTCAACTTCGTAACAAGACAATTAAAACTAGAACAAATTAATATTATTCGGACATGTCTTAGAGCACCGGGCTGTAAGTAGCCATATATAGCCGGCTACAAAACTACGATTCTAAGTTTTCAAAAAAATTGCTTGTTGTCACACATCAAAAACTACCGCTACGTAACTAGAAAGAGATACATTACCTCGTCGCTTTGCATCCTGTAAGTTATTGAAAAAAGAAGTTGTAAAGCAATGCAGAGTTCTGAGGAAAGTCCGAGCTGCATTCATTAGCATCACAACAAACACGCTTTGGCTTGGGTCACGTCTTTACGACAGTCGCCGTGCGTGCTCATGGGTAGCAGAGTCTTTATGTCGCCGGAAATAGATTCTCCTCATAGCACCTTTAAATGGAGGCTTTGGAGGTAATGAGTTCAGAAGCATCTGCAGAACACTAGGTAAAATGCTGGACCTTTTGGATGATGCCAGTCACTCTTTGCACACTATCATCAGACCGCACACTGACTGTTCAGCTCCTCACTGGGGGAGAGGAGGAGTAACAGGAAGACTGAGGATGGGAAGGAGGAGTAGCCAGCCTGGAGACATGTTTTTATTTTGATATATATTTATTTATGTTTTTGATTTAATTGGTGCAACTGGAATCTTAATTTCCATGAGGGAATCTTCCAAAGAGATGAATCAAGCTCTATCTAATATAATGTAGCTGTGCATCCCTGCTAAAGACCGGCTGATACACTGATCCTTTCCAGTTCCTCCTCCCTGTCCCATTCCTCCCTGCCACTCTCCTCTCCTCTCCCCTTGCTCCATCTTGTCTCCTGCCCGTGTCCCTGCTCTCTGTAACCCTCACTGTCTCTGTCTGGCCTGTATCCCCACAGCTCTGAAGGACAGCCGGTTCCAGCTGGTGAATTTCTCTGACAACGAGCTGCGGGTGTCTCTGTCCAATGTGTCACTCTCCGACGAGGGACGCTACGTGTGCCAGCTCTACACGGATCCTCCTCAGGAAGCCTACGCAGACATCACTGTCCTGGGTAGGTGTGAGGCTGCACACGTGTGAAGCGCGCACACATCACACCCTTCCTCCTCCTTCACTCCCCCACGCTCTCTTTATTCTGTCCCTCTTTGTTGGAGAAAGCGAATATGAAATAATAGCAATCTTTGATCCTGTTATCTTTAGCAACAAATGTCAGCCAATTAGCTTCTCGCCGAGCTCAACGGCATAGCGGAAAAAAAGGAGCAGATGCTGAAACGGATGGCTCAGACCACGTTGGTTTTGGCAGCTGTGTTGACTCTGTGAATCCCGGTGAATGTTGACTTGGCTGCTCCGAACGAGTCCCTATTGAGAGTCAGCTGTGCCACACTTTGATGCTTTGGAGCGAAATGACTCTAGTTAAGCTTTATTATACATGCAGACATCCTGAGGGATTGAAAGGAATTAAAAGCACTTTAAAGTAATTACTCTAGTTGTACAATTGAAACCTAGCTGCAGTGTATTTCTGAACTGAGGGTTGCACAGAAGAGCCCTTGAAATAAACACGCCAGTGACTTTATCTCATTCAAAAGAAGGACTTTTGCAAGTTTTCTTTAAAGGCTGATACAAGAGATGACGAGTAACTGTGTCTTGTGCTGTCTGGGTGAAGACATCGAGCCATGGGGATGTAATCCATATATAAACATCACTGTGGCTCTGTAACATAGATATACACATATAGTAGATAAGGCTGATCATTTCAGCATAGAAACTTGTTTTTATTTACCAACTATTTTAATGTTGGATCATAAGTGCATTCAGTATCTGGTGTTGGGGCAAAAAAAATCAATCTATCAATCAATCAAACTTTATTTATATAGCACTTCCTACAACATATGTAACTCAAAGTGCTTGCAGAAAGAAAACAAGAGGAAAGGAGAGGGGTAAAAAAAAAAATCCAAATTAGGCACCTGTCAGGGGAGCACAGTGTGGGACAAATAGTTTGTCATTTTAGAGAATTCTAAATTTTAAATGGACAACTAGAAAGCATTCAGAGAGTGCAAACCTCCTTCAAAGTAACTCATATTGCTGTTACTGATGTAAACAATAGTTAAAGATAGCATCATAATATGATTCCATGACCCTGAAAACCCACAACTAGCAATCAGAATCATGGTGAAATCATTATTAGTTAGTTATTGAACAAAAACGATTGTTCATTAATGCCAGTTATCTGGATCACTACCAAAATCGAATTATTTATAAGTTGGGCCATTACCAACATCTCCTGAAACTTTCTGCAAAATCCATCCAGTAGTTTTTTGCATAATCTTGCTGACAAACATACACCTGCAAAAACATAACCTGGTGGAGGTAATGATGGGGTCTCAAGCCGTCATCCATTCAGAAAGATGCCTCCCATAACTTTGTTGTTAAATCAACCCTTTGTCAAGCCACGCCCATTACAGGAAGTAATCCGTCTTCAAGTCCCGCCCCCTTGGTTTTTGTTTCTATGTTGGATGTTTCTCAAATCAGCGTTCACAAGTGTGCTCTCTCAAAGTTTAGACTTAGCAAGTTCGTCCCAGAGTTTGGACTTTAGGGATGCAGTAGTCTGCAAAATTCAAAATGATCTTACCTCAATTAGAACAGCAACGTACTTTGTTAGCATCCCCTAGAATCTTGTTGTCTTCCTGGTAACCACTCACATTGTCCAATCAAGGAAAACTTTTAGAAGGGTTTCAAACACAACTCTTGATGGGTAATTTTTATTTGGAAATATACAAGCACATATCGACAATATGCTTGCAGTACATATTTCCACTTTGTTTCTTTTAAATGGAACAAGAAATCCCCCCCCCCCCCAAAAAAAATAAATAAATAAATAAATAAATATAGGACATGTATAAGGGTTGGCATGTAATAAAATAAAGCATTTTCAGGAGAGGATATGCTATACCTTAATTTTATTTATTTATTTTTTTTTGATGTATTTTTTTGGGCATTTTTGTGCCTTTAATGATAAGAGAGAGACAGTGGATAGGCTTGTGAAAGGGGGTGAGAGAGTAGGGGAAGACACTCTGCAAACAGGTCACAGGCGGGATTCGAACCTGGACCGGCAGAAGCAAGTACATGGGGTGCTAACCACTACGCCAAACCAGCACCCCCTTAATTTTTATTTTTATATATCTGAATACATGTAGGATTTAACTGTAAAGTGTGCCAAGTATACATAAATAATAAAGAATTAAGTTATAAAACAAGACACATGCATACAAAAAGCAGTTTTAACATGTAAGGGCGAAATGCAAGGGAAGGAAAAAACATCACAACAATAAAGAAAGACATTTTAAAAAAGGCCATACTATAGTCAACTTAGGAACCAATTAGTACAAGATAATACAATTGAAGTGAGGGCAACAAGAAGAAAAGGAAAGTAATAAATAAATGAATAAAAAAAAGTGCACAAAATATTTTGGAAGTGGTACCAACATTTAGGAGAAGAAACAGGTATGGAGATGGGATGTTGAGCTGGACTGGAATTAGTGTAAGACTGGCCCTTTTTACAAGAGGAGCCAATTAGATGCTGTCAGGTAAGACATCCAGTCCACCTACAGTATATTTGTTAGAATTTTCAAACACAACTCTATCACAAATATGTATCTTAATTTCTAATTTTACGTGGCAACATCAGTTACTATTGTGTGAATTCTCCTTTACCACACTTGTGTCTGCTGTTGAACGGTGTGAATTGCATGGTGGGATTGTAGTTGATTCATTGCAGACATTGAATTAGAACATAACTTTGGCTGTGATTGATGATACCACAAGTCCAGAAGCACGCTGAAGTACACATACTGAGAAACAGCCCAGACCTGTTGCTACTGGACTCTCTCAGTTAGTCAGTACCGGTGAGTAATACTCTTTAGGATATGTCTGCAGATTTCTGGACAGATTCAGAGATATCAGAAAAAGTTGACAGGTCTTCAGTCTGCTTTTGAGAGACCAAATCCCCACATAAAATGTTGTCAGAGTTTGATTGAAGAGGACATTAAATACAGGGGAAAGAGCACGTATGTCAAAGTAAGTGACACGTACCAGACGTGTTGACACTTAACATTAAAGACAATGTCATTGTATTTATATAGCACATCTAAACAGCCAGCGGCCTAGCAAAGTGCTGTTCAAAAGAAAAAGCAGACACAATAAACAGTAAAACAATAAAACCAGTAAGAGTAATTGAAAAAAAACAAAACAATAAAAGCAATAAAACAAGAAACAATACAGTTTAAGTATGTAAGACAAATAAAAACCCAATAAAAGTGGCTGTACTCTGCCAAAGACTGAGGTGAACAAGTTTGTCTAGTTTGGTTTCATTCACATATCATACAATACATGATGTTAACAAGGGTATTTTTTTATTATACAAAGGTATTTTTTACACAACCAGATGTGTGAAAAAGATCACCCCAAGGTAGCTATTTAAAGCTTCTAATAGGGGGCGCAGTTTTCCATGAATATAAGATATTGGCCAGATATCCTGATAATATGGACAGCATACAGATAGATAATAGACACACAATAATCATTAGACAATCTCAGTATTCTGGTTACTTTGGATTTGATGCAAAGTACACAGCAATGTTAACCAGGAGAAATTAATAGATGCAATAAGGTACATGTATTCATAACTATTAATCAGCACATTAAATTTTTAATGTGAATTTGAGTTGAATTTTTAGTCTTTAGTCATGATTAAAAATAGAGAGGCTATTTGCAATCAGATACAAGAACAGCATGAAGAGAAGCAGTTAGCCTTAATTCTTTCCTGTCTGCCATGTTTGTTTTTACCTCAGTCATATTTGACCACATGAGATTACGAGCTTCTCATAGAGAGACCCTGGTTGTTGTTGAGTGAGTCTGTTAGTGTTTGGTGCTCCTTGTTGAGCAAAAAACACTGTTAGATGTTTCATTGTTTAACCTTATATGTGCAATCTTTCACTGTTTCAGATTTGCAACCCTTTGTGTCAGGCTTTATGCTCTGTATCCACGCCGTGACGGGCAGTGTGGCTGAAGAAGCCGTCCAGGGTCATTCTCTACAGCATGCGCCCTGTGACTGATGGCTCTGTTATCAACCGCAGTGTGCTACTGCTTAGCAGGCTGACATTAGCATATAGCTCAAAGCACCGCAGTGCATAAGTACAGCCTGACAAAGTTGCCAGCAGGACTGAAGACCAACTGTTTCCTCATGCACTCATTTTGGCCGTGATAGACGGCCATGAAAAGGAACTTTCAAAATCCTGCATTTAATTTGTCTTTCTGAATGCAGGAAAGTACTTAAGGCCAAAGTTTAGGAAGTCTTTTGTGATCACACTTACAGAGAAGCAGTAAATGTTCTTTGTGTTCAGCTGTTATTTCAGTTTTTTTGGAAAAGAGAATGGACACACACACTCTTTTGAAAAGCACTGAAAACTGTGGTAGCACTCTCTCTCCTGAAGTCTAAATCTACTCTCCGTGACATTATATTCTTTTACTATTCTCTAGAATATGGATGGGCAAGTTTGGTTCACAGTAAGGCCACGTCGAAGTCAACCTTGTTCCCAGGAGGCTTTTTTTTTTGGATTCAACATTTATTTTTATTGATCTTTCTTGGCAGATGCACAACCAGTGTGCAGAGTTATAAAATATTAAAAAGTCAGAGTCAGGATTTTAAGAGGGATAAACTAAACCTGAACCTGACAGACAGAAAACACAAAGATAATAATAAATATATTACAACTAAATCGTTTTAAAAAAGAATAGGTAAATGAAAAATGACTATATTAGTAAATAACTTTGATCATACAGTAATAATCATGAAGTAAGTATGACAATAATTATATAGTGTAGAGTGATAATAAGATGCACATTCTTGACATTTAGTCATTACAAAACAATTTTACATGGCATGTCAACTCCTTAGACATAAACAGCAAAAACAGATATGTAGGAAGAAGGGTGATTTTTTACACTCAAAAGCAATCAGCAATACTTTATCTAATGAGCCAAACACCGAGTTCACGGAAGTTTTAGCTACTTTTTGATCCAAGTAAAAGTATCTACAAGTTATTGAAGTGTATTTACTTCTTTTCTACTTTTAAAAATGCATAAAATGGAGTCTCACAGGAACAATTACAGCCAATTTTAGCTCTCTTTTCTTTGAGTTGTTGCTATTTTTAGTTCTGCTAAGGATGTGATGTTTTGGCTGGCATTCATTTGTCTGAGTAAGATAACTCTAAAAGTTATGAAGAGATCTTAATGCACAACAGGGGACTGGACAGTTTTTTAGACAATCACATTCATTCAGGGCCAATTAGGTAAAGAAGTAGCAGAGGCTACGGCTGTGGTTTAAAATACAAAATGTAAAAAACTTTGTTGAACAAATCCTCTCCAAACATGCAAATTGGAGAAAAAAATTCCTTATGATGAGAGGCACCTAATTGTTGTTGTTTGTTTTTTCATTATGGAGAAATTTGGTCCGGATCTGACGATGCTGACACTGAAGCTGTTAGCATCTATGCTAATCTCCATGTGAGTTGTCACTTCTGTCTGTCGTCTCACTCGTAGCTCTCATCCCTCCCCGCTCTAAAGGACGCTGATCAGCCTGTGCATCTTTTGGCTGCTCACAATGACTGTACATTAGAACTTGGAAAGGTCATTGATAACCTTGCACAGCAGCTGGATCAGCCTGTTTCAATGTCTGTAATCAGGCAGCTCCATCTCTCCAAGCTCCACAACGATCGTGAGCGACCCAAAGCAGTTCGATCCAATCAGAGTCCTTCAGAGCAGAAGAGGAATGAGCTACGAGCAGAACAACAACAGGAAGTGACTGCGTGTACAGAGATTAGCATAGATGCTAACAGCTTTAGAAGCATTTTTATCAGATCATCAACACATTTCTTTATTGAATGTAAAACAAATACCCACACCACAAACTTCTCTAGTCAGGATATTTCCACTCCACTTCCAACATGCTTTGACGAAAGTTTGTTTTACTAAGTGGCTTCATGTTCTGTAGTGCAGTGGCTCCAGCTTTCAACATTTTCTAACTGCTCCACAATAAGTGTTGATTGATGGAATGATCATCCAATAAATGAGTTTTTAGGTTGCGTTTAAAGATTTATTTCCCTTTAGAGCAAAGCTGTGATACCAACTTTTCAGTCAAGCAGCCCCAGCTTAGTTATCAGCTTGAAGGTAAATAGGTACATTGTTAATGCAGTAAAAACGGTTTCATATTATCTAACTTTATTTTTGATGGTGCAGTTTCCCTCTGCTGGTCATGGGTACAGGAAGAGAAGTACAATTCAAAACAAAAGCATAGAAAAGATCAGACCATGGCTACTATCATACTAATGATTGAACAGTAAACATTTGTGATTTGTTTCTCTCCATCATCAGAAATATGACATAAAACAAAACCATTCTTTTTTTAGCCTTCATTATTAACTCTTACCAAAGGTGTTGATGTGCACGAATGTTTTCTCTGACCACACCCCATCTTGTGTCAGTCCCGCCAGGCAGCCCGATCATCGAAACCCGCGAGGACGTGGTCAGCGAGGGGAACGAGACGGAGCTCACCTGCACGGCGATGGGCAGCAAGCCAGCTGCCTCCATCAGATGGATGAAAGGGGAGGAGGAACTGACAGGTGAGTGGGATAACAGCCTCCCACAGTTTGCTTCACATGCTGCTGGCCTGTCCACTTTCCTGCAGGTCCTGCTCTCCGAGGGCGCTTCCTCTGAGTGGAAAAATCAAAGCATACCCTCCAAACATGAATGCATGCTGTACTCGTTATGGTATGACACTGACATGTGTGGAAGAGCCTGCAGAGGATAATCATGTCTGGCATAGAAGGGCTGGAGGAGAGAGCCGCCTTAGACCTGTTCTGCATGAACTTACCAGGAATTTATATCTGAGATTCATGCAGATGTTATCATGATGATGAGTTCTTTGAAACACTGGCCCTGAAGGCAGGAAACATGTACAGTGACTAATAAAACAGTAACAGTAACTAATAAAAATAAAGTGCACATGGACAAAAACAAAAATGAAATTAACTGACATTTTCCTGAGCAAATAAAAACCAGACTAAAATGTTTTACAGAGACTTAATCCAATCAGACCTAATTTGGTCATGTAGAAAGTAGAGACAAGTTAGGAATATATCCAGTCACAGCTGCCTTAGCTTGGTGGTGGTGGGATAAGTTGTGGAGCGATCCAATCAGAGCTGCTCTCTTTATGAATTGATATATTCATGTAGAGTAGGCTCACTGTTTGTTGTCACTTCTGGTATTGTAACTGAGTTTCTTTGCCAGGTAGCCTAAATAAAGGTGGCTACTTTTGACACAAAAGGAACATTTGCTTCAGTTCATTAATACATTCAAGCTTTACAAGCATTCAATAAAGGATTATTAGATGTTTGATTTTATCAAAGTGTGAAACATGACTTCAGAAATTTAAGGCAACATAAAAAATGCCTTACACTTTATTTTTTGTTTACTTGATTTACACCAGATTTCATCAACTAAAGCCAGACTAATATTAAAACAAAGATGACTAAATTGTGACTAAAACCAGAATATATTTTGGGCAAAAAACTCTAACTCAAACTCAATGAAAAAGTGTTGTCGAAGTTAAAGGATAAATTTGGTTTCTACAGCTTTCACATTGTTTATAGAATGAAGTAGAACAATATACTCACCCAGAAGGCTTTCCTGATCCAAACAGTGCTTCGGGAGATATTTAGATCCAAAATCGAGCTGCGGACATCTGTATAATGGTAGCACACAGGGCATGTTAGCGCCGCTCCTGAAACTGCATTAATCGTCCAAACACTCATTAGTTTCACCAATATTTCATCATGGTCCACTCAGGCTACTCCTCCATTACAGTCTGTGTCGCTCCAGACATGTTGTGTGACTGTGCTGACCTCTGAACTAAAGAAGAAGAACGTTTGCCTCCGCGCATGCGCAGTACGGCTCATTGTTTCAGGGAAAGACCGCTGGCTACACGACTTTCTTCTTCCAGTTGTGTGCAAAATGGACGAATATCTATCGGATGAAGATGTTGTGGAGAAGAACTGAATATGATGGGTGTCCTTACAGTTTCGAGCCAGAGTTTACGGATGAGGAGCTCATCGAAAGGAGGAAGCAGAGGCAAAGAGAAGAACAGCTCTCCAGAGAGTACTGCACATGCGCAGAGGCAAACCTTCTTCTTCTTCAGTTCAGAGGTCAGCACAGTCACAAAACATGTCTGGAGTGACACAGACTGTAATGGAGGAGTAGCCCGAGCGGACCATGATGAAATATTGGTGAAACTAATGAGTTTTTGGACGATTAATGCAGTTTTAGGAGCAGCGCTGTATGTCACGTGTGCTACCATTATACGGATGTCCGCCGCTCGATTTTGGATCTAAATATCTCCCGCAGAACTGTTTGGATCAGGAAAGCCTTCTGGGTGAGTATGTTGTTCTACTTCATTCTATAAACAATGTGAAAGCTGCAGAAACCGAACTTATCCTTTAACACTGGTGGGTGGTGCTTTACTGGCATTTCAATAAAGGGTTATTAGATGTTTCATTTGATCCAAGTGTAAAACATGACTTCAGAAATTCAAGGAAACATAAAACATGTCATTTTTGAAATATGGAATTGAGTAATACTTGATATAATGTCCCATATTTACAATTGCTGATTTTTGAAAATGACTGTCGGGCCACATTTAGTGAGGTGGAGGGCTGTACGTGGCCCCCGGGCCACCAGTTGCCCACCCCTGCTCTATCTCTATTAGGTCAGACAGTCCACTGCTCCAGGCGCCCTGATGCTGCTACTTTACATATTATACAGTTGAATATTTATTTACACTTTGATTACAGAATTTTATCTCCATGCTCGTATGGATATTAAAATATCGAGTATAAGGTGACAGCCTGACTTTGCTTCACTTTGCTCCCACAGTGAAGATCAGATGTTGTGAATTCTGCCTTAAATGGTCATGCATCTTGACATGCATCATATGTTGACCTTTGGACTGTGATACCTGTCGTATCTTGTGGCTAAGGCACAAACCCAGCACCTCTGTGCAGCCAGCCTGCAGCATTTTTTAGCTTCAAAGATGCTGCTTCTGATCCAAAACTACTCAAATATTTATCGTAAACTTTTAGCCAATCCAGATTTTATTTTTAAAGCAGCTATCTTTGAAGATTTTCCTTACATTGTGGAAAAGGTTATGAACTAAAATCTGCACATTTCATCTCCTCTCTGCGCCTTTTGGCCAGCTGTGGGCTATCACTAGGAGAGGGGTTGTTGAAAAATCCTTATTACCTCTCAGTTATGATTATGGGCCATCAATTATTCAGGGCTGTACAGCAATAAGAGAAGGACATTCATTCTGGTGGTGTTTGCACAGGGCGGATATCTCTGGGCTTGTTGTCAAATTATATATGTATTAGAACTGAGAGGATTCATTGGCTTGTTGAGAGATGAAATATTTAGACAAGAGTGAATCTGAAGCTAAATGCCATCTGTGCCTCCAGTGTTTCCCTACAGGAGTCGAAGTCAATTTCTGTTTATGACTTGTCGAGTGTTGTGCACGGGGAGGCCGAGACAACAGGACGGTTAGATCAGCGAAATGCCACTGACATGCTGAGCGAGGCTAATCCATAGTGGCAGCAGATACATAAAGACAGCCAGAAAGTCACGTCCTCGCAGCACCCCAGGAAAACACAAATCACTACTCATTATGGACGCGCTAAACAATTCATTAGCTGCTGCAAGTTTTGGGATGAAAAAGGCTCACATCGCGACTTTTCAGGGAATCTCTGTGATCATGTTATCTTTTGTCCGCGGGCAGGAGAGACGGCCCTAATGGCCAGAAAAAGGAATCCGTCAGCTCGTTTAAACTCACTTTCAAATTGGCCCAATTGGTTTTGCAGCCATTTATCATGCTGGCAGGTTGAGAGGGGACTGATGGGCTCCGGCCTGAGAGAGACACAACACACACAAGGTGGCAGAATGCTTGTTAGCATAAATGACAGTTATTATTTTAATGTCGCAGGGCTCTGCTGTGTAACTGCCACTACTGCTCAAGTACAGAGAGGGCCTGTGGAATCGGACAGATGGATTTATGCAGTGTTTTAAATCATCAAGCCTTGATTAAAGCAGAAATCTGTTCTTTAAAACCACTTTTGCTGCTTTTAAGAGGGTGCTGACATACAGTAAAGTTCACTTATTTGTAAAAAAAAACCCTTTAATTCTTGAGAGCTGCATGAAGAAAATGTAAGTGCTCCATTAAAGGGTAAATTAATTATGCAGTTTAAAATGCTGTGATAAGAGGGACACAATATTGATATTATAAAAGGATGCACGATATTGGTATTTGCAGATAATTTCCTAAAAAGTTGATTATTTGTACCATCAAATCTGAAAATTCACCTTCCACTGATCAGAGCAGCGCAGCAGGTCTTCTTCAGACAGTTGTCTCAGAACCTGGTTCTTCTCTTATCTCCTAAAACAGACTCCAAGCGTCCTCCTCTGAGCACAGATTTGATCTAAAGAAAAAGAAAAATGTTGTACTGTGCTCGATCAGGTGATCTGATAGGGTGATCAGCTCTGAAGCTACGTAAAGCAGGGTACACACTAGGGCTAAACAATTAATTGCAAATTAGATTTAATCGCAATATGGCTTGTTGCAATTTTCAAATCGCAGACAGTGCAATATTTTTAGCCCAAAATGTGTTGAACATTTGGCATTGTGATGTAGTTTCTTGCAATTTCATGCCTATTTTAACATTTTTTAACCCAGTTTTTACAACTTTATGCCCTTCTTGCTCCCATTCATCTTTTTTTTTCTTTTGCTTCTGTTCTTCACTTCTCCACTTTTTGTCAAATCCTTTATCCTTAGATTAATTTAATGTCATATTGGTTTTACTATAAAACGATCTACTGCTTATGTTTGTTTAAGAATATATAAGTTGAGGAACATTAAAAAAAATCGCAGAGTAAATCGCAATTGCAATATTGGGGAAAAATATTGCAATTAGATTATTTTCTCAAATCATTCAGCCCTAGTACACACATGAAGGTTATCGGCTGTTTTTGTCCAGATTCCCTTTTCCCAATCAAGGACAGCAGATTATCTTCTGTTTTATAAGATTATCCTATAACATTATCCTGTGGTCTGAGGTCCTGATAATCAGCTCAGAAACGGGTCGAGGCCAATAATCGTAAATATTAAACTTCAATATTTATGACCAAAAATCTTCATGTATGTGGGGAAAGCCAATGACTTCCGAGTCATGACTGTGTGAAGTGTGACGTGGAGCAGAATGTAGCCAATCCAGAAGCAAGCTGACTGAGGAACAAGGAAGCAGGAGTAAATAAAAACAAGCATGGCTGACCTGAAACATAAACATATTTATTTAGTTCACGATTTTTCTGTAAAAAATACTCCCAAGACCAAATCCTTCTTCTCGTATTTCCTTTCCCATGTTGCATGTTGTTTTCCGATTCCTGCTATGTTTCGTCTTCTTTGTTTTTGTTCTTCTTCGAGATCACAGTATGAGCTGAAACTTTGTCTTGATGAAGAATGGAACCATTTCTCTTACTTGGAAAATGATCCCCTTAATGTCAAAGAAATCACCAATGTGACCTTGAGTTTGAACTTGTCTTTGTGACAATGGAGTTCTGCAGTGCAGTCACTCAGGTTCATATTGAAGATCTAGGCTTTACCACCTGTAACCACTCCATAAAATGTGGGCGTCCTTCATTTTGTTCCTAAATGTCTCCATAGTCAGAAGTTTAGGGATGACTTTGGCACTTTTCTCATGCTCAGATTTTCAGCGGAGACCATTCCTGCGCTCATTCTTATTCTGAGTCATCCATCATTTCCAACCATTTGTTCAGTTTGTTAAATGATTCAAAGTTTTTGGACGTCCTCTCTGCCTTCACAAAATCTTTTGCTCTATTCAAACGGACGTGCACCTGACATGCAGTGGCTCCCGTACACCTCAGTTTGTGTTGGCACAGTTTGCAGTAATATTTAGCCCTAGCTTCTGTGCTGACTATTCCTGCACCAGTTCAGAGCCAGGCTTTGTGACTGTGGCTCATTTAATGAACAGTGTTGGGAGTAACGGCGTTAGAAATACTTACGGCATTATGTTTTCCCAGTAACAGGTAATCTAATTAGTTACTTTTTCATGCGTTACAACGCCGTTACCATGACTGACAGTGAAATGTGATGCGTTACTTAGCACCAATGTCAAGCAGCTGCTATCTGACCGGCCTCAACCCCCCCCATACTCCACGGCATGCGGAGGTGCCGTGCCGCGGTTTTGCTCTGACAGACAAACCCCACTGAAAGCGTCGCACCGAGCAGCGCCGCGGCGCGCAGCCCTGAAGGAGGAGAGCTGATCCCCAGAGAGACACAGGCTCTCATGAGACTAGCGATGTCACACGCTCATAAAACATGTTATGGACTGAGAAAAGAAATAAACAACACCTCACTTCACTTCTCTAAGGTCCTTTTGCTGGTTTCAACCACACAGCTTCGTGATTTATTCAACTTCTCTCCGCCTATATCCTATATCCTTATCTTTGTTTGGTGTCATGTATACAATGTTAGATATTTCTGTACCTCTACGATTCACTTTTCTTTGTCCGTGGTGTCGTGTTGTCTCTGGGACCCTCTGACCGACTGCTGACCCGATGCTCGTGCCTCCGGTTTTGACATAGTGACAAATAATTGAGAAAATTTACGTTCAAGGTGCTTTCTTAACGACAGTGAATTTGCGAGGTTTGGAGGCGGTCGCGCAGAAAATCGCCGGCGCTTCACCAACGTAGAGCTGCGTGGTGCCCTTGAAATGTACTGCGGAGCATTTCGCTCCCATTCCAGCCTATCAGGCAAATACCCCTGCACGCGTTGTTGGAGAACTGATGATGTCAGAGCTGCTGCAGCAGGTAACAACAAGGAAGGACACTGAGACGGAGACACACAGTTCAAGCAGCAAAAGCTTTTTCAAAAAAGTGACGCATCAGTTACTTTACCTGGTAACTAATTACATTTATGAAGGAGTAATTCCGTTAGTACCTCAGTTACTTTTTTGGGAAAGTAACTAGTAACTATAACTAATTACTTTTTAGAAGTAATGTGCCCAACACTGTTAATGAACCTCACAAAACTGCCTTAAATATCCTGAACTGTCCCTTTAAGGTCAGCAAACCTCCTGTGTGTTTTAATTAAACTGAAAATATTTTTGTTTTGTTTGTTTTGTTGCTGTTGGTTTAAACATTTTTATTTTAATGTTTTTACACAAATTTGTATGAAAGACAGCCCTGAAAGCTTTCTGCTCATGGCAGCAGTCAATAGTCAGTCAAAATTCAAACCACCCTCCAAACAGATCAAATAAACGCTGAATTAGCTTCCTTTATTTAAATGTGTGAATAATGTAAGAGCCCGGGTGCTGCAGTTCAAGTCTGCTCTTTATTGGAGTCTTATTTATGACTTAACTTCTTCCTCTAAACTTCCTTTTTCTTGAGCTTTTGACCAAATCCCATTTTTCTCTCTGAAAAGAGCTTTTTGACATCTTAGTGAGGGCCATTCAGCGAAATTACTGAGATATGGTTGAAAGCTGAAGAAAAAAAGAAATAAGTGGATGCAAGTCTCAGAATATTTTCTGACTTTATTAGAGCTGCTTTTGTAAAATGCAGATATATCAAAGAGGTCACTCTTTAGAGGCTTTATTGGGGAAACTTTTCAAAAGACATGCATACAAAAGGCTGAAATTTCTGGTTTTCTTGGTGGTTTATGATTTCTTTATGAGTAAGAGAGTAGGAACATTCCAGCAGAAGGATCATCATCTTGAATGACAAAGCAGCTCTTTTATTGCTAAATATTTGATTTAACATGAAAATTCAAAAGTTTTTCTTCTCTTTTTGCGACGACAGCTCTTAAAAGAGTTGTAAAATATTAATAAACTAATAATTGCAGCCTTTAAACCTCCACTCTCCGTCTTTGGGTACTTAAATCTAAGTTTAATTACTATTGGCATAACTAGCATGCCGCACTGATGTATGGCACGGAGCAGCTCATCTCCTATATCACATTAATCGCCGGCTGCTTTACTTTCAGAAAATTCCAGTTCTTCACATCCGTTGCGACGATGTTTGAAACAGCCTGATGAGTGTCTGCCTTTCAGCGTGTTGGCAGGCAGAGGACTCGGGTTAGAGACTGACTGAAAGAAAATGTCACCCTGAGAAGAGGCTGCGCTTGATTGCGCTGGGATTGATCAGTGGTTGATGCTCACAAGAGCGTTTGATTTGACGTCTCTGCTGCAACACTCAAATATCCTCTGCATTCAAATTGGAGTCCTTCTGCGACCTGATCCACAGTTGTTTTGCTCATCTGGGTTTGGATGACACTGATAATTGACAAGCGTCGGTCGGCCCGTACAAGGGTAATAACATCTCGAGGATGGGCTGATCTTCAAAACATGACTCCAAACTTTCAGGACTTTGAAAACTTTTAAATATTTGAAGACATTTGTTAAAAGGTCTCTCCTAAATTAAGACAATCTAACACTAGAAGTCAAGCGGGATCCTTTTCTGACGGAGCAGAGCTGAGCTGAGCGACCTTGTAATGTGTCTCTCCTGTCCCTTTGGTATTTTCAACGATGCAAAGGGCAAATGAGAGACACGTCAGCATGGGACCCCCCAACACACGAGCCAGGACGGGGTGGTTTTGACATTGAAGAAGCTGATCTATTTTTGCAACAAATCAGCAGTCGTGGTGAACTTAGGAGGCAGAGAGGGGAAACAGATATGGATGGATGTGGTCACCAGCTCAGGCTTTTTCCTAAAGATTTACTAAAATATCTAACTTCAAAAAATCTTTAAAGGGGGACTAATCCTAATGTCACATCACAGAAAAATGGCAGCTTCAGAGACTGAGACTGTGTGCCTTTTTCTCTGGCTCCAACTTCTTAAAGCTCTTTCATTCCCTTTAGTCTAAGAATCATCACATCTAAACTGAAAAATATAAACAAAACAGTCTCATTCTGATATTTTCTAGGTTTCTTTTTTTTCAACTAGATCATGTGCTGACTTGACAAACTAAAAGACATCAGCTGCAACCCACTCAAATAAAAAATATCACCTGTCCTCTCCTGCTGTGTGATCTAATAATTGTTCTGGCTTAAGATGGAACCAAAAATTATAGTAGAAAATAATTACTTTAAAAATATTGAGCTAAACTGTGATTGCTGTGGAACAACACCCACCATGTCTTTGCTTTTTCCAGACTTTGGTTTTGTATTTGGTTGAATATTTTCAGCTTTTTTCTGACCTTGTAGGATTATCCATAGATGCTCTTGCCATAATAGCAATATTTGATTTACATGTATTGAAGATCTCAATATCAACTCATACAATAAAAGATTAACAGCATTTTATACACTCCTGCAAAAGAGAATTATGCCACTAAAATGAATCAGAGACCTCATGCTTCATCTGATTTAAAGAAAACTAGGTACACTACAGGAGGATGTGCTTATAACTTTTAAGGATCTGGCAACCAGATTTTCACCAGATGGAAAAGATGAACTCTTTGGATGTTTAAAATGTTTAAATGCTTAAACGATAGGATCCCCCCGCACCCTTTCTATCGTTGTTTTCTATTTTTGTTCATGTGTTGTTGTTTTTTTTACACTTTTGGTTTAATTAATTAGTTTGACATTATTCTTCTCAAATATTTTTATATTTATATTTTTGTATCTTATATAGGTAGAGTCATGTACATCCTGCTATTTTTTATACTTAAGTCTATTTTTTATTCTATATATGCTGTCCACATTGCTGCTGTAACACTGTAAATTTCCCTGCATGGGACAAATAAAGGTTTATTCTATTCTATTCTTGCAAATGGTGGAATAGGGAAAGAGGGATGAGAATTATTGGTTATGTTTTGTTCAAAACAAACAAAAAAACTACTGCTCCAGTTGTATGACAGATTATAGTTTAAGTTTGTGAAACCGGTTCAAAAAATGTAAAAATTGCAACATCCAAAATAGCTGCCAAAATCAAATGGGGGCACAAAAGTCTTGTTGCATAACAGTGTAAATGAAACACCAAGGCAGCCCTAAAATAACAGCATGAATAGCTGTTACAACTGATAAAATACCATAAATGTATTTAGTGGAATGTAAATAGGGGTAAAAAAGTGACGGTGTTTGGGCTTATACTGATGAGTAGGGATGCACAATGTAATCAATCAATCAATCTTTATTTGTATAGCACCAATTTATAGCAAGTGTTAACTCTAGACACTTAACAGTAGAGCCTGAAACTCTTCTCTTTTTAAGGATACACATACAGTATATGCATAGATACATACATACCAGTGGCGATTGCTGTAAGACTTCAAGGGAAGCTCAGCTTCCCCTAAAATGTCCCCCAAAAAAGTGGTGATATGTTCTGCTGTGTGTACATTTCATTGACTAAATATGCACTAGAATACCTTCATCTTTTGTTCAGAATCAGCTACTTATCACAGGTAACTGGAACGACTTCCTTCTCATTCATCCCCGCAGCGTCTCAGCGCTTTAACACAGTTGGACGCTGAGCGTCTCCTGGCATCAACAGGGAACAGTAGAGTGGGTTGTTCCACTGTGGAAACTGGATGGTCATTGGATAAACGCTTGGCTTTGTCCCGCCCATCGGACGCTCAGCGTCTCTGGGGGTCTATGAGGCAGTGGGCTGGCCTGGACGCTCCGCTTCTGCATGGTGATTGGATGATCTGTCTGAGGCCGAATTCTTTTTTGATTGACAATGAAATGAGCCAATCAGGGATCTTGAAGGTTCACCCTTCACCGGGGCATTTTCGGAGTTTTACATTGAGTTGTTCTGGACTGATCCGGAGGCTTTATCGGTCACCAGCGACTTCATCTTTCTTGAAAACGACTAGCGTTGTGTTTGAAGATTCTCCCCTGTCAGTTTTTCTTTTCACAAACGAGCAGCTGTAGCTGGGGAGCTTCTCTCCCTCTCACTCACACTCGCAGCCTGTCTGTCAAACAGTAGTCTCACGTAGCAGCTCCAGCTGCTAGCAAGCTGCACATCATGGCAGATAGTATGAATGTTGTCGACCGGATTTTGGCGAGGCCATTTGATAGTCTTCCTTACGAAGAGAAAATTAGAGTTAAACAGCAGGGCAGATCAACTCCTAAGATTGATTTAGTTCAAAAGGTGGGGAAAAGTAACAGGTCTTTTCAGCATTCCTGGTATGACAAGGTGAGCTGGCTCACTGGAAGTGCTGTCACAAATAAAATGTGTTGTCTGGTCAAAAGTGGGTTTTGGGGAATAAAATCCCTGGAAAAGACACCTAGTTGGTACAACAGGGTCACAGATCATTTACATAAATAAATAAATTTATGATGTAGGCCAGAAAAAAAATGAGCTTCCCCTCCCTGACTGACCAGCAGCCGCCACTGATACATACATATATAAATTTCACGTATACATATATATCCATCCAACAGCCAACATGATTCCAATGGTCAATCAGGAATCCCTCTTCATGGCGGCAAGAAAAAACCTTCTGATAAGCAGCAGGAAATCTTGAATGTAGATCCTAGTCTCATGATGAACAGCAAATCCACACGGTGCTGTGTTCGGTGTGTTGGGCAAATCAGTTTGGTATCAGTTAAGTATTTTTTGCTCAGTATTTCGTTGATATTTGCAACCATGTAGTGACCATATCTACTGTCAGCAAACTACCCAAATATACTATAATGCTTCAACAGACTCTCACATTGGAAGTAACAAGTTGATTTTAGTAAAGTTGAGACTTTGTGCCGTTGACAAGCTAATCTGTGATCATGAGTTTGGAAATGTTGACATATTGGATATCGTCAAAAATCCAGGATTGTGCAACCCTGCCATGATGATGAGTATCTTATAAAGCACCCTCCACAATCAATGAGTGAATGTGTAAGTGTGACCTAAATATGAGAAAGTATGAAGCTTAATTATCATTAACAATACATCATGCAAGTGCTCAATGCAATAAAACATCCTGAAATCTCATATGGTTTAATTTACAATGAGTTGCAAATTATTTCTGACAAAGCCTCTGTTTGGACGTATTTTATATCAAGCAGATTTTTCTCTCTGCAGTTTCACAGTAAGAGAATTTTGTTTCATGTCTCACATTGATTCATTTCCTTTCTCGATCATGTTCATTTTTTCTTCTCTTTATATCAACACCTGTACTGTCAGGATCTTTTTGTGATTCTTCACAAATCTTATTCTTAGTACATGTAGGTTTAGAACTCATTCAGATGAATGTTGTGTTAATAATTGCAGGATTTAGTCCATCAGCAGCACATCTGCTTTGTGCCATTTGTCCCCGAGCTGTTACAGTAATGTGGCGCTGTGATTGGTCTGAGACCATTATTATGACTGGCTGAGAGGATAATGACTCATCATCACTCCCCTCCAATTAATCCCCACTTCACCTCACTCGGTGAACAGGTGGGCTTGGAAACGCCCTCATTGACCCCACAAATGTGACCCAGTGCAGCACTCCAGCCTTTGTGATTGCACGATGACAATGGAGCCTTTATTTGGATTTTTCAGCTGCTTTTTGGTGAGGGGATGGGGCGGCATTGTTCTGCGGATGTGACTGCCGCTCCACTTTAACTGAAGATGGTTTGGATTAACTGAGTGTGGTGTTAATGGCTGCAGAGCCTTTTAGAGTAAAGTCAATTCAGAAAGGGTCCTTTTTATTCACAGGAGGAAATAAAATATAATCCAAACGCCTTTCTAACAGAACACCATATGCTCTGTTATGGTGTTCTTTACTTATTCTAAATGAAATCAGACCCTTAGTCCTCAAAATGTTCAACCCTTCAATTAGGAAAACATCTTAATTGGACCATAAATAGAAAAAAACAAAACAAACAGATGGGACAATACCGCACCATTACATAAGACCTGACAGTATTCATTTTTTTCTGTTTTTCTTTTTGTTTGATTTTTCCTGCGATGATAATAGGGGAGCGAATAACCTTGTTATATCAGCAAAATGGAGTAAAATAACAAACATGGATGCCACTTAGGGTCTCTGTACATCAGTGACTTATTGTCTTTATTTTATTACCTAAGACAAACATCCATGTCCCACTGTTAACAGCCCCATGACCTTATTTTAGGCCCTGACCCATCAGTTGAGGACCTCTTGTATGTTATGTGATACGGTTGCTTTGCAAAGACAGTGTTTTTTTGCTGGATAATTATTAAAACCATATGACCCCAAATAGGATCAGCAGTTTGACTAATGGATGGATGGATTAGAAAGTCTAATAGCATATGAAGGGAACAGTTTAGATACATCCCAAAAATGTGTTGAAATATGGATACTAATATTAATAACTGTAGATTAACCCAATATGAATTTAAATATTAAACCATGATTGACATTAATAGGACAAAAGACACAAAATTACATATTATATGAAATATCTATACCAGTTTAGGAAGCTTGTGTCAACATATTGAAAGACCGTACAGTCGTCTTATTGGACAATAGAGACTTTATGGGGTCTGAGCTAAGACAAGGTCGCAGGTTCCTCCTTCAAATCAACGCCCCCATGTGCTCGTCTCTGTGTTTGTTGTAATAAGTTGCTCATGTGCTGAGGTGGGTTTTTTTTCGAATCCCACATTATGCTCCCCTGACAGGTGCCTAGTTTGGGATTGATTTTTCCCCTCTTCTTTCCTCTTGTTTTCTTTTCTGCAAGCACTTGAGTTACGTATGTTGTAGGGAAAGTGCTATCTAAATAAAGTTTGATTGAAGAAACAGACATATGTAATAGGAATAAAAACTCAGAGCAAATTAAAAGGCATACAGTCTAAAATGTCATACAGTCCAAAAGAAAAAGGACAGGGATTTAGGGAACCATGGGTATTATTCACGATGGATTATAAAATGCTGGAGTGCTAACTAAAGTGACAAATGCTAAAGTGCAGATTGCCAGCTGCCCTGGAGTTTTGGTCCTTGTTTTATTGCACAGGAATCTACCCTACTGCCTTAGATAATAAAGTGCCATGTTACATATTCATTATATGCAAGTGTAAAACTTGAATACAGAAATTCAATGAAGCACTAAAAAACTGCTTACGCAATACTCTTCATATTTAAGTCAACTAAATCTGTAGTAAATTTCATCAACTAAAATCTTGTGATATTCAATCAACAAAAACCAGACCAAAAGTAAAACAATTCAGATGACTAAATTTTGATTAAAACTAAAAGATATTTTACGCTAGGGCCGAACGATATGTACAAACTTTAATATCTAGATATTCATGCCAGATATCTCGATATTGATACGATACTACATGACTATGGGTTTGGTGAAAACCAAGCGGTGCGTTGAAGGGCAATCGTAAAAATGAAATTTGTTGTGACTTTCAGAGCTGTACGTGCAGGGCGAGCGGGAGAAAATCTATATCATTTATATTGTTGCTTTTTCGATACTAATATCTTGAATGTTCATATCTCGATATAGATACGATAAAGATATATCTTTCAGCCTTATTTTACTCCATAGACTTTAACTAAAACTGAATTAAAAACTAAAATTCAGCCTTATTTTACTCCATAGACTTTGAGTAAAACGAAATTAAAAAGTTATGTCAAAAATATCACTGGTGCTATGAGAGTCTTTTGTATGAGTCCTTGGCCCAGACAGTTGAATTTACTGCCAAATTAAATGTGTTACAGTCAAATGTTTGCCCTTTGATTTTGGGTTCAAGAGAATATTAATGGTAATGTGACTTTCTGGGATTGATATGATGAAATCTACCTTCAGACCCAGAGCTGCCAGAAAGCGTGGCAGTCTGTGTCCAGCTCTAGGATTTACTGTAACTCTCTGGCTAATTATAAACAAGCCCACCTAAATGAGAGCCATCTATTCCCCGCTGTAATCATCATTATACTGCGGATACATCCACCAGCTAACGGTCAGTGTGCTTTTCAAACGGCCTGTTCGCTCACCGCAGCAGGCAGTGGTCTGGTTTTATATGACCACTTACCCTCCCCACTTCTTTAAAATTTTATGTCTGCAGGTCTTGGGTGGGTGGGTGTGCGTTACACGGGGTTAATATCCATCAAGAGGCCACATATGTGTGTATTGGTGATCATCAACCGTGGAACAACGGTGTTTTTGCCCTGCCTGAGTCCGGCCGGGCTCCCCTGCGACGAGGCTGAAATGGAAGTGTGCTGCAGGTCAGAGCCGGGCTGTAATTATTTCCTCACTTCATTAAGTGCGAGTAAACCATCACACTCAGCACTGCAGCTAATGCGATGCCCCTGTGGCATTGTAATGCTCTCTAAATGAATGCCCCTCTGACAGCCCGGGGCCTAGTGGGCAGCAGATTACTGCAGGGTTAGCCCCAACAATGCTCAGCCCTCCAGCTGCAGAGGCATTCATTATCAGGCTTCTATGACCCAGCCGCTCTGCCGCTCTCCTCGCGTCATAATCGAAGGCCCCTCGGCCCCGTCTCAATCCTCCGAAGTCTGATTTGGGCCCATATCACCAAGTCATAAATTAAATGTAAATGCCAGCTGAAAGCTCCCCACTTTGACAGGTAATGTGCTTTTAATAGATAGGAGTGTTTGCTTGTTGTGGCGTCTGCAGGTGTCTGTGCTGCAGGATCTGCTCCAGAGATCTTTACTTACCTCTGCCAAAGAAGCTCTGTTTTTGCCAGCACATGTTTGTTTGTTTGTCTGTTTGTTAGCAAGATCACAGAAAAGCTGCTGGATGGATTTAGATGAAAATTTGACCAGAGGTGTTTGGTCCAAGGAAGAGGCCTGTATGCAAAAGATTCACAAACTTTCACATCATCCCACAGGTTAACATTGGATGGAAGTTTGAAAAATCATATCTCTGATATATTGATTTGCTTCAAATTTCACAGGATAATATGGGGTTCATGTCTCTATCGTCAGGTCAATTTCATCTGGATTTAATCCAGATTACGTCACAAAAAAACGATAAACTTCAATTTCTACTACTTCTCTCATTGTTTCAGGATGTCACTACATTCCCATCTCAAACAAAATGCTCTTGTTTCTTATTTATTTTCTTTACTCTTTTAGCCTGTATATTCACATCATTGATCCTTTTTAATCAGTATTTGTTGCTATATGCCAAGTATGTTTTTAATTTAATGTAGGGATGCACAATATTGGGTTTTTGTCAATTTGCCGATATTTTTTGATTCATTATTGCCAATAGCGATACTGATATTTCAGGTCAAGAGCACAAACTCTGTGCTTCATAAAAATGGACTCATTTCTTCCAGTGTTACAGCGTATTATATCATGAACAGATGTAAAACAAGAAAAACAGCTTTGAACTCAAAAATGAAACCCTCAATAACTAATTGTACCCATGCAGCAATGAGAAGGTGCATCAACTTTGAATATTTTTATTATTCCTGGAATTCCAGCCAATATATGGCTTTTATGTGTTGCAGATATATCGACTGGACATATCTGCAAAAATGTAAATATTGACCGATATGATACTTCACTTTTTAGGCTGATACTGATAATATTGTGCATCCTTAATTTAATGTTGTCTAATTTGTCTTTTGTTCTATGTTTATGTACGTAATTAAAATTCACATAATGGGAAATCCAATTGACGACATTCAATAATTCATATAAAAGCCAAACATAAAGTGATGTACCCAAAACGTGTCCATACAGGATAACAGCCTTTATGTATGTGGTCTGGATTCTGGCTCCATTCTGGATCTGGTGATCCAGAGTAGTATCTTTTTTAGGGGTTGTGGAAAGGCCACTGCTGGACCTGATCTGCTTGGCAGAGCTCTGCGCTCTCCTTTCTAGTTTCTAGTTGTTCATGTCTATGATGTCTTTCCAGGTGAGACAACGGTAGAAGAGACGTACGACAGGATGTTTACTGTCACCAGCCGGGTGAGGTTTTATGTCACCAAAGAGGATGATGGAGTACCGGTGGACTGCATCATTGACCATCCAGCTGCAAAGGACCTGCTGGCACAAAGAAACCTGGAGGTGCTATGTGAGTGACCTTCAGCTTTTACCACCTTTAGAGTCTTGTGCCTGTCATAATGTCACATCTAAGAACTTATAGGCATCATTCAGTAAAAGTATTGTTTATAGTCCTTGATGTAGGTAAAAAAAGTGGGACTGAATGTAGAAACTTGGCAATTACTTTGGATGAACAGAAAACTGACTACAGGCAGATTTTCTTTGAAATTCCACGACTGAAAGTTATTCAAAGGACGTTTAAGAAAAAAAAAGATTTCTCAGACTCTTATTTTTTTCATCTTGATATTTAAAATAGTTTTAATAACTCCAAGGACATCCATACAAATATAAGCACTTCTGTTTAGCAGATGAAGAAATCACCTGCACAACATGCATATACCCACAGAAAAATGTATGACTGTGTGAAGATAAATCACCATAAATTCTGGGTTATTAGTTGCATCTTTACTGTTTCACTTTTCTGATACCTGTATGCTTTTTTTAACCCTGTGTGCTTGCTATGCTACTGGAATCTTCATTTTTCTGAGCAAGTCTTCTCTAGGGAATAATAAAGTTCTTTCTAATCTAATCTAATCTAATCAAAGGTCAGTCTAGTATGCATCGTCCATCAGCACTGGTCCATTTCCCCAGCTCCCTGATGGCCTGCACTCACACTGCTCCAGACCTAACTGGGCCCAATGGCACTCAAACACTAAATCAAGAATTGAAGCTGGGGATTTACTCCCAGTTTGTCATTGTGTTTGCATCATTTGCCTTCATGAGCTTTTTACTGGAGTGTACCACTAGGGGGCACCTTTTGACTCAAATTTGGCTAAAAAAAGGTTGAGCCCTAACTTATTGCAAAAATTCAGATAAATAAATCAAATATATTGTTGAATAAATCCTAAAAACAGACTCACATGTGATGTGTATTTTTCCTGATATAGCCTGTAGGCATCCTCATTGTTCATCTTTTTTGCTGGTGTTAAAAACGCTAACTAAAGATTGCAAAAATTAGCAATATCGTAGAATCACAATTTAAATCGAACCGGCACCTAAAAAAATCGTAAAAAATTGAATCGGGAGAAAATCGGAACGTCCCAGCCCTAGCAAGAAGGCAAGGTCCAAAAACAAGCAAAGTAATTCATGACAAGACAAAAGACAAAAATGAGCAAAACTAAAAGAAATCTTGACCAGCATGACAATTACTATGTATTCTAGGTGCAATATTGTTATATTTTCTCTGTCTTTAGAGATTTGGGTAATTGTTTTTTGTATTGTGGTTTAGCCTGTGGTAGCTAGTTGGCAGCAGACAATGGATCGTTTGCCTCTTTCTTTCTGACACAGTTATTTTATGATTTCTTTTTTGTCATGATTTGGGAGACACAAGTCTATATTAACAGCATTAGTAGTGCAAAAATTTGTCCCAGTGAGATCTCTGACCATCATAAAGATTCAAGGTTTTTATTTGTCAATTTTTTGTACGTGCATGTAAGTGAAATTGCGTTTCTCGCTTCCACCAGGATGACATGATAAAGATTAAAATAAAGACAATATGAGGCAGTTTATAACTTGTAAATGTGCGCTCAGCACAGTGAGAGGAGTAGGAGGAGCTGAGCAAAATTATGATAAAGTGTTAAATTATGATGGTAACAGTAGGAATAGAGCAATGGAATTTAAATAGTTCAGTGAGAGTGGCTTTGATTGGGAGGTAAAGCTAAAGTCACAGTATTATGGGGTGACCATATTCTAAAAACCCAAAAGAGGACAATCAGGAGAATGTGAACATCTTCACTGGAATGTACATTAAAATAATGCTGGTGGCCCAGTGCAGTGCTTTATTAGAAATTTTAACCCTTTTAGTACCGTTTTTTTTTTTCCTTTTTCGTCAATAAATTTGTCAAACCAAAAAAATGCCCTTTGACTACATTTTTTTCAGGTAAAATTAAAATATTCTAGCAATAATTTTCACTATGAAGTTTTAAATGCTTAAAACAGAATGTAATTGCAGTAAAAGAAACAAAAGAGATTTTAATTTTTGACAAATTCCTCTTTACAAACAATGGTAAATGGAGATTTACAACACTAGCGAGAAGTCAAAACAGAAACTCAACCTATTTATTAATATTTGTTTTGTTATTATTTAATATTATTTATATTGTAATAATTAACTTTTTATGAAATCCATAAAACATGAACCATGATGAAAAGGACATAGTCATAAAAGAACTCGACAAAAATACAGCAAAACAAGGCAAAATGGTAAGAAAACATTCCAGAATGATGGAAATGCTGTTATTTACAATATTTTTACTTTATTTACACAGAAAATACCGATCAACCACTGATAAATTACTCACATGTATCTCTCTGAATCCCCTCTCTGCTCTCCGGCTCAGTCAGCTCACTTCCCGTACCTCCCCCTTAAGCAATCCAGCCTTTACCATAACGTTGAAAGTAAATACTCAAGGAGTCATAGTTTAGATTGAGTCATACATGTCTTTTTATGTCACAGCCTATCTGTAGAACAAGCTGAGCAAAACCCAGACATTGTAGAGAGTTTTATAAAATCCCTCTAGACATAATTTTGCAACCAAAAAGGAGCTCAAAAGAGAACGTATGGTCACCCTAAGTTATACTTGATGTACAAAAATGCAACATCTTATTTGCAAATTAACAGTCAAGTAGGTGTTGCATATTTTAGTGGCTGTCTGCCCATCTTAGGCTCATGCTGTCTTTCTATTCCAAGTCTCACAGTTTTCTGCATACATTGACCTACCGCTCATTAGAGAGGAAACACTCTGACTTCCTGTTTGAAGACTGTTAAGCTGTTCTCTGAATGTTTGATGAGTTTAAAAGTAATAAAATCTGCCTCAAACTGCTGAACCTCAAATAAAGGTTAAGGTATCTGTTTGTATAATATGACTTTTTTTGCAGGTAGACAAATGTTTTGTGTGACCTTTGAAAGAAACAGAGATAGCGTGACGGGAACTGCTTGACATTTTGGTAATCTTAAGTTACCATTCACAAGAAGAAAATAAGATCATTGTGCTGCGGGGCCTTTTAGACTGACTGGTGCCTTTTGAGCATTTTAATTAATTTCATCCTCGTCTGTGTTTCATTTAAGGCTGTTTTCTTTCATTTTGACACTTTTTCCTCTCTGCACTTTAACATCTTCTACTCTTTCTGCTGCAGGAATTGGCCTTAACCCGTTTTTGAACTTCTCCTGTTTTTAAAAACGGTCTCTTTTTCTGTCAGATAAACCAGAAGTGAAGATTGTGGTGACGTATCCTGAAGGTTTAACCAGAGAGGGAGACAATCTGGATCTGACGTGTATCGCAGAAGGAAAACCACAGTGAGTGTCTGACCCACTTCACACCTACAAACACACTCCTACATTTTGCCCCACTCTAACAGTCCAAGCACCCCTTTAACCTTTGCAATTCAATGTACCATTTAAATGTTACCAGTTGTTAGCATGCTGGGTAAAATACATCATTAGACGGGGCCTGCCGATGGCCCCGCTCGCACGTCCTCAGATTTGACCTTTATATCAGATTTCTAGTGTGGACGGACAGCCTCTGAGTGATGTGTGTGGTATTTATGCTCCCCAGTCCCCATCAGATCAACTGGCTGAGAGTAGACGAGGATGTGCCGCCGCACGCCGTCGTCACCGGCTCCGACCTCTACATCGAGAACCTCAACAAGTCGTACAACGGCACCTACCGCTGCGTGGCGTCCAACGTGGTGGGCGAAGCATACGACGACTATGTCCTCTTTGTGTATGGTAGGTATTCTAATTTTTCACATGCTGGTTTCAGGCCTCAAGAACTTCTCCTCACCGAGATGAAGTCTGTTGTTTGAAAATTGAAATGGAAAATGTAATTGCCTACAGTTGCTTTGGCAATCAGGGGACTGCATTGGAAATAAAAGGACGCACTTCAACATTCAAACCACAAACAGCATCACATATCAAGTATTTACGCATGGATTCACTATTGAGAGAAAAATGAGGCTTAAACTCACAGAGGGAGGCTGCAGACTACAAATCCACAGAGCTCTGAGTCTGAGCTGGAGTTTTAGCTGAGTTGAAGCGTTGTTGCACACTGAGTGAAAACTTTCAAAGTACTTCTGAATACAGGGAGAGTTGAATTTAAAGTGAACGCCAGCAAAACCTCTCATCAGGTTAGCTCTGAGAAGGAAAACATACAGCTTAGGATAAAGAAAGAAATGGCCCTCGTAATATATGACCCACGCTGCATCTGCCTACCTTTGCCCAACGTTTATCTCATTGGCCTGGCCTTAAACAGCTAATCCTTAATGTATTTTCCTGACTTTGCTGCCATTTCATATTCTCTTCTGATCCTTAAATGGCAGTAGTCATTTCAGCATTGAGGTCCCAGTCTTAACACGACTCTCCTGCAAATTGAGCATTGATTGCCCTTCTGCTCCTAAGGACTGAAAACACTGCAGGATTTGGTGAGACCTCGCCCAAAGGTCCAGTGACCTTTTCAGTTGCTTGTCCCATCAGTGGAACAGTGTTCACTTTACGTGAAGGCAGACTTTAAAAAACCTCCACTGACATAGCACTACCGTTATGTGAGACATGATTGTTATTTTAGAGCAAAGCAGCAATATCCCAAATATTGGCTTTGTTGTTGTTTGATGAATCCTGGCTCCTACATTTCCTAGCCTTGCAGAGCAGACAGATCTGCCTGATTCTGAGAACCTGCAGGTCTGTCTTGCCAGCCTCCGTTGTCCAACGAATTCACTCGGCTGAATTCTTAACGGCCCAATCAGGGAACCCAGATAGCATACGGATGTGGGCCACTTCCGGGAACAGTCTGTCACTATAGGCGTTCTTCTGGCCCGTATGAAACAGACATGAACCTAAGCCGGCCCATGTGCTCCATGCTACATTTGGCCCATATCACGAAACAAATACAGCCCACCTTTGGCTGAAATATGGCAAACTTTACGCCAAGTCATCTGGATGTGAGCCTAAAGTGGCCCACGTCCGGTTTGCTGGGTTCTTCTGGTTTATATCTGGCATTGTGATGGCTCGATTGTGGGCCACTTCTTGCAAACAAGAGTGGACCGCCCAAGTGCCATCATTCCAAACCGAATACGGGCCAGATAAGGCGATGTGGCATGTGAATTGTGGCCCAGATATGGGCCAGAAGAATTTTGCTATCTGGGAAGAGAGGGGTGAGCAGCAGAATACGGATGTGACGACAACCGGAAGTTGAGAACCGGAAGTTGAGAACGGACATGCCGATTAGCCTATTGTTCACATGGCTACCTAGTGAAACTTGGTGAAATCTGCCCTCCTCAGAAGTTTACTTGTAGGGATTGACTTTGACGAGGTTCATGTCACATATAAGTGTTAAATGAATCATCTGTGTGGTACAATTTAGTGCAATACGATAGTATAAGGCTGTTAGCTGTTAGCAGCTAAGTTAGTTGCTAACAGCTAACAGTCATTAGCTGTTGTTAGCTGTTAGCGACTAAGTTAGCTGCTATGGCTAACATCCATGAACTGTTGTTAACTGTTGTTAGCCATTAGGCGCTACATTAGCCGCTATGTATGCTACATTATAGGAGGCGACCCTGCTTGATGTGGATTAATCTGTGATGAATGTGACGAGCCAAAAGATTGTCCAATCACAAGCTTGTGTTTTTTTTTGGACGTTCTGCCCCTGAAAACAAATTTAAAGGGCTCCTACCCAGATGGACCAGTGAAATATTTCTGTGGCGGATATATGGTGCTGTCCATCTGGCTTGTCAGGTTATACATTTCCCACAATGCAGTTCAACCTCTACAGGGTAAGCTGCTTTTGTAAAAACTCTGCAGTATTCTCCTTTCAAGGAAAACCAGTTCCTTTTTGTCTTATTCTGTTTTACAAATAGCTTTTTAGTAGAGTCCTTCATCCACTAATTACCTGCTTTAAAAAGTAAAAGTCAAACTTGTCGGGATGTTGCATTGAAGCACTTTGTGCGCGCTTACCTAACCAGGCTACAGAAAAGCAGCACGACTGTCATACAATATTAAATCTGTGTGATCTCGCTGCTCATTGCTCATTTATTTCCCAAATTGAACCCCTGACATCAGCTCTTTTAATTTTAGAGCTGAGTTCAGGCAGCTGTGTTTGACAGAAATGTTATGTGACTGAATATGAGATTAGCTATTCTCTCCCTGAGATTTGCAGAAGTGGAACAATGCTGTTTTATTGTTTATGAGGGAAGCATGAAGATGTAGTGAGCCAGCTGTTTGTTGAGTTTAGGATAAATGCTGATAAAGGCGGAAGCAACCAGATGAGTTTAAACAAATGCAGTGAAATAAGTCACAAGTGTCTTTGGTTTTCTGACAGAGGAATGTGATGTAAAGCAGGAATGCATGTGTTTTAATGATTTAGATGAGAAAAGTGTGACGATAAATTAGTTGGCACTAGAAAAAGAAGAGTACGGTCCTAACAGATGCTAAATTAAGAGAATTTGCCTGTAAGGACAATGCAGGAGACAGAGGAGTTTTTTCACAATTTCTGTAATGATTTTACATTTTAATGAACGTACATATATAAACATAACACTTAAAACAGAAACCCTTCTTACCTCCCCTCCCCCCATTGTTAAAGGACACATATCATGCTTGTTTCTCCTTTTCACTATGCCAGACTAGGATGCCTGTAAAGCATTTCTGCCCTTAGTACAAGTCATTTAGTTCCTTCATTGCCCCACAATAGCGTTCTCAAAATCCTCATTTTAGGCCATTATCAAGCTCTCGTTGAAACACTCGGTTTCCAGGCTGACCTAAAGTTACCTCGCAACGTCACAGCCCTTTGTGCTCTGATTGGTCAGTTCTGTCAGAGCTGCCGAGAGGGTTGAGCCAGCCTGTCCTTCTTCTTCTACTGTATTTTCCGGCAGGCTCAAAGCAGCGACCGCGTATTGAGTCCCCCTACAGGCCAGAGCTGGTAATGAGTGAGTGTGAGCTAGGGATCTATATACTGCTGCTGGTGGATGTGTTCCTCGGTGACGGTTTTGTGGCTAACGGACATCACAGAGGAGGAAGTGGTTAATCAGATTCCTCCAATAAAAAGAAAAGTACCTCGTGTCGCCACGACGATTCAAATCTCTCGGACATCTCACAATGACCTATTTTCAGAGGCATCAAATCTCGTTCTAGGATATCAGAAAAAATACAATATCTCATTTTTTGAAAATTAAGGGGGTGTAAGGTCTTGTTTTCAACTTTATTATATTATATGTAAGTATTAAATCATGCATCAGCATGATATGTCTCCTTTAATAAAAGTGATGGTGAATAAAATGACGATAATAATATTAGTATGTCTACTACTTTTTGAGTTCACATACATTTCAGTAAACATTAAAGTGCATACAGACACATCTGTCCAATGCATTACAAGTCCATAATTCAGTCATCTTCTACATTTCTATTTCTACTTAACAATTTCTTCCATTTAGGGCAGTTACACGTTTAGCTTGTAGCAGACAGAAAGGAATATTTTACATTCCTTCACAGTCTCTGGGAAATCCTCAGGGTATATGTGCAACAAACAGAGACAGATGAATTATGTCTCTGAAAATATATTTTTAAAAAGGTCTACAACCCATTTTTAAACTAGTTACAGTAGAATCTCCTCAAAGTTGGTTGTTGTCCATCCATCATTGTCGTCTGGGTTTGTAAAAATCTGTCCCTCAGGACTCAAGTGGAAGGCCGTGTCCAATCATGTGACAGCACGTGGCTGTGCAGACACCTGAACCAGGTGGATGTGTCGAACATACACCAGGCTTAATTACCTCCGCCAAGGAGGTTATGTTTTCGGGAGAGTTTGTCTGTCAGTCTGTCCATCCGTCCGTCCGTCTGTCTGTGAACAAAATAACTCAAAAAGTTATGGATGGATTTTGATGAAATTTTCAGGAAATGTTCAGCATGGGAAAAGGAAGAACTGATTTGATTTTGGTGTTGATCCGGATCAGCGTCTGGATCCGCCATGACAAAAAATGCGATTTTCGTGAATAACTACTGAACTAAAATAGATATCATGATGAATCTAGTTGCTAATGCTATGTTTTCATGGTCAATGAATCTAAATATTTACATGAAATAAAGGTAGGACTAATATTTATGGTGAAAATCACAATATGACTGACAACTGTGGTACTGGCGGAGGTCTTTGCTCTCCAAGTGCTTTTCTAGTTTCTCTTTTAGAGCTGAAGATTGTGGTCTCTATATATAGATTCTGGGTCAGTACGTTTTGACTCATTGGCATTTTTTTTTTTGTTCTTAATTTGTTATTTTGTTTAAACAAACGTTGCTGTAACATACATTACATACAGTATTGTTCATAAATCAAACAGATTAATGCTATTGTAAAGTTATTAATTTATTTTATCAGTTTATTATCGCTTATTAAAATTAAATTTCATTGTAAGATTGATGACAAAAGCTGCACTTTGATACCAAGTATGAATCAGTTAATGAATAGTGGACTCCAGTTGCCTTATTTGTTTATTGTACTTATTATTTATTGTATATTACACACTGTTAAAATCCTTAATCTCTTTTAAGTGGATATGTTATTTCTTTCTTGAGCATATATGCATTCTACATTTGAAACCAGCTGCTGTAATACCACAATATGTCTCTCTGTCTGTCTATCAGTCTATCTGTCTATTCTATCTATCGAACATTTCAGATCTCCTGTTCTTCCTTAAGTAGAGAATTTTACATTTAATCAAGAGGGCCACACATATTTTAGCTTCCAAGTGTCTATCAATCAGCTCATCTTCATCCATAATTTTAGGGCCTCCCAACCAACAGGTGTCTTGTAAAGCACTAGTCTCACAACCTCCAAAACAGTATTTCAAACACATCATGATTACCTCCGCCAAGGAGGTTATGTTTTCAGGAGAGTTTGTCTGTCTGTCTGTCTGTTAAAAAAAACTCAAAAAGTTATGGATGGTTTTTTATGAAATTTTCAGGAAATGTTCAGCATGGGGGAAGGAAGAACTGATTCGGTTTTGGTGTTGATCCGGATCACCGTCTGGATCTGCCATGACGAAAAATGTGATTTCTGTGAATAACTACTGAACTAAAATAGTTATCTTTATTGCTAATGGTATGTTTTGGTCAAGGAATCTAAATATTTACATGAAGTAAAGGTAGGACTAATATTTATGGTGAAAATCACAATATGGCTGAGGACTGTGGCGCTGGCGGAGGTCTGCGCTCTCCGAGTGCTTTTCTGGTTTACAATATACAGTTACAATAGTCAGTTAGAATATACCTGAAATAAGTGAAAGAAAGGGTGCTTGAATAAATAAAAACATAATTGACAGTTGTTTTGTGTACTTGTGACCCCCCTGGTGGCTCATTTTTCATACTGTGCCTTAAAAGCAGATATTTCTGGTAACAAAGCTCCATCACATGGGCCAGACTGGGAAAAGGAGTGAACATTATTAATGCACTTTTCCTCTGGCGCAGCAGGGAGTGCACATGCCTCACCGCAAAGGTGTTGCCCTGTTTGGTCAGGCCCTTTCTGCATGTTCTCCCAGTGCATGTGTGGGTTCTGTCTAGGCTCTAGCTTCCATGACCAAAACCATGAGTGGTTGTCAGTCGATCTGTGGCCCTGCAGTCCGCTGGTTCACGGTGTACCTTACAGCTGGAATAGGCAGCCTTGTGACGCTGTGGAGGATAAATGGTTTAGATAATGGATGGATGGCTCAGGTTTTGCTTCAGCAGTAGTATCAGCGAAGAAACAAACTGTTCCTTGGTGTTTTGTTCACTTCAGACTAAATGCATCTTCAGTGTTTTTTTCTGCCAGATTTGAAATGATCCACCAAGGACCAGTTCAGATGTAAAGCAGAGATGCAGGGTGGCTACAGAGATCCGCCGCGTCCCCTGTTAGCTGACTGGCTGCTGGCTCGGCTGCCATGTTTACTGTACTGTCTTGGCAAAGGAGCCACACTATTTCTTCACAAAACTACAAGAGAAGCTTTTCTCACTATGTCTACCCTGCTGGCTGTGAGAATTAGGTCTCATGGCAGATATTCAACCTCATATTTTTGCGCCAGAGCTGGGCTGGGGATCTGTTGATTTTTATTGAAGTGGTTGGAATTTTAATGCGTCCTGCAGCCAAACTCGTAAAGGGCAATAGAGGGACCGTCTCTCTCAGGGCCCGACTTTCAATGCAGAGTACAGTTGGTTTCCCTCTTGGTTTGAACGGCTCTTCAATGAGTTTTACCTTTTAAACCTTAATATGACTGTCAGTCATGGCACTAACAGGAATCCACAATACAACAATGAAAAGATGCCAGGAGCTCCAAATGCCGTGCATAAAAAAATACAATAAATAAGCCTTTCAATATAAAAAAGAGTCCATGACGGTGAATTCTGTTGGCTGCAACACTCTTAAGCTGGAAAACTTTCTTCTTTTTTTTTTTGGAAACACTCTCACCGTCTAAAGCTGCACAAGGCAACTTTGCACTTGAATCTCCGGGGAGGAAACAGCAGGAGGTGGCCGTTTGAAGTTATGAAAATGAACACTACATCCTTCAAACATCAAGTAACACAGCATCAGTGAGAACACACTCCTAGGACCCTAATTTCCTATTTTTTGGTGGCTAACAGGGGTGATGGGGGCGAGAGGAGGGGGATAAATCTGAAGCAGGTGCACCATTGTTGGTGAGTTTAGCTGTCTCTCCTCGGAGCGCTCGCTCCCTGCTGTTCAGGAGAGGATTTCGTATTTTGCTCCCAAGTTTCAATTTGTTTCTGCCGGCGCGCCAAGAGCTTTGCCTGCCAGTGACAAAACTAAAAACTAGGAACAAGAGTGCAGCTCTTTTTTAGATCCGCAAATTATATGTCCAAAAGTGCCCTGAGGCTTTCATCAAGCAGACTTCAATTTACTCACAAGTCTGGATTATGCATATGCCATCATCAAATTAAAACAAGGTTCATCAATCAGTTATCTCTACCACTGAACCCAGAGCCTATTCCTCATGAGCAAGAGGCAGGTGCACCCTGGATTTGTTGCCAGCCAATCGCAGGGCCATATAGACAGACAACAATACATGCACACGCTCTATCCCATATGCACTTTAGATTCACCATTGAAATGTTCTTTGGCGTGTGAGACTAACGGTAGAAATTGGCGTTTTGCTAAATCTGGCATATTTACTGTAGTCCTGTGTGTATAGTCCTACGATGTTTGAGGTTGGATAAAATGCACTGTTTCACCTAAAAATTCATATGCAGGAAAATAAAGTAAAATCACTTCCTCTTGGTGCTATGACTAACATTTCCAGAAAATTTAATGTGAATCTGTGATGAACTTTGTGAATTATTAGCAAAAGTGTAAAAAAAAAAACCTGCCCAATCTTGTAATGTTAAATTCTTAAAAAAATTCCGGGATCTGCATCTCATTTGCATCAACAGCAGAATCTATCCACCTCTTCCTTGTGCCATGACAAACATACCTTGACAACATCATCAAAATCCGATTTTTCTTTAGTTATTTTGCTCATAGATGGACGGACAGATGAAAAAACATAATCCAACTAAAGCACAGTCCCCTTAATAGCATAGAAATCAGTAGACAGCCCTTCATGGTCATTATAAAAAATGTACAACAAGATTGGAGAGCTTCTCCTTTTTCAGTGCAAACAGACATTTAAGTAAAAACAGGAGTAAAGTATAGAATAGTTGTAAGAAGTACAAGTACAAAACATATAAAAGAGAAAACCCTGCAGGACTGAGCAATTGAAAATCTCTTTATACAAATAAAGATAAGAAAAAAAGGATACATATTAAGAATGAAATGCATATACCTACACACATATATGGGAAAGTATAGCACAGGATAATGAAATGGTGGATGGAAGTTATATGTTAAATTATATTATATTATGAAAAAACGAAATCCCTTTTATTGTGCTCAGGTTGGGTAAAGCCTGTCTAATATAAAAATAAATACTTAGAATTTCGTTTAATGTTTTTTTTGATCACATATACATCATCACTGGGAGCCAGAGGTGCTAAAATGCTATGTTATGCTCTCTTGGACTTACACCACTCTGTTTTATTTCCTTTTAACTTATTTTTGGTGTCAAACCATCTACTGTAAAGTACAAACTATGGATAACCCAATCCCAGAGCTTTCACAAATCAACAAGAGTCCAACAAGGAAATCAAAACACTCGTCAAGTGTTATTTTCTTAAATCTTTACTTCAGTTGTAATGGTCAGATGTTCCTCTTTACTCTGTTCAAATCTTCTTGGCTGCTGTAAAATGGTATAAAATGCCATTATCGGCTGTTCTGTTCATAGCTATGGCCCCTTTCACACCGCGTGGACCAGATTATTACAATAGTCAGAGAGATTTGTGTGTGTCTGCAACAAACCCACACAAAAATCTTTGTGCTGTGGGCCGTGCCAACCTGAGGGATCTTGGTGTTTTATCAGTGAGTATATTCGTGTAGGCGTCCATATTGTGGCTCTGCCAGGCCGGCACTACAATAGAGTCTAACTCCAACCACACAGTGTCTCAGATGGGGTTCTTTGGCTTCATCTGTGGTGACCAAGAGGGCCACATTGACTTTATTCTCATTGCTCGAGGGCCAAACTTAAGAAGTCTGATGGAAATACACAGATAGCTGCCACTAGATGTTGCTTTGTCAACATTTATATACCTATTTGAACTCACAGGCAGTTATTAATACTTAATTTATTTAGCCAAACATATCAATCAATCAATCAAACTTTATTTGTATAGCACTTTTCATACAGGAGTTTGTAATACATTGCATAAAATGAAAACATGAGACCCCCACAATCCCCCCTCCCCCAAACCACATTCAGTATACACACTCACTTACTCAAACACACAAAGTCATAAAAAGGAAATTCTGACAGAAAACAGAATTAGAGGACTGAGGAAACGCTATCTTGAATTAAAAATGAGGAAACACAGAAGTTAAAACTAAAATAATACTTTAAAATACTCAAATATACTAAAGGGTAAGATAAATAACTGTGTAAATACATAAATAAATAAAATAATATAACAGTATAGAATAAAAGTTAGATGAATAATATGGTAAAATGAGAAAGTGTAACATCAGCTGCATTATAAAATCAGCTAAAATTGGATAATGAAAGGAAAAGCATTTAACAAAGAATAAAATTCCAAATAAAAAATCTGAACTGAAATGTACTAATAAAACAATATAAAAGGGTTAAAATATAATGTAAAATAATAATAAATACAATCAGCTAAAAGCCAGATTTAAAAGGTAGGTCTTGAGTTTTCTTTTAAAAATTTAAACAAGGCTGTTCAAGTATTTCAGTTTCAACATTTACAGCTTGGTAAAGATTGTTTTACGAACATTTTTATTTGTATTTTGAAAAGTGAGAGAAAATTTCACAATAAAAGTAAATTATAGCTTTATTTTCTTGGAAGTGCTGCTGTTTATGATGCTGTTATTGTAGATTTTATCACCTCATTTAGGCATTTTCTGATATTAAGGGGGTAGCCCCAGTTGCCCACCCTCAGGCTACATGATGGGCCAATATTGAAGTTTTTATTTAATGTCATTGTGTCTATGAAATGGTAAATATGCAGATGATATCTTCATACATTCTACAAGTACATTTCTTTAATTATTGTTGGAAAAGTGAATTCTCTGACACATAAAAAACCTACAGACAATTTTAGTTTTGAGTCAGAACTTAACATTTTGAGTTGAAAGAACAACTATTTAAAATAAAGACAATCTCAGGTTGAATTCATACCCAGACCAGTTGCAACATGTTTTACATCATGCATGTTTTCTCACCACTGTGACAGGCTTACACACTAAAATATTTTATTTTGATACAAATCTTTATGGTCAGGTGTGATCAGAACTTGGCCTGATCACACCTGACCATAAAGTAATTGTTTTAAGTTTTAACAATTTAAGTAAGTGGTGAAGTTAAGTTTAAGAAATTGGTCCAAGTTTGCATAAAAGAAATGAGGAAACTTGCGAAAATAACAAAAAAAAACAAATTATTTTCTGCAGAAGATTTAAAAATTAAAAATTGAGATTTTTTTCATTCACTTACTTAAATTGTAAGTAGTTGCAAACTTTGAAAAATATGAAAGCTGAAACTTTACAGTTTTCATGATTGTGACCTGGTCAGGTTTTGCACAAGCACTTTTTTATAGGCTTGTATTTATGTATTTTATTTTGATTAAATATTGTCTAGAGAGAAACATGTTAACAAGCTGTGAAAATCCCTCAGCTTTCAGTTTTTATGTTGGCAAACCTGCCTGCTTTAGAACTACATAATCAACACTTTATGACTCACACTTTAATTTTAAGAGGGAAATTCTGATTGATTCTGATTAGATATTTTGACAACATAAAGGTAGAACTTGATTTATGTTATTTTTGTGTCACTTGGAGTTTTTTGGCTTTGAGAGGAAAAAAACTATTAAAATCATAAATGGAGTTTTGTGGGGAAAAAATTGGGGATTTCATTTTTAGGCCCTCAGCCCTGGATTAAGTTAATGACACAAAAATATATTCTGTTATGTTTACTGAAAAATGTAATTTAACAGCAGCAATTTAAATGTTTCATTCTGACAGTGTAATCATCAGGCATTTCTCATCACACAAAACCTCCAACCAATCGGCCCATGCTCAATTGTTTGGAATTAATTCAGCAAAACCCTTTTACTAACTCCTTACTGACACTTTTATAAATACACATTTTACAGAAACAATAACTTAATGCTGTGACAGCAGTTGAAAAATGTGAATCAGCCATGTTGCAGATGCCAAATTATTTGATGCAGTGCACTTTCCAAATATTAATTTACTGCTAAGTCCTGAATTTAAATGTTTAGACTTTTAGGTCTTTTACACTTTATCCTTGCTGTTTTAGTTTTCCTTAAATAAAAGAATCAAAGTTGGATTTTGTAAAAGGTTCAGTCAGCATCAATGACTTATGGGTATCATAATACTTTTTGTATCTCTGGATCAGGATTTTTATCTTATTGTGAGGTTGCTAAATATGCTCAATACTACCAGTCAGTCAGTGTAACATCACTATCAGGTGTAGATCTACTGATCTATAGACATAAATAGACACTACATTGACAGGTTGATATAACATCAGTATCTTAGACAACTCTGTAAATTAATTAAACAAAAGGAGTAATACCTTTATTCAACAATGCTGATGCTTGACTGACTGTAATTAAAATATTTCTGTAAAATGCATGATGCTCATATCAAAGTCAGTTTCCTCTACTTCCAACCTATGCAAAGAAGGTCATGGGTTTGCTGGCATAGGTCCATTTTTAGAGAGATTGTTTGCCACGAGCACAATAAATCAAAAGTTCTCAAAGGGTTTCAATGAAATTTTCAGAAGATGTCAGTCATTGTATAAGGAAGAGGTGATTTGATTTTGGTGGTGATTCAAATCCAGAGGCAGATTCAGGAATATTTTAAGAAGGATTTTTTTGATATTGTGGAAAGGGCAGTTCTCTGCATTAATGCTAATAGGTGAAATATTCAGGTTATGTTGGCCATAGCTAAAGAGAAGTGATTTGATTTTGGTGGTGATCCAAACATGGATGCACACCCAGGAACTTTTTGCTTTGTTTGTGCAGCTGAGAGCAAAATAACCCAAAAAGATCTCAATTAATTTTTCTGAAAAATTCAGGTTATCTTGATCATGGCAAAGAAAGATGTGATTTTGGTGGTGTTCAAATTCCAGATGTGGATCAAGGATTTTTTCTACAGGATATGTTTGTAATGGGAGATAGAGCAGTTTTCCATACACTCTTAACTCAGCTAATGATGTCAGAAAAGTCTTTGTGGATGTTTGTCAATCAATCATAATTAGATTAGTGTTACCTCAAGGTGCTTTACGACAGAGCAGGCTAAAGCCATACTGTTCATTTTATAGATATGCATATGTACAAATTAGGGATGTAACGGTTACTAGTATATTGGTAAACCGCGGTAAAATTTCCCATGGTAATCATTACCGTGTCCTTTTAAAATTACCGTTATACTGTGTTTGATCACCGCAACGGTCAATAACTCACGGTGATGCTGCTCTTTGCCTGAAAAAGGCGAAACTATGTGCGTCTGCCCCTCGATGAAGCAGCCGTGTGTCACAAACAGAGGCGCGCATATGTAGCTTGTTGTACAAATGAAGTACAAATTCGTTTTTTTCTATTCTTGTAATTACACAGTTTAAGCATTTATCATGAAATAATGACAAATACTTGCAAGAATTGTTTACTTTTATTTCTAATGAATTTTTTTTTTAACAAATTTACTTATAGGACATTTCCTGACAAAATTGTTGACAAAAAAAGACAAAAGGACTGTTAAAATTATAATATTAAAGGGGTAAAATGATTTCAAGACTGTGTAAAAGTACTTTTTTCAACATTTTGAGCACACTGCAACAATACTGCGATAATAATGATAACCGTGATAATTTTGGTCACAGTAACCGTGATATGAAATTTTCATACCGTTACATCCCAAATACAAATACATATAAACAAATATATATTTTTATATATACACACATACATCCCAACATGTTTCCATCTAGGCAGAGTCTATGAGACAAAAAACACATTTGTCTCTGCTGAATATAGACTTAATTAATCAATCTTTATTTGTATAGCGCCATATTTGTTTTTAGTGAATATCAGTTTATTAAAGGTAAGCACTATCGAGATCTTATTTTCAAGAGGGTCCTCATGTCTGTTTTGTTGTAAAGATATTTACCAAGGACGTATAATCTAAACAACCATAGATAGAGTGATCAGTCTGATATTTACATTAATGTCTATAATTAATATAATCTGTAGAGGACTGGTGCTGATTAAAACTGCAGGTTTTTGCTGCTGGAGAACTTCTACTTAAGGCCTATGGACCTGATGACAATGGAGGCCACATTGTTCACATACATGAGCAGAAATGTGAGTCCAGGGGTCACTGATACTATAAAGCTCCAGCCTTAAAGCCAAGAGATCAGCGACATAATGAATAAGATGAAAGCCTTCAACACAGGTCAGGACGACTCCATTAAACAAACAAAAACTCTCAAACCACACTTATAGCTCATTTTTACATACAGTTGATTTTGGCCTTGGAAATGAGTCATGCTTTATAAATCTGAGCAGCAGGGTTGAAAGAGGACAGGAGCTGAAAAAGAGTTTTTTAAGCAAAGCTCTTGTCAGGCGTTGTGGATTTGGTGCACAGGACCAATTGCAGGTCATTGTTTTGATTATTACTCACCCTCCTTGTTAAGGTTGTGTTGACAGCCATGAACTGTGTGTCAAAAAAAAAGAGAAAAAAACAGCAATTCAGTTTTTTATTTATTTATATTTTGGGTCTGCCTGACAAATGCTTATGACAGTTGCTGAAAATGTGCATTTGTGAAAAATAAATGCATTCGTAATGCTTTTAACGTCAGCGCCATCTCACCAATTGTAGGGGTGAGCGGTGAATAGGATTTTAATGGAGGGACAAGGTCTCGGGCAGAGGCGTCAACAAACCTGTCAGAGTCAGGAGAAATGAAGGGAGGAAAACAGGGAGTGTGCCGGCTGCAGCGCTAATGCAGTTTTCTTGACTTTGTGAGCTTAACCCGGCACTGACTTTCTGCTCCTGGAGGCTTCAGAAACTTTTGAAAACACCACCAGATGAATATTTTAAAGCAAAGGTTCTGCTGATTTTTGAGAGAACAAATTTATTTGAAATGTCTGATAATCACAGTAAGACTAAAGTGATTTAAATCTGTCTGCGAGAAAATACATACATAAACAAACTTAGTTACAAGACCTAATGACTCAAAGCACTGGATACAATACACCCAACAATCCTTTACTAGGCTGCTTGTCTAGTAAAGTGGCTGTAAGACACAAAGTGTACTGATAATTTCATTTTCACGTATGAAGTTTGGTGGACCCATTTTGATTTAAAAAGCTATTTCAGTAGTTTTAAAGTAGGGTTGTATTAAACATATAGTATAATCCTGCATTAGAAGGTGTTTGACGATCACTTTATTTATTTTTGGGTTGTCTTGTCTTTTTTCCCCCTTTTTTGTTGTGGGAGTTACTTTCAGTTTATGTATGAACAGTTGTTTGTGTTTGTCTGTATATTAGTCTGTTTATGTATGTGAATTAATTATTGTATGCATTCATATTATAAGGAAGCCAAATAATATTTTATGAATTAGTAGTGGAATTATTTAAAGATGCTATGAGGAGTTTCTAAGTAATTACAAAAAAGTCTCACTTTTAGATAAATGCCTGGTCGAAATACTCACTTTAAGATGAATTTTATAGCATCTAAATAGGTTATCTGTAGATGCTATTCCTTAGCTTCGCGGTCGGGTCGGACAGGGCTGGACTGGCCTGGATACTCAACTTCAGGAACAAGACAATTAAAACGAGAGCAAATTTATATTATTCAGACACGTCTTAGAGCACCAGGCTGTAAGTAGCGATATATAGCCGGCTACAAAACTACGATACTAAGTTTTCCAAAAATTGCTTGTTGTCACACATCAAAAACTACCACTACGTACCTTGGTTCACGTCTTTTGGTGCGTTCCAGTTGTAGTCAGAAGTAGGAATTTCTGAGTTCCGAGTAGGAAACTGCAACTGGAACGTCCCCCGAAGTCTGAATTTCCTACTGGGAACTCGGTGAAACCTCGCCACCCCCGAGTTGACAATTGAAGATGGATGCCCCCAGTGTGAACAGTTATTTAGCTCCTGTAATAATCAATTTATTTGCACTTCTGACTGGGGTGTGTCGCTCTAGATCAGCTGTATACATAGTATTGTTAGACTTATATTTACAAAAATGCTGCCATAGTGATAATCACATTCTTCATGTGATATTTGTGAACAACAACGCAGGGCGTGCTAACAACAGCTAACAATAGCCTGGTAGATCGACATGTTTTTTTCCAACTTCAACTGGAACATTATGACAGTCGCCGCGCATGCTCATGGGTAGCAGAGTCTTTATGTCGCCGGAAACCGATTCTCCTCATAGCACCTTTAATATTACTTATTCATGCTCATTTTCAGGTATTTAAATCATAGTTCTCATTTGAATATTTTGGAAGTTTTGTGTTGTGTTGTTACATTTGTCCACTATTGTATGATTGGAGGATCAGGCCGATGACTGTCGTGTCATCTGCAAACTTCAGGAGTTTTACACTTGCAGTGGTTGGTGTAGAGGGTTAAGAGCAGTGGGTACAGGACACACCCTTGTTGGGCTCCAATGCTGACAGTCTGGGTTGTGGAGGTGACATCTCCCAGTCTCACCTGCTGTCTCCTGTCGGTCAGAAAACTGGTTATTCACTGAAGGATGGACGGAGACGCAATCAGGGGGGAGAGTTTGGAAGAGAGGATTTCAAGGATGATGGTATTGAATGTGGGGCTGGGCGATATGGTCTAGAAATAAAATCCCTGATTTTTTTCCATAACACTCGATTCACAATTTTAATCGATTTTTCCCTCCATAAAAGAAACAAAACTCCCAGTGACATAAAAATGAAACAAATCAAGTTTTACCTTTATGTTGTCTAAATGTTTCCCTCTCAAAGTCAAAGTCTTTTTAATTTTTTAAATCTTCTGCAGAAAATAATTCTAATTAATTGATTTAATCGAGTTTTTGCCCAGCTCTAATTGAACGCTGAGCTGAAATCCACAAACAGGATCCTCACGTAGCTCACTTGACTGTCAACATGCTGCGGGATGTAGCGCAGTCGCAGATTGACACCATCATCCACCAACCTGTTTGCCCAGTAGACAAACTGCAGGGGGTCCAGCAGGGGTCCTGTTACAGTCCTCATGGCTCAGCACTAGTCTTTCAAAGCACTTCATGACCACAGACGTAAGAGCCACTGGTCTGTAGTCATTCAGTCCTGTGATGGAGGGCTTCTTGGGGACTGGGATGATGGTTGAGTGCTTGAAGGAAGAAGGGGTTGGACATCCTGGTGAAGGTTGGAGCCAGCTGGTCAGCGCAGAATTTCTAAGACAGAAAGACCTAAGCAACAAAATAGTCCTAACTATTTTTTCATATTACAAATAGAAAGGTTGAGTTTGTATTAATATTGTCCAGTATTGATCTAAATTGCATTGTATCGATTAAGGCTGAAATATATATCATAATCCTATCTATATAAAGATATGAACATTCAGGATATTAATATTGAAAAAGAAGTTATATGAACGATCTAGATTTCCCCCGTGCTCGCCCTGCATGTACAGCTCCGGAAGTAACAACAAATTTCATTTTTACGATTGCCCTTGAATGCACCGCTTGGTTTTCACCAAGCCTTTAGTCCTATTGTATTGTATCAATATCGAGATATCTGGCATGAATATCAAGATAAGAAACTTTGTCCATATCATTCAGCCAAAGTATCAACATCATATCATGGCAGACTTTCTAATATTGGCAAATATTGTGTTGTTGTTTGAAATATCAATTTTGTAAGTGGTGATTTACAATCCTAAATCCTTCCTATAACAACATGATCGTATGACAGATTAACTCAACTTAAAATAGAATTGTAAGAGATTTTAATAAGTATTGCAAATGAAGGCGCCTAATGGGTAATGATCATTCTTTGAAATAAAAATGATGTAGTTTTTTACTTTCAAAAGGTAACTCCCCATCTGCTAATCTTCTAACTAAAAGTCTTTCTGTTTCCTTCTGGAGATCTGTAATGTTCTTTCTTTGTGAGGAGGCTTGAGTACTCGTCCATGAATCTGCCTGCCCTTCATCATGGCTGTATGAACACTCTGTTTTCATTGTTGATAGCTTCCCATCAATATAAGACTTGGTTAAACATTTACCCTTTCAAAACTCCAAGGCATCCCATTAATGGTTCTTGTCCGATCTGTGCTGGAGCAGCTCTGTAGGTCGCACATTCATGCCGAGGAATTTGTGACACGTGTGACTTTGTTACTGCAGCTTCCTGAGACTCTCATAAGTTCTGCCGCCCCATGGATATTCATCATCGTGCTCTGCCAGGCACATGATGACATCTGCTTGTTCCCAATGGGCCCATAATGATCAGTCCCAAACAAAAGGACAGCATATGCCGGCAAATAGCTCACTCACAGCACACTTATTCAAGCTAGCGCGACTAAATTCATAATTGGTGTAAAGGTTGCTTGAAAAGTGAGGATTAACGTGCTTCACCTAAAATTGTTCTTTCACTTTTGGGAATACTGGATTCTTATGGTTTCAGGCAGATGGAAGCTGACAGATGGGCAACTAAATACAGATGAAACAAAACAACAGCCCAGTGGAATTTTGTGATCATAAAACAAACATGCATGATGATATACTGCTGTAATACTTGTATTGTTGTATTCTTTCACATAAAGGGTAAAGTAATCTACCATTTCATAGGACGTTACTCAAATAAGCTGTAGATTTGAAATGTCTTTTTCTAGTTATTTTGCTGTATGCTTGTGAATATTTTAAAGGAAAATGCTGCTTTTTTTTCTTTACCTTTATTCCTTACCTCATGAGTCCATGACAAGCAGATAGACACTATTCTTTTGACTTTGCAACAGTAACAAGGAAGAGACGGACAGAGCTCGCCTGAGGCTAATTAGCTTAGCTCAAACACTGGGAGTCAATGAGTAGTGTTGGCCTGCCTATGCCCACAGTCTTTAGATAAACTCTTCAGCAAAAGTCCTGTGTGCTCTTTACCACATTACATTGTTTTCTTCTGCTATCCTCATATTATCTTCTTATACTCCAAAACAGAGCCTTTGTTTTGTTGACCTACTTACAGGCAGGTATAATAATGAGTATTTGTAAAATTTCAATTCTGGTTAAAACCTTGGATATGTGATGATTTCCACATTTTTACAATGGAAAAAGTGAAAAAAATCAGTTGCAGTCAGAACTTTAGAGGAGACAAGATGATATTGTTTAGGACCAAGATGAACAGATAAATGGTAACAATTAAGTAAAAAGAGAGGAAGATGTTTTGGCTGTTTATTATTAAGACATGCATATATTTGTATTTTTGCTCGGATTTTACAAAGGTGCAAAATTTGGGTTTGTTTTATGGAATAAACTAGAGCTTATTGTTTGTAAAACTTGTCATTATATGCCAAATATGCCTTCCAAATGTTTTACACCTTGGAAGTAAGGGTGCTTGTTTTTTTGCTATTTTTACTAGAGGGCGACATAAAGGTAGATTCAATTTAAATCAGTGGCCCTCAGAGTTGGTGATATTTGAAACATAAATTCAAGCGAGGACAATGTGAAATGGCTCTCTGCCTCATTCCTTGACAGGAACTGCTTCTTGGAGTGGCACAAAAAGCAATATAAATCAAAAATGTCTCAAAGAAAAAGTGCAAATATGTGAATAGTTTTTGAGTTTGTTGGCATGTTGTTATTTTACCCTGATAGCCAAGGCTTAAGGGAACTGTATTAAGATGTGGAGGCATGTACAAATATTTCTGAAATTTAAATTTGGTTAGCTTTTTTTCTTTCTTTCATGACAAGTAACTACTAGTATTGCAGCTTTACATCATTTTAATGAAATTAATTCTGATATCTTAGGCCAGGGATGGGCAACTTTAAAGCCAAGAGGGCCTCATAATACCCTTTTTACCAGCATGGGGGCCACATTGTTAAAGATCTTATGATACTCTCGATGGGAAAAAAATAATGTTTGATAGGCAACATATGCAACTATGGAGGGATCATAGAAATAGTGAACCAATATTCATATATTATTACACAAATGCACATTGTTGTGCATATCTAAATGAACTTAAAATAGAATTGAGCCAATGTACACAGAATTAATGTCAGTTAAGCTATTTTTCAACCACTGAACCAAAGAGTGTTTTCCAATTTTTAAAGTACAAATATTTCACCTATGCTATTTTTCTTAATAAAGTAATGGCTATAACTTGATCTAATGCTCTAATGCAGGGGTCGCCAGGTAAGTTTGGCCTTGGGCCAAAATTTTTCCGAGCAACTGAATGGTGGGCCAAAACATCACATCAATCAGAAACGGTTTTTTTTTTTTTTTTTTTTTTATTTTTTATTGGGGAGTTTTTTTTTTTTTTTATTTTATTTTTTTTTTTTTTTTTTTTTTTTTTTTTTTTTTTTTTTTTTTTTTTTTTTTTTTTTTACAGAAAATTTTTTTTCCCTTATCTATAGGCTACTTTTATATCATGTGAATACAAAATGTCGGCTGATTTTAGAAGGTAATTTGTTTTAAATAAAGTAACTGTATTTCTCAGACTATTAGTGTGATATTACTGCTTTAGCTCCACTGTGGCTGCATTATAAAACTGCTTATAGTGCAGTTTTATTAACTGCTTTTTTTTAAATAGTCCTTTTCAGAGATGTGTTGAGGCTGAAAATCTGCTCAGAAATTTTTTGGACCAGACTGGCCAAATGTCGTTCATCAGAGCGGCCGTCTAATTTTGTCAGCTGCACGGCCGTGATGTTCGCGATCGCGGTGGCTTGTGTTCGTCCAACTGGGGGCGGCTGCTGATTGATATTTTCAGTGGCGTGTGCTGTGTTGCTGGCCGCCGAGGTATGCCGGCCGTTTGGGAGCTTTCCCGGTTTCCCTGATGGCCAGCACATCCCTGCCCCTTTTAAATCAGATTTTCAATTTCATCTCGGGGGCCGGATAGTATTGGAGACGGGCCAGTTTTGGCCCACGGGCCGTTAGTTGCCGACCGCTGCTCTAATGCTTCTTGAAAAAGATTTAGAAACACTATTAAAGTAAGTTCTTCAGAATACAGAATTATTTCTATCATATATCTTGGTTTTCTTCATGTTTACAATTTGTTGTTTTTTTTTTGGAATAGACTGATGGACCACATTTAGTGAGGTGGAGGGCCGCATGTGGCCCATGGGCCGCCTGTTGCCCACCCCTGTTTTAGGCTATTGTAAGAAAAAAAAAAAAAAAAAAGAATGTCTACAACTCAGTTTATACTTAAAAGAGTTGATGTCTTGTAGATCGAAAAAAACAAAATATGGTTTGGTGTTTCAAGATCCCCAAGTATTTTCATTTTATGAAGCTCAAGTCCGAGTTAAAGGCTCAAGCTTTTGGTTTTGATGTCCAAACTGAGATGTAAGTCTGTAACGTGACCTGGGTCCACACTCCTGCTGTCTACACTCACCAACATTCTCCATCATCTTCACCTCGTATGACCGCCCTGCTCTCCTGCACTGAAAAGAAGCTCGGCTTGTCTCTTAATGTCTGCCTGAATCCAAGTGGATGCAGCATTAATCTCAAACATTTTCAAGCAACACTCTAATATTCCAACAGCTCAGAAGTTTTGCTGAATAGCCCGCAGGCATTAGAGAACTCATGAATGATGTCTGTGTCTGCCGCCTTTAAATTCATGTATCATTTGCTCCATGCTGCACAGCTAACACTTGATGAATGAATGAGAAGCAATGGGAGGCAAATGCAGCCCATTCATTCCTACAAAAAAAGGATATTTGCTGCTAGTGTTTGTGTTTTTAGCCTTGACGTCCTCAATTAAAAAACTTCCTGTCCTCATATTTTACCTATTTCCATTAAAGCCTGCTCCTCCTGTGCATGACTTGAGCTCACTGTAATGAGACACAAGAGATGGTAAAAGGGTGCTCATAACTGTGTATAATTATGTCTGCGCTCCCACTTCTCTTTTCAGGAGGATTTAATGCCAGGCGAAATCATGTTGAGCGCCATGTGAGGGTGTGTTGTCTCAAACTAATCATGCCTGCTACAGCCGCTTAATTAGCGTGTGCTTCTGCAACATGGATTGAGAAACTTGTGCTATATTTGTCTTGCTTTTTTATCAGACTCAAACCCTACACCCTGCCCTAACTCCAACCTCACCTCTCCAACAAAAACAACCACTTTTCTTTTCTGTCTTTGTATTTTTCACCATTAGTTTGGTAATTTATGAGCTTTTTCCCCCGTTAGAGCTTTCACACACCTGTCAGAAAAGCTTTTTAACTCACCAACTGCATGCAACACTGTATTTTAATGAGCTATTTTGTTCCTGATAAATATTTGCTCGTGAGGTATTATTAATAGAGCAAAGCAGAATTTTCCATCACTTCCCTTTCACGCTGCTGCCACCCTCTCCCATCGCTGCTCCTTCGGGCTCTACCTATTTCAAAAAGACTAATGACCTTTCACGGCGCGACAGCCCGGACAGGTGTGAGGCCGATGTAAATCCACGTCAAATCAAGTCCTATTGTGGCGCCCGCATTGTATGTGAGGCTGAGAAAGAGGCATGTCACGCTGTTCTCTTCGCCTGTGTGTCCATGGTGGGCTGTGAATTGAGCCCCCTGGCTGGTTGGAGGTGTCGGGGAGAGACGGCCTCTCTCTCTGTCAGAGGAGTAACCCGCTGCTATAACTCACACACAGACTGTTGGGAGGAGAATGATGATGCCTTTACCATAGCAGCTTAGCCTACAGATGTTTTTTTGACCTATAAATCGTGCACAGATGAGAAGTCAAAGTTGTACGCTCCTGTGTGTTCGGGGTGGCTCTGGGTTTTCATAACAGGAGCAGGAAGAACTGACGAGTCTTACAGTTCAGATGAAGGCTGTGGAGAAACTGTCCTTGTGATTCACAGGATTCAGTAAAACGTGCAACAAAGAGCAGAGCTACTTTGGCACGCCAGCTTGAAGAGCAAGTTTTCATGATCAAGGATGCAAACTGTGATCACTCTTGACTTACTTAAAAAAAAAACTCCTTTTCTGAAACTTTTTAAACTTTCATTCATTATTTGCCTTTGTGAGCTTAAAGGTGCTGTGAGGAGAATCTGTTTCAGGCGACATAAAGACATAAAGCTGCGTTCCAGTAACCTCGGAACTGGGAGTGACATCATCTCTGACTTATCGGCATTCTAGTTGAAGTCGGAAAAAAACATGCCGATCTACCAGGCTATTGTTAGCTATTGTTAGCACGCCCTGCGTTGTTGTTCACAAATATCACATGAAGAATGTGATTATCACTCTGGCAGCATTTTTGTAAATATAAGTCTAACAAAACTATGTATACAGCTGATCTAGAGCGACACACCCCAGTCAGAAGTGAAAATAAATTGATTATTACAGGAGCTAAACAACTGTTCAGACTGGGGGCATCCATCTTCCATTGTCAACTTGGGGGTGGCGAGGTTTCACCAAGTTCCCAGTAGGAAATTCCGAGTTGAGGGGGCATACCAGTTGCAGTTTCCTACTCGGAACTCAGAAATTCCTACTTCTGACTACAACTGGAACGCACCAAAAGACGTGACCCAAGCCAAAGCGTGTGTTTGTTGTGATGAATGCAGCTTGGACCTTCCTCAGGACTCTGCATTGCTTTAAAACTTTTTTCAACAACTTACAGGATGCAAAACGATGAGGTAATGTATCTCCTTCTAGTTATGTAGCGGTAGTTTTTGATGTGTGACAACAAGCGAATTTTTTTGGAAAACTTCGTATTGTAGTTTTGTAGCCGGCTATATATCGCTACTTACAGCCCGGTGCTCTAAGACGTGTCCTAATAATATAAATTTGCTCTAGTTTTAATTGTCTTGTTCCCGAAGTTGAGTATCCAGGCCAATCCAGCCCTGTCCGACTTGACTGCGAAGCTAAGGAAAAGCATTTATAGATAACCTATTTTGATGCTATAAAACTCATCTTAATGTGTGTATTTCGATCAGGCATATATTTAAAAGTGAGACTTTTTTGTAATTACTTAGAAACTCCTCACAGTCCCTTTAAGATTGGTGCAGTAATGATTTCTGAAATGGGGAATGCGTTATCATTTTTAGCACTATAGTTTTCCCCGTCTCCCTCTCTGTACAACCTAACACCAAGTGAGTTGTTTGAATATATTCTCTGGAACAATAGTTTCCTCCTCATCTGGCGTCTTTCCCATAAATCTTAAAGCTGCATCACTTGTAAACAAAATACAGAGCTTTAGAAGTGAATGAGTAAAGAATGCTGTTAGCATTGCTGCACGAATTATGTGGAACAATTTTCCAAAGATTGTCAAAGTTGGGACACAGATGAAGATTATTGGACTGTTTTTGTCCCCCTTTCTGACCATGATTGGCAAACACCACATTATCTGCTGTTTCACAAGATTATCCTATAAGATTATCCTGTGGTCTGAGTTCTGTCAAGAGTGAATTTGGCCCAGTAAATGGCTCTGAAATGGGTTAGGGCCAAAATATTAAACTTTTTCAATATTTACAACGTTTTTTTTTTTTTTTACTTTGGGATCCATTCTAAAATAGTTTAAAGACCACCATCATCCCCTCTTTTTGTAAGTGCTCCTACATGTTGGTGTGTTTTCTGGTTGTTGCTTTGTTTCTCCTTCAGATCTGATGAAACAGCTACTAAAGTTGTTACTGTGTATGCCTTTCTCTGCAAGAACGGTCTCTTCCTTCTGTTGTCTCACGGGTAGCTCCCACCTCTTCCTGCTCCAAAAGAAGGTAATTGGACCATGCTGCTCACAAACATTGTAGTTTGGAGCTTGGAAAGTTTGATCAGACAGATCCAGCTGCTGTGCAAGGTTAGGGCAACGAGTCCAAAGTGGATCTTTGTAAACCTGCAATTTCAACAAGCTTATCCTGCTGAGAGGGACTATGTAATCCATACTGATGTCAATATTAATTTCAACAATAAAGTACATCCGCTCCTATCTGATCATGAAAACAGTTTGTATAATAGGCCATTTAAAAAAGAATCTTCTTTAAATCAACAGGTAGGGGTGTGAGGGGTCAGTGTTTAAGTCATAAACATTTTTTTTGCAGATGGCCAATGCTTATACACAGAGGTGATATCAGACGATTACTATTGCAACTATAGTTCTGTATTTACACATACATATACACTGGAAGACTAAACAGAAAGATACACCAGATCCAAATCTGTACAGAATTTTCACAATAAGTCCTCCATTTTTTGTATGAAAAGGGTGTAGGATGAAGTACATAACTTACCTAGTCCTACCTCTTATTTCCAAAAACTCAAATAATTCAAAAAAAAAAAATCCAATAATACAGTTTAATACAGCTAAACTGTAACAGAAAATCTACAGATTGTCCACGGCAAATATCAATCTAATATGATGTACACACTGTTTCAAGTTACACCTTTTACTTCATACCATCTTAGCCTGGTATTTTTTTTATGTGTTTTTGAACCTTCTCCTTGTTGTACATGTTTTCTTTTCTTTAGTGCAGCTTTTCCTCAGTTGAACTCCTTTTATTAATATGCAGTGTAGTCTCATATTAGTCCTGACTGCTTGTTTTTTGACCTGATATTGTGTTTAATCTTAAGCAAGTTTGATGAGCTAAGTTGCCTATCTGTTTGTCGGTGGCTTGGCCGATTGTGTCCTCACTGCAGACAAAATGCTTCAGAGGTTGATTGGGGAGGTGCCAAGACCAACTCCTTTCGGATGTGCTCGGACGATTGTTGGCTTCAAAACAAGCATCAATCACACATATTCTAACAAACTGTTTCAAACAGGGAATGCCCAATAACTCTACCAATGATCTATCTTTGAAAGCTACCTGAGATTTCCCGGCATCCTCTTCCCGTTGGCCACATGTCCTTGACCTATGAAGTATATTTGGACTTCATTGTCTTAGTGTTTGTTTTTATCTCTTACATAGCACGCCACAACTTTTCTTGAAAGATTCTTTTTAGCCCAGACATCTTTCAAATCTTTTCTACAAAACCACAGAGCTCAAATAGCATCCCCCACAGTTATATGACACTCTGTTCCTGAAGAATTCAAATCAAAGTTTGTGTTAATGCAACTTTGAGCAACAGAAAACAAATCGAGGAAAGAAAAACAAAACCTCCTCCCAGCCACTGTGTGGGCAAGCAGCTTTAAGCAGACACAGAAAAACAATTTCTCCCACATTGTTTCACTTTATGCTTAAATTTTCTCATATCAAATTCCTCCCTGATACAAATGCTCCCTGAAAATATGGCCTCTCCAAAAACACACTCATATTTCAGCCCTCATAATGCAGAGCCCCCGAGTCATCCAGGCTGGAAATTGCCCATGGAGAATTCTTGTTCGCCTGGATATTATATGTGCCACATCCTATCCCTGCCTTTGTGAAGACCCTCTTCCTCTGAATGGCCAATTTCCCCTCTTCTAGACTCTGACATTTCAGCTATCAGACCGCCTTCGGTCACAAGGAAAGAAATCCAGCCCACCCTCCTCTTCAAATACTGTCAGGGCAGAATCTCTTCCCGATACCACCATGACCCCTACCACCGTCAGCACCACCTTCCCATACAATCCTTCCCCGGCGGCAACATTATGCCATCCTTGATGTTTTATCATTAGTTTGGGAGTGTGTGGTCCCCCGCTGCTGTCTTTTGATGGAGTGCAGCCAGTAAAGGCACAAGACAGCCGGCCATTTTCCCCTGCTGTGTCCATGCCACAGCGAGGGGTTTTGCTATCTCCCCTCCAGCACAAGAGCCAGCAGCACATTCCCCTCAGCCCTCTGTTGTACCATCACGCACCTGAAATGCCCTCCGTCTTTGTCTTTCTGATTATTTAGAGGAGGGGGGGCTTCAGTGACAGGTCTAATCAGTGCAGAGCGGGGTGGAGGATGCTGCTCGTGGCTGCAGCAGGAGACCACCAGGCTGGTTTAATTTGCAGTTTGACTTAATTATTGAGAGGGGCTGTGGAAAATAGCAACACCTCTCTGTGACTGTCAGACTTATTATTCAGAGTTAATTACAAAATATGTCAAAAAAAGGAAAACAGAAGCTTTGAATAATGACACATCATCTTACTGAAGGGAGTACTCATGCATCTTTGCCTCTTTAGCAATGTAAGCAGGGGGAGACTCCACAGGTCCACCACTTTTTTTTTTTTTAATGTATTTTTTGTACCTTTAGTGATAGGAGAGAGACAGTGGATAGGCTTATGAAAGGGGGTGAGCGAGTAGGGGAAGACACTCTGCAAACTGGTCACAGGCTGGATTCCAACCCGGACCGGCAGAAGTATGTACATATGATGTGCATGGTTGCTAACCACTCTGCCAAACCAGCCCCCCAGGTCCACCACTTTAATCCAGACCAGAACCTTTAACAAGGGTGCCGGTCTGGCTGTGTAGCTTGCAACTGTGCCCTTATTACCACCACCAAGGAAGTTCTGTTTTTGTTGGCATTTGTTTGTTTGTTTGATTGTCATTGTGATGACATTTTTAGGAGATGTTGGTAGTGGCCCAACTTAAAAATGATTAGATTCCGGTGGTGATATATAGTTATCTGTGTGCAAAAAAATTCCAAAATCCCCTAAAATCCCATGAGTTAACACTGGGAGGAATTGTAAAAAGTCATATCGCTGCAATTTTTAAATGGATTTGCTCTCAATTTCACAGGATAATAAAGAGTCCATGTCTCTGTCATCAAGGTAAATTTCATCTGGATCCAATCCAGATTGACATCACAATGTCTATATATATATATATATATATATATATATAGATGTAAGAACATATATAAAGAATCCCCATTGATAATATTCAATAAGTCATATGAAGTCCCATCATTCACTCAACTCTTAAAAGTAGGTGTATTTCTGTTTGTGGAGTCAAACTCTGAAACAGCCTGGATGTCACTTTAAAAATGTGCAATAACATGCAAATATTTAGATTACACTTTAGTACAACTACTACTAAATTCATACAAGTAATTTGTAGCCAGTGATTATGAATATTTTTGACACAGAAATAGTTTGATTATGTATACACTGAATTTAGAATGTATAGTTTTGTGTTATATGGATATATAATTTATATTTTGATTTTTTCTGAAGTGCTTACTTATAATTAGGATGTTTCGTTGTTCTTTTGGTGATTAATATGAACTGGGGGTTACTATTACCCATGAATTTACATAGATAGATAGATAGATAGATAGATAGATAGATAGATAGATAGATAGATAGATAGAAACTTTATTAATCCCTTGGGAGGGTTCCCTCAGAAAAATTCAGATTCCAGCAGCAGGTAAAATAAAAATACAGCAATGGCAGTAATATAAGCAGTTGTATTGTTTTATATGTTAACAAAAAATTACGGTTATTAGTGCATGCATATGTACTCACATGTTTAATTTGTTTGATGTACAGGTAAAGTACATGTACAGTTTGGTGTACATATTACTTGTATTGATTTGGTTGTTGTTGTTTGTTATTTTTATATACTTTTTTAAGTTTGAGATTAATTAATTAATTAATTAATAATAGAATATGAAGTGATGTTTCCGAAGTTGTTGTGTACATACAGGATAATATCCCTTGTGTATGTACTGAATTTGATCTGGATCCTGGCGTTAGTCTGGATTTACAGGGGTTGGAGAAAAGCCACTACCAGGACTGAGCTTCTTGGTGGAGGTCTACGCCTCTGAGTGCTTTTCTAGCTTTACGTTTTGTGGGTGTCCCTGTTTTGAATCGAACCTGCGGCCCTATTGCTGAGTACCATCCCCTACTCTCTGTCCCCCTTTCCAAGTCCATCCACTGTCTCTCCACTATCATCAAAGACCACAGGGCCCCAAAAATATCTTTAAAAATGTTTGACAGCTGTTGAATGGATGGTCATGACACTTTGTACAAAACAAACAATCATGCTTCCAGGAGGATCCCTGGATAAACCGTTTCCAACCTGGACAACACCCACCACCCTCTAGAGAGCACCCTCACCACGCAGAGGAGTGTGTACAGTGGCAGACGGCTGTCAAAGGAGTCTTCAGTCCCTCCTCATATGGCTCTAAAACATCTTCCTGTCATGGCAGGGGGAGACAACACAATCATCCAAGCTAGAAAAACACCACAGCATACCATGTTACTTTACTTTAATGGTCAGCAATGCACCTAAAAGCAGGAAGAGCACAGTCCTCACTTTGCACTGCAGTAATCTACGTCAGTTTTGACCTGATTTAAGCTTATTTTATTCTTTTCTTATTTAATGTCATTGATTTTACAGTTTTTATTTGTTTAATGTCTGTCTGTCTGTGTATCTATCTATCTATCTATCTATCTATCTATCTATCTATCTATCTATCTATCTATCTATCTATCTATCTATCTATCTATCTATCTATCTATCTATCTATCTATCTATCTATCTATCTATCTATCTTTCTTTCTTTCTTTCTTTCTTTCTGTTTATCGGACATTTCAGATCTCCTGTTCTTCCTTAATTAGACCCAGAAGCTTACTTTAGTCTAAGAGGGCATACATATTTGGGCACCCCAAGTGTCTACTGGCCTACAGATGCAAACTAGAGTTGCCTAAAGAGCACCAACCCCCCATTCAAGACACTACTGGCAATGTTAGCCAAGCTGTAATAAAGAAAACCTGGGAAACTGCCCTTTTGTGAAATGTTGACAGATTCATAAAAAATCCTTCATCTGTATCTGGATTTGGATAAAAAACCAAACCAACCAAAATCTACTGACTTCTCCCTGAAAATATCCTCAAAATATGTTAAAGGTGCTATGAGGAGAATCTATTACCGCCGACATAAAGACTCTGCTACCCATGAGCACCCGCGGCAACTGTCGTAATGCTGCGTTCCAGTAACCTCGGAACTGGGAGTGACATCATCTCCGACTTATCGGCGTTCTAGTTGAAGTTGGAAAAAAACATGCCGATCTACCAGGCTGTTGTTAGCTGTTGTTAGCACGCCCTGTGTTGTTGTTCACAAATATCACATGAAGAATGTGATTATCACTATGGAAGCATTTTTGTAAATATAAGTCTAACAATACTATGTATACAGCTGATCTAGAGCGACACACCCCAGTCAGAAGTGCAAATAAACTGATTATTACAGGAGCTAAATAACTGTTCACATTGGGGGCATCCATCTTCCATTGTCAACTCGGGGGTGGGGAGGTTTCACCGAGTTCACAGTAAGACATTCCGACTTCGGGGAATGTTCCAGTTGCAGTTTCTTACTTGGAACTCAGAAATTCTTACTTCTGACCACAACTGGAACGCACCAAAAGACGTGACCCAAGCCAAAGCGTGTGTTTGTTGTGATGAATGCAGCTCGGACATTCCTCAGAACTCTGCATTGCTTTACAACTTCTTTTTTCAACAACTTACAGGATGCAAAGCGACGAGGTAATGTATCTCTTTCTAGTTACGTAGCAGTAGTTTTTGATGTGTGACAACAAGCAACTTTTGAAAAACTTAGTATCGTAGTTTTGTAGTCGGCTATATATGGCTACTTACAGCCCGGTGCTCTAAGATGTGTCCTAATAATATGAATTTGCTCTAGTTTTAATTGTCTTGTTCCTGAAGTTGAGTATCCAGGCCAGTCCAGCCCTGTCCGACCCGACCGCGAAGCTAAGGAATAGCATTTATAGATAACCTATTTTGATGCTATAAAACTCATCTTAAAGTGTGTTTTTCCATCAGGCATATAAATCTAAAAGTGAGACTTTTTTGTAATTACTTAGAAACTCCTCACAGTCCCTTTAAGAACTTTTTAATGTATTTGCAAAAATGTGGAAAGCTGCCCGATCAAGAAGTGTTAACAAATTCTTCACCACCAAAATGGGATCCCTCCTGTCTTGTGTTATGACCTGCATTCTCCAAAAATTCTCAAAACCCTTCCTGAACTTTTTTAGGAAATAGCAAAAATGTGCTTTATCTTCCACCAACCATCCACAGAAATGGCATCATTTAAAATAAATTCTTACTTTCAGACCAGTTAAACTTATTTTAATGGCAATTAAGCTAAATGCTGCTATATTAATCAACATCAATCCTCTCCAGATTATGTTCATTATAGATAACAATGTTAATGTTAGATTGATCTCTTTTCCCATGGTTGTATTGATTACACATCTGCAGTCACTATCTCTACAACCATAAAGGCATGAGGATCCTTGAAAAAGAGATGCCACACCTCAAGGGGCTTACCTTTAATACTTTGATATCCAACTCATACGATGCTTTACAAATAAAGATTGATTGACTGAAAAATGTAGAAATCCCACAATTTCACCAATCATTGAAAAAGTTCCTGTATCTGTATCTACAGTATATTTAGATCTCCACCAACAACAGGGTTCCCACGTGTCCTGGAAAACCTGGAAAGCCTGGAAAATGATTCCCCAATTTTCCAGTCATGGAAAACAAATGGAAAATGAGGAAAAAAGAGAAATGTCCTGGAAAATTATTTGTCTTCCTTCTAGCTTGAAACATAGGAAATGAAGTAAAAATGTACTTGGTAACTAATGAATACATTAGTTACACATCCAAAAAATGTGAGTAGGCAAAATAATGCAAGCTAAGGCATAAAATATAAAAACTCAAAACAATGGGGACAAAAAGAAATAATAAAAAATTCACAAAATAAGATTTAGGCAAAATTAGCAAAATGTATTCACAAAAAAAGCAGAGTAAATAAAAATTAATAAATATGTACAACCATAAATTTATATTAGTAAGACACATAAAAGCCAGACTAAACAGATAACAGACAATGTTCGTGCTGGACAGTTGGAAACAAAGAAATTCTAAGATCAATATGATCAGAAACTAGAGATATTGTTCATCAACCTCTAATTCTGTTTTTTAGAAGGCTAACTAGAATTGAAAACTGCCCACAGCAACAATGTAACTTTAGTTGGTTATGTGACACTGGAAAAAGTCCTGGAAAATGATTTCTAGAAAGGAGTGGGAACCCTTAAAATCTATCCACCTTTTACTTTCCCATGTCCAAAATTTCTTTGAAGTCTGTCAGGAACATTTTGAATGATCTAGCTCACGGCTGGACAAACATGTCATCCTGCTGTTCTGTCAACACATCCCCTGAAGTGAGAAGAAACATATTGGCTTTAAAGGTATTTTGACCAAAGAACAGCATTAATGTTTCATTTTGACCAAAGTTGGTTGTGTTCAAAGTGGGAAAAGGGTAAAATAGCTGTTTTTGTCATTAAGAATTTTTCTATTTTTATTTATTTTGTGTTTTAAATTGAGTCTCATTTATGGAATATTCACAAATTATTGTATTCTGCTTTTATTTGCTTTACACAGCGTCCCACTGGGTTTGTACATGTAGGTGTTAAACAACACAAAAATACAGCTAAAATCATGACCATTTTTTTTTTCTCATCACATTTTTCTGAATTCTGTTCAACTCTGGGGGCCCAATGTGGCACCAGGGTCATTAGTTGATGAATACTGCTGTAGGCTATAGTGTTATCTCCACCAAGGAAGTGATGTTTGTTTGTTTGTTAGAGAGATAACACAAAAACTAGTGGATGAAATTTGCCAAAAAAATTTGAAGAAATGACGATAATGGCCCAACTTCATTAAGTTGGATTTTGTTGGTGATGGGGCCAATGGCCACTAGGTAACAACCATTTGGCTCAGTAATTGGCAAACTCATATTAATAACGACATGATTCCAGGAACTAGGGTTTGGTTTCAGGATCAAGGAATCATGTAATGAGTGTGACTTCATCATGGAAATGTAACAGCAAAATGTGAGTTACCTGAGCAAAGGTTTGTGCTCTCCTAGTGCTGTCAAGTTGTTTGCTTTTTGTACTTTAAAGGGATACACCATTATTTCTTTTCTTTTCATATCTTGCCTCAGTCTGGAGTCCATGACAAGCAGATAGACACCATTCTTTCTACTGTGCATCCAGCAACAAGGAAGAGACTGGCAAAGTTCACTCACCGCTAATCAGCTTAGCTTAAACACTGGGAGTCAATGGGAAGTGTTAGCCTGCCTCTGCAGACAGTCATCAGATAAACTCTTTAGCAACTCTAAATGTTCCTGTGTGCCTGTTGTGATTTTTTTCATTATTTTCTACTATCATCGTATTATCTTCTACTCACAAAAAGAGACTATGCTTTGTTGACCCACTTCTGACATTTGCAAATCAGTCGAGTCTTTTTGACTGGTCTTTTAAGTGACCAAAGGAACTGATTTGCAGCCGTGAGTAGGCCGTTTGTTTGTGAGCCAGTATTTGATGCAAATTTAAGAATGACTCACAATCCAACGGCTTACTCACAGCTGCAAATCAGTTTTTAACAACACTTAAAAGAGTTGTTAAAAAGACTCGACTCACTCCCAAACATCACATCTCTAGCCCAGTCCAGCGCGAGAGAAGGTCTACGAAACAAAGCCTCTGTTTACGAAGAGAAGAAGATAATATGATAGTAGTTAGGCCTGTGCTCAAAATATCGATAAGGCAAAATATCGTCATGCACTTCTTGGCGATACGTGTATCGATACGGATTCTACAGAATCGATACGGCCTCAATGTTTGGATGGTAGACTTTGGGTAATATTAACAATGAAAAAGTTCAAAATAGAAGCCGAGCTTCATGATGAAACACACGTTCCAAGTTTTAACTTAGGTCTACCATCTTTGGGGACAAGCTGAAGAATTATTTAAAACTCATGCTTGTTCTTTTTCTTCTTGTAATAAAAACAGCAGTTGCTGAGAATTCTGTTAAAAGCATAGTCAGTGCTCACAATTTATGTGTATCGGGATACGTATCGTATCGTGGCCTCAGTATCGGGATGCATATCGTATCGTGTGGTTGCTGGAAATACACAGCCCTAATAGTAGTAGAAGATAACATATTATAACGTTAAACAAAATGATCACAACAAGCACACAGAACTGTTTAGAGTTGCTGAAGAGTTTGTTTGATTATTGTAGGCAAAGGCAGGCTAACAATACCCATTGACTCCCAGTGTTTGAGCTAAGCTAATTAGCATTAGGTAAGCTTTTTTTGTCTCCTTCTTGTTACTGCACGTACAGTTGAAATTCTGATATCTGAAAGACAAAAAATTGGTGTATCTCTTTAATATTTTTCATTTTGACTGATGTTTAAAAAACTACAAAGCAGTGTCCATTTGTAAAGATCATCTAAAGAAGAAAATGTGCAACTGTTGTTCAAACTGTTAAACCCAAAGTCGCCATGATGCTTACGTCCAAAAATACAGAACTCCAAGCATAACATCTAAACGTGCAAATCACTGTTAGCATGTCCCCTTCAGTATTTAGCCCTGCTGTGCTAGCATGGTTCTCCCAATCATCTAGCTTCGTCCTCAAGAGAGGCTAAAACTCTGCATGATGTGATTTTTACAGCCCTGCTCCTCACGTCAATGACTTTTGTTTCTTTCTTTACTCTTGTCCTCCTTTATTTCTTACACATGTTCTTTATTTTGTTTACTCTTTTCATCTAGATGCTCCCACCACTAGCCCCACACCCACCACCAACCCAGTCAACACGCAAGGTACTGTATGCCCCCACTCCTGTCCCTCTCAGACATCATGTGTGTGTGCTTGTGAATGAGAGAGATGCATGTAGCACTGATCGGGGGAAGAGGAAGTACAAGGTCCTGTAACAGAGGCTAAGAGCGACTGCGGATGGCCAGTTTTAATCAGATAGAGCAGCTGATGGGGGGCGCAGGGCTGTCAGAGACACCTGTCAGAGCCTTTTTCCTGTCGCATGTTTGATCGGAGAAAAACCCACAGCCTCTGCTTTGCTGTTCTGCTATCTTATCAGCATCTGCAGCCATATCTCAACCGGCCCATCCATCATATTATAATGCCCTTTACATCTGCCCTACAAATGCCACTCACATTTCGTCTGTGCGCGGCCCAAAAAACATCAATAACTGTTTTCCAAAGGACATATGAAAGGAATAAAACGTGGTTAATTTAGTACAGCAACCTTTGGCATCCTCTGTACTTACTTTTTATACTTTGACTCCATGCATTTCAATATTAACCTTTTTTTTTTAAAAATGGCTATTAATTCAGAAGCACCGCTAAGGCTAGACAGATGGCGAGGCAACCTTGGGAGGTGACATTTGGATATGCCAGAATGTGACATTTTGATACAAAAACTATCCTTAAAGAATGGATCGCTTTATCAATAGGTGCTTTAGAGATACAGCAATTTCATCCCCTTTGTTGGGAGTATTTCAGGAATTAATACAGCTATGAATCCTGGAGTGGGAACATGCACATAATAAGCCTGAAACTCAGTGGGAGTTCGCATCAGAGGCTTCAGTATTTTAAAGTGTTGGCTTTCAGAAGTCATCCATTTATGCCTCTTTTTGATCAAGTCATTTGCTTTTGAAAAGTTTGTTTATGTGTGCTTGTATTTATTGGAAAATAAGGTCAGAAGTCACATAAGTGGCACCATTCAAATTCCTTTCTGAGTTTTTATCTCTGCTTTCAACAGTGGAGCTCTCCCTCATTCACATCATTTCTTTAAAGGCACACACCAACATTTTTTCTTTTCATGCCTAGCCTCACTCCCAAGTCCATGACAAGCAGATAGACACCACTCTTTTTACTGTGTGTGCAGTAACAAGGAAGAGACAGGCAAAACTCACCCACTGCTAATTAGCTTAGCTCAAACACTGGGAGTCAATGGGAAGTGTTAGCCCTTGTTAATTTTTTACCATTTTTAAATTTGCAGGCAATTTTAATTAAATATGGCTTGCTCACAACTGCAAATCAGTTCTCATTGTTCACTTAAAAGAGCAGTTCAAATAAATTGACTCGTCCACTGACGTCACATCTCTCGCGCAAACCACTATGCAAGTAAGTCGGTAAAACTAAGTCTCTGTTTTAGAGTACATGAAGATAATACGATGATAATAGAAGATAACGTCACCAGAAAAAATGAGTCACAACAAGCACGCAAGTCCATGTAAAGCTACTGAAGAAGTTATCTGACAACTGTAGCAGGAGGCAGGCTAGCACTTCCCACTGACTCCCAGTGTTTGAGCTTAGCTAATTAGCATTTGGTGAGCTCCACCTGTCTCTTTTTTGTTACTGCACACAGTAAAAAGAATGGTGGCATATCCCTTTAAGCTGGTCCCATCAACCACAGCTGACATTAAAAAGGTGGTTGAAGGTTCATGTACCACATGCTATGTGGCGCTGAACAATAAAAGCCAAAAATTTAGTATTTTTTTCAGACTTGTTTTACTCAAACATTGTTTATTTTGGGATCTCATGAGACAAAACTCTCCACAATCCTTGTGCATCAAAGCAAAAGTTTTAATGGATTAAGGCTATCAATGTGCGTCCTGGAAATGAATGAGTGAAGATAAGAAGCACTGTTTAGCTATTTAAATGCTTTAAAGAAGTTTAGCGTACAATCTAAATTGGAGTTGCTTGACTGAAAAGATGATCTGAAGCTTAACAAAAGAAATCCAAAACCAAAAAGATAAGAATTGATTCTGAATATATCAGTTCTGCAACTGAACAAATGGCACATCACATGTTAAAATAGATTTCAGAATAAAAATTTAAAATAAAATATTTTGTTTATATCATAACAGAGTAAATCCGATGTTTAATAAAACTGAAACAAATTCTTTCACAAACTGTTTTTAATTCAATTTAGTGATTTTTTATTTATTTATTTTTTAAATTCGAGAACAAAAGTTCAAAAGTTCGGCCCTACTCGATTTGCAGCGTGTTTCCACTAGCCTGGTACCTCCTAAAACAAGCTAGTTTTAGTACCTACTCCGCTCTGGTTCCAAGCGAGCTGAGTCGATACTAAAAGATGACGTCACTGACTGCCAGCTACAGATTGGTCAGACAATGTCGCCATCGATGAGTCATAAGCGCGACGACCTAGCATGCTAGTGGTAGCTACCATTAGCTTACCCTCATGCGTCTTTTCTTTGCAGCTCGATTGCTCTCGTCCTCGGCTTCATTCTGTTGTATAGCTTCCAAAACTCTCCTGTGCTTCTCAAGGAGTATTTCTTCTTACCACCTGCAGCCTTCTCCTGCTTTCCTTTTTTACTCGGTTTGTGACAAAAAGCAGCAGATTGTTGTGTCACGCTCAAAATGACGTCACTGCAGTGCCACTCACCCCGTTGGGCAGGCGACTGGTAAAGCAGCAGAGTTGGGTAGAGTCGAGTAGAGTAGAGTAGGGCTAATGGAAAAGGGCCTTTAGATTGTGTTTTTTCAATCTTTATCAATCTCTTTTCCAAATGAATACACTTTGGCCTGGATTTAGCTCCAACTACGGTTGTTTTTTTTATATATGAACACAAGGGTTTCCTCTTTCGTGACAGAACATTGTGTTTGCAGAGCCCATTTTACCCATCAGGACCAGACAGTCCCACTTGTGACAGTTATGGGCCTCCGGGTTCACACAAGGTAACTTGTGATCTGTCCTGCTCCTCAGTTTCCACAACAGTTTTCACATCCCTCTTTCTACCCATGACTCCATCTGCAAAGGCTCTTCTTCTGCACTCTCCAGTTTGAATGTGTGGCCCACATGTTGCATCATGCAGATGTTACAAACACAGCTGCTTGGCCAGTTAAAGTGCAACACAAAGAAGCCACTGTTGCTTTTGCTCTCTGTCCCAGTGCACCCACCTGTAAATAAAAAATAGTTGATTTCAAACGCTTCTGCCAGGCAAACCCTAACTTTCCATCCTCTCAGAATCAGAATATTGAAGCTTTTTATTTGTCTGCTTCCTAAACGGAATCAGAGCTGTCAGTTCTCTACCTGCTGGCAGACCAGACATATGCCAGGCCTCAGGTTCATGTAAATAACACAAAATCTGGCATTAACTGATGTTATAGGCAGACTTCCACCTGTTTTTGTTACATTAGATTGATTCTGTGTAGAACAAGTCACGGCTGATTCAGCGACAGATTTTTTTCCTGATCTGTTCGGTGTATTGCTCTGTTTTTAGGGTCAACCATGAGGACAAACGACTGAATTATTATTTTAACCACAGTATTACTCTTGTGAATATGTATAAATAGCATTACTTGATGCTAATAGACACTTTCCATCACAAACTGAACTTTCTATCTGAATGTGTTTGAGTGGATAAGAGTGACCTTCAGTTAAAGAGAGCCTTGAGTGGCCACATGACTAGAAGCATCAGCATGCGAGCACTAAGTACTAATACACATCCACAGTGACTTCTAGCTGAAAACAGCTCTTGAGGAGCTCTTACTCTTTGACTAACAGACTAGTTTTTCTTATCTCTCTCTTCAAACCTGCTTTTCTCTCTCACACAAAGTTCTCAGCAGCTCTCCGATGACTCCGCAGCCTCCCTCTGGGTGTGGCTTACATAAAACTGGAAGCTGCTTTTGCAGGAGTGAGCATTACTCTGCATTTTTGCTCCCTTAAGCCGCTCTTCTGCTCTCTCTTCCTCACCTCTGACTAACACTGACGCAGCCGACTTCTTGTTTTCCGCCGTAGCATTCCAGTAATTTCCGAAAAGACAGCCCTGAAAGAGGATTTACCGTGATTTATGCGGTACATGCGGGGAGGATGTAATTGAGCTTTCTTGCAGTTCACTACTCTTCTAAATACCCTGTCACAGGGGCAATGGTAAGCTGGCTTGCGGTAGATTGCTTTGCACTACCTTAATCAGCATAACAGCACAGCATAGCATTTCCCCTTCGCCAATAAGGAAGTACACAGCCTGATTTCTTATTCATTCATTATGACCTGAGTGTGAATGGCGCGGTCGCTGGCACCGCCTGCTGAGGTGTTCTGTGGTAATCAGAGGTCACCGAACTGCTGCAGCATATGATTCTGATGTTAAAGCTTCAGTCAGTGCATAGTATCTGGATGAATAATGTAAGCCATCCTTCCAAACATACACAAAATGAAGCATTTATTAACCAAAAAACACAGAGAGTGAGTCATAAAACAATGCATATCACTGTATTTACACTTACATATCGTAAAGCTGAGTTGCTTTGTCCTAAAATGTAGTTTTAAAAACACCCCAAATTAGCATATTTCCTTTGGAGAGTTTCATGTTCTCACAGCAGTATTCTGAAGTGGGCCTAGTTGCACCAGGTCTATTCTAAGTAGCAGAAAAGTTCTTGAGGTCATTATGTGCATAATGGGAAGGAAGTAATGATATCACAGCAATAAAAGATGAGATTAAATGTCCTAAGTAAGATTTTAAAAATGAAATTATTTATCAATGTGAGAAAGGCCTTTTGATATGAGTGTAAACAAAAAGAAAAACTGATTTTAACACTCACTGACGTCCACAGCTGCCCATTGGGGACATCAGATAGCACGGTAGCAAATAGCAACCTAACACCTGTAGAGGAAAACTGTCAGTATAGTTTTAAAAGCATAAATTCTTCTTTTTAAATGATCTGGACTAAACTCTGTGAACTGATCCAGTTTCTGAATCAGTCCATTGATTTTGATCGTGCTGCAATGTGATGAGTTAACTCATCACCCTGTTTGTTTTGTTTCCTGGCTCGATTTTGTTCTCGCTGCAAACAGTCAGGCCCCAGGGCTTTTTGGAATCAGGTAGGGACCACCGCCTTCAGGCGAGCTTGGCGCTGAAGTTTGCACCGAAAATAGCGATTGATCGAGGTGTTCATATATGTTCAAATGAACTGTGCCAAAGTGGAAAAGAAACAAAAGTAATTAAATAATTTACTTTGAGATTCCAGTTCAGCCATGGACCACTAAGATGTTCTTTGCTTGTAAGTACTTTTATCGTTTGTAATCACATTAAAGGATTATGCCAACTTTTTTTTTTCTCGCCTCACTCCCTAGTCCATGACAAGCAGGTAAACACCATTCTTTCTACTGTGCTGAAGTAACAAGGAATAGCTGGGCAAAGCTCACCCACTGCTAGCCCAAACACGGGGAGTAAATGGAAAGTGTTAGCCTGCCTGAATCTGCCTACATTCGTCACATAAACTCTTCAGTAACTCTTAACAGTCCTGTTAGCTTGTTGTGACCCTTTTGAGAAGGAGTTTTTCTGATGACTGTAGGCAGAGGCAGGCTAACACTTCACATTGACTTCAAGTGGTGAGTAAGTTTTGCCCCTCTCCTTGTTAGTACACCCACAGTCGAAAGAATGGTGTCTTATCTGCTTATCTTGGACTCATAAGTGAGGCAAGACACAAGAAGAAAAAAAAGGTGTCATATGCCTTTAAGAAGAACCATATGTCCTAGCTTGCACTTTCACTATATTACCAAAAGTATTCGCCCACCTGCCTTGACTCACATATGAACTTCAGTGACATCCCATTCCTAATTCATAGGGTTCAATATGACGTTGTCCGCCCTTTCCAGCTCTAACAGCTTCAACTCTTCTGTGAAGGCTGTCCACAAGGTTTAGGAGTGTTTATGGGAATTTTTGACCATTCTTCCAGAAGAGCATTTGTGAGGTCACACACTGATGTTGGACGAGAAGGCCTGGCTCTCAGTCTCTGCTCTAATTCATGCCAAAGGTGTTCTATCGGGTTGAGGTCAGGACTCTGTGCAGGCCAGTCAAGTTGATCCACACCAGACTCTGTCCTCCATGTCTTTATGGACCTGCTTTGTGCTCTGGTGCACAGTCATGTTGGAAGAGGAAGGGGCCAGCTCCAAACTGTTCCCACAAAGTTGGAGCATGGAATTGTCCAAAATGTCTTGGTGTGCTGAAGCATTCAGAGTTCCTTTGACTGGAACTAAGGGGCCAAGCCCAGCTCCTGAAAAACACCCCCACACCATAATCCCCCCTCCACCAAACTTTACACTTGGCACAATGCAGTCCAGCAAGTATGGTTCTCCTGGTAACTGCCAAACCCAGACTGGTCCATCAGATTGTCAGATGAAGAAGTGTGATTGGTCACTCCAGAGAACGCGTCTCCACTGCTCTAGAGTCCAGTGGCGGCGTGCTTTACACCACTGCATCCACGCTTTGCATTGCACTTGGTGATGTGAGGCCATGGAAACCCATCCATGAAGCTCTCTGAACTGTTCTTGAGCTAATCTGAAGGTCACATGAAGTTTGGAGGTCAGTAGCGATTGACTCTGCAGAAAGTTGGCGACCTCTTCACACTATGCGCCTCAGCCTCTGCTGACCCCCGTCAGTTTACGTGGTGCTTGATTTTATACACCTGTGGACATGGAAGTGACTGGAACACCTGATTCTGATTATTTTGGATGGGTGAGCGAATACTTTTGACAATATAGTGTAAGTCATAACATGAAAATGCCCTTTTATAACGTTGTGGTTGGTTGGTGGAAGGGGCTCCACCACAGACTTCAATATTATGCACATCAGATAGTACCTGTTGATCACTTGTCTATTAATAAACCTATTTTAAGGTCTTTACCCCACATTAGAATCACAGGCTGACTTCAATTTCACGTTATGTCAAATATCGACTGAGGTAAATTTTCTAATAGTCACTTTTCCACTCAGCAGGCTACATTAGCACCGCTTTTTCTTTTTGTCATATGAAAAGGAACATAAAAGGGGAACTAAATCATGTTAACACACCCTTTTCCCTTTTCGTGGGTCATGGCGAATGCAAAAAGTGGATTTTCCAAATGCCAGCATCTGACTTGCCACAGTCTCTTCTCTTGTGTGAAGTTTCCCTCCCCCTCGTGCTGCAGCCCTGCAAACTGAGTTCAAAGCCTGAGCATGCTTTTGAGAAGTCAGAGCAAATGCCATGTTAAAGCACACAATCTCACACAGTTGTTTGTCTTCTGAGCTGTTTCATGTTCACAAAGTTTCACAAGAGTTCGCATTGTCAGGTCTCAGAGTGTTTTAGAAGATGCAGAGAGAGAGGAAGAGAGGAGAGGGAGTGTTTGTGCAGACCTCATGGGAGAGATAAGTCACCCTTTTATTGGATCTTTGCTTTCATATGTTTGAAAGTTTTAGTCCGTGTTGTTTTTTTTATTACATATTCATGCTAAAACAAAGAGCTCTTACTTCACATCCTGACATGTTGTTTCATGAAAATGTTGACTGACATGTGACCTTATTTTCACTGAAGCTCTTGTTTATGACATTTCACAGTAAAAAAAAAAGACAAGAGGGTTGATTTAAGAAGAAATTAAGAAAATCTTTCGTCTTTAGACTATTACGTTTGAGATGGAAATACTTACTTTCACTTCTAATGACTGAACTGTTTAAAAAGTTTCTCTGGTTTTGCTTTATTTGTCGCTTAAGTCAACACGCATACACTTATTTAAATGCACAGTATAATCCAGGGACGGGCCTCATTCTTACAATAAGGGGCCACAGTGTTCAGTCCTCAAAACCAGGAGCCAAACTTTAGCAAAGCAAGCTACTTTTGGCTGAACAATGTCTTCCTACAATTTAACACAATGGTCAAATTAACAGCTAAGAAGTTATTAACAATTATCAGAAGCAATCAGACTGTACAGCTCCTCATTATGGGGGAGGAGAAGGAACCGGAAGACAGAGGACGGTAAGGAATAGAGGCCAGCCTGTAACTATTTCTTTTTAGTTCTTCTTTAATCCTGTATGCTGTACAACGCTACTGGAACCTTAATGTTCCTGAAGGACTCCTTATCGGTATCGATAGTTATCGATACTGTTATCGATGCTACAACATGCAATTTTGTGTAAAAAAATAAAGACTTAATGAGATATTAGAAGATTTAACCTTTCTTTATTACCACAAGGTTATAATAAAGCTTTAACAGAATAGAAGTAATGCATTACAAATGCTTCTCAGAGGCAAAAAGAAAGCTAAGGAGATGGCAAAACCCCTTCATGCCGCACAACAGACTGCATGAACAGACTGTTTACCTAAACCACTTGGATTCGACTGTAGCAAATGGCGGGAGATCCTTCTCAATGAACTTTGTGACAACCCTATGGCATTCTTGCACTTTTTCTGCTGTCATCTTCATTTACCTGGCGATTGTGAACGGGGTCGTCTGCGATGTTAGCAGAGCTGTGGTTGCTGCTGCCTGGTTTGTGCTGCGTACAGGATTAACGTAATATATCAGTGGTGCTAAAATCGATGCTGTAATGATGACTACAAACTAGACAAAAAACTTACCGTGACTTGACATAGCAGAAATAAAACTGGGTGCCGCTGCCACAGTGCTTCAGTTTTAAGTGTTAGCCGGGCTGCTAACTCTACTCATGTTGCTATAGCAATCAAACAGCCCGCACTCCTTTAGCTTTATACTATGTGTGCGCTCCAAGTGTTTGGTGATGTTGCTAGTATTTCTCCCCTTGGACGCAGCTTCTCTCTGACAAAGATTGCATCGGGCCGAGTTTTATTAACTTTGCTAAAGTGGGCCTAAACCTTCGAGCGCTTAGCCCTCAACGACATGCTTGAGCCAGCTGCGTCATCACCTGTTGACAGCAGTGGTGTCATAACTACGTGACAGTTGAAAGTACCGGTCCGCGGTATACATCCCTATTTAGAAATAGCTACAGCCAGTTACAGCTTTAGTTTTTTTTAATTAAGTCTGTTGTCATGTTTTTAAGGCATTTTTTTTTCTTTTCAGTAATGTTTTTTTTTCCTTTGGTGTTTATCTAGACAAGTAACCTTAGCTTTTATCCTTTATCTCTCATTCCTTATCATCTTGTTTACTCTTCTTTTATTGTTTTTACTTTAATTTAGTTCATTTTATTTCAATTTTTTATATATTTGTTTTTTTAATTTTGTGTTCATTTTATGCCATTACTATTTTTATCATTATTAAGTGCATGCTGATTATATTGTACTTTTTACAGCACTTTGGTCAGCTGAGGTTGTTTCTAAAAATGAACTTTGACTCTTTACTTTTTGACTGCTGAGCCACATGGAGGGACTAGGAGAGCTTGTGGGCTCCGGGTTGCCAGTTGCCTATCTCAGGTTGAATTCATTACACTAAAGTTGTCGAGCTGAGAGAGCGCAAACCTTCAGAGCACATTGGATAAGATCTTTGCAGAGGTTAAAAAAAAACAGATAAATGCTGCTCTGTCTCTCATTGTTTACAGATATTTAAGAAAAACCTCGATCTGGATGTAGATTCAGATCAACACAGCAAATCGGATCATTTCATCCTTGTGCCATGATCAACATTTAATGAAAATTTGAGGACTCTTTTTGCCATCTTGGTTAAACTACTTCTTCCTGTTTATGTATAGCCTGATTAATTTGGCTCCCATAACAGAGAATACCTTTGTCCATATGTGCTCAATGCAGAAATATTATTATTATGATCGGTAGCCGCTATCATACAATCTCTACAACTAAAAAATACTGACCATGAACCATTTTTATTCAAGTTAAGTCAACTTTTTGATTTTGAAAGTATAACTGCTCCTTTTGCATGCTCTGAGCATGCCCAGATGCTTTTATTCTGATTATTTGTTACATGAATGTGTGCAAACACTCCATGATCAGAATGTGTCCATGCAAACTGTAAATCTATCTGTTAACAAATGGGTTCAATAAATGTTAAACTTGAAAATGAAATATAGTACAATTAAATAAAAAAAAGAACAATAAATTAGAAGACTCTGAAAAGTAACCTCAATAAATCTGATAAAAACAAAACAATATATTTTTAAATTGCAGAATAACCACTGTGTTTAACTTAAACATTGCAGATTCTACATCTGAATTAAAAATAATAATAAATTGGAATGGACTGCTTGTATCGGAGTGCTTATTTCGGATATTTTAGATGCAGGCCGATATAATCAAATATTTGTTTTTGCAGATATTAGACCGATATTATCGGATTGGGACATCCCTAGTCAGAGCATTATTATGTATTCTAAAACATAGCAACATCTGTTGTTGTTTACATTAAAGTTAAGTTCTGTTCTATTTTATTTGACCTTAATTTTATTCATTGGTTATGAGTCATTCATATACTGCAGAGGGAGTGAAAAGGAAATGACAGAAATGGAGAGAAAATTATAAAAAAAAGTATATTTATTGTGCAACTATGAAAATAAATTAACATAGCAAGTTGAGCTTTGAGGAAATTAGCAGTGCATAAATTCACTAAAATAAAATGATTTGTGAATATTTATAAATTCTCACAGTTTCTAAAGTTGTTGGGACTCCCGGGTACATTAATTAACCACATTACTTGATGCTGACAAAAAAAATACAAATGATGTTAAAAAAACACAGAAAGATAAAAAAGCTCTCCACCCAGCTCCTCATCAGAAGCTGCGTTTCTTTCTGGGGGAAAGAAGGTAGAATTTACCCAGAATCCCCGGCTCTAAAGGAATAAAGGGAGTCTGTGGCGATTATACTCCAGCTCGTCAGATGCTCAGAGATGATCCAAGGCAGGGACATCATATCCCGGCTAAGCCTTCGGTAACCCCCCTCTCCCCCTCTGCTAGTCGAGGGGAGCCAGAGGGAAGACGGGGAACAAGGAATTATGTTGTAGACTTGATTAAAAAAGTCTTATGTTCCTGCAGAGCTGTGGTCCAGGGTAAATTGTTGTTTAGCATGAGGTTGGACCTGTGCAGAGAGGTCTGCAAAAGTCAGGGAGTGAGCATTGAGGAGGCTTCAGGGTGTGATGTGATAGAGGAGGGTGTGTTTTATAGACAATATGAGCCGTAAATAACTGCCAATAAGAGCTTTGAAACAAACATTACAGCAAGCACGACCCTCGTCTGCCCTCTGCACTGCACCCTTCAGACTAAGAAACACTTCTCACTGCTTTATAGCTTTTATGGCTTTGGTTAGCGTTGCCATCAGAGGCTTGTGCAGTCAGGATGACTTTAGAGCTTTTCCTTCATTTCTCTTCCATCAGAGACCGTTAGACAGAAGACGTTTATGATGTTATAAGACATGAACAGAGACACTACTCTTTGGTTTAAGGTGTTTTACACTGCAAAAACATATATCCAGGCCAGCGTGTTTGTCTATTTTTAACTTAGAAATATCCAAAAGACTTATTCAAATCCATGTTCAATAAACAAGTCAAGATACATGTTTTATTTTAACCTTTTAACTACCAGTTCCACTGTTTTAACCTGACATGCAAGATGACAGTTCCATATTGAAAATATTTCACTAATCCATCTGTGGGGGAGCCCTGTGTGAATGTTTTCAGTGGCAGAACCTTCAAATACAGCAGCAGCTTGTGATTGGATGATCTTTTGGCTCAAAACACACATCGCAGACCAGTCCATATCAAGCAGCGCTGCTATGACGTATCATATGTAGTGGCTAAACGTAGCAGTTAACGGTTAGCCATTAGCTGCTACGGCTAACGGCTGACGAGGGCAAACAACAGTAAATGGTCATTAACCGTAGCGGCTCATTGTTGTTAGCTGCTATGGCTAACGGCCAACTGTTGTTTGCCCTTGTTAGCCGTTAGTCGATAGCTCAACTACCTTGAGACTATCGTTTCACATTTAATTATACCACACAGATGTATCATGTAACACTTATATGTGACATGAACCTCATCAAAGACAACCCCTACTAAGTAAACTTATAAGGAGAGCATATTTCGCCAAGTATAACTGAGTAACCATGGTTTGCTAACTGACAGTAGCCTCCATTATTTGTACAACAGGAAGTGACTTCACTTCCTGTAAAGTCAGTTCCTGTTATATTGGTGGTAAGAAAAAGCAAAATGCTTTAGTTCACCAAATAACTTCCTGATATTCATCACAGGAAAATGTAGATTCTAGGGGAGAGAGAAGATCAACACACCATAGTACTGCAATGTTATATCAAGACAGGCATCCATAATTTTATCATATTCATTTCCAACATTTAATAAAGCTTTTGGTTCTATAGAATTTAAATGTGAAGATAGACTCCCACACACTGTCTAACTAGCAAATTCATTACTTTCAGAGCTTCATCAGGTGACAACAGTTTGTTCAAGAGGGAAGGACCTCTTAAATAGAAAGTAGCTACCTGTGGCCAACCATCATTATGACGTCATATGTGTGCATGAAAACTAACAGACAACAAACATCAGCTTCTGTCTGAGAGAGTTAAAATGATGAAAGTATTTACAGCCTAAAACTGAGGCTGTGTTAGGCAGTGTGTGGAAGTCTGTCTTTATATTTCAGTAGATTTTTGTCTCCCAATCACCTGTCTCTTTAAGTAGATGTGCAAAGTACTGTCAGAATTTTGTTCTATAGTTTTCAAAATTAATTACTAGTTAGGTTTACACGATTGTGCCGCTGAGCACCAGGTCGACAGAGTTCATGTTTCAGTCAGAAGTTAGTTAAGAAACATGGCTGCACAGGAGAGCGACAAAAGGAATTCACCATTGTTTGGTCTTTAAACTGGACATGAACTTTTATATATATATGTTTTAAGATTTTCTTTTATTCACAGAAGTTCTTACAGGATATTAATGGTGCAAAGTAAGCATATGTAGTTTGTTATAGTTCAATAACACATATTTGCAAAAGGAGTGTACTTAAATGTATAAACTTACGGACACACCATTCAAATATGATTTTTGGACATTTGAAAAGAGAACACAACAATATACATATATATGATAACCATATATATATTGTTCTGGAAGCATTCATATGTTTATGAATCAACACATTACTCAACAAATACAGCAGACGTGGACTTTTATTTTGAAAAGGAATTTTTATGCAGTGGAGTGCTGTCTATTCCGACTCCTCAACAGTAGGTGGCGATAATACACTGTAATGCTAACAGAAACCTGCTTTAATGATACTACTTTTTAAAATATATTCAATGAGTGTGTACTCACCTAGAGCTACATGTTTTTAAATCTTTTTGAAACAGCTTTTAAAGAGCTGGACTTTATTATTTCATGTTTGTTAAGTTTGTTAAAGAAGGCTGCAGTTATAGAAGTGTGCTGCTAGTTGAATATTATTGATACAGGGCTGTTCAGTATGTCCACTGATGCAGGGTTATCACAGCTACAGATACATCTATGGTCTTGAAACCTTGTGCTCAAAGTTGAACTTTTTGGTTGTCATTAAAATTCAGCTAATTGAGTGTAAAAGGGAATATTTCCCTCTCTGGCATCACCATCTGCTGCTCATTTTGGTTTATCACTTTTTTGTGTTGGCATATTGTTATATTTTGTACTAAATCAGGCTCAAACTGCTCAATCTTTTTAGTAAGTAAATTTAAGAAGTTAAAAATGTTCCGGTGGGCCGGTGGGTCCAGGAGCCAGACCAGTGGAGAACCAGTGCAACAGAAGAACTGCACTGCTCTGCTTACATTTCATCATAATTCTGTGTTGAAGGCTTTGCAAACACTTCTTTTCTACAAGCTACTGAATCCTGTGATTTAGTCCCAGGTGGCATTAGAGGCTCTACTCCTGGCATGTGTTCATACGTGTTGTGTTTGCCGTTCTACACGCTTATGTGCTGGCAGGTTTCCATGGCTGTTGGGTCTTGGGATTTCAGCCTCAGTTCAGTGCTCACTATTGACTTCCACACACTCTGCTCTGAGTGGGCTTAGTATTCAACATAATGAGCCATTAAACATTTAACGGCATTGTTTTAACTCTCACATGTACCATTACTCTTTGAAGTATTTCATTGGAAGAATTAAAGGATCATTTAGACATGCTAATGAGTTTTTTTCTCACACATTTGTTTACTCTGATTCCCAGCTGAAGTTGTGTTTTTTTGACCTGCAGGTTTTTTTTGTTTCCTTTAAACAGTTATTAAAGAAAGAAAATATCGTAATGGTCCGTTTTAATTGGCCTCCTGGGAGCAGGTTGGTAATGCCAGCCCACCCTTCAAGTTAAAAGAGTGTTTCACTGCAGTAATATTGTTCTTTTCTTCACATGGAGTGGTTGTAAATGATTATGGGAGCTCTTCTTAGTGGAGTTTGTGGAGGAAATTCTGAGTGTCATGTCCTGATTTTTAGAGCTGATGGGTTATGTGAGGTTGGTTTTTAAATGATGAACCAGGATAAATTGCATTGTTCACAGTTAATTTATTTTAATTAGCCTTAATTTAAAGGATAAGTTTGGTTTCTACAGCTTTCACATTGTTTATAGAATGAAGTAGAACAATATACTCACCCAGAAGGCTTCCCTGATCCAAACAGTGCTTCAGGAGATATTTAGATCCAAAATCGAGCGGCGGACATCCGTATAATGGTAGCACACGGGGCTACTGAAGACTGAAGACTTTCTTTACGGCTGCCACGCATGCGCAGTACGGCTCATTGTTTCAGCGGCGACTGCCAGCTACTCAACGACTTTCTTCTTCCAGTTTTGTGCAAAATGTACACATAGCTATCGGATGAAGATGTTGTGGAGGAGAACTTTGAATATGATGGGTGTCCCTACAGTTTCGAGTCAGAGTTTACAGATGAGGAGCTCATCGAAAGGAGGATGCGGAGGCAAAGAGAAGAGGAGCTGGCCAGAGAGCAGTCTCAGTTCAGAGGTCAGCACAGTCACAAAAACATGTCTGGAGCGACGCCGGACTGTCTTGGAGGAGTAGCCCGAGCTGACCATGATGAAATCTTGGTGAAACGAATGAGTTTTTGGACGATTAATGCAGTTTTAGGAGCGGAGCTATACATGCCCCGTGTGCTACCATTATACGGATGTCCGCCGCTCGATTTTGGATCTAAATATCTCCCGAAGCACTGTTTGGATCAGGAAAGCCTTCTGGGTGAGTATATTGTTCTACTTCATTCTATAAACAATGTGAAAGCTGTAGTAACCAAACTTATCTTTTAACCAGGTTTGGGCCAATGAGATCAACAGATCTCTTTTCAAGGGATTCCTGACCAAGATTGACAGCAAAATAGTTTCATCAAACAGTCACTCAGACACATACAGTACAAATGAAGTGATGACATAACTGTAAGCAAGTCATTAATTAAAACAGTGACATTCAGAAAGTCTGGATTACAAAGTCCTAACTGCAGATTTAAAAACATTCACAGACATTAAGTCCTGCAGCTTCATTGTCTGCAGATTACTCAGGGCAAAAGTGCTGAGAACTGAAAAGATTTCTTTCCCAATTCTGTTTGGACTCTGGGAACAACAAACTTAACCTTTAATAAAAAACACTCAGTGTTTTATATTAAAGGTCAAGTATTCATGCACAGCTGCTCTAAAGTGGAGTCCACACAAGAGGATTTTTTAAATCTGAAGAGATTTTTTTATCTGTTAGAGACACACATGAAGATAAAAAGTCAGACGGTGTGAGGTGAGCTCCGATAATCTCACCACACACATAACCATTCTGTCTTATCACTGACCTAGAGTCTATTCCTCAAGACAGAAGTCTGATCAAATGTGATCCAACAAAAACGTAGAAGAAGAAACAAAGCAGGCAACATGGGAGAGCACATACAAGAAGAGACTGTGGAAAAAGTCCTGGAGGCAGCGTGAACACGTAAGCTGGTCCTCCGTTTCTGAGGTCCACCGAAGTTCATGTTTCATGTCGAATGAGCTTGTTTTTATTTACGCCTGCTTCCTTGGTCTTCAGTCAGCTCGCTTCTTGATTGGCATCACAATTCTCAGAGTCATGACTCAGGAGTCGTCGGCTTCCCCCACACAAATGAAGATGTTCGATTGCAAATATTGTTTAATATTTAGTTTAACATTTACGATTATCGGCTCAGACCCATTTCAGAGCTGATTATCAGGACAAATTCACTCTTGGCACACCTCAGACCTCAGGCTAATCTTATAGGGCAATCTTAAAGACATTAGATCACCTGGCGTTTGCCATCATTGGGAAAGGAGGAAAGTCGGGACAAAAACAGCTTTGATCTTTATTTACCGTATGTATCCCGCTTTAGTTTACAATAATTGACGTCTTTAGTTCACTGCTGGCTGCTAATTGACATGCTCATGTTTTTACTAAAGCTCCAGAGACTGATTCGCTTAAAGCTGGGGTCGGTAATTTTGGAAAACTAGCATGAATTTGAACGTAGCATCTCCTCAGGACTCTGTCTATCCCCTCCCCCCCGCTCACATGCACGTGTGCGGCTGATATATCCAGAAGACTGATTCAACTCCAACCTCTCAGCACAACGTTTTTGTTTTACACTACACCAAGTCATGTCTCAGTCAGCGGTAAGAAAACACCAAAACATTATCATAGTAAAGTTAAAAAAGCAAGCATCTAAAGTTAGTTAGTGCTCACAGCCGATGTTGATCGTGGTATAGGTATTTCCTCTGCCATTCTCCACATAGCTGTCAGGTCTCCCGTTTTGGCCATGAAACTACCGTATTTTATGTATTTTACCCTCTTTCCCGCCGTCCTCCTTTATTAGTATTCTCCTGTAAATCTCCCGTGTGATGATATAATAATAAAAACATTCCTCTGCCTCTCCAAACTGAGCTCTGTCTCTAGCCTGAATGAGGCGGTAATGCTCCAAAATGATGGATGCCAATCGCCATAAAACAGAAGAAGAAGAAAAAGCCCCACAAGAACGTCCACCTGCAGTAGCCTGGGTGGCAGCTGTCAGGAGATTAGAGCCAACAGGACAAATAAAAAAAACCAAAGAGTTTATTTTAGATTTCTTGTACATCTGTCTTAAAATGTGAGGGATACTGGAGCTTGGTTGGGGTTGTGGGACGGCTCGTAGCTGGCTTCCCTTATTTTAAAAGACAAAACTTGACAGGTAAGCATTCTCCCGCTGACTCTGATCTGTCTGAGCTCGGCTACACGCGCTGTCTGTGCACGCCGGCAAAATGTACACACAGGAGGCGGGTAGAATGGCGACAGGATTTAATTGGTTTAAAAACTGGTGACACGACATGTTTATTGGTTGGTGTTTTCCCTGTTTTGCTCCTGCTGTAGATAGCGGATATTTTTCGCTCTGTTTTAAGAACACATTATGACTGGATGCCATCAGGTCATAAAGACCATTTTAACCAGTATTACAAAAAGTGTATCAAAATCAGCTTACCAAACCCAGCTTTAAAAGTTGAGCATTAACTTGAAATGTTTTGCAACATTGAACAAAACAGCAGGCAGATCTTTCACCTCAATTAATGCACCAACATTTGTCTCCACTTTAGATACATGTATGTTGACCCACTTTGAGCTGGCTAGAGGAACCTACGATCACCGAAATTGTGATGATTTCTCAACTCTGGTCAACGTCGGCTCGTATAGGTTGATGTTTGAATGCCTCTTAACGCAGTGCTCGATTATCCTGCTGCACAGCTCTGATCAGTAAAAAAACACAGTGCACTAGTGTGTTGATGCAGAAGGAGGAGGTTGAAGAACTGAGACATTGAAAAATGTTTATGTTCTATAAAGTTGTCCTCCAACATTGGCCTTCCTTTGTAATAGCCATTCTTTAGTATCGCAGCAACCGCGTGAGGAAGAAGAGATTTCTATTATTTCATTAACCCTTCTGCTTGCCTTGATCTCTCCTTGTTGTAAAAAGAAAAACATGCTGGAGAGGGAAGTATGAAGTGGCAATGGGCACTGACGGCTTTTGTGCGAAGAGTTTTGCCAATCTAAAAGATAGAAAAACAGCCGTGGAGGAGTTCAAGTTCACTGTCACGATTTCCATTCATTTGTCATTTTATTAGTCGTAGCCACACTTTCACTTGTATCTCGGCACCTCTGTAAATGTCACAGCTGTACTCGTGCGTCTTCAAATCATTGTTTGGGTCGTTACAAAGGACTCCCAGAATCTATTTAGCAGAAGAGTGGCGGCATTGGAATTCAACAAGAGGGGGCTATATTGTGCTCTGTTGATGGTCCGCTACAACAGCAATGCAGAAAATGATTCGGCGGAGATTGCCCATGTATGCTCTTCTCATTATGTTCATTTCCTTTTTGAAACGGCAAAACGCACCCACAAACACACACACAAAAGCCAAGGATGCTAGCGCTTCAGTGCTGCAAAGTGGCCATTGACTGTCCTTCAGCTCTGCCCCATTGTGATGCTGGAGAGGAAAGGGTTAAACACGAGAGCCCATTCAGCGAGAGTAAAGTGAAAGTCCCAGCCAGAGAGTCATTGTTTCAATTATATCCATGTAATTACATCTATAAATTGTAATGTGTTTGTGTATGTGTGGTGATATGCCTTGTTATGTGAGGAGAAATCTATTGAAAGAAAAAAAAGACATTTGGCTGCGTATAATCAGCGGTGCGACAGGCTCACAGCTCTGACAGATGCACAGTTACTGTCCAGAGCACCAATTAGTCATTCCGGTGCAGAGGTGCGACTGTAAAGCACGCAGCACCCGGGAGTCCAGCAGAGCAGATTTCACCACGGCGCAGGCAGGCACAGGCATCAGTGGCAAATCCTCTTTATTCCCCCATAAATCCCCCACGGCTGTGCACATCCTGTCAGGGCGGCGGTGTGGGCATGTCAGCACTCCCCGAGCAGAGCCGTGGACAGCGGCCGCATTACAGACATCATCAAATTCTACTTATTTCAAGTGTGAGGCCACAAAGGCTGCTGTAATAACGCTGTCTGTCATCGAGAGGTTTTTTTATTTCTCTTAAACTCGAGGTGGCTTTAGCGTTATGACTGCATTTATATTGAGCTCTGATGACCGAAGGGAATCGGGAGGCTCAGTCTTGGACGTGTTGGAGGAGTGAATTACTAATCAACGCAGAATGAGGAAGGAAATATACAATTTGATTTTATATATTCAATGCTGAAGAAAAATGTGTATATCTATATATATATCAATCAATCAATCAACCTTTATTCGTATAGCTCCATTTCATAACAACTTTAAATCAGAGCAGGCTGAAGCCATACTCTTCATTTTATAGATACACATTTCGGAATAAATACAAATACATAAGATAAATATATTTATACATACACATTCATACAGTACAGGCCAAAAGTTTGAACACACCTTCTCATTACCTCCGCCAAGGAGGATATGTTTTCTGGAGAGTTTGTTTGTCTGTCTGTCTGCTGTGAACAAAATAACTCAAAAAGTAATGGATGGATTTTGATGAAATTTTCAGGACATGTTCAGCATGGGAAAAGGAAGAAGTGATTCAATTCTGGTGTTGATACGCATCACCGTCTGGATCCGCCATGACGAAAAATGCGATTTTTGTGAATAACTACTGAACTAAAATAACTCAAAAAGTAATGGATGGATTTTGATGAAATTTTCAGGACATGTTCTGGGAAGTCACCGCCATCACCGTCTGGATCCGCCATGACGAAAAATGCGATTTTTGTGAATAACTACTGAACTAAAATAGATATCATCATGAAACCAGTTGCTAATGGTATGTTTTCTTCATCAAGGAATCTAAATATTTACATGAAATAAAGGTAGGACTAATATTTATGGTGAAAATCACAATATGAGTGAGGACTGTGGCGCTGGCGGAGGGCTGCGCTCTCTGAGTGCTTTTCTAGTTCTATGCGTTTTCTTTACCTTCATCTCTAATTCCATTGTAGATTCTCACTGAAGTAATGATGGCCACTTGTTTCTCTTAACTTAGCTGATTGGTTCTTGCCATAATATTAATTCTAACAGTTGTCTAATAGGGCTGTGGGCTGTGCATCAGCCTGACTTCTGAACAACACAAATGATGGTCCAACCCCATTAAAAAGACAAGAAATTCCATTAATTAACCCTGGAAAGGCACACCTGAGAAGAGAAAACCATTTCAGGTGACTACCTGTTGAAGCTCATAAAGAGAATGAAGAGTGTGCAAAGCAGTAATCAGAGCAAAGGGTGGTTACTTTGAAGAAACTAGAATATAAGACATGTTTTCATTTATTTCACACTTTTTTATTAAGTACGCAATTCCACATGTGTTCATTCATAGTTTTGATACCTTCATAGAGAATCTACAATGTAAATAGTGATAAAATAAAGAAAATGTATCAAATGAGAAGGTGTGTCCAAACTTTTAGCCTGTACTGTTCATCCAGAGATGTGTCCATCCAGGCAGAGACATAGAGAGTAGAATCACATTTGTCTCAGAAGAAATCGTAAAGCACCCCATCATTTCTGGATTAAGATGTCAAATGTTAGGTATTTACTTGCATTCCTGAACCAAAAGTTATTTTTAGAGCTTGACTGTTTTGCTTGACTGATTTCTGACTTCTCAGACGGTCTCAATGGGAATAAAAAGGTGAATTTAGATTTAGATTTCTCTCAGAATTAAAAAAAACTCAGAATTATAAGATTGAATTTTGAATTATGCAAAAAAAAAAAAAAAAAATCATAACTCTGAAATTTAAACAGAAATTATGAGGAGAGAAGCAAGAATTTGGCTCAAACCCTCTTCTGTAAAATAATAGTCAGACTACTTAGACCAAGGGTGGGCAACTGGCCGTCCAGGGGCCACATGCTATCCTTAACCTCACTCAGTGTGGTGAGCAAGAAGAAAACACATCAACAACTGCTAAATGTTTTTTATCATGAGCAACCAGCACAACATAACGCACAAATTAGGATAGGTGATAAATTATTCCTTCATATATTATTAAAGCCTATATTCAGACACAACAGCAAAGGTATATTTGTTCCTTTAAACTGGTAAAATTCATTCTTAAATTAGCTTTTGTTCTGTGTAATGCACATTTAATCATTCATTCTTAATTGTGTTTCAGTTGAAATAAACTTATGTTGGCATAATCCTGTTTTGAAACTTTATATTTTTGTTTATTCATGTATATTTTTCCTCATCGAGAGTGCCTGATAAAATGTAACATTGCGGCCCTCAGGCAATGAAAAACATTTTAAGTGGCCCTCTTGGTAATCAAAGTTGCCCACCCCTGAGTTAGACTGTCCCTCCTCCTCACCAGGGGGGAGGAGGAGGGACAGGAAGACGGAGGACAGGAGGGAGCAGTAGCCAGTAGCCATGTGTTTATTTTAATGATATATTTCTGATTAGCTTTGCCAAGGAGTTTATGTTGTGCTTTGTATATTTGTCTGTTTGTTTGTTTGTTTGTTTGCAAGATTACGGAAAAACTGCTGGTTGGATTCTGCTGAAATTTTCAGGAGATGTTGGTAATGGCCCAAATAGGAAATGATTGGATTTTGGTGGTGATCCAGATAACGGCCATTAGTGAATTATCTTTTTTTTGCTCAATAGCTATCTAACTAATAATGATATCAACATGACTCTGAGTGCAAGGTGTGAGTTTTTAGGCTCATGAATCATATCATGATGGTAAGATTAGCATGGAACTATTGTTAGAGCTATTTGTTCGAGATTTGTGCTCTCTGAGTGCTTTCTAGTTTTGCTGTTACCGTTCTATCATTTCAAACAGCTCTGACCAGTCAGCGCCAAGGAAAAGGGGCTGTGAGACCTAGAGATAGTTGTGTATTAAAATCTCAGAAGACAGGCTTTCTGATATATATAGATCAGCCATGCCATAAACTTAAGTCACTTTAAGTTTGGTTCTATTTAAATGCTTGCATAACATCTTTGAGGATAGATAATTGGTGTAACAAGAGGAAAATCCAGTGTACAGCAAAATTTGGAGCCTCATCTCCTCGTAAAATAGTCGATTCTGTCTCTGGATGAACCTCAGTGACTGTATCTATGTTTCTTTTTATAGCTTTTAGATTATAGCACAGTTGTCATGTTCTTTTTTAGACTGGAGATCTTCCTCCAGAGTGGTAGAATTCACTTCACAAATGTTTTCACAGTCAGCATAGCACATCTCATGAGCAGTGACCTTTATGTTTTAAATCGTCTTACAATTTGCTCGACTCCTCTATATTGCTTTGCATTATGTAACATGTCTCGTAATCTCCTTACAATTTAAACCAGCAGAGCTGCAGCAGCGCCAAATAAATGAAAATGGCTGAAGCAGGAACATTTATTCAGCTCGTATTGAGTTGTAGTTTGTGTTTTCGTGGCTTTAATCAATACAGAAGTGACAAACAGAGAACCAGTGTGCAACGGCTTATTTAATGTAGGCAACATGAGATGCAGTCAAGCATAACAGCTGATACTGGAGGTGTTATGGGATTTTTTTTTTAGTCTCTTTGACATTTTTGTGATCGAGTCTTGGGGCTTACTCCGGGCGAATTCCTCTCTCTGTTACATAAAACTCTCCCTCGCTGTGCAGGGGCGGCCGAGACCCGGCATGTTTCCTCGTGGGTATGTCAAGAGGAAGACAGCAGGGAGCAAGGTGAGGGCAGGAAGGTGTGGGAGGTTGAAGGAGGGGGTGAACACAGGCCACTTAGCGTGAGTGTTCATTAGCATGTAGCATGAGCTGTTCCGTCTCCTCCCGGGGAGTGAATTGTGCAATCTGACATACTTAAAAACCGTAAACAAACGCTCCTCACACATATGCTCGGGCGTTCTCCAGTCAGTTTTGAAAGAGCGCTCAAGTGAAGCACAACTTTTCTCATTAATTAGCCTCATTCCCGGCGCCCTTCCAAGACGTCCTCCTGCTGACTGAAGGCGACCTGAGCAAGGCAGCGCGTTCAGGTCGAGGCGGGAGTGTGTCACTCGTCTCGGACCCCTCAACCTCGACTTATTACGCCCTCGCGGCGCCGAGAAATTCTGCACCCGCCGCTCGTCTTTTATCAAAATCATTCAAGTTCAGAGCATGACTAGTGAGATTGATGGAAAATTGAGCTGCTCTCTCATGCAGCAAAGAACAGTGGAGCCATTCCCTCGCCTGCCACTCCTCCATCAGTCCAAATGTGCACAGATATAGACTATTGATAAACGCCTCTGAACTATTCTGAGACTGGAAATTTAAAGGCTTTGAATTTTGCCTTGTTCCTCCGCTGTGCACGGATAAATCTGGCTAAATGTTAGACAGCGATGCTCCCTAACACCTGAGGCAGCTTCGTATTTCTCTGCATGGGGACACCGGGCGCCAATTTATCTCCAGACTTGTGTCTATTTCTAGTGATTGAGCTCTATAACTTCCAGAAATGGCCTCTTAAATCACAATGTATTTTACAGTGTGTGAAGTGGCGCTGAAATTGCACAGTGTCTACTGCCTCATGGTGAAATAACTGTCTTAAAACATTTTTCAACACCGCTCTCTCAAGGGGCTCGGGCAGCTATTTCAGCTTTAAGAAGCACTGAAGACGTTCATTACAGGAGAGGGGTTTAAACAGTGTAACCTTAAAATGTAGGGTTATCAGTTAGACGCATATCAGACTCCATTCTCAAAATGTTCAAGTCAAATAGTTTTTCTGTCAGAGGAATAGCTCAACATTTTGGCTTCGGTCAGATGATCTGGATTACTTTCTGGCGTGCCCCGTCTTTGGGATGAGTATCTTTTCAAGCCCCCTCACTTTCCCACCCTGGAAGTTACTTAAAAGGTGAAGTTAAGACTTTCTAAATTCATCCAAGTGAGTGACAAGCATGTCAGAAGGGTTGTAGTTTTACACTGAGGTAGTTTTCTAACTCCTTAATATGTTAACATGCAAACACAGTTGATACCTGCCCTACACAGTTATGGCAGTTCAGATAGATTCTGGTATATCAATCAACATAATTTCTCTCTCGATTATAATCATTTAAAATATTAATTTAACAGACTGATTTCTCTATCCACTGTTGCATTGATGATACATCCATGGTAACTATCTTTACAACCACATAGACACAAGGTCCACCTTGAAAATGGGATGCCACATCTCAATACATGTATGTTCAATAAAGACAAATATGGTGCTATGTAATAAAAAATTGATTGATTAAGGCCTGGACCACACGAATATGGATATATTCCGAAACGCAAATTTTTCTGTCCAATTGGGCCTCGCAACCACAAGAACATGGCTATTTCACCGTTTTTAAAACGGATTAAAAAAGCGAAGAAATAAAAAAATATCCAGTTGTGTGGATCCGTGTAGCGGTGTTAAATGGAGCTGGTGTTGACGCAATAACGTCAAGCGCCTAGCAACAAGTCACTGTAGCAACGGCTGCCAACAACAAGAACGATGGCCGACATTTACCGCGCTATCTCTGTGTTCTTTGCACTTTTTGCCCTCATTACAGCTCTACAAATGAATGTAATGTTGGTGCATCGAAGGGACTCCACTGCTGCACAACTTCGGCATCTGCTGCACGCAGTATTATTAGATTGTCCCAAGTGTCTTTTTACTCCGTTGACTTGCTCTTCTTCCTGTTTTTGACTGCCCATGCTCGTTACTTTCTTCTTCTATGGTTTCCACATTTTGCTAACCTGCCACTTATCGGCCTCGCATGGTATTGCAGGCTTCAGAGGCGATCGTTTTCAGTTTTGCCTCTTCGTATGGACAGAGAGGACAAAGATATCCGGTCAAAAAAATATCCATATACGTGTGGTCCAGGCCTAAGTCTATATTCAGCAAATGTGATTTTGGTCCCTTTGTCTATGTGTATGTATGTGTATACATGTACATTTATTATATGTACTCGTATCTATTGATTTATGTGCATCAGTAAACCGAAGAACAGTGTCTTGAGATGACACTTGTTATGAACTGGTGCTATACAAACAAAGATTGATTGATTGATTGATTGTGATGAGAATTAAAAAAAAAAAAAACTTTTGGGGACACCCTGCAAGTGCATACACAGGCATGTTTTCAGTGGATTAAAGGTACAGTCTCAGAAAGGTAGGAGGGCTTCCAGTGGCTGGTAAATGGCAGGCAACTGGCTGGAAGTTGACAGGTAGCTGGCAGGGAGGAGAAAATAGAAGCAGCTGGATCTGTAGATCAGTATTTTCAAAGTTTGGTTGTATTTGTCTATTTCAGTAGTAAATACTACAGATGCATGATTCTGGACTTCCAAACATTTCACTGCTGATAACATGTTTTGGCAAGAGTATGAGGTATTTCCTTCACTGAAATTGGACTGTTCCTCTCATGTGATACAAATTGATGTCGACCAAGGAGAGAGAGGACACTATTGTATTAAAAGTGCAAATATTTCAGCAAAGATTGGGTGAAGCAATGTTTAACATTCATTGCTTTTTCACTTTGAAGGGCCCATTTTATGCATGAAAAACAGTCTGTAAAAAAAGCAATGTAGCTATATATATACATTTTTAAATAGTCTAAAGTCTAAAGCAGGTTTAAAAGTTTTTTGTAGAATAAATAGTATTGAGGGTCAGCAAAACTGTTTAAAATGAAACAGCAACATTAAAAATCAAATGTTTATGTCCGATTGATAAGAAAAGGCATATAAATGTTGATTTTTAGATCCAGTAGTTGACTAAACCCATTCTTGTGTGGATGGTTTGAAGCCACATTGTTATTCTTTGGTTGGGTTGAATGGATTATTCTTAAAATTTTGTTCTGAATACAAATGTTGAAGATTGTCCTGAACCTCAAAAATACTGAACCGTCCATGTAGGCTTAAGAGGTGAAAGAACTGTGAGGAAAATCAGACTAACAAGCTATCCAGGCATTTTTTTCGCTTTTTTTATTTTCTTTTTGTTTAGAATTCTTGTTTTAAACATCCTTATTTTGTGTACATCGATTCAAGGCAGGCATTCCAGGCATTTTTGCCATACCTATCATTTACACACTCGTTTGAATCACAAATTGAATGATGTAATTGACACTTGATGATGAACAGAAAGGGATTAGGGGTGAAGGTGTAAATTAATGAAACATTTGGGTAATGAAAAACTAATTTTGGTTTCTGAAAGCTCTGTTAGTGGCAGTGGCTGCAGTGTTTCACAGTGAGAACTGAAAGCCTTAATGGCCTGTCAGTGAGACCTTTTTGTCACAAACTATAAACCGTTTACTGTCCTCCCTGGACCACCTTGTGCTGCGGTATCTTCTCACTGTTATAGGTAAACAGCATCAGCTTGCATTTCTCTCAAAAGCTTTTTGGAGTGTTTCCTCAGTGGTTAGGTCATGCTAAAATGCTCTGAGAGAAAACAAACCAATTTAACTGATTTTGGCTGCCTAATGATTTAATGGCCACGGTTTCCAATGTGGCCCCCGTCTGTCTGAAGGTATTAGCTGTGTGACTGGCTGAGAAGAGGATTTACCGATCATGAAATTATTTATGGTTATTGTCCTGTTTTTAGACTCCAGAGCCGGTGAGGGGGCACCACAGAAAATTGACCACGCTGTCATCGGAGGAGTTGTTGCCGTGGTGATGTTTGCCATCCTCTGTGCACTCATTGTTCTTGGTCGATACTTCGCCAGACACAAAGGTAAAGCACCGTCAGAGCAATCATACTGTTTCATCAGCACAAACAGTTCAAGAGGTTTGAACGGTGGCAAGTGGTGTGAAGAAGGTTTGAGAGGGGATGAGGAGGTGGATGCAGCTAAGTCCTACTCATTAATTATTTTAATTTCATGTGTTCATTTTTACTATGTATACAAAAGCAAGAGTACTAGAAACACACTGCTCTGCACCCAATCATTACATTATATCCATAAAATAAAAGTTTTGTCATCGAGTACATGAATGAATTTGGACAGATAAAGGAAGAAATGGCAGAAGAGGTTATAAGAAAAGGTGCATTTAAATTTTTAGTTAATACAGTAGCATTTTTACAAATACAAATAAAATTAGTGGAAGAGTTATAAAAATAATAATGCACAGGTCATCTCCATCCAACAATGGCTTCCCTGTCCTCAAGATATAACAGGTTTTTACCTGAAATAATAAACAAAATGTAATTTTGCCAAGGATTTTATTATAGGCTATAGCTATGTCCACATTTAGGTGGAGATTTTTTTGAAAATCGAGATTTGAAGTAAATCCCCCACCACACAAAAAAACACATAAATGCACTGTTATACCCTGTTTGTTATGATGTCTATTATATGTAACTCTTTTGTGTGTAAAAACTGTTTGATTTTCATTTTTGCTCTTACCACAATGTCCGACTTATGTTATAGTTTAACTTGTGGCTGTGTTAACTGGTGAAAGTAGGCGTGTTTGGTATATATATATTTGTTCATATATCATTTGGTGACATATTTGATCATCTTGAACAAATCCTGTTATTAAAAATTTGTGTTTTCTCCCGTTGCCTTTTTAACATCCATCATGGCAACCACAAACACAAGCAGCCATGAGCCCACCAGTCAATGTGGTCACTTGTAAAACAATAGCACTCAATGCAAACTTGATCAGGTCACCAAGTTAAGGTTGCTATTGCTCCTAGCACTTTTGACTCTGGTTTGATTTTGGAAAGTTTGGTTTATTCTGGGTGGTGTGAAAGCTCCCATGAACTATGATGCAAACCCAAAGACCTGAACTCTGCCTGAAAACAGAGGATTCTTGGTTGCTTCCAAGTAAACCATAGTTTGATTTTCAGTGATTTGCATTTCAGGTTGTCCTGAAATGACATTTGAAAGCATCAAAAGTTCATGCTTTTAGGAAAAACATGCCCAGGAAAGCTTACACTGGAAGGAGGGGCAATTTGATACATTTCTAGTTCAGAGAAGCCATGCCACCACCACATAACTGATAAATGTTTGAGTTATATAAATGTGTGCCGAAGAGCATTTGGTCACCTGTGGCTAAACATTAAGCAATGACGTTGCTGAAAGACTTTAAAAGTAAAGCAAAAGTTTAGTCTGTCAGTCCATCTAGCAAGATCTGCTTGAAGCTGTATTCGCTGCCATAACTTCAATAAATCCTGCAATAGGCTGCAAGTTCTTTCTTTCTTCATCTCTTCATTTTTGCAACAACAGAAATTGGCGAGCTAGCCAGGAGGCCAGACTGCCAACAGCAACAACAAAACAAAAACAACACAAACCAAAAACCAGCACATTGTGGTTTGTTTGGCCAAATATATCACAACAGTAAGCAAGCTAATATAGCATTCACTGAGTACCAGGCAGAGTGTAAATAATGTTATAATGATTGCAATATTATGGTTACACATTGCTCCAACCACTATACAAATGCCACCTGCCATAGCCTTAATGCAACTTTATCTTTATGTTATGGCATAGAATTTTTCCAAAATATTTTGAGTAAACACTGTGATTACTCAGTCAGATGTATGTTTTTGGGCCAAAGTGCAACAATCAAACACATGACAGGAAGAAGACCATGGCTACTGCCCCAACTAGTGGCAGGTAGCTTTATTACCAGCATCTTATAGGCTTTGGTGCACTGAAAAAGTGCAATGTGAAAGAAACCAAACCAACCAAAAAATTATTCAATAGCCAAATTCAAACAGTAGTGTCAAGGCCAATATTTATGCGCCTCCACCATTGACGTTGTGGAATGGCCTGGGGTGAACAAGATGATCCCCTCTTTGCTCCATCTCCAATAGTCCATGTACGTAGACTCAGCGGGAGACATGAGCGCTGCAAGTGAGCATTTCAGTCTTTTGTGTTAGGGAATGGAAATGGACTAGTGTTGCAACTTTATCATGCTACATTTCTTTTGAATCCCTCTTAATTTTTCTGCAGGAACTTACTTCACACACGAAGCCAAAGGAGCAGACGACGCAGCCGACGCAGACACGGCCATCATCAACGCGGAGGGCGGACACAACAACACAGACGAGAAGAAGGAGTACTATATCTAAACTGGAGGGGCCGGGAGAGACGGGTGGGGATGCTGAAGATGGCGGTGGTGGTGGAGGTGGTGCTTGTTGGAGCATAATGTCTAACTCTGATTGGTCACCTGAAAGCTTTGGGAGGCGAGAAGCATTGAACAGGAAAAAGGAGGAAGTGAAAAGTAGGACTGGCACGGCCAAGTGGTAAGAAGAGGAGTTGCTGAGTCTCCTATCCGACCCTTCCTGGACTGCTGGGGCCTATTCTGTACAGTTTAATTATTTTACAGACTATTTTGTGCCTTGTTCGATTTCTTTTGTTTATTTTGTTTTGTTTTCTTCCCCTACACATGCTTGATGGATAGGATTATTTTCAGTATTCTCCACCTGATCCTCTGTTGCTTTGGGCCTTTGGAGGAGATTCAATGGGCCTGGTGTTTGTTTCTTTGTGCTGCAGCTAGATTTTAGCCCATGAAACCAGGAAGGAGGAGCCACTCTATTATTATTATTATCATTATTATTACTATTATTAGTATGATTATTATAATTACTGCTATTATTATCATACTGACATCACATTACCACGCTGGGTTTCATCTTCTGGTCCTTCCAAACTCATCGCACACACAAGGTCAGGACACTTTGCAGCACTTATATCACACCTTTGAGGACAGGTTCACTGTGTCAATATTTTAATCCTATGAATATGATTTATTTCCTTATTTAAGACCATAAATGTTCCTTAAAGTGAAGTACAAGTGCCGCTGCATATCACTCTAGTTCACAATTTATCAATGGTTTCAAAAAAATGTCTAATAATTAGTAGCTGTGAGGTCAGTTCAGTATTTCTTTAGGGTATCGTTGAGTCCAGTCTGATATATCCTGACAGCTGTTTGATATGATGCACTTCCTACAGAGAGAGTTAACACTTTCGACCATTTCTTTAGTATTGATAAACTGATCAACACAGAATTGGAAGAAGCAGACTACTTTCAGAGTAAGCTACAGTTTTCCTTTGTCTTTTCGTTTTATTTTTTTAACAGAAAAATAGATCATTAGTTTTTAAATGCCAGATAATAGTCATGATTTTGTCAGCGTTTTATAAGACTGATACCAGTCTCTTGTTTTTAGATTTAAATTGAGGGAGTACCCATCATCCTGTTAGCTTTTTTGCAGCACAAAAGCATAAAATGGAGGGAAACAGCTAGCCAAAGGTAAAAAAAAAAAAAAAAAGTCAAATAAAATTGAATTAAAACACACTAAAGCACTATGTTTGTCATACAACAAAGGGTTTCTAACTGCCCTATATCAGCAGAGACCTCACGTACTACATTGGTGTGTGTGGGACGTTCTTTGTTTCATAAATCCATACGCAGAGTCCCTTTAAATGCCTCATATATTCCTACAGCCAGTGTTTGGTCCACTTAGTTACTGCATTACATAGTGAGTAGCTAATGACCCTTTTCCACTAGCACGCCTTGGCCCTACTCTACTCGGCCCTACTCGATTTGCAGCGTGTTTCCACTAGCCTGGTACCCCCTAAAACAAGCTAGTTTTAGTACCTACTCCACTCTGGTTCCAAGCGAGCTGAGTTGATACTAAAAGATGACATCACCGACTGCCAGCTATTGATTAGTCAGACAATGTTGTCATCTATGAGTCATGAGCGCGACGACCTAGCATGCTAGCGGTAGCTACCATTAGCTTACGCTCATACATCTTTTCTTTGCAGCTGGATTGCTGGATTGCTGGATTGTTGTATAGCTTCCAAAACTCCCCTGTGCTTCTCAAGGGGTATTTCTTCTTGCCACCTGCAGCCTTCTTCTGCTTTCTTTTTTTACTCGGTTTGTGACAAAAAGCCACAGATTGTTTTGTCGCGCTCAAAATGACGTCACCGCAGTGCCGCTCAGCTGTTCACAGTGACACTGCACCCCGTTGGGCAGGCGACTGGGGCTAATAAAGCAGCACAAGGCGAGTAGAGTGGAGTCGAGTAGGGCTAATGGAAAAGGGCCATAAGTTACTGAATTGCAAACAAAGACGTAACTCATTTGGGTACTTTTGTGTGACCAAAAGTTAAATTCACTCAGCTTATCATTCCTCGGTTTAGTTATAAACATGGCACACACCTTTCAATATGTGGACTGCATCATCCTATAGTCGAGTTCAAGTTGCACAATCTGTCACTCTTTGACCTGATGGCAGACAGGGCAAAGACACTGAAACAACAGTGCATCATAGCCATTTCATTCTCAAATCCAGCATAATGAGGTTATTTAGACATTTTCCATTAGAGCCCTAAGCGGCAAAAGGTAGGAGAGAAACAGAAACAGTGCTGTTTTTTCCACAGTGACAAAAGAAAAACTGATGTGAGGCAGTTTTTGTTCTCTTAACAAGTCACTAATAAAAAATAGACAAAGACCAAGTCACTGCATTTGCAAAACTAACACATTACATAACTCATTTAACAAAAAAATTGGAGTATTCGATTGGTTTACTTTGTAAGATGTTACCCCAGCATCAAAAGGCCAAATTCTGCTAACTTTAACTTTACTCTTGGATAATAAAACTGTGGATAAATTGGCAAAATAGAAAAGACTTTGCAGTGACAACAAGGAACAGGAGACAGAGAGGCGATAACTGAAGGCTTCAACACTTAATGTCATTTTGAGTTAATATTAGGCCACAGAGGTGAGCATGACCTAACACAGCACGCTGCCAGAGATTCACTGAAAGGTCACATTAGCAAAAGGTGAAGCCAACATCAGCCAAGATGGGATAATTTATTCCTGCTATGAATGTTTCATCTTTTTACACACAAGCACCCAGCCTGATATGGTAAGCTGACCAGGCCTTACCCTGTGCCTCCATCTTTCCACAGAGGGTTCTAGAAGCACAGCTCTGTGCTGGTTCGCTGGAAATCCAGTCTGATCCACCTAATTATATAACACATTTAAATAACAATCAAGTTTAACAATGTGCTGTGCTGTGACCACCAGGAAGGAACAGAATCAATTCAAAATACAATAATTAAGACAAATAATGGAGTCACATAAGACATATAAAAACATACATGCATAGTAAGTTTTTTCAGCAGGAGCCGCTTCAATTCCATGTCAATCTCAGGCAGATCAACCCAACACAGGAAGCAATCAGAGTCTCAAGGTCATTTTGAAGTACAGTAGTAGTGAAAATAAAGTTGATGCCTTCAGCAAATCAACATCAGCAAAGAATTTAAATCTAATCCCCTGTTTAAGATTACAGTGCAGACGTGACGCTCTACAGGCAGATTGTGTGGAAATTCAACATGATGGCCACGGTCTAGGCGTCATTCGACAAAATCCATGTCCGTGTGGGAAACATTAGTCATTGAGGATGTTAGTTCCACCTTAACGGAACGCAGAAAACCCACAGACGATGCTGCTGCAGAGCATCAGCTGCAGTGTTTTGTGGTTGGTAGATGAGTGAAAAGGATACAGTTGGAGTACTGTCCGCTTATGCATCCTATTATATGATATATGATATGTGAAACTCGAGAGGATATGACGTCACCGAGCAACGGTGACCAAAATGAGATATAGTCACAAAGTCTCGTTGAGTGTGAATGCAGCTTAAGGGGCATATAAAACTTTACAAGCAAACATGGCTTCTTTAAAATGAAAAAATGACTCGTGTGTTATTGATAAAGTTTGCAACCTTGCATTTGAGTCATTTTCCCTCAAACAAAAATATTAATTGATAAACTTAGACGGGGTCAGGCTAGTGTTTTCCACTCTCTAGTCTTTGTGCTATGCCAAGCTAAAAACCTTGTGATTGTATGCCCTCCTTGAAATCACAAAAGTGGCATCATTATTTGATTTAGCTCAAAAGAGGAAGCAGACAAGTAAGTTTTTAAAGTGTAAAAGTTCTCCTAATATCTGGATTGTGTGTGACTTTAAGCTCAAACTTTATCTTAATCATTCCCAGGATGGATGGATGGACCAAAAACAAATGTTAGTTGTTGCTTCTGTAATTAAAGAGCGTAGAGACCGCCCGTCTGTTTGCTCTGGGGTAGGACCTTATTTTACAGAATATAAACTCTGCAGATTTTGATCATGGAGTCTAATCAGAATGTATCGTTTGTTATGTTTTGGTGCAGGCTGCTGTGTGTGCTTTTGGATTAAACATTTATTCTTCACATTTTCATACCACCCACATGCTCGACCCTGGGCCCAGTATACCAATTACACAAGCGTGTATTCTTACACTAAATAATGTCCGCAGCACAGGCTCAGAATGAACAGCGCTGTGTGCTCTTTTCAAAATTATTGATTCTTTTTATTATTTAGAGTTTAAGTACAGAACCATTTAAGCTGGAAATGTGAGGACGAGCCCATGTTTTTCTTTTTATTTGAACAGGTGTTGGAGGTGGTGACAACATTCAGTTGCAGATTTCTTTCACTTTAGTGTCACGGGGGTTTGTTTGTGTGAATAAAAACACAGATAGTGGAAATAAAATTTCACCACTGATCCCCTCTGCTTGGAAACCCGTGCTACATCTACTTTCTGCCCTTGCCCGAGAATAGAGACATTCAATCACTGCAAACATGAATCGGTTACATTTCCTCTCCGCCTGTAAAGACATTTTACCTCTGGGCCGTCTTTGATAACTTGTGAGGGCTCTCGGCCTTGCAAGTTTATCAAAGATTTGCGCGGGGGCTTTGGACTTGGGGTTGGGGGAAAGATCATTTTCATACTGTCATCCTGCAGCCTCAAACCTTCACAGAGAAGCCGTCTACTGTTACAAATGTTTTTTTCTTTTTCATGCCGATACAAATCAGAAGATGCTACGCTCGCAGACAGAGACGCAGCATGCGTGCACACACCATGCATGCTAAATGTCGCTGTCACAGCTAGAGGAGGAAAATCGGGGTGGTAATTAGAGAAGGGTTTCATTGTTTTGCCTGAGTAAGAAGAAGAAAATCTGTAAATGTGTTATGAAAGGATAACCACTGCCTTAAAACCACCTCTTGATACTTATTATTAAAAAGGAAAAGACTGAAGGACTTAATTTAGTGCCTTCTATGATTTTGAGGCATATGGTTAGTATCAAACAGTATCCTCATGTTCACTCACACCGTATATCTTGTATATTTGTGTCCTTTCTAGCACAGGGCCAATACTCACACACTTTGTCTGTATTTAAACAAGCATAGACTTGCATTAAAATAACAACCTGCAGCTGGAATAACTACAAATCTTAGGGATGCACAATGTTGGATTTTTGCTGAAATCTGATATTTCTGAAATCAATACTTACGCCAATATTATGTATCCATCAAGAACACAATTCTTTCCAAAAATGACATCTTTCTTTAAATGTGACAGTTGTTTTTGTAAGGAACAGATCTCAAACAAGAAAAACAACTTTAAAAATGAAACTCTTGATTTCTAAATGTACCTTTGCAGTTACACTTGTGTATTTTGCAGATATTACAGCAGACATATTCGCTGTATTTAACTTGTTAGGCCAATATCAGCTGATACCAATATCGTATCAATAACATTGTGCATTGCTAACAAATATTAAAGGTCCCATGTCCTGAAAAATCTATTTTCTTTGATATAAAAGATACAGAAGCAAAGAAACATGACCCCCTTCTCTAAACTCTCAATTCACAGAAATATGATTTCCCTCCTTCCCTGTTTTTCACTTCCTGGGGTTTATGATGTCATTGCTATACAGCCTCTACCTTTATGTGTTTCATATATTTTTAAGCCTCCTTAAGCCCCGCCCCCTCAGATCCAAGTGTTACCAAAGGGGAGAGAAAACGAGCTGCATCTGATTTTAGGTTCAATTTAAACTGACCTCGCTTTGGCATTGAAGACATGATGTAAACCAGGGGTGGGCAACTGGAGGCCTGGCCACATGGCCTTCCTTTTCCTTTTATGTGTCCAGCCTTTCAGTTTAGATATAAGAAAATGTGTATTTGTTTCTAATAAAAACAGCAAAATCTTCCATGAATTATCAAATATGGCAATATTTTCATGAAAAATAGAGTTCTAATTTGCTCCAACAGTTTCTGTGAAACTCCCTTTAAGTCATTTGTCAAAATAGGGATAAAAAATAAAACATAACACAAAAATGCACTTACATTTTGACCAACTTTTGTTTTCATATGGGGGAATGTTTAGCTGTGTCAAGCTGAGTCAGGCAACGTTTATAGCCCATTAGATTATGATGTGAATGAATTTAGCCCTTTAACTCCCACAAAAATAGCAGAAGGATTGAAAAGTGAAAACAGAACAAAATCAAGTAAAAATCATATTGATTTTGTGTAGGTTATTTTGGGGTTTTTTTTATCACCAGTTTTATTATAATAGAATAACCTATCTGGGAAATTCCCTTATTGAACAAGAAGTTAATAAAAGTTTCTGTAATTGACATTACATTTGTTCTGTTGGTAGGCCATAAAAACCTAACTCAGCTGTTTGGTTGAGCACATTTTGTATAATTTTATTGCATTTCGACATAATTTTTCTTGCCCCATAAGACTTAAATGTTGAGTAAGGTCTCTGGTACCATCATACATTGAATATGTCATCTTACCTCTTAACATTTTGGTAGAATGAGCAATTTCTACATTTATGGATGGAAGGAGATTTAAAGGTCTATTAAAGGTATAGTCAGCGATGTGGGAGAAACGAGTGGAGAGGTTGTTGATAAACGAATTTAGACCCGCCTCTCCCTTCATACCTCACCCCTGGCTCCACCCCCGAAAGCTGCTGGACGTGCAACGTTATGGAAACGGCCGTAGAAACCGCGTAGCTGACCAGCGTAGCTAAGGTAACCCTGACTCGTCAGTCAATGGTAGCCACGACTCGACTGCTATTATTGATAACATCACAACAACAGTACATTTTGTCAGATTAGACAATAAGATGAATGCCGGACGGCTGTTACTGTTATGTGAAGCACCACAAAGCTAATGTTGCTTGCCTATCCAGCAGACAGACAGCAACATCCGCATCTGTTTTCATGTCTTTCTATTAGCGGAGTTTCCTCCACTGTCAGAAAGCAACAGCAATGTTGACCTGGGTCTTCGCTCTTTCATGGTCATAGCCCTTCTTTTTCACTTTTCACTCCTCTGACCTTTTTCTTTTGGGCTGTTTTTCAGCCATTGCTACTGCACCTATTGTATCTCTCTCTTACGCTAACTGCGCAGGCTACGCAACCTACTACTCCCCCTCCCCCCTCTGTCTGATCTGCGCATGAGTATGATCACCCCCTGGATGTGGGGCGTGTACCCTGTTTTGGTGTCTCGGCCCGAGCCACAGTATTTACCTGCTGAAATTCAGAGCCAAGGCTGTGTATTGAAACCGGACTTTTTTTCAACTTGCTGTCAGTGGTGACATCTTGTGGATGGAGAGGAGAAATACGGTGATTTTGACAAATAGTGCATTAGATTAGAAGGTTAGAAGACCGGTGACTACACCTTTAACTTTAAAATACAAAAAGGAACCACTTCTTTTTTTAAATTTAACCCCCACAAAAAAGATGGCCCAATCAGATTCAAGAAGCTAAATGCATTTATAAATAAGCTACAGTTAATCAAAAATTTGGTCTACCAAGCAGTTGATCTGGGAGTTTAAGGGTTAAATACATATAAATATTAATAAAGTGATTTCTAATGACAACGTGTATGCACTGATCAGGCAGAACATTATGACCACCTGCCACCCTGACCATATGCCCTGCTAGAGCTGCATTTCTTGAGATGCTCTGACCAAGTCATCTAGCCGTCCAGTCGTCTTTGGCCCCCGTCAAACTCCCTAAAATCCTTACATTTGCCCATTTTTCCTGCTCTAACACCAACTTTGTGGACAGAATGTTCACTTGCTGCCTGATCTATCCCACCCACTGACAGGCGTCATGATGAAGAGATGATCAGTGTTATTGACTCCACCTGTAAGCGGTCAAACTCACCAGGACATGGGACCTTTAACATATTCCTTTGTTATCAGGGTGGCAGCTTCCATTTAACCGAATGTTGAATGCCAGGATGTATGTATCCGATTGCACATTGTTTTTTCTCTGCTCCACTTTGTTACTTGTTTGGATATCTTCAAGAGCAAGGCTCACTCATAGAATCAGAGACAGATCGAGCACTAAAAGCTTCCAATTAATTCTCTGGATGTCACAGTCACGTGGGCGAAAATTTCTATTTCGAGGTTGGATACTCATCTTAAACGATTACAAAGCGGCCGCTGCTTTGAATCGAGGAACATGAAAAGATCGTCTGAAGCATCATCCTGAACCGGTTTCTATGATTTGTTTTAAATACTTGATATTTAGTACGTTTGTTTTCACTCTCTCAGGTTCATGAGTGTTAATAGTTGTGTTTTTTTGCATCTCAGGTAGAATGCAAATTTAAAAAAAGGCCCCGAGTATATACTGTAGTACCACAGCTATTCAAAAAGTGAAGAAATCACAAGGTGTACATGTTTTTCTTCCTCATTTGTACATGTTTATGTGTTCTTAATATGGTGCACTGTTACAGTAAACGGTAAATATTATTTTGCATAGACCTAGTTCACAAAGAAAGACAACTAGATTTGTTAAGCAGACGAAAATTATGTACAGTCAGTGTTGACAAAATCACAACGATGTTCATGAGAACTCCACTGTAACACTTTGCTTACACAGTATTGGTTATTTAGTAATTATAGGATGTGACCACAGACAGTCGATCGACCTGTTTGCATTCAGTCAAGTCACGCATACATTCTCATAGATGAACAGATTGTGTATTTACTGTGACATGAAGTTTTATGAATGATCTGTAACATGTCTTGGATATTTGAATGAGAGCTCATAGAGGCGGGGGAAGGGAGGGGAAGGAAAAGGGGGGTTGGTTGTTTTATTACCTCCCATAAGGGTTGTATTTTGTTGCTCAATCTTACTTTCTTCTTCCTGTACCCAGGTGACATTCTTTTGTGTAGTAAACAGAATGTTTCTCATATGACCATGCATATTTTGTATTGGTTGACACCGACATTTTTACAAAAGGAAAAAAAAATTGAGAAGAGTACTTGTCTTAATAAAAAGATATCAATGTTTAAAGTGGCGTGCTGTTGTGACTTGATCAGAAACGTGGGTTTTCACTTTGTAGTCCTGTCCTGTTTCAGAGACGGCGGAGTTTATTAACTCGTATTTGTTGTCATATTCCTTCTCCTCCGCCCGGTGTGCTGAATACATTAGCTGGATTGAACCTGCTCACTTCATCCTGAGCTGCTGATACATGTCAAAGTCCTGAAGAAGAAAGATTCTGGAGTGGAGGTGTAAAAAAAAAAAAAAAGAAATACTGTACAGACGTTGATCAGATGTGGGTGAGCAGCCGCGGCAGCAGCAGCAGCAATCTGAGCTCTCATCAGTGACTGACACATGCACTGTGCCACGGAGTGAGGCGAGGAACGTTTTAAAAAAGGCGGGATGACTGACATCGACAGGCTCGAGGGGGAGGGGGGGAAGTTAAGGTTTGCGGCTGAACACGTGGATGTTGGTGATTTGACAAATTGATAGGCATTTTGTGGAACAAGACAGAGTTCATAACCAAAAGCAGTTCTGTCATCATAATTCTGTCAGTGCCACCGTTTCCCATTACCTTAAGTGATCCATCCCGGGTAAAGGTCAACAGCATTATTCAAACTTTAATGGGAATAGTTTAACCTCAGAAAGCGCCCACTTTCCTCCCTCACTCAGACAATCATTTGGATATGATACTCCCCTCCAGTGATATTAAATACCTGCCGACGTTTATCTTTAAACATGACAGATTATGGGATTTTCTCTAAATTTAATTACATCCTCTCAAGGTCACACTCCTGAAACGAAATCAAACGCACCCACAAGCTGGTGGGCTGTCAGTGCACCTTGAAAGGATGATGTTTTAGTTAGACGTCACTAATCCGGTTTAAATGTTCAATTTTAATTTGGAATGACATGTTTAAGTGTAATTAGCACAATAGGGAGATTGAGAGTGAATGAATGTCTGAGCATGGCTTGTTTAGTTGGCTAATTGATTGATTGAGATTGATGGCATGCGGCACTTGGCTGGGCTGAGGTATAATTAAATGATGTGGGAATAAATAGTGAGGGAACAAAAGCAAACACAACCAACTCTGTCTCTGTATTATTCCTCATAAACATTAACAAAAGGGTGAGTTACTAGTTCTTGAGCTTAAAAATTACAAAAATCTTGACTGCAAAATACAAAAGATGTGACAGTCTTTTCTATCTTAAAGCCAGAAAAAAACTCAAAGTGTAAACCAGCAGGGAGTCGATGTCCAGTCGGGGGCACTTGGCCTCTGACCTTAAAGGGATATGCCTTATTTTATTTTTCTTTAGTGTCTTTCCTCACTTCCGAATCCATAACAAGCAGATAGACATCATTTTTCCGACTGTGGATACAGTAACAAGGAAGAGACAGGCAGAGCTCGTTTACAGCTAACTAGCTTAGCTCCAACACTGGGAGTCAATGGGAAGTGTTAGCCTGCCTCTGCCTACAGTCATCGGATAAACTCTTCAGCAAAAGTCCCATGTGCATGGTGTGACTCATAATTTATTGGGTTCAGGATCAGCTTTATTGGCCAAGTATGTACACAACATAAAAGTTTAAAAAAGTAAGAAAAATTCTAAAAGTAGAATTTAGTCTCAGTGGGTGGTGTCACTTGCGGAATAAATAGCACCAAATGTAAACATAACCTTAATAGAAAAAATATGTATGTATGAACACACCTAATTAGAAAAGGAATACGCCTGATAAGAAAAGAAGAAAATATGTTTACACCTAGTAGCAACAAATATGTACACTTAATATGAAAAAAATATGTATATATGAATTAACATGTCTAAAAAAAATAATCAAGATAGCAGAAGATAAGTTACGATCTTTGTTTTATCTCCTTCTACTCTTAATCATAGGCTTTGTTTAATTGACAGAGCTCGTTTACAGCTAACTCGCTTCGCTCAAACACTGGGAGTCAATGGGAAGTGTTAGCCTGCCTCTGCCTACAATCATCGGATAAGCTCTTCAGCAACAGTCCCGTGTGCTTGGTGTGACTGATTAGCTTTATTGGCTAAGTACGTATGCAACATGAAAGGAATTTAGTTTCAGCAGGTGGTGTCACTTGCGGAATAAATAGCACCAAATGTAAACATAACCATATTAGAAAAAATATGTATGTATGAACACACCTTATTAGAAAAGGAATACACCTGATAAGATAAGAAGAAAATATATATGCACCTATTAGTAACAAATATGTACACTTAATATGAAAAAAATAGGTATATATGAATGAACATGTGTAGAAAATAAACAAGATAGCAGAAGATATGTAACAATCTTTGTATATCTCCTTCTACTCTTAATCATAGGCTTTGTTTAATTGGCCTACTTTGGCGGTGGTTTCCACTAGAGATGTGATGTGATCGAATGAGTTGAGTCTTTTTAACAACTCTATTGAATCAGTGATGAGAACTTGCAGTTTGCAGTTGTGAGTAGGCAATTTTTTCGCAAATGCAACTTGCCTGCTAATGTAAGAATGGCTCAAAAATGGCTCACTCACAACTGCAGCTGTTTAAAAGACTCCATTTCAATGTCACATCACTATTCAAGAAAACAAACCCTGCTGTTGTTGGGCCACATTTCTACTGTGGGGAAATGTAGTTTGTGACGACGCTACCGCACTAATTGATCAATTTAATATCCAAGCTACTGGGAAGCCATTTGATGCGGGAAAAAACAAAGCTTTTGGAAAATGTAAGCTGCTGACATTCATTTTTGTGCTGGAGTTAATGCCCAAACTACGGTGGCCGAGACCCGCCATCTCTGCAAATAAAAGAGTACCTGCAAACAATAAAGAAAAGCTGCAAACAAACAAAAACGCTGCAAACAATAAAGAAACACTGCAAACAAAAAAGGCACGCTCTGCAAATAAGAGTACCTGCAAACAATAAAGAAACACTGCAAACAAAAAAACTCTGCAAACAATAAAGAAACGCTGCAAACAATAAAGAAACGCTGCAAACAATAAAGAAACACTGCAAACAATAGGTACTCTATTATTTGCAGAGGTGGCGGGTCTCAGCTACCGTAGTTTGCAGTGTTTTTTTATTTGTTTGTTTGCAGCGTTTCTTTATTGTTTGCAGGTACTCTTTTATTTGCAGAGCGTGCCTTTTTTGTTTTCAGCGTTTCTTTATTGTTTGCAGCGGGGTTTTTTTGTTTGCAGCGTTTCTTTATTGTTTGCAGGTACTCTTTTATTTGCAGAGGTGGCGGGTCTCGGCCACCGTACCAAACCACCCACATATGCACACAACAAAAGAGGTAAAAGAATTGAGATTTAACACCTGTGTCTGCATAGCCCATTCAGCCTGAATTAAAATGACAGAGGCTAAGCAGGGAGGTGCCAAAGCTAGAGCCAAGAGCATCTTCTGCATCCGGTTTTTGTGCTTTACTAATTGGCTGCTATAAGAAGCATTTAGTCGACGCATCTAACAGTGTATAATTTTGCCTTTTTTTGATGTTGGTTTTAGTGCATGTGAACAACAGCTGGTGACGCAGGCACACCCTCACTTGCTTCTCTGCTGGTGTCTTCCTGTGTTTAACACAAACCTTATTTCAGGACCAATCTGAGGCCACACTGAAAACCCCTCCAGACTTATAGGGGAGGACTGCAGCCAACGAACCGTGGCAGAGTTAACTTCCAGGTTGGCTTGCAGGGAAACAGCCCCGCTGGACTCGAGAGGCTTGCTGAGCCATAACATTATTCACATAAACTCTGCACATTGGAGAACCTGTTAAAGCCAAACTGAATGGACAAACACACTCAGCTCTTATTCATGAGCTCCTATTGGGCTCCTAATAACAGCAATACTCCCTAAGTGGGTACTACATATGGTGGAAAAAATACTGCTCTTTTCGAGAAGCACATGCATGCAGGGTGCACAGAGCTGAGGTGCTGACCTATAGAAACTCAAATCCAGGGATACAAGAACATTTTCTAACCTGCTAAGGTCTGCCTATTATTTAACACTGTATTTTTTTTTAAACTTTGACCACACGTGTGTTTTATAAGACACATATGTGTTTCTATCAAGCATAACTCCTACTTTGTCCCCAATACATTCATAATATTGAAGAAAAAATGTCACCAGGGGGCTCTCAATTAAAACTCTATTTAACCTTAATTTGATCAGAAATGTTCCTACTGAGATGCAAAGATCTCTTTTGCAAGGAAGTCCTGACCAAGACAGGAGAACAAACATTTCACAGAAACAGATTTGAGCAAATAAGATTCAATCAAACATTGTATCACCCTTTGGAGATAAAATAATTGCATGCACAGGTCAGATTCTCCTTAAATCCTCCAAACCAGTGTTTCTCAACCTGGGGTCCGTGGACCTCTAGTGGTCTGTGGTGTAGTTGCAAGGAGTTCTTAAAAATGAAATGAATTAATAATAATAAAAAAAGATCCTTTGACATTTATCAAAATACAATTATTTTAATGAAATGTGACCGAGACCTTAGTCTGCCTAAACTGCAGAGCCTAACAGGACTTTTTTTTCTCTAATTAAATCTGTTTCACAACTGTAATTTATTTATTTCAGTTTGTGTAATACAAACTTAACACTATTTGCATCCTTTTCAAACTATGAGCCACCTACTGTTTTAGCAGGCAGACACCATTCATTTCTTAGTAATAATTTTATTGTGAATCATCTGTAGAAAGGTGTTGTGGGAAAACTCATTAATTTACAAGGTTCAGGTTAGCACTTGAAATTCAAATTCAACCCAAAAAGTTTGAGAACCACTGGTCTACAGAAGAAAACTATAGTTTAGTATGATTCTGCAAGGCAGACCAGTGGGAGATCTCTAGGGGCACAAGTGGATCAGCCCCACCCCCTGCAGTTTAACTAAATTATGATTACTACAACTCCGATTTCCGACGCTCCTGAACGTTACTTCGTTGTCCGAGTGCAGCTGAAGGCACCAAAGCCTTTGGTTTGATCTGTTGATTGGTGCCATGTGTTTGGTTTGGATATACCCTCTGGATTAGTGGGGCATCATGTCATTATTGACAAACAAAAGTACACCTGAGAAGGAGAATTTTAAAAAGGAAGTTAAGGAAGCTTGAAATGGGACAACTTAATTTTAAAACTGTGTTTGGGTTAGTTTGTGGTCCATGGCGATAATGCACCTGAACGGCAGGTGTCACCGACCTTAAAACCAAGAAGAAGAAGAAGAAGAAGAAGAAGAAAAATGCTTGATCTGGAGCTCAGGAAACGTTTGCAGATGTCGGAGAAGACCAACAGCTTTGCACCTCTGCGGTAAGAAGATTATTTTAGTTTGGATTTGATGAAGCAAACACCTAAACAAAACTGCTGTAAAAATCTACCTGCCTTCATCTGCATGGAAAATGTTTTTGTGTTTTCAAGAATTAAGAGAAAGAAATGAGCCATATGTTATATTCCTGGTTTCAATCCATGTTTTAAGTGTGAGGACTTGTGCCTCCAACTGAAAATGTGCTGATTAATGATGTCTTCACAGCTCATGGTGAACATGCCTTTGTTATCTTTAGTTAAACCAGTTAAGTTGGGTTATTCTTAATTATTCAACATTTCAGTGACTTTTCAACTTCTTATATTGAAGTCAAGCATTATTTGACCCTTTGATGCATAAAAACACAAATTATAGCCAAAAAATTCATTGTTTGTGGAGCTGAAATCTTTATTATTAAATTAAACATATATATCTATTTTAATCTAATTTGATACATTATTTTTTTGGCAAACTGATGATCCATATGAGGACATTTTTAAAATCATTGTCTGATTGTATTCAGGTGGTTTTTTAGTGATTAGGTGATTCTGTTGATTAGATAGAGGAATCATAAAAGTATGTATCAAATATTATGCAATAGGAAGGATTAAATAAATATTTTTTTCCTGATATGTTTGACAGACAATGAAATGAAGAGGAGACATACAGAACTTTAGCATTAACTAGAAAGGCTCTCATAGAGCACAGATCTCCACCCAGCAGATGAGTTTAGCCGTAACTTTTCCACAAACCCTGTAAAAGAAACAATCCTGGATCGCCTAATCCTGCACACACATGGAGGTTGATATCCTGTATGAACACAACAACTTTTTGGGAACATCACTGTTGATATTTTGATTTAATATATGAATTATTGAATGTCGTCAGTGGGATTTCCAAAATAATATTCACTGCTTTATTTGTGACGTCAGTCTTGATCAAATCCAGATGAAATTTACATTGATGACACAGGCATATTACCTGTGAAACTGGAAATGAATCTCTTAAAAAATGGCAGAGATGTGATTTCTAAAAATTCCACCCAATGTCAGCTTGTGGGATCTTTGGAAAATTTTGGGAAAAAATACGGCCTCCTTTGCGGAGGTAACAAGAAGTTAGTAGGTCAGAGCAGTGACACTGAAGGTCACTCTGACAGCTACAGAGAGGGCAAAGGTCAGCCCGAATGCAGCCGTGGACCATCATGTGTTGTTGAGCCAACCATCCAGGGTCAGAGCAGCAACCATGACCCTCCAGGTGAAAAAACAGACATGAGAAAAGAGATGCACTCGTATTTAAACCACGTAATATTATATATACTGTTCTGTCATTGTTGGGAGATATGAATGCCTAAATTAGCTTCTCTAATTCTGTGTGGTTTTTAATTGTGTCTTTGTTAAATGTCTGCAATTACTGCCACATTGTAGAATTTTACTTCTTTAGATTAAGAGGTATACACTGTTTCAATTCATACCTTTAGATGCACCGGTAGAGTAGCCGGATTCTTCCGACCCTGATGACTGTTCAGAATCAGACGGCTGCAGCAGCAGACACACCAGCCCTGTACTCGAAGGTAAGAGGCTAATAACTGTAGAAAATTAAAGTTTCAACTGATTTCATCATTTGGTAAAATGAATTCTGCCTCCATTTGGCATCTCTGTGGCATCAAACTCCTAGAACAGCTGTTGAAGCCATTTCAAATTTACTTGAAGGTTTTATATTAAAACAAATTAAAATTTGGTTTAGATGGCTAATTGTAAGGATCAAATTCATGTCAATATGTTGATTTAAAAATGAGGTAATGGGCTGTTTATGTCAATCAATCAATCCTTGTATAGTGCCAATTCATTACAAGTGTTAATTCAAGACACTTTCCAGTTGAGCAGGCTGAAGACAAACTCTTACATGAATGTATACACATATATGCATAGAGGAATACACATATATAAAATACACATATACAAAATCCAACATGAATCCATCATGGTGGCAAGAAAAAAAGTCTCTGTTTAGCCCTAGGAAATCTTGAATGTGAGTGAAAGAAGGGAGGTGGGCAGAAACAAGTGGACTAAAGTAAGAACTAAAGCTAGTGACAGATCCATGGGCCAATTAGACCTGTCTCATCATATTTATCCCTGCCAAACACAAATGTATTAGAGGTTAGCCCCTTGAGTTACATGTTTTTAGGAGGGCCCTCATGTTTGTATGAATGTATTAATAGTTTTTATAGAAGTGAAAAGAGTAATGAATCTAATATTTACAATAACATCTATAATGATAGTAAGGTAGAGATGACTGATGTTAAATAATACAGCAGCATCAAAATGAGAAGTTAGAAGTAATATATTTTCTGCTGAGGAGACAGAAGCAGAGACAAAGGACTGAGAATAGAATTAATGATAGTGACAAAGCCATGGACGCCCAGACCATAAATCTGTCCCCACTAGGGCTGCAGCTATCTATTCTTTTTGTAATCGATTACTCTATCAAATCTTTGTCGAGTAATCGGATAACAGTTACATTGCGCTCACTGCATTTTTTTTTTTTTTTTACATTGAATCTCTACACATTATTATTAGTAGTAACACACAAAACAGAAAAGCCAGGTCACTTAAATTAACAACTTATTTTCTTATTTTGAACATTCTGAGTAAAAATGGGATCTCAAAATCAAAATCTATACTTTTATTTTTACTCTGGGCCATATCTTGATTTTTTTCAGTATTTTTTTTAAGTTTGGTTATTTTGATTTTATTTGTATTCATGCTTGTCTCTTTTTGCTAAATTATTGTCTTTACTACTTTACCATAATGATGATCTTATTTTGCTTACTTTATTTCTCGGACCAAATAATATCATACTTACTGGGGGACTCCACTGGATGCGTATACAGTCCTTCTCTGCTCTGCTCCGTCATCTGACGCGCGTCAACTCCCACTGGATCCGTCTGCATTGCGGCTCCGCCTTGCAGAGGGTCAACAAGCTCATAAAGTATTTTGTGGTTTTGCACCTCCAAAATCAAAAGCTCCTCATCCATGGTGAAGTGGGGTGAGACTGAACTTTTGACACCAGGTCTGTCTCCGCCCTAAATGACGTTTTCCAGGTACAGTACTTTTCCGTTGTTGACACGGTTTATTTTATTTTGAAACATCTACGGATGTTTTATTTTGTGTTTGTGCTCAACTTCCTGTCCTGCACGATATTCTGTGTGCTAAATTGCTGCGCCGTGGTCCGGCATCCGGCAAAAATAGAAGCTCTGCGTATCTGCTCCGTCTGCCGGAGGCCGGCAGAGCAGATACGCAGCCGTGCCGGAGCCGTGCTGCAGCTGGTGGAAGTACACGCATTGCTTATAATGGAAACGGATCGGCTCCGCTGCCGCAGCGGAGCGGAGACGGACCGGATACGCATGCAGTGGAATTTGGGCTTTAGATACTAAGATAATTTAACTAGCTAATGTACATTTCTATAACATATGAAAGCATTCCCTACACCTGCTTCCTCTACTCACTGTCAGTGTTTCCTGTTCTACTCTCTGCAATCAAATTAAATGTAAAGTTATTGGATGTGAAAAGTATGTGAACAAAATACACATGATTCTGGGCAAGTAGCCTCCGCATTGATTTACGTTCTGAACCAGCCTTTACACAGAGCCATAATCAAAGTAGGTTATTTACTAGCCCATATCTCAGTTATTGATCACATTAGCTGCTTCTGTTGATGTATCATGAGTGTCATCCTGTTGTGTCGCTCTGAGGACTTGACGCACAGACCGGATGTTTACTGTTGACGTGCTGCAGCAGTGACGACGTGCTATCATGCTAAGCTACGTGCTAAGCTAACTCCGTTTGACATCAGACACACTGCACTGTGTTTTGTTTTCGTCCCTTCTTGTAGTGACCACACACTTGCGACACTCTCCATTTCTTCTGTGGACTCTCTCCTTTCTGTCCCTCTCTTTTCTCTTCCTTTTTTGTCACACAGCAGCGGAGGTAGCAGGCGCGTTGTGCCACAGTAATGACCGTCCGTGTCAAACACCATGCACTGTATAGTAGTCCAGATACATATTTTGTATGTATAATTATATATTGGACGAGGCTTCAAGGCACAAAATTTGCCTTGAGGATATTTTGTAATCGAATAATCGCAATTATACGAGGAATCGTTTCAGCCCTAGTCCCCACCACGTTTGCCTCTGTTGAGTACAAATTTATTAAAGACAAGCCTCTAGAGATGCGGCTTCTCATTTTCAAGAGGGACCTCACCTCTATATTGTGTGAAAAACGGTTATTATGGATGTTTAACCCAGCATGGACATGGTGATGTGAATTCATAGATTCATCTTTACCTGTCTGGAAAATGTTTGGATATGGGTGGAGTTTTATACATACAGGTCAGCCAGCACAGGTGTGCATGTCAGGTTAAACCTGAATTGGTGTCTTTATCCTTGCTGCAGTTTTATTGTCATTGAAATACATATTCATTTATACTGTCAGTTGTATGTTATGGCTGGTGGCAATTTGCCTTGTACAGTACCATCAGACCAAACAGCTGATGTCCATTGGCTTTGTCCAACATTTCCTACAGTCTATGATCAGGCCTCACAAATATGGAGCAGGAGAGATGTGGGGGGTAAAGTTATGCATTACAGAAGAAGCTTTGATGACAGAACCTGCAGCTGATGGGGATGAATAATCATCCATCTATAGTTAGCAGAACAAAGCAGGAATGAGATTCAGAGAAATGCTAATTCCAGCAGTAATTATGCTTTAACAGCAACAATGAAAAATATTGTTTATTATGACAGATGGAATAAACTCAGATCAAATCAACTCTATAAATCAATGCTTTTCTTTATGCCTGATTGAAATACACACTTTAAGATGAGTTTTATAGCATCAAAATAGGTTATCTATAAATGCTATTCCTTAGCTTTGCGGTCGGGTCGGACAGGGCTGGACTGGCCTGGATGCTCAACTTCAGGAACAAGACAATTAAAACTAGAGCAGATTTATATTATTCGGACACGTCTTAGAGCACCGGGCTGTAAGTAGCGATATATAGCCGGCTACAAAACTACAATCGTAATCCAAAAATTGCTTGTTGTCACACATCAAAAACTACCGCTACGTAACTAGAAGGAGATACATTACCTCATCGCTTTGCATCCTGTAAGTTATTAAAAAAAGAAGTTGTAAAGCAATGCAGAGTTCTGAGGAAGGTCCGAGCTGCATTCATTAGCATCACAACAAACACACGCTTTGGCTTGGGTCATGTCTTTTGGTGCGTTCCAGTTGTAGTCAGAAGTAGGAATTTCCGAGTTCCGAGTAGGAAACTGAAACTGGAATTTCCTACTGGGAATTTGGTGAAACCTCGCCACCCTCGAGTTGACAATCGAAGATGGATGCCCCCAGTGTGAACAGTTATTTAGCTCCTGTAATAATCAATTTATTTGCACTTCTGACTGGGGTGTGTCGCTCTAGATCAGCTGTATACATAGTATTGTTAGACTTATATTTACAAAAATGCTGCCATAGTGATAATCACATTCTTCATGTGATATTTGTGAACAACAACGCAGGGCGTGCTAACAACAGCTAACAATAGCCTGGTAGATCGGCATGTTTTTTTCCGACTTCAACTGGAACGCCGATAAGTGGGAGATGATGTCACTCCCAGTTCCGAGGTTACTGGAACGCAGCATTAAGACAGTCGGCGCGGGTGCTCATGGGTAGCAGAGTCTTTATGTCTTTATGTCGCCGGGGAATAGATTCTCCTCATAGCACCTTTAATACAATGTCTAAAGATGACAAGAATAAAAACATGAATAAATGCTGAATTGTAACAGATAAGAGACTGGTAGCAATAAATAAGCTGAAAAAAATAAAAACATTACATATCAATTGCAGGAAAATAATTACTTCAACTATTTGTTATGGAGATATATGGATGTTGGGAGAAAAAAGGGCTTATAGTGGTTTGTTTTATGTTTGCTTGCTCTGTATCGTCTCCCAAGGCAGGAGTTCATATTCCAGAAAAAGAATATGAGTAGAAGAAGAAGCTCTATATTGCATGCTCCTCTATGTTTCAGTAGCATCCTGAAGGCAGCTTGACGGCTCAGAGCGATGTTTTGCATAGCCAGGGGTTTGATATAAGGTTGATGTTTGTCAGAGGCTCGTCATACACCCTGATGGAGATCCAGAGTGACGGGCGTCTTGGAAAACCAAAAATCTGATGTGAACTGTCACTGCACATTACAGGAGGTGCAGTCTGGACCTGGTTCAGGGATGTCTGTTGGCCTCAAATGCCTTAAAATTAGACTTTAACTGTTATTGTTAAACCTCATATACAAAAAACAAGTGCATTTAGAGAGGATGTTTTTTTTTCTAGTTGGATTAATGACTCCAAGTATCTCTTAGCCACCTGTTCAGAGGAAACATCTGTGTGCATACCATTATCAGATGTCATTTAGCTGATTTTAGACATTTCTTATTGTAGCTTGATGGTTATTGTGGTGTTTAAATTGAGGGCACATTGTCAGTGTTTGTGAGTTAATGACAATTACAGATGTTTATGAAGCACATTACACCTCTACTAGAAATGGAGTTGATTCTAAGAGTACGATCTGCAGCTCCTCACATGGATTTATTGCTCTAAATGACCAGTTTGTGAACATAAACACAAATTGGTACCTGTTGCCTGGAAAATTACTTTGAGAAAAAGATGTGATGTTTTTGCTTCTTAGTCGCTCAACTCTAGAAAAAAAGCCAAACTGACGTTATTCATAATACACACGTTTTTCCAAAGAAACAGCTTTAAGTCTTGTGAGCTAAATGATAATTACAGGGGAACACAAGATGATATAAATCATGGGCTGAGCTTGTTTGGTCTAACAATAGCGTGGCATTAGAATGTGCAGAATATTGAGTTTTTAAAACATACATGTAAATGCAAAGAGGATAAAGATTGAGATTATGCTGTTTATGTCAGTGCAGTTTCTGTTGATGTTGATTCTGAAACATATGAATGTTACTGCTCAGCAGGAAGCTTGATTATGAGCCATTAACAGTTAAATGCTTTTTGACCACAAGAATATCAATTTAGAATGTTCATGCTAAGTGGAAATTATTATTCTACTTATCTTAATTAAGGGTCACTTTCATGATATCATTATTTCTTTTCACAAATGAGTTGTTATTTGTGGCATTTGTCATGTACATATTGGCGTTGTGCTTCTGTCAATGAAAGTGCATGTGTGACATTTAAAGGTAGCATTTTAGTCCATAGGGTTTAGACTCGGAGATGACTTGGCATTAGGCTGTTTCTTAAAATATATATAAAGATAAATTACATATCTAAAAAATCCTGGACTATGAACTTACTTGTAACCTTACGCTGCAGCTGGATCAGCCTGATTCAAAGTGGCACAGCCCAATCAGAGTCCTTTAAAACAGGAAGAGGAGGGAGGTATGAGCGAGACGACAGCAGAAAGTGGCTGCATGTAAAGACGTTAGCATAGATGTTAACAGCTTCAGTGGCAGTTTTATCAGATCTGGACTGCATTTCTCTTTTACATGGAAAAAAAGCAGCCCTATAAACTTCCCTGTAAAGGGTGTTTGCAGGGCATTAAAAATCATTTTAGGCACTAAATTGAGTTTGCAAAAATAAAGATCTTAAATGGCACTAAAAATCATTAAATTTGATTTTTGGTGGCATTGAAAATACTTTCAAAAAATGTTTAATAATATATGGTAATTGTTGTACAGTAATACATAATTATAAACTGATTTGACAGATATGTACGTCCATTCAAACATGTAAAATAAGTTCTCTATCAGCTCCATAAGTTCTGATGTTTTATTGGGGCCATTTTCCTATTAAAAATAATCTTTTACAAAGAAAAAACAAGCTTGTGTCATTTTCTCTTCACTCCACAATCATGACATAACAAATTTTACAGTACAGCATTACAACGGCATATTAAAGCATTCAATTTGACTGACTAATTTCTGCAGAAACCCTGTTGTAGTTAGGATATCTTGTCTCCACTTCAGACATGCTTTGGCAAAATTTAACTTTAAAAGCTGTCTTTCGTTCTGTTGCGCACCTAGAGGAAGCTGCAGTGCCTGGGAGAACTCACACATGCACAAGGAGAACATTCCAACTCCGGAAGATGAAAGCTTGATTCCCAGGCTTTCTAGAATTCTTTGTAATCATGAAAATGCTGAATTTTGAAAAAGCATTGCCTCAAATAAGCTTGGCATTTGACTTGATTCTTCTTTATTAAATCTGTCTGCAAAGTCAGTTGATCAGTAAAACAGACTTGCATGATTAAAGCTGCATGATGCCATAACAAAAAAAGAGTTTGAGAGTCTTTTTGGCATTAAAAATCATTAAATTTGATTTTCGGTGGCATAGAAAATACTTTGGAAAAATGTGTAATAATATATGGTAATTGTTTTACAATAATACATAATTACAAACTGATTTGACAGATAAATTGCACATACATATACATCCATGTAAACATGTAAAAGTAAGTTCTCTCTCAGCTCCATAAGTTCTGATATGTTTTGTTGGGGCAATTTTTATTTTAAAAATAATATTTACAAAGAATAAAACAAGCCTGTATCATTCTTCTTGAGTCCACAATCATGACATTACAGATTTTACAGTACAGCATTACAACGGCATATTAAAGCATTCAATTTGACTGACTAATTTCTGCAGAAACCCTGTTGTAGATTAGGGATGTAACGGTTACCGGTAAAATGGTAAACCGCAATAAAATTTCCCACTATAATTGTTACCGTGTCCAATTAAAATTACCGTGTCCAATTAAAATTACCGTTTTATCGTGCTTGATCACCACACTGCCTCAGTAACGCACGGTGATGCTACTCTTTGCCTGGAAAAGCCGGAACTATGTATCTGTCCTCGATTAAGGAGCCTCACGCGAGGTGCACATGCGCAGTTTGCATTGTTTGGCCTCTGAGTCTGACACATTTATTGACAAAAAAGACAAAAGAACTGTTATGAATATAACAATAAAGGGGTTAAATGATTTCAATTCTGTGTAAAAGTACTTTTAGAACATTTTGAGCAAACTGCAACAATACCGCGGTAATAATGATAACCGTGATAATTTTGGTTACAATAACCGTGATACAAAATTTCCATATCGTTACATCCTTATTGTAGATAGGATATTTTCTCTCCACTTCAGACATGCTTTGGCAAAATGTGACTTTAAAAACTGTCTTTCGTTCTGTCGCGCACCTGGTCACCTATGATATAATCTGATTGTCCTGTCATGAATGTGATTGAGGGAATGATCGTTCAATCACCTGCTGGATATGCTTCTGAAAGTTTGCGCCCCACAAACACTTGCACTTACCAATTGACTTGGAGGAAGCTTCCAGGCTTTCTATAATTCTTTGTAATCATGAAAATGCTGAATTTTGAAAAAGCATGGCTTCAAATAAGCTTGGCATTTGACTTGATTCTTCTTTTTTAAATCTGTTTCCAAATTGACTCAAAGTCAGACGATCAGTAAAACAGACTTGCACGATTAAAGCTGCATGATGCTATAACAAAAAAGGAGTTTGAGGGTCTTTTTGTGTTGCTTCTCATGGGCTGCGGTTTGCTTTTCAGCTTTGCCACAGTTTGAGATTCTGTTAAATCTCTTTGTCATTGTGTTGAGTTATCAAATGTCAAAAGCTATGCAAAGGCCATTGCACAAATTCAAAGGTGTTTCAATCCTGTGATATGCTGGATAAGAAGCAAAGACAGGGTTACAGGCTCTTATCAGGTGACAATGCAAATTTAATAGAACTTCAGTTCTCAAAAATTGCCCAAAAATCTCTTCAAGCATAGAAACAGGTGTGAGCTGGAAGTGAACAAAGAAAAGAAACATGCAAATGGACAAGCTGTGAGGATAACACTTTCAAAAATAAACAAAGAGGCTCTCAAACCAAAAATATCTCAACCCCAAACACAGTAAATATCAGCGTGGCAGCTCTGGCCTGTGGGCAAAACCTCCCATCCAGCTGGACGCTCAGATCTGGCCCGGACTGCACGGGCACACCATGAAAATCTATTATCCTCTATTTTCCAAATTACACCGCTTTTACAGTAGAAAAGTGATCAACATTAGTTCTCATTAACTCATAATTGCATTTGTACACTGTCCATGCATGAATAATAAAAGCAGGGGGAGACTCTCTGAGAGGAGCGTGCTGGTTTTAGATGGAGATATGCTGCCCCCTTTAGTCAGAAGGACCACATTACACATGCAGCCCCTCTTCGTGGGAGTGCTGCCATGTTTGAAGGGCTCCATCTAAATGCTGTGATGGTTTCTATCTCTAGATGGCAGCAGATACCGTACATATGTGGCTCTCTCTGACGCATGTTTGGTTCTGTCTGCCTGTATGTTGTTCTTTGTGAGAATGATAACTTAGATCCTTCCATCTGTTAGTTTTATTTCAAACTTCAGGAGGTTTTGGAAATACTGTGGGCCTGCAGAGCCACACATGCCGAAAATATGAGTTTACAGCAAATCCAACAGGAGATACAATATTATTAAGGGATGCTAAATAAAGCATCAGTGAGAGGTGTTTCTCTCAACCTACTTTGTGGTGCAGCAGCATATTATTGTTTTTGTGTTGAGCTGCAATATTTGATTTATTATTTAAAGCTTTAACTATTTATACCTTATGACAGCTTGTCTTTTTGGAAGCAGATCCTGTTCATGGCTACAAGTTCTGCTTTGTTTTTTTTTTATCACATAAATAGGTGTAAGCTCTCTTTTAATGTAAAAAAGGAGGCTTCATCTCTGCTTGTTCTTGATTATGGAGCTGTGTTGTGCATTTATGAATCTTCTGAGAGAGAGAATCTTCATGGTTCTCTTATCACAGCCTGTGGATATCTAACTCATCTCTGCACCTTCTATTCTAAAGTGTGGTGGGCTTATTTGACCATTTGCCAACTTGCACACTCGTCTATTTTTATTTAAAAGGCCGGTCTGGAAAAGAGCACGGACTACATTTACTCTCTTTTCTCCACAAGGTTAGAATGAACAACCTTTGGTCACCGAATGTCGAGTAGCTTGTTGGTCCCAAAGTTTGAACTGAATGGGGAATGAAAGGTTTTGTGTCTCTGCACCTGTTGCCAACAATTTGCAGATTGATTATGTTACCTAAAAGTTTTACCCAAGTGATTTAAATCCTTGGGTAAAAATTTTAAATCCTGGCTTTCAGTGTGTTTTCATTGATGACTTATCATTGATGCTATTATTAACTATGTTTTAAAGAATCTGCATAAAATAAAGCTTAAAGAGACTGTGGGGAGTTTCTAAGTAATAACAATAAAGTCTCATTTTGATATATGTCTGATTGAAATACACACTTGAAGATGAGTTTTATAGCATCAAAACAGGTTATTTATAAATGCTATTCCTTAGCCTCCTGGTCGGGTCGGACAGGGCTGGACTGGCCTGGATACTCAACTTTGGGAACAAGACAATTAAAACTAGAACAAATTTATATTATTTTATTATTTATATTACACGTCTTAGAGCACCAGGCTGTAAGTAGCAATATATAGCCGGCTACAACTATGATAATAAGTTTTCCAAAACTTGCTTGTTGTCATGCATCAAGAACTACCACTACGTGACTAGAAAGAGATACATTACCTCGTCGCTTTGCATCCTGTAAGTTGTTGAAAAAAGACGTTGTAAAGCAATGCAGAGTTCTGAGGAAGGTCCAAGCTGCATTTACCACAAGAAACGCACGCTTTGGCTTCAGTCACGTCTTTGGTGCATTCTAGTTGTAGTCAGAAGTAGGAATTTCTGGGTTCCGAGTAGGAAACTGCAACTGGAACGCCCCCCGAAGTCTGAATTTCCTACTGAGAACTCGGTGAAACCTCGCCACCCCCGAGTTGACAATGGAAGATGGATGCCCCCAGTGTGAACAGTTATTTAGCTCCTGTAATAATCAATTTATTTGCACTTCTGACTGGGGTGTGTCACTCTAGATCAGCTGTATACATAGTATTGTTAGACTTATATTTACAAAAATGCTGCCATAGTGATAATCACATTCTTCATGTGATATTTGTGAACAACAATGCAGGGCGTGCTAACAACAGCTAACAATAGTCTGGTAGATCGGCATGTTTTTTTCCGACTTAAACTGGAACGCTGATAAGTCGGAGATGATGTCACTCCCAGTTCCGAGGTTACTGGAACGCAGCATTCAGACAGTCGGCGCGCGTGCTCATGGGTAGCAGAGTCTTTATTTTGCCGGTAATAGATTCTCCTCATAGCACCTTTAAATAAAGAATAAATATAAAGTATAATATTGATTAGATTTATGGATTTACAGAACCAGATGAATATTTTGTTATAAAACGTAATGATAGTGTGGAAATTTTTCAATCAGGTGAACTTTTCATGCATGCAGCCATTATAATGATAGGTGTGTTAATAGGAGTATGCAGAAGTCGCCTGTACGTAGAACATTTATGCCCTTACATCAGTGATACATGTTAAAAAGCGTTTCGACAAACAGTTGAGAGGAGCACTGCAGCACTCAGAAGTGAATGTGAAGCAGCTTCACTGTGTTCATGAACTGTGACATGTGAACTGAGACAGAAAGCTGCAGAGTTTTAGCTGTTTGAGAGCGGATGATCTACAAAACTTTGCCGATGTTCTGTAGGATCAATTTTTCCAAATATCCAGATGCACATTCGAGTTTGTGTTACTCTCCTTACAACAAAACAAACTTCTCCTGCAGCAGGATTGTTTTTATCCATCCTGTCTAGTCTACCTTTTCCAGTTTTGTGCTGATCACAAAGGATGATGCCCACTTGCTCTCACTGAATTACTCTGATTACTTACTGCTGCGTTCACACTTCAGCTCACCAAGACTTCACACAAATGTTAACAGGGTTAGAGGCTCTTCAAACAATTTTAATTTAGGATTTGTTTTATTTTCCTGACTCGAGTGAATCTTTTGAATGACTTGATTCAAACTGTCACAATTGGCCTCAGAATGATTCTTGTGGTTCTTCTGGTTTACCCTGATGAGGCCGAGGTGATGTGCCGTCACTCCTCTGGCACTCAAACACTGAACCATCAGTGGAACCAAAAGCCTTCTTTGTTCTAGCTGATGGTTAAAGTTTGTTGGAGCATTACAATGACATCTGGCAACGGCACCTTATGTCTGCAGCGGCAGCGTCATGGATGAGCTGCAGCAGTCTGTATGTGTTGCGTAAATCATGTGAAGAGAATGAAATCTTTATGACGAGGGGGGCTGTGTACCGCTGGACAGTGCATCCTCTCTTTCTGCAGTTATGTAATGAATATGCATATGGCTGGGTCTGTGTGTGTGTGTTTGTGTGTGTATGTGTGGTTGTATGTGAGCTTAGTCAGACTCCTCCAGATCTCTGCCTCCGCAGATTAATATCTGCAGTCCACAAAGGAGCCCTGTGTGCCCTGCAGGACAGACTTTCAGGACAATGAATCCACTGTCTGACAACACCATCACCCACTCAAGCTAACTGATACCAAGCCCTTAGTCCTGAGATTAGAGGACGCTCAGTCTTCCTGCTCTAAAGGTGATAATTGAATGACAGAGCCATGCTCCGAGCTTCCTCAGAGCTCCTCACCGACTCATTCATCTTAACTGTAGGACTCTGAATTAGACGAGCAGAGCTTCAGCACTTTCTCTGGCCTGCTACTTTCAAATTCATGGATGAAGAAAGATCAATTATAGACTGATTTTAATTAGGGGAGACTCCATTTAAAGGGGGCTTTTGTTGTATAATTGTAGAAAAGTTTCTCTCTGCAGGCTCTTAGTCATCCAGGTCATGGTTATCCAACACTGATCCAAGTGGCAGCTGGACTGATTCAGATTCTTGGAGATGTTTCTCCTCCTCTCCAAAAGGTTTCTTCCGTTTTAAGAGTTCACTTTGAGAAGATTTAAATATAAAGCCTCTGTGGAGGTGTTGTTAGCAGAGTCGTTGATTTGACATATCCTGGATTGTTTGGTTGACATGTTGTTTGGTCCTTTTCTCTTGGGAGATGTTGTTTGGATTTTTATGAAATGAATCCATAACTGCCTCATATACTCTAGAAAAGTTTGAAAATGCTATGTTGTTGATCTTTTCTCCCCCTCCACCAACTGGCCTTGTATTTTATATCTTTGGAAATCCTGATTAGTCACCTTTACAACAAGGTACAACTCACAAGGATCGTGCTCTCTGGCTGCACAGCTAAAGCGGGTACACACTTGAAGGTTATCAGGCTGTTTTTGTCCCCACTTTACCCCCATCCCGACCAAGGATGGCAAACACCAAATTATCGTCTCTCATATAAGACTATCCACTAAAATGATCCTGTGGTCTGAGGTGTGTTAAAATTGAATTTGGATTACCTCACCCAATTTGATCACAGTCCTGGAGAGTAAGCTGTGTATACTGCTTACCTTTTTCTGTAAATCTGTGCATTGAGATATATTGTGCTAGTGATGCAATGTAGCATAATGTCTTGAAATGTGAGCCCTGTTTTTTGTTTTGTTTTATTTGTTCTGCGCTGATAATTGTAAATATTAAAGTTGTTTAATATTCACAACCAAAAATCTTCATATGTGTGGGGAAAGCTAACAGCTCTCGAGTCATGACTCTGTGAATTGTGACATGAATGTAGCCAATCAAGAAGCAGGATGTTTTCCATAGCCTTTTTTTTAAGTTCAGGATTTGTCCATTAAAAATAGTCCCTAAACCACCATCATTCTCTCTTCTCGTATGTCCCCTACCATGTTACATGTTGTGCTTTCAGCTTGTTGTTATGTTTCTTCTTCAATTTTGTCAGATCACGTTTGATCCCTCAAGATTTCTGTCTTGAAGGACTAGATTCTAGATCGATGGTGGGACAGTATGGTTCTGTGTGTGGTGTGCTGTGTTGAGATTATTGGAGCACAACACCACACACTGTATGATCAAAACTGTTCAGTACCTGCTTTTTTATCTTCATGTGTGGGCTCTTTCACAGATAAGTCAGCGCTTCAGATTCAGAAAATTCTTACATGTAGACCCTATATCAGCCTGTGGGAGAGCCCCCAAAAGTGCTAAAATCCCCTTTTCCTTGTAGAAACCTATGGATCCTCGATGAAACAAGGGAGGGATGGGTCTTCTTGGGTGTTTTCCTGCAAGGATGTCCACTTCATGGTCTGTCTGTGACTTCACTAGTCTGACCTTGATTCCAATTTGGAAATGATACCAGGGCTAACTCCAAATAATGCTGCCACTCTGCAAACCAAAACATCAGCTTTCAGTTGCAGGGGATTTTTGCATGCAGAGTCACAGCCATATATCAACAACACCCTCGGCTTCTCTGGGCCAAGCTCATCTGAGATGAACTGAGGCAAAGTGGAAAAGTCTGCTGTGGTCTGAGTCTACATTTCAGACTGTTTTTGGACATCATGGACGTTAGGGCTGGGTATTTCCAGCAACTTGATACGTATGCCGATACTAAGGCCACAATACGATACGTATCCCGATACACGTAAACTGTGAACATGGACTATGCTTTAAACAAATTTCTTGAAAAGTTTAGTTTTTCTTATAAGAAGAAAAAGAACAAGGATGAGTTTTAAGTGGTTCTTCAACTCGAGAGACATAAATTCAGATCCTCAAAGATGGTAGACCTAAGATCAATTTTAGAACATATGCTTCATTACGTAGCTCGTCTTCTACCTTGAACTGTGCCACTGTTAACATTACCCAAAGTGTATTTACAACAAATGTCAAAATATTTAGGCTGTATTGATTCTGTAGAATCAGTATCGATACACGTATCCCGAAGGACTGTGTGTCGATATTTTGCTGTATCGATATTTTGAGCACAGGCCTAATGGACGTGTTGTCCTCCAGGCTAAAGAGGAAAAGGACCATCCAGACTGTTATCAGAGCATAGGTCAAAAGAAAGCATCTATGATGGTAGGGGGATGGTAGGTGTGTAAGTGCTCATGGCATGGGTAACTTGCACATCTGTGAGCTCACTATTAATGCTGAAAGGTACAGGGTTTGGAGCAATGCTCTGCCATTCTTCAGGGACACCCCTGCTCTTTTTAGTAAGAAGACACATTCTGCAGAGTGCATGTGCTAGACTGGCCTGCCCACAGTCAAAACCTGTCTCCTGTTGAAAATGTGTGGTACATTATGAAGAGTAAAATACAGCAACAGAGATCACGGACTGCTGAGCAACTTAAGTTGTACATAAAGCAAGAAAGGGGAACAATTAAACAGTTCAACAATTACTGTCAATGCTGAGTGTTTCCAAAAGTGCAGTGGTAAACATGAAACTGTCCCAGCTTTCCTGGAATTTGTTGGAGAGATTAAATTCAAGGTGTGTAAATATTTGCAACAAAACCAAGGAGATTTATTAATTTGAACATTTAATATTGTGAATTGATAGTCTATTGAATTGTATAGTCCAGAAAGGATTGTAAAGGGTTTGTTATTCACACATAAAATACAGCAGAATGCAGAAGATGGCCAAACAAGTAGAATTAAAATGCAGCGTTTTCCAGGCCATGATGCTGCATTTCAACACCTCAGTAGGCTTGTGTTTGACTTTCTTCCGCCTGATTTGATCTGTTATAGATTATGTAACAAACACGGGCAGAGTCAGACAGAGGGAGCGGGTCTTCTTAAAACGACAAAGCCACCCAGTCATCGTAGCCCCCCCACCCTCCCTTGTTCCTCTCATTAGTCACATTCATATGCACAGAACAGAGGATTCATCCCCCTCTGAGCGTAACTGACCTCGGCCTGACCTGGAAGCGCATGTTCGTAGCTGTACAGTATGTGGCCTTCTGTTACAGTCGTGGAGGAGGGAAGAGGAGCTATTTTAAAACCTCCTACAGTGGAGGAGGCTCACATGTATCCTCCCCGGGAAATGTGCTGACAGTTCGTCCAGCAAAGACACATTAAGTGAGAAGCACTGCTGATAGATGGGTTGAAGATTTGGTAAGCAATTTTAGTGTCGTGCATGTGTGTATTTACACGTAGGCGTGAGCTCCAGAGAGCATGCCTGTGTGGTCATGGCTGTAGCTGGTTCGAGAGGATGAGAGGAGGCAGGAGGAAGAGGGGGAGACAAACAGTGGAGAGACAGAGAAAGAGCGAAAGAACAACACAAAACAACTCCAGGCAGCCTGCTGGGTAATGAAACCAGTGTTTGAAGTTTTATGGGGTTGTACATGTTTTTTTAAAAATGTCTGAACACTCGATCCACAGCTTGAAACACAGAACAGAAAGGGATTAAGTTTAAAAACTTGAACAGAATGCAACCAATAATGCAATCATTACGTGTGACTGAACTTAAAACATAAAACTAAAGAGAAGAAGGCAAAATTATAAAAGTTATTCTGGGAGATCAGAGCGAATAAAAGCAAATTCTCAGAACTACAAATGGACAGCATATGGAGTGGGAGGCTCTCATTTGCTTGTATTTTTTAAAGCAATATTTATAATTTATTAAGCTGAAGAGGATATTTGAAATATCAAGCTATATGAATATCACTGTAATTAAAACAGCCATGTGTGGATCCATATTAAATCAAATTAAAATAAAGATAAAAATAATAGAAATACTGGAGATGCTCCAGTTAGATACTTGATCCATTTTCAAAGGTGGAGACATCAGAAAAAATGCCTACTTGGCATGGCTAATAAAAATGAAACTAAACCTGTCGTACAATTTTATTTAACATAAACATTATTTGAAGGTGCTATGAGGAGAATCCATTTCTGCCGACATCAAGACTCTGCTACCCATGAGCACGCGCGGCGACTGTCGTAAAGACGTGACCCAAGCCAAAGCGTGCGTTTGTTGTGATGCTAATGAATACAGCTCGGACCTTCCTCAGAACTCTGCATTGCTTTACAACTTCTTTTTTCAACAACTCACAGGATGCAAAGCGACGAGGTAATGTATCTCTTTCTAGTTACGTAGCGGTAGTTTTTGATGTGTGATAACAAGCAATTTTTGGAAAACTTAGTATTGTAGTTTTGTAGCCGGCTATGTATCGCTACTTACAGCCCGGTGCTCTGAGACACATCCGAATAATATAAATGTGCTCTAGTTTTAATTGTCTTGTTCCCAAAGTTGAGTATCCAGGCCAGTCCAGCCCTGTCCGACCCGACCACGAAGCTAAGGAATAGCATTTATAGATAACCTATTTTGATGCTCTAAAACTCATCTTAAAGTGTGTATTTCCATCAGACATATATCTAAAAGTGAGACTTTTTTGTAATTACTTAGAAACTCCTCATAGCATCTTTAATGTCTTTCTCCTTAAACACACTGCTGCATTCTGGACCTCCACTAATCAAAGCAGTGCAGTCGATCTCCTATGTAAACCTTGTTTCTGGGAGTATTACCAACACTCGGGCACTTGGGAATAGCACACAGAGGAGCACTGGAAAAAAACAAAATGAAAAAAAAATGAAAAAAATGAAACTGCTTCAACAAGAGTGCAGTGTGAGGGGATGTGCTGTCTTGGTAAGGATTGAATTTTTGCACACTTTTTCCTCTGCTCAGGAGGTTATGTTTTTGTGTTTTATGTTTGTTTGCTTGTTTGTTTGTTTGCAAGATTACTCAGAAACTACTGGATGGATTTTGCTGAAATTTTCAGAAGGTGTTGGTAATGGCCCAACTAAAAAATCCTAACATTTTGGTGGTAATTGTACGGAGCCCCTAAGGTGCCACGGAGAAAAAAATATAAAATCGTGTGCATGAGATATATTAAAACGTGCGCTCGAAATGCTTATCCGTGCTCACGTTCTAGCTACAATGTTTGCACAAGATTCTAAAAACGTGCACATGATATATTAAAACGTGCACACGAATAAGTGTTTCGTACGCTCATTTTATAAGGTAGTGATAAATAGCCTAAGGGACTGTACATACCCTGCACTCCTACATTCACGGACACATCTAATGTTGGCTGGTTACTGGGATGCTTCAATCGAGCCCGGCTGTCTTCTTCTTCTAGATTTGTAAGGGCAGCTGACGAGTCAACAATATATTATGGGGCATTAGCGCCATCTACTGATGAGCCCGGCTGTCTATTGCCGATCCCCTTTATAATTAAATCAAGTGCATGTTTTATCTTAAATGTGTGCTTGTTTTAATATATCATGCGCACATTTTAGTATATCAAGCGCTAGTTTTAGTATCTCGTACACATGGTTTACATATTTTTTTTCTCCGTGGCACCTTATTAGCAAATAATCATATTTACTCAATAACTGTCCAACTAATGATAATATCAGCATGATTCTAAGAGCTAGGTGTGGGGTTTTTAGGATCAAGGAATCATAGTATGATGGTGACTTTGCCATGGACTATTGCTTATAGATGTACCGGCAATATGTGAGCAACCTTGATGGAGGTCTGCGCTCCCTGAGGGCTTTACAGTTGATATTTATGGAGAGAGAGAGCTGTGACAGCAGAGAGATGTTGTGTGGAAGCTGTGGCTGCACTCGCCGGTGAATCAAATGCATCCGATGAAAAGGCTTCTAGAGTAAAAGGTGTTAGTTATGTGCCTGAGCACCTCTACACGTGGGCTTAGTCTGATACTGTGGGTGCTCTTAATAATGAGCAAATCTACCAAGAAGAAGAAAAGAGGAGATGCAACTGTGGCGCAATTATCTCTGACATTACCTCACCCAGCCATTGGTCCACTATGTCTGCATTTCTGTCTAAGCGTTCAAGCTAAGAAAGAAATGCTCTGTCTTTGCTATTACTGTGACATGGCAGTATGTGGAAAAACTGCAATAAAGCATAAAAAATGTTAGATATAGCTTCTCTAAACAGCACATGGCCATGGTTCTGTAGCACACACTCATAAATAATTAAATGTTTAATTGCCGGCCTCTTTAACTTAGTATTTCTGTTAATATTGGAAATTATGTCTCAGTTAGCTTTCTTAATAATTAACAGAAAGGAGTTTGGCTATGGGACCAGTGAGAGTTAACAGGCATAAATAATTCCTCTTTAGCGCGATGGTTCTGCATTTATCCTTGTTTTTATCCTCTGAAAGAAAACCCTGGAACGTTTCAGATAAATTTAAATGTAAGCCAACAGCTACGACACTAAAAGGAAAACCCAAACATACAAAAACACGCAGCATCAGCTTTTTCATCTTGAGTGCACGCTGAATAAAACAGCACAGTATATTTCAGAGGGCATTTATATGCATGAGTCATCAGCTGAGTCATGCTGTTTCTATCTGTGATGCTGAGGCAAAGATACGTGCGTTTCGGCCGCTCTGCCCCCCAACTGTGCCCTAACCCGGCCAAGCTAACCTTTGTGATCCCCCCTCGCTCTTGCATGACTGTGAAGGGTTAAAAAAGGACGAGAGTGCGGGCGCATTTTTGAGGCCACGCTCTCCATCGTGGAATGTTTGGAGGGAATTTGTGTGGAGGGTCGGGTTGCTGTAAAAAAGTGCAAGATTGAACCACAGTTTATATTCTCATCCAGCCCGCAGATTGATTTGGCGTTATTACATTTTTGGCAGGTTTCATCTCTTCGATGGCCAACAGTGCAAATCAAAGAAAAACCTGCTCTCAGAGGCGGCCCAGCGCTCCACTCCCTCCCCGCTGTGCGAGCAAACAAGCCTCTCTTCCGTTTTACGTCCCTTGTTCTCTCAGGTACCATTCACTCCAGAGCCGTAAATATAAAGGAGCGTTGCATAAGGCTCTCTTTGGTCATCAGAGGGGTGAGGGGGGGTCAGAGGGAGTACTCCAGTCCCAGCGGTGCTTTTACAAAAGCATGAGCAGGCAGAGACTTTGCTTTTACATGCTGTATCTGGAGTATGATGTTCGGCTCGCTGACAGGATTTCGATAAAAGCAAAACATCCCCGGTGCAGAACAAGATAAATGCAATCTGATGATCTCCAAAAAGGAATGCTCTACATAAATGTGTCAAATATACTGACTTCCTTCTGACTGGAGGGATTTACCTCAAGGCTTATAGCCTGCTGCTGCTGCCTTGAAGGTCACAAAGGTCATTTCCTATCATTAGTGGGGGCTGTGAGGGTGTTAAATCATTCAAAATACAGGTAAAATGTGTATACTTAGACCGAGTGCCTGGGGAACAACATCAACCAAAATCTAGGGCTGGTTGACACGGCCTTAAAATAAAATCCCTGATTTTTTTTTCACAAAACTCGATTTGCGATTTTTATTTTTATTTTTCCCCTCGCAAGGAAATCGAGAATCAAGTTTTGCTTTTATGCTATAAAATATATCCTGAAACCAAACAGAATTTAATAGTAGTTAAGTTACATTTTGTTCATTTTTCATCAGTTGTTGATAATGTAGTCTGTCCATAGGCAGGTTTGTCTACATGGACACTGAAATCTGATCTATTTTCACAGTACAGTAACTTAGAACTAGGGATGTCCCGATCCAATATTGATATCGGATATCGGTCAAAAAAACAAATATCGGATTATATCGGCCTGCATCCTAAATCTCCGATATCAGCACTCCGATACAAGCAGTCCATTCTAATATATTTATTTTTTATTTTATTCAGTTGTAGAATATGCTTATGTTTAAGTTCAACACAGTGGTTATTTTGCAGTTGGTGAAATATGTTTTTGTTTGATTTATTGAGGTCACTTTTCAGGGTCATCTAATATTTTTTATTCATGTTGTTTTAATTGTAGTATATTCTTATGTTTAAGGTTAAAATTTATTTAACCTATTGGTTAATAACAAATGGGTCAGTTTTTCTCATACCAACTATTGCTGACAACTGTTCTCTGTCTGAGTAATCTGAACCGGATCAATCCTTTTCTTACGGTCCATACTACAAAATAGGTAATAAAAGTCTGTATGATTCCTGCTGATATCGTATCGGATTGATATCGGTATCGGCCAGTACTCAAGGCTGCAATATCGGTATCGTATCGGAGGTGAAATAGTTGTATCGAGACACCCCTACTTAGAACTCTCTTAACAATATTTAATCAAATTTAAAAAACAAATACAAGCCTAAACATGAGCTTGTGTAAAACCTGACAAGGCCTACACCAGTGAAAATTGCACATTGTCAGTGGTTGCATTTTCAAACATTAAAGATGCTATAAGGAGTTTCTAAGTAATTACAAAAAAGTTTTACTTTTAGATATATGCCTGATCGAAATACACATTTTAAGATGATCGGGTTGGACAGGGCTGGACTGGCCTGGATACTCAACTTCGGGAACAAGACAATTAAAACTAGGGCACATTTATATTATTCAGACACGTCTTAGAGCACCGGGCTGTAAGTAGCGATATATAGCCGGCTACAAAACTGCAATACTAAGTTTTCCAAAAATTGCTTGTTGTCACACATCAAAAACTACCGCTAGGTAACTAGAAAGAGATACATTACCTCAACGCTTTGCATCTTGTAAGTTGTGGAAAAAAGAAGTTGTAAAGCAATGCAGAGTTCTGAGGAAGGTCCGAGCTGCATTCATTAGCATCACAACAAACACGCTTTGGCTTGGGTCACGTCTTTGCGACAGTCACCGCGCGTGCTCATGGGTAGCAGAGTCTTGATGTCGCCAGACATGGATTCTCCTCATGGCACCTTTAATAATAAGACTGAGTGTAAGTCAAGAAAAAACTCTTGATTCTTAGTTTTTAAATCTTCTAGCAAAAATATTTTGAATTAATCGATATATTTCACAGCTCTACCAAAACTTTCTAATTACATCATCCTAAAGGTTAAGATGGGAAACATACTGGGCCCTATTTTGAAAGTATGGCGCATGTTATCTCTATGTTGCTGTTTACGCTTTGCAGATTTTTGCTGCAATGTTTGTTTAGGGTATAACAGATAAAAAACTATCGGTGTCGTCTGTTAGTCCTTTTAATGGCATTTTGCCATTGACACATTGGGTAAGTTGTTTGGTTTAAATTGCAGCTGGATTATTCAGTTCCTCATTTTTACGACCTTATTTTTTTTTCCACCAAACACGAGGAACACTTAACAGACAGGGTCATCATATAACAGCTCATAATTATAAACAATAATAGATTGAATATTATTTATCCCTTTGGAAGACTCATTCAGGGAAATTAAGATTGCTGTGGTAGTTTGTAAAGTAGATTAATACAAATATTTTTAAATATAGAAATAAACTAAAATATAAATACATATAAATAAAAATATGTCTACAGGCTGGCTACTACTGCTCCTTGCCGTCCTCAGTCTTCCTGTTACTCCTCCTCCCCCCATAGTAAGGAGTTGTACAGTCTGATGGCCTGAGGGAGTACATATAACTACTTTATATTAAAATAATACTACTACATAAAAAATAAAGTTAATAAGGTTACAATAACGTCAGTGTTTTCTTAGTTTCCTTTTCCAAGTCAGTTATGCCCCTTGAGCTCTAACGTCTGTTTTTTCCAGAACAAATTTCACTAAGGACTGCACTTCAGGTTACAGTCTGATTTCCAGTTTTCCCAGTATTTTTCACCTTTTTGATAGCACGTCACAGAGAGAATGTCAGTTGTTCTATTTTTAGAAATGTTCTGAATAATTTCCTCCCATTCGGTGATTGTTGTAATTGTCATTTTCATACAAAAACACTGCTGGGCACAAACGGAAGTGTTCAGTCACAAGCTATTTTCACAGTGTGTGCACACGACATACAAATGCCATCTGTGCTTCATGCCAAAATAGGGCTGGGTATCGATTCAGATTTTCTGGATCAATTCGATTTGATATTACAAGGTTTCAAATGGATTCGATTCACCATTCAATTCGATATTTATTCAGTCTGGGATATCTTATTTAAAATAGTGCTGTAAATTTAAAAAGTGACCTTTTGACCTGGTACATCATTAAAACTTGTTTTAACATGAAGAACTAAACCCAAAGCAGTTACATTAATCATATTTTAATGATATGCATGAATGCATATTCTGCACATTACATGTTTTTTGTCCAATTCGTATTTTCCTTTGTACTTGTTAAATCTAAAATACTGTACATCCAAACATCAGCTTTTAAACTTGCCAGTGGTGCCCATATAGTGCTTCCACCATGTTTGTTTGCAGTAACATCTCATGAGATCTTGTTCAGTAGAAAGCAACGCTAAACGCTGATCACACGAGACTAGCAGGGTTGATACCACAGGCTGCTTCTCTGCACATCCAAAGAAGAAAAAACGACCAAAGTTGAAAGATCAATCTTTGGATTTTATGGATCGATTATGAACCAGTTAAAGGAAAATCAATTTCAATGCAATATCCGTTATGCTTACAGTATTGTCAAGAATAAAGAAATCAGTGATCTAAAGCACATAACACATTATTCATCGTCTAATATTAATATGTGCTTTCTTATTTAAACTCAAGCTTCCACTCCTAACAGAGGCTTTGTGTTGTTGACCTGTTTTACCAGCTCTCCCATAAATGCAAATTACCTGCAAATTTGTAAAATAGTTGACACAACAGATCCTGGGTCACTCAGGAGTGCTGCTAAAATTTGCAGCCTTGACTGCGTTTTCTGAAGTTAAGATTTCGATCTGAAAACAAGAGCTCCTCCAGCCCTAGTTTGAACATGAAATATTTTATCATTGTAGTTGTTGAACTGAATATAGCTGGAAAGTTATTAAAAAGTTTACCTCAACATCCCATCATCATTGGAATTGAGGCTTGTACCAACATTTGTGATTATTGTGCCATATTTACCAATCTTCATCATGTCAGTAGAACATTTCAGAAGCATCAATGATGGGCATTGATTGCTTTCTTTTCAATGACTCCTCAAACTCTTAACTAAACAGATTTTTTAATATCTCTAAACTGACTCAAATTCCCAGACAAATGAATTTGTAAGAGCTGTTATAATCTTTAAAAAAGAAATTTTATCCTGCAGGCTGTTAAACACCCTTTTTTATTTTCACCACTTTTAGTAAAACATGTGATTTTGATTACATTAATCAGTAATAATAATACATTTATTCATGTTTTTCTGCAGCTCCTTTCCACTGGTTATTTTTATGGTAATTCTTAAATGTTTTTTAAACAACACAGCAATTTGATTTTGTATTATTTCCATGACTAATAACCCTGCAGACAATTTCCTCTACCAGTTAGTCATTTCTCCCTGAGAAAAAATAATCAGAGATTTTTTCAACTATCAATTAAACTGACTTTAAATGCTTGTTTATCTTAGCATGGTTATTTAATTTCTAGTACCAATCAAGAGCAGATAAAACAGCAAATGTTACAAATCACAGTCTGTGCCTGGACACAGACAGCCTGGCATTTAGGCTTGAAAAATGACTGATATGTCAATTATAAGGGTCCTTTCCAATTACTTATGTGTCACTCACGCTATTGATTTATTGATTGATTGTTTCAAGTGCTGGGGACTCAAATGTGCCTTTAATTGAGGCTTTAGGATATCTTAATGATTGAACACATAAATTTGAACTCACAAAGAAAAACTTTTATTCCTTGCCCTGATAATGTAGTATGCAGCTGTTAACAGGGTTTTTCCCTTAACTGGTGCTGTACAACATTTCTAATAATGATTTTTCTCACAAATAAAAGCATTAAGTTGTATCTTCATTAAGCATTAATGCTTTAAAATGTTTGTAAAATGGCCCTCTGGTCAAACTGAAATAAGATTTTGGGGGTGTTTATAGAGAAATGATTTTATATCTGTACATTCTTGGTAATAACTCCATGTCTTAGAGAAACGGAAAATTATTATCAGTCCTGTTTGTGGGTTTTGATCTTAATCTACCTACAATCTCAAAGCTGTTCTCTTCTAAACCAGTTTTTTCACATGACAAGCGAGTGAATTCAGCATATCACAATGAACCTTAGCTGAGTGAATGGATGAAAATAGATATTAGTAAGAAATCTCAAAGTTATACATATCACAAAGTAGAAAAGCACTCGGAGAGCACAGACCTCCGCCAGCACCACAGTTTTCAGTCATATTGTGATTTTCACAATAAATATTAGTCCTACCTTTATTTCATCTCAATATTTAGATTCCTTGACCATGAAAACATACCATTATCAACTAGATTCATCATGATATCTATTTTAGTTCAGTAGTTGCTCACAAAAATCACAATTGTCGTCATGGCGGATCCAGACGCTGATCTGGATCAACACCAAAATCGAATCACTTCTTCCTTTTCCCATGCTGAACATGTCCTGAAAATTTCATCAAAATCCATCCATAACTTTTTTAGTTATTTTGTTTACAGGCGGTCGGACGGACAGACGGACAGACAGACAAACAAACTCTCACGAAAACATAACCTCCTTGGTGGAGGTAAAAATGATTCTGTTCCGACAAAAGCACAATTCAGAGCTAATGATGGCATCAAGACAGAACTGAATTGTATTACCAAATTAATTAACCAAAATTATTTAAAAAAAACAAAGTGCGTTGTACACAAAAAACATCAAGGCATTTCAAACATCGTTGAGCAAGTTATTGCCAAAAATGTGGAAAATTGTCCCGTCTTGCCCTGTTAATGAAATCTCCAGAAGTTCCAGCATCTACATCAAGATTCAGATCACCAGACTGCAGTCTCTTCTCTTTGTGTCGTGACCAACATTGCCTGAAAATGTCCTGAAAATCTCTTGATAACTTAATGAGTTCTTATTACCTCGGCCAAGGAGGTTATGTTTTTGCTGGCATATGTTTTTTTTTTTTCTTGTTTGTCTGTTTGCTTGTTAGCAAGATTGCTCAAAAACTACTGAATGGATTTTGCTGAAATTTTCAGGAGATGTTGGTAATGGCCCAACTTAAGAATTAGATTTTGGTGGTGATCCACTGAACTGCCATTAGGTAACTGTCTAAATAATAAGCACTCTGAGAGCACAGACTTCTGCAAAGCAGCTCACTTCCATCCATAAATTGAGATTTCCACCCAGTATTATAGTCCTATATTTATTTTATACGCACATCGTGGAATGAAAAATATCAGTTTGCAATAAGTGTGATTGTTGTTGACATAACTATCATCCATTGGAGTGACCTAGTCAGTCGTGGGTCTTGTATAGGGATGGGAATCGAAAACCAATTCCAGTTGAGAATCGTTAACAGCTCCATCAAAGAATCGATATCATTAATCATTTTGCTTATCAATTCCCTTATCAATCCCTTCCATTGACAGGGTTCAGAAGCATCAGAATTCTAGCTTAATTTTCATTGCACCTACTACACAACCTTAAGTGAGTGGAAACACCAGTAACTTACAGAAGCAGTTATCTATGCTGTGACATGTGTTTGACATTGTTGCCACTGAAAATCAGGCCAACATTTGCCCACATACAAAATCTGCAGGAATCGATAAGGGAATCGTTAAAGAATTGGATCAATTAGCAGGATCGTTCACAGCATTGATATTGATAAAATCTTATCAATTCCCATCCCTAGTCTTGTAACTTGTTGACAGAAACAAGTTGCTGCTGCTTGTACAGATGATGGTGTTGTGTGCACCGCTGCACTCACACACAGACAGACTTCTGTTATATTATCAGCAACCTTCTTGGACTGTGAGTGAGCAGAGCTCATTTTCATTGCTGTCTGTTTTTGCAAAGCCCTTTGTGTTAAATATTTTTATGAAAAGTGCTGTAAAACTCAAGAGTTTGATTGATTGATTGATAAAGGAGGCAGAATTAAAGAGAGATATAATTATTATGCAATGTCTACACTCAAAACTATGTGGGATGGAGGCATGGATGTAGATTTGCCTCTGTGACATTAAAAATAATTATCATGCCCTGAATGTGATATTTTTCAACTTCAACTTTATTACTACCCCGTGGGAAAATTGCTTTTTTAGCAGCAGGCATCAGCACACCAGTACATAATAAAACATAAAACATTCAGGCATTAGGAAAATCAAGAACAGTCTTGAGCACAAGTGAAAAAGGATGGCACTTAAACTACTGGGGTGATCGGGCTTTTTCAGTCGCTGGACCCAGACTTTGGAACAAACTCCCCCCCCCAACATGTGCACCATTACAGACTTTGGCCTTTTCAAAGCTCAGCTTAAAACATATTTATTTAGACTGGCTTTTAATACACAGTAATGTGGTGACATGTTATTTTATGTCTTGTTTTATCTGTTTTTATCTGTTCTTATCTGTTTTTATTTTCCTGACGTGTTTCATTGTTGCTTTCTTTTAATCTTGTTTCATTTCTTATCTTATTTATTTTTATCTGGAAAGCACTTTGGTTACATCGAGTGTTGTAATGTGCTCTATAAATAAATTTTGATTGATTGATTGATTGATTGATTGTAAAAAAAAAAAAACCTCAGCCTTTTAGTGTTTATGTAGACAAACCTGCCTACATTTATACTACATAATCAACCTTTTATGACCCAGACTTTGACTTTAAGAGGGAAACTTTTAGACAGCATAAAGGCAAAACTAGATTTGTTTCATTTTTATGTCACTGGGAGTTCTGTTTCTTTTGGGGAGGGAAAAATTGATTAAAATAGTAAATCGAGTGCTGTGGAAAAAAATAGGGGATTTTATTTCTAGGCCATATTGCCCAGCCCTACACATGTATAAAAGAAAACAGGATAAAGTAAAAAAGGTAGGCTACATTAATAAATCTTAATAATATAACATAATAAATAAATGAATAAGAAAGCCTCCTCTCAGATGGTTTTCTGAAATGATGGAAATTTGTCATTTTCTAATGCAAAAAACTGTCATGATTGGAAACGTTTTCACATCATAATAAAGGCGGGGATTTCCCGGCTTCCCTTCGACGTCGGCGCACTATTTCTCCGCAGGTCCCCTCTCCTCCGCCTGCCTGGCTGCGTGCGCATTGATCTCGGTGTGTGAGCAGGCTCCGCTTGTCAGTCAGACTTTGAACAGAGCACTGGCGCTCATCATCTCTCTGCTAATCTGCTGCCTGTCCTCAACGACGCTGCTGCTGCTACTGCCGCTGCTGACATTTCCACCGACTCAGCTGTGATTTTTTTCGTAGGTTAGGATGAAAACACACTGAGGACGGAGCAGGAAACCGGAGGGCAGCACCGCGGGGACCGAGCGGAGGTTTAGACGTGAGCTTCGCCGTTTAACGTTTACTCGGGGAGTTGCGATGGTCCAGTCAGGGGATATTTTCCTCGCCTTGCTTCTTGTGGGCTGCACAGGTAAGAAATTCACTCTCAGCTTTTCGTTTCCTACTCGGACACTGTTTTATTTTTAACATGTCCCCCCTCAGTCCATCACCCTGCCCTGTGGTAGTGGTCAGGCTTCCCCTCCCTCCCTCCTCCGCTCCGTGTAGCAGGTGCAACGGTAACGGTACTGCGACTGCTGCTAATTAGCTTCCAGGCGACGAGCTGGAGGAGGGGTGTGTGAGTCTGTGTGTGTGTGTGTGTGTGTGTGTGTGTGTGTTTTAAAGTCAAGACAGCTTTGCTCCTAATGTGTCAGGGCACCATTTTCTCCGGACGCACATTCACTCAGTGCACCAGCTCCTTGCGTGACCAGCCAGTGCGCTGACTTTGCGTTACAGTGCAGTAAATAAACCATGAAGCCGCTCACGCTGCTCCGTTATGAGTCTTAATCAGGACGTTTGGGGCTTTTTTGGGCCATTTCTTGGTTCTGGTCTCGGATGGGACGGGTGTTGTTGTTGTTGCTGATGGGGGTGTGTGATGCTGGGCTCACATAAATACACAAACACACATTCACACACCGCCTCCTGGGCTTTGGTCACGGTCTCTGTCTTAAAGGTACATCATGCAAAATGAAGCAGTTGTGTTTGGAGCAGGGGCGCTGCAAGACATTTTTGTGGCCCGTGGTGAATTCTTAAATTGGCCCCTAAGCCAAATCAGCAAACGGAGCAAATAAATAATCGGTTTCCCAATATTATGTGACAAACTCTTGTGTTGGTTGGAGTTGTGCAGTTTATCCAAGCTGCCTTCCAATATTATAAAAAATAAATAATATAGATTAAATGTTCCTGTGCTCCATGTCATGTTGAACATTTTTGTTCTTATTGTCTTTATTATTAGCAGGAATCTTTATGTTTCTGTATATTGCCTTTTTCAGGTCAAAATAATAGCATTAAAAGCAGATATGTTTAATTCAAGCATGTGGTGCATGCAGGATTATGTTTTTTTTTTCTGTACCTGAGCTGACCTAGAATTGGCATATAATTGCCTAGATAGGTGATTATCAGCATTGGCAGGCAAAAACAATATTTTCACCATTTAAATCAGTCAAGAGTATTCTACATATTGCCTATAACACTGGGAAAATGTACAAGTGATGGTTAACCTCATCTTTATTCAAATGAAATGTAAAATTAGTGAAAGATTATTTTTTTCTTGCTTTACAACTTTTTAAAGAAATGTGAAAAAGCTGATCCTTGACTCGACTATCCCTTTATAAATTGTCTTGGAGTATGATGATTTTTAACTTGCCTCTGTTTTAATGGTGATCTTTGAAAGGATTTTTTTTATGATTTTCTATAACTATTATTGTCGTACATTATTTAATTTTGCTCTGTTTCATAGCTGTAACACTTTGTGCTTTAAATGTAAAGTGTGTTACAAATAAATTATTTGTATTATTATAATAATAGTTATAATTTTCTTATCTGTTTCTAACACTAATAGACTGCCACCATGAAAGGAACAGGTCAATTTAGGTAACGAGAGGCTTTGCGCTCTTGACACAAAATATTGGTGCTTGTGTTAATATGGAATTACTGGCAAATTGGATATCCCTAATAATCATGCATTCCTGGTAAATAATAGCGACATAATAGAAACTAAACATGAAAAGTAAGAAAATAGTTGTTTGGTTGATTATTTGTTTGTTGGAGCACTGTTGGGATGCCTGTTTACTTAATTCTGTGTAATTTTTGGGGCCACTTTTGAAAGAAACGTGCGTTTGTGGAACAAGCAGCAGAGCGAAGCATGTGGGTTGTGCCCTTGAAAAATGTGCCATATCTTCTTTTCCAATGCCAAGCAGCTTACTCTACTACTGACTCTGATTTGGTGTGTTTTGGTGGATTGAATGAATTGTTGATTTAAGTGGTAATGTATGGTTATTTTTGAACGGAAGTTTTTTCAAGGAAAGCAAGATTTATCTTTGTTTTGTGGTTAGTTATGAGTAAAGAAGTATTTTAAGGCATAGTGTTGCTGCTGTTGTAATTTTTAGGAGCCCCTTTATGGGCCCTTAGAGGGTTTTTAAATCAACTCCCTGGATGCTATACATGAACAAGCCCCCTTTCCCAGGACTGTGTTGCTTTATTTCATGTGTCTGTGAACACTGACACACAGCAAGCACAACTTCTACTCTGAATCATCTGTTATGTAATCCGATGCCACGATAAAGGCTTTGAAACGAGATCCTCTAAGTTGGTAAAAATGTGTCCTTATGTAAGTCCAAATGAGGGGGAGGTGTGTCAAATTACATTTATAATAGCCGCTGCACGCCCATTTTTTCTGTTGTCATTAAATTGAGTAATTTGACGTGTGCTCACGGTTGGAGGAGTCCTCTCGGTTCAGACTCAGGCTTTTTTTTTTCGTGGGATAGCCTTTTAATCCTTTATGTACAATCCAATATGTGCAGGGGTGTTCCTCAGGCAGGAGAGGGAGTGGAGCCCTCACTGTATTGTAATGGTAATGCAATTTCTCTTGGCTCTAATGGATCGTTTTAATGTAGAAATGGGAATTTGCAAAAGTCTTAGGATGTGATTCAGTCTGCCCTTGTGCTTGAATCTATTCACATTATAAATGTATTTGATATGTGCACTTCCTTTTTTGTAAGATATCCAATGATTTGTGCTTAACAAAACCAATTTTTATGAATTAATTTTGATTTATTCAAGGGTAATTGATTATTATTTCTAAGACTAGTAATGGGAGGTAGATGGTCTCAAGTTAAAAATAGTTCACAACCAGTTTGAGGAATTGGTATCATTTAAATCTGTGCTGTATTTTTTATGGTACCCTTACCTGCAATGTGCAATAATGACTCTCTCAAGAAGCAGTTAGCACATGTACCAACAAGTCTGTGGCTGTTTGATTTTACCTAAAGACCTTTTCACACTAGATCTTTTTTCAGTAACAACTGGCACATTTCTTTCCCAAATCCATAGCCAGTTATGAAAGCTTAAACACCAGTACCATATTGCAGCTAAGTTGTACTGTGGCTATTATTTTGTCTGACTGTGGTTGATTTTTAAGGAGTTTCAGAGTGCTGCCACACATTCATCATGGCAGCTCTCTTGATGGTGTGCTTGCATCATAGCAGCCCATTTTATCTGACCAAAGTAATGAAAATGTTGAGAATAATACTTCTAGAGATGCATAAAACTTTCAGTGCAATATTGATATCAACAGATAATTCCCTTAAAAATGAACAGCTAGACTGACAGCTATGGCAGTTTTTTTCCAATATAAACAGTGATATTTTAGCTGTAAAACTGGTCATATATGTCCCTTATACTGAGGGAAATATTGGCAGAATGTACACATTTTCCAAAATCGTTTCATTCTTCATCCACAGTAAAGATTAAAAAATAATATATAAAGAATAAAGTGTTGTTTCTCTAAGCTGATATCTGTTTCTAACAAATATACTCACACAGAATAACAACGGATATATCAACCAAAGTCATTTACAGAAAAAGATGCTGTAAGAGCTGCAGTATGTGGATAGTATTTGTATACTAAACCTTCTTCTGTTGAGAACATTTGGTCCAATTTCAGCTCCTGCATTAAATTTTGGAGCTTACCAAACTCTCCTCTGTACAATCAGATAGACCCATTTAGTTTCTCTTAGGTTAAATCAGCCCCCGGTCTTCTATTTGAATGCTGCAGGGCAATTATTTAAGTATGTACACAACAAATATGCAAATATGACCTACTTGTAATGTGAATGAAAAGATGCGTCAAAAATTGACTTGGAAATACCTTTTACTGCATCGCCCTTGGTTTGTAATTGCCTTGAGGGTGAAAGCACCAACAACATGCTGAAATATTTGCTCATGCTGCACTGAAATATAAAACGAGTACTGCTCTTATCATAATCACAATTATTTTATTAAGCAGTGGGACTGGTATGGTGGCATATAAGCACTGATTTACCCTACAGCAGCTGCATCTTATAACCTTACACACCAGATAGACCGGGCAGTGTATTTACAGGATATATTTCACTATTCCATCTTGGCATCAACCTGTAGGAAGTGTTTTGGGAGAGCAAAAACTTTAAAAAAAAAACTCAGAAGGCAACCACATACATTGTAGGCCAATCAGATGATGTATTAATTATAATAATAATAAAATAATAATAACTGTATTTATATAGCACATTTAAACGCAGAAGTTTACTAAGTGCTTTAACAGACAAAATCAAAGGCAGAAAAAGGCAGAATAAAATCAACAATCAGGTCAACAGAGACCACGAGAGTTAAAGAAAAATGCACAGATGGTCATGTTAACTAAAGCAACAAAACGAAAGAAAATAGTATAAACTGGTAGGATTGAAACAGCTGATGTAATTTAGGAATAAACCAAATCAGTATAGCTGTCCATGTCAACATGTCCAGATGAAGAACGTTGGTGGAGAAGCTATTTCATTCAATGAATAATGACAAGGAGACAACAAGACAGTAAATAAGAAATAGATTTACAGATACATGGATAAATTTTTGACTGTTGAAGGTTGACGACATCACATAAGGAAGATGGAGAGGAAGAGGGCAGATAGGGGACAGGTAAAAGAGAAAATAAGAATATTAAATATAAATATGCATACAACAAAGTGGAATGAAAATAATGATAAACTAAAACGATGAGAAACTGTTTGGAGGATAAGACCAGTAGAACTTAAAAATAGTAAAATAAGTAAGTAAAAAAGGATCATATTGATGCAAGTCTAAAAAACTGGGTTTTAAGATGTGATTTAAAAGATGTTGTAGGCAAGTTTACCTGCAAAAAGGTACAGTACAGTTACATCAAGTTCTCACCACAACCTGCCTGGAGAAAGGCAGAAATGTATTTTCCAATATCCAGGTATCAAGAATGAGGTGACAGCTTTACTAGTGATGGGAATCAAAAAACAATTCCTGTTGAGAGTTGATAAAAATTTGATAAAGTAATCAATTTTTCAATTTTGCTTAATGATTTCCTTTTAACCCTTGCCATGATTTGGCTGCTTTTTCAAGGAAATTATGTTCTCAGAGATAGTCATCCCTCTCGTGAGTATCGTTTAACATAACTAATAATGACATTGGCATCAATAAGATCTCAAAAATCCCCACTCCTTATTAAAACCATAACAGTGCCAGGTATCAGTGCCCATCCCTAATCATTTATCATGTTTTTTCAAAAAATACAAATTCACAAATCTTATGTCCCTTTTGAACAAGATAAATATTAAGGTAAACTTAGGTTGGTATCTCGAAGCATTAGTACAGTTTGCTTCCTTCCATCATTAAAATCATGCCAACTTTACGGAGGACCAAGACGAGGCTTAAATGAAGAATATTTCAGATGATAAGCCTTTTCTAATTCTCTGTTCTACTGAGAGGAAATGTCATTTTAAGCATGAGAGTATTATTTAATCTTTTGTCAGAGCATCTGTGTTCAGAGAATGTGCTACTGCACTGATTAGAGGATTTGTTACATCATTAAAAATGAAACTGCGAGGCTGAAATAGTTGTAAGAAAGTTGAATAATATTTCATGTTGAGTCTTTGGTATTTGATTTCGAAAGAGTTTGAACACTTGCAAGCATTTTTAAAAGTTCTACTGATGATCTACTTCCCAGAACCTTTAATGGACTATCCAGAAACAGATCATTTTTGCTCCTTTAAAATATCAAATGTCATATATTTTATATGTTACCCAAAGAGCATTTCTTCAGCAAAATTAGTAGAGATATATGGCTACTCATAGCCTTTTCTTGACTGCAAACCAGTAAATTTAAATCACACTTGAAAGAACAGATCATTTTTGATGACCAAAACTTGATATATTAACACAAAAATACGTTTGTTCGTATAGTATGAAAGGTAAAGTGAAAATAATTATCTGTGGTAATAAAAAGGAACATTTATAAAAAAAATCAGTTGATTTTAAGAGCTAGAACAAACAAATACTTGGTCAGCAAGAAATAACAAAACAAGTTACTTAAGGAATACTTGGAATACTAAATATATTTAATTAAATGCAACAACATTGAACATACAAACTCAGTTAGCTCACGCTTCTGCAGTCCATGCCCTGTACCGGCTTGTCACTGCAGGCCTGTAGTGAGCTTGCACATAAGAGGAAACAGTGGTATGACATCACAGTGGTAGGTCCATTTGGGAAGACTAGAGGAATCAGTTGTTTTAGGCAGACACAGAAAAGTCTCATTTTTATTTGTGAGAGATTTGAATTGATGACACTATGATTAAAACTGTTCTTAACATTTTTTTTGTTGTGAAATGTAGGAGACATAATGGGAAAATAAACATGTTCTGCAAACTGATGCCATAAAGTAAGCAGTTAAATAATCTTGCATGTGTTCTCCCAGGTTTGCTTCTCTGTCTTGCTCTTGGGGAAAATTCCCCTTGATATCCCACTGTTTAATACCATTTAGCCTGGCTCAATCAATTAAGTTAAATTACAATCTTACTTCACCAAACAAGCATTTAGACACGCAATTATAAAAGGTTTAATTAAACGCAGTAGGGATGATTGCACTTTCTTCTGCAGTTAACTGTCGTACTTTCTGTCAGCTTTGGCCAAAAAAAGGTCTTAAAAAGTCTTGAATGTACATTTAAAAACTGTAACACACAAGGGTGTATAAAAACTAAAAAAAGATATGACCTTTTAATGAAATATCTGTTTCGTTAGGCTGTACTTTGTCAAAACATTCTCCAACTAAATCGCATGAATATATTCTGTTTTTTCTTTCAAGCTAGGAAATCCATGCAGACACTAAAAACCTAATTTACTAGAGTGTCCCGCCCAAAGCAGACAGCAGTACTTTTTCATTTTAATTCAGTTATGAAAAGCAAAGCCAGTTTCTTGGCATTACCACTCAAACATTGCTGTTGTGTCTCCAGACATTCCTGCTCTCTACGTCTTTTTTAATTATGAAATGACAGCAAACAGCTTCCAGATGAGCTACTACCTCCTCCATCTTGTAAGAAACAGCGATCAGGTGCTGGCTGTATAATCCACACATCCATCCATTTTCTTTTCTGCTTATCCCTTTGGGGGTCGCAGGGGTGCTGGAGCCTATCCCAGCCGATCACAGGGCCACATAGAGAGACCAACAGCCGCTCACCATTCATGAATATTTAATGTTTTAATTAGTGACTTTATTCAGCTGCCTATGCCACTATGAACTAAAGTTTAGTAAGGAGCAGCGTCTCTCCTTGACAGTAAAAGTTCATTGTTGTTGTTACTATGGTGAAAGATATAAAGAATAGTTTTGTATTTTTTCCCCTATCTGCTACAACACAGCGAGAAAAACAGGAAGTCATTCTAAACAAATACAGCGAGCTTCAATTAATAAGCATGTCAAGAGGCTCAACAGCATGCAGCTGGCAGGGAGGAGAGAGAAGAAGAAGATGGTTAATCCCTGCTAATCTCTGTTCAGTTAAACACCATATTATCACCTCTTTAAAGATATCTTTATTTACATTCACCACCCTGCATCAGGGACGGGCAGCCGGCAGCCTGTGGGCCACATGCAGCCCCCTAATCCCTAAATGAGCCTCACCAGTCAATTCAAAATATAACAAAAAAAAATGGATAATGTATAAACAAAACAATAAGCTTGAAAATCTCCGTCAAAAGATAAGAAACAGACATGTTTCCAAGAAATTAGAGCTACGATCAGCTGCTTCTGTTTCTGTCCAACCTATGTATGCATTACCAAAGAAATCTGTATAAATAAGAATTTAACTTTACATAGAATGTAGCCCTGTTACTGCTAAATGCTCCGTAAGTTGCAATAAATAGGCCAAATGTAGTTCTCTTCAGCTCAAGACACTAATGGCCCTTTTCCACTAGCACGCCTTGGCCCTACTCTACTCGGCCTGACTCTACTCTAATCGTTTTGTGATGGTTTCCCACTAGCCAGGTTTTTTGACCACCGGGGGCGGGGTCGCCATAAAACAGCTGGGCGACACCGCGTCCACGTCATTTTGAGCATGTTCCTTGTGGCTCCGTCCAGCTCCTGTTGGATCCTGTCCTCAGCCACCAAACCCAAAAAGACCCGGACCTCATCGTTGGACCAGGGAGAAACTTGAAGGGACAAAATTCTTGCAGTTGTTGTTTAAAAATGGCAAGAGGCTCTCGTCCTCTTATGTCCTGTCTTATTTTGGGCGTTGTGCTCATGACTCATTGATGACGATATTGTCTGACCAATCAGTAGCCGGCAGTCGGTGACGTCATCTTTTAGTATCGACTCAGCTCGCTTGGAGCCAGAGCGGAGTAGGTACTAAAACTAGCTTGTTTTAAGAGGTACCAGGCTAGTGGAAACACGCTGCAAATCGCGTAGGGCCAAGGCGTGCTAGTGGAAAAGGGCCATAAGTTTGCAAAAAAGCTGTGACAAGGTCATGTTTACCTTTCTGTTACATCACGTTTCCTTTTAGCTACACCCAGTAGAAACAGAGGACACCAATATTGAAGCTCCGTAGCTAGAATTATTTCTCAGTCTTGTTTTATGTACAATGTCCATTGCACAATAGCCAAAACACGTCTGGACTGCAGCAGGTCAGTCTCTTGGATGGCAGTGTGTTGCTCCTAAACCCGTATGTACCTTTCAGCATTAATGGAGCCTTCCCTGATGTGCAGGTTACCCATGCCATGGGCACTAACACCCCCTCATACATCACAGATGCTGTCTTTTGACCTTTGCTCTGATCACAGTCTGGATGGTCCTTTTCCTCTTTAGCCTGGAGGACACCACGTCCATGATGTCCAAAAATGTGGACTCAGACCACGGCAGACTTTTCCACTTTGCCTCAGTCCATCTCAGATGAGCTCGGCCCAGATGAGCTGGCAGTGTTTCTGGGTGTTGTTGATATTTGTCTTTGTCTTTGCACGGTAGAGTTTGACCTTGTAGATGTAGAGATGAACTGTGTTAACTGACGATGGTTTTCTGAAGTGTTCCTGAGCCCACGTGGAAGGTCATGGCATTCAGTGTTGGTTTTGGCCTTGCTAGTCATTGTTCTTAAACTGTTGGAGTATTTGCTCACAGTTGGTTGCAAAGTGGTGAACCTCGCTCCGTCCTTGCTTGTGAACTGCTGATTCTTTTGTGTCCCATCATTGTGTTTTTGTTTTATAAAATTAAGTATAGGTGATAAAAGATTTTTTAATCATTGCAATCTGTTTTATTTACATTTTACACAGTGTCCCAACTTCATTGGAATTTGGGTAAATAAAATAAATTTCTGAATGTTGACATTCCTTCTGTTAAATTCTCTGTAGATATAGTTAAGTTGAAAGTATCTTGCATGGTCCTCATGGTGAGCAAAGTTGCCCACCCCTACTCTAGCAGATAGGTTTGGGCTTAGTCTTTACAAACGTGGATAGACCAGAGATAAATCTGCATAATTCCTGTGTTGTAGAGTCCACAGCACATCATCCTGTTTTGTTCTTACATAAACTCAAAGTCTACTTTTCATAAAAGGATCACTCGTTTCTCATGACGTGCCATTTTACTGAAGCGTAGACATTTGCCTTATTTTCCATCAGTGAGCCTAAATATGAAGAGGACGCAGTGCCCTGCATTGATAGATTATTTTCCATATTAATGTAGATGTTGGATGTAAATAGAGATATCTTTCAGTAGGTGATTTATTGGTGAATGACTGAACAGAGATTAGCAGGGATTAACCGCCTCCCTCTCCTCTCCTCTCTACCGGCTGCATGCTGCTGAGCCCCTTGACATGATTATTAATTGATACTTCTCAAACTGATAACGGGAGTGTGTAAGAATTTTCAGACTGCCTCTGACAGAAGAAATATAACCTTCAGGAGTCAAAGTGAAATCCTACAGAAAGTGTGTGAAATATGTGAAATGACGTGTCCTCGTCCTTTGGTATTGATGGATTTCATTCCACCATCTGGCTCTGTTAAACGTGCAGCGTGGCTCTCTTGTTTACAGTAGGATTGTTTCACTTAGCGTGTGTGTTACATCATCATCAGTCAGGTCATGTGGACGGGATGACGTAGCTTAATGCTGCTCCACTTTCAAAAGCAAGATGGTAGCGTGGCTGACCGCAGGGGACGTACGAGAGAGGCTGCAGACTCCTTTACATCTGACTCGGCCGCACCAGGATGACAAACCATGGCTGCCAAGTCAGACCTTACAAAGCCATGTTTGCAGAGCAGGGAGAGAAATTACATGCACATCACGTACGGGCAGCAGGGGTTATATATGAAATTTATTTGTGAAGTCAATCTGAATTAAATCCTCTGGGGGAAAGGAGGAATTAAAAACTGAACAACTGTGAAAGCTGGTTTCTGTCTTTCTTTAAAGCTGAATGGCTCTATGCAATTTATATCTTAATGCATTTTTTCAGTGATTGAATAGGACAGGGTTGTCATGATACTTAAATCAAATGGATAAACAATATAGTAAGTATTGTGGTATTGTGGATAATAGCATAAAAGGTTAGATTTTGGTATCTGCACATATTAAAATCTCTGCTATTTACAGGTAATATATATCAACCTTAAATGTATCTAGCTCATTTCTTCTTCTTATGATCAATACATATTGCTTTCTGTAGCTATGGTCATTTGTTCAGCTAATCTTCATTCTTACTATCTAAAACAATCCAGTATTGTCCATCCCTGAATAGAAACTCCATAAGGACTCCAGTAAAAATCAAACAGTTTGAGAGCTGTTTGGTGCTTCAGCGACAAAAATAAAAACCCCAGCAGCCCAAAACTTGGCAAATGTTGATTTTAAGTGGGACTGAGCACCATCCAATCCAGTCCACTTCCAGTCCACTTTTATCACATTTATATTCCACATTTAGAAAACAATCAATTTACCAAAGTGCTGCACAGTGACTCCCAAGCCTAAATAGAATAAAATAAAATAAAATAAAATAGCATTTAGGCAAAATAGATGAAAATGACATCGAACATCCAAATGATAAAACACAGTAAAGATTATTAAAATGTACAAAGCATAAACAAAAACATAAAAATGAATGTAACCAAGGAAAAAAAACTTGATTTTATGTTTTTCTGGTACTTTTGTTTGTTGGCTTGTGAGCAGAATAACTCTGAAGCATTTAGTGGATTTTATATTCATTTTTCAGGGAATGCATGAACCAACATTAAAGTGATGTGGTTATGATGGTGATATGAATACAGACGTGAATGCAAGACATAGTGAGAGGGAAGTTTTAACATTTTTGGTCATGATTCAAAAACTTCTCAACATATCTTGGTGGAATTTTCAGGGGATGTTGGTCATGGCATAAGGAAGAAGTGATTTGATTCTTGACAAATGCAGATGGACTGTTTCACATATCCATAGGATATATTTCACATTCATCCTGGAAGAATATGAAACTTTCTATGTAAGAAAAAACGGATGGTTTGTCAGATTCATGATGGACTAGCCCAAGGTTTGAAGTCTCTTCTCAGTTTTGGGACAGTTTGACCAGGCTGCTGCTTCTGTCTTTAAAAGGAAGCTTAAAATCCTATGATGTTTCTGTTCAGGATCTGGATCGAGGATTTTTGAAAAATATTTTCCAGCCTTAACTTGACAGACGGGAGAAAGGCAGTGGATGGATTTGGAAGAGAGCAGGGGGAATAAAGAGGCTTCAGACAGGAATCATTCCTTACTAGCCGTGTTGTTTATGGTATGTACATGGTTGCTATCTACTCCACCAAGGTCAAGGTAGTTTAGATTTTTGGTAATGTCACAGTTTTGCTAATAACTCTACAACAGTGTCAGAAATGCCTTGACAGAGGTTTATGGTGACATAAAATCAAAGTTAATCAGCATATATCTGCACTTTCATCCCATCAGTTGTAGATATTTCAGGATGTTTGTACATGTACCTGATGTACATTTAATACATACGCTGCATTTGTTAAGAGTTTTTTTTTAATATTTCATTTTAATTCATTTAATTTTATTCTCTTTTATAGTATATATAATTTTTCACTCCCCTTGTACAAGTTAAAACAACTGCCGGAAAGACAAATTCGTTGTATGTCTCTCACTTGGCAATAAAAACGGATTCTGATTCTGATATCACTAAAGCTTTTCTCTAAACATAATTATACTCTCAATGAAAATAAACTGATAATCACAAATGTTGTCCAAAACTGTCTAACAGACTATCTTCCAATAAGCCGATTATGACTGTGGAACTTACTTTGAAGGTCATTATATGTTTTAGGCTTGTTATCTTTTTCAAACTATATTGATATTTATATTGCTTTACCCTGTTTTTGGGAGCCTGGATAAATACATCTAAAAGAACCAGCCCTCAGAAAGTAGCAGCATGTTTAATTTCAAACTTGATTGAGTACTGAGACCTGCTGTGTTCATCTTTGGCATAATAAAAGGACCAAAATGATCTTACATGCACGCAGATGCAGCAGAAACACACTTGTCTATTAGGAAAGATTATTGATCATCGTCAGACTTTTATATTACCCAAAATAATATGATTTTGTGCAAGTTGATTTCAACAAATCAGAATCATAACAAGGACTTATTTTCTGTTTTTCATATTGAACAAGTCTAACAGTGACTTTGTGTTTGGCTCATCCTCTGAGTGCAGTGTGTGAAAATGGCCCGGTATGCCAAGGGACTGCTCTCCGTGCTCTGTGTTGGACCAGCGATGGGAAAAATTGAACGGAAAGCACAAGTGTTGATGTGGGAATCAACAGTAATCTGTTATAAACCAAAGCAGCATCCGTGATGATACTGTCAGGAGCATTTGTGCAAACTTGACAAGGAGTGTCAGGCAGCACTCTGTGAAATCGAATTAAAACAGGACACACACATACACACACACACACACACACACACACACTCATCAAGTTTAAGGGAAGGTCCATTGGGGGAAAGCAGGTACAAGGCCTGGCCGGGTGCATTTTTGTCCACTTGCTTTCTGATTTTTATTTTGTCTTATCAAATAACCAAAGCTGCCAAGAAGAGAGTGTGTGCTGACAGGCTTCTGCTAAGCTTTAGAGGCTGTTTATTGAACCAGAATGTGTTTCAGGATGGAACGGATGATGGGGGGGAAAAGAAAACTACTGGATTTGGAAACAGTTTATGGGAGCAACTGTCAGCCCTGCGTGTTTTAGGTATTGTTTCAGACTGGTAGTTACAACAGATTCACATGTTATCCCCACCGTGAAACAGCCAGTGAAATATCCACTCCCTCTGAATTAGGCTGCAGTTTTAAAGCTCCCATATCTCACGTCTCTTTTTTTTTTAATCTCACAGATGCCGGGGCTTTTGTGCAGTATTAGGAAAGAGAGGCAAAAGGGAGGATGTGGTCGTGTTGCAGCGAGGACTGCTTGGCTCTTTAGTGATGGGGAGTGGATCAGACAGATCCAGGTCTGAGAGACTTGAGAGGAGATGCATTGCCTTAGGACGGTTAAAAGATGACATTACACTCACACGTGACCCCATGGAGCGCTGTGGTAGGAACATAAACATCCTCTCCTGAGGCTTTTTCACAGCAGAGGCTCAGGCTGCGGCTTTAGTGGCTGTTTTCGCGCTGATTATCATCTGTTGTGGTTGCTTCCTTATGCCTCTCTGCTGAGGTTTGGCATTTTTGTCAGGGATTAATATAAATCAAGCTTATTTTAATAATGCCAAACAGGTTAAACTCACTTAAGGAAGAGGCCTGGGAGCTGACTTTAAGGCTCATTTTATTACAACTGTGCATGTAGGGAAACCTGTCTATTTCGGTGTGAACATGCTAAGATGTCAGAGCTATGAGGATATGAGAACAGTTTGTCCTTGTCATTCATCAAATTAAGAAAAGAGGCCAGCTCTGTGAACATGAGATCCCCGAGGACGTGTAACCCTAGATTGTCAAACCTTTAGGCGTTTAATGGCCTCTCTTTGCTTTGAGGCTCCGGCCCTGTGGAACAACATGAAGCTTTAATAGACTGAAACAGACTGTCAAGGTTTAGTGTCATAAAGTGGTGGTCTTATGATTATTGGGATGTAAACAGCTGAGTAGGTTTGGACCAGTGTGGATCAGGTTCTCATGTCAGGATGGTAAAGAAGCAAATTAGTTTTAAACATTAGAAACAGAGGTTCCCAAACTATTTTATCATAATATTAGGTAATATTATTAAAGATAGATTTAGCTTTATGGCATATGTTATATATGATGGCCCCTTAGTGCTCTTAACACTGTCCCTTTTTAATTTATTTAACTGGCTAAAACAGTACCATCCTTATGAGGTCAAAAAGCTGCATTGGTTTTGTTTGCTTGTGCTTATGTATGTCTAAGGGGCCGTTTACACGAGGCCTAATACAGCCAAATCTGATGAGTTTTCATAGCGTTTTGGCCTCCTGTTCACATCAGAACGGTACCTGGAGTGCTTAAATCGGCAAACTTTTGAAACCAGGGTCCAGGGTGGAGAGTTTTCTAAACACTCCTCCATGCAGCAGCGTGTAAACCAGAGTCAGAGCGTTTCAAGGTGATGTCACCGCATGTGTTCACTCTTTCACATGAAGGTTGCATGCGCATACCAGGAACAACAACAGCTTTGACCATCTAACGAGTAACATGTGTGCTGCTTACGGTGCTTGGTTTGTTATCCAGACAAAACTATCCAGACAGATTTGTTGGCCAGAAAAGAAACTCCTGCGTCTTTGTAGCAGCGCTGTTTTCTGCAAACCTCTATCTCCATCTACTTTACTGGCATGCACGCCACAGCGGTTTCATTCGTTTCTATCATCTCTGTCTAAACGCTGATCGACTTTGAATATGCAAAGGAAAAACCTTTGCATTTAGGTCACAGAGTCTCCATGTAAACATGGCCTAAAATTAAAGGCTGTAGATCCTGTTACTTGTTGGTTATATTGAAAAATGCATGATACAACTGCCCCTGCCTCCCCTATTAAAGGCTCTACCTGAAACTTTGACTCACTGAAAAACTATCCTTAAGTTGAGGCTGCAGAATAATCTGTAACAGTATGTTTTCATCAGCCTTTTGTTGCCTTGAATGAAGTTGTTATAAATCAGTGAAGTTCTCTCATATTGATCCTTACTATCTCTCGATGTGAAACACTCACTGCTGCTCTCTGTGATTTTATACTCAAGCAGTTAATGACTCAACTGGAGCACAAATATAATGCCCAAGTACTTCAGCTGTTCTGCTGTCTACAAGCTGAAGTATGTGCTCATTTCACCAACTATAGTGACCCTGCCCTGATGCTGCAGAGGCTTTATGTTCAGGTTTCTGTCCAATTTGTAAAGCTAAGCTTAATTTTAGAGCACCTACCCTCATGTAAATAACACCATGCAGCCTCTGCTGCATCCAAAAGGCTTTGGCAAAGCTAATGTTGAGGAAGCTGCCTTTAAAATATTGCTTGATTGCTGCAGTCTTAAGTGTCACAGAGGTGTTTATGTGTCGCTCTCTCTCTCCCTCTTACACTGTCAAGCCAGAAGGCACACACATGTCAATTAGCAATTTTGTAGAAAGATTATTGAGAGAATAGGGCCGACCGGTACTCAGTTATTTTAGTGATTCTAGTCTGACAGTCAGGATCCAAACAATGGGAAAGTCTGCTCTAACAGTATGTTTACCTGTGAAGTTCATCAGACTGTTTTCAGTCTTTCCCTCTCTGTAACAAGGCAGTGCCTCTTTCCGTGTTATGTGACTGTGGAGACCAATCAGACCTATCAAACAGCACTCAGCTTCGTCCAAAGGCTCACACCCAGACATAACACAGTTTTGTCTCAAGCTGAAGTTGGAATGACAGAAAAAAAAAAGTTGAAACTGTGTACTTTAATATTTTTAAAGTGTAATATGTTTCGTTTAAGTAATATCCACAAATCAGTGCAATGTAGGCCCATATTATTTATGTAGTGTCACTTGTCTTTCTATTTATGGAATAATTAACAATCTATTCACTCCACCCCCCAACAAAAAAGGTGACTTTGGTCTTTCATGTTAGCGTACCTCCCCAATTGTAAACTGCCAGGCAAGTTTCAAGTTTCCAAAAAGTCTAATTTGCCACTTTAATACCAGCAAAATAAAGTGCACGATGCTAAATGGAAAATATTGCAAAATTAGACTTTTAAAACGTAAATCGTTTTTGGTTTATCATCTACAGGAAATTTGGCAGATTTATTTAGCTATTTTCTGTAAAGATCTATTATGAAATATCAATAATGCAGATAACCGTAAGAGATAGAGATAAGAGAGAAACTGAAGATGAAGACAGATTAACTGAAATATTCACCAGTAATCACATTTGTTTATAACTGCTACCTTTGCCAGGCTGTTTTTGTAAAATCAATTGTATCATTTATTTATGATGAGTTGGCCCTCTGAAACTGATATTATTGTGGCCCTCATTGTAATTGAAGTACCAGTCGCTTTACTTTTTTCTTTTATGTGCTTTTGGAATATGTCAAATTAATAAATACTATGCATATATTGTATGAGGTGATTGGTTTTAGTATCAGGGCTAGTATTGAAAAAAATCAAAGCAAAAAAGTAGCAGTACCAATTTGACAAAGTCTAATATTTACTATAACTACTTAAATGCTACAATCAAATGGGTAGAAGAGTTTCATAACCCATCACCTCCTGCTTCTATTTTGAGCTTTAATAAAAACAAAACTCCAAAAATAGAAAGCTTAAAGCGTTCTGTGAACTGTAAACTTAAAGTGTTACATATTTTAAGGGCTACATGGACCGTAGGACGCTTCTCCCAGCTCTATATTTACAACTTTACTCTTCTCCATATCTGCCCACATCATGTTACCTTTTAAGGCTACTGCATCTATGAGGTCCCGTGAGGATTACCAGCAGGGTTTCCCCCTGAACATCACTCTGCAGACAATGAGGGCAGAGCCCACTGGCCTCAGACCTGCTGCTTCTTTGAGTGCGTTCATGTTTTAAACAACAGCCGCTGATCTCTCAAACCCTTTACTGTTTCCAGCTGAGATGTCCTACTGTAACTGCAGTTTATAAAACAGGCTAAAAATACTTGGAACTGCAAGGTCTTTGGGTAAGTAAACCACAGGCCATCAAGTTAGCACTGTGGAAACCCTGACAGAGTCTTTCAACAATCCAGTCCTGATTGCCCCTGAAACCTGCATCACACTTTAGCTGTGGCAGTGAAAATGTTCCTTTCACATCTCTCTGACTGCACTTGTTTCTCCCACTGCATGATGAAAATGTTTTTGGCTATGTAAGTGTTTGGTACGCGTTGCAAAACGTTTCAGTGTTTCCCTTGGCTATTTACTTGCAAATAACGACTGATTTCCATTTTTTCTGGAATCTGTTATGAACTGGAAGCACCTGCAGGCTGCCATTCAAAGTCTTATTTGGGAGTGAGAGTGGCAAGCATAAAAGGGCCCCAAAACCAATCATCACAGCATAATTCATGGCCTAATGTGGCCCCCACACGAGGAAACAGGCTTTTGAATCACGACACCCGCAAAGCTGGAAAAAAGTGCACCAATTCAGGCACAGATGAGACTATTTAAGTCAAAGTTCTGAAAGCTAGCTCCTGATAGATTTGAATTAAGGAAATGAGTCCATGTTTCATCTGACCGTAATAATGCACAGTGCTGTTGGCTAAGATTTAGCTCTCAGCTTCCTTTATGCAGCGTAAAGGGAGCAGTGTGTGCAGACCTCCTCATGCATGCATGCTGCATTCATTATTGAAACACTATACGATGCATTACCATGCACAGACCATGGATATTTGGATCGCTTTGCCTCAGGCTTTCCTTCATTCACTCACCATAATGTGTCACCATCTCCAGTGTTATACTCGTCTGACACGCTTAGTCATCGCAAGGCAACTTAGAGATACCTACTTTTCACACAAAGTCATGACATGAATTAAAAGTGCCCTGAAAAAATTCAATCGCTCCAGTTGAGAAGTGACACTCATTCAGGAAAAAGGCTGTTATTTTTAATCTCTAATTAGATCACTCTAAGAAGGTGCTATCTCCAGAGAGGCTGTGGCAGCTTTAGCTGTTTCTGATCCATTCAGCAGGCAGGATCCACTTTAGAATGATGTGTGATTCCCTCAGATAAGCTGTAGTTGGGCAGCCTGCAGAAGTATTATTACAGTCACTCAAGTATATTTGAACCTTTTCTACATTTCAGCACTCTGTCTGATGTAACACACATCCCTGAAATAGAGTTCAAAAAGAATATTTCAAATGTAATCTCAGATTTCACTCAGACAACTGCTAACTCTCTACTAAAAGGCATTTAGTCATACAAGATTTGCCTCCTCATCTCCAAAGATAATGTAAAATAATCTCCTTTTTGTAAATTTATTAGCCCGAGGCTGCACTGTTCTGTTAAGTGGTACATTATTCTAATGTTGCAGCATTATATGGGAACACGTGAGAGACTGTGGAGGACGAGCAGGAGAGAAAAATACTGGAAAGTGATAAAAGTGAGGATGGAAATTAACCTCATTTCATCCTCACTCATGCACAGTAATGTACCATTATGTAATTTTCAAAGATGGAGAGAAAACTGCACAACAACATGGAAGCTCTTTTAGTTCTGTGAAACTCTGGCCCCTCCAAATGCGAGCATACTGATCCAGATTAAATATTTCATTAAGTGTATCAGGGCAGCATGGGTAATTAAAAAGTGTTAAGGAATTATGATCTCTTTTCACAAACGAGTTCTAATTTAAAATTGTGGCTATTAAGTCGTTTGTAATTTCCTAAGCATTTTGAACATGATGCATATAATTGTTGTGGAAGTTAGTGGAGTCCCAATCAGCTTTTTGGCCCTTGGTCCTGATCCGATTGATGACATTTACCTGGACAATACAGCTACACACTGTTTTTGGTGTTTTACATTTATGTTTGTTAAAAAGTAACAAGAGTAGGGATGCACTATATGTTTGGTTTGCTGTTGGTATTGGCCAGTATCAGCATAAAAAGCTAAGTACTGTATTGACCAATATTTACATTTTTGCAGATATTTACAGATGATGTATCAATAGGGGTGTAACGGTGCACAAAAATGATGGTTCGGTATGTACCTCGGTTTTGGGGTCACGGTTCGGTACATTTTCGGTCCAGTACGGGAACAATGCAAAACCATTTGCTTGTTTAGCACGTATATTAAACCAAAAATTTGTAATTAAACATACTGAAAACCAAAATATATTTAATGTGCTGCTTGGTAATACTAATAAGTTAAATATTGTAAATAAACAACAAATTCCTGGCTTAAATGTGGACGACTGGGTACTTTATACTGGGGCTCAATCACCGTTAGCATGTGTTTAAAACCAGCATTTTCCACAACTGAATATGGTCTTAGATCTGATGCTACAAAAACGCTGATGGATGCTGTTATTGCTTTGGCCCAATCTAAATTGTCAGGGAGAGGCTGCTTGAATGCAGACGGCAGCTGAATTTGCACTACAGTATTTTTTTTCTTTACCGCGAAAATCTTTACACTTGAGTGGTGCCGTTTCAGGTGAGCTGACATGTTTGTGGTGTCGGAAAATACCCAACCTCAGTTGAACAGTATTGGCACACCGCCGTCGTTTTATCTACCTCTCTTTCTCACTTTCAGTATTTCACAATGAAGCCAAAGTGTTCCCAAAACAGGAGATTTCAGCGACGGGGGAGGGTCTCCAAGCTTCGGTTGGTCGCTAGCAGTATCCATGATGCACCCCAGACACAAGCTTTTGTGGTTACAGGAGCTCTTTGATATTCATCTTCTGATTGGTTCGCCGTGGGACGTCACGTCCACATGATATGTACATGACTGCAAGAGCACGAATCACAGACCACTTTCCTCAGGAATATTAAAAAGCGTGCCCTAACCACGCCAATCATAGACGAGTACCCCCTGAATATTCAAGAGCCATGTGCAGCGGCTAACGTAAACTTGCTGTACTCGTTCAAGCACAGCCCTGTACCGAACCAAACGTCCTTTTCGAGCTGTTCTGCACGGGTACATGTACCGTTTCACCCCTATGTATCAACCACATGTATTGGCTAGAATATTATCGATTGCACAGTATTGATGCACCCTCTTATCACTGCATGGGTACATTTAAAGATCAAGGTTTTATTTTTGCAAGAGTTAAATGCTGTTTTTCTTGTTATACATCTGTTTCTTGCAAAAATATACTGTAACACTGAATGAAACAGGTCAATTTTTGTTAAAACATATCGTGATATCGGATATACCGGCAGAAATTCAATATACCTGAAGAAGATACCTTATTTAATGCTTTTTGTGTGCCTAAATTCCACCATAAACATGCCCATTCATAATATTGCAGGTTGTCCTAATAAGATGGTGCTTTCCTCATAAGAACACGTACAATGGACTCCAACCTTTGCCCTTATTAGAGCAGCTAGAGGGTCCAATCGCATCCATTAAGGGCGGCAGGTCCCATCATGGAGCTGCCATAGTCCAGCCAAGAAAATGTGACAAACATATGGAAACTGAAAACAGGGGTGATATGATTAGCATTTATCCTGATCCCTGACCATAAAAAGCTCAAATCGGCCCAATCTGGTACTTTTACAGATACCAATACAGTACCAGGACATCCCCGGTAATAGCGTTGATGGTAGTTTATTATAAAATATGTTATACATCCAATAGGAAAGCACGGTCCACATGGACTTGCTAGATGCTGAAAAATCACAATAGAAAAGAACATAAATAAAACAAGAGAAAAAGAATAATTCATCATAGTAAGTGCTATATGATGCCAAAGTAAATATTAGCATAATGTTGCTTCTTCAAAGTTAAGACCTCAGCGCTTTCGAAGCATCCATTGTGCATAAATCAAACATTTAGAGTTTTCCTTTGCTGTTCGGAGGCCTCTAGTACAAACTGTGCAAGCGGAGGCACTTAGTGTACCGTAGTCTATCCTCATCAGACATTACTAACAGATCTGTGCAGTTTTACAACCAATAACTGTAAGTGCGATACAAAGGAGAGTACCAAATCCCAGAGAGAACACCTTGGTCCTCCTCAGGAGTTGAGGGGACGTGGCCTGTTTCCAAAAGCTGGAGGAAAGATTTTCACATCTCAGCTGAGCACACATCAACTTCTGTGCTCTGTGAGGTTAAGACTGGCTTAAGACTCAGGACTAAAAACTTTTTGATTAGATTGTGAGTTCATAATTTTCTTCTTTAGACCATTTTTTGTCTCATAAGTCTCACTCACAACTTAAAACCAAACACACATTTAATCAATCAATCGGATCATAGATTTGGTAATAAGCTCTGCACACAGATTGAGGATTTACTTCCTGTTGGAGTCTCAATTATCTCTGTCTAGTTTTTGAAACACTGCTGTCAGCTGCTATTACCATCAAACTCAATATTGGTAATGTTATGAAAACTCTGCAGTGGTTAAATCATAGCACAGCAATAATGTAAAATCAACAAATACAGGCCACAACTTAAAATTAATGTAGGCTGTGAGAAGTGAGTATCAATCAGTCAGTCTTTATTTGTATAAGGCCACTTGCCACTATAATGCTGTACTCTTAATTATTAGATACACATGCATTTGCAACCATAAATAAATTTACATTTCCCTATATACACTAGGGCTGAACAATTAATTGCAAATTAGATTAAATCGCAATATGGCTTGTTGCAATTTTCAAATCGCAGACAGTGCAATATTTTTAACCCTAAGTGTGTTGAACATTTTGGCATTGTGATGTAGTTTCTTGCAGTTTCATGCCTATTTTAACCTTTTTTAACCCAGTTTTTACAACTTTATGACTATCTTGCTCCCATTCATCTTTTTGTTTTTTTGGCCACTGTCAGACCATGTAATCAGACCATTTAATCCCAATTTTGCTGCTTTAATCAATTTTCCTTAGTCACTTTTGGGTTTTTTTTGCCATTTTTTTTGCAATTTCTTACCTATTTTGCTTCTGTTCTTCACTTCCCCACTTTTTCTCAAATCTTATATCCTTAGATTAATTTAATGTCATATTGGTTACACTACAAAATGATCTACTGCTTATGTTTGTTTAAGAATACATAAGATGAGGAACATTAAATCAATCGCAGAGTAAATCGCAATTGCAATATTGGGGAAAAATATCACAATTAGATTATTTTATCAAATCGTTCAGCCATAATATACACATGCATACATTCAGAAATGTATCCATCCAGGCAGAAACAAAGGGACTAAAAATAAGAATTATAATAGCTACAAACCCATTGACGTATTTGTGTTGCACCACATTTGTCTTTGTTGAACATAATTTCATTAAAGGTTAGATTGAGATGTGGCATTTCATTTGCAAGAGGGTTCTCGTGTCTGTATGGTTGTTATAATTAATACAACATGGGTGGAGAGATCAATCTTATTTTGACATACAGTACATAGTATAGTTGTGCAGTTGTGAATTGAACCTTAAACTCCATCATGTATGAGAAGTGTTGCTGTTGTGAGATGCAAAGAAAAAACGTTGAAGGACAAGCAGAAAATAGACTTTTATAGTTTATAGCTGCAGCTTTTTACTCCACGGCTGCGAAGAGAAGACAATCAAATTCAGCTGTTCAGAGATTCCTATACAGTCTTCCTCCAAATGTGACCCTGTTATCAGAGGGATAATTCAGACTGTGCAATCTGAGACCTTGGTCTCCACTCTGACCTCTTTGTCTGGACACAAGTGCCGGTCTGTGCTGATTGATCCCATTGAATAATGAATGAGGGATGGTTTGGTCATTACACAGTCCATCTCTTACCAACATTTGCCTGCGCAGCATCCAGAGGAATATTGCTATTGTTAATGGCCTTGTAGCAGATGGCACTGAGACATTAGCACTTTCTGAACGCCCCTTTTCCTGCTCTGACAGCCTCTTTCATCCTAACTGAGACATATGTTGCTGCTAGCAGGAACGCATTTCCCTTAATACACGCAGAGTCACGACAAACCATTTTTCCTTCTACGAGAGAGAGAGGGTGGATCGCACCAGGAGATTCACACTTCTTCTGCTGCTGACTCCGTCCCTATCCTCACTTTCCAGCCAATCAGATGTAGTCAGCGAAGCCTGGGTGTGAAAGTAATTTTGAGAGGCTGTGAAAGATCATTTGAAGGTTTTTCAGGCTGCTGAATGGCCTACAGTAACAGGTAATCTCACAGAGAGTTTAACTAAGCACTTAGCAGAGTCCCAGCAGGCACACCCACTGGACAGGAGGTGTTACTGGGAGATTTGAGGGGATTAGAGTCCATCTCCAAAGTCAGAGGTCAGTGGGTTACTACAGTTAACCCCTCAGAGAGCAGAGCTGCTAATGAATGACTTCTGTTCTGAGCTGAAGCAGACTTGTTGATGTTGTTTTTGGTTCCCTGGACAGTCTCCCACATGGTGCTCTCTTTTTAATTAAAGTTGAAACCTTCTGTTCATGGTGAGGACTGAGTTTGACCCTCAAATATTAACAAGTTATCCAAAATTTATGGACAGTTTGGTGATATTGCAAAAACTGTTGCTGACCCATTTATCCACCTGTTATCACCTGTGTCTGTGGGGCTCTTACCGGTGTGTGATTGTCTGTTTGTTAGCAAGACTATGCAAATACTACTGGACTGATTTTGTTGAAATTTTTAGGAGATGTTTGTATTGACCCAGCTTAGAAATTATTACATTTTGGTGGTGATTCAGATATTTGTCTGGATGCAAAAAATGTGCCCAATTAAAAAAAAAAAATCCCTTAAGTCAACATTGGGCATCATTCTAAAGAGTCATGTCTCTGCCATTTAAGTTCAGTTTAGTTTAGCTTAGACAACTTTATTTATCCCAAAGGCCAAATCTGTTTTTGCAATCCATACATGCATTTACAAATATTAAGCAGAGACATTTAGGAATAAAATATAAATAAAAGTCAGTGTATGACAGAGATGCTTATTGACACACATCAGCACATGTTTAACGGATTCGCTTCTAAATTCACAAGATAATAATTAGAGATCCCTATCTCTATCATCAAGGCAAATTTCATCTGGATCTGATCAGATTGATGAAACAAAGACATTGAACTTCATAATGGGAAATCCCATTAACAACATTCAATAATTCATATAAATCAAAATACTAAGTGATGTTCCCAGAAGTTGTTGTGTTCATACAGGATAAAAAAATCTCCATATATCTGCTGGGTTAAAGGTGCAGTGTGTAGAATGTGGCATTTTATACATTCACCGCATTTCACCAAACAGAAACGGTGAATATAGGAGATAAATGTTTCTATTTGTATGTAAAGTCCGTCAAAATAGGAGTACAATCATCCCCATAAAACGTTTGTGTTATTTTTATTTAGTTAGAAAAATTACGTTGCTGCGGGCCGCTGTTTCGTGTAGTCCAACATATTGATTCGTTGTGTTGTCTATGGGTGGTTTTTAGGGACAAAAAGAATGAAACGCAAATCTGTCCACCGGTTCTGAAATCTACCTGGAATGCAGGCGAAGAAGAGGAGGGGATGGCAGTGGATGCATAGAAAGTTGCTACTCTGTCCTAGGGAGTCAAACTGTGTGTATAAACACACACACAACATAAATTGTGTGCTGTGTTCAGGATCCCTTTTGGTCTTCACAGGATTCCGTTGCTCAGCGACGTGACGTTTTGGCTACGGTTAGGTTCATTATAGAACCTGAACGCTAGGTGTCGCTAAAATGCCAAGTTCAACACACTGCACCTTTAAGTCAGGATCCTGGAACAGATGACAGAACAACTGGAACAGGTGATCCAGAATAGGCTCTTTTTCAGGGGTTGTGGAAAAGCCACTGCTGGAACTGAGCTGCTCTGCGGAGGTCTGCGCTCTGAGCGCTTTTCCATTTGGTGAAGTTCTTGCTAATGCAGCAAAGGACTAATAGAACTTGTGATTGTTTCAAGGTTTGACGATTGTGTACCAACATGTTTTGTTTTTTGTGTCAGTACTTATTCCTTCTTTAAGTACCTTCCAGTGTGATGTAAATTAAAGGACACTAGCTGATGCATTGCAGCCTTATATTTACCCCACTTTTAGGCTGAAATTGCTAAAAAAAAATGTTTGGCTAGATGCTACAGTAAGATTCTTTACATGGTTTCACTTTTTCTCAACAAAGTTCTGTTGTTTGGAACTATTTTGTGATGCAGCACTGCAGCAATGCACTCTCGTCATCTTTTCTACACAAAAAAACAAACACTAGCTTCACCAAAACTGAGCAAAAGTGAGAGATTCTGACTCACATGATGACACCATGCTGTATGTCATAGGTATCTTACTGAAGCAAAGCACAGAGAGGAAGAATTTCTGTAGATGGAGTAGAAAGAGGGGATGAGAACTGTTGTGTAAACTGAGGAGCATGGCAGATAGAAAGTTATCTTGTGGAGCAGATGTATTGACCGTAAGTGAACCCTGGTAACTAGCAGGACTGAGTAACAATGGTTCTTCTGGATCTTCCTGGTCCTGATGGGTAAATTGGGCTCTGCAAACAAAATGTTCTGTGGCTCCAGATGAGAAAATCCTGACATTTATATTCAGACCAGCCCCAGCAGTCACAGAGGAAGAGCCATAAAAAAGCCAAACTGAACATTTATCCTTTCTAAATAGACTTCTAAATTCTTCAAATGTTGACACTTGGGTTTTTAAAAGACAGAGAACAAATGTATTGCATGAAGTTGTATAATAAGTTTCATTTTATGAAAAAAATACACAGAATATTATAATGCAGTAGTTTGATACTATATTGAATATATAAGTGTTCACTAACAAAATGCTTTTCTCATTACTGAAGCTGATATTATTTGTTAAATTATTTAATTCTAACACATAAATTAACCCTAAAGTTTCTTGATCCTGCTTTATTATAAAGTATATTTTTATTCCAGTGATTTTAAACAAAATAGAAAACAGATATTAAATACTGCCAATGCATTACAGTAATGAAAAATGTTTACACTGAATTACAGTTAATGTGTAATGAGTAAAAAATAGGGCCATATTCATTGCTTATCTCATGGGTGTGTTTTCCATTCAAAAAGTGAAAAAAAAAGGTTTTTGTGCCTCACATTCATAATAAAAGATTTCTTACGGTAATGAAATTATTGCATCAAATCATCTCTGAAAAGGTTTAAAGATACTCATATCTTATGTATGGTAAAACAATGCAAGTAGATTTTTTTGCATGCCTACAGAAAAGACACTTCTATTAAAGGTGCAGTGTGTTGAACTTGGCATTTTAGCGACATCTAGCGTTCAGATTGTAGAATGAACATAACCGTAGCCAAAACGTCACGTCGCTGAGCAACGGAATCCTGTGAAGACCAAAAAGGATCCTGAACACAGCACACAATTTATGTTGTGTGTGTGTTTATACACACAGTTTGAATCCCTAGGACAGAGTAACAACCTTCTATGCATCCCCTGCCATCCTCTCCTCTTCAACGCCTGTATTCCAGGTAGATTTCAGAACCGGCGGACAGATTTGTGTTTCATTCTTTTTGTCCCTAAAAAACACCCGTAGACAACGTGACAAATCAATATGTCGGCCTACACGAAACAGCGGCCCGCAGTAATGTAATTTTTTTAATAAAGATTTTTCTAACTAAATAAAAATAAAACAAACGTTTTATGGGGATGATTGTACTCCTATTTTTGATTTTACATACAAATAGAAACATTTATCTCCTATATTCACCGTTTCTGTTTGGCGAAATGCGGTGGATGTATAAAATGCCACATTCTTCACACTGCACCTTTAAATGATCTTTAACTCTTGATCATACTTGCACAAGCTTAGTGAGAGGCGGGACTCATGATTCAGCGTTAGTGAACTGGGCAGTGCTGCCTGTGATGTATAGGGTATGGGGGACAGTTGGGGGCAGGAGGGTCATTCATTACAGTCATTCATTTTTCTTCTAACCTCGAGCACTGTGTGAATTCTTGGCATAAAGTCAGGCTTAATGAGCGCTGGCATTGAATCTCTGACAAGGGTTGACTTGTCATTTCTGCTGTGTGTATAAGGCATGGACAGATTATCAAGGCCGAGTGTGTGGGATGTCATGTGTTGTCACCGAGTTTAAAAGTTTACACTTCAGCCCTCAACTTGTTAACTGGATCGTACCAACTTGATGTGGTCAGTCCAACAAAAAAGTTCAAGGGTTTGCCGGGAGGAGGTTTTGGAAAACTTGCAACACTGCATAAAACTACCAGAACTGTCAGGGTGGTGGGGGAGCTTACCGGCAATGAGGGAACCAGTCAACATATGCCTGCATATCTCTTGGGGCAAACGGGGATTTAAATGTAGAATAACTTTTATGCAAAGGATGGGGCTTCAGAATTTGTAAAAGAGACTTTGTGAAGTGATAATATTTTTCCTTATGTCAGTTCCATATGTGCAAAACTCTCTGCGGCTTGTTTGGCTGACTGAACAGATGACTCTCATAAATTATCAAGTTTTTTGCATCAAACAAAAGGATAAAGTAAGAGAAAAGATTCAGGAATGTTTGATGTTTCTCATTTTAAAGTTAGAAATAATGAACAGGAGGTGCTCTTCTTACAATGAAAAGATGGAGACTTAAAAGAATCCTCAATTATTTAAATGATGCCAAAATCTTAGAAATGTGCAGCACTCGAGGATAGTTTAAAAGTTACTGTTTTCCATGTTACTGATGAAGCTTTAACTCAACTAGTGATAAAAAATTCACATTGCAACACATTTGTTTGAAATGCTCTGTTGAGCTCCTGTCACTTTAATGCTGAGTTCACACCACAAGCGACCCAGCTACCAAAATCGCGTCGCCCACTGATGGAGCGTCGCGTGTCCATAAATACCTCATTTTGGTCACCGTTGCTGTCGGCCATCGCTCGGTGACGTCACGTCTGCTCGAGTTTCACCGCGATCATATCATATATCATATAATAGGATGTATAAGCGGACATTATTCCAGCTGTATCTTTCTCATTCTTTTATCAAACACAAAACACTGCAGCTGATGCCCTGCAGCAGCATCATTTGCAAGTTTACCGTGGTCCGTCCAGGGGGAACTAATGTCCTCACTGACTAATGTTTCCCACACAGACATGGATTGTGACTCTGTAGTCCGGATGAATAACTGTCTGTGTAGGGTACCGTCACACGTGCACACACCTGCTGATTGATGAACTTTTTTTACTTTCTCATCGCGCAACAAGCTATGTGGTAGTGTGAAAAGTGGCTGTCACATGTGGGAGGGTTAGCCCCGCCCCATTGCGGCTGTACATTGACTTTGCAGGGTGAGTGATCGCCGAGGTAGTACAAGTAGCGTGCGGTGTGAACACAGCATAAGGCTTTTTTTCCCACAGGGGTTCAGTCTCTCTGATTGCTTGACTTGTCCTCGCTATTGTAATATGTTGTCAGTTCAGTACTGTTCAGTGCCATGTTGTCAATGGCTCTGTATTCTTTTTCTCTGCAGTCTCTGCATTGAACTGCTGACAAAACACGGGTAGAACATCACAGTTTAGGTCTACTCGGGAAGTGTTGGGGAAGAATGAGCTATAGATGCTGTCAACGGAAAGAGGTGGAGATTTGAAATTCTTGGAAATGGCAAAAACACATTTGTAATGCACTAATTGGTATAAATCTCCCAAAAATACATGTCCCTTTTAAGGTCTTTTTAAAGATCTTTGGTTGCTTGCTTAGTTTACTTTGTTTTTTGGAAGCCTGTCAAATATTTGTAATTTAGCTACCTGCCACCAGTCAACTCTGTTGCCATGGTCTTGTTCCTGCCCTGCAGCCTGTTGTTGCACAATGACCCAGAAATACACAACCTGTTTTGTGTTTTGACTTATTTTATTTTGAAGCAGCTCAGCAGTTTTTTGAAAAGATAAAGATGTATCAAGGCTGATCAGGTGAAACCGGCATCTACTGAATGGATGAAACAAAGTTCTGCACGGACTTGTAGGATAGTTACCTTTTAAGAGCACCAATGCTAATGTTAGCTGCACTGCTTGATATCCCAGTGAACACTCTGTTAGCTTTCTTGCTGTTGTCGTATCCAGCCTTTGTAAAACAACACTTCACTGCCTTTTTGCCTTGTTTGGAACTTATTTTGTTTTGGGTGGCTTTTACATCGAATGCAAGACTGAACTCTGGTACAACAAGCCCTTATTTTCAGCTGGACCAGAGCTCGAGTCTTTGTTCTGCACCAGAGTTTGTGGGACTTTCACACCAGAGCTAAATACGATCAGACTTTACAAAATGCAAACTAGAGTTTGATTGGGGTGGACCAAATGTGTAAGGTATGAGAGCAGCTAAAAAGTCTTAAATGTAATACTAGAGTATGTTAATTAACCTTTTTTATGATTGTTTACAAAAGAATAACAACAGAAAGCATAACTAAAGTTATAAAAGATTTGTGTTGAGAAAATTTTCATAAAGAGAGAGAAAAGATACGCAAAATTAGGTAAACTGCTGGCTAATTTAAATCAAATTGTTGAACCAAGGTTGATGTTTTTCATGACAACTTTTGTCATTATTCCCCCCCATGCCAGCATTTTCTGTATACTCGACTATTAACATAAATCAGTCCGTCCAGCCATCACTCCTGACTGATTATAACATCCTCCTTGAATCAGTAAATTGGGTCAACTAGATTCCAGCATCAGTCAAGTCCTCAGCTGACATCTGTTCATGCCGCATGTATTTGCTGATGACCCATGTCTTAGGGGCTAATGTCGGCTGATACTAATGTTAAACTAGTCTACCTGTGCATGTCTTGTCCTGAATGCTACAGGGCTTTAGGATATGGGCTATAAATATGTTTTGAAACATATAAATAGGAATGGAGTTAGAAACTAATGTTTAAGAATATTATAAGCTCCTTTTTTAGTCTGCAGCTTTATCAAACTACATCTTTCTTCTTCAAAACATCAGACATGTATTTGAATTTCCTGTAAACCTATCAATTATTGGTTATTTTTGTAAGAGTGCTGTACACTTGGCTTCTTGTCTTTCATTTTTCCATGTCTCTCACGCTCCTCCCTGAAGAATCTCATCTCAGTATGACTCATTTACTTCCACAGCCTGAAAGCCGTCTTGCTCTTTCTGCCAGAAGAAGCCGGATGTGTCATGGACCCCATTGTGCATCTTTTCCATGGATGCCATGGTGTGCAAAGGCAGATGACAGACCCTGTGAAGCATATGAAATGTCTGACATGACCAGTCAGAGGCCAGCGAAAGGACACACTTCTGTGATCCTCTAAAATATTCTGACATTTTGACTAGAAGATGAGAGAGCTACCAACAAGAATTACTGATAAATCCATTTATTAAGTATACCTTAAATGCTCAAACTACTGAAAGCTTGTGTTTTATTTTTTATCTAGACTCCTCTTTGCATCTTCATCTTGTAAGAGATATTTCAAAGCTTCGGACGGTTCACTAACAGACCAAACACTTTCTGTAAAAAGAAACTTATTGAACACAACTTGAAATAGAAGCAGTTTCGTCCACAAAACAGTGAGCGACTGTGCTGCCTGTATGCTGCTGGCTCACAATTTTTATCAACCGTATTCTCAGAGGCATACTGGTGACTTGTGAAGCCGTTCCCATAGGAGATTACTTCACAACAACCACCATTAGTGGGGAGAGGGGATCTGCCTGTGAAAGGCTGTTACTTTGCCTTATAACAGCACATAGCGTCTTTCTCTGCCTGAGTGGATACAGAAGCACACGGTTAAAACACAGTTTGACTGAACAGGGTCACGACGCGCCTTCGCCAGAGGATGCCAGACACCTCTCCCCAACATTAAGACTGTGTGACTCCTACTGTCGGGGCTTTGAGTCATTTGCCGGTCAAACTGCACTGTATTGAAAAGGTGTATTGATATCATGGGGTGATATATCTGAAGCTGCAGTCAGACCAAATATTTACAATGCTAAAAAACTGTTTAAGAAAGTTGCATGTGACATTTTGCAGCAATGAACTGAGCTGTTGCAGCAAGAATCATGCCCGGGATAATGATGCCTATAATTCAGTTTGTCAAGTCACTAATGGCTGTTTTAAGGTTGATTTAAGGGTGAAAGAAGAATCAGAGCGGCTACACCCAGTGTGAAAATGTATTAATGCTGCGATCCATTTACATCAGAACTGGGAAGAGGGGAGTGGGAATTAAGTCATATCCGAGTTATCAGCCTTCCAGTTACAAAGTCTCAACAATATACTCGCCAATCCACCAGGACATTGTAGTTCACTCTAGAGCATGACACAAGTGGATTTTTAATCTTGCCCTGTCCCACTCCCAGAGAAAAAATCCTGTCCTGTCCCAATCCAGGGCCGGAGTAAAAAAATATTCCTTTCCTGTCCCACTCCCATAGAATGACTCCCACTCCCATCCCGCTCCCAAAATGTTGCATTTTTATTTTAGGTAAAAGTGTAGTGCATATAAAAGGCCTTGCCCTTAAGTTTCACATGCCTGACATTAGGTCAATGTAAACAGCTCTCTTTTAGATATGTCATCTTCTCCCTCCATGTTGTTTTGTAATATGTGTCGCCGGCAGCCGCTCAGAGTCGCTTTTCAGGAAGTCAGACCACTTTTGTAGTTCTTTTGTGTTGCTAGCGCGGTCAAGAGTGTTGGCTCTCACTGAGAGATGACGACAAAAATGGACGCATCTGTTGATCTGGTTGTTTGACACAGCTGAAAATGATCATCTATTAATGGCGTTCCCGCTCCTGCCCGCTCCCGTTGCTTTTTTTCTCCGTCCCGTCCCGATCACAGGATTAATAAAAAATAACTCCCATCTCGTGGAATTCCCGCTGGAATCACGTGACCCATGGGAATTCCAGAAAATTGTCATCCTCTAGTTCGCACATACCACACGAAAAATGTAAATAACATTATAGCAGTATTTATATGTATATGTCAAACAATGCTATGTATACAGCTGATTTAGTCTAACAAAAACTTGTCAGAAGTGCTAGTAAATGGAATATTACAGGAGCTTATTGTCTGTTTACACCGGGGATGGTCATTTACAGTTAACAACTGGATGTTGATGAGGGCCCACCAATTCCAGTAGGAAATTCCAACCTCAGGGGGCGTTCTAGATAAAATTTCCCACTTGAAAATCCTGACTTCCCGGTACAACTAGAAGGCAGCATAAGGTGGACACAGCATACAAAGGCTTTAGCGCTTTCCCACTGCAACAACATGTGCCCTCTAACCTTTATTACTGTAGGAGGAGCTGATCAACATTGTCCTTGGCTTGATGTTGGATCCTACGGCAGCATCTGCTGGTTGAATATGTCATTGTGTTAATTCTACACTATGATGATAATAGCTACATTCAGGTAGCAAAGCGGGACTTTTCAGCCCAAACACAATTGGACCCTCCTCTGTTTGACCTCGATAGAGAGGTTTTATATGGGTTTGGTATTGAATGGTAAAAATATGAATGACCTTACAGCTCTGTTGAGTTTGTACTTATACTTGAGGTGATTGAGACATTGTTTTCCACCATGACTGCAACATTCACTTATCGAGGCAAAACTTAATCTTTTTTTTTACTCTCACCGATAAGTGCATACAAAGTAATAATAATGAACAGACATGTGCGTAGCAAGGTGGGGTGTGGTAACAAAGAAAAAAAGGAGTTAAAGGAAGAGGAGAGAAAGCAAACAAAAGCAATAGAGATATAAGGACAGAGAGACTAAGAAAAAGGAGGAACAATAAAAAACAGCATGGCAACCAAATAATCTTGAATTAAACAGAGTGGCATTTGATAGACAGAATACTGCTGGCTTTAAGCTTACAATCGTGAATCGTGCTGCAAGTGCCAGTGCGCCCTGCTTGTAGTTTCAAATTAAACACGATGCATGAACTCCCAAATGTAAATTTCCTCAGTAGGTTGTCATTATATCACAACCAAAGGCACGAGCATCAGGTCCACGGTTGGTCAGAGGGTCAGACCAGCAACTTGATGCCATAGAAAAAAAAAAAGTTAATATTACTCACTATATGACAACAAACATCCTTTCTAGAGGGATGTAGGCAGATAGAAGTGATGCTAATCCTGGAGCTGTATGGTTGGGACCAGCAAAACGACATTTGAAAGGCGAAGTGATGTGGTGTTTATTTCTTTTTCCAGTTTATAGCATGTTTTGTTATTGTGTGATGGTATAATTCACACAAGAGCTGGTTGCTCGCCGGAGGTCTTGCAGCCCCCCTCTCCAGCTGCACAGGGCTTCCAGTGGGTGATGATGCCAGCTTTTCGGTTGGAGCAAAACCTCAGTGCTTCAGTGGGCAGCGTGTTTGCCCTGTGTGTAAATCCAGGGTAAGGTGCTTTTTTACACATGGTATCTAAGCCAACAGAAGCTCTGAAGCTTGGACTTTGATGGATCATGTTTTTGAGTTGGCCTGTTTGACAAAAGTAGAATTGTAGCTTTAACTGACTGTTAGTGTCCTCATTGATAGTATGTCTGGAGTCTTGATAGTGTGTCTGGGGTGCAGTGGAGCGGAGTGAGGTCTGTCAACAATCTTCCCGTTGTCAGAGGGCAGAGGATAGAGGCAGGGATGTCTCCTGGTCTTCAAAAGTTTTTTGTACGAGTCCTGACCTGCAGGGATGTCAGCTGTTCATCTCTGCAGAAAAAATGATGCACATAAAATGATCTGACACGGAGAGCAGAATCACTGCGTACACTTCCTCTGGATTATAAAATATTTCTAGTAAGTGTTTTTATTAGGGTAGAAAAGTCTCTAAGTCATCACATTGATTGTGTTTCAGTTACAGTTTTAGTAAGCCTATGTTGAATGTTGGTTTGTGTCAAATATGCAGGTTGGAAATACAAATGAACTCAACAGGAGAGTCAGTTTTTGTTTCCACGGTGACTGGAGGTTTGAATTATGCTAGTATTGTATACAAATTCAGAATTCTTGTGTTGTTATAACTATAATCTTAACATTTCACAGTCAAAAATGAGCCTTTTTATTCAGATAATCTTCAGACTGAATTTTAGCTGCAAAATTTGGTGTCTCTTAATGTTTTTAAATCTGCAGTGGAAACTTTGGAAACCAGACTTTCTAAATGTCACTGTATTAATTGGCTTCTTACGGTTTTTCTTTCACTTCATTTTTACCGTATGAGTCTGAGATACTGTTTGATGAAACTGTTTTGCTGCCATATGTGGTCGGGTCTCTCCTTGAAAAGAGATCTGTTGATCTCAATGGGATATCTGGTTAAATAAAGGTTAAATAAAAATACAATAAATAAAATAACCTCCTGAGTGCAGGGCCAACAGACTGAGAAACTCCTCTGCCACTCAGGCCATCAGACTAAGTTTCTATCTTTAGTCTTTTTAGGAGATCTAAACTAACTTAATTTTTATTATTTTTATAGTCTTTAATCAGACGTCTCAGGCTCTTTCTAAGTCAAGCCCTGTTTGTTTGAAATATCTATGATTAAATGTATAAGCTGAACAGCATGCTGTCTTATCAAAACTAACGCCTACAGACACTCTTCCACAGTGGCTTGTTAGATAATAAGATGGAAATGGTTGTTTGTATTGATCTGTCTTCCTAAAGGAGGCCATAAGGCCATTTAATTATCATAGCAGATTCTACCACATAATGAGCGTTTTTATTTCATTTGGACTGCAGTTAGTCTCAATCAGGGTAAAGCGATGTCTTGTGTTAAATCTGCAAAACTGTTTTCAAGCTTATTTTCTAATCAAAGTTAATTGGAAAATGAGCTTGAAGGAATGCCGAGTTGAAATTCTTCTGTAACGTGAGGCATACTGCAGGTCTCCATGTTTGAGCAGCTATACTGCCGTAGGGCCTGGATATTTACTCTCTTCAGTTTGACATCTCTTACCGCAGCAGTGCTTACTTACTGCCAGCTGAGGCAGCTGTGGTTAGTTTGATAGTATCTCAAAGATGTTGTTTAAATGACCAGAGAAATGTTTTCGCCCCGAGCAACTGCCAAGAGCAAAGAGGTAGGAAATAAGTTGTTTACTTCTTTTCCTACTGAAACATTAAATTACATGAATTGTCAAGTTGATTGTTGGTGTTTAAATAAATTTGATGACAGCAGTATTTTATCATGCCAAAGTCTATCTGTTATTTTCTGCTCAATTTAACGACTAATATTGCAGCTGGGGTATTTTAGAAGTTTAGGCATACTGTTTCTGTGATTGTCTCTCTAAAGGTGTATTGTTGTTTGACTGCATTTTGTTTAGGAAATTTTTAAAAGAAAGCGCCGGTCTACTTGGTCTACTGTTTGGCTTGTTGAAATATCTATGAAAGTGATATACTGCATTAACTGTCTACAAGATAAACTATTAGAATTATTTCAAATTTATTGATTTATTGTTTTTAAGGAAACATTTACACTATAAGTAAACATTAAATATAATTAAAACATGTTTACCTTGTTGGTCATGCTACATGTATAATGTTGTGAACTTCGTGACTAATTATACATGGAGATTAAAGATACACTCTAGAGATAAGTAGCATGCTAAGCTACAGCAAGAAGACAAAAGTGGCTCACTATATTAAAGCTGTTTCATTTATGAAGTAAATCTGTTTCTAAAATTGATGATCATAATAACATTGCTGCTATTGTTCTGTTATTATCATTATTAATGCAATAATTATTAATGTTACCAGTTTTAACCACAGTGGTTTTTAATTTCTTTTTTGGATCAACATGAAAAGTTAAAAAAAATAAAATAATTTTAGAGAATTTATCTTAACTGAGAAATTTTTCTTAAATTTAATTTTATGAAAATATCTTATTATGTACACCAATTAACTTTTATTCAGTTTTTTAAAAAAATGTACAGACTAATTTCCACACGTAGCCGGTTAATTTCGGTCCACTCTGCGCAGCCTCTCTTCAGCTTTAGTGTCACTGCTCTGATGAGCTTTAGAGCTTCAGTTGTTCTGAAGAAATGACAGCCAGTATGTAATAAAGGCCATGATTTACCTCAACATGGTGAGGCCTGAAGTCTTTGCACATAAATTTAGTTACGGATCAAGCTTTTTGCTGAGAATACTCAGAATTGGGAGGAAGTTTTGGTAAACTAAACATGTAAAGTATCTGCTGATTTATCAGTAGCATTAGCTTAGCATTAGCTTTACTGCTGCCGGTGTTCACTGTCCCTGTGTGGTGCTGTTAGGTTAGCTGTATGTCCACTGTTTTGCTCTTGTGTCCATATTTTTGTCCCTTTCAAGCTCCAACATAAGTCCACACAGGGGATGTAAATGCAGACAGTGTAGTCCTTTAGTCTCTCTCCTGCACAGCCATGATTGTTTCCTCTGCAGCACAGTGAATGTCACCTGTCTAACGAGGCTCAACAGCACCATCATGTGGATTAGTAATTGCAGTTTGTTTTATTTCCTCTGAACGAAAAGCTTTATTAAATGTTGGAAATTGATACATTAAAAAGTACTGATTAATGGGGTCTGTGAACTGATAAAAAATAAGAATGAATCATGTTGAACTTTGTCAGTATCTGTTATGCCAATATTTCCAACTAACTAAAGTCGACCTTTTTAAATGTTTACTGTCCATTTGTTTAAAAAACACATGTGAGACGTTTTATTAGTTTAATAAATGCCCCTTTTGATTTTAGAAGTGTAAGTTTAGTGATAGTGAGGTAAACCATTACGATAGGTTTGTGAATTCTGAGTATATTTAAGCAAATACAGGAAACTGATGGAAAATGTGTACATGTAAATTATGGACTGTTAATATCGGCAAAAATGTTCATATCTGTCAACATTGATAATCAACTTTTTAGGCAATTATCTGCAGATATAGGTAATGCTCTGATTATATTGTACATTGTAATATAATATTGTAATTGTAGAATAATGCTCCTTTTATCGTTTAGAAATGTTTTTTAAATTTATTTCAGCCAAAATGTCTTAACTGTATGGCTAAATGAATACATCTAAAAGCAGCCTCTGCAAGATTAAAGGATTATTTCGTGTCTCTTGTGTTGATTAAACAAGTATTTTTGACACCCATAATATGTTGTCGGCAGTTTCATAACAGCCCATCTGTTCCTCCTCTTAGGGCTGGATCATACGGCCTAAAAAAAATGTTTTTTTTTTTTTACACAAAAGTAGATTTAAGATTTTAATAAATTTTTTATTCTCTCAATGAAAAAACTTCTAAGAAACACAAAATATGTGAATAAAATTTTGCCTTTATGTTGTAAAAATATATTCTGAAACGAACAGAATTCCCATCTGATAGTTAAATTGTGTGCTGTTTTTCTTTTAATGAAGTGTTGATGAGGTAGTTTGAAAATAGGCAACACTAAATCTGATCTATTTTCACTGTAGATTAATATGGAACTTTCTGATCAGTGTCGAATCTACGTTAAATAACAAATATAAAGCAAACCGTTCTTGTGCAAAACCAGACAAGGCCTACCATGAGTAAAACTGTACATTTTCAGTATTGATATTTTCAAATATTGCAACTAATTATAATCGGAGGGAGTGTAAGTGAAGAAGAAAAATCTTTTGCAGAAAATAATTTGAATTAATTCGATATATTGTCCAGTAGGGACGGGATGATACACTTAAACTCACCATACTCTGCACCTCAGTATGCCCAGGTCATGATACGATACGCCACGATACAGTGTCAAAAAAGTAAAAAAGAAAAAATATTGCTGTATAATTACAACTTATTTGTTTTTGTTTGAGTTGCACACAGGAAAACACAAGGCCTAACAGGCCAAACACAAACAATAACACTCTCTCTAACCCTAGAGAGGTTAGAGAGTGTATGCTAAGGAGCGGTAGGCTTGTTTTCGCCGTCTTCGTCTTTTTTAATGAGAAAGCCAAATACTGCCAGACAGATGACTTGTATCCAGGAGGAGCGTCCTCAATTTCGACCTCCTTCGACTCCATCATTCGGCTTTTTGGAGACAAGGTAGTTGGTGCTAATGTTTGCTGTCGTCACTTCTGGTCACATGCACTATCACCGGACGTGACGTCTTTATTTCGCGATCCTTTTCTTTCAAACTCGATGCATTTTGTCACATACTGTATTACGATATATTGTCAAACGATATTTCATCCCATCCCTATTGTCCAGCCCTACCTCCACCCATGCCAAACTTACTTCCTGTTCACATGTGGCCTGTTAATCCTCTTCCTACCAGCTGACCAATAAACTTGTGTGACCATACCTCCATCAAGTGTCCTGAAAATATAGTATTATTTTTGTTCCACATCACAGAGCCATAGCATAAGATTTCTTCTCAGAAATATAGAGAAGGAACTGAAAGTACAATGTTTATCTGCTTCAACATCCCCTCAGCATTTTTCTCTGTGTACTGTGCGATCATGATTGTGGTGCTGCTCTTGTGCTTTAGTGCCACTTCCTTATAAATCAAGTTTGACCTTGTGGACAGACGACACATCCGTAAATTAAAAAATGAAAACCTCGGCTGAACGCTTTCGCCTAGAGGTTATTCTCCCATTCTGATAAAAAACATTGAGTTTGTTATGTTTAAATAGACTCTTTAAAAATGAATTCAGCTGCACACAGAATTCCACTGGTTTATTTTATTTTTAAGTGTAACAAATTTATTCAAGCAGTAGTGGAATGGAGCTTGCTGGACTTGTAACAGCCGACTAAATGAAGTGCAGTGCATCCTGCTTCAGATCTATTTTGAGCTGAATGAATTTTAAAGAGGTGAATTTGTGGTTACCGAGCTCGCCTCCCTGGTTTTCATCATTTGAAGGTCAAAAAAATAAAACCCATCGATAGCCATCATCATCATTTAAGCACCATCTTGATTCAAATCTTGAAATATTCCACTCTCGCTCATACTTGTGACATTTTTCCCAGACTGCATTCTGACACTAACAGCCGTAGAGAATCTGATTACATGTATATGAGCAGGCATGAAACCAGAGCGAAGGCATTACTCCACTCTTAATTCATTTCTACCCTCTTTTAAGTGCCTGCGTTAACGCTGAGGCTTCACTCACGTTAGACGTCTCAGGAGGTTCGAGCCCTGAGGAATAGAGTAGTCAACCCTCCGGAGGCTAGCCCCGTCCCGGTGTCTATTTTTAAAAGCCATCCTCTGATTGGCCAACAAGGTGTGTGTGTGTGTGGAAGCTCTTGTTGTGTCATAAGGTGCCTCTGTGCCATCTGTCGTCCTCTGTGGAGCCGTTGTGAAGACAGACCACGCCTAGCCAGTCTGTCTCCGAGAATGCAAAATGCAACCTTGGGCTTTCCTTGCTCTTTTCTGCGGACATCTCTATCAGACACGAGGGGAACACAGCACCCAGCTTTCCACTTACTGATGACGTGAAGGGGAACGCTGCTCTTTAATATGGAAAACTGAGCGCTGTGTGATGGAGTGCCTTGGCTCCTGGATGTCTGATATCTGGGAAAAGAAACACCCAGTATAACATGCTAACAGTCAACACCAACAGATTTGCTTAGCAGGTGTAGTAACAGGATGCTCATGAGTCATTGCTTGTCTAGATAAATTTGTTGTCTCACCAGAAGTGCTAAGCGTTTGAGTCATAACATTTTTTTTAACGGACTTTGCTGACAGAAAAATAACACCATTCTTGATAAGGTCGACCAGCCATGGTTTACCCTTTCTGCCCTGCTGCTTAAACCTGTGAAGCTCCACATACAGCTTTAATCACCTTAGTTACCTGACAGCCTGGTTTTACTCTGGTGCTGGACTCAGGAGGTCTTCACAAGCTGCATGTCCCATAAATGCTGGCTTCTGCCTTGATTTTGTACATTAGGGTTGATATCAGCAGTTGATTTTGCTTATAAATGTTATTTAAGGTCACTTTCACACGTGGAAATCGTAGGACTTGGTTTGGTTTTGAGTGAAGGGCAGCATTCTGTCATTTTTCACTTGGTTCGTTTTTCTTTCGCACTTCACTTTGTGTAATGTCGCTACTCACTATTAGTTTAGGATGCAGCTGGGACCTTTGTTGTCACCATAAAGCCTAAACAATACAAATTTGAGAGCAGATACAGAGCAGAGATAAATCAATTTTATAACTAGTGGATGGATATTTCATTGGTTTTAAACACAAAGAAAAGTAAATTATTAATTCAAGGAGATCTTTATCCTTTTCTCCTGTGATATTGAATAATTCAGCCATTAAAGTTGTCCAAGAGTTCAGATACCTGGTAAACTAATGCAAGATTTGCAAAGATTCAACAGTGTCTTTATTTTTTTAAGGAAACTGAGGAGCTTTAACGTGTACTGAGCTATTTGTTGAAGCTTTATTGAAAGCATGCTTAGTTTTTGTATTCAGTATTGTGCAGAAGTATCATCCATCAGAATAAAAACAAATTGGACAAGATTGTTTAAAGAGGCACAAATATAACTGGATAACGAATGGGCAGCATCTCCCACCTGACAGATCAACAGCGCCCCCTTTGGTCTGAATTTAACTCCTAAACTCAGGACGTAGGTGCAGGATGCAGCTCAGCAGTATTTCGACTGATCAAATAAAGTTAAAGTTGTATTTAGGCTGTTGAGATAAAAATGGTAAATGTACCAAATTGATTTTTAATCTTGTTCTGCATGGATTTGTAGATTTTAACCTGTTGGTGGTGCTGCTTACTGTTGTTGCATTTGGCTGAATTCAAAACAAGGCCCTGCTTTTTGGTGCTTACCTTTTTTGGTGCGAATGACTTTTTTGTCATCTGGTCGCACTTACAAGGGCTTTTATTTTAAGTAGCACAAACTGGACTTACCATACTGTGAATTACATATTGATGATATCAGTGATGCATGTGCATGGTGTAGGGCTTTTCAGAATACTCAAAACACTGTTTTTAAACAAACTCAAGACCTACCTTTCTAGCATTTCTTTTACCTTAATTACCTTTTAGTGTTTAATTCTCATTACATCACCCACTCATTATTTTATCTTTTACTTTAACCTAATCTCCAGTGTTTTAAACCTGTTTCCTTTGTGCGTACTGGGTACAGCAATGTTCTTGTTCTACATTAGCCTATTAGTTATGATGCATTTTACCACTACTGTGTATGGATTGACTGGTGGATGGGTTTGGGGGTGGATGGAGTGGGTCTTGGTCCTACTTCCTTTTATGTTATTTTAATTTATAAATGCATATTTTTTTAACATTTTTTTTAATAAAAGTGATATATAAATGAAGTTTGATTTATTGATTTTCCTGCACTTAGCTTCCAGTAAATAGACAAGCCTTCTATTCTCAAGATTGTTGGCGTGCAACTCTCCAAGAAACACATCATGCTCTTCACTGACTTCCTGTGGTTGTGTAAATGGGGGAATTATCAGTTTTTGAATCAAGGATTTTTTTTTTATTAGTAGTCGTAATCAAATAACACACAGCCAGTTTGGTACCACACCATAAAAAAAAACAAAACTTTAATACCCCAAATTTTGAAATTTATGGTTTTTGAATAGTTGCAAATATCTGGCTAACTCCTGTACTCACTCTAAACTTCAATTAATTTACCTATGTGAGCTGCATGTGTGAATCAACCTGAAATACTACTCTGAAATTTCTCTGCCTCTCAGTGTTGCCCAAACCTCCGTCCCCTGTTGATTGACTGCAAACTGCAAAAAAAATTCTCCAATTGTGAGAAACAAGTGTGAACAAGTGAGTCAGGGAATTTCTGAGATGAGTTATTCGACATTTAAATCAGGTGAAATACATGCGTAAATACCTGGGAATGACGGGTGGTGTCTTTTCTCTCCTTTAGAGTCTCAGTTGGTCCTCAGAGATAACTGTAAACACTGTTGGAGAGCGTAAGGGTGTTGCCTAAGAATGCAAATCTCCTGCTGTTAAGGCTTAGCAAAATGAGACGTGGCATGGATTAATGAGGGGCATCAGGGATGATCAACATAAACATGCAACTCGAGTACTCGGGTTGTCCTTGTCCAAAGAGCCACATCGGCCAGAGAAGAAATTTAGCCTTCTTTTTTGACAGTTATTCATGTGAAGGGCATTATATCAGAGCTGAAAGCATAACCCTGACCAAACTGTTCATTCTAGATTATAATATTTCTACAAAACAACCAGTCCCATTTCGAGTTCCCTGTGCGACCGACCTTCTGCTGTCAAGTGTCGTCTTTGTGTTCACTGTGTTACGAACTCCTGCCCTACTTAAGACTGTGAAGTTGCCAGGATGTTTGTGTTTTTGCATGCATTCCTTCTGGATGTTCTGCTTTCTAGCCCTGAAGACATGCACATTAGTTATCAGGACACTCCTGCTATTGCCCCCTAGGCCAAGGTGCTGGCCTCAGAGCTGCAGCTGCCCCCCCGGCACTGCGCTGGCTCCTAAGTAGTAAAGACGGGCAACATCCAGAGGACAAACTTCCCCTTTGGGACTCATAAAGTATAACCAATTTTAAATAGGATGAAACAAATAAGCTTCTTAGCGGAGCATAGATGACTCTTGTGTTGCGATCAAAGGGTTTTATTCTGAATTGGATGGTGATAGGCCGGTTTTCCAGCTGGAAAATGCACTGCACGTACGCATCAGAAGGATGAACTGAAGGCATTTGATGATGGCTGTTGTCTGGGTAGTTAGGTGGCAAGAAATCCTATGCATATAGATTCACACAGCAAGAAGGCAGCACACTCCTTCGTCTGTGAGGTGAAATTAGACAGCTTTTTTTTCCTGCAGGAAGCTGGCCATTAAGGCAGTCATTTGGTTGTTGTTTGGGGTTTTAAAATTACAATTGATTTGAATCATCAATACACAGGCAGGGCTATTGTTTGCTTCACTAACTTGCAAATTAACTTGAGATTTAACACATAGAATAAAGGAATGCTTTCAAAGAACACTTTTAACCATGTTATCCTATTGAGCAGAACACAAGTTTGAAGTTGCTGGAAAGCAAAGTGAGATGTTTGCCACTGAACACATCCTACGTGTTTAAATAAACATAATAGAAGATCAAGAGCATTATGGTATGGATAGACTGTTGGAAAGTTTTTCACCTCTTATGAAGAAATGAATGAGGAGATCAAACTGGGGTTAAAGGCAGAGCAATATATCGTTTTGTCATCAGTTGTGTTGTGCACAAATGCAACAGTCACATCTCAGGATGTAGTGTCATTAAAGGCTAAAAGATTTATCGTGTTCAGATCTAAAAATGCTAATTTCAGACTACACAATCATGTGATTGCCAAAACTGCAATTTTTGCAGTGCTCCTGACTGACCGCTGGATCTGTTGGGTCAGTTATTTCACACATACTATTTTACAAATTCGCAGGCAATTAGCATTTACAGAAGTGCTGGTAAACAGGTCAACAATACAAAAACCTCTGTTTAGGAGTAGAAGTTGGAGTTTTCCTTAAATGATAAACAGATTATCATCAATGTTAGATGATGACAATGTGTTATGTGCTTTTGATCCTTAATTTCCTTACTGTTGTCTATACTGTAAACACGGTGAATTTTGCAATCAGATTTTGAATCGAATTGAAATCACAATATCTGCCAGAAAAATCCCATTAGATCTTCCTTTAAAATCTATCAGTGCTACGTGCTGCCATTTGTTTGCTGTTTGATGGAAGCTAAAACCGTAAACTATCTTGTTTTCTTGACTGTCTACAAACAGGTCTGATATCCTTAACATCACCACTGTGCATGCCTGCCCGTTAAAATGTTCTAAAAACATCCTTGTATTTATCCCTGGAAGTTAAAAAAATAATATCATTACCCAACACTGGTGAGCCTTCCTTGGGCTGCTTATGCAAGGTAATCTCCCCGTAATTCTACTTCAACATTAAAGCATTGAGCACAAGTCCTGGGCTACTTCTATTTGCTTCAAAAACATGCTTTCATTCCAAGGTACAAAATCACAATTCAAATGCAAGTGTTCTTGTCCGCTGTTGGGCCATTTTACTTAACCTACCAGCCACGATGACAGGCAGGTTAATTAAAATTACAAGAGATTTGTGACTGAAAATGATGTAAGGTAAAACGTCTCCTGCCCACCCCCAAAATAACAGGGCCATGCTTTACGACCTCTGCCTTGTGTCAGGGTGCAGACTATGTACTGGAGTGATTTCGCTTAAGGTGTATCAAACAATGATGATTACAAGAAAAGGCAAATGCTACAAAAGTCTAATGTTTGTATTGATCTTCTGTGGCTTAGTGTGTCCAGTTAATGATCTGATACCAGCAAAGTTCAACAGTAGTCCCCTCCTCTCATGATGGAAAACAGGAGGTATCAGGTAATGAGGTTTATGCAGCACAACTTAACATGTTTGGAGGCATGTGTGCACATGTGCAGTATCAAAATGAAACTCTCACTTTTCTGCACAAGATTGCATTCCTGTTATGACATGAAGATGATTTGCTCTTTGGTGGCTCGAGCACAAGAGGTCCAGCAGAGCAGTATTTTTTAAGTATAGAGACGATTGTGTTTCTGGTTATTGGGTGAGGTTTCAGAACTGTCAACAGACCTAGACACAATTCAAGAGCAAGTATTCTTTAATTATTCTATAATTCTGTGCTGTCATTGTAACACTGTTATATGATACCTTAAATAGTTTATCTTATGACTTCATTTTGAGATGTTTTTTAGTAACCAGGGCTTCACAATCCTCTCTTAAACTTAAAGGCACAGTATGCAGAATCTAACTACCATTAGGCTCTAAAGTAAACAAAACATCCACGGATGAGATTTCTGCATACTTATTAAATACTTAAACAGAGATGACACTAAAAGACTTTGAAGAAAAAGGAGCCACATCGGCCAGAGAAGGTGTGGATTTACACAATGTCTATTTACAGGAGGTTGGGTGGAGTTATGGAAGTGATTTTCTGTGACTCAAATAGGCAACCATGCTGTAAATGCAAACCATTTGTAATGTATAATAATGAAGTTGTATGCACATGCATAGAGAAAGGAGCATCTCTTGTGTACGTTTACCTGGAGGGGGAGAGGTGTGTAGGGGGGTTTGTGGTGACATCTGAGTAGTTACAGGGATGTGAAAAGCAAACTCAGAAATACTAAAAAGTTGACTCCTTTATTATAATTGGGTTTAAATTTCCTCTTGCCTGGATATTTTTCTTTAATGCTGCTTTAATAGGTACAGCCTAATTAGATTGCTTTCTTTCCGTTTGTCCCTGTTTTTAGAAAGAATTCAACAACACACTTAGCCCACGTGACAGCATGTACCTCTGTGTTATGGTCTTGGTTTTTCAGTTTGCTTGTTTTTTTATGACATTTAAAGTCTCAGTAAAAAACCAAAGGGAAAAAGAAAATGCTCCATTCTGAGATGTTTTAGGCAGTTTTTTTAGAGAAGTGAGGGATTATTCAGGAGAAAATGGTCACCTTTTCAGTCATAAAAAGAATCTTCATTCCACCTTTATTAGAAAAATTCACTAGTTATATTTGATGTGTTTTTGTTTTCACTAAGTTTTTAGACAATTTTCCTTTCCTTGATGTTATATTTAAACACGTCATGATGACATTTTAGTCTAATTGCCAAGTCTCTAAGCTGTCTTGAACACGTTATAATATCACCATCCACTCGTTAAGGCTCAATAAGGATTATTAGATTTATTTTTTAGCCGTCTCTCTTTTGACTTCAACAAGGGTATAAATTAAGTTGTTAAACCAGCAGGACTTTTGACAAAAGCAGTGGAGCAGCTATTTCTTGCTGAAAGCTAAATTAACTTTTTTCCCACTCAACCACAGATCAGAAGAATTAGGCATTCCTCATTTTGTGAGTGTGGGTGCATATTGCTGCCTCTCCTTAAAGAGTGTAGTTTCTTGGCATAATTTTAGTGCATGTTTGCTACTTGCTCGTTCGTGCATGTTTATTCAAAGGCTTCAATGCAGTAGTGCAAATACAGAGAAAAGTAATAAATAGGACAGAAATAAATGACAGTGATTTGCACTCAAAACTGCAATTCATGTGATTATTGAACCATGAATGTATGTATTATGAATCGTTGTACTCCTGCTGTTTAGTTACAACACAACATTTGCTTAAGCAGCTAGCATTTTATGAAGCAAATAAGTAAGCATATGAATAAAGTCCATTCTGAATGCTAAGGAAATGACAAACGCACAAATCAGATTTCAGATCTACAGCTGATCATGCACTTCCATTGATAACACAGTCTGCTTTTGTTCCCCAAACTTTAAATACAACTCCTTTATGGCTTTGCACTGACTTTAAATGTTCACCACCAGTTGACCCACAACAGCTTTTATTGAAAATTCATCAGTCATGCATGAAGAGTTGTTGTTGTTTCAGTTCGACTAAAGCTCCAGGTGAAAGTTTGCCGTCTCTAATTTTTAATGACCCATCTTGCAGTGTGAGCTGCAACACCAACCTACACATCTCCAGGGCTGTTTCATGTTCTGTATTAAATCAGGAACATTGTAAAAAATTCAGTGTAGAGATGATCAGATAGACGCTTTGATTTCAGACTTAAAGTCTCTCAGATCTTTTCTTTTGCTCTGTCTATTTCTGCCTGTGTGAGGCTGTTTGTACTGGGGATATGTTTATGCATAAACTGGTGTTTATCTGGTAAACCACGCGGTCAAAATGACAGTTTGTAGGTCTTTGGAAACGCCAGCCTAACACGGCCTATTGGATGCACAGCCACTGTTTTGCTTTGAACCGACTGGCTTATGGTTTGAGAAGGTGTCTGGCGGTCAGCAGGGATGTAATCTGTGGACGTGAAACCACCAGCTGAGGCATCATCATGTTGGCCACCGCGGCGGACGACCCTTGTTTATTTACTGGCAAAGACACATTTTTCTGGCATTTGATTCTTGGCAGGTGTTAATCTCCGACTCTGTTAGTATGGAAGGCGGGACATCAGTTTGTGATTGACTGTTGGTGGATGATGTCCAAAATGCTCAACTGTAGCCAACTGTTTTCATGCCAGCAAGAGAGGGAGAAGGGATGGCGAAGGCGAATATGGCTCAACATTTCCCTGATTGATAGGAAAGGTTTAAGCTTCCCCTGCCTGCTTTTTTCCACCTGTTATCAGCGTCTCGCACATATATCTCCCTTAGCTCCATAACCTTGACGGAGGCACGCTCATGCCAGTTTTTATCTTCATTAGTGCTTTAATCCAATTACAGCATGATCTGCCCTAATCTCTAATGGGTGTGCAACGCCTTCCTCCATTCATACATCGCTCCAGAAGTGGCTGCACACACACTGTGTCGTCCTACACAGCATAATGAGTACTCAAGTGCCGCTCTGCCTCTCCGCCCTGCCCCTGGCTCTGTCTGGCTGTATCTGAAATGGTGCATTCCCTCTTATTGATCCTCTTCCTGCTGGAGTCACAGGCAGGCTTATCCGGCTCGTCCCAGCTTGTCTGCCTCGTGAATGGACACACAGAGAGCGCTGTGTGTGTGTGCCAGGGTTTCGGGGTTCTGCGTAGTCCCGGGCAGCTTGTGGCTGAGTGGTCATTGTGGCTCCCTCCCTCCTGCCCCCTTTGCCACCCCTCCCGCCCTCCCTTTTTATTTCTTTGTTGCTACAGTAATTATTAGAGATGCATGAATTTCTGCCCAGTTAGCACATCACAGGCTTATTATATTCTCCCAAACCTAAGTAGCTTTCTCACTCGTAACAGGAAGGCTGTTGCTTTGTGGGCTTTTTCACGGGCGTGTGTCGTGACTAGCACTAACAGGGGAGCCACTGGAGAACCACTGTTATGATTAATCTGGAAGAAAAGAGTGTTATTTTGCGGCAGACTGTGGTGATTCATTGTTCACAAAGATGTTACCATTTCAGGCATTGTTCATGCCACACAGTCTCCCTATTCTTGCATGTGGTTTACACACTGGATCAGAGCAGAAAATGAAAAAATGGCTGCACAGTCCCCAGCATTCAGCCTCCAAGAAGCTTTCCATTTCACTGATTATGCATGTCTTTTTTAGACACACAGTGACAGACTGCTCTCCCTCAGTCCTCGCACAGGTTGCAGCTCCACTGGAGCCTCAAGTTGGATCAAAATCAGCAATGATTTATGGCCAAATTGTTATTTAACAGCATCGCTTATCTGTTTTTATATTGATGGCAAAACATGTTTATCCCAATTAAATTGTTTGTGTTGATTAGTTTCTCACAAGGCTTTAATTAAAGGTGCACAATGATGCACCTTTTTGCCAAAAATCCACTGAGATATTTGGTTTCATCGTGCCTATCTGTTTCAGTACCGTCAAGAACAGACACGTTTAGTGTAAAGTCCCATAAGCTGCGTCACACAAGGAAGTGGATGTGGTTTCTGGCTTTGACTGCTGTGCTCCAGTGTTTACAGTGGCTGCACATCCATTTCTAGACATGCTCTGTTTAGCTGTTGGCTGAACCAAAGGCCAGTCTTACCAATGAAAAATGAAGCCAATGCAGACATGCTAAGTAATGCCGTCTGCATAAGGCTACCATGAGAATTCACTGAAATTGCATGGGGAAAAACACGGTGCTATTTGCAAAAGCAATTATATGTTCTACCAGTTTCAGCAAATTGTTTCAGTCTTGATAGTTAAAGGCAGAGTATGTAAAATTCTGACTCCAGTGGCCTCTTAACAAGACAACTGCTTTTAAATCAAGACATAGTGACCTAATCTTTCCCATTCACCTTCTCTTTTCACTGTTAAGGATGCTAATAATGTAAAGGTCACTCAAAGAGGTGTGGATAGTAAACAGAGGACCAGCATTTCTGAATCATGGATAAACATGGTCATGAACTTTCAAAGCTTTCCTCTGTGCTCCTTGTGCAAATCAGAAAGTTCTCTTTCAAAAACCTTTTTTTCTTGCTTGCAGCCAGTGCACCTCGTGGTGATGCTTTTTCAAACAGAGTCCTTAATTCTACAAGTGAAGTAACACTAAAGGCAGTCAAAAGAGGCGGAGGATCTCCATTCAGTTTGTAAACATCTATTTACAGGGACCCTGGGGATGTTCTTACAGGAGACAGCAGGTGGAGATTACTGAAGGTCCATCACAGGGAAGCAGCACGAAATATATGATATACAGAAACAGAGCTACAGCAGTGACAGATCATGTTTCTTTGTTTCTGATATCTTAAGGAAACAGCTTTCTATAAAGATGTATAACACAAAGTCAATTGATTTAAAGGGGCTGTGAGGAGTTTCAGTAATTAAAGTTAAAAGTAATTACAAAAAAGTCTCACTTTTAGATATAGGCCTGATCGAAATACACACTTTAAGATGAGTTTTATAGCATCAAAATAGGTTATCCATAAATGCTATTCCTTAGCTTCGCGGTCGGGTCAGACAGGACTGGACTGGCCTGGATACTCAACTTTGGGAACAAGACAATTAAAACTAGAGCAAATTTACATTATTCGGACACGTCTTAGAGCACCAGGCTGTAAGTAGCGATATATAGCTGGCTACAAAACTATGATACTAAGTTTTCCAAAAATTGCTTGTTGTCACACATCAAAAACTACCGCTACATAACTAGAGAGGGATACATTACCTCGTCGCTTTGCATCCTGTAAGTTGTTGAAAAAAGAAGTTGTAAAGCAATGCAGAGTTCTGAGGAAGGTCCAAGCTGCATTCATTAGCATCACAACAAACCCACGCTTTGGCTTGGGTCATGTCTTTACGACAGTTGCCGCACGTGCTCATGGGTAGCAGAGTCTTTATGTCGCCGGAAATAGATTCTCCTCATAGCACCTTTAAACTTCATTAGCCTGAATTTTTTCTTAATTATCTATGGGGCAAAAAAGTTGAGGTCTACACTGAGCATTGCTACTCAGCAAAAAGATATTGAAGTATGAGTTTAATCCATATAGCTCAGTGAGTAGGTTGATCCGAAGTTAAGTTCAGGGAGCATTTAAAGGGAGGCTGTGTCCACTCATTGGTTACAGTGAATGAGCTGAAGTTTGTCTCCCATCTGGAGAGGTAGCACCCACCTGACATCATCATCAGGAGATTTACAAAAGGACTTTCAAGCGTTTATTGGAAGGTGGAGAAAGCAACATAGTGAGAGGATAAAAATGGTTGAATTGTTTAAACAAAATCAAATAGAGGATGTAGCACAAACCTCTGTTCTCTGACATTCCAGGCTGTTTCCGGCCCCTTAATTTCAAGCGTGCCTGCGTGCTGCACAATGTCTGTATTTTCCCCTGGCCGTGTTTGCAGCCCTCTAAATACTGACTCATTACAGGAGCACACAGCATGGCATGATGGGCCACAGACGCTCGGCTCCCCGCCTCTCTGGGCTTTTGTTGTGTGGCACACAGCTGAGGCAGATGCTGAGGGGCACTCACACTAAATTGCCTGAATGAGGGCGAATTCTGTTGGCCACTGAAGTGGAGTGCACCGCAGCTCATCGAGTCACAGCTTATCTTCACCAAAGAGAGGGAGAGGGATGGAGCTCAGACGGGCATATCGCCATCAGGTGGAGTTCATTTTGACTCCTGCGCTTCGAGTCACGATGGAACAGCGGCGGCGTTCCCAAAACGCTGGACGTATCTCAGGGACTCAGCCACATTAATTTACCCCATCCCCAAAGTGTTTGTGTGTTTTTGTGTTTATCATATTTTCTTTTCAGCCGTCAGAGGGAATACAGTTAAAAGTGCCAAGTCTGGGAGAATGGAGCATTCATGTGCAACTGCTCTGACTGGAGAGACATCCTCCCTTCACTGAATGAAGCTTCCCTTCAATGAATGTGGAAAAAGAAGATAAACTACAGTGTTTGTCCTCTTTAAATATGTGAAAAATTACTTGGCTTTGCTGAGATAAATCCTACTTCTTTCTGAAAGTGGAGGAACTTCATAAACTGGTATTATGTCAGCTCTTTAAAAAATGATCTACATAAGAGATGCAAAATTCTGTATCTGTCTGTCTGTCCATCTATCCATCCATATATACATCCATAAATCAATAAATCCATCCGTACATACATCCATTTGTCCATACATACGTACTTCCATCCATACAGCCATTCATCCATCTATCCATACGTACATACGTCAGTAAATCCAAACATTCATTATCCATACATCAATGCATCCATCCATAAATTCATCCATCCATAAATCCATACATCCATACTTACACGTACAGTACATGCATACATACCGAACATAAATGCATCCATTCATCCATACATACATAAATACATACATACATAAATACATACAAGCATACTGCACATAAATACATCCATTCATCCATCCATCCATCCATACATACATACATACTGTACATAAATACATCCATTTATCCATCCATTAATCCATACATCAATACATACATACATACATACATACATACATACATACATACATACATACATACATACATACTTCTTTCATACATTCATACATACATCCATTCATTGGCTTGCATTCATACATCCATCTATACATACATACATACATAAATACATACATACTGTAAATAAGTACATCCATCCATCCATTCATCCATCTATTAATACATAAATACATACTCCATACATACATACATACATATTTCATACATACATCCATACATCCATACTTCATACATACGTCCATACATCCATACATCCATCTGTACATACATACATACATAAATAGATACATACTGTACGTAAGTAAATCCATTCATCCATCCATCCATCCATACGTCCATATTTCATATATACATACATACTTCATACATACATACATACATACATCCTTCCATGCATGCATCCATCCATACATACATACATACTTCATCCATCCATCTGTCCGTACATACATACATACATGCATACATACATTCCTCCATACAAACATAAATCCATTCAGCTATACACCCATCCATACATACTTACTTCATACATGCATCTTTCCATACATCCACACATCCATACCTGGGGTTGCAGAGGCCTGGACTCTACCCCTGAACCGGTCACAGCCAATCTCAGGCGTACATAGAGAGACAAACAACCATTCACACTCACACCCAAGTGTAATTGGAGTCGTCAGTTGACCTAATATGCCTTTAATGTGTTCTGCTGGAGGAGGTCAGAGTACCTGGAGAGAACCCACACATTACCTGCTGTGCCACCGTGTTGCCCAGAGATGCCATATTGCTCAATAAATCCATCAGCTGATCACTGAAGCATCCAAACTCTTTTGAGTAGCAGTACATTTGTTTTGATAACTTTGTGTTTGCTTCATCTAAAGATATAAAACACAGGATCAGTCTTTTTGTCGCTCAACTGGATGTTAGCATTTACAGAAACTTTACATCCTTATGTTTAATCAAACATTTTGGCGTTTATCCATCAGGTGTTGCAGTTTTTCCTGTGAGTGTTGATCCTTTGCTTGTTGCTTTGTTAAATGGGGTCTCCTGATGATGCATGTCATGCTGCAGCACAGGGGACAGAGACGATCCTTTTGGCTCCTGACAAAACGGTAAAGTTGATACAGCATAAAATATGGCTGGTTTTATGATGCCTCTGTATCACGGCCAAACACCTTTCAAACAGCGGCTCTCCAACGACAGATAGCGGCCTGAATCATCTCCACAGCGGCAGCTCAGCCTCTGCTGCCCAGGCCTCTTATTCTAATGTCTGCTGCCCTATTATATAACTCTTAAATATGACCATTACGTCAGGATTCAAGTGATATTTTATGCCCTCGTTTTTTTAACATGTTTCTTCCTGCTGCCGTGAAGCTTAATCCTGTTATCTGCTGACTGTAAATGCTGAAAAAAAGCAATTTTGGGATTTAATTAATCATTTATAACTTGTACCAAAGGATTTAAATACACATGCATTACATTATAAGCCTATTTAAATGTTGTAGATGGCGTGGAAAAGAAGATTTTGGATTAAGATTAAGGTTTAACACGGGTAATTGAGGCTGAAAGCCTTGAAATGGATATATTTCAGGACCTAGCAGTCACTGTTTAGGCCGGATACTTCTCTGGTTGGCACACACCCATTTCTTTTAAACCTAATGCACAGAGATTCACTGTGAGCTCCCAGCCATCTGTAGTGCAGCCCTATTATGTTTAAAAAGGAAATACACAAATGAAGTGTCGGAAAGCTGACAGAGTTCTTCTAGCTAGGGGGCAAAATAAATTCAAGAGCGAAGCACCAGCTGCGGAAAAAAAAAAGAATTGTCAAAAATTTCACCCGCAACATCCGGCGATTTCACTGAGTAATGTTGTTTAATGGGATGTGTTCGCTCTCGTGTTTATACAATACTAAAGAAGTTGTGCAGATGTTTGAGCGTCAGGGCTCCAGCCTCTGAAGGCAATCACTGTGATCATCAGCTGAAGTTGTGCAGTTTGTTTTGACAACCTCTTCAATGTAAATAGTCACTCCTCAGAGGCTGCACTGCTGCGCCCAATCAGACGAGAGAGAGAGAGACAGAGAGAGGGAGAGACAGAGAGAGAGAAACAGACAGAGAGAGAGAGAGAGACGGGGAGAGTGGTGATGTCAAATATGGGGAAAGGGGAGCTGGGAAACACGTTTCCATAGCAACTGGTAGGAGTGAGTATAACTGTGGTTGAGAGGCATGAGCAGCAAGCAAATACTGGCTTGGTCCTTTAAAAGTAGTGGGTCCTGAATACAACCACGGGCATATATCATCTCTGATGGACAGAAATCTCAAAGCTTTACTGTTTAATATAATGTGGTATAGTTAATATCTAGTTATGGGTACAGAAAAGTGTTAACCACTCAAAAAGATTGAGAGTTTATGTGCCAAAACACCTGAGTTCATGCTCGTTTTTGCTTCACAATTAGGAAAGGGCTTCTAAAAATGCCATACATTGCTTTGCAAATAATAATTACAAAAATAATTATAATAACTTTTTAGCACATGTAAAAACAGATGATTACAAAGTGCTTTCACAGACAAAAAGGCAGAACTCTAGGTATAATAAAATCAACTAGGAAGCACTTGGAGAGCGCAGACCTCAGTCAGTGCCACAGTTCTCACCCATATTGTGAATTTCAGCATAAAAATTCGTCCTACCTTTATTTCATCTAAATATTTTGATTCTTTGACCATGAAAACATACCATTAGCAATTGGATTCTTATGATGTCTATTTTAGTTCAGTAGTTATTCATGAAAATCACATTTTTCGTCATGGCAGATCCAGACGGTGATCTGGATCACTCCCAAAATTGAATCATTTGTTCCTTGTCCCAGTCCAAACAATACCTGAAAATTTCATCAAAATCTGTGTAAAGCTTTTTGAGTTCTCTGTTGGCAACACAACTTCAAAAGTTATGGACAGATTTCAATTCATTTTTTAGGAAATGTCCAGAATGGGACAAGGAACAAGTGATTAGATTTTGGGAGTGATTTGGATCAGCGTCTGGATCCTATTTAATGAATTTTTGAACTTCCATTATGATAAGTTTTAATTGCGTTTTGGCCTTGCATTTACATTGAAACGCTTTGCGTTTTGTCTGAAAACGGGAACTTTTGAAACTGGCTCCAGAGTGGGAGGTTTTGAATACACTCTCCATGCTGCTCCATGTAAACCCGAATCAGAGCGTTTCAGGGTGAACCACTGACGTCAAGGATGCGCACACATACCAGGAACAACAACTTTGGCCGTCAGCCGAGTAATGTGTGAGCATCTTGCCGTGCTCGGTTTGTTATCCAGATAAGACTACTGAGAAAGATTTGTTGTCTGAACTGATTTGTTGTCCAGAAAATAAACTCCTGCGTCTCTATCCATCTACTCGCCATAGTTGTTTGTGAAAGATTTTCTTCTTTGTACATGTGTTGTAACAGCGCTGCCTCTCTGCAGACCTACACCGCCATCTACTGAACCGGCATGCATACTACATCGGGTTCATATGTCTCCAGCGTCTTCGTCTGAACGCAGATTGACTATGAAAATGCAAAGGAAAAATCTTTGAGTTTTTAAGGCAGGAGTTTTCTTGTAAACGTAGCCTAAGAATGGGACCTGGTTTAAAGAGAAATTGACCTTTTTAAAGTCTAAAAACTGACTCTCCTTCTCTCTGTTACATTTACTGCTTTTATTTATGTCATGGGGCAGACACAAAGTTTGTTTGTCAAAGGGACCAATCTTCTTCTAAATTATTTTACATGCAATATTATGGGTTCTTGATACTGTGAAAAAGTACTTTGCCAGTCCACACTTCTTGTTTTGTACAGTTGGAGTTTCTCTGTCATTTTTATCATCAAATATGAATAAACAGCTCTTTATGTTTGTCTAGAACTTACATTTTTTTGCTGCGGTATTAAACAGCAATTTTACATATAAAGATTTGTGACTGCCTTTTGATATATATTGTTTACTGCCTTCTAGCTGAAATATAGACATATGAACACTGGTCTATTTATATTCGCCCAGCCTCATGCTTTTCCTCCTGACTTCTGTATTTCTCTGTTCCTGATGAATCGACAGTAAACAGTAAATCGGTCTAAGTGGGTGAGTTATTGGCAGCATCTCTGTCTTCAAACGTGGGACAAATAGCATCATACAGTATAGTGAGATACTGTGAGTCAGTCCCTTGCAATACATTAGCAGTACACTGGCAGCTTTACTGATGCAGAGACACTTCATTTCTGCAGACATTTGAACTCTGAAATGATTTCTCACTGGAGGTTCGCACGCCACCAGTTAAAGGCTGTTTGACTCAAGAGACGGGCCAAATGAGTTCATGCTGCCTGTAGCTGTGTGTGTGTACTCTGTAATATGCTATTTTTCTTCTGGCTTTTAAAATGTATGAGTTTTCAAGTCCAAAGATGCCATAGATCAATACTAACTAAACAAAATAAATAAATAAAAACCACAAACAAAGATTTTTATGTTTTTGAAGTGATGTTTTGTTCGGCGTGGCTCTGGCCCTGGCCTGCTGCTCAGTTGAAGGACAGAACAGTTTCTTTTGTTTGCTTGAGATTTCAGATAGTAAAGCAAAGCTTTAAAACTGTGACTGCTAATTTAGTCGGCTTAAAGTTGTAGGTGTGTGTTAGAGAGAGTGTTTTACGCCGACAGAATAGATAATAAGCATAATCCTGCACGGCAAGTGAAGCGAGTCACGGCTTGGGTAGAGGCTTACCAAAACATCCAATAGCACGGACTGGAGCACCAGAGGTGTTGTTCTAAGATAAACCTCCGAGGCCAGAGGAAAGCTCTGCTTCAGTTCTCATCTATATGGTGCCCTTGCTCTTCACATCTTATCACTTTCTTCCGACATAACTGTGGAAAAGTCAGAGTAGTCCTTAAGGGAATTTAAATTGAAGATACAAGTCAAGCTGGTATAGGCTACACGAGGCTATTTTAAGCTCTCCAACTGCAAACACTGATTACTGAGGGCCTCCGGACATCAGTGTTTATCGCTTTCATTCATGAAATAACCCAGCACCACTCACACAACTGCTCAGACCTTTACAGCCATGCATGCACAGGGCTTGTGTACGCTGTGATGGCTACTAGTTCACTGTAGAAGTTCTGATTGTGACCCTTCAAAATGTCAGCAATCGAGTTTGGAAGGGTACAATAGGGCTGAGTAATATATTATTGTTAAGAATATACTGACTTGTTTTGTTGAATGAGTAAAGGTTGAGTCAACATTGTTTGTATTGATAACAATGCCAGGACTAATGCTTAATAATAAGGCTCTTAAAAGTGAGCCTCCTGCAGTAGTGAGCTAATTGACTGCAAGATAATCTAAAATAATGGGTCCAAATGTGGAGCTATTTCTACTTTTTTCATTTATGGTAAATTTAGATTATTGCACAAAACCAAATTACACTGATACATGTTTGATGCCACAGGAACACAAATGTAAGTACTCAAAACACAACACTGATGAGTTCATGATTTTTAATCAAGAATTACAGCCACCTTTTGCCTACAGTCTGAGCTACACAGATGCATTCACACATTTGGAGAAGTACCAGTCAAGAAACTAGCAGGAAATCCTTGCTTCTTGCTGGTTCTATCCCCTGCCACCCCCCATTACATAGATAACTAAAAATAAACTGACCAAAGATCATACAGTTTTTGTATTTTTATCATTTCAAACACATGTATGTTAAGTATAGCAGATTTTGACCACTTAAGTATACAGGATGAATAGGTTTTTTAATTCATTTGACTTTTATTTAACCAGGAAAACCTCATTGAATTCTCATTAAAAATCTCTTTTGCAAGCGTGTCCTGTCCAAGACAGCAGCACATTCAACAGTTTTACACAAACACATGCAGTCATCAAACACAGAAACCAAGAATTCAATACACTAAGAAAGAAAAGTCACAGTTTCAGACAGCCAATTTTGCCTGGATGGTCCACATGAGAAAGATAAAGTACTTCAGTCAAGACAGAACAGTCTTTTTCTCCCAGCTCAGTTCTTACTTTTGGAACAGACAATAAGAAAAGATCCTGGGACCGAAGATTATCAGATGCCTTGCTCTTTTGACTGATGTAGGTCAAAAGGTAAGATGGGAGCAGACCAAGAATACATTTATAAATCAGAATACGCATTCAATTGGAGTTTTGCCAATATTCAATATGCTGATATTAAAAAAACTCACTACCACTGATATTGATGCCTTTGATTTTTGTCAGGAGCACGAAGCCTGAGCTAAACGAAAGCCGATCCACTCCTGTCATGACCACAGTACATTTACGTTGAAAACCTTCAACCTACCGTTACTCTCTTGACCTTAAAGGATAAGTTTGGTTTCTACAGCTTTCACAGTGTTTGTAGAATGAAGTAGAACAATATACTCAATATCCTTATAACTTATCCTTTAACAACAGGAAGCACACATAGAAGAAATGGAGGAGAGGCAAAGCCGTGGAAACACTTTGGGCTCCACGCCGCTGATGGCAAAACAATATAAAAAGACTGAGCTGTGTGATGATTGTGTGCAAAGCGTCAGTAAATTAATTTAGTGAAAATGGAAGTCAAATAGCAAAGCCATCCTGAGGAGTGCTGTGTGGATTATTTTGGACTTTCTCGCTGTTTTGAGCAAAGCAAATGCCACGACTGGGATGTTTGTGTCGATAATGTGTGAATCAGCAGGCGTACATTTCAGCAACAACAAATCTGTGGAAATCTACTGGATTTTCACCCAAGTGAGGGGGCGTCACAGTCCAGGGTGGGGCACTTTGCCATTTGTTCACGTGGTTTTTTTTAGGCCCTTTGTCAGAGGCACAGAAACAGGGTGTCACTGGTACTTTAGTGCCCGTTGATGGCAAATGAACAGCTGTTCTCATCAGCTTGTAATATTATAAATATGTTCACAGCAATCCTGATCGTTAATCAGCTTGTGCATCTGCTGAATTGTTTTTTAAAAATCTGATTTTTGTTTATTTGGGGATAAATTTCAGTGTTATCTAAGGCCTTATAAAAATCACGTGTTATATTTTATGTTTTAAATTTTTGAGAATTCGATTTTTAGTATTTTATGCAACCTTAAAGGTGCTATAAAGAGAATCTATTACCGGCGACATAAAGACTCTACTAACCATGAGCACGTGCGCCGACTGTCGTAATGCTGCACTCCGGTAACTTCGGAACTAGGAGTGACATCATCTCCGACTTATCTGCGTTCCAGTTGAAGTCCGAAAAAAACATGCTGATCTACCAGGCTGTTGTTAGCTGTTGTTAGCACGCCTGCGTTGTTGTTCACAAATATCACCTGAAGAATGTGATTATCACTATGGCAGCATTTTTGTAAATACAAGTCCAACAGTACTATGTATACAGGTGATCTAGAGCGACACACCCCAGTCAGAAATGCAAATAAATGGATTATTACAGGAGCCAAATAACTGTTCACACTGGGGGCATCCATCTTCAATTGTCAACTCGTGGGTGGCGAGGTTTCACTGAGTTCCCAGTAGGATATTCTGACTTCGGGGGACGTTCCAGTTGCAGTTTCCTACTCGGAACCCGGAAATTCCTTCTTCTGACTACAACTGGAACACACCAAAAGACGTGACCCAAGCCAAAGCATGTGTTTGTTGTGATGCTAAAAAAGCATGCAGCTCGAACCTTCCTCAGAGCTCTGCATTGCTTTACAACTTCTTTTTTGAACAACTTACAGGATGCAAAGTGACAAGGTTATGTATCTTTTTCTGGTTGCATAGCGGTAGTTTTTGATGTGTGACAACAAGCAATTTTTGGAAAACTTATTATCGTAGTTTTGTAGCCTGCTGTATATCGCTACTTACAGCCCGGTGCTCTAATACGTGACCGAATAATATAAATTTGCTCTAGTTTTAATTGTCTTGTTCCCAAAGTTGAGTATCCAGGCCAGTCCAGCCCTGTCCGACCTGACCGCTAAGCTAAGGAATAGCATTTATAGATAACCTATAAACTCATCTTAAAGTGTGTGTTACGATCAGGCATATATCTAAAAGTGAGACTTTTTTGTAATTACTTAGAAACTCCTCACAGTCCCTTTAAACACTGCATAAACTAATGAAATGTAGACACTATTCAGTTGGTCCTCACATGTATCTTTACTGGTCCAGTCAACAATATGTTGACAACATTTGCAGAATATTTGATCACCTGACTAATAACAATCATTACGACACTGCTCTGCCCTGTACTCTGGAGCTAGCTGTGAGTTTCATAGCTTCTTTGCCAACTTAGCTGGTGTATCAGGCAGCCACTTTGACATGTTTGCTCTGTTAAGGAGGGAAGGAGGAAATGAAGTGTGTAATGTCCCCAGCCTTAGCGACCCATTGGAGCATTTTCCCAAAGTGTGTTCCCTTTTATTCCAAAAAAAATAAGCTTTTACATAAAATGCCGACCATTTCCGTGATATGCTGCATTTATATTGAACTCTGCTTTTAGTGCCCAATCCCGTGATCCTGTGAATCCTGTGATTGAGGATTTTATGGGGCCCTAGTTATCAGTTTAAAGCTCTTGAAATTCTCTCTTCTCTCAATCGGACTGTTGAATGGTACTATTGCCACACTGTTGCCCTGCTCTCATATTACACCTCCACATGCCTATACAATAAGAGCAGCTTGAAATCTGAAGGGTGCATCATTTCTATCGCTAAGCTCCAGTTACAGCCAGATATCATCAAACATTAAACCCTTGGCAACAATGTGCTGTGATCTCCATTTAGCAAAGGCAAAACTCCACAACTGAGAAAAAGCTGTGACTTATTAATGTTATTTTTACTCCATGTTGGTATAAATTTAATGAGATCGCTCCAAGACTGCAAACACGGAGGGTTCATTGATGACCTACAGAGGCATGAATTATTGAGACTGCAAGCTGTCTCCTCTAGTCACAATCAGCCTTCATCCAAATATGACATTGCCCTCAGCTACAGTCAATGTTACATCACAAATGATCTGCTAATGTCAGAGCTGTAGCTCCCATGCTACGCTCACTTCCACCTTTAATTCCACTGTCTGGCTGTAAGAAAACAGGATTAATGCTGATATTTTCTTGGCATTTCTTTTGGTATTGTGGTTAAATTTCAGGGGACAGTTCTCCTCTGTTTTGCTCATATTTCATCTGTCAAGCAGAACACATGGTGCGATTGTAAATAACTCTTAATTTGCTGCTCGGATTTAGGAACAGACCAACATTCTTTATCTTTTCGCTGGCAGCTGATTCTGTGGGTTCAAACATATGCTGCATCTAAGAATGTCTCCAAGGCAGAGATTGTTGAATCTAATTATCCTTTGTGGTTTCTATATATCCTCTCTCGGAGGTTAAGAGAAGGGATTTAATGATGTGAAATGCACTCAAGAGCCACTTATACGTTAAGCTGTGAGTCATGTTTAGTGTTTGTGGTCTGCTTTTTGACTTTAGTTTACTGATGTGAAAATCTTTTTGGGGTGTTTTTTTGAAAACTTTGAAAGAGTGTCTGCATTTATATCCCTCTATGTTGCATTATAGCTACCCACCTGTGGCCGATGTCCCCCCTGTGATGAAGGGAATTTTTTATGTTGACTGATTTTGTGCAGATCTGTCATGGCCTAAACTGAACGAAGTATTTTAATTGGGATGTAAAGTTTAATCCTGAGAGGGATGCTTTAATTAACCTAATTAGTCTCCCTAATCGTCCACCTCAGTTTTAACAGATAATATTGATGATTGGATGTTTCGATCATTTGAGGGTTAGTTGACAGTCTTGTGATCTCAGCAGTTTCCACTAGGGCTGAAGGATTTATTGTTTTTTGATCGAAATCGTGATTTCTGACAACATGATCCAGTGTTTCCTGTAGGATTTTTTTCAAGAGCGGGGGTAGGCTCACCGGGGATCTGTGGTGGCGTAAACAGATGACACTTGACAGCAGATTTAAATTGCGATTCTACGATATTGCCAATTTTTGCAATCTTTAGTTAGCTTTTCTAACACCAGGGAAAAATATGAACAATGATGATGCCTACAGACTATATCAGGAAAAATACACATCATATGTGAGTCTGTTTTTAGGATTTATTCAGCAATATATTTTAACCAGCTGTTTATACTCTCTCTTCAAAAGACTGGACTGCATTTAAAAGTGGATTATTAACCCTTTAGGCACCAGAGTTTTTCAAGAAAATATTCAATTTTGCTATCAAGATTTAAAAAGGCTATAGTTTCAAAGTGGTTAGTTTTCCCACCCATCATCATCACTGTAATTTACGGGCCGAGCATGAACGCCTCTGCTGCCTTGACTGTGCTTTTTACCCCCGGCTTCTCCCTCGTCTGACCAGAGCTCCGCGGTCTTTCTCAGTCCCCCTAACTTTTCACGGTGTTTTGGGCTTCCCTGCATCCCAGACCACATCCCCTACTCGACACTCACCGGCCCCGGACAGGCAAAGTATCGGCCTCCGTATGTGCTGCTTGTGGTCTCCGGCTGCACGCACACGCGCCGCCAGTTTCATCCTCACTGGACAACTGACCGTCATCGTCAGAGAGTAAATATTCCTCAGATTCAGAGTCAGCCAGTACTTGACAAAGTACTCTCAGCATTGTTAGTACTCTTACTCTATCACTCTGTCTCTGTCTCTCTCTCTCTCTGCTCCGCTCTACAGCCACACTCGCGTCCCTCAGCCCGGTGTGTGTTTCGAAATAAATATACGCCAAAACTTTGAATAGAAACCTGTCACCTGTCCACTATCTGCTGGTGAAAAGTAGTAACTTTACTCAGCAGTATTTTAACAGCTACAGCTGTTTTTACACCCGACTTAATGCAGGACTCTGCTGTGAAGGCAGCGACATGATGCTGCGGTGGTGTATTTGCAGTTTAAAAAAAAAAAGTTTCTTTTGAAGGAGCGGTGGGTAGGATTTAGAGTGTAGAGGAAACACTGTGATCATGTTTCAACATCAGTTAAGGTTTCAAAACCTTTATTTGTGTCACAGGCCTAACTCATCCTCTCTCCAGGGCTCAATAACATAAACTGATTCAAAACTCATGTAGTTCCCATACTTGAGTCCAACTTATTACAGGAGGAGAATTGATTCTTTTAAAAGCTGCTCTCTACTTCTCCACATTGCTGACAGGACACTGATCACCGCAGACCAAGAAAACTCCCCGCAAGATCTTAATATTTGGAGATGCTTTGGCCCAGTCGTCTAGCCGTCACATTTTGGCTCTTGTCAAACTCGTTCAAATCCTCACGCTTACCCATTTTTCCTGCTTCTTACATCAACTTCGAGGACAAAAAGTTCACTCGCTGCCTAAAATATCCCTCCACCTAACAGGTGCCATGATGAGGAGTCCAGTGTTATTCACATCACCTGTCTGAGGTCATAAAGTTCACAACATAACAACTAGCTGAATTATAAAATATTGAAAAGATGCTTTGTTGAAGAGGAAGCTGGGTAAGCACAGTCTTTTTGGGAGTGATCTTTTTCTGAAAGGTATTAAACAGGTGTAATGGCTGCCTGCTTCAGTTAACAATCCTTCACTCTTCCCAAAATGTTCTTTTAGCTCTCGAGTGAAATTTAAAAAAGGATCACTTCAGCGACTGAGATGTGAGAGCCGAACTAAACAGAAAAGTGTTTCCAAAGATGTAGGCACGCTTTGCTTTGTGGTGTCCCTCCTCTACAGACAGTAAAGGATCCACTGAAGAAACACCTTTGAGGACCTTATGATACATTTGTGAAAAATATGAATTATTCCATAGTAACACAAAGGTTTTATGTTGGATTTTTAAACAAAGCAGGTGTTGCTAGAGCAGTACAGTGTTGATCCTCTTGAATCACAACCTGTATGTACAGTCTTAATGATGAGCTACACGGCTGTTGGAGCGATGACAGTTCTGACACACCAGCGTTTTCATGCCTTGAAACGTGTTGCTGATAAAGCTAAAAAATGTTGAGAAAGTCATATTTGATGTTGGTGCTCCAGAAGAAAAACATGCACATCTTGCATTTTGAATAAAAAATGGTGTTCAGTGTGAAGATTCTCCACTTAATGTACTTTTCTTTTATTTACAGGGCGTGCCCTGTTAAAGCCTATGATGTTAAGATCCCAACGCAGTCTCAGCCTTACTTGAGTTTAAAACGGATTTGTCACCAGGGATTCACATGCAGATTAAATTTCTAGGACACACAGTTTCTCCTTGTAATTTGGCCACCTCCTGCTTTTAGAGAGTTTCTACTCTTCAGAGCTACTGGAGCTGGTTAGCCTTTTAATTTATAAAAAGTGAGTCGTTGGTTGGAGAGCAATTACCCTGTCTTTCCTATAACTATGTGCAGAGAGGAGTCATGGCTCTGCCTTCGATCTGTTGGAACCAATTAGTGCCTGGGCTAAGAAATAGTTTAAGTTGGTGTAAAGGTGTGTGTGATATTGTCTAAGGTTTTACACAATAAGTGTAGGAACAGTAAATGAGAGACGTGGGAGAGGACGGAGGAGCCTGTGATGGAAATTCCCTCAGAGACCATCATCCCACTGAATGTCGGCTTTCTTGGAAGATATCAGAGTGGTTATGCATTGTTGGTTTTAATCTGGAAGAAGCTGCATTGTGGAGTAAACTGACAGCTTTTACAATCTGGCTCGCTGATTCTCTGACACTAATTCAATTCATACAATAGATCCAGTTAAGTTTTTGTCTCAGCACTGAAAAGTACAGCCTCTTAGTGTAGCTCTGTCTTATAGAAGTAGCTTTAATCAGCTCTTTGTTTTTGTTAGTTGTCCCTCCATTTTAAAGACATATCCGTCACAGAGATGGGGACATGACTAAGAGACTTGGCCTCGAGCATTGACTATATGTATCATTTTACTGCGCCAATTTGTTGTTGTTGTGTTTAAAAAGTTGCTTTTTTTCTTGATATGTGGTTCATTTTTATGTGCAGTCACTCCCTTCTTTAGATCTTGTAGTTAGTAAATGTCTTTACATTCCAATAATATTTTTCTATTCCCCTGGGTAACATATTTTTTTAGATATATTTCAGCTATTTTGGAATTGTTACTTGAACTGTGAGAGACTTGAGATTTACTTGGACTTAACCTCAAGACCTGGACTTGGAACAAGTGTTTTGTCCGTCTCGGCTGTGTGATACATATAGAGAAGATTCAGGTGTGACCGCATTAGTTGGTAACCCTTGCGCAGCAGCTGGATCTGCCTGATTCAATGTCTGTAATCTGGTAGATCCAATATGACAAGTTCCAACTGTCAGCAGCCTAAAGGTGCGTTCACACCACACGCTACTTGCACTACCTCGGCGATCACTCCCCATGCAAAGTCAATGTACAGCCGCGATGGCGCGGGGCTAACCCTCCCGCGATGCCACAGCCGCTTTTCACATTACCACATAGCTTGTCACGTGATGTTAAAGTACATAAAACGTTGATCTTCTCAGACGATGTCGTGTGTGGCTGTGCGGTAACAGCCAATCAGCGGTGTGTGCGTGTGTGACTGCCCAGACTATGCCTGCATTACAGAGGAACAATTTATGTGGGAAACATTAGTCATTGAGGACATTAGTTCCGCCTAGACGGACCGTGGGAAACTCACAGATAATGCTGCTGCAGGGCATCAGCTGCAGTGTTTTGTGTTTGATAAGTGAATAAAAAGGATACAGCTGGAATAATGTCCGCTTATACATCCTATTATATGATGTATGATATGATCGCGGTGAAACTTGAGCGGACGTGACATCACTGAGCAGCGGCCGACGGCAGCGGTGACCAAAATTAGGTATTTATGGACGCACGATGATACATCAGTGGGCAACACGATTTTGGTAGCTGGGTCGCTTGTGGTGTGAATGCAGCATAAGGTGGGAGATGGGAGCTACGAGAGGGAAGTGACTGCTGGTACAGAGATTAGCATAGATGCTAACAGCTTCAGTTGCAGTTCTGTTAGATTATTGAGTTGAGTATCAAGCATAAAGCACTGACAGAACTTCTTAATAGAGAGGATATTTTTGCTCCTCTTCTGGCATGTGTTGGTGAGATTTTATTCTACGCAGTGTTAATTTTGTTGACTTATTATTTTCGTCATCAACCTTATTTCCCCTGATGAAAGCAAGACGGTAACTATTTAAAAACAAGTGCACATGGACTAAAACTAAATTAACTTACATTTTCATCAACAAATAAAAATTAGATGAATTTTTTTGACAGAGATTTAATGCAATCAGACATAATTTGGTCATGTAGAAATAGGGACAAGTTAGGAACATATCCAGTCACAGCTACTTATTATGTTGTAACCGAGATGCTTTGGCAAACATTACTAGCATTTAATAAAGAGTTATTAGATATTTAATTTTATCTAAGTGTAAGATGTGACTTCAGAAATTCAAGGACACATAAAAACTGCCTTACCCTTAACACTTTATATTTTAGATGACTAAATCTCCACAATGACTACTACATGGCTAAAATGTTTTAAAATTTCATCAACTAAAACTAGACTAAAATTAAAACAATTTGTCTAACTTATGCCTAAAACTAAAAGATTTTTAAGGCGAAGACTATAACTAAATTAAATTAAAAAGTGCTGTCAAAATAGGGCTGAACAATTCATTGCAAATTAGATTAAATCGCAGTATGGCTTGTTGCAATTTTCAAATCGCAGAAGGTTCAATATTTTTATATTATGTTCAACACATAATGCCAAAATGTGTTGAACATTTTGGCATTATGATGTAGTTTTTTGCAATTTCATGCCAGTTTTTACCCCATACACTTTTCCCCCCACTTTTGGACCATTTTTACCTTTTTTAACCCTGTTTTTACAACTTTATGCCTATTTTGCCCCCATTCATCTTTTTTTGGCCACTGTCAGAACCATTTTTTTGCAATTTTTGCATGGTTTTTGAAATTCAATTTCCACTTTAATTACCAATTTTGCTGCCACAATCAATTTTCCTAAGCCACTTTTGGATTTCTTTGCCAATTTTTCCCCTTTTTTTTTTTTTTTTGCAATTTCATACCTATTTTGCTTCTGTTCTTCACTTCTCCACTTTTTCTCAAAGCTTTTATTCTTAGATTAATTTAATGTCATATTGGTTTTACTATAAAAAGATCTACTGCTTATGTTTGTTTAAGAATACATAAGATGAGGAAGATTAAGACAATTGCAGAGTAAATTGCAATATTGGGGGAAAAAATCGCAATTACATTATTTTCTCAAATCATTCAGCCCTATGTCAAAAATAAAACTGGTTCTACGAAGTGGCTTATATTGTTTATTTTTATTCACCAGCCTGCTGTATTATCAAACTGGCCCTTAATGGATGTGACTGACAGAACCACTATCCATCACCTGCTCGATATGCTTTTGAAAGGTTCTGCCTATTTTGAAACACTTCCTATGGGCAGTTGCTCTAACGGACTGCAGAAATATATGAAATTGTCAATCTGGTGCGTCAAGTTAATTAGTTGTGCCCTGCTAAAACTATCAGCCCATCTATTATATTTACAGCTTGTCCTGTTTTTGGGTGTCGGGGTGCTGTAGTACTTGAAAATGCAGTAAAATGCTTGATATCTTTCCTTGTACCTTGCTTAAAAATAAATTGTTACATCATAAAAACGGATTATTGCTCGCTCCTGTGAGATGCACCAGCTGAACTGGCAGCTTTCAGTTGATTTAACATCTGACATAAAATATTTCTAATTTTTCATCATGGTAGCTGGTGTAAGCATTAAAATATCTCTTAACAATTTTGCAGCATCATCATTTTTCTCTAGCATTAGTGAAGTAGCAGTCCTGTTTCATCAGTGTCTGCAGCATCTGTGGATCATCGCAGCAAAACCGTCAGAGGGGATAAGTGTCTGAGCAAATCGAGCTAACGCCTTTACGCTCCAGGACCACAGCAAATGCACCAGAGAACCCAGCCATTCGTGCTTTGTTCTGCTACACACTGACTCATCATCTGCCCTGTATTTTACCCTCTCCCTTATTGCCACTCCACCTATCTGCTCCTCTGGGACTGAAAATATGAATCGCTTACTCTGGATCTGTTTGAGGACTTATCAAGTGGGGCTTATTCCATTTGACCGTCATTTAACCCCTTTGCTTTCCTGCCGTCATCGAGATAATGCTTTTATCGCTGTGTTTCTGTTATCGTTTTACGTTCTGGTTCAAACTTTTTTTTAAAGCCTCTTGCAGTTTTGAGGATTTTTGCCTCGTCCGCTCGGAAAGCTCTGGCTGAAGGCGTTTGCAGACATTGAATGTGATAATGGGCTGTACAAATAAACTTCACTTGACTTGAATAATCATCACCATCATGCCTCCTCTGCAAATGACTAGCCTGTTTGTACGACTAAACGACTACCAGCAGTCCTTATTTCCTCATCCAATTAAAACCAAATCCTTTTCCATAAAATTAGCATGAGCTTTTACTCAGTAGTTAGTGTGAAAATGAAATGAGCTGGATTTTGATGCTTGGTTTTCATGTTCTTTCACACCGAACATCAAGCCCTGCTGACAAAATGAAACAAATTTCAAATAAAACCTTCAAAGAACTGAGCAGCCTTCATGCAGCCAGTCGATTATGCTGCTGCGTGTTTTCTATTACTTTAAGTCGACTAAAGATAGAGTAATAAGACGGCAGAAAGTGCAAATTAGAGGCTAATGTGCATTCAGATGATATCAGCCAAACTCTGCTGGGCTGAGGGATTATAATCAATGCTGCGCCTGAATGTGTTAAATCAAAGTGTTCATTGACTGGTGAGCAGTTAAAGTTTGTAACGTTGGTGTTCTTCACTTTGGAGACAATGAGCGATTGTTCATGCTCTGACATGCCAAGCGTGTTAAAACTACTGCAAGCTGAATGCATGTTTACTGCAGCGGCCACTTCATTTCTGGGTTGCCTTCAGGACTGCTGTCATTCTTAACGGTGCAGGTTCAGAAAGGTGCTGGAAACATCCTTTAGAGCAGGGCTATTCAATTAGAAATTCAGTCGGGCCAGATTTTCAGACTAAGGACATGAGCTGGACCGGACATTTCTGACAGACAGTGAGCAAAGTTTACCACATAAAAGAAACACAAATAGATAACAAACACACTGGATGTTTATTAATTTACTGCCATATCCAAAAAGGCAAAAACTCAATAAAGAGCAGTACTAAACTAAACTTGTGCTACAGTCCTACTCATCATTATTGGCACCCATGAAGTTTAAGTACACAATGTGTCAGTACAGTTTCTTTACAAACCTCTCTAACTTTGCTCTACATCACTGAATCAGACTCAAACTTGGAAGAAGCAATGTTCACATATTAAGGTTTATAAATCATACCTCATTAGCTACTATGAGCATGCATTCATATTTAGAATAGGTGGTTTTAAGTGCCACCACTTGAAGCCTACAAGGAAAAGAACACCCTACCAACAATTAAGCATGGTGGAGGTTCCATAATGGTTTGGGGCTGCTTTGCTGCATTGGTTACTGGAGGCCTTGACCGTATCACAGGAATAATAAAATCAGAGAATCATAAAGAAATTTTAGAGAGTAATGTCCTACCCACACACTCAAAGCACACTTCCAAAAGCACACAGGAATGGTTGAAAAGGAAAAATGGCCTGTTTTAAAACGGCCAGCAATGAGTCCTGATCTCACTCCGATTGAAAATCTTTACTATGGCTGAAATCTGCCATTGGGGGAAAGAAACCTGCAAATGTTAAAGAGCGTGAACAATTTGCATAGGAAGAGGGGGAGAAAATACCAGCTGAGAAGTGCAAGAAGCTTATAGATGGCTACAAGAAACATTTGGAGGCTGTCATCAGTGCTAAAGGGTGTGCAACAAAATACTGAAGAGGGATGCCATTATTGCTGCACATGCTTTTTTTTCAGTTCTCTCTTTAAAATTACAATATGTAACTTGTAAAAACGTTTTTTTTTTTTGTTAAATTATTTTGGACCTTCAATTAAAAGATCCTGATGACATAGATTTGGTACATTTCAATTTATTTCTGAAGATATTGTTAAAGTAATGAAAATAATGAAGGGGTGCCAATAATACTGAGCAGGACTGTAAAATACTGTTTCTTAAAATGTAACACTTCAAACAAATAACAGATTTAACTTGACAGGTATATACAAGCACATATTAAGGTGCGTATGAACATAAAAAAAGTACAGATTAAAAACACCATCCTTTGGTCACATTAGAAGTGCATTGAAACTAACTTGCTTAACAGCAACTTTTCAGAATGTGTTGGATTCAATGTCTGTAATATTGTTGGAATTTTTGTAAGACCTTGTCAGTGTTTTTTCTGTTTCTCGCCAGACTGAAGTCCCAATCACTTTGATTTCGGGCCACTCAAGGGTTGCTTTTGGGCTGCTGATTGAATAGGGTTACTTTAGAGGTTTTTGTCTATGTTGACATGATGGTATAACGCAGCTGCAGCACATCTATAGTGCTGTTCCCCCACTCCACCACATCCCAAAGATGCTTCATTGGATTGAGATTTCTGTACTGTTGAAGTTATTGGAGAACAGTGAACTCATTACCTTGTTCATACACTGAAATACACGTGCACAAACAGGTCCTATATTCAAGCACGAAGGCCCTAAGAAATCCAGGATCATGGAATTAGTCATAAGAAGTGGAATTCAATATAAATCAATCAATCAAACTTTATTTATCAAGCGCTTTTCTTATATAAAATGTAGCACAAATAAACAAGCAGATCAGAGTAAGGGGATACAGAATAAAGATACAATATAAACATGAAATATCACAGAAATGGCCTTGGTTTCATGTAAAGCTTTTTTTTTTTCCAGAATAAAAAGAAACGTTTATCTTGGGAATATGCCCCACCCCCACCCCAAACATTTCAAAGTGGCCGCCTGAGACACCGGCTTAGTCGGCAAAGAAGTCCAGGCTAACTCCAAAGTGCAGTGCCGAGCAGTTTCCCAACAATTATTATGTGTCAGGTGATTAAATATATTGCAAATTTATTATTTGTGTAAAAACCAAATTCTTTTTATCCAAACTCTTCAGTGCACTTTTATTGAACAAAACAGACCAATAATCTGTACCTACCACTGGGTCATACATCTGAGGTCACAGTTCAATAAAATACCATGGCGTTCAGTTATAGAACCAATATTTTTATTTACTGGCAGAGTTTCTTTCCCTGTCTAGATTGAGATTGAGGCTTAAACATGTTTTGATGTGAAAGACTTTTTGTTCATAATCATCTGTTTCAATTTTCTTGACAGAGAAGGGTTTACATACCACTTTTTTGTTATATTCTGTTTCTCTGTTCTCTCATTTTTGTCAATTGTATGTTATTTAATTTTTTTTTCATTTATTACTAGGATTTTTTTGTTAATTTTACCTGTATTTACTCTTTAGGTGAGGTTGCAAATTAGTCCACATTGGGCTTTTACCTTATCTGCATGTGACTTATTATTTGTCCGTCTGTGAACAAAATAACTCAAGAAGTTATGGATGGATTTTGATGAAATTTTCAGGAAATGTTCAGCGTGGGTAAAGGAAGAACTGTTTCAATTTTGGTGTTGATCTGGATCACTGTCTGGATCTGCCATGGCGAAACATGCAATTTTCGTGAATAACTACTGAATTAAAATAGATATCATTATGAAACCAATTGCTAATGGTATGTTTTCATGGTCAAGGAATCTAAATATTCATGTGAAATAAAGTTAGGACTAATATTTATGGTAAAAATCACAATATGGGAGAGAACTGTGGTGCTGGCGGAGGTCTGTGCTCTCCGAGTGCTTTTCTAGTTCACTCTTGTCTTGACTTGTCTTTAACTGTGTGCAAATAAATAAACAGAAATAAATAAATAGGTGCTGGCTCAACTAACATTAACTCTGCAAATCAAATTCACACCATTCTTCAAAGACACCACCACAATAAAATGTTAAACCACAAAATCTGACTACAGAAATATGTGAAAGGTAAATAGCATGAGAAGTTTTAGCTGTAACCTTCTTCAGTTAACCTTTTTGATATGAAAAATCACCAAATAAATGTAAGAAAAGGAATGTAGCCATTGGTCTTTAACCTTCCCTGAATTATGTCAAGATTTAAATCATCATTTTGAGGCTCACATAAGGGAATGTGACTCCCCAGGAAATAGATGTGACCAAAATGAATCAATTTTTATCTCCTCCCTTCATGTGCAGGCAGTTGCAGAATCTCCCTCCCTGTTCTCCTCCACTCTATCTTCACTGATATCATCATCCTCTTTCCCCATGTCCCCTCACCACTGTGTGCCCACCATTTCCCAGACCTCCAGTGCGTGTTTGTGTGCACACTGATGGTAGTAAACACACATTCACGCTATGTTGCTCATGCATAATCTAGAGCTGGATTTGGGGCCTTTTTAGTCACACTTCTTAGTCAACCACAGGAACCCTTGACTGTCCCCTTGGGAGACTCCGTCGGAAACAAGTGAAGCTTTGTTCTAATTAAGCACTGAAACGTTGGAGGCTATACTTCAGTCTGTGGAGAAAAACAAAACTCTGTCCCTCTCCTCAGGTCTTTGATCAGATGCACTGACAGCTGAAGCATTTATCTCTGTGTACAGACGTGTCGATGAGGAAGTTTAAATATAGTTTCTTTAAGGTACATTGGCACACCAGCTTTGGCTCTTATCGACTGCTGAATGGTAATAGTTGTGGTGTTGGCTGGATGTTGCTCCTTCCTAAAGTGCAGCAGCACTTGAGGCTAAAGAGAAATGTCAATGTTTTTGCTTATAGGGCTGCTGGAGCCAAACAGGCTTTGTCCATTAGATCTCTACAGATTTTATGCTCATACTTTGTTTTCAGCTGCAGCAAAACTGTTTGTGGAAGGATAATAATGGCTACACAAGTGCCTGGGAGAAATATCAAGTTTGTGAGATAATGGCATATTCCAAACAAGATATAATATGAGACTGTATTATTTGTATCTATATAGCTGATATTGGTTTTTACTAATATGAAAAAGGGCAGGCTTGATGCTCCATAAAGACTGGATGAACTTATTGACATTACAATCTATATAAAATATTTTACAAAGTCATAATTACATTAAATCAGGATCACAATGTCAACAATCACATCATTTAAAGAAACATGAAGAAGATCCAAGGCTTAACCCAGATGAGTGATCGATTTTTTTTAGCACAACTCAAAAGAAATATGCGGTCAACGAGGAGGCATTAGGCATTAGAATTATTAAATTTGTTTGAATAAAAAACATACACTCGAAAGTGACAGAAACATACACTTAAAGTGAATTCATGTGCAAAGTGCAACCAAGGAATGGTATAAGAAACAAGTTGATACAGAATATAATAACATAATTGTCTGTTAATAACCACTAATCCTAACCTCCTAACCTAACATCAATGTGTTCTCGTAAAGGAGCCATGGGAATGCTTTCTGTTATTAAACTTGTATTTTCACTGGGAATGGCAAGCGCGCTTTAACTGTGTTCTTCTTGATACCACATCATTTTATCTTGCTATTATTAACTCTTCCTTTGCCATCAATTTACAGATTTGCTCCATTTTGTCCTACTGCCTCAATTCAGAGTCCACATGTTCTAGTTTTGTTGGTCTTTTGAAATAATAACTGATAGGCTTCATAGTTATTTGGTTATTACTTGTTTGGGCTTTCTTTTAAAATAGTTTAAAATGTTGCTCACTGTTCTGTCAGGGTATGTTGCCCAGCAACTAGTCCCACTTATGCGCTGTGATTGGTGGAGATGAGGCTTTGGGAGCTGCTAAGTCTCTATTGGACTCTGGTACTACACATTACTTTCCCCCCCATCAGGGCTTGACGCTTCGCATTTTCCCAACGGGTGCTAGCACGGGTGCTACCAAGTTGAAAAATCTAGTGGCACACAAATATTTTTAGTAGCAGGATGACAAGTTACCAAGTAGTGTGTTTTTCTTTAATACAAAGATATGCGGTCAACGAGGAGGCATTAGGCATTAGAATTATTAAATTTGTTTGAATATAAAACATACACTCGAAAGTGATAGAAACATACACTTAAAGTGAATTCATGTGCAAAGTGCAACAACCAATGAATGTAAAAAAAACAAGTTGATACAGAATAATATAATTTAATTGTCTGTTAATAACCACCTAATCTCATATTCAATACATGTTTATTTTTTATATGAATGACTATTTAACAAAAAGTAAAGTTGTTTTGTGTGGACAGAACAGCAAAACACACAGAATCAGTCTCATTTCAGAGCAACCCACACTGTCTTTTATATTAACCTTACCACAGATTGGACAGTTAGCCAATCACAGTGCAGAATTCTGGATTGGCACACGGCATGGCCAATGAGAATTCCTCAGGGCTCATTCTATGATTTGGCCACACCCCTGCCCTTCCTGTAGTGTGACCTCATCCTCATTGTGGGTCTTGGCCCTCTCTTTAAGAAACACTGTTGACCTGATGTGAGGCAAATACATGCTCTTTAAATTTAGTTGGTGAAACTTTACATCCTTGGCTGCATTGTTGTTTGTGCTGACTGCCTCTCAAGAGAGTGTGACATGTTTCTGCAGTGGGAAGCATTAAAAAGGGGACTTGCTAAGCATGAAATGAAAACATTTAGATTTTTCTAACTGTGGAGCCAAATTTGAACAGAATCAAGTCTCCATTGTCTCTGCATTCTCTCCATATGAAGTGTGAGGAGTGTATTTGTTGTTTTTAGAGCTGTGGTTTGATAGAAGATTAATGAGAGGAGTTTTATGTGTCTGCTGGTCCAGAGTCCCATCAACCACTGCTCTAATTATAGGGATATGTCTGAAGGCTAAAATCATTAAAGCATGTCGACAGTGCTTCATTAAGTATGTGTCCAAGTTTCTGATCTTAGATTTCTTTCTTTTTCTCCTGCAGTTTCCCTGGAGGTTCAGATCATACCCAGTCAGGGTGAAATAAGCCTCGGGGAGTCCAAATTCTTCATGTGTGAAGGTAAGTTTACCAAACCATTCTGCTTATGCCAGTGTGTTGTTTTCAGATCACAGCCAACCTGTCGTTTTTTCAGATTCTGATACAAGTTTTACAAGCTTTAAAAGACAGAAAGCTGCTCTAACTTTGGGAGAAAAGTTTTAAATGCAAATATAAGTTCAAACAAAAAGAGCAACAACCTTGTAGACAAGGTGCTGCATGTTACTCTCTTTACACCCCTTTTGTTTTTGTATCACTCTGCTAAAGTAAACATGCTTGGATTTCTAAAATCAATATTTTGCAATTTCATCTTGCAGGTGTTGAGTATTTGCATTTAAAAATCCCAATTCCAGTGGAGTTGGGGTATTCTGTTAAACACAAGTAAAACAGAATACAGTGATTTGCAAATCCTCTTTACCTACAGTGTATTCAAATGACCACTCTTAAAAGACAAGATATTCAGTATTCAAACGAACAAACTTTGTCTTTTGCAAACTTTTACTCATTTTGATACCTGCAACATGTTCCAAAAATCCTGTTACAAGGACATATTGACTGCTGTGTCTCATCACCTTTCTTTTTAACAACACTCAGTAAAGTTTTTGTGACCTAAGGACTCTAATAGTTGAAGCTTTGTTGCTGGAATTTTTTCACATTCTTGCTTGATATAAGACTTTAGTTGCTCAACAGTCTAGAGCCTGCATTTTTGCATTTTGCTCTTCATAATGCTCCACACATTTCCAGATGTGGACTGCAGCAGGTCAGTCAAGTATCTGAACTCTTTTACTCTGAAGCAAAAAGAAAGGACATCACTAAAAAAGATGTCTCACGGATAGGGCTGAACAATTAATTGCAAATTAGATTAAATCGCAATATGTTGCAATGTTGCAATTTTCAAATCGCAGAAGGTTCAATATTGTTAGCCCAAAATGTGTTGAACATTTTGGCATTGTGATGTAGTTTTTTGCAATCTCATGCAAATTTTTACCTCTATTCATACACTTTTTCCCCGTTTTTAACCCCGTTTTTACAACTTAGTGCCTATTTTGCCCCCATTCATCTTTTTTTTTGGCCACTGTCAGAACCATTTTTGGAATTTTTACATGGTTTTTGGAATTTTAGTTTAAAATTTAATTCCCAATTTTGCTGCCATAATCAATTTTCCTAAGCCACTTTTGGATTTTTTTGCCAATTTTTCCCCCTTTTTTTTGCATACCTATTTTGTACCTATTTCTTAACCTTTTTCCGCTTTCATACCATTTTTATCCTGTTTTTACAATTTCATACCTGTTTTGCTTCTGTTCTTCACTTCTCCACTTTTTCTCAAATCTTTTATCCTTAGATTAATTTAATGTCACCTTGGTTTTACTATAAAAAGATCTGCTGCTTATGTTTGTTTAAGAATACAGAAGATGAGGAACATTTAAACAATTGCAGAGTAAATCGCAATATTGGGGGAAAAAAAAATCGCAATTAGATTATTTTCTCAAATCGTTCAGCCCTACTCATGGATGAGAGCATATGTTGCTTTAAACCCTGTATGTGCAGTTCAGCATAGTAGTGCCCTCTCTAATGTGCAGGTTACCCATGCCATGGGCACAAACACAGCCACATACCATCACAGATGCTGTCTTTTGCCCTTTGCTCTGATAACAGTCTGAATGGTCCTTTTCCTCTTTAGCCTGGAGGACACCACGTCCACGATGTCCAAAAACAGTCTGAAATGTGGACTCAGACCACAGCAGACTTTTCCACTTTGCCTCAGTCCATCTCAGATGAGATTGTCCCAGAGAAGCCGGCCTTTACACAATGATGCTGCTTTATAATGCAGTGCTGCCTGAGGGATGGAAGGTCACAGGCATTCAATGGTGGTTTCAGCCTTGCTGCTTACGTGCGGAGATTTCTCCAGATTCTTTGAATCTTTTGATGATATTATGGACTGTAGATGATGAAATTCCCAAATTCCTTGCAATTGTGTGTCGGGAAATGCTCATTAGCTGTTGGACTGTTTGCTCACACAGTTGTTCACAAAGTGTTGAACCTCGTCCCATCCTTGCTTGTGAACGACTGAGCCTTTTGTTTCCAAGTAACCCGTTCACCTGTGGATCATCCAAACAGGTGCTTTTGAAGCATTCTTCAACTGTCCCAGGCTTTTGTTGGAATATGTTGCCAATAAGTGAAAAACTATAAAGTTTGAACATTAAATATCTTGTATTGTAATGTATTACATTGATTATACTTGGAAAAGGATTTGCAAATTATACTAATCTGTAGGGGCGTCCCAGTCCAATACTGATATCGGATATCGGATTATATTGGCCTGCATCTAAAATCTCTAATATAAGCACTGGGATATTTTACAAATAGTCCATTCTAATTCATTTTTTATTCATTTAGTTTAGTTGTAGCTTATGTTTAAGTTAAACACAGTGGTTATTTTGCCATCTAAAAATAGATGTTTTTGTTTTTACTGGATTCTTGAAGTTACTTCTAATTTATTTTTCATTTATTTTATTTAATTGTAGTATATTCTTATGTTTAAGATTAACCCTTTAAGGCCCTAGACCATAGATTGTAGCCAGAAAATTCTAATTTTTTGGAGCTGAAGTGTTTTTCACTTTCTGCTAATATCCATAAAAATCAAAATGTCCATAAAATTCAACATGTAGATTTTTCGTATCTCATTTGATCCATAAGGTGTTTTGGGTAACTGATAATCCATTTGAGGATATTTTTATCATTTATCTGATTGTATACAGATGTTTTTTTCTGTAATTTTTTTAATAAAATTGAGTAAAAAGAGGTATTATAAAAGTTTGTATCAAAATGATACAATTGGCTTTATTGGGTTGAATTTATTGAACCAGTTGGTTAATAACAAATGGGTCAGTTTTTCTCATACCTACTATTGCTGACTACTGTTCTCTGTTTAAGTAATCTCACTTGATGAAGCCTCTTCTAACAGTCTAGACTACAAAATAAGTCAATTAAAGTCAAAGTTTATTTGTAGAGCACGTTAAAAAACAACCTCGGTTGACCAAAGTGCTGTACAGGGGTACAAAATAATCTCTTTATACACTTTATATTAAAACCCAGTAATGATAATAAAACAGTCATGATAATAAAAACATTAAGAAGAATTAAAATGAGCCAAACAAAATAAGTAATGAATTCCTGCTAATTCCTGTTGATTTTGTATCGTATCAATATTGATACTTGCTAATACTCAAGGCTGCATTATTGGTATCATATCGGAGATGAAAAACTTGTATCAGAACTCCCCTACTAATCAGTTTTTATAGGTTTTGCAAAGTGTCTCAGCTTCATTGGAGCTGTGGTGTGTACACTAACTTTTCTAACTCTAACCCTCTTGCCCCTCTGTGCTCTCAGTCGAAGGCGTTGCCAAACACATAGACTGGTTTGGACCGAGCGGCGACAGGATAGAACCGAACGGGCCACACATCACAGTAACCCGGAACGATGAGTCGTCCTCCACCCTCACGCTGTATCAGGCCGGCACTGAAAACGCAGGGACGTACAAATGCGTCGCTACCAACGGAGACCTGCAAGCGGAGTCGACCGTCAAAGTGAAAATCTTCCGTGAGTATTCCCTTCCCTCCAAACGCTCCACGTTATTGACTGCTACCAGCAGAAAGAAAGAGAGAAAAAAAATCTGTTTATTGAACTCACAGTATTTTATTGACTGCTCAAGGGCAACACATTACTCTTTTTCTTTTGAAGTGAGGATGGATTTTTCATCAGTTCAATAAACGGTCGGAAGACCATTAGAGGGCTGCTTAATGATCCTGTCTGTTGTGCAGTTCTTGTGAGTAATGGCTTTTATTTTCCATGAACGCCAAGCATCAGCAAATGTCCATCAGACATGAAATCCTTTACAAACAACTTTTTTGTTAAATCAGCATCTGTTTTGGATTATCATCAGAGGTGGTCACCCATGTGAGTTTGCATATTCAGATCAACAAGCAGAGTGAGAGCATCGGGAGGAGACTTTTATCTCCTTTAATGTTGAAGCTTTACAGACAAGCATGTGAGAGGAGTGAAGAATAAAAGCACAGCGAGAGTTAAAGGCGTGGGTTCATGTAGATGTGCCATAAGGCTGGGTCATATATCCATTTTTGACTATTTACCAGAGGTGGGAGAAAGTCACTGTTTTGCAAGTCTCAAGTAAGTCTCAAGTCTCGAGTCAAGTCTCAAGTTAAGACAAGTCAAGTCAAGTCAAGTCTGAAGTTATAGGCTTAAAATTTTCAAGTCCTTCCAAGTCATAAGCACCGTTGACCAAATACAAAAAAAAAACTATAAAAACCAGGACACTTTCGTCACTTTATAAAAAAACAACCAGGACAGTCAGGGCAGGACAAAACAGGACACTTGGTCACCCTGGGCCTGAACTTTACAATTATTTTCAGCGAACATCAGTCTCAATTTTTAGCCACAGTGAGTTTATGAGCAATACCGTTGTTTCATATAACGGATGCTAAGCTAAAGTTACCCAAAAGGATCTCACAACAGGTACCAGACCAACTTACCTTTCTTTGTGCAGCTTCAAGTGCCAAACAGAGTTTGACGTCGACTTTCCATCTGTTATTCTCACGCTGCAGGCTTTGCAAACGGCAATTCGTTTTTTGTTACTGACATCGTAGTTTGTGAATGCAAATGAAATTATCCTCGGTAGCATGGTTCCGCATCTCTGGGTTGTTCCCACACTCCTGCAGTCTTGCGTTCAGAGAAGTAACTGTGTAATCCACACCCTCTTTGTTTATTCTTCTAAACCCTGATTGGATGTTAATAGATGCATTCAATGGGGCAGATCCTGTGGGAAAAAATATTGTCTTGCTGGAAATGACAAAAATCAGTCACTTAGTCGAATACTTTGAATGGGAGCACATTTTATTCAACAGTCTTACTGAAAATTTCAAGTATTTTCAAGTCATCAGACTAAAGTCAGAGTCAAGTCCCGAGTCACTGATGTCAAAGTCCAAGTCGAGTTGCTAGTCTTTGATGATATTGTCAAGTCGAATCCAAAGTCATCAAAATTGTGACATGACTCGAGTCTAAGTCACATGACTCGAGTCCACACCTCTGATATTTACACTGTTTTTATGACAGTAGGCTTTGTTAGGTACTGCACATACACATCTTTGGGCTTGAATTTGTTTATTTTAATTCATATGTTATAAAAATATTAAGTATAATACTGCAGCTGTCAGTGTTTATGTAGACAAGCCTGCCAATGTGAACAGCATAATTAAGATTTTCTAACAAAATTACAGCATGCACAGGGGCTTGAAAGATTTATAGTTTTTGGATCGCAATCCCAATTTCAGACACAAAATCATGATCGCCAAAGCTACATTTTTTTGCAGTGCTACTAAATGACCCAGGATCTGTTGTGTCAACTATTTTACAAATTTGCAGGAAATTTGCATTCACGGAAGTGCTGATGAGCAGGTCAATAACAAAGTCTCTATTTAGGAGTAGAAGTTGAAGAATTCCCTTAATAACGCAAACAGATTATTTATCATTAATATTAGACAATGAATAATGTGTGATGTGCTTTTGATCATTGATTTCCTTACTGTTACCTACACTGTAAACATAGTGAATATTGCACTAAAGCTTGATTTGAAGAAAATCCTGAATCAAATTGAAATCGCAGTATCTGCCAGAAAAATCAAAATTGGATATCTTCCCCAAATCTTTCAGCCCAAGCACATACTTTGAGTGCAAGAGATAAATTTGTTTTAGTTTGACATATAGTTTCTGTGTCACTGTGAGGTTTCTTATTTGAGGCAGAAAAGAGCTGTTTAATTGTGAATCGAGAGGAAAAAAAGGGATCTTATATTAAAGCCATATTGTCCAGCCGGGGTTTGTATGTTTTTGGCACAGTTTAACCAAAAATAAATAAACTTTGCAGAGAAGCAAATAAAGTTTTGGGATAAATAAGGGATTGATTTTAAGGCCATATTGTCCAGCTTATGCATGTGTGTATTTTTGTGTGTAACTTTTTTAGACTGAATAAATGAAATAATTTAGAGATGATTACCCTAATGAGGGAACAGCTGTACCTAAAGTACCTACTGATGTAACAATGTGTGCCCCAGACTGGCAGCTCCACCTGCTGAGTGGCAGAAATCAGTGTCTGGAATTTGGTATCAGTGGTAAGAAATAAGGAAGTGCTTTGATTTGCCTGAAAAGTGCTGTTTTTATTAATTTTATTAAACTTTTGGGGGCCGATTTGTGCCCTTAGTGACAGAAGAGAGGCAGTGAACAGGCTCGTCAAAGGGGGCGAGGCAGAGTCAGGGAGGACTATCTGCTACTGGGCTTCAGGCTGGATTCGACCCCGGGCCGGCAGGGGCATGCGTGGGTCAGGCTTAGTCACTCTGCCCCAGTACTGTTTTTAGTCATTTCAGTATGCCCAAGTAGTTTCAGTGATGCTTATTTTAGAACATGTAGATTTAAGGCCTGATTTATGTTTAGAAATGACTAAATTCAACTTTCTGAGCCAAAAAATAACATTAAAAATGCAGCATTTATTAGCCTTAGTTATACAAGGAGGCCCTGTAGTGGGTTTAACTTGTATTTGGGACATTTTTATGTATAAATTTAAAAATGACATAGATATACCCAGGCTTTCTCTTAGTATACAGCTTTATGCTGCATTGAAGTGGTTATGGGAAGTTTTTTAATAACATCAGCAGAGGATCCCTGGTAAACATTATCTAATCACAATAACTAACAATTTGGAATTTTTAAGCTGAAATGAATTATTTAGCTAATGTCTTTTTTCTAATTACTGTTAGAAAACAAAAGGAATATTCCACATAATATGTTGTGTTAAACTGTCACTCTGACCGGTCTGCAGCTATAGAGCTCCATACACACCAAACAGCAAAGCTCTGTGTATTCTGACACCTTTATTTTGACCAGCGTGAACTTCTTCAGCAGGTAAAGCAGCAGCAGCAACAGCAGCAGCAGCTCCAGCTCGTCTTTTGCAAACTCGACCCAGTCATGTAGTCATCACACTTTAGCCCTCGTCAAACTCACTTAAATCCACACGTTCGCCCAGTTTTCTGCTTCTAAAGTCAACTTTGAGGACAAATGTTCACCTACTATCCCCCCGACTTAAAGGTGCCATGATGAGGCGATGAGATGCTTTTATTTTTAAGTGTGGCTTTTAGCTTATAAGATTTATTATTATTATTTTATCTTATTTTATTTATTATTTATTTTAATCCTCTAAACTTTCTTTCTCCATTCAGGCCTGATTTAGTGTTTCAGAATGTCTTCTCTGTTACTTGTTTTTCTTTTCATTGTCCTACACTGGCAGATTTAATCATACATTTGATGTTTGGCCATCTCATTTTACTAAATTTTATTTCTTTATTTATTTATTCATCCTCCCTATAATATGTGTTTCTCATTTCTTTTTTTTTTTTGTGTTCAAATATTTTTATTGATTTTCAGAAGAAAAAGAAAATATACATATATGTATATACACTTATGAGTACATGTTCACATATATACATAGGTGGATAGGTAAATATTCCGCATGCTCAAATATATAAACCTACATACACCCATGTGTACATATATATGCACACATGTATCATACATAAGAGGAGAGGTCCAATACAAAAACAGTTCACAGTTCAGTATTCAAAGAATGCCCCCCTTAAAAAGAAAAAAACATAATAATTGAAGAAATAAAAATAATTCAAAATAAAGTCAGAAAACAAATAGCAAAAAGAGAAAAAAAAAAGTGTTTATGTTTATGTAATGTATTTATTCATCTTCCCTATAGTATGTGTTTCTCATTTCTTATCATGATTTTTATTATTATTGTCATTTCAGTCCTAGCTACTGTGTTACCTCATTTTATTTTTAAGACAGCGTTTCCTCAGGCCTTTTTTCTGTTTTCTTTTACAACCTCATCTTAATGTCTGTGTGTGTGAATGATTGTTTGTGCAGTATGTGGATAGTGAGGGTGGATAAGGTCTTGTATTTTCATTTTACTCAATCTTATACTTTTCATTTATTTTTTAGTTTAAGTTTTTTTCATTTATTAACTTCTTTTTCATGTAAATTTTGTTGTATTTTAAGATTTTGTTTGTAAAGTGCTGTACAAATAAAGTTAGATTGATTGATTGATCAGCGTTTTTCTCTTCACCAGTCAGCCATTTTTATTTTGTCCCTGATTGGTGTTTTTGTAGGTCATTAAATTATTGTTTTATGAGGACTGAACGCTCAGGATTTAGTTTCATAATGTCATAATTCCTGATGAGTTGAGCCTCCTAAAATTCAGATTGTAAAACGTGAACATAACTGGGCAGAGTTGGGTACTATAAATATAGAAGTGTGTAGAAACTGGCATCATTGAAATCACAGCTGCGTTTATCGAACAGAGTGTTGCAGGAATGTTAGATATAACTGTGCTAATCCTTTCTTGTGCAGCGAAGTATGTTTAACACATTTCTTCATCTGCTGTAATGAAATCCTCTAAATCAAGGCATAGAAAAATGTTCTAGATGAGACTCCCTCTTTGCTTTTGTGTGTAATAAATGTTTTGTTTGTGTTTTCCAGAAAAAATCACCTTCACAAACGCACCATCGCCCCAGGAGTTTACCGAAGGAGACAATGCCAACATCATCTGTGACGTCACCAGTTCGCCTCCGCCTACCGTGCTCTGGAAGTACAAAGGAGCGAAAATTCAGATGGAAAAAGACGGTGAGAAATCATCCAACAGCATGAGGATTAAAGTCATATCTCCTTTGATTTGATTGTAAGCTCCTGTCATCTGTTTTAACTCTGCACTTTTTTAATATTCATAAGTTGTCCTGTCAACAAGTTACGCTCTGAATATAGATTTGGTTTGTGTTTCAGTCGGCATGGTTTGCAGAGTGGTGCGCATTAAATCCACTGAGAGAATCAAAACAATCAAGAGGCTGTCGGTGCTTTGTTTGGCACTTATGGTCTTTCTTCTGAAGTCTCACATCTTGAAATCAGAAGGTTTCTGAGAATGATAAAAATTCATACCTGTCATTTGGCTTAAAAGTGATTTAACATCAGAGTAGCTGCACTGTGTTAGTGTAGATTTGAAGGATTGAACTCATGATGTTTCAGCATATTTCACCGGACAACCATCTCTTTGTTAGAGCAGTATATTGAGTTAATGGGAGCCAGTGTGTCAGTGTATATTGTTGATTTAAGTTAAGATGAAATGCTACAGTGGTAAAGGGATGACCTATTTTTGTAGGCCTGTGCAGAAGTTAGCATGGCACTGGTTCTCTTTGGGATTTTCCTCTGTGTTCTTGGATCAGTGCTGATAATCAGATTAAAAAATATCATGAAACTCAGACATTTTGATAATCTTGATGAATGGAATTAACCTTTCAACTTAAATGTTAGCAGCAAAAGTAAAACGCTGTCATTATAGTATGTAGCACTACAACATGGCAGTTCCACTAAAGAGCTGTTTTCAAAAGTACATCAGCAGTCTTTGTTACTACAAAAGTGAGCTCCTCCATCCCCAAGATAACCAGAAAAACAGATAAAGACTTTGTTAAAACAACCAAAATTCACCAAGTTGAAGTGCAGAAAAGAGTAAAGTAAGAAAATGACACTACCATCATTTGAGCCTTAAAAGGAGGGCATTTTAGAGTCAAAAAGTGCTGGTAATAAAACAGGATACAGCTTGTATTACTGTATTATATATATCATGCATTATTCTATTATATTATACACTGCCTGGCAAAAAAAATGTAGCAACCTAAGAACAAGGTCACACACTTTAATATGTTGCTGGACCGCCTTTAGCTTTGATTGCAGCTTGAATATGCTGTGGCATTGTTTCCATAAGCTTCTGCAATGTCACAGATTTGTCCCAGATCACAGCACTACCCCCACAGGCTTGGACAGTAGGCACTAGGCATGATGGGTGCATCACTTCACCTGCCTCTCTTCTTACCCTGATGCTCCCATCACTCTGGAACAGGGTCAGTCTGGACTCATCAGACCACATGACCTTCTTTCAGTCCTCCACAGTCCAATATTTATGCTCCCTACTAAACTGAAGCCTTTTTTTCTGGTTAGCCTTACTGATTAGTGGTTTTCTTAAGGCTGCACAGCTGTTCAGTCCCAATCCCTTATGTTCCCTTCACATTGTGTGTTTGGAAATGCTCTTACTTTCACTATTAAACACACCCCTGAGTTCTGCTGTTGTTTTTCTTTGATTTGATTTAGCCAATCATTTCAGTGATTCGCTGATCACGATCATTCAGGTTTTTTTCCGCCCACATCTTCCTTGAAGTCGATGGTTCCCCACTATCCTTCCAGTCTTTGATAATGTGTTGAACAGTTCTTAACCCAGTTTTAGTAGTTTCTTCAATCTCCTTAGATGTTTTTTCTGCTTGATGCCAATGATTTGACCCTTCTTAAACAGACTAACATCTTTTCCGCGACCACAGGATGTGTCTTTGACATGGTTGTTTAAGAAATGAGAAGCTGCTCATTGCATCAGCTGGAGTTAAATCACTTATTTCCAGCTGAAAGGTAATCACCCATGAAGTAATTCTCAAATAGGAGGGCCAAACCTATTTGCTTAGTTAATTCCAGGTGGCTACTTTTTTGGCCAGGCAGTGTATGTTACTTTATTGTATTATATGCAATTTTGTTATATTATGTAATTTTATTATGTGTTTCGCTGTTATAAAATATATAAATCTATTATATTAGTTGCCATATGGTATTTTATTCTATTGTATTATATGTTATGCAACATCTGCAACAATACAACACTGAATTTCACCTCTGTGGATCCATAAAGGATTTTCATGCCTTTTCCTGTCTTAACAAAACGTATCTAAAACTCAGATATAATATTTTATGTTTATGATTCTGGTTTGTTGTAAGCATTTGAAGTTTTATTCCAGAAAAGAAAGCAAATCAAGATATAATTTATGTTTCCTCTCTTGACTTGGAATATGATTTTGGTCCACATATCCCAGCCCTACTCTCTGTGACACACTTTATAAAAGCTGAATTGTCCTCTCAGGTGAGCCGCTATGAGAGACCTGGAACTGTTCCCGCTCAGCTCTTGTCACCATCCTCCTTCGGGGTTTATCCTGTGCTTTGAAAAGAAAAAATTAATTTGGTTTTGAATTTGAAAATAGAATTGAATCTCTGCTCTTCACCCCCTGACACTGAGCAATATCATATTGTGTATGGTTTTGCTGGTGTTGCTCGGTGGGAAAATAATAACACAGGCTCATGTGTGGGCGGTAATAGTCTTTTAAATTACTACATGATTAAATTTATTCTGTTCACATTTCATCTCAGACTCGGAGAGTTCTTGTGGGCTTTGGCCACATTTCTCCTTCTTTACAGGAGCTGGTAAAATGAGTGCTGGGGCATGCTCAGAGATATGAGTGTGATGGAGTGAAAATGCATTTTATCTGGGTCCTAAAAAGACGTGCTGTTCCACAAACTCCATCATTACAACAAACTTTATGTTCTGTTAATGCTTTCTGCTTACACTCCATTAGTCAAAACAGTTTGTAATATTTTTATTTTCTAAGGGGAAACTGAACCGAAGTACAAATTCAAATGAAGGTGATATATTGTGTAAAAAAGTAATGGTTTGAAATCCCTTTTGACCTAAATTCAGTTGAATCTGCTACAACGACAAAATATTCAATGTTATTTCGCAAATATTCACTCATTATAATTTGATGGCTGCCATATGTTCCAAAAAAAGCTGGGACAGAAAGGTGTTTATCACTGTTACAGTACTTTCCGCTGAATAAGTGAACTGAGGACATCGACTGTTGGAGCCTTGTGGTTGGATTTTTTTCGCATTCTTGCTTAATGTACAACTTCAGTTACTCAGCAGTCCAAGGTCTCCATTGTCATATTATGTGCTTTATAATGCTCCACACATTTTCAGTAGAGACAGGTGTGGACTGCAGCTGGTCGATCTAGTCCCTGCTGTTGTAACATCAGCAGAATGTGTCTTCATTGTCTCTGAAATAAGTAGGAGCATCCCTGAAATGTTGTCCCTTGGATACGGCATGTTGCTCCAAAGCCTGTTTGAGCCTTACAGCATTAATGTTGTCCTCACAAGTAAGCAAGTTTCCCATGCCATGGGCACTAACACCCCCTATACCAGGGGTGGGCAACTTTAATTACCAAAAGGTCCACATGAAACCATTTTACCCAGCCTGAGGGGCCACATGGTTACAAATTTTCAGAAACTCTTGATGACGAAAAAGAATGTTTGATAAACAACAAATGAGAATATAAATTTGTAAGAAAATTAGAATACCAATATTCATATATTACAACATAAATAAAAGTTATTATGCATAATCAAATGAACTTGACACAGAATTCAAGCAAATGTAGCAAATACACATTGAATTAAAGCAAATGAAGCTGTTTTCAAACCAATAAAATTATGTTATTCACATTTTTAAAGCTCAAATATTTTGCTGCTGCCATTTTTTAAATACAGCATTGAGTAATAATTGATATAATGTTCAAAGGCTTCATGAAAGAGACTTCGACACTAAAAGAGCAAAATTAGGTTGTAAATAACTTACATAAGATTATACAGAATTATTTCTATTGGATATCTGAGTTTTCTTCATATTTACAACTGCTGGTTTTTGGGAATGAATGGCGGGCCACATTTAGTGATGTTGAGGGCCGCATTTGGCCCCCGAGCCGCCGCTTGCCCACCCCTGCCCTATACCATCACAGATGCTGTCTTTTGACCTTTGCTCTGATAACAGTCTGGATGGTCCTTTTCCTCTGTAGCCTGGAGGACACCACGTCCATGATGTCCAAAAACAGTCTGAAATGTGGACTCAGACCACAGCAGACTTTTCCACTTTGCCTCAGATGTAACCTGACAAGCCAGATGGACAGCTCAATATATCTGCCACAGAAATATTGCACTTGTCCATCTGGGTAGGAGCCCTTTAAATTTGTTTTCAGGGGCAGAACATTAAAAAAAACACAAGCTTGTGATTGGACAATTGTTTGGCTCATCACATTCATCACAGACCAATCCACATCAAGCAGGGTTGCCTCCTATAATGTAGCATACATAGCGACTAATGTAGCGGCTAATGGCTAACAACAGTTAGCAACAGTTCATGAACGTTAGCCATAGCGGCTAACTTAGCTGCTAACAGCTAATGGCCTTATACTATCGTCTTACACTAAATTATACCACACAGATGATTCTTTTAACACTTATATGTGACATGAACCTCGTCAAAGACAATCCCTACAAGTAAACGTCTGAGGAGGGCAGATTTCGCCAAGTTTTACTCAGCAGCTATGAGGACAATAGGCTAATCGGCATGTCCGTTCTCAACTTCCGGTTGTCGTCACGTCTGCATTCTGCAGCTCCCGCCTCCCTTCCCTGATTGGGCCGTTAAGAATTAAGCCGAATGAATTCGTTGGACAACGAAGGCTTCAGGATTTCAGAATCAGCAGGTCTGTCTGCTCTGCAAGGCTAACTCAGATGAGCTCGGCCCAGAGAAGTCGGTGGTGTTTCTGGGTGTTGTTGATATTTGTCTTTGTCTTTGCGTTGTAGAGTTTGACTTTGTAGATGAAGAGATGAACTGTTAACTGACAATGGTTTTCTGAAGTGTTCTTGAGTCCACGTGCTGATATCCTTTACACAATGATGTTGCTTTATAATGCAGTGCTGCCTTAGTTATAGAAGGTCACAGGCATTCAGTGTTGGTTTTCATCCTTGTCACCTACATTCAGAGGTTTCTCCAGATTCTCTGAATCTTTTGAGGATATAGTGGACTGTAGATGATCAAATCCTTGATTCCTTGCATTTGTACAGAGACACATTCTTCATAAACTGTTGGACTATTTATACACGCAGTTGTTCACAAAGTGGTGAACCTCGCCCCATCTTTGCTTGTGTCTTTTTTTACCCAATTATGACACTCACTAGGTGTTTTTTTAAGCATGCCTCAACTGTCCTGATCCTTTGTTGATCCTGTCCCAGCTTTTTCTGCATTGTAGGCATAATAGTTCAAAATGAGTATTTGCAGAAAAGCCCAGAAAGTTTATCAGTTTGAATATTAAATATCTCATCTTTTTAGTGTTTTTAGTGTCATTTTAGTACCTTTCTTTTTATTTTAAATTACTTAAATAAATGTCATAACGGATAGACAAATCATTTAATTCTACTTTTATTCATGCTTTACACAACGTGCCAGTTTCAGTGGAGTTTGGGTTTGTACTTCAGTTCAGCATTCCTGTAGAAAACATGAATATTACATTCTGCTCTGACTAATGGAGTGCAGACAAAATGCATAAATAGAGCATAAAGTTTGTGTTAATAATGTGAGGATGTTGATTTAACTGACATCAGAGCTGACGGCTGGTCAGGTGACAGGAGATGTATCTGTAAATATTCGCTCTGGTTGACAAACCTCCTCTTTACTCGTTTCATCTCATCTGTACGCAGCCGTCGTGATATCACAGCAGCTGTTTATCATCAGATGTTTGAGTGAGTGACTTCTGCCTCATTTAAACCTGTGGATTACATATCAGACCTGACAGTCTATTTATCTCCTGCTTCCTTTCAGTTCGCTTCAAAGTACTGAGCAACAATCACCTTCAGATCCGGGGCATAAAGAAGACAGACGAGGGCTCGTATACCTGCGAGGGTCGCCTCATGGCCCGTGGCGAGATTGATCTACGGGTCATCAAGGTCGTCGTGAACGGTTAGCCCTTCCTCCCTCCTGCTGTTCCCTCCTCCTTCTGTTCCTCAGCTTTTGTGTGGCAGGTGTCCCATGACGCCGAAACAAGCCTCGGCTCCGTAGAGGGGACCCGACTCTGCACCAGAGTGGAAACAGTTGCCCAGAGCAACCATGTATCAAAGATGTTTCATGCTAATGAAGTCTGTTTCCTGCAACTTCTGAGCCTAGCAAATGAGTGTGCCCAAAATAAGTGTTCTGGATTTGTCGCTGCCACTGCCTGTTTTCCCTCCCACTATCTGCATTTATGTGGCTGTGTGTAGAGCCCGTCTATGAATTCATTTCCCTTTTTTATGTTTAATTATTCGTCTCTCGTGTCTCAGTGCTCCCCACCATCAGGGTTTGGCAGTCGGAGGTGAACGCCACGGCAGAGATCGGACAGCCTGCCATGCTGACTTGTGCAGTTGATGGTTATCCTGAACCCATGGTGACTTGGACAAGGTAAAACACTGCAAGCAACTAGAGACATAAATGTATTAACAATCATGAACAAACCTAGCTCCAAAGAAGCTAGGACGCTGTGGAAAACATAAAAACAGAATACAATGCAAAGCCGTGGTGATCTATATTCAATTAAATGCACCACAAAGATGAGAGATTTAATTTTCAAACTGATTCTTTTGTTGCAAATATTCACTCATTCTGAATTGATGCCAGTGACATGTTCCAAGAAGTCAGGAACAGGGGAAATAAAAGACTGGGTGAGCTGAGGAATGTTCAAAAACATGTTGGAACCACTCCACAGGTGAACAGATTAATCATTAACAGGTTGTAATGCTCAACTTATTTTTTAGTCAGCGCTATAAAGAAAACCAAGGGGACTCTTTTGCAGTGCTTAGAAAACCTCTTGAAGAAGAAAAAAAAACATAATGTATATCACATCAGAAACAACAATTGTGCTTGAAAAATGAATGAAGCTCTCCACCAAATGTATTAATTTCAAAGCACCCCAACTTTAATTAATCCCACCCCCAGAACGTAAAGCGCATTTCAGATGTATAACTAAAAGTCTGTCAGATCAAAACCTGGGAGATAACCTAAATATTAAACCTTCCGAAAATGAAATAAAAATATGACCCTAATGAAAATACTTTAATGTCCACTTTTATATACTTTTATATCAGTTTTTGTCCTTTTTTCAGTCTGATGTGCGCCAGCGCGGCATCTGTCCTTCACTGTTATCCAGCAGAAAAACACGTAAATCCTCTCGTTATAAAAAAATGGAAAAAAGAACAAAAATGTGCGATCGATCGCTAAACCTCTGGTACCAGGTATGAGTAAAAAAAACAAAAATGACAACGATCTCACCCCATCCAGCACCCAACGCCAGGTAAGATAACCCTTTGTTTCCTTGGCACGTGCTCCAGCCTCCGCACGGAGATGACCAGCCGGGATCCTGTTTGGTTCGTGTTTTATGTAACTGCTTGTATCTCTATATCAATTGTCCTTTGGTTATAATTTACTTTGTACAGCTGGTTACATTATTTTGCAATCAGGTCCTAAAACTCTAGGTCCGCCTGCTTCTTTGTTCACCTTCCGGGTCCTCTGCCTCTCTGCCCCTTCCCCCCAACACTTCCTTCCTTTATCACCTTGTCCATTTTCTTCAAATTATTTTAACCTTATCTAAATATTACTGTGAGTTATGAAGGGCTATTAAAATAGCATCCCTTAAAGGATGGGACAAGGTTCACCACTTTGTGAACAACTGTGAGTTAATAGTCCCTACAGATTAGGAACAATGTTTCTCTACCTATAATTGCAATAAATTTTGAGATTTTACCGTCAAAAGATACAGAAAATCCAGACAAATCTTTGCAAGTAAGCTGCAAGACCGTAAACCAACATTGAATGCCAACACAGTTCAACTCTACATCTACAAGGCCAAGGTCAAACTCTACCATGCAAAGACAAAGACAAATATCAACAACACCCAGAAACACAGCCAGCTTCTCTGTTTTCGGACATCATGGACGTGGTGTCCTCCAGGCTAAAGAGGAAAAGGACCATCCAGACTGTTATCAGAGCAAAAATCAAAAAACAGCATCTGTGATGGTATGGAAGGGTGTTAGTACCCGTGGCATGGGTAACCTGCACATATGTGAAGGCTCCATTAATGCTGAAAGGCTTTGAAGCCAAACCCTGAGGTGAACATTCTTCTGTCCCAGCTCTTTTGGATCATGCCAACATCATATTCAAAGTGAGTGAATATGTTCAAATAGCAGTGCCATTCATCAGTTTGAATATTAAATGTCTTGTCTTTGTAGTGAATATACAGTCATGGAAAAAATTATTAGACCACCCTTGTTTTCTTCAATTTCTTGTTCATTCTAATATCTGGTACCACTAAACGTATAATACAATGAACACAACAAAAAATGCAGCTGGTCACATAATACTTTATGTCCTGTTTGACATTCTTAAGCTTAATTGATTCCCAGGGTATATAAGAGGCTATTTCATGTCACAAGCAGCACTGCACATGCAAAGGCCTAGAGTGGTTTCCTGCTTACATTCAAGCCGTAGCACAACTCAGAAGTTGTCAGCTCTCACATAATGCCTAAAACAAAAGAATTATGTGAAGCCACAAAGGCAGCCATCTTGGCACTGCTGGAAATTGGCATGAGTGAGAGACAGGTAGCGAAAAAACTGAAGACCTCCAAGACAGCCGTTCATCACAACAAAAAAAAACAAGCTGAACATGGCACTACCAAATTGCTACCTGGCCGTGGCAGGAAACCTCTTTCTACCCCACGAGATGACCGTGCACTCATCCGTTCCTGTGTCAGGAATCGTCGTCAGACCTCCAGGGACCTTAAAAATGAGTGGGCACTGTGGAGAAATGTGACTTGTTCAGCAAGGACAGTTTGAAACCGACTTGTTGAAGCTGGTTTGAAGTCACACAGAGCACGCAAGAAGCCCTTCATCAATGAAAGGCAGATGAAGAGACCACAAGGATTGGACTGTTGATGATTGGGCTAAGGTTCTCTTCAGTGATGAATCCAATTTTGAATTGATGCCCACTCCAGCCAACTTACTGGTTAGGAGGAAGCCTGGAGAAGCTTACAACCCAGACTGTCTTGCCCCTACAGTAAAACATGGGGGTGGATCAGTCATGATCTGGGGTTGTTTCAGTCTGAGTGGAACAGGGCAAATGCAATTGTGTGAAGGCCGAATGAACCAGGTCATGTACAGGACTACCCTTGAAAACAGTCTTCTTCCATCAGCTGGAAAACTCTTTCCTGCCTCGAATGACTGGATTTTCCAACAAGACAATGCCCCTTGCCACACGGCAAGGTCAGTTAAAGCCTGGATGGAGAACCACAACAGTTGCACCATGCCTTGGCCTGCTCAGTCACCAGATCTTAATCCAATTGAAAACCTGTGGAAAATCATCAAACTCAAAATGGAGAACCACAAGCGCAAAAACAAAGAAAATTTGTTTGAATTTGTCCAACAGGAATGGGCTGCTGTGACAGCAGAACAATGTCAGAAGCTGGTGGAGAGCATGCCAAGACGCATGGCTGCAGTCATCAAAAACAATGGTTATGCAATCAAGTATTAACTCTTGTGTGTATCATGTGTTTAAAGCAAACAGAAAAGAAAACATGGAATGCTTAAAAGTAGTGTTTTTGGCGGTACAATGCCATAGCTATTGATGTAAGAATTTAAGTAATTTTGGTTATTATCAAGAAAACCATGGAAAATGAATAGTTCTTAGTTCTTAAGTTAAACTCTCATGAGCTATTTTTGTTGTTATCATTATAATTGTCCAAACAAATGTACCTTTAGTTGAGCCAGGCATTAAAATTAACAAGAAATTGAAGAAAACAAGGGTGGTCTAATAATTTTTTCCATGACTGTATGTCAAGAAAAATCTGGCACAGGAGTGTCTTTATCAGGTTTTATCACAATCTATTCAATTGATTTGATGACATTTCATGAATAAGCACAAATGTCAATGTGCTGCCAGCTTCAAAGGAAAAGCCTCACAACTCGGTACAGTTCATCCTCTCGGTATTAAAAAAAATACTCACTGAGTGAAAACACAGTGGATGTATAACTATTATTTATGTGGTTCAACAAAGTACTGTCCATTAAAGCAGACAGCTGGACACTCAGCAGGACACAGCCGTGCCACAGTCTGATCATAAAGATGCTAGTGAATCCATTTCAGGAGCATCAGTGTATATGGAAGCATTTCAGTTGTGCCTTTGTTATGCTGGAAATATTTTAGTGTCATATTTTGGCATCCACATTAAATAAGGTCACACCGTGCTTTAGAGATAAAGACAGAGGATGAGCTGCAGTGTGGGGGCACCAAATGTCATAAAGAGCTCTGATGGTTGTTCAGACATAGTCACCATATGAATAAAAGCTGTCAGGAATAGACTGCAGACCATTTACAAGAAGGAAAAATGCATTGTGTGATGTATTTGTAATATAAAATAAATGAAAGTTGAATGCGAGTTCTTTCTCCTTCATGTTTAGATCACTTCATTGGTTTGGTTAGAGTAGTTTTTAAATTGCTTCATCTCACAATCATTTTTCCCGCATTATAGGTTCAAGTTATTGTTGACATTCATTATATTTTATTATGCTTCTTTATGAGATGTTTGTTCGGCATATCAAGGGCTGCATGAAAGTGAGATTAAACTCAGTGCCAGTAACAAGAAACATCAATAGTCAGCTTTGCATTATTAAAGAGTAACTAAACCCCAGAGCTTTGGCCGAGGAGCTTCTGCCCTGGACTTCAGAAATACCTTTAAAACATCAGTGTGTCTCCAAGGACAGAGTTCAGAGGGAGGATAAGGATTCTTCCTTACACCTTCCTGCCATTAGATCATGTGGATTAACAAAGCGCTACCTGAAAGTGAAACACACATCGTCCTTGATTGGCAAATCATGGCTCCCTTATGGGCTCTTTTGAGAAGAACTACACTTCCCACAGTCCTCAAGTGTATTCATGAACCCACTGATTAATGGAGTAATGCAAGAATGAGTGAGTTAGCATTTAATAATAGATAAATAAGGTTTGTGATGAAGACCCTCTTAAAATTTTAAAGTTTAATTTGAAGTTTTAAAATGCTGATTGCCCACTTTTGGATTTCTAATTATGTGGTAAAAAGACGGTTGCCAATAAACTTCTAACTAGGACTTAAAAATGGCCACTTGATTAAGTCCCATGTGCAGCTTTTCTGTGAAAGTCTCGACTGGGTGCAAAGCCCTGCCTGGTAGCGTTAAGATCTGCAATTTAATTGGCAGTTTTAAAAACAAAGTGGAATATTTGTGCTCAAATTTGTAACCACCGATTGCCCTGCATATCATTACTAAATCACTGCTTTCTCTTTGTGTAATCTGTGCTTGTTTGTGATGTTTATCTCTGTGCTGCCATGTGCTTTGTTTTATTGTTTTGTGGTTTTTGTGGTGTTTTGGTTTTCATTGTGACCTGCTGAGCGACTGCTTGTGTGAATTAGGTTTCTCTTGTATAATACATTAAATGGAAACATTCATGTTTGATATTGTTAACAAACAAAGGTTATAATGTGATGCTATGTAAAATACTGGACCTGCTTTTAAGTTGAACCTCCATGTTGAAGTTCCATAGTAGATTAATAATTGCTATTGCCTTAAAAAATATATATCCAAATCAATGAAAAATTGCGTTGGCTGTTAATGAGAAAACCATCCTGATGCATATGAAAGAACATCGTGTTTGCAATGCCCATTTTACAAATCAAGATCAGAGAGATTCAAGCTCCACTCATGACGTAAATGAGTCTCCTGGTTTGTTGGCATTTAAACCACATTTCATGTAACTGCACGACCAGGTCACATGTAATCTGTCCTGTGCCTCAGTTTCCACAACAGTTTCTCCATCCCTCTTTCTAGATTAGATTCGATTAGATAGATCTTTATTAATCTCTTTTGGATTCGAGATTAGGATTCCAAAAGCAGTTTGAAAAGTAGATACAAATATAGGTGAAAAAAACAAAAATAGAAATAAAAAATAAAAAATGGCTACAGGGTGGTGGCTACTGGCTTGTGCCATGGTTCACAAAGATGCCTTCTTGTACCCACAACAAACAGCATGCCCACATCACTTGAGTCTGAATTGCTCATTTTTAGTCCATTTTTGATGAAGTTAGTTTTTGTTGTTTATTCTCAAGACTGACACCTTGAACAGTTAATAACGGGAACACTGTTATGCTGGCAGAAGGATACAGAAGTACCACACAAAAGTCCTAAACATAGGGGCTTTGGTGGGAAATGTGACATGCTATAAATAATCTTTCTGTATCATCTACTTCAGCCATTGTTGTTTTTTGTAGTTTTACCATAGATGTGGGGTAATCAGTAGCCTTAAGGGGGTTGCCATTAGCTGCTATGCAGCACTATGTAAGTCAACATTTGGACAGTCAGCTTTCTACTTTAAAGGCTCTGAAGTCTGGTCTTTAACCACAATTAACCACAGACTTAAAACCCTTCTCTAAAAATGTCAAGTGCTGGCTAAAAGCAAAGCAGAGCTGTAATCATTCATATGGCCCTTTTCCACAAGCACGCCTTGGCCCTACTCTACTTGGCTCTACTCGATTTGCAGCGTGTTTCCACTAGCCCGGTACCTCCTAAAACAAGCTAGTTTTAGTACCAACTCCGCTCTGGTTCCAAGCGAGCTGAGTCGATACTAAATGATGCTAGATACTAGGTGACGTCACCGACTGCCGGCTACTGATTGGTCAGACAATGTCGTCATCAATGAGTCATGAGCGCGGCGACCTAGCATGCTAGTGGTAGCTACCATTAGCTTACCCTCATACGTCTTTTCTTTGCAGCTGGATTGCTCTTGTCCTCGGCTTCATTCTGTTGTATAGCTTCCAAAACTCTCCTGTGCTTCTCAAGGGGTATTTCTTCTTACCACCTGCAGCCTTCTTACGCTTTCCTTTTTTACTCGGTTCAAATGAATAAATTCACATTCAAACCTGGCCTCAGTAGTTAGCTTGAAGTGCCTTGAGCTACTCTACTTCAGAAATCCTGAACTATCCCTTTAATGGTGCAGAGGCCATATGGTTAAAAATCAAACTTAAGATGATGTTAATGCAGTTCTGGCTTTACTGGTCTAATTTTGATTTCTGTCAGTGCTCAGAGCAGTACTAGACTATCACGGCAGATAGAGGGCTGAGGAAAAACTGTTCAGATATGTCAAATAAAATATCATATAGATTGTTGACAAAAAACTTTTGGAGTTATAGCATTTTGATTCCCAAAAGGAACCTGAGGATATCAGTATTGATGTTAAAAAAAATGAGAACAACAGGGATGTAAACACCCTCTGCCAAGTGCCCATCAGTCACACACATATAACTGACACATGCACCAAGTTACTTCCTTCAAGTTGGAGCCCAAACTGAGAATCCGACACTCCAGGACAGCACTGATACTCTCCAAACTGGTTTATTCATTGCAACAGGATACTTAATCACAGGGTATCAAAGGTGCATGTAAACAGTGAAACCTGAGGACTGCAGTGTCATCAATAGCCACATTATTCGACGTAGCTGAATACAGCCATTGATAGGCTCCGTCTTTGTTAAACTGTTCCTGTTCATCTGGTTACCAAGACAGCAGCTAGCCGTGCAGAGCCTAGACTAAAGGGGGGCGGCCAGTGCAGCAGCCCAGGAGCTACTGTTTCCTTTTGTTATTAGCATTCAGATGCCCTCTGAATATTCCTGTCTTTCTAGGTGGAGAGAGTGGGCCTTAAACTCACTAAAAGCTGCAATGAAAGAGGTAACAAAGAGGCCAAAGGACATTTAATGCTCACAATGGCTGGCTGCGGTGACATAAAAATACAAATTCCACTTGTAGGAAATGAAAACACACGAGCCGTCATTGACTCTTAACACCAAATAATGGAAGTACAGCAGTGAGAAACAGCCTGGCTCATTTCCTTCCTTAGAATATCATCTTTCAGCTTTTCCCATCAGCGAGCTTCTCCTCCATCACTTGATCTGTTTCAATTTGTCAGCCATGAATCCAAAAGCTGTTGCTTATTTTCCATCGACCTTAAGGACCACTCTCAGGAAACAGTTATGTTTTCAAGTGAAGCTCTTAAATCGGCGATGGCTGAGGATGTGTTTAAACTTGATTGGATGGAAAGAGATTAAGTTCACACTCCTGCTCCCCCTCCCTGCAGGAACGAGGACGTTCTGGTGGCAGGAGAGAAGTACAGCTTTAATGAAGATGGCTCCGAAATGACAATAATGGATGTGGCCAAGCTGGATGAAGGCGAGTACACCTGCATCGCCAGAAACAAGGCCGGGGAGAGCGAGCAGGAGCTGAGCCTCAGAGTGTTCGGTAAGGAGAAGTGTTTTGTATACATCCCTACATAAATCAGAGTGACGACACATGCTATTCCAAGTGTGTGGGACTGCATATACTGGAGTATGTGGGTGCTGGAAGAACAATAGAGCGGCTATGTGTCTGTTTTCTACAACGGATACAAGACAAGGTGTTGTTTCAGTGTGGGTTGTTTCTTATAAGACTGAGCTTTAGGATTTGAAGAAAGAGCCAAGTGGGATAGGCTAAGCTCATAGCTTTGATGCATATTTATTTATTTTCTGTTCTTCGCTCAGCCCACGAGGTTTGTTGTTTGTTGTCTTTACTCTGCCACATAATGATGTCCATAATTTCAGTCCCAGCCATATTTCGGTTCATGTAGTCAAGTCAATTAAGTTTACAACGAGCGTGCGGGTGCAGCTCATTCGCTCTGAAATAACAGGGTCTGGTTCTTTAGAGCTCACCGGGTAAACAATTTCCATTAAATTACACAGGACAGCTTTCAAGGCACTTTGTTTACCTCTTTAGTAATATTTACCTCATTATCTCAAAGATTTCCCCGCACTCACAAACCTCTGGTCCTCTAATCATGCACGCACTTGTTGAGCACTCGATCCAGAATATTAAGGGTTTATAAATCTAAAGTGTTTACTCCATTATAATGCTGTTAATCACCTTGATCTTGAGGGAAGGTTGTGAGTATTTAGCGCCTCTAAAAACAAAACTTGAAAGATTTCATTCTGGTTTAGCAGAACCTTGAGAGTGGGTGTACTACTCTTAATTTGTCCCCCTCAGCTGTTATCAAGACTGACATGTGAGACCACACTCTGAATTTTTAGCTTACTTAAAAATGAGCTTTTGGTTTCTGCACATTGAAATTCAGCATCTGCTGCTTGGCTTCAGGGAGTGAGAATTATTGAGAAATTAAAATTAGCCACATATGAGCAGTTTTTGTAATTACCATTGGCCTGCAGATCATGGTTTAAGAAAACTGAAATATATGGATTTTGTAAGGACTTTATTTTTTATTTTAATCTTTTTTTTTTTTGCCAAGGAGGCTGTGTTTTCTGCAGGAAGTTGTTAGGTTGTTTGTTAGTTTGTTGACAGGATAACCAAACAGGAATAAGCAGATTATAAGGAAATGTTCAGGAAATGTTGGTCTTTGTGCAAAAAAAAGGAGTTATTACGTTTCTATAATCGGAATCAAATGCAGATCCAGGAGGTTTTTTCTTTGAAAGATTTGTTGACATTGTAAGAGAGTAATTTTTCCTTCATTGGGGAAGTAAAGAACTTGTCCAGCCATGTTTGTGCAGCTGCAGTAAACATTTGAGCATAGTGCTGAAACCAAAATCCACTTCCATTTTCTATAGGGGTGCGTTCAGACACATTTTTTTATGGATTTACGGTAAAGCAGCAGATTCTGTGCAAGGCTCCACAAGGGGTTGGTAGGCATGTCAAAATCCAGTAGCTGAGTGGATTATGAGGTGAGAAATATGCTACCTGAGACTAGGGCTGACCGATTTGAGAAAGTAATGTAATTGCGATATTTACTCTGTGATATTTTTAATGTTCCTCATTTTATGTATTCTTCAACAAACATAAGCAGTAGATTATTTTATAGTATAACCAATATGACATTAAATCAATCTAAGGATAAAAGATTTGAGAAAAAGTGGAGAAGTGAAGAACAGAAGCAAAATAGGTATGAAATTGTAAAAACTGGGTTAAAAAAATGGTACGAAAGTGGAAAAAAAGTTAATAGGTGCAAAATAGGTATGAAATTGCAAAAAATAAAGGCAAAAAGATTCAAAAGTGACAAAGGAAAATTGATAAAAGCAGCAAAATTGGGATTAAATTTCAAAAACTATGTTAAAATTCCAAACATGGTCTGACAGTGGCTGAAAAAAAAAAAGATGAATGGAAGCAAGATAGGCATAAAGTTGTAAAAACTGGGTTAAAAAAAGGTTAAAATAGGCATGAAATTGCAAGAAACGATATTACAATGCCAAAATGTTCAACACATTTTTGGGTTAAAAATATTGCACTGTGCGATTTGAAAATTGCAACAAGCCATATTGCGATTTAGTCTAATTTGCAATTAATTGTTCAGCCCCATCCTGAGACCAGTGTGAACGCGCTGAAACGAGAAAAATCTGTGACCATTCATGGCTAAACAGCTGGAATTGAAATTGTCAGCCTGGAAACATCCAAGCAAAGCGTGAAGCTGGCTCCATAATGGACAATTTTCAAATCCCACTGATTTAAAAACATCAGGAGTGACACATCAAATGCTCACACCAGAGAGTCCAGCAAGCGACACACAACAGAGAAATTATTTGAATAAGACAAATTACATAGAATTAAATTCCATGAACATGAAGTTTGGCTAAGAGACTGCAAGACTACAGAAGAAAAACTAGCAGGGTGGACTATAAATCAATTAATCAGTTTTTTTTGTTGTAAAAGATTTAAAGGATAAAAAAAGGAATGCCCTCTTCTTCTTTTCTTTCATCGGTTACACAACGATTTGAAAGGTTTGTTGCCTTGTTTAAAGGTACATTTGTGCAAAATTGTCACTGTTTTTGGGGCCTTGCATTTTTGCAAAGGTACAATTCTGTGCTTGTATTTATGCAAATGAAACTCAATAACGATTAAAGTTTTGAGAGGCTGATTTGTGAAAATAGTGCTGCTGTCAGTGTCAGTGTTGACAGAACTCTTCAAATGCCACATTACGAAGTGTGCACAAGTTTTAGTATCTTTTTTTGGTTTTCATGATATGAAACATAACTATTAAAAAAATATACTAGACAATTAAAGGGGAAAATGATTGTCATAATAGTTAAAAAGAAAGGGCAATGTTAAAAATAAATTGGCTGTTTTTGTTATTTTGTCAAACGAATAGTCTTATATCGAGCATATTTGGTATTTGGAGACAGAAGTGGCCTTATCTCAATTAGTAATGGACAAATTATTCTGCAGCCACCACACACTTTTGGACTGTTTTGGCACGTTACAATTTGGGCTGCGCTCCCCTGATCATTAGGGCGGCAAGTAAGACCCAAAATTTGGCTTCAAAAGTTCTCGTGTGTAGCCAGCCTTACTCAGTCTGAGTAATCAGCTATTCAGTTATGTTTCCAGATAAATCATCCCTTTATCAAAATCATTTCCCAGTTTTTTGATGCTACAAAAAGAAACTCCCTGATGCTTTCACACCGTTAAAGTTGATTTCTGTGGTTGTGTCAGTGTGCTGACACAGAGCGAGCAGAGCTGTGAGATTACGGGCCTGTGTTACTACATGAGCTTCACACGGCCCGGCTCCTCCATATCACTGATCTTCCCTCAGCTGTGTTTCCTGCCAGATCACTCAGGTCCACCGGTGATTGCTTTTTAAAGGACCCTCATGTGGCCCACACAACCATCAGGGAAGCTGCTCTTGTTTCAGTGCCCATTTCTGTCTCTCGATATTCAGATGGCAGCTCGATGGATGTTTATAAGTGTGCTAAGGACCCGTCTTTAATCTGGCTTTGACAAACACTAATTTTGCATAAAACATCATTTTAACTTCCTATGCTTTTATCTTTATTTAAGTCTATTTTTACTCAACTGGTTTTATTTTGTTTCATCAAACTTCTTTTTAAACCATTGTTCTTGTTCTTTGCTCCTTCCTGTTTACGTCTTGTGTAATTTTACCTTGTGCTGTCAGTTTCTGACTTTATCTCCCATCTGCTGTTCTCTATAAAGCTCCTCGCCTGCATACGTTATGTATGGAAGGTGCTATATTTATATAAAGCTGAGTTTAATCACATTCTTGGAGTTTCTGTGCCTCTGCCAAGTTATCTGTCCCATCTGTGCAAGGCCCTACACTTTATTTTCCAACAAGCCTGGATGTGAAACATTTTTACCTGGCTGTGCATTTGTCTTTTGGAAGACAAAAAAACCCCAAGGGACATTTAAAATCAAGATTAATTTAGGAAACAAACAACTATTTTCAGGGATGATTTTGTAGACAGTGAACACAAATCAAAGACACGGAGCCCGTCCACACGGAGACAAGTTAGAGAGTATCTGCAAAGTTTTTCATTGCATTGCCGTTTCGTCCACATGGGTAAATGAATCTCGAAGTGCTGCCCTTGCATTTCTGTCTTCGAAAAGAATATGGACATTTTCAGAAATGATGATGTTGTAGTCTCACCTCTCTTTTAAAAAATGTGCCCCAAACTCCAAAACAGTAGAAACACTGACTTAACAACGTGTTGTGTTTGTGCTGCAGAAGCTACAGCAAAATCTTCTGCTCCTTTGCGACCTCTATGAGCAGCAAGAGGACATGGAGACCAGCATATGCCATGTGTTCATATCTCATCTTCTTTTTCTTGTGTTTGATTGCATTGCACGCATTTCATACACATGCTGCATGTCTTCTTCTCAGATTTAGTTTGTGTCTGATGTAGAGTCTGTGGCCTTGTTACAGCACAGCTAAAAGACCGGGCATAAACTATAAACATGTTTTAAAATTTAAAACAAAATGGAATAATTTCATGGTCATGTGGACAGAACCTTCTACCACAACACTTTTTTAATAGATGTAGCACAGTTCTGACTTAGTACAGTTCAGACAGCACTTCCCAACTACGTAAACATGTATTTACAACAAACATTTTCTTTGGGATCAATTTTTTAAGCGAATTAAACTTAAACAACCACAGGGTTCCCGCAGGTCCTTAAAAAGTCTTAAAATGTCTTAAATTAAAATCCAGGTAATTAAGGCTTTAAATTGTCTTAAATTTACCATAAATTTGCTGTGGGTATTAAATTTTCAGACTGTGCGTTCAATGCCGATGGGAAAGCACTGTGGCCCACTGTGTTTCATTAACTTACCGTGCAGTAGATATGAGATTTAGCGGTGGTCCGCCTTAAAACCTCTTCTGAACGATTAATAGGTGTTTTACGGTACGTGTCATACCACGTCGGATTGCGGGACATGTCTCCATTCGCGGTTGTTGAGGTGAGCGGAAAGATGCTAAGATGAGGAAGTGTAAGTTCAATGGAAAAAGACTTTTTTTTTCGGGGTGATGGGGCGCAAAGCTGTCGAGTCGCACATGAGAGGAGATGAACGCTAGCGGTATGTGGCAGCAGCTAGTGGGGCCAGGCCAATTCCTGTGTTGCTTCCAGCACAACGCACAGCGTTAGTGAGAAGACATAAGTTGTCTTGTTTGATGGGAGCATGAACAAAACTACTAAAACTAAACAAATGGACCTTCATTTGCAGTTCTGGGGCACAAATGAGACGGAAACACAGCACGTAATTTCCTGCAAAAAGAAAAAAAGAAAAAAATGCCCACCGATTGCCTTGATGGTGTTTACAATAAAATAGATTAATTTTTTTCCACAGAAATTGTCATGAAATTTATGGTCTTAAATGATATTTTTGAGGTCTTAAAAATGTCTGAAAAAGCATTAAATTTGACTTTTAAAATGGTGCAGGAACCCTGAACCAAACTACCGGATTTGAATTTCTTGGTAACAGTTTTTTTTAAATCTGAAGTTCATAAAAGATGCACAACTGCTAACATTTCTGTCAGCATCCATCTAAGAACCACAAAGTAATCCAGAAAGAAAAGAAAACTAGAAGCACTTGTCTAGCGCAAACCTCCACCAAGGTTGTTACATCTATAAGCAGTAGTTCCATAGCTTGGAATCATGTTGGTATCGTTATTTGTTATAAAGTTACTGAGCAGAAATGATCATTTACTAATGCTGGTTATCTGGATCACCACCAAAATCGAATCATTTTTAAGTTAAGCCATAACCAACGTCTCCTGAAAATTTCAGTAATATTCATCCAGTACTTTTTGTGTAATTTTGCTAACAAACAACCAACCAGGGCCAAAAACATAACCTCCTTGGCAGAGGTATAAAAAAAAGGCAGATAGAAGTGCAATTATAGATAGATTACTTTAATAACAGAACAGTAGTAATTTGAAGAAAAAGCAAATCTCACCAGACTCAAGAGGAAGAGTTATCTACAGAGAAATTTATCCTGGTTTCTCCCCACACTTCTCCATGCAAATGAGAGAGCAATATATGAACCAGCTTGGAGATTCATCTTTATCCGTATACACTGTCAAACCACAGCTTGTCTTATTCATCTTAATGTCTTTATAAAAACATATCTTGGGAATCAACAGTAATTTTATGCACATTTACTTTCATTTCCACTTGGTCACTTTGCCATGTCCTCCTTTCCCCACGTCATGTCCTGCATATCTAACATCTGCTCTTTACATAATTTATTAAAAGGCTCTTATTAATTCACAGTGAATATTTAAGTTCATACACAGCATAGAAAATCCTTGAAATACTGTATGTTCAATACAGAAATTGTTCTAATAAGGGATTGAAATGAAAAATAACCCCAGTTGAGCATCAATATTAAATCGTTAAAGAAATTAGTATCATTCAGATTTCTGCTTTTCCGTTCCCTTAACAATGCCAGGGGTGTCCAAGCTGTCACCAGGGGGCTTTTTGCAGCCCATGGCCCAATTTTAGTTGACAAACAGAAGGTTCCAGTGTATCCAGTGGAGGCCTGGGCGAACCAGGAGCCCTTTGAGTCTGATGGGCAACCTCAGCATTTTTTACAGTTACTGCCCGTTTGCTTTGTTGAACCCTGTGGTGTAGGTTGTTTTATTCTTTAAGTATTTTAAGTAGTTGAGGATATCTTAACCTACATTGGATTAAATTTACCAACTCTAACACTAAAGGAAGGATGTATAAGATGGATGTGAAAAGTTTGGCCACCCCTCCTTGGAGAGTTAGCTTATATTACAACAAAGACATAGGCGAGTCAGAAAGGAGACAGAGGCAGCCCAAAGTGTTGCTTAATTCTACACAGTACAACTCTAATCCCACACTGGCCAACGTTTACGTCGACATGGTTTTAAGCAAGAGCGGAAACCTGCTTAAGCATCGTCCACACAGAGCAGCATCAGATATATAGTTTCAAGTTCTTGAGTTTCATGACCTGCATGAAAAAATGTTTAACACAGAAAATTCACAAACCTCAATAAACGGAACAACAGCGAATTGGATCAACAGGCAGGACCAATTATCGCATCAGTATTATTGAAGTTTGATAACGTCACTCCTCCACCACCAATCTCTGGTGAAAAGCTGACAATGGAGCCACAGATTTGTCGTGGATAAGGAGTTGTTCAGCTGCTTTGCCCACAACATCCGATCTTTGTTTTTGTTTTTGCCATCAAGTGTCAAACCCAAAATCCTTCTACGCAGGTTCATTATTGTCTGCTTACAGTGACTTTGCCCTAATTACTGTTGCACCGTATATTTTCAATATGGATATATGTTTATAGTTTGAATATACATTTTTACCCCCAACTTTGGATGGGTTTTCAAATATCAGGTTTAAAGCGACAGCCCTAATGCGCCACTACAGTTAACCCAAATTGCTTGGATATGTGGTTTTAAACTTTGCAAAAAAAATCAGCGATAACAGTGATAATTAAATGACCATATTTGAGGTAATGCATCCATGAGAGCATTAGTGTAAGAGTTTTATTTAAATGGAGGACTGGTTTTTCACTGTACCTGCACTGATTAGTGATGCTGATTTTGCTCAGAAGGCCAACATGCTTGGTTTCACCTCCAAACTTGAAAAAAGATACCTATATTGTCTGTCATCCTTCTACAAATTCTGTGGTTCACTGTTGTGGAGAAATGCTTTTGTATTGTACAGTAGGCCAATGTTTTTTTCATGAATAAAATTAGCATTTTTAAAAGTTTTTATTCAGTCCAACAGTTCTAATTTGATTACTTGGTAAAATAATGTACAAGCTTGAGCCACAAACCAACAGCCTTTATTTTTTTTACATATTTTTACAATGTGCAGTCTAAATTATGCAGAATAAGCTGAATGAATTTAATTTAAAATGGGACCTCCTGAAAAACTGAATTATGGGAGAAAGCTCATAAGAGTCTGACGCATCCTTTGTCTAGATAATTTCTTAACAGATGAAAAGGGTTTACACTACAGCAGCAATGTGATATCCTTTAAAAGTGTGAAATAAACTCACACTGTGTGGGATCAGTAGGTGTTTTTATCTCCGTGTGCTGTTCTGTGAAACAGAGTCATGTTTCAGAGAAGGAGCATGTTTTCTCCTCCGACTTTCTTCATGCAGTATCTCTGCCTCATGTCTCCATCTTCGACTCTCCCACGCTCCCCTGGGAGGAGGCTAATTTCCTGATGGTTAAAGTGCCGTGCGGAGCAATAAGTTAAATTACAGAGAAGCACCGTGAAAATTTAATTTCCCAGCTCCTCTGTAATGTAAACCCTGCCTGAACCGATCTTTAGCGTATCATTTATCAGGAGTTTAATGCACCTTCATCACGATTGTGTGGCTTTTTTTTAACAACCTGATAGACAGTGCTGCACATAACCTCACATCTGTCATTTCTTAAAGCTCACAGTCTGGAGCGTAGGCTGCAGTCAGTTTTTGGGGCTCTTCCAGGGATCTTACCTGGCACCCTGCAGATTTTTCAGTATCATATCTGGTGAAGTTCAAGCTGAGCTGCTGCTGAAGGGAGCTGTGGAGACACTGAATAGTCAGAGAGAGAGAGTATCTTCACTCTGAGAGATGAGGAGGGTGAGTGAAGCAATGATAGTGTTTCACATTATAAGTTAAGCAATGCAAAATGATATGTCAGACTCTCCTCTGCTTTGAATAGCATTTTTCATAAAGGTGCACCGACTGTATCAACACAGATCTGCATGAGTTTAAAAAAAAAAAAAAAAAAAGATGATCAGTTAGATCAGCATTGATCTGCTCCTGATGCTCTATCTTCCTCTTAAATAAACTAATTCTCCTAAAATCCTTCAGTCCATGAAGTCCAACATGCTAATCCAGCGATGAAGCTAATCAGCTAAACTAAATGAGATGCAAATGCAAACTTGAATACCGTAAAATACCAAATAGTAGCCGGGGTGCTTATTTGCTTCAATCACTCAGCAGACCAGGCGACTATTTGGGACAGGCGTTTAATTCCTTTTTGCACAAAAAATTTACTTAGCAAAAAACAAAAAATATGGTAAATATAATCAAATTATTTATTTACACTAGTATGAATAACACCTGTACATTTTCAAGGCAAGATTACAGTACTGTTGTTACACTCTTGTCATCTTCTTTCAACTCAGCTCTCTATACACACTAATAATACTGGTCATGAACGGCTGGTAGTTAAGTTAAGGTCTTCTTTTCTTTACGCTGCACCAGGGACATGGAGATAAGCAGCGTACTGCTAACTGACGTGTTCAGCCTCCTGACGTTAGTTAAGGGCAAAAAACAAACAGCGGCAGTGGCAACGTCTTCTTCGTTGAACTTTCAAAGCCCTATAATCTAAGATTCAGGCTATCTGCTCTAGTGGTCTTTGTGGATGTACAGTGTAGCTGCATTGTCATGAAACAGAGCACCTCACACCAACATGCATTTGTTGACATACAGAGGGAGGAGAAGCGAGCCGACTGGACGTCCAGAGAGAGAAATAACTGTAAAGGTTCAGTCTGATCATGTTTCTTTTCAAGTGTCAGCTGTCAGCTGTGAGCTCAGTGTTCACATGTGTGTTCTGTAAACTTTGACCGTAGCTCGTACGCTGCGCCGAATAAATTACACCAGGCGTTTATTTGAAACAGGCGTCTATTTGTCAAAATGTACCGCTACACCCGGCATTTATTTAGGACCGGGCGTTTATTTGGTATTTTACGGTATATCTTTAAGTATATTGCCTTTTTTTATTGAACAATTTGCTCTTTACCAAACTGTATTGAACCAAACCAGATCATTCAGTGGAAACGAGTGTCATGATTCTGAATCCTTTGTCCATAAACTCAATGTTTAGTTCCATATTTAAGGTACAAGATGATGGTGGTTACGTCTGAAGTCTCGTCAGTCAAGGCCCTATTTAACACTTATCCTGGTATATTGGTCACACTGGTATATTAGACTCCAGCTGACGGTGTGACAAATGTCTGATGCATTGGTTTTGATGGTCCATTTATACTGTGGGGTCCTGAATTTAAATTTTGGCATCAATGTGTGACAGGAGTTTCTCCAGCTAAATCCACTGCAAACCAGAATGAGGGGAAATATCTTTTAAGAAACATGCTCGTGTGTGGCTCTGATTGTAGAAAGGTTTAGGCAGGATTTCTCTCTCTGCAGCGTGAGCAAAATACTGAGCTTTGAAAATGAAATCACTTCTTCCTCAAACATGTCAGGTCCCTTCATAACATTCAAAGCAGCTCGGCTCACTCCAGCTGCTGGGAAACATCCCCGGCATGGCCGTTGTTCTTTATTTATTTTTTTACGCCGTCCCTCGGTCCTATCAGTCAAATCATGTAACCTAGAAAAGTTCTGCCGTATAATGATGATGGGAAAATAATCTGTAAGCATATCAGCCTGAACAAAGCTACTAAACAACGAGAACAACAACAACAGAAGATAATCAGCTCCGATCAGAATCCCGCTGATCAGTTTGTGACACCCCTGGCTGTGAATACAAATCGTGAGTTGTTTACTGACATGTTATTTGCTGATGACAAAAGACACAACAGATGCTCTTTTGTGGATTTAATGATTATTGTTGGGGGTAAAACATACAAGGCTGTAATTATACTAACAGCACACATATATTAGTAAGGCCGTGACAAACAATCATGATGACCTGCTGCTGTGGACCTGCTCCTCTCCATGAGCATCAACCATCAACAGAAATGAAAATATTAACATAAATTTATACTTTTAGACCACTTAAACAGTTTTTAACAGCAGTTCAGCTAGATGCTGCTATATTAATCAACATGATTCCTCTTTGGTTATATCAATTATAGATATTAATGTTATTATTCGATTGATCTTTTCTATTCATGGTTCTTATTGATTATACATCCAAAGTAACAATCTTTACAACCACGTAGGCATGAGGTGCTTCTTGAAAATGAAATGCCAAGTCTTTAGGGGCTAACCTTTAATAAATTTATATTCAAGTAGAAAACAGCAGCATGTTGCTGTTACATCTATAAGCAATAGTTCTAGGATAAAGTTACCATCATAATCTGATTCATGACCCTGAAAATCAGCATGTAGCACTCAGAATCATGTTGATATCTTAATTAGTTGGACAGTTGCTGTGCAAACGGATCTTTTGCTAATGGTTTTGATCTGGAAATTTAATCATTTTTAAGTTGGGCCATTACCAGCGTTTCCTGACAATTTCAGCAAAATCCATCCAGTAGCTGTTGGGCAATCTTCCTGGCAAACAAAGAAACAAACAAGCAAACAAATGCTGGCAAAAACATAACCTCCTTGGCAGAGGTGAATATCATAAACTGATACATACACTGAAATATTATGCAACCTCCCGTTTATCATTCACCCAATATAAACAGTAAAAGAAGTTGTAAATGTAAGGACTTAATTAATATATTTAGCCTGACAATGTAACTAGGGTTGCACTATTGATCACAATCGTATTGTTTTGGTAATAGATACAGTCATAATCTTGCAAACAAACAAACAACGCCAACAAAATACATGACCTGCTTGGTGGAGGTAATAAAGACAGATATGGTGCTACACCAGGGGTGGGCAACTTTAATGAACAAGAGGGCCACATAAAACCATTTTTCCCAGCCTGGGGGCCACATTGTTACAAATTTTCAGAAACTCTCGATGAGGAAAAAGAATGTTGGATAAACAACATATGAGAATATAAATATGTCATAAAATTAGAAAACCAATATTCATATATTACAGCATAAATACAACATATTATGCATAATCAAATGAACTTGACATAGAATTCAAGCAAATTTAGGTAAAATACATGGAATTAAAGCCAATGAAGTTACTTTCAAATCAATAAAATGATGAGTGTAATTAAAATTTTTAAAGCCCAAGTATTTTGCTGCTGCCATTTTCTAAATATAATATTGAGTAATACTTGATATAATGTTCAAAGGCTTCATGAATGAGATTTAGAGACACGATAATAGCAAAGTAAGGTCATGAACAACTTACATAAGCCAATAAAATATCAGTCTAGATTAAATGGAATTATTTCAATTGGATATATGTGTTTTCTTCATATTTAGAATTGCTGGTTGGGAATGAATGGCGGGCCACATTTAGTGATGTGGAGGGCCGCACTTGTCCACCCCTGTGCTACACAGATAAAGATTGATTGACTGGATCTATATTCAGCAGAGACACATGTGGTGAGGACAGATTTATGTTCTGGACGTCCATGACTTTGCCTCTATCATAAATTCTTATTTTTAGTCATTTAGTCTCTGCCTTCAAAAATGAAACCCTTGTTTTTTAAATGTACCCATGCAGTGATGAGAAGGTGCATCAGTATTCAACATTTGTGTAGTTCACTGATATTCCAGCCAACATATATGGCCAATATGTTGCTGTAAATATCTGCAAAATTTGAATTTTTTAATTCAATAATATCGGCTGATAATTATATTTTTTAGGCTGATATCAGCCAAAATAAATATCAAACCTTTAATACTGTGCATCCCTTCTACTTATATGTATTTGTGTGTATATGTGTGGCTATAAATAAAATGTTTGGCTTCAGCCTGCTCTGTTGTAAAGTTCCTTGAGATAACCCTTGCTATGATCTGCTAATAAGTTATTTGGTTTTGCTGAAATGACCAGTTTCATGCTCTGTGTGTGTGTGTGTGTGTGTGAACAGCCTGCATTAACAACTATTACTCTCTCATGCATGCATTCATTCTTCGTGCTGTGAAATGAGGATCCAGACAGTGAAAGTGTTGCTCGGCTCTTGCCTCAGTACCCGTCTTCCTCCCTCTTCTTGAGTCACACTCTGGCTCTGTTCTGTGTTTTCAGGTTCGCCTGGATGTGCTGTAATGTGCTGACATTTTTCATGACTACAAACAAAAGTAAAGACTAGCTCCTTTGAGGCATGCTTAATAATTTATTAAATGATTGAAATTTGGTGCCACACGTGGTTATCACAGCCTCGCCGCTGCTGGGACTGAAGGAGCTTAAGATGAGTTTGCTGCCATAAAAATCCCACTCACCTGTCAGGCTGCTGATCCTCACCCTCTTCCTTTTGAACCCGTCCCAGCTGCACAGAGTTGCTCTCGTACTTATTGTACCAGCGCTGCCGAAACACCTGGCTGTCATGTTGCGTTAGTGCGGCTCATCTGATGGTGTGTGTTTGTGTTTCGCAGTCAAACCGAAGATCACATACATTGTCAACCAGAGCACTTCAGAGATGGAGGAGCAGGTTACGCTAACATGCGAGGCTTCAGGAGATCCCACTCCCACCATCAACTGGAGTTACGGCGAACGCGTCTTCACTGAAGGAGAGCAGGTAGGCATCAGGTGCACACATTTAAAGCCACGTAGCTACATGCTAATTACTCGAGGACCAGTGCCCTGCAGGATTTGTTTCCTCCCCAGGGGGTAACATACCAGAGCTTTAATGGATGATAAACCAGATTCCCATGGCGGCCATGTTCGTGTGATGTCACGGAAAAACTCCAATGTTATTACCGTTAAGTGTTATCACAGGTGTTTGTCATATTATACCAAACTTACTGCATCTGTTTCTTTTTTATTACTCTGAAGAGAGACTGCAGAGGTAAAGGATATAGAACAAACATGCTAAAACTATTTAAGCTGCTACCGAAGCACCTGAGTCACACTAAATATATCAGCCACCTCTTAGTCGACATATCAGATTTATGATTATGTCTTATTTTTTCAGACATGGATTTAAAAAAAATAAACTATTTACTTGTGTGTATTCATATAGTCTGGAATGCTCAATAATTCAGAAAAAAGTGGTGGGTTAAATAGGATTTGATTTCTTCTCCCTCCTTTTCAGACATGTAACATTAGACTTTTTTTTTTGTCTGTCTCTACTTTTTGTGAACTTCTGATTGTTTCATCCTTACTTAAAGGGACTGTGAGGAGTTTCTAAGTAATTACAAAAAAGTCTCACTTTTAGATATATGTCTGATGGAAATACACACTTTAAGATGAGTTTTATAGCATCAAAATAGGTTATCTATAAATGCTATTCCTTAGCCTTCTGGTCGGGTCGGAGAGGGCTGGACTGGCCTGGATAATCAATCATAAAAGTGAAAACCTGGGATGGAAATTGGCATTAAAACTAGAGCAAATTTATATTATTCAGACACGTCTTAGAGCACCAGGCTGTAAGTAGTGATATATAGCCGGCTACAAAACTACGATACTAAGTTCTCCAAAAATTGCTTGTTGTCACACATCAAAAAGTACTGCTAGGTAACTAGAAAGAGATACATTACCTCGTCGCTTTGCATCCTGTAAGTTGTTGAAAAAAGAAGTTGTCAAGCAATGCAGAGTTCTGAGGAAGGTCCGAGCTGCATTTATTAGCATCACAACAAACGCACGCTTTGGCTTGCAGACGTCTTTTGGTGCATTCCAGTTGTAGTCAGAAGTAGGAATTTTGAGATCTGAGTTGGAAACTGGAACTGGAACGTCCCCCAAAGTCGGAATTTCCTACTGGGAACTCGGTGAAACATCGCCACCCCCGAGTTGACAATGGAAGATGGATGCCCCCAGTGTGAACAGTTATTTAGCTCCTGTAATAATCCATTTATTTGCACTTCTGACTGGGGTGTGTCGCTCTAGATCAGCTGTATACACAGTATTGTTAGACTTATATTTACAAAAATCCTGCCATAGTGATAATCACATTCTTTAACATGTATAAAATCATGTACGTTTATTCATGTATTTGTGAACAACAACACAGGGCGTGCTAACAGCAGCCAACAATAGCCTGGTAGATCAGCATGTTTTTTTCTGACTTCAACTGGAACGCCGATAAGTCGGAGATGATGTCCCTCCCAGTTCAGAGGTTGCTGGAACGCAGCATTACGACAGTCGCCACGCGTGCTCATGGGGTAGCAAAGTCTTTATGTCGCGGGTAATAGATTCTCCTCATAGCACTATTAACACCCTTTTAGTGCCACTTCTTAACACAAAATCTGTGTGGAAAATTCTTTGAATGATATTAAGATTACACAGACCTAAAGGGATTATTTATTAAAGAAGATAACACTTCAAAGTCACACATTTTTAATTGACTTGAGGTCATCTTAGGAAAAAAAAGGCAGCACCTTTTTTTTTGTTTCTTTTTTTAAAGTTATGTGACATTTCTGGATAGAAAAAAGTGCAGAGGTGCTGATTAATGTGCTGCTGTTATTATGGAAATTAATCTATTTGGCTCCAAAGTAAAATTTCCACTCTTATAAAAAACAGACTAATTGATTTGTGATTGTTTAGTCTGGAGTAAAAATGTCTGGGATGGTAAAAGGTCATTGTTTTTTAATGTCCTGAAAGAAGAATCTTCTTGGGCTTGATCCTGACTTTGACTTTGACATTACATACTGTCACAGATATGAGGCTTTTATCAAAGAGAAATGTCAAGGTTTATTTTTAGGATATTTATTTCTTGTTTATTTATGGACAGATTTTGCTGAAATTTTCAGGAAATGTTGGCAATGTCCCAACTTAAAATTGATTAAATTGTGGTGCCGATCCAGATAACCGCCATTAGATCATTTTTGACTAAAAACTGTCTAACTGATGATGATATCAACATGATTATGAGTCTAGGTGTAGATTTTCAGGGTCATGAATTGTTCAGGTTTATGCTTACAGATGTAACAGCAATATGTGAGCTATCTTGGCAAAGGTTTGCTCTCTCTGAATGCTTTCTAGTTTTCTGTTTACATTGACTTTGACTTTCTTTTCAGCCAGACAGCAGTTTAAAAGAAAAATATCAGAGTCTCTGCCTTTATATGACAAACAACCTGGAGTGTAGCAGCACAGCTTCATAACAGCTCAGACTTTAACCTCAAGTTTGATGTCACAGGAACATGACCGCCTTGGGAATATGGTCTGGATCCATCTGAGTTTCATAAAACTCATAAATCCTGTCATTCAGCTGTCTTGTGCTTACTGGGGATTAAAAAAAGAGTTTGAAACATGGCTGAACTTATTCAGTGGCCTGCATCAGTTTATAGAGAGCCATTGAAACGTTTTCATTTTCATTTTTACACACTGAAAAACTCGCCCCATGCACAGTCCCCTATAGACGCACCATTAAAAGTTCAACCCAGCACCCTCACATTCATCAAGTTCTCTTTATAATTCGAGCACTGCTGTAGAATTGGGTCACACTGATTCAAAACCACCGGGGAGGAACGCAAACCTGCAGGACGCCGGCGTCTGATGCAGAGGAATTGAATACCTTTAACCCAGTTTGAGAGCTATATCGATCGCAGGCAGGTGAGGGGCTGTGCTGTTTCATACCAAAACACTCTGAACAAGGTTTATCTACCACTGATTATTCCCCCTAAATTAGCAGCTCCTTCACGACGGCCCAGCGGACCCCATGTAATTAGCTCAGCCAAACTCCTGCCTGTAATGTGGAGCACGCCCAGATTTGACTTGAGTTTTCCCAAACGTCAGAAAGTCCACGTCAGAAACCCAATTAGAATATTCCCAAAATAAGAAAGTAATTTGAGGTAATGATTAAACTTTATGTGCTTCTTATGGAGGGTTTGAACTGATGTCACAATTTCTACGCCTGACTGGCAGCTCCACCTGCGGAGAGTCAGAGAGCAAATCTAGTAATTAATATTAGTGATAAGAAACGGGGACTCTTTGATACACCTGAAGAGTGCCATGTTTTTGGAAGGCCTAATTAGTTTTGATGATGTTCATCACAGAAAAATGTAGATTTTGGTCTGATTTCTGTTCAAAAATGACTAAATAAACTTCTTAAGCCATTAAGTTAATTCTATAATGAAGCACTAATTTGTGTGTGCAATATGATGAAGCCCTAAAGCAGGGGTGTCCAAACTTTTTACATCGAGGTCCACATAAAAGAGGAATACATGTACAACTGAGCCACTTTCTGCACTTCACTTTAAGTGTATTGAAGTTAAAGTTTAATGGGTGGGCTGTCACCTGTCAAGGTGCTTTCGTAACCCGGGCTATTTCTAGATTCACACCATGTACGGATGAGACCTTTTGAGCAGCAGAGATGGGTGACTAATCTTCACTTTCAGACACAAAACAAGAATAAACTGCAAGAATGTTGGTGCTTGAATATTGCAATATAATTTATAAATGAGACCTTGTGGCAAAGTAAATACAGCAGAAAATGTGCATGATTGATGGTATAATCAAAATGTCTTGATTCCTCAACTGTTTCGGGGGCCAATTCAAAATGGGCATCGGGCCGCATTTGGCCCCTGGGCCACAGTTTGGACACCCCTGCCCTAAAGTAACTATAATTCTGTATCTGTGTGATTTTTGGTAAATCCAACATGAGCTCAATGTTTCTCTCAGCAAATGGCTTCAGCATCCATACAAAACCACACTGGTCTGGAAACTCGATTTCATGAAAAATCTGCCCAAAAAAATCAAGAATTGTTCAATGTCGTATTTGAACTTGCCTTTTTTTGTGATCAAACTTGTATTTTTTTTCCTTTTAACAAGACTGAAACATAATTAGACGTTAACCAGATAAACTATAATGACCAACATGTAATAATGTACAGTACAGAAGTATAAATAAAATAAAATTAAATTGGATGCCACCAGGACTGTGTGTATACAGTGCTCTATTCTCACATCAGCTATGTTAATCAAACATTATTTAACTTTTAATTTGACTAGGAGAACCTTATTGAGATTAAAAGTCTCATTTATAGAAGTGCCCTGGCTGAGACTCATTCATCAAGTAATAGACATGAAGCATCTACAAAGAGAACAACAGAAAAAAAAAACACTCAAATAAGTTTCACAGAGCACAAAATAATCATCAGTCAAAGCTGCTCCATCTTCCTTCAGTGCCTATAATCTGCTTTCAGATAAATACAAAAGTTTATAAAATGTTATATTACAGTCATAATCAAGTGGAAGTAAAAATGATTTAATTATTTCATCCATTTGTGGTCAAATCTACGAAGTTAACTATTTTTTAAAATCGTTTATTGTCAAATCAGGCATTGTAATCAGACTTTTCTTGAGCTTTATTTCAGCAACAAGCATGAAAAACCATCATCTGAAGCCCTCAGAGCCTAATTGTTTAAGATATTGATTTTATAAACGAGTTGCTGAAATTGAAAATGTTGATTTTTCTTTAAAGTACAAACTGGAGGACTGAGACAGAAGCAGAGTTCATATCCACCGTCACCTGGATGCAGAAGGCTGGGTGACATGACAGCAGCTGCTGTAACATCAGGGCTTCATCTTCATTATAAACGTTACGACTCCAAATGTTTCTGTTGCATCAGTCGAGGATCTTCACTATCCTGATGAACATCATCAAACAACAACCAAAAACTTGAAACCTTTCTGCTAAATGAAAGTGTTTGACAGCTGATGTCAGTCTGTGCCGGCTCTGACTGTGACGTCTCGTTCACACCCTCCACTGCTCGAGCACCTGAGACATCGAGCGGGGTTCAGCTTCAATCATTTTCATTCTTCTGCTGCTTGTTTGACTGATTGAAATCATTTTTGAACAAATGCAAGTTTAAAGTCCCTGTAAAGCAAAATCAGAAAACTGTTTCCGACCCTCTTTTTGTTGGAAAAAAGTAGAAGAGAGTTCACAATTATAATTTGACAAAGATAATTTGTCAAAAGATTTAGGATGTTGAGGTTTCACCACTTTGAGGTCCAGGATTTTTCAGCCAAAGAGGCGGATTAAAGCAGGTTTGGGAATCAGAAACTTCTATTTAATATACATGGAATCAGCTTTACCTTTATGTATGGCAGATAAATAAAATTAATGTAGCATTCTGCTTGTTCTGCCCTGACATTAAGCTATCCTCTTTCTCCATATGCTACTCCTCACAGAAACAGACTTTGTGCTGGGATTAGGGATACACGATATTGTCAGTTTGATAGCAATATTGGCCAATACAGTATTAGCCGATAAGTTAAGTTTAAGTATAGGCTGGTATTTAAATTTTTTGAAGATATTTACGGTATTTTGGCCACACATATTGGCCATATATTGGCTGCGATATCGGTAAATTACACAACTGTACAGTATTGTCATCACTGCATGGGCACAATTTAAATTTGAGAGTTTCATTTTTCTAAGAGTAAAATGATGTTTTTTCTTGTTTCACATCTAGTCCTCACTAAAAATATACTGCAACACTGAAAAAAAAAAGTCCATTTTTGTTAAGAGCTTGTGCTCTTGACCAGAAACATCGGTATCGGTGATAATGAATAAAAAAATGTCAGATATGATATCAGCAAGAATCCAATATTGTGCATCCCTAACTGGAGTGGTTAAGCGTCAGTAAGACCTTGTGGTGGTTCAGCTCTATTTAACTTATTTTAGAATTAAGAAACAAATTTGTTTCCAACTGTTTTTTCACAGTAAAAGTACTTAACATGCTGATGTGTTTGATTTCACAACAGCCACATTGGAAATGGGGCATTTTCAGCCATGGTAACTTAGCATAGCTGAAATATTGAAGGTAAAGTTGCCAATTTTTCAAAGCCTGGTCTCACATCAGGTTTCCCATGTGGTTGTGCTTCAGCAGAAGAAAAGTTCAGGGTGCCCTTGTGCTGTATTGTCAACTATTGTCCCTGCTAGCTACACCTTCATCCCAAAGTGAGAGATTATCAACCATGTAAAAGTCAATTTAGTTGATCTATGAGCCATAATTGCAGACTGGTACAGTTTATAAAAGTAATTTAACATGGTAAAACAGAGATTTGTCAGAAATAACACCTTTAAATCTTACTGTTGTACCTCGCTGACATAGAAATCAGGTGGCCAAGCTCACTACTACGTTGCATCAGTGCAGGATTTGTTTCTTTATACATGTAAAAGAAGATTATTGATCAAATAGAAATCATAAAAATGTAAAAATACTTAAGTTTATCAACTACAGTAGTGATTTTTACTTATTCCGATCAATACAGCTGCCTTACTGAGTATTGGTGTTAATTTTTTGCTATACTGACTTTTACTTGAATTATTTAGGAGTTCAGCTTAAACTTATTTTTATTGATCTTTATTATTTTGCATTGAATTTTCCTGTCCCTCTGTGATATCTTCCACCAAGACTGCAATATTCAACTTATAAAACATTTAAAGGATGGCGTAATGCTTCATATGTTAAACTAGTTTTATGTTCACGTTATAAACGAGTATTAATATTGTAATTTCTCAGACAAGGCAGGAATACAGCATTAAAGCATAAGTGGATTTGCTGAAACTTTTCAAAATAGCCAACGTTAAAGTGACAATGAGATAATTTCTTAGATCATAAACTAGCTCCAACACTCTTCGTCGTCCCATCCCTACATGACTGTATTTCTGGCCCTGGTGACTCATCCATGTGGAGCTGTCAGGTCTGGAAACTCAGACAGGTGAACATTAAGCTGTCAGATTTCTCCAAGAGTTAAAACGGGATCATCTTCTCTGTCAGTGAACACATGTAGCACCCCAGAGCAGAGATTACAGCCTTATTTTCCTCATTTTGAGACATAATTGTAGTCAGTTTTATTATGAAATGCAGCTTGACTGGACACTTTTTTTGCTTTACAGGAGCTTTAATAATCATCAAAACATCCATCTGTTAAATTTGCTTTTGTGGTACCTACCTGAAAACCCTCATGTGGGGTGAACACCTGCTTGGTATTCTGGTGCACCTTTACCCACATGGCCTGGGTCCTCCAGGTCTTGGGGTCTTGCTACAGTTGGGAGGTAATGAGGGGGAAAATGCTTCAAAGAGATACTGTGGCTCTTGGAGGAATTCTGGAGCCAGTCCATTACATGCACTACATTTTCTTCCTACAGGCACACCTAAACAGGATCTATCAGGTATGAAACACGCGTGGCACAGAAATGTACTGAAGCAATGTTGCAAAGTATGCCTCCAGATTTCACCAAAAAGAACCCCCTATGAAATCAAATAATCCCTTTTATTGAAAATTTCCCAGCTGTTTCCTGAAAACCCCAAGGAATGATCTCATCAGAGTTTATGAAATTGATTCAACTGCTGCATGCTTCGCAAAGACAGCCTGAAAACTTCACTGATCTCGTGAAAGGAGTGCTCACCTCACGAGATCAGATGAAAAGTTGGTTAATAACATGGAAAAAAAAGAAACGCCATTTCTGTGTCGCTGTTGCCTGATCATTTCAAACTTTCCATCACAGCATGAGGTTGCCTGGATTCAAGCCCAGCTCCGTCTGTCTGTCATCTCCATAGTGCCGTAGAATTTCTAACCTTTTTGTCAGTGTCATTTTAAAATAGAGGGTAAAAGTGTTCCACTTAAAATCTATCTTTTGAAAATCACAGAAACACTCAACCCCTGCAGACAAGAAAGGGAATAAGATGGTGTAGAACATACTGATTAGAGTGGCTGCGAGCAGAGGGGCGCAGTGTGCTGCGAGGGGAGCTTTAATGGGCTTTTTTCTAACCTTGAAATGTGGACTCCATTGTAGGGGACATTATTTCAAGCAGATGACAGCCACTGTGCTCTTGGAAAATGGAAAATAAAGTTTATACAGCCACCTGTCAAAACCTGCAGGGCTGAGTGCCTGATTTTCAAAAAGAGGTTTTGAGTAGAGCTGCACATCAAGTGTAAAACATACTACCACCATAATATGCACGTCACAACAGGTCTATTATTGTTTTTCATCAGAAGCAGCAGCGGAGAGGCACACCTGAGCACACGGCTCAGTATCAGTGTACACATCCATCCTTTAGTCCTGAGTAGCAGTCCCTGGAGAAGCAGCACATTTTCTCTGCAGAACACACCTCCCAGCTGCTGCACCACGACTTCTCCTCTGTCACTGACAGAAACTCTTCTTCTGTGGTCCTGTAGCTGTCATAATGGATGAGCAGAGACTCATCAGGGGGCTGGAGTTTAACACTCTGCAGCTCCACATCCCACAGTCTCGCTGCTTTATCTCAGAAGAAACCTGGTCAGTGTATGTGCGAAGACACTGCAGGTGTGTGCTGCTGAGAAACAGAAGAGCACAAAGAGGCTTTTTGTTTTATATTTAAGAGAAAAACGGCCTAAAATGTCCATTACACGCCCTCTATACACTCCAGAGACGTGCAGCTTCATGGCATGTCATGCACCACATGTCATGAGACGCACAGCTGTGCCGGTGGCAGTGTATTTTACACAGCAGTGTGCTGTATGCTTTGTAATCTGTGGCATCTTTTCACAGCTTGTTTCCAAAGAAATGATTAGCAGCCTCATCAAAGGACTGTAGAGTAGAAACAGTAGGTTCAGATTCTCAGATATAGATTCATAGCTCTGTTTATTAGGAGGGGAAACGATGTCCCCAAAGGGGCTCTAATGAATGGCTGCTAATTGTTTGATTGTCTTTTTGTGTTTGTCCATCTGTCTGTCATGCTTTCTGTGGTCATCATTTACAGCTGCATTTCATCCAAGATGGGTGTGGAAATGGAAACAACATTCGTTTGGGGTGGACATGTTTAATTGTCCGTATCGCAGCTGCTAATTTACTTTACAATTTATGTCTAAACTCAGGGGATGTATTAGCAGGGTCTCTTTAATTTTAAAGTTTGTAACAGAGGTCCAAATAAGCTGCTCTGTGTAGCTTTCACTGTGCGCTGGAGATTAATTGATGGATTACTTAGCGTTGCATACAGATGCATACAGATGTGTTGTTCAGGTCTGGAGTTCTCTGGTTAGTTGCTCACTCTTGTCTCTTGTTTGTGTTTCTCTGTGCATTTGGTGCAAAGATTTTCCCTGCAGAGGGAGTTCATTCTTATTTTGGTGCTTTATTTCATCCCAGAAGTCGGTGCTTGTTAGCCGTGAGATAGGAATGTCATTTTGAGAAGAGAAGAGGACAGAATCTGGGATGATAATAAATATCTGGCAATAGAAACATTCAAGAATCATAATGAACTTTGAAGAAGAACTGGAAAATGTTGTGAACACACACACTGTCTAACACCTGAATGACCCAAGTGTGTGGGGACTCACTGGAAGCATTTTTTAAGCAGCATTGAAAGCTTGAACACGTGATAAAGATGACGTGAGGATCACATCTTTACTGACGATAGATTTGTAGATTGTACGCTTGGGCTTTTTATTGCTGATTTATTTATTCTTTTTATCTGCATTACCTTGATTATTCATCATCGTAGCTTTATTTATCTGCTGCACAGCGCTTCTGTGACTGGATGTACTTCATTGAGCTGTGTCTGATCCTTCAGCCTCGGGCTCTGCGTGGTTTAAGCACCTTTGTTTTTCCACTTGTGCTCAGAACTTTCTTTGTGATTTCCTCATGGACTTGTTGTTCTGATGCCTGTTGTGAACTTAATTTCCTTCTGGATAATAATAAATTTGAAGTGAAGGTTGATTAACTTCCTGCATCGATAGTACTTCCTCTATTTTTGATATTTCTTTAAATAAGATTGAAGCAGCTCCTGTTGAGGATAGACCTGTGTATTTCCAGCGAACCACTGCGGAGCTGTCATACTGGCCCTTGAGTTGTGGGATGCGGAAACGTTCTAATTTAAAGACTAGGGGTGATTTGCTGTGGAGAGAACGGCACATAAGCTATATGGAAATTTGGGTTAAGCTTCATAGTGTGTGCAAAGCTGGCATTTCAAATTGCTTGCATGCTTTTTAGGGGTTTTTGGGGTCTGAAAATGACTGAAAACGCAACATTTTCCTGGTGAATCAAAATGTTCACTGCTTTTACCACCAATATCAATTATAAGATGTTTCTCTTTACCACTTAGCAGGTGGAACTGCTCATATGGAGCACAAATTGTGAAGTCAATGTTAGGGATGGGTACCAAATTCGGTACTTTAAGAGGTACCGACTGAATTCTGTTGGTACTACCGAGTACCGATTCATGTAAAATCAAACGGTGCCATGTTTAGGTACCTAAACACATCCTTGTGACTGTGAGGGAGTGGAAGAAGCAGGCATACTATTGGGTAGAGTAGGTGAATTTCCATACCGGACTTGAACGCAGCACAGCAATAGCGTAATGACGTCAGCAGCCGCGGGCTCAGTCAACAAAGCAAGCATGGCTGAGAGAAATTGCTCGAAGTATGGCTCCACTTTATTAAATGTGATGCAGATTATGCTCGCTGCAATATCTGTGATGCCAAGTCAAAGGCCAGCGGGGAAATACTTCAAATCTGAGGAAGCATCTGGTGATACACAAAATTTTCCTTAAAGCTTAAGAGTGGACAATTTTTGATAGCCTCAGATCTACAACCACAAAGAATTCATTCAGCACTGTTAGCATGCCTGTGTCCAATGGCGACTAGTCGTCTGCAGCCAGAAACACAGGAAAAGAAATGGCTTTAACATTTGGTGATGGCAGCAAATGGGACAAGGAGGATACCTGGTCCAGGTAAATAAGCCTCGTGTTTAAGATGGTATTAGCTTGGCATTTTAATGTGCGTCAGTTATCATTATCAGGTCGGTTCCTCGTACTTTGTAACGTTAATGTAAATGCTTTTTTTATTTACAGCTCTGTCAGACCCATTGTTAAACTGCCCTAAAGTTAAAGTGAGGGCTGCAGTTAATTTATTAAGTTGTGGTTCATTTTAGTTACTGGTTTTCATGTCGAGGAAATTTTTGGAACAACTACAATGTTACAATACAAAGAGTTGAATGTTGTTTTGTTACATATCTGTCAAATTTTATATATTGAGAAATAAATTTACATTGAAAAAATTTGACATCTTAATATTGAACAAATTAATATTTATTACCCCATAAACACACGCAAAAGTACCAAAAATTGGTACCATTGAGTACCGATACCGATTCCCAGGTACCGGTCATTGGTATGGTATCGGTTCAAATGTGAAAGGTACCCATCCCTAGTCAATGTAAACCTTATGTCATATGTTCACACCACAAGGTCTAATGATGGTATTTTATCTGTACTGTCAGCAGGACTTGATAGTTATTGCACAATATGAAGTATATGCTCTTAATATGGTGTCTGTGTTGGTATAGAGGTTAATATAGTTGGATTATTTTGGCTAAACAGAAAGTTCAGGATTTATTTAGTTGTGAGATACTGCTCAATGCTCCTCTGTTAAACAATTTAACCAAGAATCATCCATCTTCTGTGCTGCAGTGAGAGACAGTAAGTTTCACATTTACTCTTGCAAAGGACTGCAACACCTTTTAGTGCTTTACCAATTTACCAAAACAAATCAAAGAAAAATCATCTAAAAATGGCCTCAGAAACTGAATAAGAGAAAGCCTTGTTTTTGTCGATGTACTTTGGTACCCTGCCATCTTCAAAGCCGGAAAGACAGAACAAACCTGGAAGAAACATCTGTTTGGAGTTTGTTAAAGTTGCCCTTCGGAGTTTTTTTTCTGGTAAACAAACAATGTGTCTGTTTACATTCAGTATTGCTCACCATAACACAGCCTGTTCCTGAACATCAGAGAGCAGCTCTCATGTCTGTGTGCCGACATGTGAGAGCTAAACTGTGGATCAACATGGAAGGCAGAATCTCTGGAGCTTACCAAAGGAAGCTCACATGAAAGATGCAAACGCAGATTTTCTTTTTTTAAATGGCCACTTGAGGCTTTTACAAAATAAGTCAGTCCCCACAGAGCTCCCTGAGAGAATGATAGATTCTTTTACGGGAGCTCATTAAAACATTAATATACAGTATGTGATTTTTAGATGTCTCACCTTGGAAGAGCCTCTGGAAACATGACATGACACTTTTTGATTTTAATAGAAAATCAAAATTTCCTGTCTCTTTATTCTTGAAATCTCAAGAGAGAAACACCATCTACATATCAGATAATCTTATTTCACCTGAGGATAGTTTCTCAGGATGATGTGGTCGTGGTGTCTATCTTTTTAACTTGAACAGATGTGTGTGGCAGGACATGGTTAGTGATTTTTTATTTATTTCATTCATATATCTGAAATAAAGCATTTTCATACAAGCATAAAAGTATATAATTGAATGAAAAGGAACAGAAAGAAGAACAATCTTATATTATCTGCCCCTTTTAGACACTTAAAAAAATTCAGAAACAACAACAACACAATAATGAACATAATTCATAACAATAATAATAATAAAATAAAACAGCCGTCACCAACACTGCTGGTCTCAAATTCTTTTTGATTCTCAATGACAACAACAACAAGCAACAACCACCAAAATAATAATAATTATTATGTTTGAGAGATTTCATTAATTACAAAAATGGTAATGGTACTTACTTAACATACTGCCCTTTAATGTTCTCTTAAATGTAGAGAACATGGTGGGGTTTTTTTTACCCCAAATTAATTACTAAGCCTACCTACTTTGCATCCAGTTTCTGAGCATCCTTAACAATTTTACTGCTGATATTTTTAAACCATGCAACGATCTGCTGTAGGATTTATAGATAGTTGATTGTAAGTAAATATGATCATACAGATGCAGCCACAGGGAGTAGCGACTATTCTGTAAGTTTGTTTGTGTTCTAAATTCTTGCACATGATGGCATTATAACAGCCTATAAAATAGAAGTGTGATGGATCAGCCAAATCTTCACTGGGGGAATTCGGGATAATTCATGTGGCTCCATCTCGAGGTATATCCAAACATACACATTGGTATTTAAAAAAAAAGAAGGTTCTCCCTCTCCATTTAAAAAATATAATCGTGTCCACATCAGTGCATTAAAATAAATAAATAAAGTACCAAAAACAACCCCAAACAACACAGCACAGTTGTGTCACAGTCAGTTATTAAACGTGTCCAATCCACCCAGCTAAAAAGAAGCTAGTTAGCCCATCTTAGAGCTGTCTGATACGGTGACTATACGTAAAGCTGAGGTTAAAACTTCTTGTATGTTAAATCAACACATTGAAAACGTTGCACGTTGTTACTGCCAAATAGGTTGTCACAATCAGCAAAAGTGTTTAGCAATGTTTGGCTGTAATAATTCAGCTTAATAAGCCCAAATTTAAACAAATTCAACTGCTTTCTCAATATTTTTTAAATTTCAAACCTGAAAAGTAGCTTTAATTTAACCTCCATTCAGTTGACTTTATAATGATTTACCTGGGAACTCGTCTAGTTAGCCCTAACAAGCACTTACTGGTGTCTGCTCACTATAATTGGCTTGTTAGCATGCTCAGTGTTTCTCACGTATTGATTTAATGATGGCAAGCTGTAAACAGGTGTCAGGATTGTTGTTTGCTTTTTCTGTTTGAAGGACTGCAGGTGCATACAGCAGTGAATAGAAAACTGCTTAAACCTCCTGAAGTAAGACATGAATAAAAGCCACGAGTTAGCTGAGCACAGAGAGGTCTTTTATTATGATAAATAAACAACTCCATTCTGATATTTCTTCGACAAAAAGGACCTTCTTTGTGCTCAGCACTTTAACTTAAGTTCTAAGTAATGGGACAGTGAATACAGCCTGTGTGGTCGACTTTGTGCCAGTGAGGAATCGGATGGAAGCCACAACTTAAACCTGCAAAACTTCAGAGCCAAATTTCCTGATTATGTTTGCTTATGGCCAAATATCAGAGCTGTCAAAATGTTGATGACTAAAAGGTTAAGGTCAGAAATAAGCACATTAAATGTTAGACATAATCATTATTAGATTATAATAGAAAATACTTTATTAATCCCATTGGAAAACCTTTCTCAGGGAAATTTAGAGCACTACTGTGGAGTTTTTGGCATGTTTTAAGAACACCTCTCTACTGGGCTTTCCTCTCATCAAAAATAATGACACTGCTGTGCCTTAGAATGACCCATTTTAGTTTTACATGCTTGCAGACAGCTTATAATGCAAGTCAAAAATAATCTACTCAATTAGAATGACAATTGTCTTATACTGATAAATCTAAAACATTATATTTTTGTGAAATTGTATGAAATATCAAGCCTGCTGTAACTGGAGTCCCTTTTTTGTTATAATAAATGCAGGTTTTTATTGAAACATGGTTTGTGACTGAATATGTTTTCTGAGAAAACTAATGCATAACTGAGATGCTCTGTCAGGTAGCCTAAATAAAGGTGACTGCATTTCACACAAAAGGAAAATTTGTTCAGTTGTACATTCAATGTCATCTTTATTTATATAGCACATTTAAACAGCCAGTGGCCTACCAAAGTGCTTTACAGTAGAAAAAAACAATAAAACAATAAAAACCAATATAAGTAATAAAAACAAATAAAAGCAATGAGAACAGGTACAGTACAGTATAAATATGCATACTGCCCAGTAAAAACAATAAAAGTCCCAATTAAAAGTGGCTATACTCCACCAAAGGCCAAGGTGAACAAGTACGTCTGTAAAGTCAAACTTTGAAAATAGTCTGTCTAGTCTTGTAGAATAGATTTGATTAATAATTATCCCAGATTTTTTTATTATAAGGATCAAAATAAATAATATAAAAGGAAATGAAATTCTAAATAGATTGAAACTCTGGTATTATTATGCTTTAAAATAATAAGTTAATTAAGAACGAATAAATTCATGTGATTAAAATAATTATATACTAATCCATATAAAATCCATATAAATCATTGGTAAAACATCAACACAATAGCAACATTTAAAGATTCTCAAAAGAACTTTTGGCACGCTAAATTAAAAGTAGGCAAAAATGTTAAAACTGTTAAATAGCAATTGTTAATGGGATTCAGAGGCACTAAAATGTTGGCGGGGTAATAAAAGACAGAAGGTTGGCGTTAAAAAAGTATTTAACATCAAAATCGTAACGTATAAATTAACTGTCATTATTTACAAGCAGAACCAATGTACTTTAAAAATAATCATGTTGATGAAATATATTAGGAAATATCCCCGTTCCTCACAGGAAAGGGGTCCTAAATCAGAGGTGCTGTGCTCACCTGAGATGCACAGTCACTCACTGCTAGCTTAGCTATGTTTTAAAGGTATAGAGGCTATTCGCAGTCTGCACATTTACAGGTAGTGCGTTCCACAGTTTGGGTGCCACAACAGAGAAGGCTCGATCTCCTTTGGTTTTTAGAGAGGATCGAGGAACTTAAAGGACCATCAGCCCTCCTGAGCGAAGTGCTCTGGAGGGCTGATAAACCCTAATACGGTCAGACAGGTAGTCTGGGGCCAGCCCATTCAGAGACTTAGGGTGTTTTCACATCAACCATATTTAGTGTGCACCAAAGAAGTTTTGGCCCAGGGTTTGGTACGTTAGTATCAATGTGAATGCAACCACCGCACTTTGGTGCGCACCAAATCAGCCGGTCCGAGACCTCCATGAAGGGATGGTCTCGATCCGCTCCATCTCCCGACATTTGGTGCGGTTTCACTGGTGTGAAACAAAGTGGTCCAAACCGATCTACTTTTGATGCATTACTTCCTGTTAATCCCGCAGTTGAATCTTTTGCTTAATCAATTTGTCGATTTGTTTATTCTGGTTGAGGATTACGACGATTTACAAGGGTCCAGAAGGTCGCTGATGTCTTCTCAAACACGATAAATAAAAAAAAAAACACTTGAAGGAAAATGTAGAAGAGAGCGAAACGTAAACATTGGTTGTTTGGTGTAGGAAATGGTTACTGAGGCAGCCGCTTCTTCGTTCTCCTCTGTAGCAGGTTTGGTAACCAGTTACGTGCATATCGCCCCCTGCTGTTACAAACTGAGTAAATACACAAGTGGGCCTGGGCACGGTTCGATGTTGCAAGTGTGAATGCAAGCCAGCGGGGGAGGGGGAGGGGGTGAACTGCGGCGCCGTACAGTTCAAAACAAGTGAGCCTAATGTGAAAATGCCCTTAAAAACAAATAAAAGAATCTTAAAATCAATCCTGAACCTCACTGGAAGCCAGTGAAGGGGAGAAAGCACTGGAGTTATGTGCTCCCGTTTCTTTGTCCCAGTCAGGAGACGAGCAGCCACATTTTAAACAATCTGCAGGCGGTTGAGCTGAGAGTGCTCAATACTGACATACAGGCGTTACAGTAGTACAAGGGAGATGAGATGAAAGCGTGAATGACTTTCTCAAGGTCTTTCTGGTCCAGAAAGACCTTGACTAGAACCCTCTACTTATAAAAGCTGGACTTGACAACAGCACTGATCTGCTTGTCCAGTTTGAATGATTACCCCAAGATTCCTGGCTTGGGACCCAGTATAAGGCACTAGTGGGCCAAGGGAGCTAGCAAGGAGCTGGACCAGAGCGGGGTGACCAAACAGGACAACTTCAGTTTTGCTTTTATTTAGTTTCATTCAAACTTTACCAGCATTCAGTAAAGAGTTATTAGATGTTTGATTTTATCCAAGTGTAAAACATGACTTCAGAAATTCAAGGAAACGTAAAAAATGCCTTACACTTTGCATTTCATATTTTGTCAACTAAATTAACAGGAGATATCGTTGACTAAGATGTTGTGAGATTTCATCAACTAAAAGTAGGCTAAAATGAAAATAATGTAGATGACTAAATTATGACTAAAAATAAAATATATTTTGGGCAGAAGACTTAACTAAAGCTAAATTAAAAGTGCTGTCTAAAGTAACACTGGTGCTCTAGTTCGGAGGCACACAAACCCTTAATCAAGGCAGTGCCACACCGTTTGAGAGACAAATTCTTCTGAGAGGGATTAAATAAAGTTGTTTGAGTTAAACTGCATCACATCATCAGCTAACATCCATCATGACCTCTCTGTTACTTCACAATAAACCAGGTGATGCAGCAGCAGTCATTTTTTACTCATCACCCCTGCCCTACATTACAGGTGTTTCTCTCTCCTGTACAGATGAATCATTTACCGCCCGTTTGATGCTTTATCAAACCTCGTCTTTCTTCCTCCCTGCTTGCTCAGGTCTTGGGCTCCAGAGGTTAACAGAGGATGAGACAAACTCATTTTGCGTCACCTCCTACACAAAATCCTCCGTGTTTGCAGACAAAAGCGTCGTCTGGTGATTCTGTAGCGGGGAGGCGCACAATGCCAGGATGAGGCAGATTACCGTTTCATACAATAGAAAAGCCCCGGCACGCGTAGGTGTGCCGCTATAAAGAATTGTGTTTGAAAATCCAAATTGGTACTTATCTGGGCAGAGTTTTGTTTTTGTTTACTCTGCTATTAAAGTTAAGTGTTAATATATTTATTTCTGAACTTTCATCAACTTTAACGTGAGGTATTCACTCGTTTCAGCCCTTTGAATGCATTTGCTGCGAGTCGCTTCAGATAAGTGAGTCTGTTTAATAACTGAAAATGTAAATGAAGTATTTATCCATGCTTTGTACATTATCTACATAATGAATGTTTTGCTTCTTTGAATACATATTAAACATTCCGCTTGATGCTCGGAGTTTTCAAGCTATAATTTCCTCAATTTCTTTTTAAAGGGAGGGCTAATTATAAAACTTTAAGCACATTAAAGTTTGGAGTCTTTGTGTCGGAGCACTTAATGTTTAAGAAATATAAGTTTCAGGACATAAATCCACATTATGGCCTTTCTCTGTCTTACATCCAGACTGCAAATTAGAAAATAAAGAGCAAAGAAATCCATGATTAGTTTTTAAGTAATTAGATGCTTGAAGAAAATGTGTAATTAATGTTGTGTGGCAGCTGTTTGGGCAGGGAGTCCGAGACAGAAGGATGCTTTTAGCGATGCGTGCCAACGTAGAGAGAGCATTGCTTTGTCCCGGCACAAAAGGCTACTCATTTGTAACAACACACCCTCCAGCTCAGCGCGGGTGATGTAAGGGTGTCTTCACTAAAATGTGAAGCACTGGCAGCGTTTTGATACTCAGCAGTTAATGACACGGGACGATGACAGAACACATAATTCTCGGACAAAGGCTCCTGTACATTAAGGTGTTGGGTGCGTTTGTGTCAGCGTGTCTGCGCTCTCTTCACGCTGGCATTTACAATCCCTGTCAGAACAAACCACACAGATAATCCTCCATGGAAGGGAGCAACAATGCTGTGGGAGAAACGATAAGTCCCGAGGGAGCCGTCACCATATTGTTCTCCAGCATTCGCTCCGAGGAGTGATTGTGTTTTTGGTGTTTTACCCCTTTCACACGCTTGCGTTTGCCGTTGTTCGTTGAGCTTTTGTCTCAGACAAACACCTGTCAGGGACATGACAGCGATACTTGTCAGCTCACTTACAGAAGAGGCAGCGCCGCAGAAGTGCACGTGGATGAGGTGGTGATGTTCCAGACTATTAGGTTGCCTGTTTTAATTGGGCTAGCGTTCCCTCTCAGCACGGCGGTGATATGCAGCCAACTGCTGTTTGTAATGATGCACGGTGCACTGTGTTATGCGGTGGCAGTAGAGGACGTACACGGCTCTTAAGAACAAAGTGAATTACACCCAGGCGGGGAGGCTTTGCATATGTTCGGTCCATTAAGTCTCCTATCGACTCCTCTTTCTGCCTCCCTCATTTCTCTTATTTTTCATGGTAAATTGTGAGTTCGGTTTGCCAGCACTTTGATACAAGCAGCCCTTGCACTCCTGCTGCTTTGCTTATGAGAAGATTATAAAGGAGGGATTTTAGCCGTGGATTCATTGATGGTTTGATTCACAGTTTTGCCCTACAATTATTCCAGCAAATTGGTTTCATTTACTTGACATTTACTTGCTGATGCACCTGATGAAAGAGCTGTTTATCATTTTGCTTGGTATGCTTCTACATTTTTGTTGCTATGTGGGCCATTGCATTTCATTCTCATGCTTACCATGCACTCCTCAGCATCATTAAATCCACAGAGCATGCTGTTTGTCTCGTGATGTTGTGCTTTTCAGTGTCGTCGTGATTTAACTCGACATGGCATGCTGTCTGGTGCATCCAGAGGTTTTGTATGCCAAATTTTTTATTTTATCTGTCGTGACTCTGAATTATTCTTTTTAACTGGATGGGAGATATGACCAACATGATTATAATCATCCCTCAGTGTGCTGTATGAATGTGATTCTGCTCCCCATGGAACTCTGAATAAAATGTTGAATTTACGCTGATCTCTGTCAAACTGCAGTCAGCCGTACAGCTGCCTGTAATGTACTATAAAATGATTTAATAAGATTTTCTAAAAATACACAGTTTGTACAATTATTGGAACTGCAACAGCATAAATAAGAAATGAGGTTTGAACTGTGATGGGAATTAATTTGCTGCATGATTTAAATAAAAGCTAAAGCTGTCTGAGTTCTAGCAGATCTTTTCTTTTACAGCAGTTCTTTTAAAGGGAGTCTCCCTGCAGATACTCAGATATATACTGTACCATCCATAAATACCTTCTCACATGAATATGACTCATCATTTCCCATCCTAAAGAAGAGAACTTACAGTCTGAATTAATGCAGATCCTTTTTTTTTATTTCAGGCTTAAAATTCATTCAGAGCATGAAAATGGAAAGACAGCCTTTGAGACTGTCGTGCGAGGCTGTTTATATTCAGAGCACAACATCTGACTTGCAAAATAATTTCAACATATCGCAGGTCACCCATAGAGAAAGAATTATTTCAAGGTCCCACACAGTAACTAAGAAAGGCTGCCGAAGATTTATTTCTGAAGCCTTTGCCACTATTTTAAAGATACTGTGAGAGCTGTCAAATAATTTAAAGCCCTGGATACTTAAAGTGTCCAAACAAATGTCCACACTTCTTTAAGGTGCATGGAATTGCCTGAAAGGTATATTTAATGCAAATCAGTTAAATTGTACGGGGTGTTAGACTTTGAAATTCCCCCTGCCAGCTGAAATAATCCCATAATTTATTGTCTCGATAAAGCCCCTCTTCAATATGTATATAAAGATTGATTTTTAAAAAGAAAGGTCAGTTTTTTATAGTTGGGTTGCATCAGCTAAGTCAGTGATGTGGCTTAAAGGGCTCTCTGCAGCGCTGCACCTTTAAGAAGAATGAGCTGAGACTACCAGTAAGGTACATGGCTGTTGATGGGTGCAGTTATTTTGAGAATTTTACAACAAAAACAAGCCATTAATCTAGAGCTGGGCCAAAAAACTATTAATTTGAATTATTTTCAGCAGAAGATTTAAAAAATTAAAAATCAGATGTTTTTTCTTGCCTTCGTCCAATTGTAAGTAGTTGCAATTTTATTTTTTAATTACAATTTTCATGATGGTCAGCCTTGCAGGGTTTGCACAAGCACTTTTCTAGGCTTGTATTTGTTATTTAAGTAGATTAAATATTGATCAGAGAGTTTCATGCTATTATGTAAAAATACCTCAGCCTTTTAGTGTTTATGTAGACAAACCTGCCTACGTTTATACTACATAATCAGCCTTTTATGACCCAGACTTTGACTTTAAGAGGGAAACATTTAGACAACATTAAGGCGAAACTTGATTTGTGCCATTTTTATGTCACTGGGAGTTTTGTTTCTTTTAGGGAGGGAAAAATCGATTAAAATCGTAAATCGAGTGTTGTGGAAAAAAATGGAGGATTTTATTTCTAGGCCATATCGCCCAGCCCTACATTAATCCATGTTACTCAGCATGTATGGTCGGGTAAAACATTATGAGCGTTTTTTTTTTCCCTCCAGTAAGTCTCTGTGTTTGTCACTTTTTAGCGATGCAGCAAATGACCATGTGCTCTTGCAGCCGTGCTCAATAGATGACAGGTAGCTCTGTATTCTTACCTCTAATTCAGGCCTAACAACAGAAAGGTTTGTGAATATTGGCCTGCAGTTTACGCACACAGACCATCAGGTTACTTCAGAGTTTGTCCCCTTACTGTTTTGGCCCACTGAAAATCTTCTTCAGGTCTATGAAGGTCTCTCTATGACTTATCACTCGTAAGCCCCGTTTACATGGGTCAAAAAATCCCATTTACAGTCAGATTGAAAGGTGAATCAGATTAGAAATGTCTCATATAAACACCTTAGCCAATCGGATTCACCCAGATCTGACTGTATTTCGGATCGGATTGTAAGAGGTAGTCTACGCTGATTGATAATCCGCTCCATGCTTCATGTAAACGGCTGAGTGGAGCGGATTGAGTTGATAGAGAGGATTGTTCGGTCTGCGCAGGCGCTCTGTAGTATGTAAGAGGCATGTAGTGACGTATGCAGAGCGTCCCCAACAAAACAAGACGTGGATCCATCTTTCTAGAGGTAAACAGGAAGCAGGAAGTGCACCTCTTCTTCTCTTACACATTTGCAGGTAGTGGCAGAGTGATCTTCTACGCATGTCAAAAAAAACAATACAATCAGATTCAGCTGGGGCCATGCAAACGTGGACTGAACATGGATCTCTTTACTCAAAGTTCATGTATAAAGATCGAATCAGATTCACTTAATCCAATCGATTTCAATCAGATTGAGGAAACTATCCATGTAAACGGGGCCATAGTTGGTTCAATATTAGTTTCCTCTGCTGATGTAGTGTCCCCCTGAGTCCATAGAGCCAAACAGCACGTCGGCAGAATCAAGGCGCACAGGCGGAAAAACGCATCGCCATGAGACTTTCTGGAGGAAAAAAAAAGTGCTCAAAACTTTTTAACACATTTGTTCATTCTACTAGCATAGTTTTGTGACTTGTTTTTATGTAAGACTCGCACAATAACGCAAAACAACTGCAGCCATGAAGAGTAGTGTAGCTCACTGGTGGTCTCAACTTGTTCTTCTTAAAGGTACAGCGCTGCCTTTCCCACTGTCTCAAGGACAATGATCAGGTACCTATACAACCCTACTTCAGAATACCTAACTATCCTGTTAAGTTATAAAAGAGAAGTGTCTACATTGTACCTTTATGTACATTAAAGACATAATTGAGCGCTGTATGAGGTTAATTTTATTAATAAATACTTCAGCAACAGTGATTGTTGATTACATATGCCCTTAGTAAAGTGTAAAATGAGGCTATACACTGATGTTTTAAGTAAGAGTTAAGTCAGAAACATCCTTATATTGAGTCACTGCTGGTCAGCCTATTTCTTTTAATTCTGCTTCACAGTAGGTTAAAGTCATGTTGGCCAAAGAAAGGGGCCTGCTAGCAAAAATATCCAAGCATTAGATTTATAGTCAGTACAGCAAAGAGTCATTCCAATACAGTTTTTTTTTTTTTGTGAGCTTAAAATTAAACTAGATTTCTATTAGCCCTAGTAAGCAAAAACCACTAAAAAACAGCAGTCATGCGTGTTCTGCATTGGTTTTCACAATACCTTCTTTTAGGACACTGTTAGGCTGAAGATATATTTGCTGTTAACTGTGCAGACACATGATGGCCACCACATCTGTTCATCCAGCTGATCATGAATATGTTTTTTAACAAAGTCAGGTAGCAAGAAAATTCAGCCATTGATCGTGTAAATCATGACTTTGAGTTGACACCATGGTTCACTCTACCTGCAGATGTGTCCGTGTTAGCTTAGCTTCTTTGACTTTATTTTCTTGCATATAAACTACTGATTAGTATTTCTGATTAAAGAAAACTGGAGGGCACATCCTCTATTTAATGCACTTGGACCTCAGCATCTGTTAAAACAGCTGGCTGTCATCATTTAGCATGGTCACCCATTAAACTACAGTACAGGCCAAAAGTTTGGACACACCTTCTCATTCAATGTGTTCTCTTTATTTTTATCACTAATTACATTGTAGATTCTCACTGAAGTAATGATGGCCACTCGTTTCTCTTAACTTAGCTGATTGGTTCTTGCCATAATATTAATTTTAAAAGTGTCTAATAGGGCTGTGGGCTGTGCATCAGCCTGACTTCTGAACAACACAAATGATGGTCCAACCCCATTAATAAGGCCAGAAACTCCATTAATTAACCCTGGAAAGGCACACCTGAGGAGTGAAACCATTTCAGGTGACTACCTCTTGAAGCTCATAAAGAGAATGCCAAGAGTCTGCAAAGCAGTAATCAGAGCAAAGGGTGAAGACTTTGAAGAAACTAGAATATAAGACATGTTTTCAGTTATTTCACACTTTTTTGTTAAGTACATAATTCATCATGTGCTCATTCATAGTTTTGATACCGTCAGTGAGAATCTACAAATGTAAATAGTGATGAAAATAAAGAAACACATCAAATGAGAAGGTGTGTCCAAACTTTTGGCCTGTACTGTATAACACTAAGACAATTACAATGATTCATGGAGGAAAATATTGTTAAATATGGAGATCTGGCCACTGATATTTAGTTGCTATCAACTTTTTGATGCTAACATTAGTTTATTTTATTCTTTTACTTTCAGAATTACTGCCACCTTTGTAGTTTACTTCAAACACAACAGGTAGTTACAGACAGCTGGAGAGTTTTAGCGCCCTCGAGTGATGTCCTGTGTCAAACAGACGAGAATGGAAACAAAAAAAGTTCAAAAACCCAAATACATTGAGAAACTATCACTATTTACATTGTAGATTCTCACTGAATGTATCAAAACTATGAATGAACACATGTGGATTTATGTACTTAACAAAAAATATGAAATAAATGAAAACATGTCTTATATTTTAGTTTCTCCAAAGTCTCCACCCTTTGCTCTGATTACTGCTTTGCACACTCCTCATTCTCTTTATGAGCTTCAACAGGTAGTCACCTGAAATGGTTTTCACTTCTCAGGTGTGCCTTTCCAGGGTTAATTAATGGAGTTTCTTGCCTTATTAATGGGGTTGGACCATCATTTGTGTTGTTCAGAAGTCAGGCTGCACAGCCCTGTTAGACAACTGTTAGAATTAATATTATGGCAAGAACCAGTCAGCTAATTTAAGAGAAATGAGTGGCCATCATTACTTCAGTGAGAATCTACCATGTAATTAGTGATGAAAATAAAGAAAATGAATTGAATGTGAAGGTGTGTCCAAACTTTTGGCCTGTACTGTATCTCCGGCCTTAACGACAGTGCTCCAGTAAATTCAGAGCTTATTGTGTTAATACATCTTCATTGCTTTAAACTTTAGAAATGGAAGTTTAGTTGATAATTGCTTCACCTCTTTCACCAATCATGTCACATATCTCTGCTGTCACAGAGTAATGGAGTCTGATAAACCAGTAACCTTCTTATCTGTAAGCATTGGCGGCATCATGATGTAGAAAGATTACATCTTTATGTATTAGAACCACCGTTGTTCCTGATCCAGTAGGACCCAAAATCATACGTCTTAAAAATCCCCCCAAATGCACCTTTAAAAGAAGAAATACTGTTGTCACATAATAGGCTCCCCCAGGAGAGACATCCAAAACAATTTTGTACCTGCAGACTGAGAGCTAAATCATAGATTCAGCTCAGGGACTGTGGATGTGTGCGAAATAAATCAGTCCCCTAATACTTGCATGCTATGTGCAGCATCCCAGCTTGGCCTGGATGAGGATTCCTTTCTAAGCATTGCTTTGCCTTTTCTTTTTGTTGTTTTGTGTCTCTGTCCTCTGCAGGCATCATGGACTCGGCCAGAGCAGCACAAGGTATTCTAAATGCATGACTCTCTCCTACACCGATCCATCTTTCATGTCAGGGGGGTTTGATTCAATCCGGGGCGGATGCAGATCAAAATTCTTGATCAATTAAGGGTCAGAGGGAGTGGGAACCCTGAGAAAGATGCTCGAGCAGGCAGCCATCGCAGCTCTGTCCATCTTTGTCTGTCTCTGTGGTTTTCACATAAACTCAACATGCAGCTTGACCTTCAACCAAGCCTGTGAGAGCATAAATCAATAAGACATGTGCCTGCTGAAATATGATTTTGATCACATTTGGTTAATCATGTATAGATTTCATACTAATTCTTATGCATGCAGTTTGTTACTTGCTTTCCTGTCCGAGAAAAATAGATTTTCTTGGTTTCTCAGATCTTTGTCCTCACTCCTACATCTCACTGAATCTGCTGCCAGCTCTTGAGTATAACTTCAAAGTATATTTTTGACATGAGAAAAAAGTTCTGAAATTTGTGAACTAAAGATTAATGAATATGTATGAAAACAGAGAACAACACTCAGGGTTTGTGCAGCAGCCAGCAGAGGGAGGGCAGAGGACTGCGGTGGAGGGGAGTTAATGTTATGGAGGAGAGCTGCCCACATCAGCTCCTCCTCAGCGCTGCTTGTGCCTTTTATGTATGTGAATGTTGTTGAAACCTGCTCCATTTTGTCACCGCTGAGTGCACTCGTCCACAGGACCGAGCCCTCGGATTCTTCTTCACTTTCAATCTAAAGGAAATTTGAGCTCTTACTAAGTGAGTCACGACAATCAGGCCATTTGCGCCATTTCAGGTGGAAGCTCAAACATTAGCTGTGCCATCGTTATTTATACTTATGTACCATCTGACAAGAAATGAATGCATATTTTTAGACCATTCACTCCCTCAAATAGCCGAGCTGTTTCATTTGAAATTACGGGGCGCCCTACTCAGCAGGCAAATTCTTTCTTTCTTTGAATTGCCTCTATGGTAGCTTTGAAAATGGGTATTTTTTCCTTATCCACTGTGTCAAATGGTCATTGGATCATGACTACTGACATGTTTTTTATTTATAACATATGAAACTGAGAGGCACTGAGAATATGAGGACTGAGTGATTTACCAGATTTTTCTCACGAGACTTGATTTCTGTTTTTAATTGTTTTTTTTTCTCCTCTGTCAAAGAGAAAACCTTCCATATGGAAAATATGACATAGAACAAGGTCTTCCTTCATGTTATCACAATATGTCCCAATCATAAACCCAATTAAAGGGACTATGAAGAGTTTCTAAGTAATTACAAAAAATTCTCACTTTTAGATATATGCCTGATCGAAATACACACTTTAAGATGAGTTTTATAGCATCAAAATAGGTTATCTTTAAATGCTATTCCTAAGCCTTCCGGTCGGGTCGGACAGAGCTGGACTGGCCTGGATACTCAATTTCGGGAACAAGACAATTAAAACTAGAGCAAATTTATATTATTCTGACACCTCTTAGAGCACCAGGCTGTAAGTAGCGATATATAGCTGGCTACAAAACTACGATACCAAGTTTTCCAAAACTTGCTTGTTGTCACATCAAAAACTACCGCTACGTCGCTAGAAAGAGATACATTACCTCGTCGCTTTGCATCCTGTAAGTTGATGAAAAAAGAAGTTGTAAAGCAATGCAGAGTTCTGAGGAAGGTCCGAGCTGCATTCATTAACATCACAACAAACGCACGCTTTGGCTTGTGGTGCGTTCAAGTTGTAGTCAGAAGTAGGAATTTCCAAGTTCCGAGTAGGAAACTGCAACTAAAATGTCCCTCGAAGTCAGAATTTCCTACTGGGAACTCTGTGAAACCTCGCCACCCCCGAGTTGACAATCGAAGATGGATGCCCCCAGTGTGAACAGTTATTTAGCTCCTGTAATAATCAATTTATTTGCACTTCTGACTGGGGTGTGTCACTCTAGATCAGCTGTATACATAGTATTGTTAGACTTATATTTACAAAAATGCTGCCATTGTGATGATCACATTCTTCATGTGATATTTGTGAACAACAACGCAGGGCGTGCCAACAACAGCTAACAATAGCATGGTAGATCGGCATGTATTTTTCCGACTTCAACTGGAACGCCGATAAGTCGGAGATGATGTCACTCCCAGTTCTGAGGTTACTGGAATGCAGCATTACGACCGTCGCTGCGCGTGCTCATGGGTAGCAGAGTCTTTATTTCGCCGGAAATAGATTCTCCTCACACTCCCTTTAAATACTAACAATAGTTACATAATTGTGAGAGCAAGTGATTTAAAAAAATCAAGTTTTATTTTTTACATTTTCTGAAACCAAAACATCAGATTAATCAATATAATAAATATATCACACAGTCTTATAAAGCACGAGTGGAAGTGAGCAGTCTTATAAGACAGGAAGACTAAAAAAAGTGGATTAAGCTATATTTTTGTGGTATCTTAGGAGTACAATTGGAAAAAGTTGTAATAACAAAGGCAAACTAGAGAATTTGCATTTCCATGCAGGAAATGCGTAAATGCTGAGTGTGACTGCTGAAACTGTGAAATGACATTGCTAAAAGTAATGCAAAGAAAGTAGAAAATGTGACATGAATAGTTTTAATCAGTAAATCAGGGCTGCAAATGTGTGAAATGTGCAATAAAAATGTTTGCAGAAAATTATAGATAATGGAGCTCAGGTCCACAGGTCACGTGACCATGCTCTAACTTCAAAGAAATGTGCAAAAGTTGATGCTGCTTCAACAGTCATATCTCAGAAACTGTAGCAGATAGTGAAAAGTGCACTAAAAACTGTTTGCAGTTGTGAAAGAAAGCAGAAAGTGAATGACTGTTTTGTAACATGGTTAAATGTGTTGATATTTGTAGATGTACCTAATAAAGTGGCCAGTCAGTGTAATACGTCCAAAGTAAGGTTGAGAGTGTAAAGACAAGCATGATTACGCTATTGTAATGAAGAATCTGTACTAGATGGAACGAAAAGTACGTCTGCCTCAGCCTTGTTTTTGAACCCGAGTCTCTCGCTCCATAGTCTGCTGCTCTAATCTTTCAACCACAGGGCTAAATTGCTGAGTCACGGAAAGCACTGTATTTCTCCTGTTTGTCTCATAGAGCACTCTAATGACGCTCGGTACTTCCGGGTAAACGAACGCTCGCTGTGTCTAAACCGGAATAGATATCAGGAAAAGGATTTCACCGTGAGCATCCCAAGAACCTGCTAAAACGTGTAATATAATTCTCATATCTGTACTGTTCAAAATGTTAACACAGTGACGAGTTAAAAACGCACTTCAAACTGCAGCACTCGGCTGTCCGGGGCTTCGGTCTGAAGTCACGTGACACGCTGAACACACACAGATCTCCTCAAAAGTTGGTGTTGCTTAAAAATCATATTTAAAAAACTGTAGAAGCCAGCAAAAAGCTGAAGATATGTAAAGTTGAGAAGTCAATGCAGCTTTTAAAGCATGAATGAAGTCTGTAGGTGGAAGCATGCCCAAGCTGTGGAGCTTCAAAGTTGCTGAAGTTTACAGCAGACCTGCGGAAATGTCCTATTGATTTCAATGTAAAAATACATGCAGAAATTCTTTTTTACTGTAAAAAGTATAACTGTTAAACCTCTGAAAAATACAAGCGCGCTTCTCCTGAACATGCTGCATATGTCGATTTTTTTCTGTGAAAATCTGTGCAAATTTGAAGCCTGTGAAAGGTGCCAAAATCTGAAGGAATAAGAAGAAGAAGAAGAAGAAGAAGAAAAAGAAAAAGACAAATAAATTTTAGGAAGAACAGTATGTTGAAATGCTGACTCAGCATTTCAACATAAAAAATACATATACCCCCTACAGCAGAGTGTGTGCAGGGTCTTAAAAGTATTGAAAGTGTAAATCAGTTTTACAGAAACTAATGATTTCAATATTATTTTAAAGGTTTACATGCAGAGTCAGAATATATGAAGTTTTATGTCATATTTGCATTTCTTATGTTCTCCCGGAAGATCTTGACAGATTATGTTTTTGTTCACATTTCATCTTTTTGTTAGTTGCTCTGATGCTGAATGTTGCATTTGGTGGTACTAGACCTTTGCATACAGCCAATCTTTAAATCTTTTGGAAAACAATAGCCTCTCTCCACACTTGTTTACGTGTTTTCCTCAAAGCCAGTCAATCAGTAAAGTAATACAGAAGCGTAGAGTCCCATTCAGACCTGCAGAAAAATCCAGAAAGTTTCTAAGGGTAGCTGCTTTTGTGAATGCAACCATCAGGGCTCTTCATCCATCCATCATCTTCAACGCTTATCCTCTGTGTCTGGAGCCAATCCCTGCTGACACTGGGCGAGGGGCAGGGTACATCCTGAACCAGCCAATCACAGGGCCACATAGCGAGATGGACAACCATACACATTCATATTCAGTTTTCTAGAGTCACCGTTCAACCTGGGCACCACCATGCCAACCAACTATGTTACTAATAATAGTTATTATAAACAAAATAATGAAGCATATATGTTGATGTAATACATACTCACCCAACCATACTGTTTATAGTTATTCTCATCCCAGATGTTTCATTTTGTCTCCCATAAGACTTAAAGACACTGGTGCTGTTTTTCCAGTTTCCAGTTTAGTCAGATAAATCTTCACACTATCAAGTTAACAAATGAAATCATCCTTTTTGATCTGATTTTAACTTTGTCTGGGTCTCATCTGCTTAGATCTGCTGTCAGTGGGGTAAGACTGAGTTTTAAGACGAGATTTCAAAGTGGGTGCACTGGGGGACATTCTGATTTCAAGAGGTAGGTCATTCAATAATTTAGGGACCACAACAGGGCCTCAGGGACGAAAGGAAGAAGCTGCAGTGCAGACCTCAGAGAAGGTTTAAAAAAATCTGTGATGCATTGCAGTGCAAATCTATTAAAGGAAAACCAGAAATCAGACTAGAATCTAAGTTTTTCTTCAATGAACATCAAATCATTGGACCTGAAAATGACTTAAAACCCAACCTTTTTCAGCCTGGGAGATACCAGAAAGATGAGGAGTATAATAAATGGCTACTTTTTGGAATTGAAGTTTATGAGTAATATAAATTTTATAGTTTATCTGAGAATAATTATGCGTTTAATAGGCTACACATGACACTATGTTTACTTTTAACATGTAATGATTCCTGAGCAGTTTTATTTTTTACAGCACTTTTTATTTAGTTTTAGCTTTAGTCATTTGCCTAAAATATCTTTTAATTTTAATCATAACTTCGTCATCTTAACTGTTTTAATTTTAGCCCAGATTTAGTTGATGAAATTTCACATCATTTTAGTCGACAAACTCTACTGTAAATTTAGTCAACTAAAATATGAAGGGTAACGTGTAAGGTATTTTTTATGTTTCTCTAAATTTCTTAAGTCATGTTTTATACTATAATGAAACAACAGAAACAAATGTTCCTTTTGTGTGAAATGCAGTCACCTTTATTAAGTCTACCTGGCAGAGCATCTCAGTTACAATACCAGAACTGACAACAAACAGTGAACCTGCTCTACATGAATATATCAAATCAAAGAGAGCAGCTCTGATTGGATCGCTCCACAACTTATCCCACCACCACCAAGCTAAGGCAGCTGTGATTGGATATATTCCGAACTTGTCCCTACTTTCTACGTGACCAAATTAGGTCTGACTGGATTAAGTTTCTGTCTTTGTACTTGTTTTACAGTTACAGTCTAGTTTTCATCAGAGGAAAAAGGGCGAAAACTATGATGATATAATTAGTCGAAATTAACACTGTTCCTGACAATAGTTCTTCTTAATTATTATTGTGAGAACAGTAGTTTTGTATGTCTTAAACGTGTATGTTCAACATTGACACTTTTGTGATTTCCTTTGTGACACTGTAGAGCAGGGATAGTCAACAGGGTGCCAGTAAGCACTTGGTAGCTGTTTCAGAGCCCCTAAGGTGCCCATGTTGGCATTTTAAAGAGATCATAAGTTCACACCGCAGAGCTTTTAATTTTGATTGTTTTTGCAAATTAATCACACCTACATGAATACATAAAAAAACAAACTAGACAATTTGACATGTGTTGTGCTCCATAATTTCCCTTTTTTAAATTTTGCCCTGAACTCTTATGCTGCGTTCACACCGCAAGCGACCCAGCTACCAAAAACGTGTCGCCCACTGACGTAGCATCACGTGTCCATAAATACCTCATTTTGGTCACCCTTGCTGTCAGCCGTCGCTCGGTGACGTCACATCCGCTCGAGTTTCACCGCGATCATAAAATATATCATATAATAAGATGTATAAGCAGACATTATTCCAGCTGTATCCTTTTCATTCACTTATCAACCACAAAACACTGCAGCTGATGCCCTGCAGCAGCATCATCTGTGAGTTTCTCGCGGTCCGTCTAGGCGGAACTAATGTCCTTACTGACTAATGTTTCCCACAGGGAGATGGATTGTTCCTCTGTAGTCCAGATGAATAACTGTCTGTCTAGGGTACCGTCACACATGCACACACCTGCTGATTGATCAACTTTTTTTTACTTTCACATCGCGCGACAAGCTATGTGGTAGTGTGAAAAGAGGCTGTTAAATCGCGGGAAGGTTAGCCCCGCCCCATCGTGGCTGTACATTGACTTTGCATGGAGAGTGATCGCCGAGGTAGTACAAGTAGCGTGCGGTGTGTACGCACCTTTAGTGTCACTTGTACCAAAAAAATCACAAAAGTCTAACTGCTGTAAACAATCAGTTAAGTTTAGCTTACATTAAATCGTAAAAGATGCATAAAAGTATTATGAAACATAAAATCAAACGTGTAGCTCTCTGTAATTCTCCTCATCTTTGAGTAGCTCTCAGGCCAGGAAAGGTTAGTGACCCCTGCTGTAGGGCTCTGGCCGACAAGAATGGAGATTGAGGCATCGAAATAAACTTTTACCCCACGCAGGTCAAAGTGAAGAGAAAATGGACCATGTTAAGACTCAGTGCATATGCCACATTTCTTGTTTTATGTTTTGATGCGAGTATTAGTTATTTGCGAACATAAAATTTTAAGTTAAAACATCTCTATCGTTGTGATAGTGATGCTATTTTTGGAGCGTTCCAGCAGACACCTCACAGCTCGCTCAGGGCTTCAGGATGCTCACGGGCTGCCTGTTGGCTAACGCTGATTTACACCAATATTAATTACACAGCGTCGTGCTGTACCACTCACCAAGTCGAGCTGCCACTCTCCCGTACGAATCGTGACGTCGGTGCAAACCCTTTTTTCTGTGTTTCTTCGTATAACTCAAGAATCACCTTCACTTGCTTCAGATGTAAGTGTTTGTTAAATTATTCTTTTCTTGAAAAAAAAAAAATGAAGGGCCCCAGATGGTGTGAGAGACGACTTGTTTACCAGGTAAATCAGAAATCCATGTGCCCATCCTCGCCCACCCACTCATCTCCAGGTTGGAGCAGGAGCTGTGCTTATTTTGGGTGAATTTCTTGAATAATTTGGATTTTCTGCCTATGTTATCAACAGCTGGAGGTGTAACTGAAGCTGATTTGCCCAAACAGTATCTACATAAAAACGACAGAAGGCAGTCATGGCTTTGCTTTTGCTCTGCCTTTTCTCTTCTGCTCAGACAGTAAGGTAAAATATCTGTCTTTGAATGTTTGGATCTGCAATCAGCTCCACAACAATGACCCCATACAGCCAAATCAAAGCTTCTTAGTTCCTCAGTGGGATAAAGTTAATCCAAAGAAAGACGCAAGAACAAACAGTTCTTAAAAACAGAGCAGAGCCATGCTACTTAATACTGGCTATGTCTCATGGATCCATCGTCTCTCTGAATTCATCTCAGCTGCACATCTGCAACCTGGCCAAGGTTTCAGGATGTGAGTGCATTGGATTAACTTAATGGATCGGACCGTTATAATTTTCACTTTCCCTCATAATGTTATAGTTTTACAGCCCACCTGCACTCTGAATTGATCAGTGTGCCTCTCTGTGAGACATCCCATTATAAACCACACAGGGGAGGAGGACGAGCGCCAGCGGCTCGAGCATGCTCTCTGTGGTTTTTCTGCACACATGCAGGCAGCTCGGTGTTTATTTGACGAGGCGGGTATGATGGGAAGGTACATTTGTATGCAGGTCCAGCGTAGATTTGGTGAGACATAAGTTTAACATGTCCTGGGTGTATTCTCGGTTCTCTGCGCCGGTGTTGGAGCGGCGTCTCCCTCTCTTCCTCTGCTAAAGCTGCAGAGCTCAGCTGTCAGTTTGCTTTGATTTATTAGAGCAGCTTATGTCTGAGAGTCTTTATTTTCAGCCCTCATCTGTGTTTCCTACTAGGTTTTCCGAGACACGTAAAGTCGTTTTTGTCTCTGTTTCTTGAAGGCAGCCATAAAGAATCCTCCAAATAGACCATCACTCTGGTTCCTTATACATTCCTACTGAAAATCAATAGTTATAAAACATTAATGATGCACGAGATGAAACCACTGTGACTGCATACCGTAATTTCCTCTTGCATATATTCATGATGGCCTTCATAAAGGGACGTAATAGCTTTAGATCAACATTAAACCGAGTCAATATTGCGGCCCGCTGACGAACATGGTTGTACACAGTGTGGCACAGATGCAGGAGTCAGGAGCAGCACCGCAGGGGGGGTCGGGGGAGAATGCTTTCTGCATAGGGGTCAGAATGAAAGGGTACAGTGTTATGTAAGTGTCTCCCTGGTCCTGCTACCCGTGATGCATAATGAATGCCCCAGACATGCTTTGTCTGTTGAATTTGAATACAAACTAACGAGGGTTTCTCTTACACTGCTGCCCGGACTGGGCCCTAATTCAATATGTGTAAAAGCATGCATGCCATTGTTTCGCCGTCAGCTTGGACTGAGGCCATTAATGAAGCCAAAAAAAGGGACAGGTGATCAGTCCTGCAGCAGGCTGCTAAAGAAACAATCCGCAGGAGGGGTGCATGATATTGGAATTTGGCTGATGTCAGAAAAATATCATGCAAAACAGAAGAAACAACGGTGTATCTTATGGATTTAATAGGGATGCACAGTTTTATGGGAACATTATCAGTCTGTATTGCCAGATATCAAATATTTTGCTGATATTTCGGCCTTAAATTTTAACCATATACCCCAAATACCAACTGTAATGTGGCAAAATATACAAATTTACTGTATTGAGTTACAATGTCGCCAGTGAATGCCAACTTTTGGAAATCAAAAATGACATTTTTCAAATAGTTCAATGCTGTTTTTCCTGCTTTACATCTGTTTCATGCTCAAATAGGCCATCGCTTTGCAAAGAGCAGGTCAATTTTAGTAGAGTGGAGACTATGGTAATGAGTAACTATAAGCAGCGTATTGGATATCAGCAAAAATCTAAGACCATGCATCCCAAGATTATAAACGTGTTCTTCCCATGTCCAAACATTCAACAGTGTTTCTCACACCTTAGTCCTTCAGAGGTGGTGGCCTGATCCTGCCTGACCATATATAAGGCAAATTTTGTCTTTATTTAATTACTTCATTTGTATTTGAAGAGCATCATGGATAATATGCCAGTGAAAATATTAAACAGGAATCAGTCCCTCTGAGAGTTTGTGATTTCACGGTCACAGCCAATGATGCAACTATCACTAGTACTTGCAAGAAAGTTAGGAAACTTCTGCTGCACATTTACAAAAAACATTCCCACAAAATCCTGGATGTATGTGGTATGTGGTCCTGGAATCATAAATATTTGGGAAATTTAAAATAATTCAGTAAAAGGAGTTGTAGCTCCAGAAAATATATTTTAAATACAGTATTTCTTTTAATAAGTAGTGTGAAGATGTAGTATCATTAATGTTGAGCAGTGCTTCTCACCTTTTTCCTAGTGGCCCCCCAAGTTTTACTAAAGAAACTACACAAAAAAACACTGTACAATAATGCGTAAAATAATCAAAACCTTTATTAATCAAACAATTAGTCTATATTTGTATAGTGTCAATTCATAACAACTGTTATCTCAGGACAATTTACAGTAGAGCAGGCTGAATACAAACTCTTCATTTAATGGATGTGCATATATGCATAGCTACATAACTACATATATAAAATGCACATACATATTTATACACATACACACAGTCTCTGCTGAATATATATTTTTAGAGGTTAGACCCTTGAGATGCAGCATCTGGTTTTCAGGAGGGTCCTCGTAGTTGTATGATTGTAGTGAAACTTTTTATAGAAGCATAATCAATAATATTCATGAAAAGAGTAATTAATCTAATTAACATCTATAATGGTTATAAGGTAGAGATGACTCACGTAGAATGATACAACAGCATCAAAATTGATTTTTTGAATAAAATTAAGATAAAATGGGCTTATAATCACATTCTTGTGCCTTTTAAGAGGACATCCCCTTACTGCTCTAGTCATTGTTTAAGCCAAACTGTTTTGCCTTTCTAAATGAGTTTGTATGTTCTCCTTATGCATGCATGGGTTCTCACTCTTTCTTCTACAGACCAAAAACATGCTTGTTAGGTTAATTGGTGACTCTAATTCTAATGACTCTTTGGTATGAGTGTGAGTGTGAATGGTTGGTTGTCTCTCTATGTGGCCCTGTGATTGGTTGGTGACCAGTTAAGGGTGTCCCCCACCTCTTGCTCAATGTCAGCTGGGATAGGCAACAGCCCTCACGATCCCAGAATGGATAAGATGTTTGGATAAAGGATAGAATAGAATAGAATAAACCTTTATTTGTCCCACACGGGGAAATTTACAGTGTTAAAGCAGCAAAGTGGACAGCATTAATAGAAAAAAAAGTAGATTTAAGTATAAAAGATAGCAGCATGTACATTACTCTCCCTATATAAGACATAAAATATAAAATACATAAAATTTTAAAAATATACAAAGGGCTTGGAAACAAAACTAAAAGCAAATCCTATAAAGATTATATGCACATTTACTGGGTAATTACACGTGGGATAAGTGATTGTTCATGGATGTACTTCCACACTGTAATTGCACATTGATTGAGGACTGCACATTAATTGCACATAGGATGAAAGACCACTTGAAGAAGACAGTCCTGTTGAATATTGTGGATAATTATTCCAAGTACATCGTTATCATGATATTTTTTGGCTGCTAAACGTGAAGTGAAAATCCAACATCCTGACAGCCCTAGTCTGAAACTTGGTGTCCGAGTTTTAATGTCACACAAGAAGAGCACAGCAGCTCGAAGTACTTGACCCTGAAAGTCAGAGAGCTGCTTATAGTCGGATGTTGTAACTCTGCACATCAAGTTAATGAAACCAGGTTTCTCCGGAGCAGAAGGTCACTTACACATCTCATTAGCCAGCTGTCTGTTGTTATTTCCCTGGTTTCGACTGCTATGCGACTTGGCATATGCCCTTCATCAGTGAGACCAGGACATGTCCTGAAAGTGAGAGAACAGGCAGAGCATCACCACACGAGATTAACTAAATGTCATTTACCTAAGACATAAAACTGACGGCGTTAAGCCCTCAGAAGGAAAAAGTGCGAGCGTGGCATGTAAGGTGATGCTGTGGTGTCTGTCGTGTGCATCAGCGTATTCCACGAGCCGTTAAGCCCTCTGTGTGGAAAGCTGGAGATGCTTCTGGTGCCTTCTGTCATCTATTATTGATATCTGTGCCCTCCTGGCTCCACATCTTCACCTTTGGGCGTGTGGCTTCTTCGTTAGAGTATTATCTGCTCTGCTCTCTGACGTGATTCTCTTTCAGGCCCTCACTGCAGAAATGTGCACCTAATGTCCCCTTAATGTGACCCCTTTCTGTGCTAAACCCTCTGCTTTTCTATCCTCCTGTTTAGAGTCAGGATGGAAATGTGGTGGTGAGGAGCGACGCTCGTGTGTCCTCCCTCACGCTGAAGTATGTCAGGTACACAGATGCCGGCCAGTACCTCTGCACGGCCCGCAGCGCCATCGGAGAGGACGAACAGACAGCCTATCTGGAGGTTCGCTGTGAGTATCTCCGTCTCTCTTAATGGAAGTGTTCAGCCTACGTATGAGCAGGATGTTGTAGGAGTGACTGTTCAACAGCGTGCCTTTTAAAAAAGCACATCCTCATCGCAGAGAGCTCTTAACTTCACTTTTATTAACAAAGCTCGGCTTCAAACTGCAAAAAAATGAAATGCTTTGGCAGAACATCTGCTACAAGTCATACTGTGAGAATAGACACGTTAATCACCTGAGACCCAGGTTCAGAATTTTCATCATGCTTTTTAAAATCTTACTAATTATATGTACTCAGCTGTTTATTCACATCATGTTACAGCCGCTGTAGATGGATGCCACGAGGGCTGAAAGATTTACCGTTTTTGGATCGAAATCACAGTCACGTGATCGCCAATGCTGCAATGTTTCGCCATGCTAGTTGTGTCAACTATTTTACAATTTTGCAGGCAATTTGCATTTATTTAAAAATGCTATGAGGAGTTTCTAAGTATTACACACTTGAAGATGAGTTTTATAGCATCAAAATAGTTTATCTATAAATGCTATTCTTTAGCTTCGCGGTCGGGTCGGACAGGGCTGGACTGGCCTGGATACTCAACTTCTGGAACAAAGCAATTAAAACTAGAGCAAATTTATATTATTCGGACACGTCTTAGAGCACCGGGCTGTAAGTAGCGATATATAGCCGGCTACAAAACTTCGATAATAAGTGTTCCAAAAACTGCTTGTTGTCACACATCAAAAACTACCGCTACGTACCTTGGGTCACGTCTTTTGGTGCGTTCCAGTTGTAGTCAGAAGTAGGAATTTCCAAGTTCCGAGTAGGAAACTGCAACTGGAACGTCCCCCGAAGTCGGAACTTCCTACTGGGAACTCTGTGAAACTTCACCACCCCCGAGTTGACAATGGAAGATGGATGCCCCCAGTGTGAACAGTTATTTAACTCCTGTAATAATCAATTTATTTGCACTTCTGACTGGGGTGTGTCGCTCTAGATCAGCTGTATACATGGTATTGTTAGACTTATATTTATGAAAATGCTGCCATAGTGATAATCACATTCTTCATGTGATATTTGTGAACAACAACGCAGGGCGTGCTAACAACAGCTAACAATAGCCTGGTAGATCAGCATGTTTTTTTCCGACTTCAACTGGAGCGCCGATAAGTCGGAGATGATGTCACTCCCAGTTCTGAGGTTACTGGAACGCAGCATTACGACAGTCGCCACGCGGGCTCATGGGTAGCAGAGTCTTTATGTCACCGGTAATAGATTCTCCTCATAGCACCTTTAACTGCTACTGGAACCCTAACTTCCGTGGAGGAGTTTTCAAAAGGGATTAATAAAGTTCTATCTAATCTCATTTGAACCCTATGACTATCCATAATCGTGTTTAAATCGTGTAACAAAAAGAATAAAACGTTACTTGAACTTTTGGGAAGTTCAGTTGCTTGAGACATCACCAGTGATGGTCAGACTTTTGGAAGTCCCGTACATGCACTTTTACATGTGTCTGTATGTGTAACCGGGATAAAAAAAACTGATTATCTAACAGAAAAAAATCAATAAAAACTTATTTTCATTCAGCTGAAACACAAATCAAAACACCGCAGAGAGCAGCTTAACATTTTCATAATGGTCTGAAATTTGTTTGAAATGCTAAATAACATTTTAATTTGTTGTTAAAACTCTTTCTAATTTGGAGTAACAAATTGGACAGCCCTGCTCATGAATGTTTTTTCCCTTATGCCACTCCAGATTCTCCTAAGATTCACGGAGCAGTGGCGGTGTATACCTGGGAGAGAAACGCTGTCAACATCAGCTGCGAGGTCAAAGCTCATCCCAGTGATGTGTCCATAGTGTGGCTCAGAGACGGACAGCAGCTGCCCAACTCAAACACCACCAACATTAAGATCTTTCGAACTCCATCATCCAGCTTCCTCCAGGTAAACACACAAACCTGTCAAGCTACAAGTACTCAACTGCACAATGACTGCACACACAAACACACACATAACCCCCGTGTCATCAACATTTCATGAGCATGGACTCACAGTGAAGGGTTTTCTTACAGCTCCATTGTGAGCAGAAAAAAAAGTCACAGATGAATAATTCAGCAGCAGGAAAGCTCACAGCAACAAATAAAAATAGGCTTCTCTAATGGACAAACAAAAAGGTCACCTTCACAGTGTTTGACACACAAGTTTATTCATCTGTTTTGGTACACTGCCCTTCATACATATGCTTTTTTTCTCCTTCTCCAGATAACCCCTGAGTCTGAAAACGACTTTGGGAGCTATAACTGCACCGCCTCCAACGAGATGGGGACCGAGTCCAAAGAGTTCCTCCTCATCCAGGCCGGTCAGTTCGGATCTTTTGCCATTTGTGGCACTTGGATGTATTTTTGTCTCAGCGCGATCAAATATTATTACAGGGAGATTCCTCCTGCAGAGCTCAGAACATTGATTCAAAGAGATAACTAAGAAACAATAAGTTAGATAAATGTCACTGTGGCAGACAAATTGAATCGTAGGGACTGTGAGGCCTCAGGCTCAAGAAACACATTTTTCACCGATCTTCAAAACACATCAGACCAAAACATTGACCACAATGGTTTTTAGGAGGTGAGGATCATAAAATGAGAGATGATTTATCTATCTGCTAAAAAAATCAGATGATTTATCTAATATTATAAACTCTCTGCTCACCAGCACATTAGACAAATTGAACAGAGGGCGCTGAGATAACTCTTTGAATATTAAGAAAATGAATTGAAAACACAAAACTGCTCCCCAAGAGCAGTACATGTGCAGCCACAGTAATCAGATCAGGCGTTTCAATTAAAGAAATATTCCTGATTTAACAAGAAGCCTGAGCAGACTCTGGTGCATGTGCTTAAATTTAGAGGGTTTTGGTTTGTGAGATATTATAAAGTACTCAGTAATGAGTTCCCAAATAGAAATAATTAATATTTTAGCACTTCTGGTTTGATTGTCCCAAAGTTTGGGGATCTTTGAATGTGTTTTCAGTCAGCTGGCAAAAAGCAAAGTCTGGGATAAACAAAGGTCCAAGAGGATTTTGACCCTTTTTACTCTGTTTAATTAATATATATTTTGTATTACATTTTTTAAAGACAGTTGAACGTGTGCACACATACAATAGAACGATATGTATGCAGAAAGGGGAAAAAATAAAAAATAAAACCAACTGAGAGGCAAATCCCCCCCCCCCCCCCAAAAAAAATATATATACATATAGTAATTAAAAAAAATGATTTAAAAAAGGATGAAATGGAGTCACAGACAGACTCATTCATGCTGTTTGAATTGCAAATCACTGTTGGCCAAAAGCCTCCTATCTCGTTTTTTGCATTAAATTAATGCTTTTGGTCACCGTCCATCTTAGTTAGTGGGTTTTATAAACGTTTCACCAATTTAAACACAAAAAAATAGTTCAGAATCAGGACAATGCAATATTCATTCATTATGTAGAAGAGTGTTGGACTGGGAAATGTCTTTATTAATTCAAATTTTATTTTGCAGCAGGTTTCTAAAGTAAAAATAGAGATTTTGGAAGGCCTGTCATTTTCAAAAAACACATTTTTAAGCATGCACTTGTTTTATAATGAGATTAAAAACTGACCAAATGGTTCCATGTTATTATATTGTCAAAATAGCACAGCATTCAATGCTTATGTAGACAAGCCTGCTTGTGTTCCAGCTACACAATCAGATGTTTGTTAAAATATTACAGCATGAACTTTGATTATAGAGGGAGATTCAGTTTCAGTATTGAGATAATTTTTTATTGAAATTATGGAAAAACTTGTCTGTAATTCTGCTGCGTGTTTTTGTTCTATGAGAGGGCAAAAAGTCCATTAAAATACACTGAGTTTTGTAGGAAAAATATCAGTTATTCATTTTTCTTGCGTTTTTTCCAGCCCTTGTAGTTTTTTTTTTTTTTTTTTAATTCCCTGAATAGTAGTAATTTAGAGATGGAGGTTTGAGGCCGACAGTGACAAAATCATTATGTTCTCTGGTATGTGCCCAGAGGTGTGTTAGTCTAATAATAAGGTGTGATCAGGCGCAATGCTGGTGTTTTTCTTACATGAGGATGCAGAAAGCAACTGCACTTTAAACCGCCTTGGAACTGGTCGTCAAGTCTAAAAGCAAAACAAAAAACTGCCCAGCCGCCCTGATTTAAAGAGAATGAGAGCAGACACTGACTGGTTTGATCTATTTTACACCCAAAACACCAGTGTTAAATTGAACCTTACTGCCTTGTACCCTAAGCCTGGCTTTGATTGGTCATGCACCCTCAAAATATGCAGCTTTGCAGCGGATATACTGAATGGATTTTTTTCATTCTTTTTGGTCTTTATACTGTGTAGATAGGACCATAGGACCATAACAGCCTTATTAACGGTGTTATTAAGATGTACAAAGCTTCCAAATCGTAGACCATAGCTTTAAGGCTTCATATAACCCCTTTAAAAACAATCATTAAATTAGTATTTTAGTATCTTTTAAACATGATTTGAATAGTAATATTGTGCTTCTGCTTTCATTTATTGTAAATGACCTTTTGTGCCTCACCTGCAGCCCCCCTGGGCCCTGCCCCCATACTCTGCTTAGCTCTTTTATGAGTCAGATGCATCTATTATTAAGCTAAATTTTAAGATTTTAGAGCAAAGACAAAGTCTTTCTCCTTCAATACCACCTGTTTAATAACACAGAAGATTGAAAGTACAGGTGAAGTGATAGGATGTGCTCAGCCGACTTCTAAGTGCGTGAATGTCTTTAAAGTCTTTCTCTTCACTTCAAATGTTTATCAAATCAAAACCAGAAGCTCATTATTTCTGTTTTTTATTACTGTCATCTTTTAAAACTACCTTGGGATTGGTTTTAAATTGCAGTGCAGCAGAGGGTATTTGAATGCCTTTCCTTTTTTATTTTCTATTATGAAAAGACGTGAAAATCATGCCTGAGTAACGGCCCTGATGTCGCACAGCGCAGATGTCTTACACGTCTGAGGCAGTTTAAGGTGCGTTTTGGGATCTATTAGGAGCACTGGGCTCAGTCTGTTAGTGCGAGGGAACAATGCAGTCTGACGGCACCAGCCAGAGTGCTGCAATCTCCCAGCTTTAGATGTAATCGGGCTGCATTTCCTCCCTCCACCAGAGGTGCCGTCAGCTCCATCCATCTACGAGGTGAGACCCTTCTCCACCACCGCTCAGATCCAGTTCGAGGAGCCCGAGTCCACCGGAGGCGTCCCTGTCCTGAAGTATAAAGTGGAGTGGAAGGCCCAGGAGAGGGGCGGCTGGCTCAACAAGATCTACGAGGTCCAAGCCGGTGAGAGCATAAATCAGACACTAATGAGAGGGTTGTTTGAGGAAATTGGTTTATAAAGACGATGGTTTTGTGTTAGTTTTTCTGAATGTTAGACCGAGCATTTGGCTTTAGAATCAATATCCACATAAACCAATTAAAGTGACATTTCTTTAGTCTGAAATTATAAGAAAAATATAAAACTTAAATATGCTCTTTGCTGCCTTCAGGCTGGTGGCAGCATGGTGTCCTAAAACTGCAAGGCAGCTAAATCCTAGAGAAGGGAACTCTTACAGGAGTTAAGAAAAAGGACGAATAACATCCAATCCATTATTGATTCACAACTTTCTTTCTTTCTATCTTTCTTTCTATCTTTCTTTCTTTCTTTCTTTCTTTCTTTCTTTCTTTCTTTCTTTCTTTCTTTCTTTCTTTCTTTTTTCATCCTTCCTCCTTTTATATATTAACACGTGAAAACATACATACTGGTTTTGAGTTCCCATACCTGTGCATTACAGTGGAAACTTTACGGCTTTATTTTAGTTTTTTATAAACATTAATCTTACTAGAATTTACATTTTTCAAAGTGATTATCATCAAAATAACTCATCACAGACTCTGACACCAATGCTTTCCCCACTATATCTGGGACTTGTCTTTGTCGCAATAGAATCAAACAATTTAATATTAATATATTTTGATTTTTGCTCAAATCTTAACAAAGTTAATTTTCTGGTATATTGATTACTGTTGGTTATTTATGACAAAACTGTTGAGATACTGAGATTTGGATTGATGTTTCATGATTGGATTTAGTCTTGGTCTATTTTGGAGTTGGGCATCATGTTGATTATTTAGATATGCTGATATCATTGCTGATTAAATAAAGGGTAAGAAATGCCACTTACATGTGTTTATGTGGATATTGTTTATAAAAATAACCTTATTTTATGGTATTTAGTGGCATCATAAATAGAAGTTTTGGACAGCAGCTGTTTGGTAATCTGTTCTAAAAGTCCTGCTCACTACCTTCTTTTAAAAAATGACGTTTTTACCCATTTTAACAAATGCTGACAATGAAAAGATTACTGTTTCAGTACTTGCAGCGATGAACATAGGCATTGGTTTAACAATGGTGTTGTATGATATTAGTGCCAACATCAGCTATTTGTAAACCAGGACTGATTAGTACCAAAATCAGTCTTGGATGAACAGAAATCAGTTTTGGATGTTTATATAAGATGTTGTCAACATCTGACTCACCTACCTGCTGATTCAGAGAAAAGTATTTTGTTGGTAAGAGAAACAGGCCCGTAAGACAAGATCTGACTTGTTTTCATGACTAAGCATCAAGAAAATATCTATTATGTTGGAAAATCATGCCAACATTCAAGTAATGTTGGAAACATGGGTACCAGTATCAGTTGGTGCATCATGACTTTTAACACACCTTATTATATTGAGGTGGATTTTATTATTTTAAACATATCTAAGAGAATATACATTTCTAAACACCTTTATATACGAAAAATGTCTTGATAAGCCATGAGTACTGATCTATTTGTGAAAAGAAGGCAAACTAATGTGGCCTTTTGCCTTGAGTGCTCTTATGAAGCTGGTTTTCTTTGAGAAGCAGGCACTCTATGATAAGACTGACAGTCTAATAAGATTCCTCTGAACAAACTGAGGAGTTTTTGACACTTCAGGGTCATTCCTTCGTTAAAGATATGAGGAGAGAACATTACTTGTCTCTCTATCATTTTGAAACACTATTAATGATTTAATAGTAAAGAAAATTCTGACTCTTGATATATGGAAATGCTGCTAATGTTTGTCTATAATTGAGGCAGTTTTTCTACAATTCTAAAGCCTATAATGTTGAAATATTGTAAGGCTTGTATGCAGTCAAATACTTCACTTCATCAGAGTCTCAAGTTTTTGTTATCTTAAATAATGTTCCCAAAGGGGGGCGGTTAAGATCCTCAGAAACAGATCGAAACTTTTGAAGCTGTGACGTCAGCTTTTCAATGAAGATGGAGTCATGATGTTATGATCACTGAGCGTACAAGCAAACAAATAATTATGAATATGAATAAAACGTAATTCTCTGTCTGCAAGTTTTTGCTTATATTCCAGCAAATCATTCATAAAATAAAACACCAGTATCTGGAATGACGAGGCACAAAGTGCAACACAAACAGCTGTGTTTACAATAGACTATTAAATAAATGGTTAAGTTCATAGATTTACCCACAACTGGGCTGAAGTTATACATGATATTTATGTGATGGAAAAGTTAACCTCGGTGAGACTGGAGGAGATCAGATTTAAAAGACAATGGAAAAATTGGGTAGAATCTATAAGACCATTTAGGTCAGACTTTATTTGAGATGTCCATCATTAGCAGGAAAAGTACCCTGGTTTATAGCCACAGAAGTTGAAAAGTTCTCTTTTTTCAATTTATTATTGCTAATTATTAGTATCTCTGATTCTAAGGGAAAGATTGAGGAAGGATGACTGATGTAAAATGAAATATGCATTATTGTAGTGGCATGATCATTGTGTACCAGATGTATGCACAATGGTATTAAAATGTTCAATAAAAAGAAAATAAAAAAAAGATTTACCCACAAATAGATTATATTAATTAATGAGTATGACTTCCATTTGGCCAAGTATAAATTTTAGGTCTTTGACCAACCAGATCGAGTGTCAACTTAAAAATAAACGAGAGGCAACAGAAAATTCACGCTTTTTAGCAGAGAAAGTCTGGGTACATGAATCTCAAGATGAAAAACTACAAAATCACTGCAGGGCTTCATCCTATGGCGTATTGATAAGACTTTATTGACACCAGTGCCAATGTCAAGCCCGCTTGCCAATCTGATTTTCAATCAATTCCTGAACTGATTGCTGATTTTCTTTGCAACAAAGCAGGTTTATAGGCCTTTTTGGGCAACAACACCAAACACATGTGTGCATCATGACTTTTAACACACCTTATTATATTACGCTGGATTATGCCTATAAACATATCTAAGAGAATATACATTTAAACACCTTTATATAAATCTGAAAATTACTCAAACATGGCACCTTTCATGATGATCAGATCGTTTTACTCTTTCTTATCTACAAAGTCATTTACTAGACATTTCTTCAGCACGAATGGTGATACCTGTGAAGACCTTTTATATCAGGGACTTTAACCTTTGTTTGTAGTATCAAAGTCAACGTTAGCATCGTTCAGTTTTTGCTTGTATCATAACAAAGTTATTTGTTCTTGTATTGTATAAGTACTGTTGGTTATTTATATAAAAAATGTTGAGATAAATTTGGCAAATGTAAATAAACTGGAGAGACTGTTTTTAGTCTATATTCTCCATCTGTCTAATCATCTATGCCATTTATCCTTTTTGTGGCTGTGGGGACTGGAGTCTTTCCCAGCTGACACTGGTAATAGGCGGGGTATGTGCTGGATTGGTCACCAGCCAAACACAGAGCCACATAGAGAGACAGATATTCAAGCTCACACTTGTACATCAGGCAGTTTAGAGTCACCAGCAAATCTAACAAACATGTGTTTGGTCTGTGGGAAAAATGTGCACTACCTGCTGCACCACCGTGTCGCCCCGTATTTTCCAGCTGTAACTTATTTTGAACAAATATTCTGTTTGCTTCAGAAGTATTAAATTGTTGATGGTGATGTTAACTCTAGCATATAACAATATAAATATTTTAGTTACTATTCATCTTGATTATTTTCAATAGTGAATACATTGTCTTATTGAAACAACGGAAAAGAAGATATATGAATAACCTGAGCACAAGAACTAGACGAACAGCAGGGATTTGGCAGTGGAGGGAGTAAACATGATTATAAGAGTAAAAATAATGTCAAGTACATCCCTTTTAATCCTGTATCCTTCCTGCCAACCCACAAGTTATAAGAGATGACTTCTGCAAGTGTGCAGATTCTCTTGATGAAGTGAAGTAGTGCTGGTCCTACACAGAGAAAGAAAGAAAGAAAGAAGAAAAACATTTGAATAACATTTAGCCTTGAGCATCAACTGAATGAAAGGGTAAGACACAGAGATGAAGGTGAAACAGGTGTGTTAATGCTCAGAAAAAGGGTGAAGCTCCACGCACATGTTTTTCAAACAGCTGCCTCCTGTATCTCTGGACTCAGACCTTTTCTCCCCGCTCTAAATAGATTTGTCTGTTGTTCAAACATTGTCGGAATGAAATGAGAATCCAGCTAATCGCTGTTTACTCGCGGTGGGATTAATTATGCATGTATTGTTTGAACTCGGGAACCATCAAGGTGTTCTCACCGGGGCGGCCCTGTCTGTGATATTATGTCATTTCAGGCTCCAGCAGCGAGGTGACCGTCACAGGCCTGAGGCCAGAGACCTCCTACCAAGTGAAGATGTCAGCCATCAACGGCAAGGGCGAAGGAGAGAGCAGCACCGCTCAGTTCTTCAAGACGGAGCCTGTCCGTAAGTGGCACATGCCGCACGCTTTACAGCACACTGGAGATTCTATTTTAACCTCTGACCCCTGTCTCCACAAACACAATCTGAGCTTCTTCTTTTATATTTTGAAGTAAGAAGTGTTTGCCCTTCACTGGTCCAAAGAAATGGAAGTTTACAGCTGCTAAACAGCTCTTCAGAGTCAGCGCTGAGCCTGTTTGACTGAGTCACTGCAGCTCCGAGAGTCTTTTGTTTGTCCTGGAGTTAAACTGACAACAGGAGCCGACTAACTAACCCTCTTCTTCTGTTTATTTAGTTTTTATCGAGGCTTTTTAAATCTCAGATCCAGGGAACATCTTTGTTTCGACACCCAGCTCTTTGACGAATTAGATTTTGTTGCGTCACTCGTTTAAATAACTGCCAGCCCTCGTCACTGTCTTGTATTTTAAGATTTCTAATTCTTTGGCTCCCAGAGTAAAAGCTGGAGTCCGCACTGAGTCGTGCTTTAGTCTGTAGCCCCCTCTGTTGGTTGGAGACGCATGTTTTTGGAGGCCAAAAAGCTCCTCCCTGTTGGCTTCACACTTAATTCTCAGCCTTCTGACTCATAATTGATCCCTGTTTGATTTTTTTGGACGTGCTTCTGTTTTGTCTGCTTGCTGATCATCTGCTCATCACTTCTGTTAATCATTCAAACTTCTATTTTTTATCCATTTGCTCATCTGTGTGTTGTTTCCACCAGCTAACAAGAGTAAGTGCTTCATCCTTTTTTACTGTAGTAGCTTCACTTTTTTTCGATTTAGTGTTTTAAATTTTGCTTTCCTTTTTAAATATAAAAAAAGACTCATCCATCTCAGACGGACATCATTAAAATAATAACTCTTATACTCACTAACATGCTGCTGGAGCAGCACAACAACACTGTCTGTATATTTTAGCTATGAATAATTTTGTTTTTCTTTCTAAACTGCTGAAAAGGGTCCATGAATTAACCTGTAGACTATGACAATCAACATAAAATCCATGTAACAATGTGCAAAATCGCTTAGAAAGACTTAAGAGTGAGCCAAAACATTTTTCATTCTTCATTTAGTTTGTTTTACTAAGAGATTAAATATTCTTTGGTGTCTGTTAAAGGCAAACTTGTTTTCTTATATAGTTAAATTGGCCTAATTTTTCTATAATCAACACATTTGCAAAAAAGTTCCCTCATCTGAAGTCGCTTGTTCGTAGGAAAACAAACCCCTTTTCTCTTTGAGCAAAAGCATTCATAATAATGGATTCAGACTGCATCATTACTCCTGAAGTCCTTCCAGACTATTACCTCTTCACATTTTATTGGTCATAACTCAAAAACTGGCAGCCTGGGGCTACAGGAGGTCCCGTCTTTGGCCTTAATTGATTGATTTATAAGTTTGTTACAAACATAAAACAGAAGCAACAATAAAAAGACTGATGGAAATTAAGTTATAATTACAACTAGAAGAAATGCAAAGCAAAATAAATTAGCTATGCATTTATGTTAATTCACTCCAGAGTCAGTTTCTGGTGAGTCTTTAGTGTTTTTGTCCACAGGGAGCATTTTCTCTATTGGAAAAGCTCTCAGCTGCACCTGTAAAAATCCCTCTGTGGGTGTCATATTTGTTAAATCTGGAAGTAATCAATCAGAAAATAAGAACACAGAATCAACAATCATGTCCTACCTCTTCCAGAAGCTGACCAGGATAAAGTTCGAGCCAGCTCATTCTCATCTCCGCCATTGTGGTTTATAAAGTGAAGGCAGAGGTCCCGCCCCTTCTTGATTTTGATTGGTCAGGGAGGAAGCAGTGACGCTGACAAGTGCAGTACTCTCTCAAAAGTTGAACTATTTTCAACTGAGAGTGCTCGGAACACGGCAACAACAATAAGCTGAGATGCTGAATTGATTTTGAATGAAAAATACCATGTGGAAATTCAACAAGTGTTGCCAAAACAAAAACAAAATCATGCATCCAGGTACTACCAATTGGATCATAAAAAATGCAGTAATCTTTGTTGTCTGGTGGATTTTTGTTCTTTGCATAAAATAACTGAAATGATAAGCTGTGAAACCTATATTAGCATTAACTTGAAAAATGAATATAGCAGTAAAACATATTATTTTATGGATAAATTCTTAATTTATTATCAATAAAGTAGCTGGAGATACTTTGGGTCTTTGTTAAGAGGATGAAATCAAGTATTACTGTTCACATCTTGGTTAAATTGGTGTATTTGTCATAATTAATATTAATAGTTGCAATTTATTTGAAAATGCTTTGGTTAAGCGACAACAGCTCTCACCATCAGCAAGTTTCTAATGGTCATACTGAAGAATACATAATGAGAAAATTCACTTTTTTTTTTAAAGATGCTTAATGAATAAAATGGGTTATCTTTCTTATTATTAATTTATTACTATGATCAATGTGACTTTCATAAGGTAAGAGTGTGTTAGGTCTTTGTTGTAAGTGACAATAATATACAACTGAAATACCATTAACTAAGAGTTTTCTATCCATACCCTCTCAATGACTATATTGATAATCTTAATAGTCTTTATCTATCTATCTATCTATCTATCTATCTATCTATCTATCTATCTGTCTATCTGTCTGTCTGTCTGTCTGTCTGTCTGTCTGTCTGTCTGTCTGTCTGTCTGTCTGTCTGTCTGTCTGTCTGTCTGTCTATCTATCTAGTTTATGGTTAATTTAGTTGTAGTTTGAAACGTAAACAAATGAGATAATTATGAATAAACTCGAGCTTGTCCTTCCAGTAGACGTTATTTAAGGATATGCTCTATTAAAAGCATTAATTATGTGTTACAGGGAATGTTTTAAGACTGAGCAGGGAAACCTCTGATCAGGAAATAAAGATCATTTCAGAGTGTGAACCTATAAATGGGTTAGTTTTGAACGAAAACTTAAATCACATTGTGGATTTATGTTACAGAGATTTACTCATGAGTTTTACAGATGTTATTAAAAAAATAGGTTTGTTTTTTTATGACTTTTTTTTTGCAGTGCCACTACATTATAAGGGCCATTGGAAACAAGCTGTGTGAGATTTTAATTAATGTACAACAAGTCCCAAATGGGAGGGAATTAAGGAAAACTCTTATTTAATGACTACCAGCAGAACACAGTGATGTAGAGCCGCAGTTCTCAAACTGTGTACCTTGAGAATTTATTTAATCATAACTTAAATTCGTACAACACCAAATGAATGAGGTTTAAATTCACACCATCATTAATCTCTTTATATCCCTTCGTGAAACAGCTGTTATGTCTGTTTAAAATTAAAACCTTTAAGGGTTCATAAACACACAAACTCCATCACATCAAGACCTTAAAAAAGAGTTTATTTTAATTCCTTCAAGGGAAAATATCAAATTCTCTCTCTTATCGGATGCGAAGGTAAATTTGATCAAATCTGGGAATCTTCTGGAAATACTTTAGGCTGCACCAGCTCCCTCCAAAGATTAATCATGTTCGTGGTTACAGTGTTTATTTAATTTTATATGTACAGATGCATCCATATGCAGTATCTTATGTAAATGTTTTAGGTTGGGAGAAAAGGAGAGAATAGTTTAAGATTTATGTGTAAGAACATTTGTTTAGTTATATATGATATATGATAATGCCTCCGTTTTTTTGGTATTGGTTTTGATTTACGTCTTTGTGACCATGTGACCAAATATTTGTGAATGTCTTTGATTTTTTTCTATCCCTGCACATGTGAAACATGTCCATAGATGATTTTTTATATTTCTCTATCTGCTGGGGATGAGATAATACTAATATTAATATACAGTCATTCATGAGTTAGGTATTTATGCTTTTATTATGTTTATTCTACTTTATTCTTTATAAATAAATTTGCTTTTTCTGCCTATTCTTTTAGTAGGTTCACTTTGTTTGTTGTACTTTTGCAGCTTAATTTAGTTTAAGTACTTAGTTTCACTCGAGTTGCCTATTAAAACAAATAAATAAATAAATAAATAACCGGTGTTAGGACATTTTCATGGTGCGCCTTGAGATTTTTGCGTGACTTTTGTTGTGCCTTGAACATAAAATTGATTAAGAACTACTTATATAGAGTATTGAACTTAAAAGCTCCTTAAATGCCCAATAAACAGCTAGTGTATATAAATATACTATATATATTTTACTAAATATCATGCAAAAACATGCAGATAATGATGGGATTTGTGACCGTTAAATCATAATGTTACTTTACACTTTATGAAAAGTGATCATAACTTAGAAAATTTGTCCCTCTCTTATCAAGTGAAGAATTACATGGCCTCTCTGTCACCAGAGTTTCTTACCTCTATACCAGGAGTGCACAGAGTTATCGGAGCAATTCCAGCATCGGCAGATAATTTTCTTAAAAAAGAATAAATAAATATCGGTATCAGTAAGAGTAAACGTTTACATTTTGCAGATTCAAAATTGCTGTAAATATCCCTCTTATTGGCTGTAATATTATTTTAATGTACAGATGTACCATAATAGTTTTCCTAAAACAAAAGTGTCATTTGTTTATTAATAATATGTTGGGCTTTTTTTGCTTCACATCTGTTTCTAACACAAATAAACTCTCATTATGAAAAAACAGGCCAACTTTAGGAGAGAGGAGGCCTTATGCCCTTAGCAGAAATATCAAATATTAAAAAAAATGCTCTATACATTTAAATAAAAGCTCCATTAATATGATCTTCGAGGCTGTGTCTATAACAGCCCATTATTCTCTTCTTCTAACCCTTGACATGAAGAAAAACTTTCTCTCCCCTTCCCTTTGGCTCCTGTATTTATTCTGCTTGAAATGAATCACCCTAAACAATCTGAGGTTCAGGTTGTTATTTGTGTACACAACTGGTACTGATTGCCTTATATCTTCTCTTTTATGTCCCTGTAGACGACATTTCTCATTTTTTCACTGAAGACGCAGGTTTGTTCTGTAGTGAGGATAATAGACAATCAGCTGTAACCGCCGTAGCGCTTCTCTCTCCCTGCAGGATAACCCCATTATCCCTACTAATTAGCCGTTTTTGTGATAACTTTGAGAGATAGCGAATTATGTCTTTTTTTCTAGAAGCTGTGACCTTGTTTGTCCTGATCATCAATGCAGATCCTCTCTGTAGATCCTTTTTCAAACCCATCCCGCCGAATGTGATTGTTAACACCATTTTTGACCCCCCGCTTGGAACTAATTGGTTTAATAAGAGTAATATAAATAAAGGACAAATCCGTGTTTTCCATAAGCTCATCTCCCTTCTGGCTGCAGCTATTTGGTGTAATTTGGTGATGTTTATGTTTGCATAAGGCCCATCAGCATTGATTAATTAGCTGCCCTGCAAATGGGAAAGTCTCTAAAGACGAGAGGATGAATCTGTTAATGTGTCTTTAGAGCCCAAACAGGGGGGCGAGAGTGCTTAGCTAATGTAGGCACTAATAGAAAAAGACCTGTTGAAGGTTCCATGTCATGTTTTTGTGTGTTTTGTCACTTCTCTTCTCTGTCCTTTCTCCACCGCTCACATGTGTCTTTCCATGATGCTGTTATTTGTTTTGCATGGTTCTGATGACCCACCTCGGCTCCACAGAAGGTAACGTCCTGCCGCAGCTTCATGAAGGAGATCTTATATAATCCCAGAATCCCGCAGTGAAACAACACTCTAATTGCTTCTCTGCATTCCTGTAATATTTGTCTACCTAAATCCATTTAATCAGTCATGTAGACATTTGCCTCAGCAGGATAAATGAGAGAGCGCCAGAGCCAGTGTCATGGTGATATATAACAGTCAAGAGTGTTTAATATCAGCCGCACTCACAGACTATTGATAGCCCACCACCTAAAGGGATGCTGCCTCTCTGTCTTAAAGGATTTGTTTCTATAAATCTAGTAAGTAATAAACACGGATTCCTCTAATCACTGGAGAATCATAATCAATGTCTTGTCCCACCTTCCTGCAAAAACTGCTCCGAGCTGCACTTGGCTCTGGTTTTCAATCAAGAGTTTTAGCATTCACGCTGAGAGCGACGGCTCCCTCGAGCCCGTTCATTCATATTGTCTGTCATGTTTAACCTCAACCTGACTTCCATACACTAGAGGCTAAATCAACTCACTTGACCAATTTAGTCCGAGTTTGGAATTCAAGTGGCGCAGAGTCTCCTGGTTTCAGCATAAACACAGGAGACACAGCTGTTCTCAAGACGTTCATGGATCAATTTGTGCACATGGACCAAAAACTGATTCCATTCATTATTGATCTTCTCAGTCCTTGTTTAAGCCTGAATTAGAAACACCCACACATATCAGACAACTCTCCAAAAGGACTCAGGCTTGAAAACAGTTTTAACAGCACTTTTTAATTTAGTTTTAGTCTTTTACTTAAAATCTGTTAGTTTTAGTCATAATTTAGTCATCATGTTTTGCTTTTAGTCTAGTTTTACTTGATGAAATTTCACATCATTTTAGTTGATAAAATCTGCTGTAAATTTATTCGACTAGAACATGAAGTTTAAGGCATTTTTATGTTCTGGTTTTATGTTTCCCTAAATTTCTGAAGTCATGTTTTAAACTTGGATAAATTCAACATTAAACTAGAAAAGCACTCGTAGAGCACAGACCCCCGCCAGCGCCACAGTCCTCACCCATATTGTGATTTTCACCATAAATATTAGTCCTAGCTTTATTTCGTCTAAATATTTAGATTCCTTGACCATGAAAACATACCATTAGCAATTGGATTCATAATTTCCCCCACAAAGGAGGTTATGTTTTCGGGAGAGTTTGTTTGTCTGTCTGTAAACAAAACAACTCAAAAGTTATGGATGGATTTTGATAAAATTTTCAGGAAATGTTCAGCATGGGAAAAGGAAGAACTGATTCAATTTTGGTGTTGATCCGGATCACCGTCTGGATCCGCCATGACGAAAAATAAGATTTTTTGAAATAACTACTGAACTAAAATATATATCATGATGAATCTAGTTGCCCCGAGTACTTTTCTAGTGATATCTATTTTAGTTCAGTAGTTATTCACAAAAATCACATTTTGTCATGGTGGATCCAGACGCTGATCTGGATCAACACCAAAATCAAATCAGTTCTTCCTTTTCCCATGCTGAACATTTCCTGAAAATTTCATCAAAATCCATCTGTTACTTTTTGAGTTATTTTGTTCACAGATGAACGGACGGACAGGCTAACTCTCCCGAAAACATAACCTCCTCTGCGGAGGTAATAACACTTCATTGAATGCTTGTAAAGTTTGAATGTAAATGAACAGAAACAAATTGAACTTTGTGTGAAATGCAGTCTCCTTTATTTAGGCTACCTGGCAGAGCATCTCAGTTACAATACCAGAACTGACAACAAACAGTGAACCTGCTCTACATGAATATATCAATTCATAAAGAGAGCAGCTCTGATTGGATCGCTCCTCAACTTATCCCCCCGCCACTACGCTAAGGCAGCTGTGACTGGAAATGTTCCTAACTTGTCCCTACTGTCTACATGAACAAATTAAGTCTTGAGAAAGAAAAGTAAAGATAGGTTTGTTTTTAGTTAGCTGCAACATCTCCACACTATTTGTTAAACACTGCAGTCAAAGGCAGATATTCAAAGAATCTACAGAAAACATCGCTCCTGTTGGGAGTTTTGCTCACTTATTGTTGTGACAGAATGAGAGAGAAATCTACAAGTCAGGACAGCAACAGCTTGATCTCCAAAACTCTTCAGCTTTGAGAGGAGACAAGCATGAGTTTTTGTTCCTATAACACAATGTGATCTACATCAGACATAAATGAGTTTTCAAATATATTGACTTCAGTTTGAGCCAAATCGTTAAAGCACTTGGAAGAATTTCAAGCCTTGATTTGACAGGAAGACAGCGAACTGAAGCTGGCACGGCAGACCCTCCATGGTAGCAGCAGGATTCATTGTACGAGCCACAGATTCTTGGCTTAAACGAGGATGTATTGCATTACAATACTCCAGACTCAAGAAAACACACCAATTACTGTTTTTTCAAGCTGTTGGGAAGAAAAAATGGAGTCATTTGGCCTTGTTTCTTAATTGCAAAAGGACAATAAGAGACTTTGGATGTTTCTTAAAATTCAATTGGGAATTAAAAATGACCCTGTGGCTTCTGATGCCAACTTTTCAATTAGATTAGATAACTACTTAAAATGTATTGCAGTTCTGAGACAACAAAGAAGTGTTGCTCCATAAATGCAGAAAGCAGAGTAACCCACATGAACTGATCATCTGCTTCAAGTTGCACCTGGTAAAAGGTAAAAATGGACTTGAGCTTATGTAACTCTTTTCTAGTCTTTGACTGCTCTAAGCAGTTTTACACCGCAGGTCACACCTACACATTCACTCTCACTGATGGTTGGAGTTTCTATGCCAGCTTAGCTCACACTTTCACACCCTTTCATACCCGTTTACATCCAGTGACGCAGCAGTTGGAGCAACCTAGTGTTAAAGGGATAGTTCTGTTTTTTTGAAGTGGGGTTGTATGAGCTCCATATGGCCACTAAGTGCATCAGATGCAGTAGAAAGTTCTCTCCTCTCCCTCAGTAAGACACAGTCTGTGACGAAGAAATAGATGCTAACAGGAAAGTACCATACCAAGAACAAAGGTTATTTTCTCCGCCGATAAGAGCTCAAATCAAAAAGTAATACCACAGTTTAAGAGTACTCTACATATGAGTGTTTTTAAGTGCATAAACATTTCGGAAATATAAAGTTTATCTGGACCTAAGCCAACTCCTGGCATGTATCCCTCCGCTAAATCACTCCGCCTCACTCAGGTGTATTGAACAGAGCATGCTAGCAGCTTCAGATGCCTGTTGCCGACTGATTGAAAGCACATTTTATTACAAATATTTCTGAGATGGGGGTTTTTGTGATGCTTCCCTTGATGCAGAAACAGATGTACATCATGGAGAACTCAGCTTAGGTTCAGATAAACTTTATATTTCCGAAATGTTAATGCACTTAAAAACACTCATATGTAGCGTACTCTTAAACTGTGGTATTACTTTTTGATTTGAGTTCTTGTAGGCAGAGAAAATAACCTTCGATTTTGGTACGGTACTTTCCTGTTAGCGTCTATTTCTTCATCATAGACTCTTACAGACTGTGGCTTACTGAGGGAGAGGAGAGAACTTTCTACTGCATCTGATGTACTTAGTAGCCATATGGAGCTCATACAACCCCACTTCAAAAAAATTGAACTATCCCTTTAAGTGTCTTGCCCAACTGGAGCTGGGCTCAAACCCTTATCTCCCCATGGCTATCCAGGCACACTATCAGCTATCAGCTCTGAGACTTTCTCTCCAAAAACTCCTCTTGATTTCTTCTACTGCCCCAAACAGAGACATCAGCTACAGAGGCCTCAGTTCTCCAACATCTCTTACAGACATGCACGGCTGATCTCTTCATCCTTATGTTGTCCCCCTGTGTGAAAGACAGTCCCATCAATACCACGTCCTGAATGTCCTGAAATAATCAAGAAAGTGTCAGCCATTCATTTGTCAAAGGAGGCACAAGTTAAAAATCCCTCATGGGTCTGACTTATTGTTCCAGCAGAAATCAAAAACGCTCCATCCAATTGAAACATAGGGAATTTGGAGGACAAGTCAAAATATTGAACTCCCTGTCATGTTTTAAATCCATCCCTCATCAAAATTTTGCAGTGAGGCAGGCTGCATTGTCCCACTTAAAGAGGCGAGCGCCATCAGGGAATATCTTTGTCATTCTGAACAATGAACAATTTAAAGTGGTTTGTGGCTGAGCCTCAGCCACATGAATAAGAGAAACAATGCCGTGCACCAGTCCATCCTCATAACTCGACAAAGCAATGCAGTTTCATCGCTCCCCAGTCCCGTACTAACAGGAGTATGTCCATGTAGGCATCTCTGGCTGAGGTTCAAGGGTCAGAAAAGCGATCTGCGAGCTGAAATTACCATTGTAATTATAGTCAGTAATAACCTGTCTGGCCACCTGTGCTTGAGTAAAGAAAAGAAGCTTATTTAAAGAGCACCATTCATACAAACAGCAGGTCAAGGCTTCAATACAGACATTAAGAGCTTTAAATACACAATGAAGTTGGGACATTGTGTAAAGCGTAAGTAAAAATGATTTGCAATCCTTCTCAACTTAAATTTAATAAAACAAACTACAGAGAAAAGATATTTAACGTTCAAACTGATGAATTTCATTGTTTTGTTGTGAATATTAACTCATGAATTTAAGGCTGCATCTCATTCCCTAGTTGTAAAGACCAGTTTCTAGCAATGCAGGAGAAATGAATGTAGGTTAAAATTGCACCACCACTGCCAGACTGATCCAGATGTTTGTTTTCATTATAATATGCACCAACAATCTCTTAGTGCTAGATCATGACCCAAGTAGACACAAAAGCTTGTGATAAATAGTGGTTCCCCCTTCTAGCCTTATCCACAAGGTGTATTTCCTTGATTGTATGTTCCTTTAAATGCAGGAGTAAAACCTAATGAGGGAGAAAGGCTGGTAACAAGTTTTACCACCCCTTGTGTGCTTATTTATCGTAGCATATTTAAAACAGGGAATGGGAGCAAAGTTTCAACAGCACCAGGCCTGTCAAAAGTGCATTGCATTGCTGTATTTTAAATGATACAAAAGGCCACATTACATTTCTTAAACTTCCTTTTTGATTTTTCTGTGAACTGATAGGCAGCTATCTCGTATTATGGCGACCTTTGGCTGCTTCTGATTTGGCACTACTATAAAGAGAACAAGAGAAGGGCACATCTGATTGGTTTTACAGAAAGTTGTTGCTTTCTCTAATAGTCAGAGTGAGGTTTTATAATAATGAGCTTTGATCCGTTTTTCATCTGGAAAATAAAGACTAGAAAGCTCTCAGAAAGGGCAAACACATGCAAAGGTAGCTCAGATAATGCTGTTACATCTATAAGCTATAGTTCCATGATAAAGGTACCATCATAATATGATTCATGACCCTAAAAACCACACCAAAATAATGTTGATATAAAAGCAAAAATGATTGTTCACTATAATATTGGTAACAAGGCTGTCACTTTTCCTAAAAAGGGCTAACTCTTGCACTCTGCTGTATAGCCTGGATGAAAAGCCGACAGCTAAGCCCACAAATAAGTGGAGGACGAGTGACTAAACTGCATTTCACATAACACACAGCCTGGTCTTTGATTTTAAGTTTGCCATCAATGGTGTAGAACAAAAACTATTTCCACACAGCTCTCCTAAGTTCATTCTGAGCTGTTAATGTCTGCTCGGAGTGGAAACTCTTTGTTTACTGAGGTCAAGAGAGCAACAGATGACTGTCAAGCTGTAGTCAGAGCGCCCTCTGTTGGACGGAACGATCCACTGCTCCAGGCGCCCTGATGTGCCGCCACACTCAATATTTTACAGTCAAATATTTATTTACCATTCGGTTATGGATAATTATCCCCATATTCGAACGGTTATTCGAAAATGGAATATAAAGCGACAGCCCTAATTGGTAATCTGGATTATCACCAAACCTATTCATTTTTAAATTGGGCCATCACCAGCATCTCCTTAATATTTCAGCAAAATCCATCTAGTAGTTTTCATGTCATCTTGCTAGCAAATGAACATACAGTATACCGGCTAAAACATAAGCTTCTTGTCAAAAATTATGAGAAAAAAACAAAACAAATCAAAAACACAGTATTTATAGAAGGATTAAAACATTTTTGGAGGGGATATGTTTGACCTGAACCTTTCCAAAGACTGACAAAAGAGTGATCTTTCAATTTCAGTTGTCCCCATAAACATCCATCCATCCATCTACCCATAATATTCAGTTCCTCCTGGGGGATTCCAAAGTGGTTCCCAGGTTCTCCCAAATGGGTGAGCCTGGAAACCTCCACAGGAAGGCACCCTTGTGAGGAATCTCATTCAACTGCTCATGTCCACAATCTCATTCTTTCGGCCATTACCCAAAGCTCATGACCATAGGTGAGGGTTGGAACGAAGATGGAGGGGTAAACTGAAGATCCATTGCACTGTTGTAGCGATAAAAGTCAACAATGCCAGTGTTCTTGCTTAGGGCACCGGATCACGATGACCACAGAAGTTATAGTTTATCACCTTAAATGGAGAACATGACAGAGACTAAGGCTGACCCCTGAGGAACTCCACTGGTTGGAATAGTTCAGTTCTATATTTAGGATGCCATGATGATATGGAGCACAATTTAGAAACTTTAAAGTTGCATTACTTTCCACCTGATCTGTTTTTATTTGATGTGTGTTTGATTTGACGATGGCTAACTGTGCAGGCGAACCATTCTTACATTAAAAGATGCCAAAAACCTGTTTTGACATCACAGTCAGTGACAAATAACCCTCTCCCCCGCGAGCCTTGTATGACACCGAGGAATGTCACTCAGCATTTCGGTGCTGATTGAATGTCACTCAGTAACTCAGAGTAAATCAGATAAGCATGCCGCTGTGTGTCACTGGGTAATTAGTCTGACTTGAGACGCACCATCCTGAGGCGAGCGATTACGAAGGTCAAGTGACTTAAAAGGAAGCAACCAAAGAGGCCAATTTCCTGCTTTGACTCGAATTCATGTGATGATTTTTTGTCTTTGCCTTATCATTTGGAAGGTACAACTGGACTGACGCAATATTTCCCCTCAAATATTAACCCCTAACATTTGCATCAGAGAGAAAGAACCTTTAATAATCTGTGTTTGTCCTTGTTTCACTACAGGGAATCCAAATCCTCCCAAGCTAGAGGGGGTGCTTCAGCCCAAAGGAAACTCTCTCAAAATCAGCTGGATCAAGCAGGACGATGGTGGTTCTCCTATTTTACATTACCTCGTTAGATATAAGCCCGTAAGTATGATGGTTTGATCTAATTATTTGTTTTTGACAAAGTTAGCAGTGTGCAAAAGATCAGTTTTAAGTTCTTTAAAGATGCTATGAGGAGTTTCTAAGTAATTACAAAAAAGCCTCACTTTTAGATATATGCCTGATCAAAATACACACTTTAAGATGAGTTTTATAGCATAAAAATAGGTTATCTATAAATGCTATTCCTTAGCTTAGTGGTTGGGTCGGACAGCCGGCTACAAAACTATGCTAATAAGTCTTCCAAAAATTGCTTGTTGTCACACATCAAAAACTACCACTACGTAACTAGAAAGAGATACATTACCTCGTCGCTTTGCATCCTGTAAGTTGTTGAAAAAAGAAGTTGTAAAGCAATGCAGAGTTCTGAGGAAGGTCCGAGCTGCATTCATTAGCATCACAACAAACACACGCTTTGGCCTGCACACGTCTTTTGGTGCGTTCCAGTTGTAGTCGAAAGTAGGAATTTCTGAGTTCCGAATAGGAAACTGCAACTGGAACGTCCTCTGAAGTGGGAATTTCCTACTGGGAACTCTGTGAAACCTCACCACCCCTGAGTTGACAATCAAAGATGGATGCCCCCAGTGTGAACAGTTATTTAGCTCCTGTAATAATCAATTTATTTACACTTCTGACTGGGGTGTGCCGCTCTAGATCAGCTGTATACATAGTATTGTTAGACTTATATTTACAAAAATGCTGCCACAGTGATAATCACATTCTTCTTGTGATATTTGTGAACAACAACACAGGGCGTGCTAACAACAGCTAACAATAGCCTGGTAGATCGGCATGTTTTTTTCCGACTTCAACTGGAACACCGATAAGTCGGAGATGATGTCACTCCCAGTTCTGAGGTTACTGGAGTGCAGCATTACGACAGTTGCCGCGCATGCTCATGGGTAGCAGAGACTTAATGTCTTTGGAAATAGATTCTTCTCATAGCACCTTTAATTTGGACTATTTCCTTTTCTTTGCTTTTTTAAAATATTATTCATTTTTTCATACTTTTTTAATAACAAACACAAACAAGTCAGAACAAACTGTTTATAACCTCCATTTTATACAACTATATTAATTAAGGTTGGGAATCACCAGTGACCGACATATACGGGATTAATAAAATACACAAGTCCAAATTGGATTTTGTTGCAAATATCAGTTGACCTTATCTTGGATGCATTTACATCTAAAAAGAAAAAAAGACCAAACTCTATGGTATTTAATAAAAAACATATCTTGGTTTAAAAAAGTCACATGTTAATTTTATTAAAAACAGGAGCAAAACTCTCTGGCATGTCATCATTACATGTAACCCGCTTAGCATCTTTTCAACTATTAGCTTCACTGCTCTGTAGTGCTTCAGTGCTGCTGTGTTGCTGAAATATGTAGGGATGGGATCACACAACTGTTCCCTGACTAGCATGTCACAAAAGCCCTTGTTTTCCACAACATGGTGAGGCCTTGAGTCTTTGCATATAAAGTAAGTGATGAGTTGAGCTGTTTTATTTTCTCACTCATGCTATGAAGCTGCTTTGACAAGATAAGAGTGACAAGTAGTGGCTGTCTTTGTCCTGTGGGAATAGCTTAGCATTGGCTTTTCTGTTGTTGGTGATTCCATTTCCTGGGTTGTGAGAGTGAGGTGAGCCACATTATTTTATTCTCATGTGTCATGTCCTTCTCTTAAGTCTAAATAAAGTCCACACAATGCCAAGAGTGCTCTCCTTTTCTGTCTTTCTGGTGTGGCCATGTTTGTTTACGAACTCTCTCCTGCACAATGAGCATCACCAAAACTGACCTCACCTGCAAATGACTCAACAGAACCATTGTGAGGGCTTAAGGAGTAATTTATTTTACTTCTATCTAACTAAAAGCTTTATTGAATGTTTGGAAGCATACATATTAAAAACTATGGATACTTGGCTGCCTTGAATCAATATACTATCACCAAGGAAATATTTCAGTATGATGTTACTGTTGAGAGAAAAATACGTTTATTTCATGTGTCAGAGGCTCAGTTATCCACTCTCAACCCTCAAATATAGAATATTAGAGAGAAAGTTTGATTTATCAAAGACTTATTCTCTCCATTGTCAGCCACAATATCTGTCGAGTCATTCTTTGCTGAAGTTATGATGTGGTACCAATTTTATTTTACTGTTTCTCTCTGGCTGAGAATATCTGTCTTGTGATGAAAAGGTGATCTGAAACATTGCCTTGATAATTTGTCAACTCCAAAAATATTGCCTGTGTTACCTCCAGCCAGTATGATTTGGCAGTTTGAGAATCTGTGAAAATGGTGTGCCAGCAGGTTCCCATTTCTCCTCCAGCACGGACCCCATCCAACCTGAACTGTCTGTACACATTTACCCACCGAGTTATTAAACATCCCGTCAAATTACACCAACAGAAAGTTAAATTTTTCATTTTTCCATTTGAAGTGATAAACAGAGCACTAAAAATTTAACAGAAATGACAGTGCTTCCAAAGTTTTTGAGGTTTTGCATCAAATGTGAGGACTTCATCAGCCAAACTTTAAGCACACAAAGAATATTACAATAGTGTCATTGGTTAGACAAACAGATGAAGAGAAACTCCAAGCAAATTTTTATTCTGATTGGACTTCTTTCTATTGATGCAGTAATGTAAAATGTCCATCCTTTTAAGCACTGTCAGAGTATTTGTGTTATGAAAATGCAAAAGTAATGTATTATCAGTCATTTTCCCAGAAAGGCGAATAGAATCAAAATTTTCAGACCTTTGTATAAATCACATGTGGATCAACAACGACTGAGCCTTTTCACATCTAATCATGGTTTCGTCAAGCCTCGGACATCAGAGGATATTTAAACAACATGTAACAAAGTAGATGCTTTGGATAAGAAAACAAGAGAATAAGAATTTGGCATGTCTGATTGCTTGACCAGATGGTTGGATTAAAACCTTTTTTAGTGATATATCTGACCTGTTCATCAGCAAAAATCAAAGGGTTGATGAAATGGGGTTAAAACTCGATAAGAAAAGCCACCTAAGGAAGAGCAGGGTTCATGAGAGTGCAAAAATATTGTACTTCGTTACAAGAACAATATTAAGAAGCAATCAATGCATCTACTGTCTTGTACTGGCATTCAAAATCAACTACACAGTGATTAATAGGAACTAGTTTCAGTTTTCAGTCATAAAGAGCAGATATAATCCAAATAATAGGATTTCACACAGTCAACCTTATAGAGTCTATATGACATTACGCTGTAAATGGAGAACCTACAGCTCCAAACTACACCCAAGATAAATGAACACATAGCTACATAAATGGATTAATGAATAATTCAAATGTATTCAGATGTAATGTCACCTATTGTGACCTTTCAGTGAAGTTCATTGTTCTAAATTTCCTTCTTTCATCAGCCAAAGTTCCAAAGTACACCTGGTAACTCTTTAGTTAACATGTCATATTTTGTTCTTACCAGAGAGAGAGAATTCGGAAAACAAGCACTTAAATTTTACTAACATTTGAGAAATCAGCCCACTGTTTTGTTTTTGTTTTTTTTTTAAATGTATAAACGTCTACCTTTTTATTTATTAAACTATTTTATAATACTTACTTTCTTACTTAATACTTACTTACTACAATACTTCTTTTAAATACTCATTAATAAAAACAAGTAATAGGTGAGTTATTTCATCGAGCGATGCATGATATTTGATTTTGTGATATATGATATGGCAATAAATACTTATAATTTTTGGCAAGAGTCCGAGGTATCTCCTTTACAAAAAATGACCCGTTCCTCTCATTTTGAAAGCATATCTGTGTTAGAACATGGTGTCAACATTTCATTCTCCAATAGACAACACTTTTGTTTTTACAGTGTAAACATTCAGCAAAGATGGGGTTAAACACTGTGCTACATTTGCACGTTCTGTGGGTATTATGGCCAATATTATGTCATATATATATATAAACAAAATATGAGCTGTAATTATTGCCTAACCATTTTTATTTCTGATGATAATCTCATGCAACTCAAGAAATCAGATGCCCTTGCTATATGATACTTTATTGCATCGTTCATGAAATATTTTTGTTCTACTTTGTTGAGCAAACACTCAGCCAGATATGTTACAACAAACAGTATCAGCTGATCTCCCAAACAGGAGATCAGTGATTGTATCAGCCTGATGGGAGAATAGTCTGATTGGAACATCCCTTAAATTTACATTAGAGGAACCAGCAGCTCCTTCATGTTAAAATACATAAACTACCCTTGATTCTTAAGTGATGACGGATCATAATAGCAGTTAATGTTTCATATTTTACGAGCTGACCCTCCAAATGCATGTTGTGTGTTTTCTGTGTGCATCATCAGCTCCAGGACTCCGAGTGGAAGCCAGAAATCCGACTGCCCTCAGGTAGTGAGTTTGTGGTTCTCAGGGGTTTGGAGTGGGACACGGACTACAACGTCTACGTGGTGGCAGAAAACCAGAAGGGGAAGTCTCAGCCCGCATCGATGTCCTTCAGGACGACCTCAGAGCCCGAAGCTTTTCCAGGTATCCTTCCTCAGGTGTCTTCCACTTAAACTGGAACTAAACATCCAGGAAAATGAGCCAAACTCAATGCATCACTCTCTATTTTTACATCTCTAACTGTAAATGAATTATGACCAAAAAACATCTACAGAAAAAAAAGTCTGTGGGTGGCAAAGAGCCAGGCCTGATTTTCCGGCTGATTCTTCTCGCTCTAAAGATTGACAGCCCATGCTAAATGAGCTTGAGTTTGCGCTCGCAGAACTGGGACAGGCTCTTCCCACAGAGGATGAAATTATTTCCTCTGGATGACTTTTGCTATTTTTGTTTACTGTTTAAAAAGCCGAGTGGATATTTTGTCCCTGTGTGGAAGCAGCCTTTAAATTGACCCTTGATAACCGCTGATTAACTCGTCCCTGGAGGTCGTGACTGCTGCTGAAGGTTTTTCGCAGCAGTCCAAAAACCACACAGCTTGTCAGATTTCCTTTAGGAGCCGAGCACCGCTGAACGCTTTGCTGCAAGATCACAACAAACCATTATGTCTTCCCTCACTTCCTCTCTAATTCATTCTCCAATTTAAAACATTTCCCGCTCACCCATCACTGACTCACCATCTAGCCGACACAGCGTAGCTCTCCCTGTTCGTGCTGGGCTTCTGCTTTGATGTGTTGCTGTTTTTTATCCTCCCCAAATGCAAGAAATCAGTTTTTTTTTTCCTTTTTTTTCACTTTTGGTTTTCAGACCTGACTCATTTTCACTTTCTCTCTTCCTCTGTTCTCCCCACCCTTCTCTTTTTTCCTTCTTTGTTTCCTTTCACCCTCCCCTCCCTCCTTTTTCCTTTATGATTTCCCCCTTTTCTCTCTCTGTTTCTCTTCTATCTCGATGTTCCTGCTCTCTTGCCTGGTCCCGGACATTGGTGTGGTGGACCACGTGAACATTTTCGTCCCGACCTGTGTGCATTTTGGTGTGCTCCTCAGCCACTCAGGGCTGTTCATCTGTGACATGCACTTTGGTATCACTCATCTTGTCCCTCATCGCTGTTCTCCTGCTCTCATAGTTTTTGTGGGGAGTTCACACCATTATAGTCGAGGAGAGCTTGCCTTTCTCTGGCCTGGCTGTCCCTCTGGATGCTTTCACTCCTTTAAAAAAAGAAAAAACAGACTTTCTCCGTGACAGACGTGTCTCTGTTATGGGTGAGAAAAGGGTGCTGTGTAGCTCCAGAACAGACCAGACAGACATGATGAACTAAAGGCTTTGGAAATCCTCCACCTCCCACAGATTTCACTCTGCACAGCATTAGCACAGCTAGTCATCAGTACTAGACAACAGAGAGGGGCCAGTTTACAGTAATGAACAATAGTGGAAATGAAGTGAGGCTGTATTAAAATATAGCACTTAGAAGAGAATAAATGCTGAGTGCTGGGCTCGTCCGTTTACATAAACTCTGTATTATACTCACAAAATGATGCATATAGTATACTGTAAAGGTCGGTAACATTAACGTTTACATCAGCGAAAACAGAAACGCCTAACTGAAAATGTTTATAATAATATTATCGGCACAGTTTGACAAGCTGTATAAAGAAATATCAAGAAGAAAGTGTTTATTTTTGTGCTGTGTACTAAGAAAAATGTTAAATACTTCTCATGCATGTAATATGTATCAAATGTTGGTCAAGATTCCTGTTTTTATACATTTATACAGGAGGGTACACATCTAAGACACAGTTTATTCTCCAGCTATAGGTTGCACCAGCTATGGGTAAGTTCAAGCTTAGCCCGGTTTGAGTACAAGCTCCAAACTGTGATGGAGTTTACGGTGCTGCACCAGCAGATAACATTCCAGCGTAACAACTCTAAGGTCCCGTATTTTACTCTGCTACAAGTTTACACTAGTTTACAGTGTCCTGGGAACACACACCAATCAGGCGTAATGTTATGACCACCTGCCTTCCCGACTTGACAGTAATAAGTTCATCAGCAATCAGAGCAACAGGACCACATGGACAATAGTGAGCTTTCGCTGCCCAAGACCCTGTTGGACCACATACTGACCTCTGTAGACCAGGAACAACCACAAGAGCTGCTCCGATCCAGTCGTCTAGCCATCACACTTTGGTCCTTTTTAAACTCACTCAAATCCTTACACTTGCCCTTTTTTTCCTGCTTCCGACAGCAACTTTGAGGACAAAATATTTACTGACTGCCTGATTTATCCGGACTTAAAACAGGTGCTATCATGAAGAGAAGATCAGTGTTATTCACTCACCTGTAGTCGTCATAATTTTATACCTGATTGGTGTATTATTGTAGTGCATTGCCTGAAATCCTCCTGGATATTAGATTGCATCATGCCACCATCTGAGGCCTGCTCAAAACTGTTTTAGTGTCGATCCTCGTGAGTGGTGCCTGATCATGCTTCACGTCCAGGCTTCACTTGCCAGCGCTGTGCTCTAATGTTTAGAGGCAGAGGAGAAATAATGGATTGATCAGTACGTCTGTGTAGATTCCCTTTCATCCAGGTCATGGTTAGCTTGACAATTCAAAATCAAGGCAACTGGACTATGTTGAGTTTTGGAAAGGTGTTCCACTTCTCATCCAGGAAGCTTCTTGGATGAGAAGTGAGACATCTTCCCAAAAATTAACACGGTCCAGTTGCCTCGATTTTGAATCTTCAAGATGGATTGATCACGACAGCAGAAAGTTTTAAAGACAAACTGATAAATCAGAACATGATCATCAACATTTAATGATGCATGAAATAAAGGATGCAAACAAGACAGATCATCCAGCGGATGACAGATAAATTCTCCTTAGGAAGTCAAAAAAAAAGACAAGTTTATTGTAGGTGACCGTGTAAACTGGTTACTTGGAGTGGCTCCCATCATGGTTGGCTCCATTTCTGTTAGCTTGGTTTCCTTTGCTGTATTCTCTCGCATATAAAGTATTCTTTGATACAACAAAAACAGTAAAACTCTGAATGGTTTACCCTCTGCTGTCTTTGCTGCTTTGACTACGACATCTTTGAGCACCAGTTAACACAGTAACTCATTACACCCATACACCGAGACAGTTCTGACGGTGCACAGAGGTAAATACTGTAGAAACAGTTTAGACGATAATGACCTCTGGTCATTGATTCACAACAGATATGTGATGGTTATATTGATTATTACTGCCATGTTTGCATATTACTTCTGACACAGTGGTGTACTCCTGTAACACATCACATACAGGCAATTATACAAACAGAAAGCTTGTGATGCCAATAGATGCAAACTCGAATACAAGAGCAAACTGCAAGTTTACCTCCTGCTTAAAAATGTGGTCCTACATTTTGTGGAAATGTAAAACAGCAGTCAGCAGAGATTATTTTTTACTGTTAGCTTCTTCAAAGACCGGACACAAGAGGCAGCTCTTTCAAGCACAGCATACTTGCACTGATTGGTCAATCAAAGAGAAAACATATTTACATCAGCTTGAAAAATGGTCATAACATCCATGTGGTGCAACCAAACTATGACACAACTCAAACAACAAAACTTGAACTTAACAGGTAGCTGGTGCAACGGGCCTTAGCAGAGTTATTATCCACAACTAAAGAGTTAAACAGATGATTATTTTGTGAGTTCTTCAGCTATAGTTACGATGGAGTTTACACAACCATTACAGATTCATTAAAGCCTTGTGTACTATTTGGAAAAGTCTTAAGTTCAATTTGATCACAACATTCCTACATAACCAGCGATGAAGTGTAAGCTTTGGTTTGCTTTTCTTTCTAATACCAAATAAAAGGTTGAATATAAATAAATGATCTGTTTTTTTGAGAAAGCTTTGCATTCCCACACCCTGTATTATATAAAAATTAAGTCAATCAACCAATAAAGTCAAATTGGCAGCACTTAATTCTCACTGACACGCCACACTGCATCCAAATTCATGCCGAGACAGCTAGAGGGTATTGGTTCCCAGAGCAGGTGAGTTGTTTTTGCTTTGTAAATTGTATTTGTGATCACAGAAGCATAGCAGCAGTTAATTCAGTTGTTCTTGGCAGTTTCTATAAAACTGTGTCACGCTACAGTTGTTCAGCTCTCCTGCTCTTGTCTCTTTGTCTGGCAGATCCGGGTGATGAGGCAGCACTCTCCATGGGCATCATGCTCTGGGCAGGGATCCTTGTTGTAGTATTTGTACTCCTGCTGCTCGCCGTGGATGTCACCTGCTACTTTGTCAACAAATGTGGCCTCATCATGTGCCTCTGCGGCAAATCGGGCACAGGGACCAAGGGACACAACTTGGAAGAGGGCAAGGCAGCGTTCATGTGAGTGCCGGTGTACATGAATATGCAGTTATTACCAAACAATGGCTGTGTTACACATGAGCAGAGAAGAATAGCAGGTTATTGTTTTGTTTTAAGTTCTTAGTGAATCATTTTTACTCCTACAAATATATAAAAGAGATTTAGTGTCACTTTTATAGATATAAGGATAACACTTACCCAAAGCCACACGCTTTAAAGGTCCATGTCCTGGTGTGATTTGATTTAAGTTGGATTAAAAAATGAAAAATGAAATCCAGAGTATTGCACCAGCAATCCACTTTTTGTTGGAGGAGCGATAACAACCCGAGCACAGTATAGCAGCACACATGTTACTCAGTAACTGTTATTTGTTGTTGTTCCACAGGTGTGCAACCTTATCTGAACGAGTACTGCACATACGATGTGCATCACTGATGTGCTGATTCCTGTTAACATGGAGACAATAACAAAAACGTTTTCAACATTTTTCACTCTGGATGGTTTCAGTGTTGGCCAATTCAGGCACCGTTCTTCTGTAAAAAAAAATGCTACAGAAACTCTCCGATTTCGGCCGTTGTTGTGGTCGTGTAAATGGGGCCTTAATGTGAAGATGCCATTGACGTTTTGCACAGCTGCTCTATAAGACCTGCCCCCCTTTAAGAGTCTTTACTGTAATTTAGGTGGTAGCAGGAGTATCCAAACCATGCAAGGGCAAGCCAAGATGAGAAGAAACCACAAAATGAGAAGCATCACCAGACTTTTCATAAAATATTGTACCCCTCCTAATATTTTGGAACTGTTGAGTATCTATCTAATACAATTTGTTTCCACAAATGTTCAAAATAATCTTAATACTCTCCCGACATCTGCCTCCTGCACAGCACTTATGCTTAAGTGAATGTCTTCCTGCATTACCCAGAAGACCAATAAAAGACTGGCACTGAAAATGATTGAGATCTTTGTTCAGAGGGTCTAATGTTTTGGCTGATGAAGCAAGAAATGATCATTGAAGGGTTCCTCATCAAGAGAAAAAGGGACCATGCCTCTGGAGCAAAATCCACATGCCGCGTGACAGCAGTGCATTATGGTCCATTCACTCGGTATCCAGGGGAACAGAGAAAACACATATCAGTGAAATGTGGCCATAAACGAGAGAATGTTTTCAGCCTGAGTGGATTTGTTTTACATTGAGAGTGTGAAAGATGCTGGGTTTAAGTGTAGCACTCAACAAATACTCTCATGTGCACAATGAGGCAGCCTTGGATCAATGAGTGGGAGGTTGTATTGTGTATTGATTTGTAAGAGCTTCACGTAAACACCGCCACATGTGCTGGAGTTAGCTGACTCAAATATCGAGGCTTTGATCAGGTTGAAAAGATAATCCATCTGCAGCTTGTATCGACTTGATCATTGTCTGCTGCTTTTCTGGTCTTCCTGCTCATCTTCTATGAGATAATGTGTCGCTGTTTAAAGAGGTCAGAACGTGCTCTTTTCTGTTTTATATGCTCTTGGGTGAGTTTATCACTGTGATTCTCATTTACTTTCTATACCGCTGCCTCAGGGCAAAGTTAAGATTTTTCTTAGTATATCTAACGTTTGAACATCGGTTTTTACATCAGGTATTTCTGTGAAAGCACAGAAATTAGGGCTGCAACTATCAATTCCTTTTGTAATCGATTACTCTATCAAATTTTTTGCCAATTAATCGAGTAGTCGGATAACCGTTACATTGCGCTCACTGCTATTTTTTTTTACATTGAATCACTACGCATTATAATTAGTAACACACAAAACAGAAAAGCCAGGTCACTTAAATTAACAACTTATTTTTCTTATTTTGAACATTCTGAGCATAAATGGGATCTCAAAATCAAAATCTATACTTTTATTTTTACTCTGGGCCATATCTTGCTTTTTTCAGTATTTTTTTAAGTTTGGTTATTTTTATTTTATTTGTATTCATGCTTATCTCTTTTAGCTAAATTATTGCCTTTACTACTGTACCATATTGATGATCTTATTTTGCTTACTTTATTTCTAGGACCAAATAATATCATACTTAGATACTAAGATAATTTAACTAGCTAATGTACATTTCTATAACATATGAAAGCATTCCCTACACCTGCCTCCTCTACTCACTGTCAGTGTTTCCTCTTCTACTCTCTGCAATCAAATTAAATGTTAAGTTATTGGATGTGAAAAGCAAGTGAACAAAATACACATGATTCTGGGCAAGTAGCCTCCGCATTAATTTATGTTCTGAACCAGCCTTTACACGGAGCCATAATCAAAGTAGGTTATTTACTAGCCCATATCTCAGTTATTGATCACATTAGCTGCTTCTGTTGATGTATCATGAGTGTCATCCTGTTGTGTCGCTCTGAGGACTTGACGCACAGACCGGATGTTTACTGTTGACGTGCTGCAGCATTGACGACGTGCTATCATGCTCAGCTATGTGCTAAGCTAACTCCGTTTGACATCAGACACAGTGCACTGTGTTTTCTTTTCGTCCCTTCTTGTGGTGACCACACACTTGGGACACTCTCTGCCATTTCTTCTGTGGACTCTCTCCTTTCTGTCCCTCTCTTTTCTCTTCCTTTTTTGCCACACAACAGCTGAGGTAGCAGGCGCAGTGTGCCACAGTAATGACCGTCCGTGTCAAACACCGTGCACTGTATAGTAGTCCAGATATATATTTTATATGTATAATTATATATTAAAGGAGGCTTCGAGGCACACAGTTTGCCTCGAGGATATTTTGTAATCCAATAATCGCGATTATTTGAGGAATCGTTTCAGCCCTAACAGAAATGACTTTATGAATAACACTATTATGATTATGATTTGATTAAATGACAAAGACTGCTACTTCCCAAGAGCAGGACAAAGACATTGCGAAACTCTTTTGTCCTTCAGGCCAGTAGACTGTAAACTCTTCACTAAGGGGAGGGGGGAGTAACAGAAAGACAGAGGATGGGAAGTACAGGCAGTAGCCTATAGCCATATTTTTATTTATATTTGTTTATATCTGTCTTATTTACATATCTTTTATCTGCTCTATAATGCTGCTGTTGGAATCTTAGTTTCCCTGAGAGAGCCTTCCCAAGAGTTAATAAAGTTCTTTTAAATCCAACCTATTAATTTGACTTTGAGCATCCATGCTATTAGAACTAAATAGTTGAATCCATGTTTTATTTTAAAAAGACAAAAAGCAAAAAAAAATGAAAGCTCATAGATCTATTTCTCATTTGACTTGAGTAAAACATTTTAGTCCAGAGTCACAGTTTAAAGCCAACAGCTGCCTACCCCCCCTTTAGAAGGCCTACCACTGTGATGTCACACTGTTGTTTCGTCATTGGTTTTAGCCCATTGACTCAGGGTAGCAGGCCCATTTTAGATTGTACAGTGTTTGAAATTATTAGAAATACTTTCATCAACTCAGAACAATAAAGCACTCTTCAGTGCTTATTTTTTACCTTGTACTTTTTTTCATTTTATGCAGTTTCCTCACGAAAGCAATTTTATTTTCAAATCTATTCCATTCATAAGTCTGTCTGCCGTTATGGTTTAACTTGTGGCTGTTAACTGGTGATAAATGGTACTGGTAAATTTTTCTTAATTTAAATGTCAATTCAAAACATTTGATTATTATTAAACCCAGGCAGCCGTGAGTCACCAGTTAACACAGTGACTTGTGAACAATAACACCATAACGGCAGCATTTTTGTCAATACAATCTTTTTAAAGCAGCATCATTGTGAGAGTGACAGAGAGTCTATGTTGCAAATAGTCCATTCAGAAACACTTCAAACAATAATAACTTAGCAACGTCTGCTGGAGCACATATAATCAACACTGATAATGTGTAACGTGATTTGAGCTCTATGTGGGGCTGACGCAGAGTGTGATGTCATGTGGAAAAAATGCCATCCTCCCTGTGCACCTCAGACTGTTTTCACAAATCTTGACCAAGGCAATTGTTTTTCCAGAATACACCATTTTTTATGTACCTAAAATTCTGTTTGTGTGAATGGAAGACCAAGAAAAACATTCATTTTAAACTAGAGAAGCACTCGGAGAGCGCAGACCTCCGCCAGCACCACAGTCCACTGATCAATGGGTCGTAACGAAAAATGCGTGCTCTATGGTTTTCTATGGTTTTCTGTGGGGGGTTTTTGTATGATTTTGCATGTGATGTCTGTTTCCCTTACTGTATGTTTTTCTTGTTGTATATGTCCTTCTTGTTTGGCTGGCTGTGAAAATGAATTTCCCATTTGGGACAATAAAGTTCTCTATCTATCTATCTATCTATCTATCTATCTATCCTCACCCATATTGTGATTTTCACCTTAAATATTAGTCGTACCTTTATGTCATCGAAATATTTAGATTCCTTGACCATGAAAACATACTATTAACAACTGGAATCATAATTACCTCCGCCAAGGAGGTTATGTTTTCGGAAGAGTTTGTTTGTCTGTCTGTCTGTCCGTCTGTGAACAGAATAATTCAAAAGTAATGGATGGATTTGGATGAAGCTTTTAGGAAATTTTTAGCATGGGAAAAGGAAGAAGTGATTCGATTTTGGTGTTGATCCGGATCAGCGCCTGGTCGCCATGGCGAAAAATTTGATTTTTGTGAATAACTACTGAACTAAAACAGATATCATTATGAATCCAGTTGCTAATGGTATGTTTTCATGGTCAAGGAATCTAAATATTTACATAAAATAAAGGTAGGACTAATATTTATGGTGAAAATCAATATGGCTGAGGACTGTGGCGCTGGTGGAGGTCTGCGCTCTCCGAGTGCTTTTCTAGTTATATCTATTTTAGTTCAGTAGTTATTCACAAAAATCACATTTTTCATCATGGCGGCCAGATGCTGATCTGGATCAACACCAAAATCGTATCAGTTCTTCCTTTTCCCATGCTGAACATTTCCTGAAAACTTCATCAAAATCCATCCATAACTTTTTGAGTTATTTTGTTCACAGACGGACGGACAGACTGACAGAGAGATAAACAAACTCTCCCAAAAACAGAACCTCCCTGGCGGAGGTAAATATACCCTAAATAAGATAAAGCCTCAAACGCTCAGAGAATACAGGACTATCAGGGGCTGTCTGTAAATAGAAAAAAAATTATAAATATACATCACTGATTGTGCAGTTGTAAAAAACAAATGAATGAACCTGATTGAAGGCTGAGTATGTCCTCTAACATGATATTTGTTTCTCCATCCAACAGCAAAGATGAATCCAAAGAGCCGATAGTGGAAGTAAGAACAGAGGATGAATGCACAGCCAATCACAACGCAGCAGGACCAACAGAGCCCAATGAAACTACACCTCTCACGGAGCCAGAGTGAGTAAAAACAACACACGGCACTCAGCCCTTTTTACCGCTCAGTTCCTTTAAGCTCTTGTACATTGCACTCCACATCAAAGAATCCCCGTCTTATTCAAAAGCACAAATTTGACCCTTTTATGACCGAAAATTTGACCATTCTTGAGTGGAGTCCACTGACGTGTTGCTTTTCTGTTTTTATTCCCTCTGAGAGGGGTGACTGCACTTTGTGTTCTCTTCTCCAGCCTTTGGAGATTTTCTGTCTTGTTTTCTCAAGGTTGAAGCAATACCAGTTAAAGACACAGAAAGGATTTAGTACTCACGAGTGTGGTCAAGTTACAAGAGCCATTTCTCATAAGAGCAGTTTGGAAAAATGAGATTTCCCAGTTTGATTGTCACTGGTACTGTTTAACCCTTTAAGGTGGTTCTGCGTGGTGCTGTAGTTTTCTGCAGGAAGACTTGGTTCTTTTCTTAAGTCCATTGGTTTTCCTAGTTAGTGTCCTCCATGTTGGTGTGTGTATGGGACGTATCCTTTACTGTTCACTCACAGCATGACGCCCTATCTTTTTTCTTTCTTTCTTTCTTTTTCTCACTAGGCTTAATAGTTTCTGTTCTTGAGTTGCTTTTGTCTCTGTTTGTGTTCGTTTCTAAAACCAACTAATCCCTCTGCATGCTCTCGTCCGGGCCACCCTTCCTCTGTCACAGTCACCCTGGTGTCTAGTCTGTGTGTCTCTGTTCTCTCCCTGCTCTCTCAGGCTGGCGGCGTTCACTGCTGCTCTGGCACTGGACACCCTCTCCTCCGTAGCCACCAACTCTGACACAGCCACAGCGACAGTTCAGGACAGCCCCTCTAGCGAGACCACTACCCTCACTTGTAGCCTGTCTACTCCCGCCAACGAGCCCCCCAACGACCCGTCGCCCACCCCCGTCCCGGCCCCGGCCCCGACTCCTGAGTCGAACACTGCCCCGCCGACTCCGCTCTTCTCCTCGTCCGCCGTCGAGGCTAAAATGGCGCCGTTAGTCGAGCAAAGAGGAAGTAACCCTCCAGAAGAGAAGGAGAAAGCCCCAACTCCACCTTGCACCCCAGAACGGACTAAGGCTCAAAAATCTGGAACGCCCATACCACCGAAGCGTAGACACTCTCCTAAGCTAGCTGCTCTGCATGCTAAATCTAGCCCCCCGGTATCCCCTCTCGCTACATCTTCCCCTTCGTTCTCCCCCACCTTCGACACCAAGAAACCCGCTCCGAGTCCGCCGGTCACACAGCTCGACAAACAGCCACACACTGTAGCCTTAGACACGGAGACACCATTAAAAAGTGCCGCCACTGAAGAGACCTCCACCCCCCGAAAACCAGCTCCATATCCAAACACTGCCAGAGCACACGGCCTTACCACGCACGACACTCTAAATAAACACAGTGACCAAAACGCCGACATGATCGCTGCCAAAGACGCTGTGGACGGCCCCGTCTCAGTGATCAACGCCGCAGAAAACTCCGCCCCTCTAGTCGCAGACGTCCCCTCCCCTCTGCCCGTCACTCCTATTACTTCTAATTTCATTCCTGCCGCTCTCGAGGCGCATATTTCAAACGACCTCTTCATATCGCCGTCAGACGTGTACGACCTACTGACCCCTGACGTCGGACCCAAGAGTTCAGATTTAGAGCTCGAGCTGAGAAACGGCGCAGACAGGTCCTCCGCGCCACCCGCCGACCTTATTAGCTTAGACAGCCCACCCTCCCTGGCCAATGGTGATGGAGCAGACCCCCCCTCAGGCCCACTTCTGGAGGCATCAGAGACTCTGGCCAAGACTGCTCCTCCTGTCAACGATGAGTACGGCTCCCTCTAGAGGTTTATCTGTGTGTTTGTGTGTGTGCGAGTGTGTGTGTAATCTGTACGCCCATTCATTCACCACCGCATCTTGCCATTGACCACACAATATGAAATATTGTAATGGTAAACTGTGGTAATGACATTGGGTTTGTTCTCAGTTAGATGTTGTGGATATTAGGATGAGTGATTTGATGTTTAGTGTGGTTGTATGTGACACTGCTCCATCGTGGGGTCTCTGCTTTAGCAACATTCACAACCAGAAGAGTGAACCCCCTTTCAGACATGCAACCTGTTACAAGAATGTAACAGGAATTTTACAGTATGATGTGTAAAAGTCATAAAAACAACATAAAAGATCCTAAAACCATAGAACTAGAAAGCACTGAGAGAGAACAAACCTCCACCAAGGTAGCTCACATATTGCTGACATCTATAAGAAATAGTTCTATGATAAAGTTAGCATCATAATATGATTTATGACCCTGAAACCCACACCTAGCACTAGGAATCAGCTTTGTATAATTTTTAGTTAGACAGTTATTGAGCAATAACAATTGTTCACTAATGGCAGTTACTTGGGTCATACGGAAGAGTATTAGGGCCATTTTAGACGGAAATAATAATTTTCGTCAGGTCGAGCTTAAAGGGACTGTGAAGAGTTTCTAAGTAATTACAAAAAAGTCTCACTTTCAGATATATGTCTGATCCAAATACACACTTAAAGATGACTTTTATAGCACCAAAAATAGGTTATCTATAAATGCTATTCCTTAGCTTCTTGGTCGGGTCGGACAGGACTGGACTGGCCTGGATACTCAATTTCGGGAACAAGACAATTAAAACTAGAGCAAATTTGTATTATTCTGACACGTCTTACGGCTACAAAACTACGATATTAAGTTTTCCAGAAATTACTTGTCACACATCAAAAACTACCGCTACGTAACTAGAAAGAGATACATTACCTCGTCACTTTGCATCATGTAAGTTGTTGAAAAAAGAAGTTGTAAAGCAATGCAGAGTTCTGAGGAAGGTCCGAGCTGCATTAATGAGCATCACAACAAACGCACGCGTTGGCTTGGGTCACGTCTTTTGGTGCGTTCCAGTTGTAGTCAGAAGTCGGGATTTCCTACTGGGAACTCGGTGAAACCTCGCCACCCCCGAGTTGACAATCGAAGATGGATGCCCCCAGTGTGAACAGTTATTTAGCTCCTGTAATAATCCATTTATTTGCACTTCTGACTGGGGTGTGTCGCTCTAGATCAGCCGTATGCATAGTATTGTTAGACTTATATTTACAAAAATGCTGCCATACTGATAATCACATTCTTCATGTGATATTTGTGAACAACAACACAGGCGTGCTAACAACAGCTAACAATAGCCTGGTAGATCAGCATGTTTTTTTCCGACTTCAAATGGAACGCAGATAAGTCGGTGATGATGTCACTCCCAGTTCTGAGGTTATTGGAACGCAGCATTACGACAGTCGCCGTGTGTGCTCATGGGTAGCAGAGTCTTTTTGTCGCCGGTAATAGATTCTCCTCATAGCACCTTTAAAGTTGAAATGATGAGAATAAAGTTGAAATTTTGTGATAAAAGTCGAAATGGCATGCTAAAAATTAAAATGCAGAGAAAAAAAGTTGAAAGTCAAGAATGAAGTCAACATAAGATGTACTGTATTTCCACATTTTCCTCAACATTTTGGCTTTTTTGTTGACATTTTGACTTTTATCACAAACTTGTATTTTGACTCTACTCTCGTCATTTCAACTTTCATCTCGACTTCCCCAAAATTATTTTCTCCATCTAACATGGCCCTTATACACTTCCATGGGATCACCACAGAAACTTAATCATTTTTTTAAGTTTGGCCTTGACCAACATCTCCTGAAATGTCAGCAAAATCCATCAGGTTGCTTTTGTGTAATCTTGCTAATGAATAAACGAACATACGCCGACAAAAACATAACCTCCTTGGCGGAGGTTATAAAAAGCATGAACCTGGATGTATGCCTTGGTCACATGATCATATTTCTTTGTGAAAACTGAAATGTGTTACTTTTAGCCTTTTGTTTATGAGACAGTGAAATAATGGGTGTCTGAAAACGTCGGGTCTAAAATGGAGGCTCTCCAGGTGAGGGTCAAGACCCCTCAGGGGGGGTGGGAGGCAATAAGAGAGGGGTCACTTACTGAAAAACTCCTGTGATCCATGTGATTGACCTCCATTCTAGTACAGCCACAAGGAAAACATATAAATAAAATATATCCTCACTTCTCTTCTCTGATCCTTCCTGTGAAAAAGAGGAATACTTGGTTGTTTTCTTAAGATTTGGCCTTAATTATTCTGGAGGGAGGGAAAATGGATAGATAGATAGATAGATAGATAGATAGATAGATAGATAGATAGATAGATAGATAGATAGATAGATGGATAGATTAGTTAGCTTTTTTTAACACCAGTGAAAAAGTTGAACAATGATGATGGCTACAGACTACATCAGGAAAAATACACGTCACACGTGAGTCAGGTTTTAGGATTTATCCAGCAATATATTTTAACCAGCTGTTTATACTCACTCTTCGAAAGCCTGGATTGTATTTAAAAGTGGCTTATTAACACAGACTAATATGAAGCATTTACATTTGGAAAAAACAAACAAACGAACAAAAAATCCTGATACTTATGTGAATGGATTTTTTCTCCTACCCCTTATAGATAGATAGATAGATAGATAGATAGATAGATAGATAGATAGATAGATAGATGGATGGATGGATGGATGGATGGATGGATGGATGGATGGAAAGATGGATGGATGGATGGAAAGATGGATGGATGGATAGATAGATAGATAGATAGATAGATGGATAGATAGATAGATAGATGGATAGATAGATAGATAGATAGATAGATAGATAGATAGATGGATGGATGGATGGATGGATGGATGGATGGATGGATGGATGGAAAGATGGATGGATGGATTGATTGATTGATTGATTGATTGATTGATTTATGGATGGATTGATGGATCCCAAGCTGGGAAATTGTGTTAATACAGCAGCTGGTTTCGAGAAGGAAGGAAACAGCATGTACACACTGAAAGGAAACTACTGTCAATGTCAGTTTTATTTATACAGCACAGTTATAACAGCCTGTGGCCTGCCAAAGTGCTTTGCAGTAAAGTAGACAGAAAACAATAAAAGTCAATAAAAAAACAATAGAAACAAAGCAATGCAGAGAAAACATAACAAAGATAAGGCCCAATAATAAAGTACATAATATATACAATAAATAAGAGTCCTTTATGACAGAATCTAAAACACCTGGTACAAACAGGGCAGAATGACCTGAGTATAAATAAACATAAACCTGAGTATAAAGTTACTGTCACAAATGTGAACTAAATGTCACTCTTGAAATTAGAGTGCAAACTGTCTTGCTCAAGGACACCTTGGTATTTGACAGTCAGAGCTTGACCTTTGACTTTTCAGATGGTGGAAGGGCATTCTGCAGTCTAAGCCACAAAGGTCAGGATATTACAAGTGTCATTTCCAGTTTTCAGTGGAAAATCAGGTGTTAACCACGTCTGTAGTCGATCTGCAGCTGTCTTTGAGCCTGCAGACAGGTTTGTGGTCAAACCCTTTTATGGAGATGCAGATTTGTGTAAACAACAATGAGACATTTTAGTTGTTGTTGTGTAAAACACAGCCTCCGTCCCAGGAGCCTCCTCCCTCAGCATCTCTAACAGGATAATCAGAGCCGACGATCCACGCGTCCCGTTTGATCTCGGAGTGTCCAGGTGTTCGGAGGTGAGACTGTAGGCAGGTCTGAACTTTTCTTTGAAGCTCACTTTCATCTCTTACTCGACTCTTTCTGTCTTTTCTGTGTTTACAGACGTTTGCATCAGTTTTAGAGAGCCGTGGAGGACGGGCTCTTTGAAGGTGCACAGCACACTTATCCAAATATTTACCAAGTTTGGAGGTCAAAGCTCAGGTGACCCCACAGAGAGGTGATCCCAGAGCTTACTGTAGATCTGCCGCTGATCACTTTGATCCGAGTTCCTCCAGAGATCAAATCAGGAGAAACACAAAAGAGATTTGAGCTCATCAGTTATCTCCACACAAACACGTTTAACCAGCTGTGATGGAAAAATACAATCAGTCAAAATAAGACTTTGATTCATGACCATCTGCATTATCACGGCTATAAATATCCTGTTAGAGATACAAACAGAGCCGCAGCTGAAAGGAAAATCCAGACGAAATGTTCTCAATCCACCCTTTGTCAGCTCTCTGATTGGTTAGCTGGCTTGCCAATCAGGGAGCCCCTCCTCAATGGGACTACAAAGGTCCAGGAATTTTCAAAGTTGGAAGCTTTCCACTGGAATTAACCAGGTTTTAAACATAGGTGTGGAATGAAAATGTTAGCATAAATTTGAATAATCCCTCTATCACATGCACCGATGATTTTCTTGAACCCTGGACTATTGTGGCCACACATCTCGGCCCAGTAAAGTGAAGATAAAATGAAATTGATTTGTCATTAATATTTCAAACTTGACAAGGTCCTATTTACAGTTACATCTATCTAAATGTAATGTTTTTAACTGTATTAATTAACTTGGATGTCTGCCTATGAAGTAAATTCCCCAGCTTTGCTTCCAATGGAAAGTTTCTGGAAATTTTCCGTAAATTTTCAACCCTACTCCTCAAAGCAACCGTTGTGAAGCTGTTTTGCTCTCAAATTAAGGATCTTGAGGGGCAGGGCTTGACAAAGGGTGGATAAAGTGATCTCAAGAAGATTTTTTTTTGTGGCAAATATTAGGGCTGAGTGACATGTAATCATATTTTAATATACTTTAGACTAATAGAATTAAAATTATACTAACCAATTAAGGGTGGGTTAAAAAATTCATTTAATCGATTTAAATCGATTTTCCTTTAACTGTTTCATAATCGATCCATAAAATCGAATGATCGATCTTTTAATTTGGGTAGTTTTTTCTTCTTTGGATGTGCAGAGAAGCAGCCTGTGGTATCAACCCTGCTCGTCTCGTGTGATCAGCGTTTAGCGTTGCTTTCTACTGAACAAGATCTCATGAGATGTTACTGCAAACAAACATGGTGGAAGCACTATATGGGCACCACTGGCAAGTTTGAAAGGTGATGTTTGGATGTACAGTATTTTAGATTTAACAAGTACAAAGGAAAATACAAGTTGGACAAAAAACAAGTAATATGCAGAATATGCATTAATGCATATCATTAAAATATGATTAATGTAACTGCTTTGGGTGTATTTCTTTATGTTAAAACAATTTTTAATGATTACCAGGTCAAAAGGTCACTTTTTAAATTTACAGCTCTATTTTAACGAAGATATCCCAGACTGAATAAATATCGAATTGAATCGTGAATTGAATCGATTTGAGACCTTGTAATATCAAATCGAATTGATCGAGAAAATCTGAATCGATACCCAGCCCTATAATTAATATTGATACCCGTTTGATATAAAGCTAACAAAAACAGTCCAAGACACCTGAAATTGGTTGACTTCTTGTTTTTATTGATCAAGCTTTGAAAAGGAACTCTGACGTACTGCCTAAATGTACAACAATATGGTAAATATTTCCATATAACAAGATAGTTAGAATGTTGCCTACAACAGTGTTTTTCAACCTTTTTGGCTCAAGGCACAACCAAGGTTATGTTCAAAAACAGTGTAAATAATTGAATAGGGATTAGTAAAAATACAAGGTAAAGGATATTTTGAAATATTTACATATATCAAACATCTTGCACATCATAAAGCCTTAGTGGGCAGGCAGGTCATTTAATAAAAGCTGAAATGGAAACGCTGTCAAGGCCTGTTGATGCTGTTTAACTAAAGTGTCTTACATCCGTTTGGCCACTGGGAGGCAGTGTTGCACAAGTATCTAACGGTCACATCACATAAGAGGAGCAGACACAAACATCTGTGTGCTACCAAATAAAAAAACACATTATTACCTTTGCTGGTTAAAGAATAATAAGTTTGTCACATCTCATGTCTGAAAGGGGCTTCCTTCATGACTCACTGTTTTGTCTCAGGCCGCTGAATGTTGCCTCCCTGACTCTGCAGCTCGACTGAAGCAAACCGAGGCTGCACGGCGTTTGTTTTCCTGCTCTGAACTGCAGAAAAGAGGCGAGGAGCTACAGGCAGGACGTAGACTCTGTGCTTCAGTGCTGGAAGATTAACATTAGTATCACATAGCAGAAGCCCAGGGCTCATTTACTGTGCCAGCCGCGCCTCTTTGAAGTGGAAATAAACTGATTAATGGATAATATTTAGTAAACACTGTTTGATTTAGACCGGGAAGGTTAATAGAATCAGGAGGAATTATGTGGGTATGCTACTATCTGTTTAATTTATCACACTCTTGTCAAGGTGGTGAAATATGTAAAAAGACTTCTAAATCCACACAGGGTCCTTTTACATATTGGGTGAAGATGTCATCAAGAGAAAAATTAAATTGTGATCATCTAAAGTGTTTGTTTTCCAACATTTTCTGCCTGTCACAGCAGATTATGTTTCTAACTTTGCGCTCTCCCTCTTCACTTTTGCAGGAAGAGTTTTGCCGATGAGAAAAGCAAACTGGAGGAGGCAGAGCTATCGAACGCCCTGACGGAGATCTCAGCAGAACACAACAGTGTCATACAGACAAAATCCACCGAGAGCAAAGCATGATGGGACAGGGGACACCCCAACCCTTATCCAAAACATTTTGTTGCAGTTTGAGAAACGCTGCAGGAGTTTTGATTTCCAGTGCCCTTAACGACATATTTAAACCAACTCACACTCACGCAGACACACACCAGTCTGTAGGTTAGAGAGCACCAGGACTGTGCTTTTATTTTTGATTTCCTCCATGAAATGTTTACTGCACCCAAGGGATTAATCTTTAGTTCATCAGAGATTTATTTTATTTTTTTATTCTTATTTCATTTCACCGGTCAGGACGATTTCAGAGTAATCCCTCATCATACTGATCGCCTGGTATATATATGAAATTAACTTTTTATTGTGCTTACAGTTTGAGATACCATCGCACACAAGTCTTGGATTATTATGAAAAATGTAAAAAAAGGAAAAAGAAAAAACCTGACTATATACAGAAATTATTTTTCTTATTTTCATGTTCGACTGTCAAAATGTAAAGTTGTTGCTTTTTTTTAAGTTGGGACTCTTACCTTTGTGGGCTAGTCTCATTAAATAGCTTGTCCTGCATGTCTGACCTGCAAGTGGTTGTAAAGTTTTGTTTACGAGGTTTCACTTCGTCTGTTACAGGGACGCATCATCTCTCACAGAAGCGCTGGCACTGATCAAACACAGGCCCCAGTTCAGTGTTGGAATCCTAACCAGATTTGTTTTATAAAATATCAGGATCAACTTGAAGCCAGCTGCAGGGGGAACGAGGCGGACACACGATGACAGTGAGCGCCATCAGATCAAATTTGGACCATTTAAAGCAGATTGCCAACTCTTAAATCATTAATAACTGAAAATATATTTGATTAAAAAGACTTTTATCGAGCACAAAATGTTAAAGTAAGAGGAAGGAATGCTAGCAGAGCTGCTGATTTGGGTTTAAAGACTTCCAATGAGGGTGACATTGTGCTGGTCATATTTATTCCCCATCATATATACTCTTAAAAAAAGTTTGGACACATTATTTTGGTTGATTAATTCTCTCCTTTAATGAAGCCAGTTGGTTTTGTATTTTAGTGTTGGAAGGCCGGTCACCAAGACAGAAAGGTACAACTTGTAAGGATTTGAGAAATTAGCAACACCGCTAAAGGTGGGTAGAGCCCCAAAAAAGTGCCAAAGTCCGTTCTTCCCCTTAAAGAGAGCCTGCAGTTGAAGTTAGAGTGTTGTCATCCTGGACATCTTTGTGGTCTGTTTAACTTCACCAGTCTCATAGATCTTGGTTCTAAGTTTGGAAATGGTGCAAAGATTGACTCCACAAAATGCTTCCACTCTGCTCCATCCACTCACACATAGAAAGGCAGTGCTGAGGCCAGACTGAAGGCCAATCGTGACTCCCCATTTCCAAAACTGGAAATCCTCAATAAACCCTCTGTAAAAGAAAAACATGCATGATTTATAAAGTTCACCCCCCTCACAGTGAGAGCACATGTTTACACTGAAGCTGTTTTTTGAACCAGGCTGTACAGATGTGTATTATAGCTGGGAAACAGTTTTTCACAGCTTATAATGATTAAGGTGTCAGACTACTGCAGCCAGCCTCAAGTGGACACTCTGGGTACTGCAGCTTTCGGCACTTAAGCGTGGGCCTCCATTTACAGCCCACATGTTTAGCTTTGTTGCTCATTCCACCAACGCACGATTGTTAGGTGACTAATCAGGCTTTGCCAGTATATCATATATATAAAACACCAATGGATGTAACTGAAGGGGAGGAATAATCAACCAAAAATACATTAACAACTTTTATTTGAGGAGTATATTTGTCTGGGGCCAACAACTACTATCGAACCTTCCTTACATTAAAGCGGATCAAATGTCGGGCTTACTTTTTTGAGTTGTGCATTTGAAGCAAAAACTAAATAACTAAAAGAGCATTTTTGTACTATTTAACTACTACAAAGATTTATTTTCCATTTCCTGCCTGCAAGCTTGTGCACTGTGCCTGTGTGTCAATAGATTGTCTTGTCATCAGTTTCTATGATAATCTGCATAGCTTTGTCGTGAGAGATTTAGCCTCTTCTTTTGATTTGATATACTGTATTACTAGAAGAAAAGTATGATAAATGGACTAATGTGGTCATTATAACACGTGTAGTGTATGAAATTGTCCGTCTGGTCACAGCACTATATATTGCCAGCTATACTGAAGGAAGGTGTTTTGACCCTCGGCATGAATTCAGTCAGTTCTTCATAATGTATAACTCCAGGCAGGAGACCTGCCCATGTTTGTATGGGGAAAAACTCTCATATGGATCTAAAGAGGGGTACATTTGGGGCTTGTTCTGGCATTGTTACATCAGTTTTATTTCTCTCCCCTGAAAGTTGTAATTCCAGTGTTCTGTAATGTGGATTTTGAGTTTTTCTTATTTGAAAGTTTTTGTCTTTTTGTACAAAGATCACTCACCAAGAGCGACTGCTTGACAAGCTGGCAGGAAGCAGGGTGGTCCACTGGAGACGGAAGCCCAAACTCACTGTAAACCCTCAGATGATAGACTTTATTACAAAAGAACTGGACACACGTTTAAGGTTTAAGAGAGGGAGAAAAGCCTTTCTCACCTTGTGCTCCTCCGCTGTTACCAGACCACCTTGCTCCCTTTGTCTCTGGATGCTCCTTTTGGTTTTATTGGGTCAAACTCAGAGAACATCTGTTGTGTACAGTCTGAGTGAAAACCCATTTACAGAATAAAAAGAAATGGTTTCCAAATCTCTGCTTGTCAAGACCTTCTTTTTAATTGTAAAATGTTCTGAAGAGCGTAAAGAAAACCAGAATACAAACCCTTTTCAGCAAGACTCATTTAAAAAAATCCACAAAAACAAGATATTCAGTGTTCAAACCGGTAAATATGCACTCATTTTGAGTTTGATGTTTGCGACATATCCCAAAAGGGCTGGGACAGGGGCAAGACGACTCTTAAGTAAGTTAAAGACATTCAACAGGTGAACAGGTAATTGCCAACAGGTGGGTGTCATGATTTACTAGCAAGGACGGGACAAGGTTTGAAACTTTGGGAACAACTGTGTGAGCAAATCGTCCAACAGTTTAAGATTACGTTACGTTGCAAGGAACGGAGGGATTCCATTATCTCCAGTCCATAATATCAAAAGATTCAAAGAATCCAGAGAAAATCTGCATGTCAGCAGCAAGACCAAGAACCAACTCTGAATGCCTGTGACCTTTTGGTCCCTCAGAAAAAAAACTATTCTGTAAAGGACATCAGCACGTGGGCTCGGGAGCACTCCAGAAAACCATCGTCAGTTAACACAGTTCATCTCTACATCTACAAAGTCAAGGTCAAACTCTCCCACGCAAAAACGAAGACAAATATCAACAACTTCCAGAAACACCGCTGGCTTCTCTGGACCGAGCTCATCTGGCAAAATGGAAAAGTCTGCTGTGGTCTGAGTCCACATTTCAGACTGTTTTTGGACATCATGGAGGTGGTGTCCTCCAGGCTAAAGAGGAAAAGGACCACCCAGACTGTTATCAGAACAAAGGACAAAAGACAGCATCTGTTAGTGCCCATGGCATGGGTAACCTGCACATTTGGAAAGGCACCATTAATCCTGAGAGAAAGTACTAGACCAGGGGTGGGCAACTGGCGGCCCAGGGGCCATATGTGGCCCTTCACCTCGCTCAATGCGGCCCACCAGTCATTTCCACAAAAAAACAAAAACTGGAAAAATGAAAAAACAAAACAACAGTTGCTGAGTATGATACATCATGAGCAACCAGTACCATATAATGCATAAATCTGGATAGGTGATTAAATATTTTTACTAACCTTAGGTCACTGGTACGTGCTTTGTTTTTACAAGTCATTTAAGTTCCTACTTAGCTATGATTGTTTCTCTAAAAATATTTTATGAAGTATTACAACATAATTTATAGTATATGTTAAAATCATATTTGAAAACAATGGCAATATATTTGAGCTTCAAAAATGTAAACATTTGTTCTTTTACTGCATTAAAAAGAAGCTTAAATTAGCTTTAAATATGTGTCATGTTCATTTTGATCATTTTTAATTTTTAATTGTGTTTGAGTTAGAATATTTAAGTGTTGATATAATCCTTGGTTAAGCTTTATCTTTGTATTTTTTTGTTTGTTTATATATTTTTCTTTGTTGACAGTGCCAACAACATGTAACAGTGTGGCCCTCGGGCACTTAAGAAAAATTAATGTGGCCCTTTTGGTATCGATAGTTGCCCACCCTTGTACTAGACTCACCTACCTTCAGTCCAGAGCTGTCTCCTGTTAGAAATGTGTGGAGCTTTATGAGGCACAAAACATAGCTGAAGTTGCATCAAGCAAGAATGTGAAAGAATCCAAGCTTCAATGATTCTTATCCTACAAGTGTTAGAAGAATAGGTGATGCCCCTGTCCCAGCTCTTTTGGAAGGTATCAGTTGGAACAGTAAATATATTTTCGTTGTAGTGTTTATATCAGGAAGTGTAAATCATTGTATCCTGCTTTATTTGCCTCCCACAGCGTCCCAACTTCATTGAGATGTGGTTTGTATTGCAGGACTCGTTGCTTGCAGTGACGTGTTTTCGACACAAGATGGCGGTAAGTCCTCAGCTGTGGTCCTCCCTTTGTTTTCGCCATGTCATGGACACTCAGGACTATTTACAGAGAGGTTACAGTGCAAACAGGTTATGTTGGAAGGAAATGTCTCGGGCTTCTTGTTCGGATAGATTGGAGGAGGAGGGGGGCAAACACGTGTTACATAATACATGTTTGTGCAAGAGTAAAGTTAATACTTCCAGGCTTGGATGTCAAAATACTGTGTACCAGAGAGGGGGCTGATATTTTGGGCTGTGGTATTCCTCCCCCATGGTCCCCTCCTCAGTGAGTCGACCCCATAAAGCAGAGCCGTGTAAACAGAGTGTCAACAGCCCACCATGGCCCGCCTTGACCCGGGATGACACCCTCTGACACACTCTCACCTCATTTACCTTCAGGTGTGAGCCTCCTGGGAAGGTGCTGCGGGCCCTGATCAGTTTTTGCCTTTGTTTCAGGACAGCAGCAGGTCCTGGTGTGTCAGGCTGTCACTAGTTGCCCCTGTAGATGTCTCTGATTGCAGCCCTGATGGAGAGAAGAGGAGCAGAGGGCGATCATTCAGAGCCGTGACGTCTCCTCGGTGGAGATTTGCAGCCAGTCGAGTCAGCAGCAGGTAGACAAGACCAGACAGGAAGTGCCATGATGTGGCCTTCACAGCAAAACAGCAACCAAAGTGGGACAAGGGGGTGCAAAAGTCCAGCTAACATCACTCAACTAATGTTACCAGGGAACACTGTAGGGGGATTTAAGGGCCCATGACTGACAGGGGCCTCTAAAAATGTCTCTTAGATGCACAAAATCATCCCAGCAGCAGGGTCTTGCTTAAAAAGTGGATTATAAGTATTGGCATGTATAATATTTTAATATATACTTAGCTAATTTTTCTTGCTTCACATCTGTTAATAACTGCTGTTGAACAGATCAGTTTTAGTGTGAAGGGTTTGTGTTCTTTACAAAAATAACATCAGTGTTTGCAAAAATGACTTTGGGAGCCTTGGATATCAGCAATAATCCAATATAATGCCTCCTTTATCAGTGTTTTTAACATATCAACACTTATCTCCCTTATGAAACGACAATAGTACGAAATATGTTGTTCATATATTCCATATATTGCAGAATACTGCAATTATTGCCATTTTCATATATTAAATAAATACATATATAGGTAAATGTATTGAAAAGTATTTCAGATCATATATAATTAAAGTGGCATTGTACTTTATATGGAAATATATATGTAGAATTATATTGGACTATGTAACTTAATATATTGCTGATTGTTGATACTGCTTTATTGGAAATATGTTCAATTATATTTAGAATCATTGTATTTTAATTGAATTTTTGTAAATATGACTAATATACAATGCCTGCCATATATTTCAAAATATTCAATAATACATTGATATTTTGAAATATATGACAAGATTATGTTATAACAAGCATATTAGTTATGTTTTCCAACCAGTGGCAACGCAACTAAGAATAAACAAAAACACTTTAAAAATATATAAAATATTTCCTAAATAAAAAAAAGATTTACAATAACGGTCATTCATGGTAATGTAATTAAACAGTGCCAAAAACACTTGCTCTTTGGCATATCGGTCTTTAAAAATCTCTTTACATACAAAAAATACCAAGCAAAAAGTCAAAAAGTTTGCACCTTTGTGACTGCATTAAAATAACATATTTAAAAAAATAACATTTATTAGGACAATCATTCCCACACCTTTTTCAGTGCCACTCCCAAATCTAAGACACAAACTCAATTATTGGAGAGGAACAAGAGCACAACCCTCAGTCGAGGCATTTCTGACACTTTTTGCCCTATATCACAATTTAAAACAAAATCCTTATCTCAATTCGGTTTTAGATCACCACCAAAGTCTTTCTGCCTTTTGTGGTTTGTGGACCAACATTGTCTGAAAATGTAGTTAAAATCTGCAAATAATTTTCAAGTTATTTTGCTAATAGACAAACTAAACAGAGTAATGCAAAATAGCCCTTAAAATGTGTTGTAGTATCTTATTGGTTGTTCAATTTACACCTTAGAAATTAAACAGTGAGCTGAATTGCTTCTTACACATTTGTCAAAACAAATATGCAGATGTTTTATTGAAACAGTGAAATTTTAACAGCTAGTTTTCATAAGTTGATGTACATGGACATTGGTGTTTATTCTTTTTGTGATAAGACTTTGCCTACTAGTGCTGATGGCTTAAAAGTGTTAATTATTGATATTGGCAAATATAAACATTGCTGCTGTAAATGTTATTTAAAGCAGAGTCAGACCTTTTTGAACTTTTTTTCTTCCATAATCATTCCATCATCAAACTTTTGCAGTTTTAGAGGTAAACAAAAAAATATGTGTATATTTAGTGATTAAAAGGGCTCATTTTAGTGTTACTTCAAAAGCTTGGTCAGGAATAATGCACCATAATCTGTGAGTAAACTTATTGAAGGTGATATTTGACAGTTAGCCGTGGATTGTTGAGTAAATAAGAATAGGTCCAGTTTTGTTGTCTGTAAATTAAAATACAATTAGCCTGACATGCTTCAACATTAAACCTGATGTGATCTCACTGATGTACTAAAGTCATTGCAGCTGCGATGCTAAAATGATATTTTGTGCAGCTCCTGTACTTAGCACATAAAAACACATTCACTTAAGAATATTGGTCTCAAAAATATTTAACTTTATGGAAACTCTGAATAATTGGAACTCCATCAGTGTGTGGCTGGCCGTGGTTATTTTAATCCAGACAAATTAAAACTTTGCTGCTTTTATTTTGGTGTCACAGACAATAAATAAGTCATTAGTGCTCATCAAATAACTGGAGTTTTTCCACCGAATGGAGGATGTTGAGGTTCATCACAAGATTGAGTTTAGTCACTCTCCGTCTTTCCTGCTGGAGCTCAAACTTTCTCCAGCAGAAAAAAAAACTCACGCTTGCGGTAACAAACACAAAAGTTAGTCTTAGTTTGTCTCACAGTATTTTTCCACTGTGCTTTTCCTCAGAAAACAAACTTAATTTAGTTATATAAAATTCAACCAACTCAACGTCATTTTCTGCAGTAATGTCATTTGTAGCTTCTGTCCACATAAAATAAGTTGCCACAAAATAGAAAGTTCTGGTATGTTCTTATAATAAAATAGTTTTTTATGATGTAGCCAATGCAAAAATACCATATATGCATGTAATTATATGTAGGTGTACTGTATTATGACGCACCAGAGCAGTTGCTGCCATTACATATTTTATAATATTGAATAAAGTAGCATGAAAGAATGCAACACATCTGTCTGCAGTAACAGAGATCAGCTTCTACAGCCTTGCCATAAAATTCAGCTTGATAAGTTCAGTTCTGGAGTGAGTCCTATTTTTGGTTAAAAAGCTGATTTCAACCTTTTTCAAGTAGGAAAAACTCAGGTAGAAGGTAGGTAGAAGTGACTTTTAAATTTCGGTTTTTACATATTTGTGCACATTTCCATCGCTCTTTTATAAATGATAAAAACAGTAAATGTGGAACTATAACTTTTTCGGTCTTTTACTTCTTATGTTCCCTCTTTAGGGCATTGGGAAGGTGGAGGGGGGTCTTAACTTTTGTTTTTTCCACATGATATATTTTTTAAAAATATTGTTAAAAATGTTAAAGAATAAACTTTACAAAGCTCTTCCCTGTTGGAGAGCTCGGGCTGCTGCATCTGTCTCCTCGGGCTTGCTTGGTGTGGCACAGATACAATGAGATTATATCATAAAGCTAACAGTCTTTATATTATTAAAACTCGGAACCACATAAATTATAATGTGGCTGTTATTGTGCCCTTCATCAGGAGACAGACTGTAGCTCTGTCAAGTTTTTGCAAAATATGAAACACTGCAATAGACGCATCTTTGTACCTCTATGGCCTACAAAAGCAATATAACAATCTGGAATTTATTTTATTTACAGTTTCTGTAAATATCTGTAACCATAGATCCAGGAGAAGTGTCAGAAAAAATGTGCAGATTCTCTTTTTTGAATGTTTTTACTTGGACAAACTCTGAATGAGCAATTGATTTGACTGTGGAGGATGGTGGATTACGTTTTTAGGCAAATAATTCATTATTATATATCTGACATTATAAAAAGGACAAAGCAGCAAAATGATCAAGTCGCCAAAATCAACAACCAGATGTTCCTCTCAGGAGATTTAATTCAGCACCTAAACACATCATAAATGTTGAGATATGTTTCATTCCCCTTTCTACAAATGTAAAGATTTGTAAAAGAAAAAAAAAAAAAAAAAAATTCATGTTACATGAATTTTGGATGATACCTTTAAGGACTCACACATTTTTTTCAATAGTAAATAACAGAATCACTCTGTACTTTTAACTCTATTTAACTTAGAAAGCATCAAATTAAAAACTAATGTCATTTTTGCTTGCATAATTAATGTGTATCATTATTTAAACACGGATGTTCAGCAATAATGACTGAAAATGTTTTTTTTTTTTTGCATTATAGGGCTGTACAGTATATTATTATAACATTGTAATTGCAACGTGTGCATTTGCAGCAGTCATACAAGAGTGCAGTGTCAGCCATGTGGCTCAAAGTGTGTCCATCATTAATTCTTTAACCTTATTTTGATCAGATACAGTATCAAGCACTTTTCATATTTGCCTTAAATAGTCAAACACAGAAACAGGATGACATTGTCTGTCCTTGAAAACAGTTTTACCTGCTATAACCATGTAAAGCAGAACAACACTGTGAGCTATTAAAGATTAAAAAAAGAATAATTGGGCTGATCGGTGAAGTCACTTGTCAGAGTGAAAAACATCAGAGATGAAACAAAATGAGGCTTTAAGTAAAAATATTGCATTTTCCATCACAGTGTGCTGAAAAAGAATGAGTTGGTTCATGAAAAAGTAATTGTTCAAGATACAAATTGAATTGTTGAGCAAGATAATCACACTATATATCACATAAGGATATTATTTTACCCAATATCATTTAGTCTTGATGCATCATAACAGCAACAGCAAAGCCAAGCTTGTTTTGTTTTTCTTCTGGGGGCGTCTGAAAATAACCTGTTGATGGACTCGGGTGGTTTCCTGAAATAATCTTACGCAAGTGTTTGAAACAGCACAAATACCATGTTCTTCTCAAGAGCAAAAATATGACCCTTGGACTAAAAGCTCAAGCCCTGAAATCACTTGTTGAGTTTAAGAAATGTGGATGTAAAAGGAAAAATACAAATGTGAAGCATCATAGTGAAGTCTGATGTTCTGCTGAGATGTTAGAAAATCTGCACAATTGTCCGTACACACTGATCTGATAAGCTGCTATCTGCAGATATTAGAATCTAACTAACCAATGCTCTGCAGTGGATGCTTTCAGAAAACTTCTTCACTTATTTAGCATAAAAAAGACATCAACTCAGTGCCAGGTTGATAAATGGCAGAACAGGAGGAGGGCTTTGTTGATGTTAAGAAAAATGATCCAAAACTAAATTCATGAAAAACAGCTTTCTTTTGGTCCTAAAACTCAAAATTAGCTTTAAAAGTAAAAACCTGAGCTGAAGTTAAATGTAACCAAAAACAGCATCTGTGATGGGGGTGTATTAGTGCCCATGGCATGGGTAACTTGCACATCTGTGAAGGCACCATCAATGCTGAATGGCACATACAGGTTTTGGAGCGACATGCTGTCATCCGAGAGACTTTTTCAGAAAGGCACATCCTGCTTGTGGTACAAAAGTGTGGCTTTGGAGTAGCAGAGTGCAGGTACTAGACTCACCCACCTACAGTCCAGACCTGTCTCCTTTTAAAAATGTGTGGGGTTCTATGAAGCACAAAATATGACGCAAAACTGTCAAGCAGCTGAAGTCACAAATCAAGCAACAAAGTTTGAGCAAGTGGAGTCCTCAACGAATGCTAAAAGGAGAGCAGAAAGCTCCACCAAGGTAGCTCACATACTGCTGTTACATCTATAAGCAATAGTTCATGATGAAGTTACCATCATAATATGGTTCATGACCCTGAAAACCCACACCTGGCACTCAGAATCATGTTAATATCATAATTAGTTAGACAGTTACTGAGCAGAAACAGTTGTTCGCTAATTGTGGTTATTTGGATCACCACAAAAATCAAATCTTTATTAAGTTGGGTCATTACCAACATCTCCTGAAAATTTCAGCAAAATTTCTGCTAACAAATAAAACAAACCAAACTAGAAAAGCACTTGGAGAGCGCAGACCTCCACCAGCGCCACAGTCCTCACCCATATTGTGATTTTCACCATAAATATTAGTCCTACCTTATTTCATCTAAATATTTGGATTCATTGACCATGAAAACATACCATTAGCAATTGGATTCATTTGATATCTAGCCTATTTTAGTTCAGTAGTTATTATTGGTGATCCGGATCACTCCCAAAATCAAATTATTTGTTCCTTGACCCAATCCAGACATTTCCTTAAAATTTCATCGTAATCCGTCCATAACTTTTTGAGTTATGTTGCTAACAGAGAATCAAACAAACTATGTTGCCAAGAGCAGAGGAGAAAATTACATGTTGGCATCATTATTAGGTAGACAGTAATTGAGCAAGAACGATCCACTAGTGCTGATCTAGACCACCACATAGATCATGTTTAAGTTGGGCCATTACCAACATCTCCTGAAAAATTCAGCAAATTCAGTCCTGAAGTTTTGTGTAATATTGCAAACAAACACGGACTGGCAAAAAAAGAAAGAAAAAACTCCTTGGCAGAGGTAATGAGTGAATATATGTAAAAAAAATTAAATAAATAATAATAATAATAATAATGTAGTTTTTAAGTTTGAACATTTTATCTTGTCTTTCGAGGGTATTCAATTGATTAATGTTGAAAAATGCACGTTATTAGATTTTCCTTTTATTTGCATTTCATCTTCATTGGAATTTGAGCTGTTATCGTTTTTCATCACTTGTTGAGACGAAATTCAACACGTGGCCCTTGTTTGAAAGCCGCCTCTTATTTTGAAAGTCGTCTCCGGAAGTGCCCTCTTCCTCCCAGTGCTTGACTGTCGCGGCTCGGTGATGATTTGCGTACTTGGAGCAGGACTGAGTTTGGAGCGGGTTCTGTGAAATGTGTAACCATGATGTTTCCCGGATAATCATCGCAGGACGTTAGGAGACGGAGGTAAGCTCATCCGTGACAGCTGACACTTTTCCACCTGATTCGCTTTTTCCCGGATTATTTATCCATGTCATGAACTACTTTTCTGTCTCACACTCTCTGAATTATTAATGTCTGAGATAATCCGAGCTTTCTGGCGGGTTTTTGTAATTTCTCCTCCGGCGCGGTCATGTGAAAACGCTCCTAAGTTTTGATCCATGATTTCTCAAACTTGATTACGCGCGAACTCCATCTCCGACAGACCTCTCCGGACTGTTCCGGATGATCTGGATCTTCTTCTTTATTTATCATTTACCACGTCGGATCCCCCTGGCAGTTATTAGCGCGCGTGGAGAGGGTTAATTTGTCGCACCGCGTGGATAATAAAGGTGGATGTGTGCGTGTGCACCTGATGCGCTCTGATGTTGCGGTTAGTTGAGGATGCAGCCTGTGACAGCATCAGACCGAGCTGCTGCTGAGTGATCCGACAGCTCCACTCATCACACACAGCATTTCCATCACTCTCACTGCCATTTAGGTATTTTATCTTTGTCATGAAACGTGCGCCCTCGTGCCCGTCTCGCGCGTCATTGTCATGCGTGCGTCGTTTGGATAGTTTGATAACTTATTCAAGGGTTTTTAATTGTCTTCAACGCGTCTAATCGTGAACGTGCGCAGCCTAAACGGACTAATCAGCCCTCGAGAGCGTGTGTTAATAACAGCAGTCCTACCTGTTGAGGGCACTGATGTGTGTGTGCGCGTGGAGCTTGATAAATTGGACCGTCACCTCTCAGTATGCAGACGTTATTACAGCGACGTGACCGCTCTCAACGAGACCCCAGACTAATCACCTGCAATGGAAACTGTTGCTTTGCGCTTATCGACCTGTTGTCTCTCTTTGGGTCTTGATTGAAATTTAAAAAGCACGCAGAGGGTTTAAAATAAATAAAAAAAAAACCTTAGGAGATCATGTTTTAGCTGATTTTTCTGCTTAATCCCAGTTTTGATCATGCTTTCTCAGAATTCCTCTGATTGATGGATGACTGTGTTCTCTGTCTTTGAGATCACATTGCACTGACCCTCCCTCTTCTCCACCCGAAACCACAGACCTACAACCAGAAGGTGCTGCAGGCAGGACAGCCACACCTCATGCGCGGGCTCAGCAAAGCTCCGAGCGGATACGGGTCTGACAAACATGGGCGTCCTCCAGCTGCACAACCCCACTCACCCCAGCACGCTCCTGCAGCGGGCCAACCAGATGCGTCTCACAGGCACCCTGTGTGATGTCATCATCACCGTGGACGGCCAGGAGTTCCCGGCGCACCGCACCGTCCTGGCCTGCACCAGCAAGATGTTCGAGATCTTGTTCCACCGCAGCAGCCTGCGCTACGCCCTCGACTTCCTGTCCCCCAAGACTTTCCAGCAGATCCTCGAGTACGCCTACACCGCCTCGCTCCAGGCCACCGCCGAGGACCTGGACGACCTGCTGTACGCTGCGGAGATCCTGGAGATCGAGTACCTGGAGGAGCAGTGCCTGAAGGTGCTCGAGACCATCCAGGCAGAGGAGAGCGAGGAGGTGGCAGTGAGGAATCATGGCTCCAGCGAGCACGGTGACCACAGCCGGGCTCGCCACTGGAGGCACATGCTGATGTCCAAGAAGCATTCCATCCAAGATGCACCCACCCGGACCACTCCCTCCGCCCTGCACCACCTGGCGCTCTACCACATGGCGGACAGGAGCTCTCCTGGTCCGGAGCCCGAGGCAGCGCCCGAGTTAAGCCCCAAACTGGACGCTGAGGTGGACATGGAGAGCTCCCAGCAGCCTCGGCGCAGCAGCTCGGAGCCCCAGCCGCTGTCCCTGGACGCCTCCAGAAGCATCAAATCAGAGAACATGCAGGTGGACGACGCCAACGGCTGCGAGGGGCGCTCGTCCAGCACCGGGGAGGGGAGCTGCGTGTCAGATCAGCCCAGAGAAGAGGGCCCGGGGACGCCTCTGAGGGGCAGCGTCATCACCAGCGCCCGTGAGCTGCACACCAGCCCGGAGGAGGGGGGGCAGGCCGGGGGGAACTCTCTGGACTGTTTCCCTGGGATGGCCGAGAAGCATCTGGCCTCCATGTACTCGGTCCCCTCCAACCACACGGGGGAGGGGATGCTGCCCGTGTCCGTGTCGGTGGCCCCGGCCCTGGGCGTGCCGCTTGACCCGAGAGCCTACGGCGGGCTGCTGCACCAGGGCCTGCTGCACCGGGAGCTCCTGAACCGGCTGGGCCAGTTTGCGGCGGGGATGAGGCACGAGGGCCAGACTCAGGGCCAGCAGTGCTGCGGCGAGTGTGGGCTCCAGCTGCACAGCCGACAGGCCATGGAGCAGCACAGGTATGACACCACCCACCTCCACCTCACCCAGCAGCACTGCAGACACATCAGGAACCTTTAGATACACCACACAATGTCAAAACTTCAATTTCTTTTTTTAGAATAAGCTTTAAAACTGTCATGAGGGAGCAGGAACGAGCAACAAGATGATAAATCATATACTTAATCATTGAAGCATCTCCTGCAGGTGAACTAAAGTAGTTTGAAAAAGGATTCACTCATTTGATTATTCCTCTTTATTTCCTACTCTTTTAACTCTCTTGGGTGGACATTTACAGATCATTTTGGAACAAATATTCATTCAGACTTTCACAAATCAATTCACTTTTTCAAAATGAAATTAAGTAATCACTTAACAGTCTGTATTTCCAGTGCCGGGGCAGATTAAGGGTCTAAATTTAATCATTTTTAATCTTCCTCTTGGATGTTCTTGTGCCAACTTACTTCATGAACATTTTCATGTCTTCTTTCTGTGATCTGCTTTAAAAGCTTTATAACTGTGGAAAAATAATCAAATATAAATGTTCAAAACATTAGCAGTTGATCAAATCTGAGCCAAAAACAAAGTTTAATAACTTATAAGTTCCAATTATACACTTATTTTTATTACATCCTCTGTGGCAACCTTAAAGAAGTATTTTACAAATGTATTGATCAAGAATAAAAAGCCTCACGTTCACCTCACAGATGATGGTGTCCGTCCATCAAGCGTATGATCTCGAGTAAATCAATCCAGAATCAGAATCAGAAATACTATATCTTGTAAAAGAACACTTGTAAAAAGAGACAGAATCTTCTTTAACGTATGATTTAAGAAACAATATTAAAAATATTTTGGTCCTTTTGATACATTATTATTTTAATATTTGATATTTTCTGCTGTTTATTGGTTACCAATGGCTTACAGATGGACTTCATAAGTTCAGTCCTGTAAAACCTGTTATATAGATTTTAGAGTTTCATTATTAGTTGATCTGAACTGATGAAGAGCTAAGAAAACATTTTACTTGGGCATGTTCGGAATTTGGTAACGCTGAAAAGAAAAAGTGCCTCTGAGAAGAATTTTTCAGAGGTCAAACTCGTTATTTTATGTCTGAGAAGAAATCCGAGTTCTGACTCTTTAAGAATTTTGGGTTCTTTTTTCTGAGAAATTTGATTTTCTTTTCTTTAATTCTCCTTCTGTTAAAGAATTTTGACTCTGATCTCTGAATTCTTGACTTTTATCTAAATTAAAGAATGTGTTACTTGAATCTCAGAGATCAGACATTTGTTCACGGCTCAAAAAAGTTATTCTTTGTTTTGGCTCTTATCCTCTTCAGTATGATAACACTCAAGGGCCCGATGGAAAGCCTCTTGGGGCCTGATGTGGCCCCTGGTGCACCAATCAATGATCACGGACACAGACATAAAGTCAAGAAAGAAAGAAAAGAGAGAAATTACCAGATGCAGAATATTTTAGTAATAAGTTAAATAGAAGTGAAGTTAGGCTGTGTCTATGTCAAAGCACAAATAATTTACACTAGTATAAACATGAATGCACAGTTTTATATGAAACACCAGTGAGGATATCACTATCAGGATATTGCACTGTAAAGATTATCAGAAGTTTATATAACAGTATAAAAGGTAAACTGAAACAGGAACATATAAAACATTGATTAAAAACAACTTTGTCAAACAAACATCCTCCAGACTGTGACTGACTGAAAACTCACAGAATTTCTGTGAGGTGTTTTAAAGCTACAAGGTGCCGCCATTTTGGATTTTGGAACAAATAATTTGTGTCTATTTAGATATCAGCATAAAGTCACATGACCTTAGGTCTTGACCCCACCTTCACTTTAGTGTTTCTCATTAACAAGGGGGAAAAGTGTCTAATTTTATTTACCATCGTTGCTGAAATTGCGTTGGGTTTTGCTGTTATTTGTCCTCATGTGAGTAGTGTCTTAATGAGAGTTGGCTTTAGGTTCATTCTGTTGGAATTGTTGCTCCCACTTCTGCCCGAGCATCTAAGTTCTGATTACTCATATTTAAATTAAGATAAACGCCAAAATTCCTCTTAGCTAGCACGTTCTTAAGACCAAAACATAACCATAAATCTAAAACTTAGTTAAGTATATTCATACTAATACTGAAACAATGCTTGGATTTCAAACTATGTTACTTTGAAACTAGGGATGCTCAATATTACTGGTACAATATCGGCATTGGCAGATGATTGCTCCACAAGTTAATAATTACAGCAGTTATTTTATCTGTACATATTGGCTGTAAATAGGAATGCACCATCGGATATCAAAGCTTCTACAGGCATTTACAGCCCATATTTTAGCCATAGATATAAACCATATATATCGCATATACTCACAAAGTGTATGAATGTAGCACAATGCTTCACCAGTGGTGTCTGTTGTTAGAGAATAAAACGTTGTTTAACTTGATCCATGCCAGTTTCTGTCACAAATACACTTTGACTTAGTAAAGGACATTCCTCGTACCCTTGCCAAAAAGTATCTGTATGATAACGTAGGGAATATCGGTACAGCGGATATCAGCAAAAACCCATTTCAAGCATCCCTGACCACAAATACGACATATATTAGCTATTATACGGGCATTTCAACATTGTTGGGTGAATCATTGTTAGAAATGTGGAAACTGTCCTACCTCATGCTGTTATCACTTCTTCCTTGTGGCACGACCAACATTCTCTGAAAATATGGAAATCTCTTAATGTTAACAAATCCTTATTTCTTAGTCGTTTACCTCCTTATTTTGCACTTTAACTGATCCTTGAAAAAATCCTGCATTAATTTCCAACCACCACCAAATTTGTTTCCCCTCTCCCTCGTGCCATGACCAACATTTCTGAAAATGTCACCAATATCTGTTCATAACTTTGAATTCTCCTGTTCATAAACTTTCAAACAAACTTGAAACACTTGGAGTGCACAAACCTTCACCAATGTGTTATTTAAATGTAATGGAAATTTAAAGAGTTAGTAGCAAAAAAAATGGAAATCTTGCAATGTCAACAAATCCTTAAAAAAAATCATGGTTTCACAAACAGATTGGGATCATCACCAAAGTTTTATCTCTTCCTCTTTGTGCCAGGATCAACATACCCTGATATTTTTAGCCATCCTGATCATGTTTTTTTGAGCTATTTTGCTAAAGGAAAAACAAATGAAAATAGAAACATGAACTTTAATAAGATTTCTTGAGCTTTCTTCAAAAAAGTGGAAATCTCACAATATTAGCAAATCCTTATTTCTTAGTCTTATACAGCCTTATTTCACTCTTTTAACAGATCATTTTAAAAAGCCAAGAAAATCCAAGAAATTTTGGGGTTTAGAGTTATTAATGAAAACTGGTAAATCTTGGAATGTTATCAAATCCTTTAAAAAATCCCTGTCATCACCAAACTCTTATCACTTCTTCATGTGCCATGACCAACATTCTCTGAAAATGTCATTTAATAATCCAGTGTTATCTTCAAAAAACGTGGAAATTTGGCGATGTTAACAAGTCTGTATTTCTTAGTCATACACCACGTTATTTTGTACTTTTCACAGATCCTTAAAATAATCCTGTTTCCAGATTTAGTGGACCACCAAATCATTTTTTTCTTTGCGCCATGACCAACATACCCTGATATTTGTATCCAAATGTGTTCATAATTCTCAAGTTATTTTGCTAAGAGACAAACTAATGCCGGCAAAACCATGAGCTCTATTAAGATGTCATAGCCCTCCCTACACATACTGTCAGATGTCTGTAATAAAAAGGATGCTGAGACAATTTAAGGCTCAACATTAACATCCACATTGAAATTATAAAGGTTATTATCATTCAACCATCATTTTTTTCCTGAGAGGATGTTGGTATACAGATAATCATTCATATAACTGAAGTGCATCCACAAACGTGCACACAGCAGACATGAAAACATGTTAATATGAAGCAGGAATTTTGTTGCTCTCCTGTAATCATTTGCTAAAGCCGAAAGACGGAGGGCAGAGCTACATTCTGCTGTAAAAACTCATCGCCGCTTCGCTCTCTGCCACATTTCCTCAGACAAACGTGTGCCATGTCTAATAAAAGATGTGAGCGCCGTGCCGGTGCGTGCGTGCTTTGATGAATTTGAGCTCAGGAGTTGATTTGGCTGTTAGGGAAAGTAACGGACACGTGTCACCCGGATTCTTTGGCTGCAGGATCGTCTTCCCCACGTCGTGCCGAAGTGCTACACCGTCAAAAACAGAAGAGGCAACGGTGAAAATGTAAATTTATTCTCAGGGACACCTGCGCGCACGTCTGGTGGAAGTTTTTGACCGGGGTCTTTGTGAGCGGTTTGATGAAGAGAGGCCTTGGTGTCACATTAAGCTGTTATTTCCAAAGCCTGATTTTCTCCATCCTGTTTGATTATTTGTGCAGAAGCGTGCCTCACACAACAGGCCGCCTCACAGGCTATTTGATATGCATTCCTTTACATCAGCGAGAGGAGCCTCTCAGCGGGGTCCGGGTGGACGCCTCAGATACATGATGGATAACTTCTGCTTAAGACTCGCTCGCTTGTTTTTTCTCGGCCCTCCCTTATTTACGAGCTTGTCACTTCAGATTTGTCATCCTGCACTGAAGTTCCAGACCAGCCCGGTGACAGCTCTCATTAATTCCTCTGCAGATGTTAATAACTGTGCGTGTTTGACAGAGTTCGACTCATCGCTAATCATTAGAAACAAGACAATCTGGGAGCCCTAAAGTCTTAATATGCAGATAATCCCTGATTAGGATCCCGTTCTGTCCAAGACCACGGCTGACATTTCAGACTCCGGAGCAGAGCTGGATCGGCCCCGGTGAAACCGAGCATCCTGCGGGATGGTTGGTGATGTGCGTTTGTTCCTCGCAGAGACAGGCGGATGTCCGCAGGTTGGAGGAGTTGCTGTGGTGGCGGTGCTCGAGGTTGTAATGAAGTTGCTGTAGGTCTGTAACCAGGTCACTGAGCATACACCTGGTCTTCACTTTGACATTTTGGAGTGCTGCTGAAAAAAGATCTCCTGGCTTTTGCTTCAGCATCAAAATCTACACAGATAATGCTCAGCTGGAATCTGGGATAGCATGTTAAAACAGAGGAAATGGAAAAGAAAGTTTGAGATTTAAGTAAACATTTTAAAATCTTTTTGTGGTACCTGTTAAGGACAAACACAAGCATCAGAAAAGGTGTTCAGTTACTAATGTCTCTGCACAACACAGATATTCCAGAAAACATATGTACTTATATTACTTAATTATATGCTTCTTTTGCTCACCTGTAAAATCCATCCTACACAGTGTGATGTATCAACTTTAACTAACATTCAAATGTTTAAACAGAGAATTGATGAGCTCAGATTAATCAGAGATCCACCAACATGCTGATATTTTCACATTTAATTCAGCCAATACTGCTCTCATACCAATATCCACCAAAAGCTCTTTTTTTATTTTTATTTTTTCATTGAACAGAGCATGTTGGTGAGTGGTTTTAATCTGTTTTTAACCAATTTAAAGAACAAAGGAAACATACAATCAAGAACATGCAGTATGAATCCATGTAGTATCGGAGCTTTTTCATTTCCTAAAATGTAATTTTGAGAAGATTTAAGAATTATTTGCTGAACAGTGACAACTTCAAAAAAAATTTTTACCATAAAAACAAGCTTAGTGTGTCACTTTATAGACTCTAAGGTCTTTAGAGCCCATAATTAAAAAATGACTTCAAATGGATCTTATTCTTCATATTAAGATTCAACAGATTGCAGGTTTAGACTTCAGGCCCAAAACTTTTATCATTTTATTTCTGCTACGACCAATATTTTACTTTCTGAGCTGATATTCGCTGATAACAAAATCAAGTCAATTATGAACAGGGCTGCTTGATAATGACAGAAATATTAATCATGATTATTCTGATAGACATAAAGATCACTATGAAGCATGCACATTCATCCCACGCTTTCACTAACTTACATGGTTTTGACATGATCATTTTAAACATTAATGGACAGAAAATACTTAGAAATATACTTAATAAATTCCAAATGTTTAAAGATAATGCCAATGATAGTGGAAAAAGAAAACAAAATCAACATGTCATATGGCACAGTGGTGTTTTAATCCCCGTTACTCCGTTTCGTGTGGAAGGCAGTAATTGTACTTAAGATTAAACCTAATTAATTGTCCACCTCTTTTGCAGCATCTGTCCTCTTAAAAGGCATTTGGGAGTGTCATCAAATGGCATTAGAATAACAAGAGCGTGGTATCTGTATCTGACTAAATAATAATGTTATTGTCATTATTATTTATAACATATATTTTATTGTCTTGTGACCTTTATACCAGCAGATATCAGGATGCTCGGATGTTAAATTTAAATTCTAGTATCCTGTCAGGAGGTCAGCATCTACCAAAGAAATACATTTGTATTTAGAAAAGTGCAAATATAAAGGTACATGTTCATGTTGTTTAATGAGTCCTGACCGTGAACAGATACAAACATTTTCATGAGTTAAAGTTTCTAAAGCTATAGTGGATCTCAGAGGTATTATTTGAACCATTATCTCCACTTCTATGTCTAATTTAATTAAAGTGATGATGGGGAATCTTAGTTTGAAGTGGTGTGTGTAAGTGTGAAATTTAGATTTTGTAGGATTATTTTTTAAATTAGAGTTTTGATTTTCTGGGATTTTTCTGGAATGATGTACAAGAAAATATCTTTTAATAAATTATTTTTACTGCTGCCCAGGAGCCCATGTGTTTGATGGGTTTGCTCTGGTTTGTCTGTTTCTGTGCAAGATTTCCACAAGAGGGAAGTTTTCAACATTTTGGGCAATAACTGGGCAAATAACCGCTTCAGTGGAGGTTAATGGATAGTTTACTGAGGAGAAGAAAGAGTTTTGGATATGTAATGTCAAAATCACCAAAGTAGTCAAAGTGCTGTGCTGACCAGATAAAATGGAATGGATGTTAAAGTTTGATGTGCTGAAACTAACTGGTTCTCAAAAGCCTGTTAAAGAAAACAAGGGGGTCACTTTTACCAACGTTTACACTGTTTTTGATTTTCTTCCTCTGCACTGTGACAATCAATCGACAGTCCAAAGCCTCTGATCCCAGACCCATGATCACCAGCTGGTGGCCCTGGGGCCACATCAGGCCCTCAAGACTTTCCATCCGGACCTCTGAGTATTATTGTACAAAAGAGAATTACGGCCATCCCAAAGACTAATTTTAGACAAAACAGCTTTTTTAAATCTGTGACTAAAGTCTGAATTCTACATCTAAATTCAGAGTTCAGAGCAAAAGCAAAGATTCTGATCAAACAAAAGCAGATACCTGAGATTTCAAACAGAGTTTTAAACAAAAGGAAGTCATATCTTTAGATTATAATTTTAATTCTGAGATCAGGTCAAAAATTAAAAAAAGCATTCTGGGGAGAAAAACACAAATCTGAGATTAAAGTCAAAACTGTGACCATGGTTTCAGGATTCTGACTTTTTCCTGAAGTCTGACTCTTCTCTGGATTCTGACTATAATTTTAGAATTCTGAATTAAATCTAAATGATTTAACTTTTGCTATAGTATGAGCTGAATCTTAGAGCTCTGTCTTAATCATAGTAATCTGACTTTTTCCTGAACACTGACTATAATTTGAGAATTCTGATCTAATTCTTGCTACAGTTTCAGAGTTCTGTCTTTTTCATTAATCCTGATTGAATCTTAGAATTCTGGCTCTTTTTTTTTTTTTTTTGATTCTTACTTCAATCTCTGAATTTTGAGTTCTTCCTGGATTTCAATTTCAAGTTTGCAGTTCTGACCGACAGTCCCATTTTTCTCAGACTAACAAAAAATCTGAGAAGTTTTTTTTTATAGCAATTCAATGCTACATTCCTACCTCTGTGACTGAAACAGTATTTACAGGAGTGACCTTTTGTTTGATCTGTTTGACAAAAATCCACCAGTGTGCCATTATTATCCAAAACTCTGCTGTGAGAACAAATATAATGAGTTAAACCCAGACATGGAATACATCAGGTATCTAAACTGTCCCAGGACAGGTGACGGGGACTGACTTCACTTTTGAAGGCTGACAAATAGTGAAAAGAAGTTGAGAATTTAAATTTTAAACTAATAACATGTTGATTGGACCAAAATGTGATTCTTTTTAAAATCTGGTCCTCAAACTGTTATAGACTGTTTAACCATGATATCCTGTAATTATCCACATGTATATTAACACATAACAGAAAACAAACTTCAAATCTTGTGTTGTAACTTTGGGCCCTCAGAAAAATCCACAGTAGGATACTGTTCTCGATGAAGTGATGGTCTTCATGATTGTGTTCTTCAGTCTTTGCTTCCATATCTTGTAAATAAATAAATAGATAAATAAACCATGACCTTTCCTCGGCGTGCTCCCAGATCACTACACGTCCTTAAAAAGCTGCTCCTGGTTTCATGTGTGTTGAATCTCATGGCAGGACTCATCCATTCTGACCAGCGAGTGTTTGGCGGTGGACTCTTGCGAGGCCATTTTCTCTGCTGTGAGCGGGGTGATATAAGGATAACAGTACAGATGCCTTGCATGCTTGGATGTGTGTGATATGATATGATAGGTTTTGCTCTCGGCGCAGCTTCAGCGAATCATCTTCTTTTCTCCTTTTCATTGCGGTTACAGGAGAAGTGTGTGTGTGTGGGTTTGTGCGTGCTATACTGGGGGTTGTGAGTGTGTGTAATTGGCGTGTGCGAGCATGTGTGTGTATCTGTGTGCGTGCCCAGTGTCTTGCAGCGCTGGCGGGTGGAGGCACGCGTATGTCTGCACTCTGAAATTAGCCAGATATCCTATTGTCTGTGTTCTTTTAGCATTCATGCGTTGTGATTCACAACTCCAAGGGCCTCTTACACTAATGATGTTGCATTCAGCGAGGGATTCTTGCCTGAATTAAAACATGCTCCTCTTGTTACGAGGACAATGAAGCTTCTGGGTTTGGGAGACCGTACAGAAGGAAGAAAAAAAAGGGGAGAAACGAGATACTTTTATTATCAGGAGCGCGTCTCTCGCTCTGTTCTCGTCTGTGTTAACACGCTCACATTAGTGTTTGTCTCTTCCACAGGAGGCTGCACAACGAGGAGAAGGGCCACGGCTGCGAGTACTGTGGCAAACACTTCCAGGACAGCATGCGGCTGAGGATGCACATGCTGTCTCACACAGGTACTTAGTAACCCTCACACTGTCATCTCAGAAGATCCAGGGCTTATGAGAAGGGCTGGGCACCATTTAGATTTGACTGATTCCGGTTCTGCTTATTGACTTTGGTTCAAAACAATTCCTAATTCTGATTCTTTATCATCTGTAGGAACAATTATTATGAATATAGAATTAAACTCTGCCTGCTGTTGGCCTGATTATAATCCCAGTGATGAGCTGTGACTCTGATTTTCTTTTCCTCTTTAAATATTTAAAATATATATTGTTTTTTAATGAGGAAGACTGCAACAAATATAAACCAAACTAATGCAGGTTAAATTACAAAATAAAAAAAGAGAAATATCTCAGTTGAAAATGGTTTTATCTTTTATTGTTTTTATGTTAACTATATTTGCTGAGCAACTTAAAGAGACCGTTTTCGTCAATGAAATCCATCTGTGCAGCTTTTATATATCCCGCCGCTCCAAGACAAATTGCCCCTGATTCTGCCCATCAATTTGTTTCCACAGCTTCCACCTTGATCCATCTGCCAGCAGCCAAGCTTCGCACAGGTTCGCTGGAAATACGTGTCAACTCTAATTTTAGCAGAAACAGTTTAAACTCTGCATCAGTCTTCCCCAAGCAGATTGACCCAACATGGGAAAACAGGCACTCAAGACTGTGAAAGTAGTGTAAATAGTGTCAATGCCTTAAGAAAATCAATGTCAGGCAGGAAATATGAGCCATTTACTTGTTACTCTTTCTGTTATCTCCTTACTTTACACAATTACCTTTTTAAAATGTGGATTTGTGATGAATACTACTTTACATCTCTCTGCTCTCCTTGTTCAATCATTGAGGGCCTTTACAGTTAACAGGAAGTAAGGGTACTCTCTGGACTGGTATTCACCAAATCTATTTAGATATTTGTCAACTACTTGTCGCTTTGTTAACTAACTGAAATGTGACTTTGAGCTCATCTGTGTTTTACTTTTGTGTGATGAGACGTTGCTGCAGATGGCCCCACTACCATATATGGGGATATAATACATTAAGTGGATGGGAGATCAAAACACACCAAATATGGTACATTTCCTCACAAGCACTGTTTTTTGAAGCAAATGCTTCGTCATATTTTTGCTGTCGTGCCTGCTTAAAATGGCATTACCACATTAGTCTTCATGAGCAAAATAAAGTCTTTCTGCAACTTCCTGCTGCTGCAGCCAACAATAATACTCTAAAAAATGTTTGTTTACCCGTAATGCCATATTAGAGCTGTCACTATTCCTAAATATCAAATTTGACCATTTATGACATTTACCTCCCCTGAGGCCAAATCAGTAGCTTGTCTTTTCCATGATGGCCTTTTTCCTTTTTGTGGCCTGTGGTTGGTGGAAGGCAGATGGGCAAAATGGATTTGTTGTGGATGAGGAGTGGGCCAGCTGCTTTGCGCATAATCCACACACAGCCCATTTTTTTCTCTTCTCTTAATTGTGTCATAGGCAGTGTATAGCCAAAGTGCTTCCATGCAGCACTCCTCAGATTTTTCTGTGTGGTAGTTGTCACCTGAATTTGAAGTTTTGGCTGCAGGAACCCAGATAAACATCTTTTCAGCCTTGTTCAATAAACAGTTTTGATTTAAAACTATCATACATCTATGTCCTCACCATACAAGGATATTTCTTTTTCTTATTCAGACTGTTGTTCTTTTACTAACTTTTCTGATTTTATAAATGATTGACATGGATGCACGTCAACACATAGTTGTTATTGGTCAGATGGCCTTTAGTCCTGCCTCTATTAAGCCTCTTGTTGTATGATTAGGTTCAGCTAAAGTTCAATTAAGGTGGCATGCAGTGTATGGCAGCCACTATTGCAAAGTGTCTTCAGTGTTTCAAAGGCTTCTTTATAATCAGTTTATCGACATCACATGGCTTTGCCCAATTCTTTCTACAGTCTAAGATTCTTTCAGAGGTCTAGGTCACCCTCACACCTCATATGTTTGGTTTGGACCAAACAAAATGTGGTTTGCTTTCTTGGAAAGTTGTTTGGGTTGGTGTGAAAGCTCACATAAACTCTGGTGCGGACTAAGGAACCAAACTCTGGTCCACCACTTTACAGGGGGCTTGGTTTGCTTCCAGGCAAACCAGATTTTGATTTGCAGTTGAAGTGAATCATTCTGAACTTGACAATGAACAAACATGACAACCAAACCAAAAGGGAGTAAACTGTGGCTCGGATTTGGCTGAATATCCCAACAAAAAGACTACAGCAGCATTTAGTGCAATTAAAGCTTAATGCAGCTAAGGTTAGCATTGCTAGCATTGCCTGCTCCTCTTTACAAGTTAACGTATTGGCGCTGTGGTCAATATGCAAGTGCTGTTGAAGCAGCCTAAATGCACATTGATCGATACTGCATATCAGACAACTTCCAAACTGCTTTGAGCTGAACATTGTTGTTACTCATGGTTGTGTGTTTTTGTCTCATTATGCAACAATGAGCCTGGATGGCAGGAAGAAGGACCACAGCTACAGCTCTAACTACTGGCAGGAGGCGAGGTTACACAGCACATGACAGACTTTGGTCGGCCTGACTTGGCTCAAAGTGAAAGCAAACCAAACCAGGCGAAACACAGAGTTATGTTGCAACTGATTCCACCAAACTTTAGGTGTGAGGGCGACCTTAATCACTGAAGATATTTTAGGAACCAAAAAGCAGAACCGAAACTCAAATCTAATCCTCGTATCTTGAAACCTTGGAACCGGTTTTGGTGCCCAAGCTGACTAAAGAGGCCTCTTGATGGTGCGGCCTGTCAGATGCACCTGTTCCCACTGCACGCTCCGCTCCTCCTGCTCCCAATACTTAGATCATGCTTTCTTCTCCACGCTCAGGTCTGTGCACCTCTCCCTCCCCTCCTCTCTCTTCTCTGTCTCTCTCTCTCTCGGTTTGAATCGTTTCTGTGTTTTTCGGAGACTGTGGCAGCTCGCCAGCGCTGCCCCTTCTGAGTGATGACATCATCAGCTGCCGGCAGGCCTGGGTGTTCTGCCAGTGTTCCGAAGCGTGTGTGATGGCTCGCTCGCAGATGTGTGTCCAGGAACACACTGTACCCAAATGCAGACTTAATCAGACCTGACTGCTCTCCCAGCTACTTTATCCAAAATAGAGAAAGAGGAGCAGGGGGAGGGGGGGCGGATAGGGGCGGGGGGAGACAGATCAGAGACTAAAAATGAAACTAAAACACAAACCTCAGATGGAATTTGTGTAAAGACAAGGCGAGGTCCCTGTCCTCTGCTGCGCCTGCTTTTTGAGGATTGTTCCGGGATGACATACTGCTGACAGATGAGAGAGGAGCTGCTTCTTTAAACTTCACCTGAGCCGTCCTCTTTTCCCCTCCTTTCAACCTCCCGCATTAACCCCGAACGCACGTGTCGTCTCAAAATACTCGCAGACCTCGACAACACGCGTTGATGTTCAATTGGCGGCGACATCCACAACAGCGGCACCTTTAACCTAATTTGAATTTTTGCATAAACTCTCCACATCCCAATGTGTCAGCCCATAATACTACAAAAAAAGAGAGATGTGGATCTCATTTCTTTGTCACTGTGTATTTCGGTATAGCAGCCTTAGATCCCGCTGGTTGCTAAGGAGCGAGTGCTCCACTGCTCTAATGGGCTGATTTGGTATTCAGCTCGATGCTGGCTCTTATTTTGGTATGCCAGACAAAGTGTTTTGATGGAGGACGATTGCAGCCGCGTCTGGAGACAGTTTGATGGTTTATGGATGAGAGCACACTCCGTGCCTTTGACTGCACAAGACAATGCACTATGTTCTCTTCTTCCCTTATCACACAATCTCACACAAAACAACACACCGCACTGGACAGCGTCACACAACATCAGCATCTACAACGTTGTGCTCTGGTGTTACTACTTTTGCAGACTACTTGCTACCAAGTTTTATTTTTACTCCAAAACAGTAACGGTTTGTTTTCAGAAATTGTTGTTTTTAGAAATGAACAGATTGAGGCTCTTCTTTTATTTTTTTTTTGTTATTTGTGTGCAGCGTTGGGAACAGTGGCACAGTGTCTGCACACACAGGCATCGTAAGAGTTGAAAGAGGACCACATTTAGGCTGTAGCGCTCAGAGTTCCCAAAGCTTGTGGGTGTTTTAATGAGTCATTTTAACTTCATTTAAAGCCAGCTGAGCAGAAAATAGATCAGTGAATGAGCCCTGGGCCAGTATGGATCTGCAACCGATTTACATCTCTGTGAGAGCCAACCCACATCCAAACAGCTGTGTGAGTGCGCGCCGGCGTGCGTGCGTGCATGTGTTTGTGCGTGCACGTCTGTCCCTCTGTGTCTGTCTGTGCAGGTGCGAGGTGAGTGCACAACAAGGAATGAACATTTCTGCAAGCAGTCTGCATACTTGTCTCTTTCATGTCCTCATCACAACAGACAAGGGCATTCCAAAGGTGAACTGGGAGCTGTAGTTACACTGTATGCGATGGGATTTGGGGTGTTGACTCTGAACTGTTTTTTTTTTTTTTTTTTGATAAAGGGATGTGCCGTAGGCGGGAAGCGTCTGCTGTAGAGAGAACACCCAGTCCTTCTGTGGCCTCTCAGGCAGACAGTCTGCTCACTGTTCAGAGACTGATAACAGGGCACGGTAAATAAAACTCTTCAGCTTGGCTCTTTTTTGTCAAGAAGAAGGGCCGTTGCACCCTGTCTGGTGCCTTTTGTTTGTCCCGCATTGTGTTTTTCTTTCTTTTTTTTTATGGCACTTTCCTCTGCTCCATTGTACTCCGCACATTTGCTTCCTCGTGTTAACACCTGAAAAGCACAAGCGTGTGACAAGCAGGGGTTTTTGGTGACTTCTGAAATCGAGTGGCTTTGTTCCTCTCTCGTTGCTTTCTCCACGGCTCCCTTTAAAAGCCAAATGAAGAGACTCTCTGAGCTGCAATTACAGACACACATGTTCCCTGTCTGATCGAGAAACCTTGTTGTATATTTGATTTTTGTCCGCAGCTCCTGCCGAGGCGCTGGTGTGCGATCAGTGTGGAGCAACTTTCTCCTCAGAGGATGCTCTGGAGGCCCACAGGCAAACGCACACAGGTACTTGTGAATATATGCATGCACACAAGTGATGAGGGTAACTTATTACAAAGGCTGCATTCACTCTGAAACCCTTAATGATTTATTTTGATCTTCTTTTGTCTGTTCATGTTGGTTTTCAAATTTAAGGCTCCACCAATGCCTATAAACTAAAGGTGCTTCGATCAATCAACCACCTGTCAGTCAGTACAGGATGATATTTGTTGAAAAACTAAATTGGTTGATCTTAATAAATGCCTGTAGTTTACCACAATTTCCCAGATTGGGATCAATAAAGTCAATCTGCCTATCTTTTTGCAGGTGTTTCCCAAATTCTGTTTTAGTTTTTCTTACACTCTGTTTTTTTCTTTTACAGTTTTCTGAGAATTCTGTTTTATGGAAGAGTATGAGGGCCATGTTAGATGGAGAAAATAATTTTGGGGAAGTCGAGATTAAAGTTTAAACGATGACTATAAAATTGAAATGAGAACAACATAAAGTCAAAATATATAAAAGTCAAAATGTCAAGAAAAAAGCAGAAATGTTGAGAATAAAATACGTGGAATGATGACTTTATTCTTGACTTTTGACTTTTACTCAACATTTCCACTTTAAAGATGCTATGAGGAGTTTCTAAGTAATTACAAAAAAGTCTCACTTTTAGATATATGCCTGATAAAAACACACATTTTAAGATGAGTTTTATAGCATCAAAATAGGTTAGCTATAAATGCTATTCCTTAGCTTCGTGGTCGGGTCGGACAGGGCTGAACTGGCCTGGATACTCAACTTCCGGATACATTACCTCGTCACTTTGCATCCTGTAAGTTGTTGAAAAAAGAAGTTGTAAAGCAATGCAGAGTTCTGAGGAAGGTCCGAGCTGCATTCATTAGCATCACAACAAACACACGCTTTGGCTTGGGTCACGTCTTTACAACAGTCACTGCGCGTACTCATGGGTAGCACAGTCTATAAGTTGCCAGAAATAGATTCTCCTCAGAGCACCTTTAAAGTCTTCATTTTGAACTGTATTAAGAAATTGTATTTCAACTTTGCTCTCGACTTTTCAAATTTAATCTTATCATTTTGACTTTAATCTCAACTTCCCCTCAATTATTTTCTTCATCTAAAATGGCCCTTATACTCTTCCGTAAGACTTCTAATATTTTACACAATTTTAACCCCAAGACAAGTTAGCCAAGAATTTCATAGATTATTTGCCAACTTAGCCAGCGTCTCAAGCAGCCACTTCTACATGTTTGCATCGTTAATGAAGGGATGAGGAGTGGATTTGAGGCGTGCATTGCCCCCAGCCTTAGTGACCCCCTTGGAGCATTGCCCCGAGACATATGTTCCTCTTTATTCAGGAAAATAACCTTTTTACATAAAGTGTCATCCATTTCCATGATATTCCATGATTAAGTTGAATTCTGTGTTTAAGTCCAATTGTGTGATTAATATGATTAATATTGATTAATGCATTACCTTTTATTTGTCTGTTTGAAATGTTTAGCCTGTTAAATTGTATCAATAGTTAGCAGCACTTTGCTCTCTTGACCTCTACAATGAAGAAGTACACTAAAAGAAAATGGAGGACAGGCATACCACTCCAATAAGCTATAACACTGAAACATCTAAGGAGCTCCACTTGGAGGCACTTTGGGCTCCACACCACCGAGGGCAAAATAATTCAATCGGAGCCCAAACTTGCCTCTATGAGGTGGCTTTGCCTGTCCTCCATTTTCAGCTGTACTTCTATTGTTCAGGTTAAGAGAGCACTCTGTTAAAAGGACTGGTTCACTGCTCCAATGTGCTGCTGAACTGTTTAATCTCCATTCGACTGTAAATATACGGTTAATGTCCATAATTTTGTCCCCATGCTCAAACAAATATTCAAATGTTGAGTATGAGGGGACAGCCTATCTGTCACTGCCTTTGTTAATTGTTATTATTTTCCCCTATTTTCTTTATTTCTTTGTCACAAAAGACTGCAACATACACCTCCACTCAACTACACTGGGATTATATACATAATATATAACACAGAAGTCTTTAAATGTGTTAAATATAAATATGTATAACCTCTAAATATCCATCCGTTATTTATACCACTTGCCCTTCTTGGGGTCATTGGGGCTGGAGCCTATCCCAGCTGACATTGGGCAGGACGTGGGATATATCCTGTACAGGTAGCCAGCCAATAGCAGGGCCTCTTAGAGTTACAGACAACTATTTATGCTTACAATCTAAACAACACAGAAAGGCCCTGACCAACATGGGGGTTAAACCAGCAACCTTCTTGTTGTGAGGCATCCGTACTACCTGCTAAACCCCTGCGCTGCCCTACCTTTATAGCCCTTTTCCATTCTACTCTACTGGACTCTACCCGGCTCTACTCTACTCGCCTTGTGCTGCTTTTCCATTAGCCCCAGTCACCTGCCCAACGGGGTGCAGTGTCACTGTAAACAGCTGAGCGGCACTGCAGTGATGTCATTTTGAGCGCGACACAACAATCTGTGGCTTTTTGTCACAAACCGAGTAAAAAAGGAAAGCAGAAGAAGGCTGCAGGTGACAAGAAGAAATACCCCTTGAGAAGCACAGGAGAGTTTTGGAAGCTATACAACAGAATGAAGCCGAGGACGAGAGCAATCGAGCTGCAAAGAAAAGACGTATGAGGGTAAGCTAATGGTAGCTACCGCTAGCATGCTAGATCGTCGCGCTCATGACTCATCGATGATGACATTGTCTGACCAATCAGTAGCCGGCAGTCGGTGACGTCATCTTTTAGTATCGACTCAGCTCGCTTGGAACCAGAGCGGAGTAGGTACTAAAACTTACTTGTTTTAGGAGGTACCAGGCTAGTGGAAACACGCTGCAAATCGAGTAGGGCCGAGTAGAGTAGGGCCAAGGCGTGCTAGTGGAAAAGGGCCATTAGATAGCAGCAACTAAACATGTGGGTTGTGCCCCCCAGAAATGTAAAAATCTCCTGCATACTTGAACTACAGTTCCTCAGTGGAGCAAGGGCAAAGAATCAGTCTTGTTGGGGTGTTATCTTCCTGGGATGTGCACTGTATGTCCATCTTTAACTTTACCAGCCTCACAGAACTTGATCCTAAGTTTGGAAATGGTACAAGGGCTGACACCAAATAATCCTGCCACTCTTCTTACCAGAACACCAGCCTCCAGTATGCAAGGGATTTTGGGACTTTTATTGATTGTTACCCACACATTTAGCTGTGCTGCTCATTCCACAAAATAATGATCCTTTCACGTGGTGCCTTGTTGTAAAAGTGACTAATCAGGCTTCCAACGATATAAACCAATACCAATTACCATGATAAAGGGGGGAAATAATTGCCAGAAATTTGAGGAGAATATAAATGTTAGCAAATTGATTTGCTGCAAGGTAGACAGGACTTAAGAATTAAGCTAATAAGTAGTGATGATAAAAAAGGATAAATAAGCTAAACAATTGATAGTAGTGTGTATTTATGACTGTAATTGTGGCATCAATATCAATGAAAGCCCCATTCCTAGTTGTTACTTGTTCCTTTTGCAGCAGTGGTGGTCTCTCTCCCCCTCTCTCCCTCTCTCCCTCTCTCTCTCTCTCTCGCTCACACACCCCATATTGAGTGTAACCTGGCCAGCGTGCACTGAGCTGTCGAGTAAGCCGTGACTACAGGACTTGTGATCATGGCTCTAAACTTGCCTGTCATGCTGGCTGGGTTAAACTGTTCCTGTCATGATGCTCCATAATTTATCATCTAGGAGGTGGGAGGCCCTCTCACATATCACCCACTAATATCTCTTGGCACCCAGACCCACTGCATGCCACTTTGCCACAGCAGCTCTTTACAGCGGCATCATCGCAGTCACACGGACATACTATCCTCGCCACGCAGCGCCTGAGAGCACCTGTGGGATTATTTACCTCACACTCCCATCATAATAAGGCCTTTTTAGGAGGGTTGTTTCCTTAACCATCTCAAATAAAGAAAGCGTTTCTATTTAAACTTCCTTTCCGGTTAACGTCCTAAATTAACAGTTGGCAGCAGCATTAATCTTTTTTCCCTCAGAGTTGTGGTTCTCGTTGATGTGGACATGTGATTAGGAATCTGGGCTTTAAATAGTTTGGAACAATTTGCCTGAGGAGCTGAAGTTGTTTTGAACTTCTAAATCAATTCTCAAAACTTGCATTCCCAGACTTCTGTATTTATAGACACAAACACCCTGAAAAAAAAATATCAAAGTGATTTATCATCAAAGGGGAGAGACAGACGAGTTTATTAAGGACTAAGAATATTAGGAATGTGTCACCTTTTAAGAAGAGTCAGGAAATCAAACACAAGACCTGAATTGTCAAAGCAGATTTGTTTTCGTTATCTATTTCAACTGATTTTTGTGCATTGTAAAATGAAGTGACAAAGACTAATAAATCACATTGAAGGTAAACATATCTCTGAACCATATTAGGAGCAAGACTTGAACAATAAAGTTTAAAAAACTTGTAAAGTTTACACATCAATTAAAATTAGGGATGTTATCAGTATAATTAAGGTATCTGCAGAAATAGCCTAACAAATTAACCCTATAAAGCCAACTGTATCATATTTGATACATACTTTTATAATACCTCTATCCACTCAATATGATCAACAAATTACAAAAAAAATATATGTATACAATCAGATAAATGATAAAACTGTCCTCAAATGGATTATCAGTTGCCAAAAGCACCTAATGTATCAAATGAGATACGAAAAATCTATATGTTGAATTTTATGGACATTTTGATATTTTTAGGATTTTAGTAGAAAGTGAAACAAACATTTAAGCTCCAAAAAATAGAATTTTCTGGCTATTATCTATGGTCTTGGGCCTTAAAGAGTTTAAAGTCTGCGGAGAGTGATATTGATTTTTTTGCCAATTGTTGAATTCCAATATATGCCATATATATGCAGTAATGTCGTCAAATATACTGTTGTACCATGATGCTTCCTACAGCATGGGCACATTTAATAATCAAGAGTTTAGTTTTTCAAGAGTTTATTGTTGTTTTTCTTATTTAACATTATACAATCAGATGAAAGCAACAAGTTTTTTTTTGTAGTAGTAAAGACTTGTGCAATTCTGGTATTGGCAAAAATTAGCTCAGAATTATTGACATATCGCATATCTGAAAACTCAAATTTTTTACTTTCCAAGATAAAATATGTTTTTATGTTTTATTTTTATAAAACAGGAGTCTGTAATTGGTCCAAAATCCACCCCTTCCCAACTTCATCGTAAAAAAAAGTAGATTTTTAGGAAGGCCATAATAGACAGTTCAATACATGGTGCACTAGTGGTTTTTATTTAATTATTTATTGCCCAGGTCATACCAAACATCAAACCAAAGTCCCAAGACTCGCCAGCTTATTAAATCACAAATTACCCCTTTAACATAAGCTTCAGTATCTTATTAATCTCTGTCTTTGATTTTAAGCAACTTACTCATTAAAAATAGGCCAAAAAACGTGTTACTCAGGATAAATTCCATCATTTTTGGGCAAGAAACCTTGAAAGTATGTTCCATCATCACCAAAGTAAACTTGTTGAAACGCCATAAAATACACCAAATATTAAAATTGTGCATAGAGAACAAATTCAAAACCATTCAACAACACTTTACAATAAAATGTGCAGAGAAACATAATTAATCAGTGAGATTTACAGGCTCACAGACTCTTTGCCGATATCACCCAGTGCACCTACCTTCGGCATTATTTTTGCTGGTGTACAAGTTTTTCACCAAATCCTCTTGTTCTGACTCGCTCTGAAATAAAACATTAGCAAAGTCAGAATACAGCGACCCAGCCGGGGTTCATTCAGAATTTGTAGCTCAAGGCTGGCTGATTTGTTTTTATAATAAAGCTAAAGAGATTTGGCTGCTAATTTGATTAGCTGAGTGACAAAGTTTAATTTGACGCTTGTAATTGATAATTGCTGGAATGCTGGAGTAATTTACGGCTCCCCGTCTCTGCATTGTGGATGTTTGCTTCCTTTTCATTCATTTGTAACAGAAAATACGAGACCTTGGGTTAAATATTCAAGTGAAAAGTTATCCATTTTCTTTATTCCCTTATATTTGATAAGTTCACAAGAAAACAATGATTAGTTGATTCCTTTTTCCAATAAGTGACTGAATATGTCTGGTTTTTGTTGATGAGTAAGATTCTTTGTCATAATTTTTTCCATTTCTGTTTTAGAAAATTGTCAAAAAGCTGAAATCTTCTTAGATTTCTATTAAATGGACTGAAATGCTAAGTGCCTTGTGTTGGGGGGGTAGAGGTTCTGAGTTGGGATGGATTGGGGCTGTCTAGATTTACTTTTTCTTTTTGTCATTTTTTCATGTGTTTCTGCTCCTTGGGCAGTGTAGAGTGGTGAAGGATTGAGTCCAAAAGCATAATGTGAGTTTGCAATTCCTGATTCTCCAGGCTTAAAGAATATGAGCTTTTTGAATAGAGTTTTGTAAATGCCTAATGGATTCTAACAAGACTTTAAAGTCAAATCTGAAATACTAGAATTCAGCTTGTATTGCCTGCTTTTGGATATTAAAGCATTGTTGTGTGTTTAACAAGGGAGGTTGTTAATATACTGCCAATATAGACTAAAAATAAAATGGACAGGGCTCCCTATGCAGACATTTCTGACCAATTTTCAGTTACTAATAGGGATGGGATGAAATATCGTATGGCAATATATTGCGATACAGTACGTGACAAAATGCATCGAGTTTGGAAAAAATGGATCGCGAAATAAAGACGTCACGTCCGGTAATAGCGCATGTGACCAGAAGTGACGACAACAAACATTTGCACCAACTCCCTTGCCTCCAAAAAGCCGAATGATGGAGTCGAATGAGGTTGAAATTGAGGACGCTCCGCCTGGATACAAGTCATCTGTCTGGCAGTATTTTGGCTTTCTCATTAAAAAAGACGAAGACAGTGAAAACGAGCCTACCGCTTGTTCGCATACACTCTCTCTAACCTATCTAGGGTTAGAGAGTGTTTGTGTTTGGCCTGTTAGGCCTTGTGTTTTCCTGTGTGCAACTCAAACAGAAACAAATAAGTTGTAATTACATAGTAATATTTTTTCCTTTTTCCTTTTTTGATATTGTATCGTGACGTATCGCATCGTGACCCGGGCATATCGAGGTGCAGCGTATCGTGAGTTTAAGTGTATCGTCCCATCCCTAGTTACTAATTATTCACACATTGTTGCCACAACCATGAGGCTAGATCACAAGGTCATAAGGAATTTCTTAAACAAGAGGTTGCATCTTGAGGTAATACATTGGAGATATTGCAGCTACTCCTAAGCTGAACGAACACAAGTGCGAGTTTATAAACAGGACTATGTTTGCAGTGGTGGCTATGCCAGTTTGCAAGGGCATGGGTTAGGTACTGAAGGGTGGCCGGTTCAAGTGTTAAATGAAAGACTTGTAAGTTGGTTTTGAAGCTGTGGAGATGCAAGCTGACTTTTTGGGGAGTAGTTGGCAATGCAGTTGCAGGGTTGGTGTCCCAACACTTGATCTGAACCTACTTTGGGACAATAGATGGGATCGAAAACCAAATTCAGTTAAGAGTCAAAAACAACTCGCTCAGGGAATCAATATCATTGGTCTTTGTGGTTATCATTTCCCACAACTAACCCCAAGAAGTCAAAGATGTGGTCATCAGAGGCAGGAAACAAAGTGATTATCGATGTTCAAGACAGTAATTATCAGGTGTGTTTATTACGAGTCACAGTAATAAACCTAAATGAAAAAACAGCAGGCACGATATATGAAAAATCAGTCCTCATAGAGTGACTAAGCCTACATTGTTGTATTATGTATATAGACTGAAGCTGTTTTTGAACCAGGCTGTAAAGGTGTTAATTTAGACCGTGAGACCTGGCGTCTTAAACTGGTTTCTCCACACACAGCCCCAAGTGGACACTCGGGGTACTACAGGCTGTAGCACTTCTGCATTGGCCTCCATTTTCAGCCCTGGTTTGACATTTCTGTCACCTAAAAACCTGAGTAGGCAAACTTTTTAACATAAAAAAACTAGGGCTGTCACTTTAGTGCATTAATTAGATTAATTAATTACACAGCGAATTAATGCGTTATAAAAATTAATCGCAAGATTAATCATAGCACACAAACATTTTGATATTGACCAGCTGGAGGACCCGTACATGGCAGTGGCACGTCACCTCACACATGCGTCTGTAGTCAAACCAAACAAAGCCCAGGTGACAACAGGAATGGCATATTTAAGACTTAGTCTTATTTTATTTCTTAATTTATTTATCTATATTTACTGAATTCTTTAATAATGCATCAGGCCTAGTTGTTTTGCTGGATGTCCTCGACCTTTTTCTTATTTTGAATTTGATTTATGAAACACACTTAAAGTGTAATTTGAGTTGCCTGATTGAGCTTAGAATTTTCTGGACAAGTTGTCTTATTTAGTTTATTTAGTCACCAATAAAATGTGGATTTCTTTATTTTTCACTTTTCTTTATTGGGTACTTTTAAAAATATGATATGACAAAATGCGATTAATGACATTAATTAATTCTAAATTTTTTTTTAATTTAATTTTTTTTTTTTTTTAAAAAAAACAAATGAAAAAAAAAATGTAAATCAAGTAATTAATTAGATTTTTTTTTTTTTAATCGTCTGTCTGCACTAAAAAAAACAAATGAATTGAGAGGAGAATCTATAAACATCTAATCAATAAGCAGAATCAATAACAGCATTAACTATCATCTTATTTAATATTGCTTGAACTTATGTCATAAGACTGTGGTGTGGGATTAAGGCATTTATTGATGCATGCCTTCATTGGTTTTTATTGTATTTCATAATTTAGCTGTTTGCTTTTATGAGCGATGTTTTATTGTCTTATCATTGAGTTTTATTGCACTGATGGAAAATTATTTGCACCTGCAGCATGTGTAGCTCTGTCACACTGAAGCAGTGCTGACAAAGAGCAGAGGTGCCGCTTAAGTTAAGAAATAAATAAAGTAAAAATTAAGTTGGTAGCTCTGCTCTGTGTCAACATTGGTCCAATGTGGGGACACGTATTTTCCTTTTAAAAGCATGTAAATAAAACTCCATGACAGGATAATAAAACATCACTCATAAAAGCCAACAGTGAAATAATAAAACACAATTAAAAAGCAATATAAAAATATGTGTAAATTAATGTCTTGTGAGACTTGGTGCAACCCAAAGCAGGAGTGTTGTTAGATAAGAAAAAAGTGTCCAGTCCTTCAGCAACAAGAAGATTTCTGCATGTTACCAAAGAGTTTAATTAAAGAGCTTCATATGTGGCACAGGACAAGGTCACAGAGAGAAGGTGTTTGTTAGTCATTATGTTTCTTAAACTTCACTTTAGTCTTTTTTTGTTCAAATGGAGCATTGTTTCCTTCTTGTCTTGTTTGTTAGGTGCAGTCTAATTTATTTTGGCAGCTAACAGTTCAGATGGAGAGTGAACCAAAACCAATGATTTAGGAGCAACACAATTAAATTCATCCTGATAAAGTCATTTTGAGGATTCGCTGTGGAGTTAATGTCATGATAGATGAAGACCTTCTTATCTTGTCAGTGAATGATTGAACCCTGTGATGGATATTCCCCAGAGGTTACATATACCTGACAGTGTCTGAATCCACACCTTTTCTGCTACTGTCAGAGAAAGGTGATCGCCCTCTCAGGAGCATTGGCATGTAACTGTAACTCCAGGTGGCACACACAGTATGAATACTTAATGGTTGTGGACATGGAGGGGGTGTCAACGATGCCCAGAAGTTTCTACCCTCATCTCCCCAACCTGTAAACATCCCGAGCTCGGTTTCAGCCTGGCAGCGCGTCCGGAGCGAGGTACAGAAGGGCATTACTCTCGCATTTTGTCGTGATCTCAGCTCGGCCTGCTGTGACGCATGACCTTATTTACTGACTCATTCGTGTGCTGCAGGTGATTTATCAGCTGTTTGGAGGTTGTGTGGGGGAACTCAAAGATTTAAGATGAATAAATACTCAACCTGCTTCTCCTCAGTCTGCATCTTTCTGTGCTTCAGAGCAGAATGGGCAGCCTGGGCTTTAATTTGCCATGTGGCGTTACCAGTGAGCCAAATGAGTTTCCTTTTAGCAGATTAACACTTGCCAGACCTCAGCAGCTGCAGCGCTGCTGTCCACCTCCTCAGGAGGGGAATAATGCCACTTTTGGGAGATCTTACTCCGAAGCAATTTGGCAACACTAACTACAGTTAAAGGCTCTTTAGCCAGTTTGATATGTCAGAGGTGAATGGCCGTGGGTTGCTTAAGTTGGAGATCAAAGGGGGGCTGGTTGGGGGCGGGGTGGACTGTGGGAAGGCGAGGGGGGGAAGGGGGTATGTAAGGACTTCCTGGGGGCAGGAGGATTGCTGCTGGTGTTGGATGCCAGGACTGAGAGGAAAACAACATCATGTGCTGCTGTTTACTCCTCACCACAGCGCTGTCATAGTCTCCTCTGACCTACTTGTCAGTGCCCAAAATAAAAGAATGGATCTGTCTCCGAAACGCTCGCACAACAAAGGGGTTTGTTCCATCAGAGCAAGTTCAAGGCTGTGGGGCAACGAGATCTCAATTTTGGAAAAACCCCGAGACCGTATCTTATCTGCCGCTCGCTCTGAAATTGACCGTATATGCTGGGAACCACGCTGGCAGACAGTCTTGCCACCTAGCCTCTGAGGCAAAGGCCATAAGAGAGCTGCCTTTGTGTACTCACAGCAGCTGCACTGTTTCCACACATTACAGGCTGCTTCGTCAAGTGAATAATATTACCTTCTGTCCAAGCCCTAATTAGACAGTCCTGTAGTCCATTCACATACAGCTCGGCTTTACAATGCAGCCTCTTAATGCAGACCTTTTAGCTCGCCTAATTGTGTGTCATACTGCTGCCTCCTGTTAGAGCTCAGCTGTAATTCACACAAGCCCAAAACTGAATTGAACTGTGATCTGTTTGGACGCCGTGCCCGCAGTATTGATCCACATCGACTAAAGCCTGGGATGCCCTGTCATTTTATATACAGTGAATTCCAACCAGATAGAAATATTGTAAACATTCCAGGAAGCGTGGCGAATGAAGCAGCCGTAACCCCGATGAACCGATCCATTGGGTGGTGGTTAAACACGAGCAACGTATCTCTTGTTGCATTAATTATTAAGTCTCTTGTTCCTCTCTCTCACTCTCGGGTAGATTAGCAGTCTACTGATGAGCGCCCGGGGTTGTTTAAGGTACTGTGGCGTTTGTTCCTCCACAGCCGCGTCTGCCTGAGCACATACAGTAGCATGAACACACAGGGGGTCATGTGAGGTCCGGCACATAATGTTAGCTGCATGACTGTGTGTGTTTAACTCGGGGATATCAGTGAGACGGCAGACGGTGAGCGCACTGTACTGAGAGCGGCCTGAGGACAGAGTTTACAGTGACTTCACATCGCATACTTTAGACAGTCGATGTTATCAGCCGTGATGTAAGAAGCAAACTGTTAAATCTGTGTGAAATTCTTTGCCCTTTGGAGGATATTTATTCAGCTTTGATTTTTGCTTTTATCAGAATTACAGGGTTTGAACAGGTGCTTGTTACTCAAGGAAACTCTTCAGTCTTAATGCTGATGGTTCAGGATTTGAACAGTGCAGGTTTTTCTGTGAGGATGAAGAGAACAGTACAGTTTCTTTGAAAAAACCTCGCTGAAGATGAAGGACAAGCAGCTTTTTATGCATTCACTGAAATAACAATACTTGAAAAATATGCTGGAGAAACACTTTGATAGTAGTTGTGACTTGTTAACCAGCTATTGGTTTTCACAATCCACATATTTTAACTTCATATATGTGAAGTGTTTCCCTGGAAACCTGCTTGTTCTCCCTGTGAGAGTATCTAAACACATCTGCTGATGTTTGTCTGTAAGCAAAATTACTCAAAAAGCAACAGATTATAATTGAACTGTTAGTGAATGTTGGTCATTAGAAGAGTGTTTCTAACTGGTGGTGATATAAATCCAGATAAGGATCCAGGATTTTTTTTAAGGATTGAATAAATTTCAAGAAATGTTGACATTTTTCCTGTTAAAGGTGATATGAGGAGAATCTGTTTCCAGCAACATTAAGACTCTGCTACCCATGAGCACACGCGGCGGCTGTCGTAATGCTGCGTTCCAGTAACCTCGGAACTGGGAGTGACCTCATCTTCAACTTATCAGCGTCCCAGTTGAAGTCAGAAAAAAAACATGCCGATCTACCAGGCTATTGTTAGCTGCTGCTAGCACGCCCTGCATTGTTGTATGAAGAATGTGATTATCACCATGGCAGCATTTTTGTAAATATAAGTCTAACAATACTATGTATACAGCTGGTCTAGAGCGACACACCCCAGTCAGAAGCGCAGATAAATTGATTATTACAGGAGCTAAATAACTGTTCACACTGGGGGCATCCATGTTCGATTGTCAACTCGAGGGTGACGAGGTTTCACCGAGTTTCCCAGTAGGAATTCCCGACTTCGGGGGACGTTCCAGTTGCAGTTTCCTACACGGAACTCGGAAATTCCTACTTCTGACTACAACTGGAACGCACCAAAAGACGTGACAATTTTTGGAAAACTTAGTATCGTAGTTTTGTAGCCGGCTATATATCGCTATATAAATATATAAATTTGCTCTAGTTTTAATTGTCTTGTTCCTGAAGTTGAGTATCCAGGCCAGTCCAGCCCTGTCCACCCCGACCGCGAAGCTAAGGAATAGCATTTATAGATCAACCTATTTTGATGCTATAAAACTCATCTTAAAGTGTGTATTTTGATCAGGCATATATTGGCTTTAAAAATGGTTCTAGGAGAGCAGGACCTGATGTGAGCAGATCACTATTTTCTAATACGTATGTACGTCTGTTTGTATGTAGGGATGGGAAGATCATACATTTTTAGGCCACAGTTTTAGTCTAAAATACTTCTTGGTTTCATCTCTATTATATTTTATATTTTAGCAAGACCTTGAATCATTATTTTGTTGTTTATTAGTCACTTATCTGTTAAATCACAGTGCCAATGTTAGTTTTGCCAGAAAATATTATGATAAAGTTGTATTTATATCGTAGACCTTATATATTAAAGATTTCTAAAACTTGATGACATTTTCTGGGAAAGTTAGAAACAAGCAAGTAGATTTTGGTGGTGATTCAAACTCAGATGCAGATAAGGATCCTTTTGATTTAAATGATTTTTGACAGTGTCAGATCAGGCAGTTTTCCTTAATTTTGACAACTCATCCGACAATGTTGGAAATGCCTTATTGGAGGTTGTTGTTCTCAAAGCTCTTCTAGTTAGTCTTGTAATGACTGACCAGACATAGTGTCAGCATATTTTTCTTTCTGATAAAACAACTGAATTACATGTCACATGCTGTTGATGTTGAAATCCCCTGGTTGAGTTTGTACTCTTTGGGAACTTTTCGTTTCAACATGTTTAATCTACTGTTTTTAGATCGAACAGCGTTCAGAACAGAAGTTTACCAAAGAGCCAAACAGTGAGTCAAATGCAGTAATTGAACTTCTAATTCAGGGCCGGGCAGTAAATAAAGTTTTGAATTAAATCTCTGCTGCTCGAAACAAAGTAATTGAGATTGAAGGGATGCTTTAAAACTAAGTTCTTATTGATTTATTGTCATTTTCTTGTCCTTCTGTAGTTATATTTTAACTTTTCTGTTAAAGAGATTAATGTGTTAACATTTTAACAGCATATCATCACTGTCCTCATATCTCCAAAATGGCTGCTTTCAGGAAATGGAAAAAAAGCGCACAACTACTGAATCAAATAGGATTGTATTGTCCTAATTACAAATGATTCTTTTGACTTAAATGTGGTTAAAAGTTTATAAAACCAACTCACATAAATAGAAAGTAAACAATAGAACTGTTATATGACTGTCAACATAACAATAAATGGATGTGATGTGCAGATAAAAAATCTGTGGTTGATTAAGTCTAAGAACTGGATCTTATTATCAAGCCAAGTAACCTTGATTCTGAGTTGTCCTAACCTCAACCCTAAAATATCTTTAAAAAAATAATCAAACCACATACAATTGAATCAGTTAAATAAAACTAATTAAAATAAAAAAAAGTCAGTTTATCATGTTCCCAACCTGAAAATTTGCCTTGATAAATTAGAAATAAAATACGACTAAGTGAAATCAAAAATGTATGTTTCTTAGTTAATGCTTTCTTTCTCTCAGACTTAGATCTCTGCATTCTGCTTTTAATCTCTGACTTTTTTTACACAGTTAAAAAAAAGTTCATTCTCTAAAGTATTTTTCTCTAGACGGCCCTTCATGAATAGATTTATGGGGCTGGATGGGAGGTGGCCCCCGGTTCGCCAGGTTGGTGATCACTGCCCTGTGGTTCTGTAAGCCTACTCAGTCTATGGAGACAGTTTTCCTCAGAGAGGATGGCTCTTGCCTGTGGCTCTTTTCCTGCATATCATTCCCTATTCTCCTTCTCTTTCTCTTTCTCTCTCCAGCTTCTACCCACTGTCCTCTAAATAAAGCAATAAAAAGACTTAAAATCACCTTAACAAGTCTAAAATGAGCCTGAAATGGCCCTTATCGTATCAAACTATTCAAGTAAAGGTTCCTTAATGTAGATTTTTTCATATACTGTGTGGCAGTACATATAAGAACAAATAAATCAATTTAATTGGAGGGCTCGGGACGCTGAAGTTAAGATTAACACAGAAGAAATTATACAGATTTGCGTCGGTGTCTGAATACAAACTCTTGTTCAATTTGCAGTAGGTTTACTCCCAGATTCTCAGGGTGGGAAAACTTTTGTTTGGCGCTTGAAAAGAAACAGGCTGCGCTTATTTGTGAATGAAGGGATTAGCTTGAACACTTCACCCCAACAAGGACCATGATCCTATCTGGTTGCCTAGACACATGGTTTTGTTTCTTAGGCAGCGTGAGAGCGTGGCTGGCTCCCACCTCGGCCGCCGTCTGAATAAGTGGCAGATGCATAAAAGCAGACCATGTTAAATCACATGAGCGTGCACATCATCTCACTGGAAATATGCTGGAGCAGACTGAAAGCGTCCTGATTTACCAGCCTAATTCTGCATTCGACAGGCGGCTCTGTAATATAACACAGTAAATGTTTATATTTGCAGCCTCTGGCTTTAAAGTAACTCATTATTCCCACTGTTACGGCTCCCTCCCACCAAACACAATGCCCAGTCAACTCTGCAGCCTTTGAGGAATACCATTGATTACATGGTATTTACCCCATTGAGGACCAGGGGTCAGGGGGCATCCTGTGCCTTAAAAACCCAAATCCCAGGCCTATTGTCTAGTTAAGGGTGAGAAAGCAGGGGGCAATGACAGCCAACTTTAGGGCTTATTCTCTCATAAAGAAGCTCCTCTGCACTTATTACCAAAGCTTACTGGAAAACTCTACAACTGCAAATCCTTTTTGTTTGAAAAGTTAACAGAGCGCAGCGAGGCGAAATGCCACCACTAACGCACACAAACACTTCCTCAGCTCCAAAGGCTTGTTTTTCTTTTTCTCTCTTTTTTTTTTTGTTTACACTTCAAGATATTATTTGTTATTTTTATTTTCAGCACCGCTTGCGCAGAATAAAACCAAAAACGACTCCTGAGCTGTTGTCACGGCGTGTCAACCTGAGATCAAGAGTGAGACGCCTGTGACAGAATATTTGTCACATTTCTTTACTCAAGTTTGCGTATCGTCGGTGACAGAAGGATCAGGATGCACATCTGTGAGAGTCGGAGAGTGTGTCAGGGAGTAACGGTTTACCCCAACAAAGAAAAGTGGGATGTTAAACTTTCAGAGCAGGCTGAACAAAGTGCGGAGGCTGCATTGGAAGAAGCATTTACAATATATGTTATTAAATAAAGAGAGGGAGGTTAGACGGTGATTAAAGAAGCTTTGAAGTATCTACAAGGGGGATAATATGCTATTCAGTTTGCTGAGGGTTTTCTGCCTGCAGCTAAACCAACCTGGACACATTGGAACAGAAAGCACGCCCCCTGCTGGAGGAAGAGAGCACTGCAGTGCATGAAAGTTAAAGAGGATCCAGGAGTGCAACCTGTGCTTTTTAGTGTCTTTTCCACATTGATCATTATCCAAACCTCCCAGTGCCAGTCTGCAGAGAGCTATCAGGCTGGTTGGACAGTGACGGGACTTCCTGTAGGGTCAGCAGATGAGGGGTGAGGGGAGGCTGCAGAGGCGGTGTGAGAGCGGGGGTTGCCTTTTGTTCTCCAACTAAAATATTGTGATCTGTGGGTGAGAAAGGGCTTTGGTCATTAGGTGACAGCATAAAGACAGGGATTGCAGGAGCTGCATGAGGAGCCTATGACTAATGGGCTTGGTCAATGAAGGCCTGGACCTCATTGTCTGCCCTTTGTGCAACAAAAAAAAAAAAAGTCCAGAGGCTAAAACCCCGTGAACAGGTGCAGTCCATTCCAGCAGATCGCCTCCACGCGGGATTGTTAAGATCAGGGAATGCCTTTCATCCTGTCCTCATCCCTGTTAATGATTAGAAATGATCAGTTGTATTAGCGCTGGGAGGACTTTAAGAAACTGGGTTCAAAATGAAAGCACAATCATTTCAAAGAGGAGGCTTTAATGCTGCTGTGCCAAATTGTATTTATCCGTGAAATGTGGGGTCTAAAAAAAGCGCCTGGCTTTGTTTGAGCAAATTGTGATACGTGGATTAGTAAACAATACTCAGAGGATGTCTCTGATTTATCCATGAAAATGTGAATTTGCTCCATTTGTTTCCCTTTCTCTCCACTCTCAACAGGCTTGTCTGTTAACTTGATCGAACCTAAAGCAAGTGTCTGACACTCTTCCCTCTTAGTATGAGTGTGCTGTATCCCTTTCCCTGCGTTAATTCCAATTTAATTGCCAGTTGCCTCAAGGCACTTCAATAACAGTAACAAATGATTTGATTTAGTGGACCTCATCAGACTGCATTTTAAATGCGACACAGCAACCCCACTTGAATTCCAATGAAGTGCTGGCACAGTCCTCTGTTTACTAATGATCCTCCGCTGGAGATGTCTGATTGAATCTGAGTCAGAAGCAATGGGACCTGCTAGCATTGTAAATGATCTGCAACCTGAGCAGACAGAGAAATAAGGAGCTCATAATCTCACATTAAAGCCTCACTCTGTACGACATGCACATTATGTCCAATACCGCTGATTAACTAGTCCCTCTGTCTCGCCACAAATATGAATATACATCGACATGAGTGCCAGAGCAGATTTGAGAGCTGGCGTTCACAGCCTGTAGATCAAGTGTTGACTGTATGACAGCCAATGGATCTTCTTCACATAGCCATTTTGACTCGAGCTACCCTGCCAGCGTCTGCCTATCTGTATTCCTCCCCACACTCTGTGCAACAGGAAAGCAGCCCCAAAGAGATGCCAGGTCACACACAGGATTAAACTGGATTGTGTTTTTTCCTGCAGTCCTGCCTTTAATGGCTTGATATCACTACTTAACATTCTGCACAGAGCGCATAGTGTAGGCATCATTTAGGGTGGAGCTACTATCAGCCGCTCTTTGAGCACACAGACAGAGGACTTCACAGGCTGGAGCTGACTCCTGATGGGGAATGAAGAGAATAATTACACATCTAACACACCAGGAAGGAGCCATTGATTGTGTGATTGGCATGCTGTGCATTGTGTGGGAAATTCTTAAAGAAAACAATGACTTTCATGGTTTAAAATAGCACGTATAAAGACTCGCAGTTGAAAGTGCCTCTGGGCTTTTAGGGGAGTTAGTTTAGGTAGAGGCACTTGCTCTTTGAAAGAAGCTTTTCCCTCTGAGGACTCACACAAAGTTGAAGTGACCCAGTTTCCCCACTTAAGGCCCTGTCTGTGTATGGTACTGAAATAACTGTGTCTGTGTCTTGTGCGTTCTCCAGGGACTGACATGGCGGTGTTCTGTCTGCTGTGTGCGAAGCGCTTCCAGACCCAGAAGGCCCTGCAGCAGCACATGGAGGTCCACGCAGGCATGCACAGCTACATCTGTAGCCACTGCGAGCGCCCCTTCCCCAGCCACACCACCCTCAAAAGACACTTGCGCTCGCACACGGGTGAGAGGCGGATCATCCGAGCTGATATTCTCTCCTTGTTGTAAAAACGCAGATGTGTGGTGCTAAAGCCGTGCATATATTAGAGGAAGTGCTCCGTTTAGAAATAGCAGGGTTTATTTTGGTATATGGGTTAATTTCCTTAGGTAACTGGCTCTAAGGTTTTAGTCAATTTGCATGCATCCTCTCCCACCCTCCGTTCCCCTTCTCTATAAGATGACTCACCTCTCTGATGACAGCACTGTACCGTTATGGCCGGTGCATATTTTGGGCAATTTCATCCTGTTTATATTTTGGGTTCTTAGACAGCCTTTGGGCTTCTGCAATTCACGGCTGTCAGTTCTAGTGTGGTTCACCCAAAATGATAGAGGAAACCCAAATAAATATTGAAGGAAAAGCAAATGGAAATGACTTGTCTGTGTGTTCTACCGAGGGTGAGTCTTAGAGCCGCGGGAGACGGAGAGATATTTACTGAAAAGATGTCCCCCTTTCTTCCTTTACCTTAAATAACACTCCCAGCTGTCACGACGGCTTGATGTCTAGACAGGAGAAATACATAATTGATGTGAAGAGACAGAAGTGAAGGGAGTTTTGGCCATGGCAGCGTATCTTGTTTGTATGCCATTCTGCTTGGAAGTAACATTTTGTAAATGTCATCTGCTCCACAGTGGGGTGGGGGGATTGGGGAGAATCGGCCTGTAATGAGGAGAGCAATGTATCCTCTGACTTGGCTGTTGCTGTGGACACTGAGATAATGAGGCACATAGGTCATTGGAGATGAGTCAAATCCTCAGCCTAGGAGAGAAATAGATTAACTACTGTATAGAGAACAGAGCAGCACATGCCTGGCGGACTTTTATTAGCTATTAGCAGACAGCCAAGAGGAGTGTCCTCGTGTCACAACATTAGCAACGTCTGAAAGCACATTATTTCCCGCTTGATATGCATGTGCAGCGAGGGCCCTGTGACTGTTTGACCTATGCAGGCTTCATATGCACCAAACTCTGTCGTGACGAGCATAAACTTAGCTCGTAATGCCACATCACGGTTGTAGGGCTGCATTGGTTTCGGCGCTCGCTGTTTTGACATGACTTTTTTTGTTTTCAGGCGATCACCCGTTTGAGTGTGAATTCTGCGGGAGCTGTTTCAGAGACGACGGCACGCTGAGGGGCCACAAACGCATCCACACAGGAGAGAAGCCTTACGAGTGCAACGGCTGCGGGAAGAGGTTCAGCCTGAAGCACCAGCTGGAAACACACTATCGAGTACATACAGGTGAGGCGGTGGAGGGGGACTCATACCGAGGGCCTTTAGGGTGATGTTAGGGAGCATCATACTGGATTGTTCCAATTACTATGTTAGAAAACTGACAGTGAGGTGTTTCATCCTTTATGGATTTATTTTGCGATCTATAAAAATTAGGTTAAGAAAATCTACAGGGGGTGCTGGTTTGGCGGATTGGTTAGCAACCAGGCACCCCATGTGCTTGCTTCTGCTGGTCCAGATTTGAATCCTGCCTGTGACCAGTTTGCAGAGTGTCTTCCCCTACTCTCTCACTCCGTTTCACAATAAAGGCACAAAAGCCCGAAAAATACAGAAAAAAAAGAAAATCTACAAGAGTTAAAATTAGTTTTTTTTAATGTGAGAATATTTAATTCAATTTATAAATGCAAAGGTTTTTTTCAATATTTAAAGAGCCATTGTCCTGCAAAATACATTTTCTTAGCTTTTATGTCATCAAAAGGGGCTTGGAAAGCAGAAAACATAATACCTTTTACTAAGTTCTCAGTTCATGAATTAATGTCAGGAATACACTCACTGAACATCAGTTTCACTGAGTGTCTACCATGAGCTTCATCTCAGTGTATCTGCAGCAGACCCTGAGTGATCCATGATGCTTTACTTTACACAGTCGATATAATTATGTTGGCAAACCTGGCAGCCAGAATCATGCTGTTTCCTGGACAAAAAAACAACAACAGATTTGTTAATTTCATCTGGTTATGAAGTTTGTGGCAAATTAAAATAGCAAAATGAGAGCACAACGCTCAGCTAAGGTATTTCTAAAATTCTCAGCCAAGTTATTGTTGAAAGTCTAGAAAACTGCCCTATCTGCAGATTTAATAGTTTTGTTTTTTTATTCTCTGTTTCATTTTATCTCCCTATGTGCAGAGTTTTAAGGCTGTACAGAAGCCTTACCCTTCAGAGCTCTAGTTTCTTGGAGTTTTATTGAGTACACTATAAAAACGTTCCAGAATCTGAATTGGGGTTCCAGATCACGACCAAAATTGTACCACTTCTCTCTTGTGCCACGATCAACATTCCCTAAAATTTGCATCCAATCCACTGTGAAATTATTGAGTTACTGGTAAACATGTGGAAAAGTACCCTATCTCACAATGTTATCATATCCTTAGAAAAGATTCCTGGTCCGCATCCAGATTCAGATCACCACCAAAAATCTAATCACCTCCTTTGTGCCATTTAATATTATCTTACAGACGGACAAAATCTTCACCTACCTGGCGTGAGTAATAATTAGCAGAAGAAAAAATCCAACCTAGGCTCTCATGGAGCTACAACATGGCTGACTTCCATCACTGATTAATTTAATGCTCATCCTGATTCTGCAGCAGATTCTGAGTTTGTGCTCATGGCTGTGTCAAAGTCTAGCATCCCACCTTTAACCCTTTCATGCATGAATTATGAAACCACAAAGGAATAGTATTTTCAATGTTTTACTTTCAAACAAGTTAAAAATCGTGTTCATTTTTTCAGTTTTATTTTCAGGGAGTCATGCATCTGTCCACTTCACCATGCATCATTGGTATAAATAGTAAGTTAGTGTTTAAAAGTAACAAAAGTAAAAGAGGAGTCTGAAGGATGTGTATGTGTATGTATGTGTAATTTAAAATAAAAAATACAAAAATATGTAAAATCTAAATACAGGTGTAATGCCCAAATTGGCCCTTCGTCGGTTGTTTTGAATTTAAGATGCAATATCTGAATATGGTAAAAAAAAAATTTAATAATAAAATTTAAAAAAGGTGTGAGGTTAATGTTTTTATGAAAATTAAGACAAGTGTTTGGGAATTCCCCACCTGATAGTTGGGCATTAAACTGCAACCTACAGGGTATAAAATTTATTTCAAATATCTGTCTACTGTAGCGGACAGAAGATCAGAAATGATCCATGTGGATTGTTATGGTTTATTAGCTTTTATATAGAGAAATCTGGTGGTCAGTAGATTTAAAGCAGTGGTTCTGAACCTCTTTGGGGTTCTGGACTTCCTACATATTTTTGATCTACCCTGAGGAGGCGTCCATGATCTTTTTCTTCTTCTTTCCGTAACTGTATTCTTTGTTTGCAGCACTAGCTTAAATTTAAGTGCTAACCTGAACGTTGCAAGTTAATGAGGTTTTCCGCAACATCTTCCTGCAAAGTAATGAATGGTGTGTGCCCACTGAGACAATAGAAGGCTCATAGTTTGAAAAGGATTCAGATTGTGTCAAGTTTTTACTTTATATAAACATAAATAAATAAATTACACTTGAGAAACAGCTGTGATTAGAGAAAAAAACTGTTATGCTCTGTAGTTCAGGTAGACAACGGCCTCTGTAACATCTAAGTAAAATAATCCTGTTTTTATCAATATCATAGGACCTTTTGATGAATATATATATTTTTAAGGACCTTTTGCAAGTATACCGCTAAGAGTATGCAGACCCCTGGTTGGGAAACACTGATTTAAAGCAGAGGTATGGCCAAGGTATTAGCCAATACAGTGTTACAAACTTATAAAACAACAGCAAATATTAAACATCATCACAGCTCACATTTTAAAGCAGGCTTACAAATGTACGGTGACCCTCTAAAAAAACTGCAGCACTTCTCTGACACCACGCTCTTTATGATCCTTTTTAATTTTCTCAGCGAAATCAATGAACCTATTTTTAGCTCTTTTTGGAGGTTGTTTCATGTCCAAGGTGCTCTGTGAGAAAAGACAGGCGTCCCAATATCTGTACGAGCTTGGGGAACTGTATATATAAAAGATAAAACTAAGAAGCTGCATGATTTTCATCCCGTTAACAAGTCCCAAAAATCAACAATAAATGATCTTGAAGGGCGAGTGTCCTCATGTTACCAAACTCTCACATTCACTCTCTCCCCAGCTTCCCTGTTTCTGTGTTTCTTTGCTCTGATGAGCACAAACATTCATTTTGACTCAGTGCCACATACAGTCATGCAGTCTGAAATTTAATATACATATTTATATGCAGCTGAGAGCAGTCTCTTTGATCAAGTGCCTCTCACTGATGTTTTAGCTACATATATATATGAGTTAGCGCATGGACTTAAGTGTCCCAGTTTTAATTCGTTTTTTTTTATGGTTGCCTTCACATCCTGAATTCAGGATTATCCTGTTTTCTCATGGATGCATGGACTACCTGCACAGGTGCTGTCTTAGCTAAGTATCATAACATGGCGGCAACAAAAGGGTCACACTTCTGTTCTTCTGTTTTGGTAATGAAAGAAGCTGTGGAAAAATGTTTGGCCCACAAACAGTCAGGATGGCCTGATTTTTTACCTGACTGTGGTTTGTGTTGTCAAATGTAAGTATCACAGACACCTGAGCAAATAAGATAGTGAGAAGAAACCAGGATATCAGCATTTATCATGTACACAGAGAGAAGCCGTGTGAGTGCAGTGGATGTGGGAGGAGGTTCACCTGGTTTCTCTGGGATCAAAACCAGGACAAGGCCTTAAACCGGGTACACAAGTCCATGTTACTCAGTTCTGTGAAATGAGACGTCTACCTAAATTAGTTGTTCCATCTAATTTCAATGCTCTTAAAAAGTCAATAAGCCTGTTTAGAGAAATCTCTGACTTGGAATCATGTCAAGCTTCTTTTTTTTATCTTGAAATAAGATTTTTCTCTGGACTTTTTTGGTAAATTTGACTTATTGGGAGTCTAATTATGGTTCAAAAAAAAAGAAAAAAAGAGAAAAAAAAAGAAACATTGTTTCTCAGGCCTGAGGAGGAACTTGTTTTTAAATATAAATAACTGATTTTCCTGGGGCCGAGATGAGGTTATGAAGTTTATTTTTTTTGTCAAAACAGCATCACACCTTTAGACTGTAAACAGAATTATTATTTCATTTAAAAAATAGTTTAAACTCAGTTTTCCCAAAAAAAATATTTGACTTTATGTCATTTAATTTAATATAAAGAGCATTTATTAATACAGTGCTCTCGAAAGTTAAGGCCGATGTACTGAAATTTAACCCTTTAAGTCCCAAGACCATAGATTACAGCCAGAAAATTCTAATTTTTTGGAGCTGAAATGTTTGTTTCGCTTTCTGCTAAAATCCATAAAAATCTAAATTTCCATAAAATTCAGCATATAGATTTTTCATATCTCATTTGATACATTAGGTGTTTTTGGTTAATGATAATCCATTTGAGGACATCTTAATCATTTATCTGATTGTATTTAGATGTTTTTTTTGTAATTTGTTGACCATATTGAGTAGTATGTATCAAAATATGATACTATTGGCTTTATAGGGTTGAATCATAGGATTATTACCTCCACCTTGAGGTCATGTTATTGTCGCCGTCTGTTTGCTTTTTGTTTGTTATTTAGTTGGTTTGTGTGTTTGTTTGTTAGTTTGTTTTTGTTTCTGTTAGCAAGATAACTCAAAAATTATGGCTGGATTTTGATGAAATTTTCAGGAAATGTCCGAATTGGGACAAGGAACAAATGACTAGATTTTGGTAGTGATCCTGATCACCATCTGGATCCACCATGATGGCAAATGCAGATTTTCGTGAATAACTACTGAACTAAAACAGATATCATTATGAATCCAATTGCTAATGGTATGTTTTAATCGTCAAGGAATCTAAATATTTAGATGAAATAAACATAGGAATAATATTTATGGTGAAAATGACAATATGGGTGAGGACTGTGGCGCTGGTGGAGGTCTGCGCTCCTCGAGGGCTTTTCTAGTTTAAATTATATTCCAGGTGATTTTGAAAAATTTGAATGTCATTAAAGTTACCATGAAAAATGGACATGGCATGAGGAAGAAATGATAAGATTTTGGTGGTAATAAAAATCCAGATGTTGATAAAGATTTTTTTTGAAGGATTTGTTGGTGTTGCTGCATCAAGCAGTTTTTTTTTTTTAACGTTTTTCACAATAACTCAACATCTTCTGTATGATGAAGTTTTCAGGTTTCATAGTTGAGCATGGGAGCAGTTATTGGATTTTAGTGGTGATCTGAATCTTGATATGGATCTAGGACTTTTTTAAGGTTCTGTTTAAATTGTGTGATATGACAGTTTTCCACATTTTTGACAATAACACATCGAACAGTGTTGGAAATATCTTTATGCTCTTAGATCACTTCATTTTTTGTTGTGCAGTGATAAAATATTACAACAAATAGCACAAACATAAATAAATTAACAACTGAGAAAATTAACACTTACTGCAGTATTTGTAGTAAATGTATCACCCTTAAAATTTTTGCTACTTTTCATTTTTTCATGATTTCTCGAAAACTATTTTATATAGTTACAGAGCTGAAAGTCTCTCTGTCTCACGTTTGATCTTTGAAGACTATTTTTTCAAAGCAGAGATGAAAATAAGACTCATATGAAATAAACTTGAAGTACTTTTTTTCTTTGTTTCTAACAGATATTGTGAAAATATCAAATATGTGAAATCATATGGCCACAATAACCATGAAATGGTCTTCTATCATGACAGCCCTATCTGGGGCCAATGGCAAGTTGGTGAAACGAGTGAAATATATGACACCAAGGATAGGTGATATTACTGTCAGGGCTGCTCGATTATGACAAAAATCATAATCAAAATTGTATTTAAATAGATGTTGAGATCATGATTATGCTGCTTACCCATTAACCCTTACCCTTAACCCTTTCATGCATCTCGAAGATATTTTTTTTAAATATTCGTTTTAATTTCAACAAGATAAAAATCATGTAAATTTTTTTATGTTATTTTTGTGGGAGTTATACATCTGTCCTTTGCAGTATTAATTTCATGGAACTTGATGAGGATCTACAAACACGTCTGGCGATCATTTATTAAGAGTAAATAAAAGAAAATAACAAATCTGAATTATATATAAGTTTGCTGTAATCAAACTATTTACATGTGACTTACGCCTAAATTTAAAATTAACTAGAAAAACACTTGCAGAGCGCAGACCTCCACCAGCACCACAGTCTTCACCCATATTGTGATTTTCACCATAAATATTAGTCCTATCTTTATTTCATGTAAATATTTAGATTCCTTGACCATGAAAACATACCATTAGCAATTGGATTCATAATATCTATTTTAGTTCAGTAGTTATTCACAAAAATCGCATGTTTCGTCATGGCATCATGACGGTGATCCTGATCAACACCAAAATTGAATCACTTCTTCCTTTTCCCATGCTGAACATTTCCTGAAAATTTCATCAAAATCCATCCATTACTTTTTGAACAAACTCTCCCGAAAACATAACCTCCTTGGCGGAGGTAAAAATACAGAATTATGTTAAATCTGAATACAGGCATGATACTCAATTTGCCCTTCGTCGGCTGTTTTAGATTTATGATGCAATATGTCAGTATGGTAAAAATATGCAAAGATTATATTTTTATTAAATTTGAGACACAGGTTTGGAATTTTTCACCTGGCAGTTGGACATGGTACTGCAACCTAAAGGGTATACAATTTATTCTAAATACCTGTCTACTGTGGTGAACACTGTGCACAAAAGGGTTAAATGTGAACCAAATGTTTTCATCGATTGTATGTGCTTTTGACAATTGTTTGAACATTAAAGAATGGGATATACCGTAAAATACCAAATAGTAGCCGGGGCGTTTATTTGCTTCAATTACTGAGCAGACCAGGCGTTTATTTGTGACCAGGCGACTATATGGGACAGGCGTTTAATTCCTTTTGCACAAAAATTTTACTAAGCAAAAAATGAAAAAATATGGTAAATATAATCAAATTATTTATTTACACTAGTATGAATAACACCTGTACATTTTCAAGGCAAGATTATTAGCACTCTAAACACTCTTAAATCTGGTAAGTAACGACTGGTAATTAAGTTAAGGTGTTACTTCTTTTTTTTTTCGCTGCACCAGGGCCATGGAGATAAGCAGCTATGTACAGCTAACTGACGCGACTGACCTCCTGACGTTAGTTAAGGGCAAAAAATAAGCAGCAGCAGTGGCAACATCTTGTTCTTTGATTTTTCAAAGCCCTAGACTGCAAGATTCTGGCTTTCTGCTCTTTAGTGGCCTCTGTGGAGGTTAAGTGTTGCTGCACTGTCATGAAACAGAGCGCCTCACACCAATCTGCATGTGTTGACATACAGAGGGAGGAGAAGCCGACAGGAGGTCCAGAGAGACAAATAACTGTAAAGGTACAGTCTGATTGTGTTTCTTTTCAATTGTCAACAGTCAGTGGTGAGCTCAGCATTTGCGTGTGTTCTGTAAACTTCGACCATGGCTCGGACGCTGCACCAAATAAATTACACCAGGCGTTTATTTGGAACGGGCGTCTATTTGTCAAAATCTACTGCTACACCCGGTGTTTATTTGGGACCAGACGTTTATTTGGTATTTTACGGCATATAGAAATATCTTTGAAAAAATACAAATAGCTCAAAATAATGGTGATGAATGATATTGGAAAAATAGGGAACTGTTTTATTTTAGTCTAGAGATTAAGATTAAATTGGATTTATTGTCCAGCTCTGCTTTCTGTCCTTAACAACCAGAACAATCATGTTTCATGTTTTCAGTAGTCGAGCAGCCCCACTGTCAGACTCTTCCTGAGGCTGTGGATCCTTGTTTTTGTGCTGAAAAATGCTGACAGACTGAAATGTGATTTCCTCTTTAAACCACACCAATGTGGTCTAATCTGAGCACAAACACACCAACAGCAGAGCCACTACAGTGGACGCTAATGGGCTGAATCTCGTTTCACCTGGCAGCCCTCTGGCTTCAGGTCTACAAGGTTAATGCGGCACTGTTGAATTTTTCAGGTGAGAAGCCATTCGAGTGTAAGCTGTGTCACCAACGGTCCAGAGACTACTCGGCCATGATCAAGCACCTGCGCACACACAACGGAGCGTCCCCGTACCAGTGCACCATCTGCCAGGAGTTCTGCCCCAGCCTGGCCGCCATGCAGAAGCACATGAAGGGCCACAAACCCGAGGACGTGCCGGCCGACTGGAGGATAGAAAAGACTTACCTGTACGTCTGCTACGTCTGAGCGGGACTTGGACTCGAGCACAGTCTGACACAAACGCACACACGTGGTCACTGGTGGGTGAAAACCTCGTAACTCTGGTGTCTGATTTTTTGGAACAGAAAGATTGAAGACGTTTGTGGGTGTAAAAAATAAATCCAGACACTTTTCTGAACTGGAAAAATCATGATGGGATTGTTGGTGAAGTCGTCATTCTGGGAGATACAAGGTTTTTACCTCACAGCAGAGACAAACAAGCTAGAATAAAAATGACACTGGGGCTGAAGAAATGATCAGTTTCATTATCAATCAGATTATTTTTACTACGACGTGATGAGTCTGAAAATGTCAGAAAACAGTCACATGCGGGTGTCAAGGTGTCTCATTCAAATGACTATTTTTGTCTCACTGATGGTCCAGCCCAAAGAGATTCAGCTAACAGTGAATAAAACAGAAATAATCACAGAGGCAGCAAACTCAAAATGTCTGATATGATTAATTGATTGACAAATGTCAAAAATAGACCTGAACAACTGATTTTCTAGCCCTGGTGCTCATGAACTCACATTCTGTCTCCGTCACGCACAGTTTTAATAAAACTGTAACTCTAATGGTTCCACTGTGGTAAGATTTAGAGCCACACTGGCTGCGACTGCTGACCTGTATGTGTAGCCGGAGCGATTTGATTGATTGGTTGATTGATCGATCGCTGAAGCAGGCTACATGAGTCATCTCAATGATTGTGCAGTAGATGTTGAAAATAATTCCATAAAGGCTTGACTGGCTGAACTTTGCAACACTTTATCTCCTAAAGTCTTGTGACTTCTCAGATTTTTTTGTTTTTCTGCTGTTGGATTTTTATTTTGAAGTTGTTTACTTTGTGCATGTTTTACTTGAATGGCTGCCACGTTTTGACCTCATAAGCTTGATCTCTTTAATTGCCTTGTCTATTCTTGCAGTGGGTGATTTTATTTCAGGTAGCTGGCTTACAATTTGAGTTTTCTCCTGCAATGTAAGAGGTTTGCTATTTATATGTTGTTTTTTGTTACCAAATATGTGCTGGTTTTCATCGCACAGTCAGCGTCTCTCGGGATGATTTCTAGTAGAGCGAGCTCTACCTCCTTTCACTGTTTGTTTTAACCTACTGCAGTTTATTCATCCACGGCCCTGTTCACATATTCAACCCTGATATGATCAGGACAATGTCCAGGAAGCCCACCTGAGCATGATTTTTAACACTCGCTTCTCTCAGCAGGGGGTGTGGCCTGCTGATGGGGGGTGGGGATGTTGTTGGTAAGTAGGACTGTAGACTGTTAAAGAATTGGATGAAGCCATGTGATGTTTGATTAACATGGGAGTCTATGGGTCCCCTTCAGTATGTTATACTGGACGCTGCAGATACCATCTCAACCAAACTTTAGCTCAACCTAAAAAATGGCCCTTTTCCAATAGCACGCCTTGGCCCTACTCTGCTCGGCTCTACTCGATTTGCAGCGTGTTTCCACTAGCCTGGTACCTCCTAAAACGAGCTACTTTTAGTACCTACTCCGCTCTGGTTCCATGCGAGTAGAGTCTATACTGAAAGATGACGTCACCGACTGCCAGCTACTGATTGGTCAGACAATGTCGTCATCGATGAGTCATGAGCGCGACGACCTAGCATGCTAGCGGTAGCTACCATTAGCTTACTCTCATACGTTTTTTTTTTACAGCTCGATTGCTCTCGTCCTCGGCTTCATTCTGTTGTATAGCTTCCAAAACTCTCCTGTGCTTCTCAAGGGGTATTTCTTTTTGCCACCTGCAGCCTTCTTCTGCTTTCTCGGTTTGTGACAAAAAGCCACAGATTGTTGTGTTGCGCTCAAAATGACGTCACCACAGTGCTGCTTAGCTGTTTACAGCGACACTGCACCCCTTGGGCAGGCAACTGGGGCTAATGGAAAAGCAGCGCAAGCAACAAAGAATAGAGTAGAGCCGGGTAGAGTCGAGTAGAGTAGAGTAGAGTAGAGTAGGGCTAATGGAAAAGGGCCAAAAGAGGCCACACTGAAGCAGGATTCAAAAGGCTGTCAGCCCAGTAATGACTCCACATTTCCAAAACCTGAACTCTTTAAGAAATTCTTGATCAAAGGAAAATGGGCAGGATATGAAAACATTCACCCCCCTCACAGTGTGAGCACATAGTATAGCGTAATTTTACAGTCAAGATGTTCTTTTGAACCAGGCTGTAAAACGTGTGTTTTCACTGTTGAAGTTCCTGCAGCCAGCCTCAAGTGGACACTCTGGGTACTGCAGATTTTGACACTTTAACATTTTCAGCCCTGGAGATTGTTGCCTGAAGACAATGTCAACAAAATTCGGCAGAGGGCAGCGTTCACAATATGATAGCGTATTGAGCATTAGAGCTTTTATGCCATGATCAGAACTTGTCGTAATTTTAGTGATAGTCGTTAAATAGCTTATCAACAGCTCTGACGGAAAAGTTGAGAGGAGCACACAGAAGTGAATATAAAGCTGCGCAACAATTTTAGCAGTGAAAGAAAGCTGCAGTGTTTTAGCTCTGCATCCACCAGCAGCGTGAGAAGGCATTTTAATGTTTGTGAGACCTGGTGGTGATGGTTTTAGAGCAGATGTACTACAGAACTATGATGATGTGCAGTGAAAACAACACTTTCAAATGTCCAGGTGCACATTGGACCATGTGTTACCCTCCTTCAGGAACCATTTTGTTTGCATATTTGCTGTGCCTATCAGCTAAGTGAGTCACTCCAGCTACTGTATCTCTCCACATATATATCATCCCAGCTGAGGTTTTATTAAAATTTTGGGAAGAACCACAGTTAAATTCCCCATAAGGAACCTAAGTCATTGCATAGCTGACCTGAAACCTAAAGAATAACAGCACTCTGACGAACAAGAGGAGTTTCTTCACAGAGGAGGAACTTAAGCTTAAACTCTAAGAGGCACAGACATGAAGATTGATTGGACAGTTTCTATCTTTCTGTGGAATAGTTTACCCTGTAGACAAACATACCAGCATTACTAATGTTTGGCTGTTTATTTGTCATTCCCTGTTTGGTTTTGCTGCCACACCAGTAAAAATGTGTCAGTGTGAAACAGGCCTTACATCCAAATAAATTTCTCCTGCAGCAGGGTTTGTTCACATACAGCCTGTCAAGTTTCCCTTTTGCGGTTTTACACCCATCACATGAGATGATGTCATCACCCCTCCCCACTCGCCCTCAGTGAATTTCCCTGATTATTTGCTGCTCCTTCAAAGTTTGGCTCACCCAGACTTTACGCAGATAAAATGTCAGGGGGCTATCCTGGTAAAGTCTGTGTGAAAAACCCAGACGTAGTCCTGATAATTTCAGGGTTGTTCTTGCAAATGTGAACGGGGCCCACCTGTAGTTTTAATTTCCCCTGACTTAAATGGTCAAATGGTGTTGAAAAAAAAAAATCTAACAGCCTCGACATGGCTTTACGTGTAGTTTTGTATCATTAACTATATATAAATGTCTTATGAAATCACAAAATGAGATTTTCTAGAGGAAAATTGAAGAAAAAAGATTTTTTTACGAAGGCTGAAAAGAAATTCTGACATTGAATCACTATGAGCAGGTTATTGTCAGTTCTAGTGTAGCTGTAATGTACAAACTGTCATTGTATGTTATTCCCTTATGTGAGCCTAATACAGGCCTTATAGAATAAAACATGTTGTATTTTTGTATTACAGTAATTTGCTATCTGTTTACATTTGGTATGATTTGAGAACATCTTAATGTGTGTGTTTTATAAGTCTCTGATTTGATCAAAATCCCTCCCTCGTGCCTCTTTTATAAGTAGAGCATTGATGTGCTTGAGTACATGGGTCTGTGCTGTTGGTAGTTGTTTTTGGGTGTTTGTTTATTGTTACTTAACTCGAGATAGACTGCCATGTACATCCACTTTGTCTGAACATGCAACTGGAAGCAACATACTGTGAGACAAATGTGTACTTTTACAGCAAAATTGTTGGAACTTGTATCAAATTGTTCCCTTCAAAGTGACAATGAACTGAGATTTCTGAATGAAAAAAAGTGTGTAGAGCAAACCTTGGCATCTGTGGGCACGACCGATGCCCTCCTGAGCAGCCAACAACACACAGTGCCATGAAAACACATTCACTGTATCTATTCGACATGCACTATTAATGGATTTCCTCGGTGGACCAAAAGAAACAGAGCACTTTTTGTTCGAAAAGGGTTTTTTTCTTTACCTTTCTATGTTGTGATAATGCAGATGTCTTTTTATTTGATGTGTCCTAGAACGATGTGATTAGCATTGTTTAGATTATGTCAATGTCTGTCTACCTCAGGGCCAGATCAAAGCTCGACCTGGTGTCCAATCAGGGTTGTTCTTCTTGCCATGTGTGCAGTAAAATCCCTCTTCATTACAGCTTTGTAACACAGTGTGTGAAAGTGTTTTCTCAGTGTGGATTCAGGCACAACTCTGTATGCGTCAGTGTTCGGTGGCATGGTTAAAAAAAGAATAAAACAAGTTACCAGTTTATGCAGCCGGTCTCATTTGCCTCCTGCTTCTGCTGTCTGACTTCAATAATGAAACCCTGTATGACAGTGGCGCTCAACCTTTTCTGTTAGATGTACTCCCACAGCCCCCTACTGACTGACTCCCCACGGTGAAGCCACTCAGATATGCTAAAAATGTGGACGTTTAAACCCACATGGCATTGGATATTACTGGACACAAGTGAACATTTAACAAGAGAAAAACATCTTCAAACTTTTGTCATGCGGTGTCACCATTTCATCAACAATGTGGTAACTTTGTTAAGCAGGTAAGGTAAAGAATGTTATCCCATCAGTGGTTCTTAAACCACCACTGTGGGCAAACCAAAACTCAATGCTGTGATTGGTCACTTGCCATGTCCCAATGTGGGATTTATCTAAAAATCAATGTTGGCTGTGTAACAGTACGCTTGGTCAATGCTGTTTAATGACAGTCATTTTAATTAATTGGAACAGATACTCAGACAGTATTAACCCTTTAAAGCCCAAGACCATAGATAACAGCCAGAAAATTCTAATTTTTTGGAGCTGAAATGTTTGTTTCACTTTCTGCTAAAATACTAAAAATTTTAAAATGTCCATAAAATTCAACATATGGATTTTTCGTATCTCATTTGATACATTAGGTTTTTTTGGCAACTGATAATCCAGTTGAGGACATTTTTATCATTTATCTGATTGTATTCAGATGGGTTTTTTTTTGTAATTTGTTGATCATATTTAGTAGATAGAGGTATTATAAAAGTATTTATCAAAACTAGAAAAGCACTCAGAGAGCGCAGACCTCCACCAGCGCCACAGACCTTAGCCATATTGTGATTTTGACCATAAATATTACTCCTACCTTTATTTCATCAAAATATTTAGATTCCTTTACCATGAAAACATACCATTAGCAACTGGATTCACTGTTTTAGTTCAGTAGTTATTTACAGAAATCACATTTTTCACCATGGCGGCCAGACGCTGATCCGGATCAACACCAAAATCGAATCAGTTCTTCCTTTTCCCATGCTGAACATTTCCTGCAAATTTCATCAAAATCCATCCATGAATTTTTGAGTTATTTTGTTCACAGACGGACGGACAGACGGACAAACAAACTCTCCCGAAAACATAACCTCCTTGGCGATGGTTATTAAGTTTACATGAGAGCTTAATTTCCCCTTTAATTCCAAATAAAACTTAAATCCTCTTTAAAAAGATTAAAAATGACCATGTAAACACCTAATTCCAGATGAAACTAGAAAAGCACTCAGAGAGCGCAGACCTCCACCAGCGCCACAGTCCTCACCCATATTGTGATTTTGACCATAAATATTAGTCCTACCTTTATTTCATCTAAATATTTAGATTCTTTGACCATGAAAACATGGCAACTGGATTCATAATGATGTGTTTTAGTTCAGTAGTTATTCACAGAAATCACATTTTTCACCATGGCGGCCAGACGCTGATCCAGATCAACACCAAAATCGAATCAGTTCTTCCTTTTCCCATGTTGAACATTTCCTGCAAATTTCATCAAAATCCGTCCATTACTTTTTGAGTTATTTTGTTCACAGACGGACAGACAGACAGGCAGACGGACAGACAAACTCTCCCAAAAACATAACCTCCTTGGCTTTATAGGGTTAAGAAGGTTATATGAAATTTTTAGTCTGAAGTTGTTTGACGAAAGGGATAAATAATCAAAATACCTGAAAGAAATATAAACACTTAGCCTTTGATTATTGGTGAATTAAAATGATTGAATATTTGAAGTGGTGAAACTAGAGATTAATAGAAATCAACGTGACATACAATGATGTGTAGAGATTTGATTCCTTATTTAAGGAACAACATGTTCTGGTTTTTGATTTAATTTAATATGAATTTTCCTGTTGATTGATTCAGTCTTTTCTCCTGCTTTGTGTATGCAGTGTGTTTCTATGTGGTTTCTGCTTTTTAGTTCAGTAGTTGGTGTTTCCTGCTTTAGTTTGTTGGTTTGTCCTCTCTGTAATCTCTTGTTTTACCTCATGCCTTGTCTCCTGTGATTGGTCTCACCTTTGTCTTGTTGTCCCCTTTGTACGTGGTTATATTTTCCTCTTCTTATAATCTGATCACAATTCTTGTGTGTATGTCACTCATGTTTTCAGTGTTTAACTTCTTAGATCTGTTTGAGATTTTATGATGTAAGAAAATGTATTTCATATTATGAGGTTTATGTTTGTTTTGTTGTTAATCTGATTTATAAGGATTTTTCTCTCGTCTCAGATTTTCGATAAATAATATGCAAACATGACTTTTTTACCAATTTGGACCCGGAAAAATTCTTAAAACCTGACTTTTTGAGACCTTTCAAGGCAGAAGAACACTCTGGTGCATAAGGTTTGGTCATATTCCGGCAAAAATATTAGTTATAGGTCTTTTTCCCTAAGGTCAGATCCCATGCGAACACATGACTTTTTGGCCATGACTGAATCCGGATAAAAAAATGGTGAAGCTTGACTTTTGGGTCCATTACAGGCAGAAGAACAATGGTGCCGAAGCTTGGTCATATTTCAACCAAAAAAAGAGTTAGATCTCTGGTTAAATCTTGAAAATAACCGCATGCTAACATATGATGACCTGGCCATGATGGACTTAAAACAAAAAAAATGCTCAAACATGCTTACAAACATGCTCAAACGGCTTACATAAAACTATTTTTCAATTTGGGATTTAACCAAAAAAATATGCTCAACAATAAATATATTGGGTATAAAATAGGTAGCAAAACATGCTGGTGTACATGTTTCAGTCATATTTGGCTTAAAAATTGACTTTTAAGGCCTTTTCTTTTCAGCTCAGGATTGGAAAAAACACTAAGGCTAACATATGACTTTTTTTCATTTTGGAGTCGGACAAAAAGCATGCTAAAACATGACTATCTGGGTGTAAATTAGGCCTATAAACATGTTGGTGTAGACGGGTTGGTCATATTAATCTTTAAAATGGACTTTTAAGCCTTTTCCTCTCAGTTCAGGATTTGAAAAAACACTAAGGCTAACATATGACTTTTTTTTCAGTTTCTACTCTGACAGAAAATATGTTCAAACAAGAGTATTTGGGTGTAAAAAAGGCCGAGAAACATGCTGGTGTAGAAGGTTTGGTAATTTTAAGGCTTAAAAATGGACATATAAGCCTTTTTTTCCTCATCTCAGGATTTGAAAAAAACACAGAGGCTAACATATGACTTGTTTGCATTTTGGACACCAACCAAAAATATGCTCAAACATGACTATTTGGGTGTGAAAAAGGCAAACATACATGAAGGTGTAGACGGTTTTGTCATATTAAGCTTAAAAATGGACTTATGAGTCTTTTTTTCTCAGCTCAGGATTTGAAAAAACACTAAGGCTAACATATGACTTTTTGTTCATTTTGGGCTCTGACAAAAAATATGCTCAAACATGACTATTTGGGTGTAAAATAGGCCTAGAAACATGCTGGTGTAGAAGGTTTGGTCATTTTAGGCTTAAAAATTGACTTATAAACCTTTTTTCTTCAGCTCAGGATTTGAAAAAACACTAAGGCTAACATCTGACTTTTTGTTCATTTTGGGCTCTGACAAAAAATATGCTCAAACATGACTATTTGGGTGTAAAATAGGCCTAGAAACATGCTGGTGTAGAAGGTTTGGTCATTTTAGGCTTAAAAATTGACTATTAAGCCTTTTTTCTCTCAGCTCAGGATTTGAAAAAACACTAAGGCTAATATATGACTTTTTGTTCATTTTGGACTCTGACAAAAATCATGCAAAAACATGACTATTTGGGTGTAAATGGGCCGAGAAACATGCTGGTGTAGAAAGTTTGGTAATTTTAGGCTTAAAAATGGACTTATGAGTCTTTTTTTGTCAGCTCAGGATTTGAAAAAACACTAAGGGTAACATATGACTTTTCGTTCATTTTGTGCTCTGACAAAAAGCATGCTAAAACATGACTATTTGGGTGTTAAAGAGGCCAACATACACACTGGTGAAGACGGTTTAGTCATATTAAGCTTAAAAATTGACTTATGAGTCTTTTTCTCTCAGCTCAGGATTTGAAAAAACACAAAGGCTCACATATGACTTTTTGTTCATTTTTGGACTCGGACAAAAAATATGCTCAAACATGACTATTTGCGTGTAAACTAGGCCTAGAAACATGCTGGTGTAGAAGGTTTGGTCATTTTAGGCTTAAAAACAGACTTTTAAGCCTTTTTTCTCTCAGTTCAGGATTTAAAAAAACACTAAGGCTAACATATGACTTTTTGTTCATTTTGGGCTCTGACAAAAAATATGCTCAAACATGACTATTTGGGTGTAAAATAGGCCAACATACATAATGGTGAAGACGGTTTTGTCATATTAAGCTTAAAAATTGACTTATGAGTCTTTTTTTGTCAGCTCAGGATTTGAAAAAACACTAAGGCTAACATATGACTTTTTGTTCATTTTGGACCCCGACAAAAAATATGCTCAAACATGACTATTTGGGTGTAAAATAGGCCGAGAAACATAGAAAGTTTGGTAATTTTAGGCTTAAAAATGGACTTATGAGTCTTTTTTTGTCAGCTCAGGATTTGAAAAAACACTAAGGGTAACATATGACTTTTCGTTCATTTTGTGCTCTGACAAAAAGCATGCTAAAACATGACTATTTGGGTGTTAAAGAGGCCAACATACACACTGGTGAAGACGGTTTAGTCATATTAAGCTTAAAAATTGACTTATGAGTCTTTTTTTCTCAGTTCAGGATTTGAAAAAACACTAAGGCTAACATATGACTTTTTGTTCATTTTGGACTCGGACAAAAAATATGCTCAAACATGACTATTTGGGTGTAAAATAGGCTGAGAAACACGCTGGTGTAGAAGGTTTGGTCATTTTAGGTTTAAAAATGGACTTATGAGTCTTTTTTTCTCAGTTCAGGATTTGAAAAAACACTAAGGCTAACATATGACTTTTTGTTCATTTTGGGCTCTGACAAAAAATATGCTCAAACATGACTATTTGGGTGTAAAATAGGCCAACATACACACTGGTGAAGACGGTGTTGTCATATTAAGCTTAAAAATTGACTTATGAGTCTTTTTTTCTCAGCTCAGGATTTGAAAAAACACTAAGGCTCACATATGACTTTTTGTTCATTTTGGACCCCGACAAAAAATATGCTCAAACATGACTATTTGGGTGTAAAATAGGCCGAGAAACATAGAAGGTTTGGTCATTTTAGGCTTAAAAATTGAATTTCAAGCCTTTTTTCTCTCAGCTCAGGATTTGAAAAAACACTAAGGCTAATATATGACTTTTTGGTCATTTTGTGCTCTGACAAAAAATATGCTCAAACATGACTATTTGGGTGTAAAATAGGCCTAGAAACATGCTGGTGTAGAAGGTTTGGTCATATTAAGCTTAAAAATTGACTTATGAGTCTTTTTCTTAGCTCAGGATTTGAAAAAACACTAAGGCTAATATATGACTTTTTGTTGATTTTGGACTCCGACAAAAATCATGCTCAAACATGACTATTTGGGTGTAAACTAGGCCTAGAAACATGCTGGTGTAGAAGGTTTGGTCATTTTAGGCTTGAAATTGACTTTTAAGCCTTTTTTCTCTCAGCTCAGGATTTGAAAAAACACTAAGGCTAACATATGACTTTTCGTTCATTTTCGGCTCAAACAAAAAATATGCTCAAACATGACTATTTGGGTGTAAAATAGGCCAACATACACGCTGGTGAAGACGGTTTTGTCATATTGAGCTTAAAAATGGACTTATGAGTCTTTTTTTCTCAGTTCAGGATTTGAAAAAACACTAAGGCTAATATATGACTTTTTTTTCATTTTGGACTCGGACAAAAAATATGCTCAAACATGACTATTTGGGTGTAAACTAGACCTAGAAACATGCTGGTGTAGAAGGTTTGGTCATTTTAGGCTTAAAAATGGACTTTTAAGCCTTTTATCTCTCAGCTCAGGATTTGAAAAAACACTAAGGCTAATATATGACTTTTTGTTCATTTTGGACCCCGACAAAAATCATGCTAAAACATGACTATTTGGGTGTAAAATAGGCCGAGAAACATGCTGGTGTAGAAGGTTTGGTCCTTTTAGGCTTAAAAATGGACTTATGAGTCTTTTTTTGTCAGCTCAGGATTTGAAAAAACACTAAGGCTAACATATGACTTTTTTTTCATTTTGGACCCCGACAAAAATCATGCTAAAACATGACTATTTGAGAGTAAAATAGGCCAACATACGCGCTGGTGAAGACGGTTTTGTCATATTAAGCTTAAAAATTGACTTATGAGTCTTTTTCTCTCAGCTCAGGATTTGAAAAAACACTAAGGCTAACATATGACTTTTTGTTGATTTTGGACTCGGACAAAAATCATGCTCAAACATGACTATTTGGGTGTAAAATAAGCCGAGAAACATGCTGGTGTAGAAGGTTTGGTCATTTTAAGCTTAAAAATGGACTTATAAACCTTTTTTTCTCAGCTCAGGATTTGAAAAAACACAAAGGCTAATATATGACTTTTTGTTCATTTTGGACCCCGACAAAAAATATGCTCAAACATGACTATTTCGGTGTAAACTAGACCGAGAAACATGCTGGTGTAGACGGTTTGGTCATATTTAGCTTAAAAATACACTTATAAGCCTTTTTTCCTGAGTTCAGGATTTGAAAAAAAACACTAAGGCTAACATACGACTTTTTGTTCATTTTGGGCTCTGACAAAAAATATGCTCAAACATGACTATTTGGGTGTAAAATAGGCCTAGAAACATGTTGTTGTAGAAGGTTTGGTCACTTTAAGCTTAAAAATAGACTTTTTTTTTTTTTTTTCTTTCAGCTCAGGATTTGAAAAAACACTAAGGCTAACATATGACTTTTTGTTCATTTTGGGCTCTGACAAAAAGCATGCTAAAACATGACTATTTGGGTGTTAAAGAGGCCAACATACACACTGGTGAAGACGGTTTTGTCATATTAAGCTTAAAAATTGACTTATGAGTCTTTTTCTCTCAGCTCAGGATTTGAAAAAACACAAAGGCTCACATATGACTTTTTGTTCATTTTGGACTCGGACAAAAAATATGCTCAAACATGACTATTTGGGTGTAAACTAGGCCTAGAAACATGCTGGTGTAGAAGGTTTGGTCATTTTAGGCTTAAAAATAGACTTTTAAGCCTTTTTCTCTCAGTTCAGGATTTGAAAAAACACTAAGGCTAACATATGACTTTTTGTTCATTTTGGGCTCTGACAAAAAATATGCTCAAACATGACTATTTGGGTGTAAAATGGGCCTAGAAACATGCTGGTGTAGAAGGTTTTGTCATATTAGGCTTAAAAATAGACTTATAAACCTTTTTTTCTCAGCTCAGGATTTGAAAAAACACAAAGGCTAATATATGACTTTTTGTTCATTTTGGGCTCTGACAAAAAATATGCTCAAACATGACTATTTGGGTGTAAAATAGGCCAACATACACACTGGTGAAGACGGTGTTGTCATATTAAGCTTAAAAATTGACTTATGAGTCTTTTTTTCTCAGCTCAGGATTTGAAAAAACACTAAGGCTAATATATGACTTTTTGTTCATTTTGGACCCTGACAAAAAATATGCTAAAACATGACTATTTGGGTGTAAAATAGGCCGAGAAACATAGAAGGTTTGGTCATTTTAGGCTTAAAAATTGACTTTCAAGCCTTTTTTCTCTCAGCTCAGGATTTGAAAAAACACTAAGGCTAACATATGACTTTTTGTTCATTTTGTGCTCTGACAAAAAATATGCTCAAACATGACTATTTGGGTGTAAAATAGGCCAACATACACGCTGGTGAAGACGGTTTTGTCATATTAAGCTTAAAAATTGACTTATGAGTCTTTTTTTCTCAGCTCAGGATTTGAAAAAACACTAAGGCTAACATATGACTTTTTGTTGATTTTGGACTCCGACAAAAATCATGCTCAAACATGACTATTTGGGTGTAAAATAGGCCGAGAAACATGCTGGTGTAGAAGGTTTGGTCATTTTAGGCTTGAAATTGACTTTTAAGCCTTTTTTCTCTCAGCTCAGGATCTGAAAAAACACTAAGGCTAACATATGACTTTTTGTTCATTTTGGACCCCGACAAAAATCATGCTAAAACATGACTATTTGGGTGTAAACTAGGCCTAGAAACATGCTGGTGTAGAAGGTTTGGTCATTTTAGGCTTAAAAATGGACTTTTAAGCCTTTTTTCTCTCAGCTCAGGATTTGAAAAAACACTAAGGCTAATATATGACTTTTTGTTGATTTTGGACTCCGACAAAAATCATGCTAATACATGACTATTTGGGTGTAAAAAAGGGCCGAGAAACATGCTGGTGTAGAAGGTTTGGTAATTTTAGGCTTAAAAATTGACTTATGAGCCTTTTTTTGTCAGCTCAGGATTTGAAAAAACACTAAGGCTAATATATGACTTTTTGTTCATTTTGGGCTCTGACAAAAAATATGCTCAAACATGACTATTTGGGTGTAAAATAGGCCAACATACACGCTGGTGAAGACGGTTTTGTCATATTAAGCTTAAAAATTGACTTATGAGTCTTTTTTTCTCAGCTCAGGATTTGAAAAAACACTAAGGCTAATATATGACTTTTTGTTCATTTTGGGCTCTGACAAAAAATATGCTCAAACATGACTATTTGGGTGTAAAATAGGCCGAGAAACATACTGGTGTAGAAAGTTTGGTCATTTTAGGCTTAAAAATTGACTATTAAGCCTTTTTTCTCTCAGCTCAGGATTTGAAAAAACACTAAGGCTAATATATGACTATTTGTTCATTTTGGACTCCGACAAAAATCATGCTAAAACATGACTATTTGGTTGTAAATGGGCCGAGAAACATGCTGGTGTAGAAAGTTTGGTAATTTTAGGCTTAAAAATGGACTTATGAGTCTTTTTTTGTCAGCTCAGGATTTGAAAAAACACTAAGGGTAACATATGACTTTTCGTTCATTTTGGGCTTGGACCAAAAGCATGCTAAAACATGACTATTTGGGTGTTAAAGAGGCCAACATACACACTGGTGAAGAAGGTTTTGTCATATTAAGCTTAAAAATTGACTTATGAGTCTTTTTCTCTCAGCTCAGGATTTGAAAAAACACAAAAGCTCACATATGACTTTTTGTTCATTTTGGACTCGGACAAAAAATATGCTCAAACATGACTATCTGCGTGTAAACTAGGCCTGGAAACATGCTGGTGTAGAAGGTTTGGTCATTTTAGGCTTAAAAATGGACTTTTAAGCCTTTTTTCTCTCAGTTCAGGATTTGAAAAAACACTAAGGCTAACATATGACTTTTTGTTCATTTTGGGCTCTGACAAAAAATATGCTCAAACATGACTATTTGGGTGTAAAATAGGCCAACATACACACTGGTGAAGACGGTGTTGTCATATTAAGCTTAAAAATTGACTTATGAGTCTTTTTTTCTCAGCTCAGGATTTGAAAAAACACTAAGGCTAATATATGACTTTTTGTTCATTTTGGACCCCGACAAAAAATATGCTCAAACATGACTATTTGGGTGTAAAATAGGCCGAGAAACATAGAAGGTTTGGTCATTTTAGGCTTAAAAATTGAATTTCAAGCCTTTTTTCTCTCAGCTCAGGATTTGAAAAAACACTAAGGCTAATATATGACTTTTTGTTCATTTTGTGCTCTGACAAAAAATATGTTCAAACATGACTATTTGGGTGTAAAATAGGCCAACATACACGCTGGTGAAGACAGTTTTGTCATATTAAGCTTAAAAATTGACTTATGAGTCTTTTTTTCTTAGCTCAGGATTTGAAAAAACATTCAGGCTAACATATGACTTTTTGTTGATTTTGGACTCCGACAAAAATCATGCTCAAACATGACTATTTGGGTGTAAACTAGGCCTAGAAACATGCTGGTGTAGAAGGTTTGGTCATTTTAGGCTTGAAATTGACTTTTAAGCCTTTTTTCTCTCAGCTCAGGATTTGAAAAAACACTAAGGCTAACATATGACTTTTCGTTCATTTTCGGCTCCGACAAAAAATATGCTCAAACATGACTATTTGGGTGTAAAATAGGCCAACATACACGCTGGTGAAGACGGTTTTGTCATATTAAGCTTAAAAATTGACTTATGAGTCTTTTTTTCTCAGTTCAGGATTTGAAAAAACACTAAGGCTAATATATGACTTTTTGTTGATTTTGGACTCGGACAAAAAATATGCTCAAACATGACTATTTGTGTGTAAACTAGACCTAGAAACATGCTGGTGTAGAAGGTTTGGTCATTTTAGACTTAAAAATTGACTTTTAAGCCTTTTATCTCTCAGCTCAGGATTTGAAAAAACACTAAGGCTAATATATGACTTTTTGTTCATTTTGGACCCCGACAAAAATCATGCTCAAACATGACTATTTGGGTGTAAAATAGGCCGAGAAACATGCTGGTGTAGAAGGTTTGGTCATTTTAGGCTTAAAAATGGACTTATGAGTCTTTTTTTGTCAGCTCAGGATTTGAAAAAACACTGAGGCTAACATATGACTTTTTTTTCATTTTGGACCCCGACAAAAATCATGCTAAAACATGACTATTTGAGAGTAAAATAGGCCAACATACACGCTGGTGAAGACGGTTTTGTCATATTAAGCTTAAAAATTGACCTATGAGTCTTTTTCTCTCAGCTCAGGATTTGAAAAAACACTAAGGCTAACATATGACTTTTTGTTCATTTTGGACTCGGACAAAAATCATGCTCAAACATGACTATTTGGGTGTAAAATAAGCCGAGAAACATGCTGGTGTAGAAGGTTTGGTCATTTTAAGCTTAAAAATGGACTTTTAAGCCTTTTTTCTCTCAGTTCAGGATTTGAAAAAACATTAAGGCTAACATATGACTTTTTGTTCATTTTGGACCCCGACAAAAATCATGCTAAAACATAACTATTTGGGTGTAAAATAAGCCGAGAAACATGCTGGTGTAGAAGGTTTGGTCATTTTAGGCTTAAAAATGGACTTTTAAGCCTTTTATCTCTCAGCTCAGGATTTGAAAAAACACTAAGGCTAACATATGACTTTTTGTTCATTTTGGACCCAACAAAAATCATGCTAAAAAAATATCCTCAAACATGACTATTTGGGTGTAAAATAGGCCAACATACACGTAAATGAATACGGTTTTGTCATATTAAGCTTAAAAATTGACTTATGAGTCTTTTTTTCTCAGCTCAGGATTTGAAAAAACACTAAGGCTAACATATGACTTTTTGTTCATTTTCGGCTCCCGACAAAAATCATGCTCAAACATGACTATATGGGTGTAAACTAGAGATAGAAACATGCTGGTGTAGAAGGTTTGGTCATTTTAGGCTTAAAAATGGACTTTTAAGCCTTTTTTCTCTCAGTTCAGGATTTGAAAAAACATTAAGGCTAACACATGACTTTTCGTTCATTTTCGGCTCTAACAAAAAATATGCTCAAACATGACTATTTGGGTGTAAAATAGGCCGAGAAACATGCTGGTGTAGAAGGTTTGGTCATTTTTGGCTTAAAAATGGACTTTTAAGCTTTTTTTTCTCAGCTCAGGATTTGAAAAAACACTAAGGCTAATATATGACTTTTTCTTCATTTTGGACCCCGACAAAAATCATGCTAAAACATGACTATTTGGGTGTAAAATAGGCCGAGAAACATGCTGGTGTAGAAGGTTTGGTCATATTAAGCTTAAAAATGGACTTTTAAGCCTTTTTCTCAGCTCAGGATTTGAAAAAACACTAAGGCTAATATATGACTTTTTGTTCATTTTGGACCCCGACAAAAATCATGCTAAAACATGACTATTTGGGTGTAAAATAGGCCGAGAAACATGCTGGTGTAGAAGGTTTGGTCATTTTAGGCTTAAAAATGGACTTATCAGTCTTTTTTTTTCTCAGCTCAGGATTTGAAAAAACACTAAGGGTAACATATGACTTTTCGTTCATTTTGTGCTCTGACAAAAAATATGCTCAAACATGACTATTTGGTGGGGTGCTAGTTTGGCATAGTGGTTAGCACCCCATGTACATGCTTCTGCCGGTCCAGGTTCAAATCCCACCTGTGACCAGTTTGCAGAGTGTCTTCCCCTGCTCTCTCTCCCCCTTTCACAAGCCTATCCACTGTCTCTCTCCTATCAATAAAGGCACAAAATGGCCAAAAAAAAAAAAAAAAAAAAAAAAAAAAAAACTTAAAAAAAAAAAAACATGACTATTTGGGTGTAAAATAGGCCAACATACAACTGAAAAAAAAGAATTTTTTGTCATTAAAAAAAAATTGACTTATGAGTCTTTTTTTCTCAGCTCAGGATTTGAAAAAACACTAAGGCTAATATATGACTTTTTCTTCATTTTGTGCTCTGACAAGAAATATGCTCAAACATGACTATTTGGGTGTAAAATAGGCCAACATACACGCTGATGAAGACGGTTTTGTCATATTAAGCTTAAAAATTGACTTATGAGTCTTTTTTTCTCAGCTCAGGATTTGAAAAAACACTAAGGCTAACATATGACTTTTTGTTCATTTTGGACTCAGACAAAAAATATGCTCAAACATGACTATTTGGGTGTAAACTAGGCCTAGAAACATGCTGGTGTAGAAGGTTTGGTCATTTTAGGCTTAAAAATGGACTTTTAAGCCTTTTTTCTCTCAGTTCAGGATTTGAAAAAACACTAAGGCTAATATATGACTTTTTGTTCATTTTGGACCCCGACAAAAATCATGCTAAAACATGACTATTTGGGTGTAAAATAGGCCGAGAAACATGCTGGTGTAGAAGGTTTGGTCATTTTAGGCTTAAAAATGGACTTTTAAGCTTTTTTTTCTCAGCTCAGGATTTGAAAAAACACTAAGGCTAATATATGACTTTTTCTTCATTTTGGACCCCGACAAAAATCATGCTAAAACATGACTATTTGGGTGTAAAATAGGCCGAGAAACATGCTGGTGTAGAAGGTTTGGTCATTTTAAGGCTTAAAAATGGACTTATGAGTCTTTTTTTGTCAGCTCAGGATTTGAAAAAACACTAAGGCTAACATATGACTTTTCGTTCATTTTCGGCTCTGACAAAAAATATGCTCAAACATGACTATTTGGGTGTAAAATAGGCCAACATACACGCTGGTGAAGACGGTTTTGTCATATTAAGCTTAAAAATTGACTTATGAGTCTTTTTTTCTCAGCTCAGGATTTGAAAAAACACTAAGGCTAATATATGACTTTTTGTTCATTTTGTGCTCTGACAAAAAATATGCTCAAACATGACTATTTGGGTGTAAAATAGGCCAACATACACGCTGATGAAGACGGTTTTGTCATATTAAGCTTAAAAATTGACTTATGAGTCTTTTTTTCTCAGCTCAGGATTTGAAAAAACACTAAGGCTAACATATGACTTTTTGTTCATTTTGGACTCGGACAAAAAATATGCTCAAACATGACTATTTGGGTGTAAACTAGGCCTAGAAACATGCTGGTGTAGAAGGTTTGGTCATTTTAGGCTTAAAAATGGACTTTTAAGCCTTTTTTCTCTCAGCTCAGGATTTGAAAAAACACTAAGGCTAATATATGACTTTTTGTTCATTTTGGACCCCGACAAAAATCATGCTAAAACATGACTATTTGGGTGTAAAATAGGCCAAGAAACATGCTGGTGTAGAAGGTTTGATCATTTTAGGCTTAAAAATGGACTTTTAAGCCTTTTTTCTCTCAGCTCAGGATTTGAAAAAACACTAAGGCTAATATATGACTTTTTCTTCATTTTGGACCCCGACCAAAATCATGCTAAAACATGACTATTTGGGTGTAAAATAGGCCGAGAAACATGCTGGTGTAGAAGGTTTGGTCATTTTAGGCTTAAATATGGACTTATGAGTCTTTTTTTGTCAGCTCAGGATATGAAAAAACACTAAGGCTAACATATGACTTTTCGTTCATTTTCGGCTCTGACAAAAAATATGCTCAAACATGACTATTTGGGTGTAAAATAGGCCAACATACACGCTGGTGAAGACGGTTTTGTCATATTAAGCTTAAAAATTGACTTATGAGTCTTTTTCTTAGCTCAGGATTTGAAAAAACACTCAGGCTAACATATGACTTTTTGTTCATTTTGTGCTCTGACAAAAAATATGCTCAAACATGACTATTTGGGTGTAAAATAGGCCGAGAAACATGCTGGTGTAGAAGGTTTGGTCATTTTAGGCTTAAAAATTGACTTATGAGTCTTTTTTTCTCAGCTCAGGATTTGAAAAAACACTAAGGCTAACAAATGACTTTTTCGTTCATTTTCGGCTCTGACAAAAAATATGCTCAAACATGACTATTTGGGTGTAAAATAGGCCAACATACACGCTGATGAAGACGGTTTTGTCATATTAAGCTTAAAAATTGACTTATGAGTCTTTTTTTCTAAGCTCAGGATTTGAAAAAACACTAAGGCTAACATATGACTTTTTCTTCATTTTGGACTTGGACAAAAAATATGCTCAAACATGACTATTTGGGTGTAAACTAGGCCTAGAAACATGTTGGTGTAGAAGGTTTGGTCATTTTAGGCTTAAAAATGGACTTTTAAGCCTTTTTTCTCTCAGTTCAGGATTTGAAAAAACACTAAGGCTAATATATGACTTTTTGTTCAGTTTGGACCCCGACAAAAATCATGCTAAAACATGACTATTTGGGTGTAAAATAGGCCAAGAAACATGCTGGTGTAGAAGGTTTGGTCATTTTAGGCTTAAAAATTGACTTATGAGTCTTTTTTTTGTCAGCTCAGGATTTGAAAAAACACTAAGGCTAATATATGACTTTTTCTTCATTTTGGACCCCGACAAAAATCATGCTAAAACATGACTATTTGGGTGTAAAATAGGCCGAGAAACATGCTGGTGTAGAAGGTTTGGTCATTTTAGGCTTAAAAATGGACTTATGAGTCTTTTTTTGTCAGCTCAGGATTTGAAAAAACACTAAGGCTAACATATGACTTTTTGTTCATTTTCGGCTCTGACAAAAAATATGCTCAAACATGACTATTTGGGTGTAAAATAGGCCAACATACACGCTGGTGAAGACGGTTTTGTCATATTAAGCTTAAAAATTGACTTATGAGTCTTTTTTTCTCAGCTCAGGATTTGAAAAAACACTAAGGCTAATATATGACTTTTTGTTCATTTTGTGCTCTGACAAAAAATATGCTCAAACATGACTATTTGGGTGTAAAATAGGCCAACATACACGCTGATGAAGACGGTTTTGTCATATTAAGCTTAAAAATTGACTTATGAGTCTTTTTTTGTCAGCTCAGGATTTGAAAAAACACTAAGGCTAATATATGACTTTTTGCTCATTTTGTGCTCTGACAAAAAATATGCTCAAACATGACTATGTGGGTGTAAAATAGGCCAACATACACGCTGGTGAAGATGGTTTTGTCATTTTAGGCTTAAAAATTGACTTATGAGTCTTTTTTTCTCAGCTCAGGATTTGAAAAAACATCCAGGCTAACATATGACTTTTTGTTCATTTTGGACTCCGTCAAAAAATATGCTCAAACATGACTATTTGGGTGTAAACTAGGCCGAGAAACATGCTGGTGTAGAAGGTTTGGTCATTTTAGGCTTAAAAATGGACTTTTAAGCCTTTTTTCTCTCAGCTCAGGATTTGAAAAAACACTAAGGCTAATATATGACTTTTTGTTCATTTTGGACCCCGACAAAAATCATGCTAAAACATGACTATTTGGGTGTAAAAAAGGGCCTAGAAACATGCTGGTGTAGAAGGTTTGGTCATTTTAGGCTTAAAAATTGACTTATGAGTCTTTTTTTGTCAGCTCAGGATTTGAAAAAACACTAAGGCTAACATATGACTTTTCGTTCATTTTGTGCTCTGACAAAAAATATGCTCAAACATGACTATTTGGGTGTAAAATAGGCCAACATACATGCTGGTGAAGAAGGTTTTGTCATATTAAGCTTAAAAATTGACTTATGAGTCTTTTTTTGTCAGCTCAGGATTTGAAAAAACACTAAGGCTAACATATGACTTTTTCTTCATTTTGGACTCTGACAAAAAACATGCTCAAACATGACTATTTGGGTGTAAACTAGGCCTAGAAACATGCTGGTGTAGAAGGTTTGGTCATTTTAGGCTTAAAAATGGACTTTTAAGCCTTTTTTCTCTCAGTTCAGGATTTGAAAAAACACTAAGGCTAACATATGACTTTTTGTTCATTTTGGACCCCGACAAAAAATATGCTAAAACATGACTATTTGGGTGTAAAATAGGCCGAGAAACATGCTGGTGAAGATGGTTTTGTCATATTCAGTTTAAAAATGGACTTATAAGTCTTTTTCTCAGCTCAGGATTTGAAAAAACACTAAGGCTAACATATGACTTTTGTTGCATTTTGGACACCAACCAAAAATATGCTCAAACATGACAAATTGAGTGTAAAAGAGGCCAAAATACACGCTGGTGTAGACGGTTATGTCATATTAAGCTTAAAAATGGACTAATAAACCTTTTTTTCTCTGCTCAGGATTTGACAAAACACTAAGGCTAACATATGACTTTTTTTCATTTTAGACTCCGACAAAAAATATGTTCAAACATGACTATTTGGTTGTAAAATAGGCCGAGAAACATGCTGGTGTAGAAGGTTTGGTCATATTAAGCTTATGAAATGGACTTTTAAGCCTTTTTCTCTCAGCTCAGGATTAGAAAAAACACTAAGGCTAACATATGACTTTTTTAGCATTTTGGGCTGTGACAAAAAATATGCTCAAACATGACTATTTGGGTGTAAAACAGGCCGAGATACATGCTGGTGCAGATGGTTAGGTCATCTTTGACTTTAAAGTTGACTTTTTAGCCTCTTTCTCAAATGACTGTTTGCCCACTTTGAATTCAAAAAATATGCTAGAACTTGACTTTTTGAGACCTTTACCGGCCATAGAACACTCTTGTGATGACAGTTGGCTGACATGTGATTTTTGGCCATGTCAGACTCCCTAAAACCTCTACAGAGTGTTTGGGTCTTAAACATGCAGGTAAAAATGCCTGTGCTGATTGTTAGGTTATATTTCACCTAAAATAATGAATTGTGGTAGTTTTCCCTTTAGGTTGGATTTCAGAAGAAAACAATCTTTTAACATATGGCTTTCTGTTTGGATCTGCTCCCTCTTAAAATGTCCAGTACCTGTCTCCAGTCTCCATGTTTCACTCTTCCAGCAGCAGCAGTGGTCCCACCGTCCTTCCATCATCTGGACAAAGACAATAACGCTGATGCCTCCTAACACTTTAATGGCTCCTGCCACAAACCTACACACTTTTAAGCTGTTTATGGAGTTTATGTGTCAGCTGGGCTTTGTGCTAACAGCTGGAGTCTCTCCAGACTCTGTGGTTACCTCTGATGGCTTTGGGCCTCACTCACAGCCGGCCTGTGTTTTATCCCTGATGCAGAAGAAGAAGGAGCGAGTGGATCATGTCTCTCTGCACTGCACTGTGAAATAGAAACTCTTAATTATGAGCTCTGGCAGTGCTCTCTGTACATTCTTTTGAAGTCTGCTTTAATGTTTGTTTAATGCCTTTAGGATTTAGCAGGTTATCATGCGAGTGCAGTGTGTTGGTTCAGTTTTCTCTGCTATCATCCACATCTCACTATAAATTTACCCCGAGTCAGTGTGAGAGTGTTGTTGTGTAATGTTTTTCTTAGCTTTATGACTTAAATCCTGTCAGGAAAGCTTCATACTCTCTGTGTGTCTTGTTTTTTATTTTTCAGTTGTTTAGACTCAAAGTTTTGATCAGCGGTCATCTACAGAATATGATTGTATGAGCAGGATAAACGTGCAGTTTTTACACCACTAATGCTCAGAGGTAGCAGTAAAATACCATGTTATTCTCAAAAAGCAGTGGTTCACTGGTGGAGGCGAGCAATATAGCTTTCAGACTTTATATTATGATTTTTGCATGCCCTTCAGTGTTCTATGTAGCATACCTTTCTTTAAAGTTGGCTTCTTAACACCGGTATAGGATATAATTTGGGGTCCATTTTAAATCAGATCAAACTCATTTGAAGCCTCATCCACTCAAAGACAAAACGCTTAAAAGTTTCAAAAACGATCGTCATAAAGACAAAGGCGTCCCAGAAAATGTGTGCGTCTACATGAATGCTCTCGATACGCATGAAAACGCTGTAAAACACATGCCAGACCTCTAGGGGCGCTGTAACGATATGACGGAAACAAGCGGAAACAGATGAAAACACAGTGGGTATGCGCACTTGGGGCAAAAGTTGTAAACAGAGATTGTGATAAAGCGATCAATAAGTGGCGTTATGTGTCCTCGATAATTCTTTGTTCAACTCGGTGGTGATTGAGAAGAAGGAGATTTTGCTGCAACAGGGATAGTAGGGTAACTAGCTTCATCAGCACGTATGCTACACCGTACGTTGTTGTTGTCGTTGCCGCGTGTGGCGCATGCGTGTCAATGAAGATATGAAACTATGACGTAAGCATGTCTGAAAAGTTACAGAGAGCCAGTAATCACAGAGCTGCGTATACGGCATTTCAAAACCTTTCCACTCTGGAACCTGGTTTAAAAAATGACCGTTTACAGACCCCCAAAACGCCGTCTTCGTATGGATGATTAGCAGATTCGCCAAAACTTATGCGTTTAGACCTCGGTTTGTCTTCGTGTGAATGGGGCCTTAGACGGAGCAATTGAAAACAACTGATAACAATATTCAGTGAAACTTCAGGAGACCCCAGCTGGTTTCACTAAACTATTTTAAAGGATGGTTACCAATGGACTGCAAACAAGGACTACAAAAATGATTGTGGACCCCAATGCAGGCAGTTCTGATTGTTTTAAATCAAATTAAAACATTCCTTCTGGCCACAGCCATGGCAGCTTGATCAGGTCATAAAGTCAAGATGAAATTCTCAAATTAGACAATGTGGTATTATACTTCAAAGCATGGATGTTGCTTTTGAGTCAAGCTGCTAAGTTGTTTTTCTGTAATAGCTGTTCACCCCTGCTGATTATATTTAAGCAAAAAAAAGGTGAAAATATGGTTCTTTGTTGATAATTTTATGATGCGTAAAACATGTAAAATTCATGATTAATGATTCAACCAAATTCAAACTTTAACTTCAACTTTATTGTCTCCTTAGGGAAATTTCTTGGCAGAAAAAAAGACATTAAAACACAAACACAGTCACAAGCACAGAACACTGAAGCACATAAAAATGAAGAACAAAAAAAAATAGAGCCTGATTGGTTGATCTTATTTTGCCACCGACCTTACAACACAGTGAAAACTCCCTTAGACTTCCAACTGAAAGAATCAGTGGAACCAGCTTCCTGTTTGGTCTAAAAAATACGTCACTACAGACATCTGAGGACTCGAGAGATAATCTGCATGTTTGACATATTTGCAGATTTCTGATTTTCTGATTTTGTCCTTATAAGTATTAAAAAACCTGGCTCACAAGAGGGTTGCAGTGCTCACACCTAGCTGATATCATCAGATGTTTTACGAGAGTTTTTCTGTTCATTTCCACTGATTTTTAAAAAGGTCACAGACAAATAAAGGGCGCAGAAAGCTGCTGAAGTTAAAAGCGTCAGGAGAGGAGAAGGTGCCGAACTCAAACTCCTGAACTTCGGCAGGGCAAAAACACAAAGGAGCTGATTTTCTTCAGCCACCTTCAAAGTTACAGCTTTAGATCAGCTGCCAATGACTGATCTCCTCAGAATTGACAGAATATAAACAACATTTTGACACAACGAGGACTCCGAGTGCTGCAGAGTTTAGAGACGAGGAATGGAAACGGAGAAAGGAAACAAAAATATGACATCAAGACGGAAATTTCAGAGAAACACAGCTTGTTTAATTTCTGTTGGATTGAATTATTTGGATTTTTTATGAAAAATAAATTTCTAGAGTGGAGCTGGAGCCGATTAGAGCTGACACTAAAAGCTAGGCGTCAGCCAATTGCAGGGCCACATAGAGAGACAAACAATCATTCACTCTTACAATCAAACTTAAGTGTGATTTGACGTAACCAATCAAGCTATTGAGCATGTTTTTGGTCTGTGGGAGGAGACCTGAGAACCCACGCATGCACGGGAGAACATGAAAACTGACCGACCCCAGGATCGAATGATTTGTACTCCTGAAACTGAGAAGGACAAAGTTGCCCATCCATAGTCTAAAAGATAAAGTGCTCTTCCATTGTTTCCAATGTGCAAAGGCACCTGTTTTTACCGTTTTTTATTTTTTGTTAGCAAGATTACACAAAAACTACTGGACACATTAAGCTTAAAGGTGCTATGAGGAGAATCCATTTCCGGCGACATAAAGACTCTGCTACCCATGAGCACGTGCCGCTACTGTTGTAAAGATGTGACCCAAGCCAAAGCGTGTGTTTGATGTGATGCTAATAAATGCAGCTCCTCAAAACTCTACATTGCTTTACAACTTCTTTTTTCAACAACTTACAGGATGCAAAGCGTCGAGGTGATGTATCTCTTTCTAGTTACATAGCGGTAGTTTTTGATGCGTACCAACAAGCAATTTTTGGAAAACTTAGTATTGTAGTTTTGTAGCTGGCTATATATCGCTACTTACAGCCCGGTGCTCTAAGACGTGTCTGACTAATATAAATTTGCTCGAGTTTTAATCGTCTTGTTCCTGAAGTTGAGTATCCAGGCCAGTCCAGCCCTGTCTGACCTGACCACGAAGCTAAGGAATAGCATTTATAGATAACCTATTTTGATGCAATAACAATCATCTTAAAGTGTGTATTTCCATCAGGCATATATCTAAAGGTGAGACTTTTTTGTAATTATTTAGGAACTCCTCATAGCATCTTTAAATATTCAGGACATGTTGGTAATGACCTAACTTCAAAATGATTAATTTTTGGTTGTGATTCAGATGACTGAAATTAGTGAAAGATCATTCTTTGTTCCATAATTGTCTAACTAGTAAAGATCTCAACATGTCTCTGAGTGCTCAGTGTGGGTTTTCAGGGTCATGAATAATATTATGATGGTAACTTTATCATGGAAGTATTGCATACAGATGTAACAGCAGTATGTGAGCTACCTTGCCAGAGGTACGTGCTCTCCGAGTGCTCTTCAGTTTTCCTCAAAATAGAAATTAAATGAAGCTCAAGATTAAAACTAATTTAAGTTGATTTGTCAGAATCACAGTAACAGGCAGCCAAGCAAAAATACTCATGGCAAACCAACAATTTTCTCTCCAATAGTTAAAATGTTTATTTTAAAATAACTATAAATAAATGTTGCAATCGTCCATTTTACCTTAAATCACAGGTTGACAAATGGGGGGTTGTGATAGGTTTAAAAGGTTTAACTGATTAGTTTTAACTGGCTAATGCAATTTCATGTCATGTACAAGGTTTGAGCTCCCTGTGCTGTTAAAGGATCATTAAAAAAGTACAGAGTTAAGTTATTAACCATTTTAATCTCATCAGTTTTTAAAATCTGCTCTTTATTGTTCAGCTAATAAATTACTTGATTCAACCGTAAGATTTTTTTTATTTTGCATTTTTTCTTTTATTAGAACTTAGAAAATGCTAATGAGCTTACTTAGAAACGCAAAACAACTACAGCACATAAACTCAACAGGGGCTGAACAATATATCGTTATTGTATCTACATCGAGATACTGTATGAACATTCAAGATATTAATATTGAAAAAGCAACAATATGAATGATATAGATTTCTTATAAATAAATAAAATTGCACTTTCCAAGTTCTTTTGTATTGTGTTTTTATTTTTCTGAAAAATGCTTGTTTTTTACCGAACCCGTAGCCATATCGTATCGATACCAAGATATCTGGCATGAATATTGAGATATGAAATTTCATCCATATCCTAAACTCTAAACTCAGCCACTCAAATGTGCAACTACGATTATGAAGAGAACAACAACACTATTCAGACTGAAACATCTCTAAAGAGACATAAAAAAAGAGGTGGAGGGAAATGTATCAACCTTAGTAACACAATATTTGGAATGGTGATAGTATATCAATTCATAACTGCCAATTATTATTATTTTTTAATGTATTAATCTCCCAAATTAAATAAATTTTACTTTCAACAGAAAAAATCACTTACTCTTTACGTCCACACAATGGTGCTGTTAAAGCACTTTGCAGGTGAGGTCTGCAGAGGCGACATTAACTGTACAGAACACAGATCAACATTTAAATCCATTAAATAAGCGTGTTTTGGATTTAACTGTAAGCTTTTTAACAGCCATACTTTATCTGTTTCTCCCCTAAAGGATGCCCAGAAAGTCATCCGCGGTTGTAAAGCAAGCCGCAGAAGCTTATAAATGCCCAACCATCTGATTTGGAGCATTTCTTCCCAAACATCTCCTGCGTTTAATTTCCCTGCAAAGAAATTAATTAAGCTTCAATTTTGACTCTGCCAAAAATGACAATCACCCCTGTAACCCGTCCACCTCTGATCCCCCGCCCCGCCCGGCGAGCACGGCCACGCTCAGTGGAGGAGCAGATTGAGAGGGAGCCGGTGTTAATGTAATCTCCTCTGTTTAATTAGAGGGAGCATGGTGGGCAGCTAAAGCAAACCACATTACCCACCATCTGCTGGGGAGCCGCTCTGCTCTTACCCACCCTCTCACTATCATTAGGCTCTACAAGACAAGACACAAACACATACATGACAGCTATTTATTCATCCTGCCACTTCCAATACAGGCCACGCTGCGGACTGTTTACTGCTACGATGAGGCCACACTCATATTCAGACCTGTCATAGATGTAATTTTCTTTAATTACAATCTGCTGCATGTCAGAAGGAACAAATTAAGATGGTTGTCAAAGAATTAAAGCAACCATTCCTGAACTTCTGTGCTGAATGTTGCAGCCAGAATGACACAGGAGACCGAAACGTGTGCCTCTGAGCACGGACCTAATTTTTGGAGGAACAATGAAACAGGTGAATAAGGAGGCTGATCGAGCTCCAGGGGTTTGTTTATGGGACAGAAAGTGCTCTACCGAGGACGCAGTGTGAGCTGGTACGTTGTCTTGATAGAGAATGAAACCATTCATCCACAGCTGTGGTCTCTGTCTTCAGACTAGATTCACTGAAGACCTGTCCAGAACCTCCAAAATGATTCCCTGAATGTAAAAAAAAAATCACCAACATGGTCTTGAGTTTGGACATGCTTTGTCGCTTCCTTCATCCACAGTGATGTTGATGTTCTCCGAAGCATTGACTGGTGTTCTGTCTTGGAAGATCCAAGTTTCATTTCATGTCATCATTCCTTCTAAAAACTGTGGGATCCAAAATGTTCAAGGTTTCTTCCTGAAAGATAAAAACAAACAGGAGATCAATGACATTAAAAAAAACAATAACAGCAATGTACATCTCTACATGCATCCAGATAAATATGTTAGAAATTCCATTAAAAGTGTTAAAACTATCATCAATATTTTAAAAAGCCAAATCATTATGAAGTGTTTAAAGAGACATCGCTTTAAAATCTAAAGTGCACTGGCTTTGTTGGACACTGGTTAATAAAATAATCATTTTAAAAAAGTTTCTGCCTCTGGTTCATCTTTGGGTGCAACAAACTGACAAATTTCCATGAGGGAAGAAGCTGAAACTCAACAAATGTCTCCACAAATTTGCCTCCCTTTTGATCAGGAGTCTGAAGTTTTGGTACACACTTCTGTCAAGTTCAATCTTTGATGCAAAAGTTACTGAACTGCCTTCTCAGTTTGATTTACGTTTTACGAAGATTTTGATCTGCATGTGTGCACAGGATGTTCATCGTCTTGGACATCCAATCTGCCTTCATCAAATCTTTTGTGCTTCATCAAATATGCAATGATCCTTATATTATTACAATCTACAATTCAAGAGCTTAATTGGGATGAAGGGGGGGCATTACATTACATTTCATAAAAAGTAAATATGTGAAATAAATACACATGCATTTATTCATTTAAGCAAATACATAAAATAAGGCAACACAATAAACGAGAAATTGTTAAATGGAATGATAAGACTCTTTTTTTTTTCTGTGTAGACATAAATGTATTTTCCTGGGGCATATGTGGTTGCATTTGATTAAATATATATTTTATACATTATACTTCTATCCAATCCTTTGTGAGCATATGAATGAAATAAGTTGGTGTTGTTTTTTTTAAAGGGGACATCTGTTTGCTTACTTTTGTTTTAGTATTTTGCTACATTGATAAAAATGTACATGATTTATAATATTTATAAATTTATATTTATTTTGTGCATGTTTGAAATAAACTACTACTACAAGTGTGTGAAAGGATTCAGCTGATGTTTTGTTCAAACCAGCAGCTGGACCGTCCTGATTCAGAGTCTGAAATCTAAAATGTTCGTGAGCAGCACAAAACAATCAGAGTCCTTCGGAGTGGAAAAAGGTGGGAGCTACGAGAGAGACGACAGCAGGAAGTGACTGCGCGAGCGGAGGTTAGCATAGATGCTGACAGCTTCAGTAGCAGTTTTATTAGATCTAGGATGTACGTTTTATTTAATGAAAATCAAATATAACACGACAAACTTTTGAATAGTAATAATTATCTGACTAACTCATAATAATTGTGATTGACAGAACAATCATCCACTCAACTGCTGATATGTTTCTGAAAAGTTTTCCCCTCCAAACAATATCTTTGTGTTTTTTCTAGGTGGATTAATAAATATTATGAATTTGGGGGGTCAAGTTAATTCAACTTCAACGAAAAATGTCATGTTAAAGCCACAGATTATAAAAAAAACTGAAGGATTGTGTTCTGGATTTAGTGGTGACATGCTTTATGGTTTTGCCCCATTGTCACCAAAGCTTCCTGCCTTTTAAAAACTAAATTATTTGTTGAATTCAATTCAAGTTCTTCAGTTACCACGGTCAGAATTTTTATCTATTGGTGAGCACATGTGCAGATAGAAGCAATTTGACCAAGTAAGCTGGTGCAGAAACAACCAACATCCAGAATGAATACAATAAGAATAAAAATAGGTAGAATAGAGGAACAAGAAGGAACACCAACCCTGCCCATTGATATCTACAGAAGATTTTTATTCCTTTAATTGCAGTTTATCTTCGGGATAAGTTAAGACAGACGTTAACAATGAGACACTGAATTTAATGAAGGTATATATCTTTATAGATTTATAATTGCCATTTAGTTTTTGTTTAGTTTTATGCTGAGAAAATGCTGAATATTTACCCAAAAAGAAGTCTTATTCTTCTCTGCAGCTCCTTGACTTCTCCACAAGAGGGCAGCACAGGATCACAGCTGACAGTGAAGAGGCCTGCAGGAGGACTTCAGCTCAGAGGATTAGCTGATCCACAGAGGATGGAGCTCAGGCAGCCTGCAGGGCAGCACAGTAATCGAGAAGAGAAAGTGTTCAGAGGAGGGGTACATCAGTGTTCCTGCCCTCACCTCCTGCTCCAGTCTAACCTGGACGGCCCACATTGAGCTTTACAGCCTCAGGTGTATCCAAACAAACACAGCTCAGGTACTCAGCTGTTCTCTGGTTAAGTTAAGGACCTCTTAAGTCGTGCAGGTTCCTTCAAATCAGGCTGAAAATGAACTGAGCCACATGATTTGTATCCATCTGGTGTGGGAGGATTTGATCCGAACACACTATATGATGTGCATAATTTCAGCTCCATATTCATGGATATTTTTGTCCTTGTGAGATGCAGTGAGTCATTTTTGTCCTCTGTGGAGGACTTGAGTTTCTAAAGTTTATTTCTTAAACCTTTTGAGTTATTAAGGTGAAATCTGTTGTGCAGATCTAAGCTGTGGATCAGGACCGAGGACAGGAGGACGGATATCTGGGCTTACTCCAAACCTTACAAGCTTAAGGTGCATGCTCTACTGTTTGATTTGATCTCTTTTAGGCAGTTACAAGGACTTTTTTTTTTTTTTTTTTTTAGCAAATTCTGAACACTAAAATAGACTCTAAATATCAAGAAACATGTTCAGCACTGCAGCAAAAATAAAGATTCCACCACTTGGCATAAATAGCCTAGTTTTTTTTCTATGTAATGACTCTCAGATTGTCCTCATCTTAAAATAAACAAATAAAAGCTTTCATAACGTGTCCGAGATTGAGCAATTTTGGTTTGCTTCCCAGAAAAACAGAAACACTCCGGTGTTTAATTGTGGCAAAATACTGATTGGCAAAGTTAGTTGTTAATAAAGTACAAAAAGACAAAATGTGCATTTCCAGAAGTAGTTTGTACCTATAACTTACAGCAATACTATATCATCATTTCTTAGTTCTGCAAAAATGCGAAAATTTTTAGGCAATAATATACCCAAATTAAAGAGAATGTGCCACTGTTGTTAAATGTATCAGAGGTGATGACATTAAAAATGTAACTCTGAAAGTTAAATTGAAATTATAAAGAAAAGTGGCCACACCAGTGTTGATTTGTAATCCTTTGTTACAGGTGTCACTTCATTGCAAACTGTGTATTGGAGTATTTAACATGCATATGATTACCTTTTACAATATGTAATACACCAGAAGTTGCCTGCTTTTGGATTTAAAGTAATTTTGTGTTTTTAAGTGGTTTAACTTCTGAAAACACATACCAGGTTGAAACATTTAAATCTCCTATAATAAGTTAAATGCTAAAAGTACATGAGCGGCTTATGCAGTTCCTTGGCTGCTTTCATATCTTTTGACTATAATAAAGCCTAAAATCTCATGAAAACTATCTTCATTCATGAAGATCATCATGGTGAAAATACATACTTTCCACCTATTTTTTCTGCCATCAAGCTTATTAGAAGCAACGATCCAAAAAGCAGCTAGAATTTCATTAACATTTTAGCTGATGGAACTGGTGTGATGCTAACTTCCTGTCGGGCTGTCAAAAAAATAACTCCAGTCCTACCACCGAGTGTTTATTTCATGCTGCTGCCTCTTCTATAAGATACTGCCTCTTTTGCTGGACCCAATTAAACCCATTTACACGACTTTGTCAGTCGAATGTGTAATTCTTTAAATGACCGAAGTGATTATTTTAAAGGTTCCCAACCCCCTTTGTGGTCCTCGTTAGCAGTTTAATAGCAACCATCCTTTGTAAGATGCAATAAAGCACTAAAATGTACAAAAAGTGACAGTTTCAAATGTGTTTATATTGTAGAAAAACAGGTTAAAATCTTAAATTCATGTGTTCACCACTGACTTTATTTCAGGCATTTCGGCAAAAGCCCATTCAAAAATCCCATAGACTTTAACACAAGGGAATTTTCATGATTTCATCAAAACAAGGAAGAATTTTCCCGAGACTTTGACCTGATCCCTGGACTTTATCTAAAATTGTATTTATATATCTAAAGACCTTCAATGTACAGATTATGATTTTTGGTCCATACCTCCCAGCTGTGCTTGGGCCTTTTCATTTAGAATAAATTTAACATTAAAGGATAAGTTTGGTTTCTTCAGCCTTCACATTGTTTATAGAATGAAGTAGAACAATATACTCACCCAGAAGGCTTTCCTGATCCAAACAGTGCTTCAGGAGATATTTAGATCCAAAATCGAGCGGCGGACATCCGTATAATGGTAGCACATAGGGCATACAGCGCCGCTCCTAAAACTGCATTAATCGTCCAAAAACTCATTAGTTTTACCAATATTTCATCATGGTCCGCTCACGCTCCTCCTCCATTACAGTCTGTGTAACTCCAGACATGTTGTGTGACTGTGCTGACCTCTGAACTGAAGAAGAAGAATGTTTGCCTCCGCACATGTGCAGTACGGCTCATTGTTTCAGGGGAAGACAGCCGGCTACACAACGACTTTCTTCTTCCACTTTTGTGCAAAATGGACGAATATCTATCGGATGAAGATGTTGTGGAGGAGAACTTTGAATATGACGGGTGTCCTTACAGTTTCGAGCCAGAGTTTACAGATGAGGAGCTCATCGAAAGGAGGACGCGGAGGCAGCGCTCCAGAGAGTACTGCGCATGTGTGGAGGCATACGTTCTTCTTCTTCAGTTCAGAGGTTGGCACAGTTACAAAAACATGTCTGGGGCGACACAGACTGTTATGGAGGAGTAGCGTGAGCGGACCATGATGGAATATTGGTGAAACTAATGAGTTTTTGGACGATTAATGCAGTTTTAGGAGCGGCGCTGTATGCCCTATGTGCTACCGTTATGTACGCTGCTCGATTTTGTATCTAAATATCTCCTGAACTTTTCCTTTAATCACATTTAGAGCATGACTGTGTTTTCACAATCATTGCAGCTGCTCTGATGAAGCTTCAGAATCGCTCTCATGTGGATCTACTCCTCTGCTCTGCAGCTGTGGGCAGGACGAGCTTTAATGGCCGCTTCTGCAGGAAGGTCACGACCAGCCCCATCAAACGGCACAACCCTCAGGACGGCCCACACATGAGTGAATCACATTTAAACGACTCGGTAGGTTGGACTTTGGAGTGAACGAAAAACTCATCACACTCTAAAAAGAAGCTCCTCTCTCTGGTTTGTGTTCAGCTTGGACCCGCTGTGGGGTTTCAAAGCAGAAACTTGGAGACTGCATCAGATGCTCGGACGCTGAGAGAGGCACACGCACTCACGGCTGAGATAAGAGATGAGCTGATCAAATCTCACAACAGCAAACTGTGAGAGTGCTTCTCCCTGCGAGCTGAGAGAGATAGAAGCAGCTCCAAGCTGAGCCGCAGCCAGCCTCTTCACAGCCGAGGCTCCACTGTGCATGAATACATGAATGAAAGTGGTCCTCACACAGGCGTCTGCGGGCCCCCCTGTGACAGGCCACAGGCTGGTTTTGTTGTGGTCACGTACGCAGGGACTCACTCATAAAATTTACATTTGTAATGAGGTGAAGTGGGGCCAAAGACTTGTAAGTTTCTCATTAACATGCAGGGTTTGCTTCAGCTGCACGTCCCAGTAAAAAGTTACTCACAGCAGGCGTCACAAAGATGGAAAGTGCCATAAAATTATAATATATTAATATTATTTTCTACTTTCATGGCTTCAGTCAAATTGAGTCCTGTTTACAGATATGACTAAACTATTTTTTAATCATTTTTTAGAAAATATTTATTATTTATTCTAATTTTATTCATGGCATAAGAAAAAGGTGGTCGGATTTTGGTGATGAGCCCAGTCAGGATGCAGATCCAAGAGTTTTTTTTAAAGGATTTCTTAACACTGGGAGATAAAGCAGTTCTCATATTTTCACTAACTTCTATATAAGTTTTCAACAGATTTTCATCACGTTTTATGATAGGGTTGGTCACTGCACAAGAAGGAAGTGATGGAATTTTGGTGATATGTATCCAGATGTGGATCCTGATTCTTTTTTTTTTTTAAAGGAATTTGTTAATAAGTAAAATAAAGCAGTTTCCTTTTCCAACTTTTTTTTTTGTAACAAAAGCTCTACCATTTTATCTTCAAGCATTTCTTGTTCCTTCATTAGTATGTGAACAGGATACCTCAAAAATTTATCATGGCACGATTATGGAAATCAGGGCTGATGCTGATACAGATGTTTGAAATATCATTTCAGCTATGGGGACAGATCTATTAGTGGGTTAAGATTTTTGGTAAGGGTTTGTCTTCAAAAGAACATACAGAAAATGTGTGGATTCATCACATGGAAAAGACTTCAATGAAAAGAAAATGAAAAACTAAGGCCCATCCAGATACAGTACAGGCCAAAAGTTTGGACACACCTTCTCATTCAATGTGTTTTCTTTATTTTCATCACTAATTCCATTGTAGATCCTCACTGAAGTATTGATGGCCACTCATTTCTCTTAACTTAGCTGATTGGTTCTTGCCATAATATTAATTCTAACAGTTGTCTAATAGGGCTGTCGGCTGTGCATCAGCCTGACTTCTGAACAACACAAATGATGGTCCAACCCCATTAAAAAGGCAAGAAATTCCATTAATTAACCCTGGAAAGGCACACCTGAGAAGAGAAAACCATTTCAGAGTGTGCAAAGCAGTAATCAGAGCAAAGGGTGGATACTTTGAAGAAACTAGAATATAAGACATGTTTTCATTTATTTCACACTTTTTTGTTAAGTACATAATTCCACATATGTTCATTCATAGTTCTGATACCTTCATTGAGAACCTGTAATGTGAATACTGATGAAAATAAAGAAAACTCATCGAATAAGGTATGTCCAAACTTTTGGTCTGTACTGCATTCTCAAGTCCGCCCATTAACACTTCATTTATACCTCTGATTTTAGGTTATACAGATGTTCTTCTAAAGATCTCTTTTGGTGAAATTCTCTTGCTTGTAAAAACAGATCAGTTCGTCCAACATGTCTGCATAAGGAGTCTCCCCTAAATGGGAAGTTAGGAGTGCCTAATGTCAACATCAAATTGATATAACAACAAAGAGCAATGGTGGCATGGAATTTATTACCAAGCTTTTTAATCTCAGACAGTAACAGAAGTTGCTTCAACAAGAAATTAAAGATGTATTTGTTCACGTATGGCTTACCTGAAAGATAATAATGTTAACTACTTCTCCCTAATGATGTGAATTTTTGTTGTTGTCCCAAGAGGTAAGGAGAGTTCTGTGGTTTGTCTCTCCTTTTTTTTCTTTTTATGAACTTCTTGTGTATTGGTTTGTTTTTTGCAATCAAGTGGTGAATAATAGGGCTACTGTATGAGTGGATTGTATGAATGTTATGAGTGTGGTGTATATAGGCATGCTCAAAAGGATGATATTTTTGTTGACGGAGTAATATGTGGAAGAATAGCTACTGCACATTTGCTGTAACTAATGGTGGATCCAAAATAAATCAAATAAAAAAAAAACATCTGAAAACTGACTAAATAATTTGCTAATAGCCAAAGTTTTCAATAAAGGCAGATGTCAGCCGACAACGGTACTGAATTGATATTGATGTACATCCCTACAAAAAGTTATGAATGGATATTGTAGACATTTTCCCAGAATTTTGGTTATAAAAAAGGGGAGGTAATCACATTTTGGTGGTGATCTAGGATTTGTTTATGTGCAGGATCAGGTAGTTTCCCATATTTTTACTGATGTCCCTGTACGTTCTCAATGGATTTTGAGGAAGCAACAATGCGAGAAATGCCTTAGCAGAGGTTTATGCTTTTGCAGAACTTCTGGTTTGTCTGTTTGACTGTCTGTTCATCTGTCTGTAAGATAACCAAAAAACCTTCCCTGCAGATTGTCATTAAATTGTCAGAGAATGCTGCTTTGAGCACGAGGGAGAAGTGATTAGATTTTGGTGGTGATCTGAATCCAGATGTGGATCCACATTTTCCATTAAAATGTGGTAAATAGCATCAAGAATGCTTGTCATAGGTCTGCTCTCTTGGGGCATTTCTCAATTTCAAATGTTCAAAACAAATACAGCCCTATTGTTCTACAAAATAACCCTGAAAGTTCTCTACATATTCAGGTTGGGATGCAAAAAGTAGCATTTTCTCAACCAGACAGATATCATCCAGTCTTTTCCAGCCCCATGACATTTCCCCCTGTCTGGCAGGAAAACCCTCCCGCTGTGATAAACAAGCCAGACCTAACAGCTCAAAAACATTTCAGGGAAAGAGCTCTTGTCAATAAAAAGTCAGATTTTCTGGCAAAACCTCACAAACTTGAAAGTGGTCTTGAAGGAACAAAGAGTTCCAGCAACACTTTATAAAGTGTAGTGTTTTGGCTTGTGGTTCATCCTCATGGAGCTTCTGTAATTGTCAGGAGATCATGTGTGAAAACAGCTGGTGATTGTGCTGCTGATTTGGCTAAATAAACTCCTCAAAATAGTTTGGAATCATTATTTCCTCCCTTTAATATGACTTGGTCTTGGACTTTACATAGTTGGAAATCATGTTTAGTCTCCTTTACAGTTGTTATATATGGGTAGCAACACCCCAAAAAGTACCAAAGTCCTCCTTTTCCTTAAAGAAAGTCTACATTTGATCTGGTCTTGTTGGGCTGTTGTCTTGTATGGTGCCCACTTTGACTTCATCAGTCTCACAGTGACTTGGTCCAGAGTTTGGAAATGGTACCAGGCCTGACACCAGGTAATTCTTCTCTGGAAGACCAGCTTCCAGTTTGCAGAGGATTTAGACATTTTTTGAGAGGCTACTACCTTTAGCAGAGTTGCTCATTGCAGAAATGCATGATCCTTAGAAGCTGTACCTCATTGTACAGATGGCTAATCGGCTTTCCAGCTATATAAAATACAACATTAATTATTAAAGGGAAGATATTCAACTGAAGTAATGCTTCAAAATATTTTTGGTGAGTTTGCATCAATAGGAAAAGCCATAAAATGCAAATATCATAATTATAGTTTGATTAACCATATGAACTTTGATTTTTATTATATTATTTTGTATTGTTCCAACTGTACTGCATTTTTGTTTATCTTATCTTTTGGTGGAGGTTGCTTTACAGATTTCGTGTACATAAGACATCATGGTGAATGCACTTTATCCCCTGTGACTCACTATGCCCTGTTTATTCAAGTATTAATAAGTTATTGTACTGTAAACTATTGCCAGGTTTGTTCTTTGTTGTATTTATCATATACTGTAAAGTAGAGCTGGGCAAAAAATCGATTGAATCGATTAATTCAAATTATTTTCTGCAGAAGATTTAAAAAATTAAAATCGAGACTTTTTTTCTTGCCTTAGTCCGATTGTAAGTAGTTACAATTTTTGAAAAAAATAGCAATTTTCATGATGGTCGGCCTTGTAAGGTTTGTGAAAGCACTTTTATAGGCTTGTATTTGTTATTTAAGTAGATTAAATGTTGATCAGAGAGTTTCATGCTAATACTGTAAAAAATACCTCAGCCTTTCAGTGTTTATGTAGACAAACCTGCCTACGTTTATACTACATAATCAACCTTTTATGACCCAGACTTTGACTTTAAGAGGGAAACATTTAGACAACATAAAGGTAAAACTTGATGTGTTTCATTTTCATATCACTGGGAGTTTTGTTTCTTTTAGGGAGGGAAAAATTGATTAAAATTGTAAATCTAATGTTGAGGGAAAAAAACGGCCATAATGCCCAGCCCTACTGTCTGTCTGTCTGTCTGTCTGTCTGTCTGTCTGTCTATCTATCTATCTATCTATCTATCTATCTATCTATCTATCTATCTATCTATCTATCTATCTATCTATCTATCTATCTATCTATCTATCTATCTATCTATGTAAATGGATTCTAGCTTATATTAAATAGCACTTTTCTAGTCTTTGCGGCTTTACACCACAGCTCACATCTATTCTCTCTCACATTCAATCACTGATGGTTGGGGTTGCTATGTTAGTTGTTCATCATTATCAGCTAAAGCTTTCATACCCATTTACACTCCACTTTGGCATCAATGGGAGCAACTTGGATCAAGTGTCTTGCCCAAGGACACATCACCATGTGACAGCCAGAGCTAGGCTTGAACCTGCAACCTTCTGATTACCTACCAATCGCTCTATCAGGCTGCCCCACCATGAAATCCCCCAAATGTCCATCATGTGACTCCAAAAGCAGCTCCACAGTGCTTGTCCTATCAGATAGAGGAATTATTCACTCTCACTGACAGTGAATCAACACACAGCCCAGGCTTCAGTCCTCTCCGGGAGGATCTGGAAGCAGAAAACAGTTGGCAGGTCTGATTGATAAATGTCTGAAAATCATGTCTCACTCGTCAGATTGTTGGCAGCACTCCTCTGTCACTCATTTTAGTATCAAACACAACAAAATCATCAGAAACACAAGACAAACCAGGAGGCTCAGCAGGAAGTGCCTCACAGTGAGGAGGTGGCTGGATTGGCTCCTTGCAGATGTGAGCGTGTTCATTTGGTGAACTTCTGACTCTAGAGGTGTGTGTGAGTGTGTGAATGGTTGTCTGTCTCTCTATGTGGGCCTGGGATCAGATGATGGCTGGTCCAAGGTGGACTCCACAGGGAGGCTCCACCCCCCATGAAGGGGTGAGCGAGGCAGATAATAGACGGATGTAAGATTTGTCAAACTTCCTCTGAGGCTTCTCACACAGAAAAACCACATCAATATAAATCAGTGTTTACCCTGAAGTCTGAGAAAATAAGTTCCACCAGAAGAGGGAGACATCAAATCCCTCCTGAGGACGACCTCCCCTCTGCTGCTCTGTTTGTCTCCGCTGCAGAACAATCAGGCCTAACACTAATACTGTCAAACATGATTAACCTCACAAACCTGCTGATAGAAAATTCAGCTGCTGCTCCCTCACATGCCTTTTCCACCACTGCTGCAGCGCTCATTGCTCTGTGTTTGATTTCCAAATAATGCCTGATGACACCTGTTAGATGGGCCAAATAGATGTGGGGCTGCTTTCTTGAACTCAGACTGTCAGAGGAGGAGGAATTCTCCTCCTGGCAGGTCGCTCCTTTCACCTGCACTCCTGCTAATCCAACATCACAGAGAGAAGAATTCACAAATGAGCTGTGAGCCAATGACACAGACAGAAAGTTTATAATCTGCATTGACAGGAAGCTACAGTCCTGCCAATAGGACCGGCTGATCTATCAGAGCACCATCATGGTTTAGGATGTCATCTGTAAGATCCCTACAAACGCTGATGCCACAAACCAGGGGCGTAGAATTGGGACACGTCCCTATCAATATTATGCCACTACTGCATGGTCCCTAACATAAAAAACAAGCATAGTATATAACTTTATAACTTAAAAAAGCTTATATTTAATGATGGGCCCAAGCTCATCTAAGATGGACTGATGCAAAGTGGAAAAGTGTTCTGTGGTCTGACCAGTCCACATTTCAAATTGTTTTTGGAAACTGTGGTCGTCGTGTCCTCCGGACCAAAGAGGAAAAGAACCATCCGGACTGTTATAGGCGCAAAGTTCAAAAGCCAGCATCTGTGATGGTATGGGGATGTATTAGTGCTCAAGGCATGGGTAACTTACACATCTGTGGAGGCCCCATTAATGTTGGAAGGTACATACAGGTTTTGGAGCAACATATGTTGCCATCCAAGCAACGTCTTTTTCATGGACGCCCCTGCTTATTTCAGCAAGACAATGCCAAGCCACATTCTGCACGTGTTACAACAGCGTGGCCTCGTAGTAAAAGAGTGCGGGTACTAGACTGGCCTGCCTGTAGTCCAGACCTGTCCCCCATTGAAAATATGTGGTGCATTATAAAGTTGAACAACTTAAGCTGTACATCAAGCAAGAATGGGAAAAAATTCCACCTGAAAAGCTTCAAAAATCGGTCTCCTCAGTTCCCGAACGTTTACTGAGTGTTGTTAAAAGGAAAGGCGATGTAACACAGTGGTAAAAATGCCCCTGTGCCAACTTTTTTGCAATGTGTTGCTGCCATTAAATTCTAAGTTGATGATTATTTGCAAGAGAAAATAAAGTTTCTCAGTTCGAACATTAAATATCTTGTCTTTGCAGTGTATTCAATTGAATATAAGTTGAAAAGGATTTGCAAATCATTGTATTCTGTTTTTATTTACGATTTACACAATAATAATAATAATAACTTTATTTACAATGTGCCAACTTCACTGGTTTTGGGTTTTGTACATGTTTTGGTTATTTTATTTATTATCCAATGTATTACTTGTGTATTTAAGGCAGCAACCATTTAAGACCAACAATAAAAGTTTGTGGGGAAAAAAATACAATCAAACCTCAGATTAATAACATGACTTTATAAATTCATATTGTTGGGGAATACACTTATCAGTAGTCCTCTTTGGTTTGGTTATATATTTATCAGACTATAGCCATATCACCAAAATTTCTGATTGATCCCAAATTGTCCCACTGTTCATATGTCACGCAGCAATACATTTTGGTCAAGGAACAGCCAGTAGAGATTTAGGAGGAGAGGCTGGAGGTAAAGTGTATACTGGTGGAATAGTTTTTTCCGAATAAGATAGTTTGCGTGTTTGCTTGATTAGCTCTACATGACATTAAAAAACAGTCATAAATGCAAAACTCTTCAACTTTCAGGGGTGCCATCTTGGTATTCTTTTATGTCCCCACCAATGTAAAAATCAAACCTACACCCTTGCCACAAACACAAACTCAGACTTATTGCTGAGTCTTCAACTTGAACACCAAACAAAAAATTAAACTGTCAGGTGATGCTCTCTTGAAATATTTAACACGTCTAAATAAGCATCTTCATGCCAAAATAATCCCTTTATTCAATATTTTTAAATTAGTGAATGGAGGGAAGATACTTTCTCTGCATTCTGAAAAAAAACAACAACAACAAAAAAACCCCAAAACAAACAAAAAAAACAGAATTTGTTTTCTTTGACGAAATAAAACTTTTGAAACATTTCTGTCGGTTGTTAAAAATCTGATGAGGCCCAATCTTCTGTTTGGATTATTTCAGGAGGGATGGGTTCTATTTTAGGAGTTCTCCAGCTCTTCAAACTAGGGTGGAAAAAGTCCTGGCAGGGCGAATCCTGGAGTTTTAATCAGAAACATTTTCAGAGTGTTTTCACCATCACATCCTGGTCTTTAAACTTGAAGTGCTGTGAGTACTCAAGCTCTTCGACAGACTATTACAGAATGTAATATTTAAGCTTCATCTGGTAAACATGTTCAATAAAAAGAATTAATTCTTATATAAAGTTTAAATTCAATTATGTAATACATATGTGTGATAGCACAGATTATCACATATTTAGTTATCAAGCTTCTAGGAATGTCAAGAATGCATTGACAGTCTTCTTTTTGAATACTTTTAGTTCTGTACAAAATCAGTAAAAATATTTATTTCATATTTGACTTTTAAAACTTTTTTTTATTTATGTAAAGGTGGTCATATTTTTTGTCACTGTCCATTTGCTTGTTTGATTGTCTATGTGTGAGCAAGAAAACTTAAAAAAAAAATCGATGTGGATCTTGATTAAATTAAACCAACAGGAAGTGTTGGTCATGGCACAAAGAAGAATTTATTTGATTTAGATGGTGATCTGAATCCAGATGCAGATCCATAAATGTTTTGAATGATTTTTTAACATTGGAAAAAAAGGCAGTTTTCCACATTTTTGTGAATACATCAAAATGTTTAAAACAGAATTTTAAGAAATGTTCAGGGGATGTTTGTCAAGACAGAAAGATTTTGGTGGGGATCCAATTCCAGATTTAGAATTGGTTAACATGATGAGATAGAGCTGATAGGACAATGTTGGAAATGTCTTGGCAGAGGTTTGTGCACAAGATCACTCAAAAATTTCTCATCAGATTTTGCTGGAACTTTCAGGGAATGTTGTGCATGCAGGAAGTTATAAGATATCTTGGTGCTCCTAATATGGATGCAGATCCAGGAATATTTTTAAGGGATTCTTTTTAGCTTTGCAGATTAAGAACCAACAAGTTCTCAATGTTTAGTGGATGTTGGTTGGGGCATAAAAGACCAGTGATCAGGCTTTTATGGTGCCTAAAATCAGGATTTCCTTTAAAGCTTGGGTTGGTAATCTGATTTAGATACACTTTTTGTAATACTGGTTAAAATGGTCTTTATGACCCGATGGCAATCAATCCTTAAAACAGAGCGAAAAATATCTGCTATCTATAACAGAAGTAAAACAGGGAAAATGCCAACCAATAAACATGTCGTATCACCAATTTTTAAACCAATTAAATCCTGTCGCCGTAAGCATTCTCCGCGGGGGAATGCTTACCTTTCAAGTTTTTTCTTTTAAAATAACGGAAGCCAGCTTCGAGCCGTCCCACAACCCCAACCAAGCTCCAGTATCCCTCACATTTTAAGACAGATCTACAAGAAATCTAAAATAAACACTTTGCTTTTCTTGGTTTGTTCTGTTGGCTCTAATCTCACGACAGCTGCCACCCAGGCTACTGCAGGTGGACGTTCTTACCAGGCTTTTTCTTCTTCTCCATGTTTATTTTTTTTAACTTTACTTTGATAATGTTTTGGTGTTTTCTTACCGCTGACTGAGACATGACTTGGTGTTATGTAAAACAAAACCGTTGTACTGAAGGTTTGGAGTTAATCAGTCTTCTGAATATATCAGCTGCGCGCGTGCATGTGAGCGGGGGGGAGGGGCTAGACAGAGTCATGAGGAGATGCTACACTCAAATTCATGCTAGTTTTCCAAAATTACTGACCCCAGCCTTAAGGATTTCTTTCCATTGCATAATATGGCAGTTTTCTACATTTTTGATAATAGTTTGGCTAGAAATGTCTTGATGTAGTTTTTGAAGTCCTTGGAGGACTTCTAGTTTAATGTGAATTTGGTTATCAAGGTACTTTTTATTTGCCTTTTCAAGAGTCTGTCCTTCCTGGTCAAATTATTCCTCCTATTTTTAGAGCTAATCACACCTGTCTGAAAGCACTCAGGCCTCCTTTCCCACAGAGGTGATAAAATAAAGATGATATTTGAAATGAAAAAATCCCATTCTGACTGAACTTGTTAAAGAGCGAGCAGAGAGGAGAAAGCCTCGTCTGTCAGCAGCAGAGAGAACAGACTTCATTTTGCTCCTGAGTGTTGATGGATGATAGCTTTGGATTCCAAATGATGGGGATGGACGTGACGTGGAGCTTTTCAACAATTTCCAATAATGACCTTTTCTCACAGGCTACGAACTGTCAGGCAATAACATGTCTCAGGTGCAAAAAACTGGACAATCTCTTGGCATGGGAAAAAAGTGTTACCTGGCAACCTGGTGGAGTCCTATCAGTAGTCTAGTCAGTGAGGAGATACTCTGGAGATGATCGTCCCACCTACAAAGACCTGGTTCAGCCTGCTCTCTACAGGCCCCATGACCCCCCTGCACAAACAACAGCCTCATTCTCTGCACCTCTGCTGACCTCATTGTCTCTTTGTGAAGGGAAAGTCCAGAGTTGCATTCTGTTAAATGGCAAATGGTCGGTCGACAGCGAGCGGGACAGAGCTCTCTACCTCCAGCTCAGGCCTACAGATGATCACGGACACTGCTGGCTGTTCCTCAGGACTGTACGCGGGGGAAACATGGTAAATATGCAGCACGCCTTGCTCCATCTGCCTCCTGCCTGCGATGACACCTCTGTTGTTTTGTCACCCTCACTTGCACCCTACATACTTTCAGTGACAGCTGCTGTTCCCACCTTGCACGCTTGCTTTCCACGTAAATCTGTCTCAGTTGCAGTTTTACTTTCCAGGAGCTCATGTCCATCCTGTGATATTTGCTGCTCACATTTCTAAATTACTTTTTCCTTTACATAACATGCTCTGGTCTCCAATATTACATGTTAAGCTTCACATGAGTGCTACTGTAACAACACAGAGCAGATGGTATGGCGTTCATTTTGATGGATTTTTCATACCAGGGTGGTGTAATACGAAGCCTGCTTCTCACAGCTATGGGGAGCTTTATTATAATTACAGTAATACTCTCAATATGTTGCTTATAGAAGCAGCTGCTCCTCGGAGAGTAAGCCGTACCAAAACACACAAACACTCTGGAGAGATTATGATTTTAGAGAGCACAAACAGACAACCTTTGAGCTGAAACATCTATTGCCAGAATCATAACTAGGGACATGGAAACTTATATGACGCACAAAAAGCTTTGGCTGGAACATATACTGAGATGTTAAGATATATTCTCAACTGACATGTTTTCTGACACAATATTGCTCATACAAGGCTTACTGCTCAGTCTGTTTATTTCAGGAACCACTTGCTGTAATATGTTTAAAATGTTTTGAAAGTCTAGTCTTTGAAGACATCAGTAGTAATATCACATGATGCTGACACCTTTCTGAGACAATCACTACAAAAAAAAGATGTCCTAGACACCCAGTATTGAGTAATTTTTGTTTAAAATGATCAAAGATGGCAGACAAACTCCAGCACATCAATTAAATTTTATATAAATATACTGTATGTTAGAAATCAAAAGTAAGTGCACTGCAACTGCAAGGATTGTGGTAAAACTCTGCTCCACACCTTTTGATGCCAATAGTTTTGTGCAACTTTCTCTCCTTGACATTACTGATCATCAAATAATGTACATTCAAACTTGATAGTATTTTTTCAGACATAGATTTAATTAGATCAAATATCTAACTAGAAAAGCACTAGGAGAGCGCAGACCTCCCCCAGCACCACAGTCCTCTCCCATATTGTGATTTTTACCAGAAATATTAGTCCTACCTTTATTTCATGTAAAAATTTAGATTCATGACCATAAAAACATACCATTAGCAGTTTGATTCATAATGATATCTATTTTAGTTCAGTAGTTACTCACGAAAATCACATTTTTCGTCATAGCGGATACAGACGGTGATCCGGATCAACGCCAAAATTGAATCACTTCTTCCTTTTCCCATGCTAAACATTTCCTGAAAATTTCACAAAATTCATCCATAACTTTTTGAGTTATTTTGTTCACAGACAGACAAACAAACAGACTCTCCCGAAAACATAACCTCCTTGGCAGAGGTAACATGTTTACACACTACCTGGCCAAATAAAAAGTTGCTACCTGGATTTAACTAAGCAAATAGGTACGTGCCTCCTGTTAGATAACTTCATGGGTGATTATCTTTCAGCTGGTAACAAGTTATTTAACTCCAGCTGATGAAATGAGCAGCCTCTAATTTCTTAAACAACCATGTCAAAGACACATCCTGTGGTCGTGGAAAAGATGTTAGTGTGTTTAAGAAGGGTCAAATCATTGGCATCAAGCAGAGAAAACATCTAAGGAGGTTGAAGAAACTACTAAAATTAGGTTAAGAACTGTCCTACACACTATTAAAAACTGAAGGATAGTGATATGTGGTATGAAAAAAATCCTTAATGATGGTGATTGGCGAGTCACTTAAATGTTTGGCCAAATCAAATCAAAGAAAAACAACAGTAGGACTCAGGGGTGTGTTTAATAGTGAAAGTAAGAGCATTCCCACACACACAATGTGAAGGGAACTCAAGGGATTGGGACTGAACAGCTGTGTAGCCTTAAGAAAACCACTAATCAGTAAGGCTAACCGGAAAAAAAGCTTTAGTTTGTTAGGGAGCATACAGACTGGACTGTGGAGGACTGGAAGAAGGTCATGTGGTCTGATGAATCCAGATTGACCCTGTTCCAGAGTGATGGGAGCATCAGGACAAGAAGAAAGGCAGGTGCAGTGATGCACCCATCATGCCTAGTGCCTACTGTACAAGCCTGTGGGGGCAGTGCTGTGATCTGGGGCTGCTGCAGTTGGTCAGGTCAAGGTTCAGCAACATTATGGCCCAAAGAATGAGCTCAGCTGACTACCTGAATGTACTGAATGACTTGGTTATTCCATCTTTGGATTTTTGCTTACATAATGCCGTGGGCATATTCCAAGCCTCCACAGTCCAGACCTTAACGACATTGAGAATCTTTGGGATATGCTGGAGAAGGCTTTGTGCAATGGTCAAACAATACAAGAGCTTAGTGAAAAAATAATGAAACACTGGACGTAAATAAATCTTGTGACACTGTGGAAGCTTATCGAAACAATAGCGAATGCGTGCTGCAATCAAAGCTAGAAGTGGTCCAACAAATTACTGTGTGTGGCAGCTTTTTTTGACCTGGCAGTGTTTTTAATCAAATATTAAAACATCTACAGCCATGGGAACCAACTTGATCAGATCATTTGATTAAGAAGAAATTGTCAGACAAGAGTTTTCAATGTGTCATTAAGTGGTAGTTGCTTCTAAGCTATAGTTCCATTATAGACTAAAGTTGAATTTTATTCTTGCCGACAATGTTTAAGCCTAAAAACTTAGGTTAGTTTATGAAGATTATCATGAAAGCTTCATTGTTTATTGCTCACCACAGATCTTATTATCATTTATTATCCAAGAACACACTGAATCATCCTTAAAGCTTAATGTCAAGAGAGCCTGCGTGTTGCTAACTTCCTAGTTGGCCAACAAAAACACATCATCCCTGCATCACTCTATAGGTGTTCTGCTAGAAAACATTGAGGTTTAATATCTGGTCCACATGTACAGCTACAGCTCTGCCGTCTCACATACTGACAGGTCCACAGTGGCTCCTATAGTCTTCTACTGTGAACATCTCTCCTTATTAAAGCTGACAGATGTACAGTTTCTGAGGATGGTCAGCAGGTAGTCTTTGTTTCAAACTCCTCACAATGTCTGATGTGCAAACTAACTGTACCTCTTATAGAGTCTTGATGGAGGCGCATTATCAGTGATTGAGAACCCGGCGGCTGTCAGCCATCCTTTCCCATCAGAGAAAACAGCAGGAGACGAAGGAACCAAGAGAGCGCAGGGCTGGTTTAAAGGGATTCAAACAACGACTCACGGTGAGTTTCAGCAGTCCGGGGGGAATCCAGCCTCACAAGCTATTAAATCACTGCTGTGAAGTACAAAACACGCCTTTACCAGTGAACTGTTAGGAAGTAAAGCAGCTCTTTGTAGAAGTACAGAAGCTTAGATGTTGTTTGTTCCTTTCATATGCAGATCTGGATACCTTCACCAAATCTAAGCTGATGTTTTTTTATAGCAGCTGGATTGAAAATACAGGTTTTATTGGTGGGAAATCCTCCTGTACTGCTCACAGAGAATCGCTCTATGTGAGCAGTCAGAGCTGGGCAACATAAGTCATACATCTTTTTATTTTTAAATCGGAGGAGATTATTACCTCATGCCAAAACATCCTTAATTACACAGCATAGGAAAGCAGCTGAATAGCTTGATGTATTCCCTAACGCTACCAGCACAGCAATATTTTGGTTTGTAACTGTTGCATTTTAATTGTGTCTCAAGTCTATGAGCACTATATTGTATCCTTGGTGCAAAGCATGTTGGCATGAAGCTCAGGTGTCTTCTGTACTTTTTGCCTGATGTAGGTATCATTTTCATGCTGTTTGCTCATGCTGTTTAAACTGCAAATGATTGTTAGGCCCCGTTTGTGCCCAGGAGTGTGTCTGTCTGAAAATGAGGAGTGATCAGGTGCAAAGGCTGGAGTGTTGCTAACTAAATGACGCAGGAAATAAAAGCTTATCAAACGTCTAGACTTTATCTAAGGTCTAAAGCCTGTCAGAAAGATGGACAGATCTGTGAGTTTAAAATACACTTTACTGAACTTGTCCCACTCCTATGGGATGCACAGTAGCACACCTCTACTGTTAGATATCAGAGATTTTGTTGAGAAATTCTGTTTAAAGTTTAAACAAGACAGAGAGTTGATGGACAGCCTGTTTTTATTATTACTATTATTGGAGTGCACTTTTCCAGTGCAATCCAAAGTGCATTATTCTCCCAGATCCAGGAAAAACACTAAAACATTTAAAGACCAATATACACCAATGACTGTGGCAAAAATTATAGTCAAAGATGAAATAATAATAATAAAAAAAAAAACAGGCAAAAGCCAGTTGCAGTTTTGGTGCCGGGGGAAGAGAATAGGATTCTGGCATCCCTCATTGGTTCATGCCGTATTGAAGACTGGTTCGTGTGAATCAATCAGTCAATCAATCTTATTTGTAGAACACCAGTTCATAAAAAATGTTATGCCAACAAGTCTATTGATATCTATCAACATATATCTATCTACATCTATCTCTTACTCTCTCTGTCTCTCTCCAGTGCATACATACATACATACATATACATATACACATATATATAGGGCTGGGCGATATGGCCTCGAAATAAAATCCCCAATGTTTTTCCACAACACTCGTTTTATGATTTTAATCAATTTTTCCCTCCCTAAAAGAAACAAAACTCCCAGTGACATAAAAATGAAACAAATCAAGTTTTGCCTTTATGTTGTCTAAATGTTTCCCTCTTAAAGTCAAAGTCTGGGTCATAAAAGGTTGATTATGTAGTATAAACGTAGGCAGGTTTGTCTACATAAACACTAAAAGGCTGAGGTATTTTTACAGTATTAGCATGAAACTCTCTGATCAATATTTAATCTACTTAAATAACAAATACAAGCCTATAGAAGTGCTTGTGCAAACCCTGCAAGGCCAACCATCATGATAATTTTAATTTTTTTCAAAAATTGCAACTACTTACATTTGGACTAAATCTCGATTTTTAATTTTTTAAATCTTCTGCAGAAAATAATTTGAATTAATCTATTTAATTGATTTTTTGCCCAGCTCTAATATGTATCTACATATATATATATAATTGCATATACACATACATCCACACATGTATCTATTCAGGCAGAGGTAAAGGGACTAAAAATAAGAATTTGTGATGCAACAAACCCATGGACACCCAGGTCATAAATCTGTCTTCATAAATCTGTCTTCATCACATTTGTCTCTGCTGAACATACATTCAATAAATCACAGTGAGTACAAGGCAGTCATGGCAGGAAACTGGAGAGAGAGAGACAGAGAGGAGGAGACGTTGAGCTGTTTGCAGCGAGAGGAGAGTAGGCAAGTTGAAAACCTGGTGGCTGTCTATCTTCTGAGGCTTTAATCAAAGTATACAGCAAGTGGCCCTCCGTGGAGGATCCACTCTGAAACAGGCTGTCCATGGCGTTTTACACAAGCAATAGTGAACAGAGCATGTGATTCTTGCAGGGAAATGAGAAAATGAATAGCCCAAAGTCAACAATCATTGGAGTTTTATAAAAGAGGTTGATCCTGAAGAAGTGTGATCCTGTCAGCTTTAATTGGTGATTTAATCATCAGTCAGGTTTTGCTTTTGTACTCATGAGAGCGTTTCTAATTCGTCTTTCTGATTGTCCATTATGCTCTGGGATTCTTTAATGATACACTTTAATCAGAGCATTAACATATATTTTACAGAAGTGGCACAATAAAAGACTAGAAATCAAATAATCCTGATTCAGACTAAAGAATGAATCTTATTGTAAATAACCAAAAACCAGCTGCATAGCAAACATCAATTTTTCTTTGCACAGTGAAAATTTCTTTGTGCCAAGAATCTGTATCTCCTAAATAACAATATGTAGTTTGACAGCCCCCAAACTTTCTGCTTCTTTCTGTCAAAAAGACTGTTGGAGGGCTGATCAATAAATATGGTATCCAGTTGGGCTTTTGATGCATAACATCTGTTCCATATTCTCTGCAGAATAAAACCATCTCTGATGCTGGTACTGCAGAAACTCTTCTTCTCATTTGTCACTGTGTTGGTTTCCTCTTTGACTCAGACTGAAGCTCTGTAATTCCCTCCTCTGTCTCTGTGCTCTGTGTGTGTGAGCGTACTTTTATGTAACAGCTGACATTTAACAGTCGTCCTCAGCTCGTATTTGGGATCAGAAGGCTTTAACTTCCCGGCTTAATTGTTGCTTTAGCTCACAGGCTGCTGAGGCTGCTGGCAGCTGTGTGTGCAGTTGGACTCCTGGGAGGCTTGGCTGTAGGTGTCTGGTTTCTAGGTGAGTCATTGTGTGGAGAAAGAACCGCTAAATTAGCTTTACAGTAACCAGGAACTGGAAATGAATGTGCAAAATGTCTTGTTAGAGCCACTTGGCTCCTACACTGAATGTTTCTGTGGCTGCTGCTCTGTACGGCTGAATTTTAAAGGGCAAAACAAAATTGGAACAAGTTTAGGAGTTTGAGGCAGAAGCAGATCTTTTACTGGACTGTCCTGGATTTAGTGTTGCTGCAACAAATAAATTTCACTTCATCTTAGCTTCTAAACACTTAGAAGCTAAGATGAATCATTACTGCTTCTTCAGTAGGCAATATATGATTTAATAAGAAAACATCCAAGTGCAAAGAGCTCCAATTAAAGCTTGTTTTGTCTAAGGATTTAAAGAAAACACAAACCCATGTGTTACATACAAATGTGAGATTATAAGAAGCACCAAATCATCCTTTTTTAAAGCATAATACTCAGCATTTTGAGGAATGAAGATATCTTTAAAACTAATTTCCATAATCTTACAGAAACATTTCATCACCAGATTTATATATATAGGCACAATAGTAGTAACTAAGAGTGCCCAGAGAGCATAAACCTCCACCAAAGCATCTCTGACACGGTTAGCCAAGTTGTTTCTTTTGAAAATGTGGAAAATATGCCCCATTAATGAATCCTATAGAATTCCTGGATCTGCATCCCAGATCTGACTACCTCTCTCTTTTCCAAGATCAACATTCCTTAATTTTAAAACATGTTGTGATTTTTTTGGTATTCCTTGAATGTGGTAAACTGCCTTTGTGTGTAATGTTAACAAATCAGTTTCAAAATCCTTAATGTAAAAATCTAATTGAATTAATTTGACATTAAACTTTTGGGAAAACCATGAAGCGCTGCAGCATTGTTTAATAGTGAATTATAAGTATAGGTTTCAGTAAATAATCAAAATATAGACTGCTTATGCTTAGTCTTTGTAGTCTATGCTGTTCTCCTTTACCATGGAGCTTCAAAGTGACACAGAAGTTACATTAAACATGTTTTGCTTAAATGCAATTTGAGTATATTTTAGATATAACCTGCATTCCCATCTTATAGTTAAAGTGCATGCTGTGATTTTGTTATCAAATTATTATCATGTAGTTTGGACTTATGCAGGATTGCCCACTTAGACACGGAAAGCTGCACTATTTTCACAGCATGTTACCATGAAACACACCTATCCATATTTAATCCTATTTGAAACTATATAAAAGCCTTAAAATGTGCTTGTTCAAACCCTGACAGGGCCTCAGTTATGAACAGTTATTTATACATTTATAGTAGTATAGTATTTATAGTACAAGTATTGTAAATCATGGACAAAATCTTGATTTTAAATTTTCAAATCTTCTGCAAAAATTATTTGGATGAATTGATTCAATTGATGCATCGCCCAGCCTTATTAGTTGTCTTTAAAAAAGACCAGAAACTTTTATTCATTAAAACTGGCAGAAATAAATTCTAAACATGTCATTATCCCGGCTTTTTGGAACATGTTACAGACATTAAATTGAAAAAGGGGTGAATATTTGCATCAGTTTGAACATTTGAAAGGTATTCAAGGATCTGAAAATCAATTTATTCTGTTTTTTATTTACATTTATTTGAATTCATCACCTGACATCAATGCTTTAACCCATCCTCACAGGTTATTTACGTCTAATAATCTTAATCCTACTCTGCAGTTAAGTTCCTGCTGAGGCCTTCCTACTCTCAGAGCCCGGTGGGACTCGGGGACACAAAGGAGACCCCTTTCTGCAACGTGACGGAGGACATCTCCGTCTCAGACCCCAGAAAAGGTCTGTGTCTCCCCCTCCTCTCTGCTCACTTTGTGTTTCCTGTTTTATGAATTAGCAAACATGGCGGCACACTTCAGAGCAATTGCTCATGCTGCTGGGTCATGGTTCACCTCTGGAGTTGATTATCATTCAGCAGCTCCTCCTTGTTGCCTTTTGAGATGTGCCCATTGACTCCCATGAAAAACATCACACATAATGATCTGTTTGTACCAACTGCATTAGCATAGCTTCTTGTGTGCCTGTTTTTTTCCAAATCATTTGCCACTCATTGAAGAGGCTCGTTCATTACTGTTGACTGAGAGCTCGTCTCTGGAGCGATTTTCAATCAATCAGGTTCAGTGTTTTACAGGATCAGCCCGGAGAACTCCCTCCTGGAGATCCAGCTGGGGAAGCTTCCCACCTGGCTGCCCGTGTGCTACGAGAGGTGGAACTCTTCGCTGGGGACGCTGGTGTGCAGACAGCTGGGTTATCTAAGGTCCTGTCAGCCTCACACACCACCCCGGCTCTTAGAGATGATTAAAGCCGGAGCGCCCACTCGCTTACTTATCATTTAATCTTATAGCCCGCTTTCCCAAGGTTGAAGGCTTGGCTTATTTATGATCTGCTAATACCTCATTTGCAATCTTTCTTCACACACCATGGCTCTGAATTATCTTAATACTCTCTCCCACCAATCTCTTAAATATTTTCTCTTAGCAGACTGACCAAGCATAAAGGAGTGAATCTCACTGATATCGGGCCAAACTACACTAATGGCTTTATACAAATTACCTCAGAACACAAGAGCAATCTGGAAAATATGTGGCAACTCAGGTAAGGCAATCTATCAGAGGACATCATACTCATAATGATGCAGAGAAAATTGTGGCTACCAGCACATTAATTATGCATCATTAGCTTCTCTATTTGTTTTCATTTAGGGGGAGCTGTATCACAGGGAAGGTTATCGCTTTGCAGTGTTTTGGTGAGTGAATTAAAGTTTACTTTTTGTTTGACTCACAGTAGAGATGCGAACTACAACAAGAAATGTCAACATGTAAAATAAATGGTATGACATATTGTGGGGATGCATTTGCTCTAACCAATCAGCTGACTAGTTCTGGTGAATGTTGATTTTTTTTGATAAAATAAAAACTGGTCAATGCAAAAAGAGGGATTGGCAACTATGGGCAGCAACATCACCACAAGAACATTTTTACTACTGTTCTATCAATTTTATTGCTATCATTGATATCATTGCAGCATTTTGGTGCAGCAAGAAGGTTGTTGGTTGAATCCCAGTCTCTGTCAGGTCCTTATATGTTTTTCCTGTGCATGTGTGGGTTCTACTCAGGCTCTTGAGCTTTCTCCCACAGACCAAAAAACACATTTTTAGGTTGATTGGTGACTCCAAATAAATGCTTAATAAATGAAAATAGCTTAAATGTTGTGAGCTACTCTTACCTTGTAACTAAAGCTTACTAAAACTGCCAACAGCATTATGCTCAATAACATTGACTGTAAAAAACATGGACGCCGTGATGCTGGGCTAAAATTGAAGCCTCCACGAAAACTGCTCCCCCTGGTGACTGGCTGCAGTATAGGTCAAATTTCCGTCTCCCCCATTCATCTGGACGGGCCAAAGTGAAACTTCAAAAAATTAATACACCTCGTAGAAATATTTCTCCCATCCGTATGCTGTGGTGACTTTAAAGTATTATTGGGCTGCGTGTTCTCCAAGTCCTCTTTTGTCTGAAAAGTTTCTTTTTCATCAGTTATTAGAGTTTAAAAATAACCGCGGTTTACGGCAGTTTCACAATGATTGTGTACGGCGTATGCTGAGGCGTGTTGCGACAGTTTACGACAGCTGCGTCCGGATTAGGGCCCAAATTCTCTACTGGTTGCACAATGGCGGCGCCCTGACGAGGGATATTTTGGCTTCAAGTCCGTTACATGGTGGAAGGCGGAGCCACGCTATCCAGTTCTTATAATACATCCATGCTCAATAACCACAGGATAATCTCTTTTTGAAAGGTTAAAATGGGAAATTTCCTTTTTTTTTTAACCATACCTCAGTTAACCCTCTAACTCCCAGCTCAACTGTTTGGCAACAGTCAATAAATGCAGGAATATTTCATTTGTAAAAAAAAACACAACACCTCATTGTTTGTTTCTGTCAATGATTTAGGATACAAAAATACACTAAATAAACCAAAAGAACGAATATTTTCTGTGGGTTGGATTTAAAAAGCTAAAAGTAATATTATTAAGTAAGTATTTATCATAACCATTTACCAATACGATGATTTATGTATAATTTGTTATTAATAAAAACTTTTTGAGTGTGCTCGTCAAACTCCATATCAGATTTTTAGGTCATTTTTGCTGTTTTATTTCGAACGTTTTGGCCTTTTCTAATTGATTTTTATCCCAAATGTTTGTGCACTTTTATGTAATCACAAACAACTTAAAGCTTTTTAAACCTTCAAATTCCACACCAAGAAAATTTCTGTTTTTTGCTTTGTTTGTAGTTTTCTTTGTTCACTTAAGTGTTAACAGAATCAAACAAGGATTTGGTTTATTCTGTTTTTTAAAATATGAAATATCCCTGAATTTATTGATGCCCTCTGCAAAACAGTTGAGCTGGAAGTTAAAGGGTTAAGGAACAGTTACACTGCTTGCAAAAATAAATGGTACCAATACTGCTACCACCACAACAGCACTTGAATTCCTTAACATCAAAATATTTTGATAAAAAAATAGCAGGCAGACTCTTAGACACTGTCCACACTGCACTGATAAATTGGTAATGTTGTTGAATTGGATTGAAGCTGCGAGGACCAACGATCAGACAAGTCAAACAGACTGATTCACATGTCCAGCTGTGAGGAAAAAGAAGATTTCATGTACTCACATCCAAAGCCTGCCTCTTCACTTCTGTCTCCTGTCCATTATGTTAACTCCCTTGACTGGTGTCGTTCATGCTTTCTGCCTCTCACCAGAGTGTGACACCACTGTTTTGCAAGGGACTTCATGGAAGTTTGCAACTGGAAATAGATAAGAAAAGGGAAATTAGGATTCCAGCAGCAGTTTGTAAAGCAGATAAAGAGATGAATAAAAATGACAAATATGAATAACATGAATAAATATAACTATGCCAACAGGCTGACAGGTGAAACATTATTATTAGTGCAAACTGGGATTTTATTTTACATAACTGAAAAGCCTGATTATTCCTCTTTTTGAGATACAACTTGTAAGGACTGTGCATTCATGGAATGAGCAGCACAGCCAAACATGAGAGTAGGGTGAAGCAAGGGTGAGGACCCGGTGTCATTAGGGTGTTGTCCTCCTGGGACTTCCTCTTTGTGGTCCATCTTTTACTTAACCAGTCTCACAGAACTTGGTCTAAGCTTATAAATAGTTCCAGGACTGACCTAACAATGCTGACACCAGTGTCCAGTTTCAGAGTCTCCACTTTGGGAGCCTCTGGTGCAGACATTTGACAGCAATCTTTATATTCAAGATCAACAATTTCCCTGATTTGAAGTTTTTGTTGTTGAGATATCAACAATATTGATTTAATTTGATCATGAAAGCTGTTATTTCTTTTTCTTCTTTTTTTTGGAACTTTGTATTTCTTCTACATTATATAAAGATTACAGATAAACATATACAAAAGTTAGACTATGCTGTCATTAAAATATAACTTTTTCATATGAAACATAGATCAAGAGCACACATTTTACACAGATAAACAACAATCATGAGTTCTGATGTTTCTCTAATATTTACTAGCGCAGGTAAGTAAGCTACCAAAATGCAACATATGTCAATCAAACAATCTTTATTACCTCCGCCATGGAGGTTATGTTTTCGGGAGAGTTTGTTTGTCCGTTTGTCTGTGAACAAAATAACTCAAAAAGTTATGGATGGATTTTGATGAAATTTTCAGGAAATGCTCAGCATGGGAAAAGGAAGAAGTGATTCAATTTTGGTGTTGATCTGGATCACCATCTGGATCCGCCATGACGAAAAATTTGATTTTCGTGAATAACTACTGAACTAAAATAGATATCATTATGAAACCAATTGCTAATGGTATGTTTTCAGGGTTAAGGAATCTAAATATTTACATGAAATAAAGGTAGGACTAATATTTATGGTAAAAATCACAATATGGGAGAGGACTGTGGTGCTGGCTGAGGTCTGCGCTATCCGAGTGCTTTTCTAGTTTGTATAGCGCCAATTCAAAACAAGTGTTATCTCAAGACACTTTACCATAGAGCACAAAACTCTTCATTTTATGGAATGGATACACATATCTACATAGTTACATACATATATAAAATACACAAATCCATATGTATACATCCAACACCCAATATGAATCCATACAGCCAATCATGAATCCCTCCATCATGGCGGCAAGAAAAAACCTTAAGCAGCAGGAAATCTTGCATATGGATCCCAGTCTAATATGTAAATAATAAGAATAAACACATTTTTTAGGGAAAAAAAACAACAACCAAAAGGTGTTCAGAGCTTCTTTTTTCAAATGTTTCTAGTTTCAGTTGTAATCTTGTAGTTTTTCCATTATAAAACCTTTTTTAGTCTTACTGTCGCATTATTGCATGACGTTGTGGCTTCAACCAACTGATTGTGATCATTTTCTTTGCTATCAAAAACAGGACTTGCTGTCTGTCTGTTAGATCTTCAGGTAATATCCCAAGTATATAAAGGTCTGGGTCGAGATGTAGATCAATACCCAGATTTTGTTATCTCTTTCTATACAGAAGAGAATCAAAATATCCTGCATGACTATCCAGCTGAAAAGATAAACTTTAGGTCCATATTTCAGAACTGTTGCTCTGTATTCATCACTCTTAAGATAAATCTGCAGACAGAGTGAACGATGCTGGCTGCTGCATCACTGCCTTTTTGATGAATGAATCTCTGTGCAGAGTGCGGGACACGAGCGAAGCTGCCCAGGATAATCGGGGGGGTGGAGGCCACGTTGGGCAGGTGGCCGTGGCAGGTCAGCCTGTACTACAGCAACCGCCACACCTGTGGAGGCTCCATCATCACCAGTCAATGGGTAGTCACAGCCGCCCATTGTGTTCACAAGTAAGCCTGCTGACCTTCCCAGCTCCAGAGATCCAGGGTGACGAACTCTGTGAGCAGGAGGATTATCACTCATTAACAGCTGCAGTGCTCTCATATCAGCATCTGCCTCCTCCTTCTTATCCCAAATGTCAGCTACAGACTACCTCAGGTGTCCAGCTGGGTGGTCTACGCCGGCATCATCACGCGGAGCTCGGCTAAGATAGCTCAGCACACGGGGTACCCGGTGGAAAAGATCATCTACAACAAGAAGTACAACCACAGGAGCCATGACAACGACATCGCCCTGATCAAACTGAAGACGCCACTGAATTTCTCAGGTCAGCAGGGGAGCTTCACTGTGTGCACAAAGTATAAACTGAGACAGCTGCACTCCAAAAGCACTGAAAAATTCAGCACTTTGACCCAAGTTCACTTTTAATCTTCTTATTCTGACGCATTTTGGCAGACAAGCTGACATCAGAGCACTGCAAAGGTGTTTCTCTTTAACAAGCCAAAAATCATTACTGCTGTGTCACAGGCTGAACTCAATCTGAAGCCGTGTTGACTTTATTGAAACCATTCAAACATCTTTTAATTCATCACCTTAACTCCTTTCATAAATCAAACTAAACTACAGCTCCTTAAAAATTAGGGCTTCCATTTATCAGAGAAAATCTGAAGCTGCTGACCAATCTTGGACGTGAAAAGCACTTTAAAAACTAAAAGTTATCTAAATTCCCCAGGAAAATTCTCATATTCTGGAAAATGATTCAAACTTTCTCCTGATTTCATATCAGAGTTTTTAAAAAGAGATGAAATTATTATCTGGAAGGCCTTAAATACATTAAATTTCAGATTAAGAATGAATTATCTTTCATGGATGAGGACATTAAGATCCTCATCTGACATCCTGTATGTCACTGCAACACCGTGGAGGCTAAATAAAGCAAAACTGGAGGCAAACATGCACTGATACCCATGGAAGCACAGATTTCAGAAGTCTAAGGGTCCTATCTTGATAGTGTAAGGTTTGCTGCCTAAAGTGGGTGGTGCACTGGGCTTGGTGATATTTATTTTAATTTGTTTGCAACACAATGTCGGTGCAAAGCCAGGTGCGCAGGATGCAAAGAGGACGGATTATGTGCCTTGGTTGTACATGGGTGTGTTTTGGGTTTAACATAGATTTACCCAATCAGGGTGTCGGCTCTCATCCATTTAAATCAGTGCACCCTGGGCAGCTGGTATTTAGATATTTACACAGCAATTTTAGTTGTTTGTTCAGAATTTTGGCTGGATTGTTTGATTCTTCTCCTTTTATTGTGCCACTCATCATTCAGAGCACATAAACTGATCAAATAGAAGAGTCAGACTCTTGAGCATGAGCACCAGGACCACAGCAATCTTTCGATCATGTGATTTGGGAGGAGCGTTTGGACCAGCAAGTTGATGGGCTTCTACTAAATCCAAACAGGCCATCTTTGGCGTGATAGATTTGTACATTAAATTATCATGAGGTGATGCCTGACTTGGTGAGTTTAGGCAAGCTGCAGGAACAAGCTTTAAAGGATTTTAAAAATCTAAAGTGAATATTCAAAAATGTTAAAAGAATGTAGGACAAGTTAATTTATTTTGTCCAAAAATCGTGTATACATGCAGGGAGAGGATGCACTGCTTTGTCCAAAAAATGTCCCCAAAGGAGCTTCAACTGGGATTAAAATCTCAGCCCCGAGGGTTTTCTCCTCAGCTCTTACATTTTAAACTTTGCACATTAATCAGTCTGCACAGTGAAGGTCAACAGCTGTGTGAAGTTGCAAAGAACTTTTTGAGGTCAGACAGACTTGAGGGACCAGACTATTAATCACACGTGAACCAAAGATGAGGTCGGCTTAGATAAATCGACAGCTTTGATGGGATGGCAGGAACAACCTGTGTGTGTCTGAATATGTCAAAGCTCCTGCGAGGACTTTTGGACTGTTTCCATTTTTTTGTACCACTTGTCTGTTTGCCCATTTTGTCTCTAATATGAAGCAGTTATATCTACTGCTAAACCTGGTTTAAACTTCCAGGTCAACTTTACACAATTGCAAAGCCGTGAAGTCAGATGTTGTTATACTCACTGATATTTATGAGCTGGTTTGTCCACTCTGCCTCAAAGCTTGTCAGCAGTGCATCTTTACTCTGGTCCTGCAGTTCGTCATTTGTCACAGAACCCCGTGGCAAGGAAAACCACGGGGGTTGCTCATGCTGCTGCTGTTGCAAAGTATAAAAGATAGGAGATGTCAGAGGATGTGGAATGTCTGGAAATTGAGTAGGCAGGGAACTTTTACACTTTTCCAACCACTGTGCATGAGGAAATGCACTCCTGACAACTTGGCCAGTAGATTTAACATTTTATCTGCCACTTCTATAGGCACTGAAATTACTCAGAGATGGATTGTTGTGATGCATAGTTATGGTTTTGAGGCAGTGCATGTCAGCCAATGCTCACAGGCCTCTGTTTAGTAAGAGCTTTTACCAAGAAAACAGCAAAAGGCTTTAGTAATGCTAATAATGCTAAGGCTGTTGCCTGTATACACTGAGGCTGTTGTTGGTGCTTTGCATTGTGAGTAGTAGTACATAGACCATAGACATCCAACTAATTTTTCCCAAAGTACAATGACAAATGGATATTTTGGCACTCCATTATTTGGCAAATTGTACATGTATTTTTCCCCTCATGAAAACTAGACAGTAACTTACAAAAACAAGTGCACATGGACAAAAACTAAAACGAAATTAACAGACATTTTCATCAACAGATAAAAACAAGATGAAAATAATTGACAGAGATGTAATCCAATCAGATCTAATTTGGTCATGTAGAAAGTAGGAACAGGTTAGGAATATGTCCAATCACAGCTGCCTTAGCTTTGTGGTGGTGGGATAAGCTGTGGAGCGAGCCAATCAGAGCTGCTCTCTTTATGAACTGATATATTCATGTAGAGCAGGATCACTGTTTGTTGTCAGTTCTGGTATTGTAACTGAGATGCTCTGCCAGGTAGCCTAAATAAAGGTGACTGCATTTCACACAAAAGGAATATTTGTTTCTGTTCAATTAGACATTCAAACTTTATCATCATGCAGTAAAGACTTATTAGATGTTTGATTTTATCCAAGACTAAAACATGACTTCAGAAATTCAAAGAAACATAAAAATGCCTTACAATTAACACTTCATATTTTAGTCGACTTAATTTACAGTAGATTTCATAAACTAAAATGTTTTATCCTTTCATTAACTAAAACTAGACTAAAATTGAAACAATGTAGATGACTAAATTATGACTGAAACTTAAAGATATTTTAGGCAATAGATTAAAAAGTGTTGTCAAAATGAACTCTGATTTCAAAAACAGCCATGATCGAAGTGAACCATAGATCGGCAGAACAGCAAAGGCACCAAGACAGAGCCTTGAGGCACGCCACAAGGCAAAACTGCAGAGTCATACATGTAACTGCCATCAGACATGGAGAAACATCTATCTAATATAAAGCTGGGGAACCAATTCAGAGGACTCCAAGAGACACCTAACCATCTCCTGAGTCTGTCAATCATCATATAATATAATCCACATTGTTTCAAAAGCACCTCCTGTAAAATAAAGACAGTTCAGTGAGCTCTGCTTATAGCAGCTGCTTAGATATCCAGGTCATCACTCATTTAGTTTGGAAACCTTTTGAAGCAAAGTTACTGCTGCTCATTAGACTGTAAAAACACAGCAGCACAAAATTAGAATAGTGTGTACATGCCTCTCAAATGATGCAAAAGAAAATGTTTTATGGAAGGCTTTATGAAAATATTTGAATGAAAAATCCTAATTAAATTCAGATTACAATGCGGCAACCTGCCAGAATGATAATTTAATATCCTTCTTTTATCCCTTAATTAGATACAATCAGGCCCGTGTGCCTGCCTCAGTATGACTCTGACCTTCCAGGAGGTACACAGTGCTGGATCTCAGGATGGGGATACACGCAGCCCGAGGGTGGTGAGACGCTTCTGCTGCTTTAAAAACAAATTTACATCTGCTGCAAGTCTGATTCATGCGAGTTGACAGAGTGTACAAAGTGTAAAAAAAGTAGACTTAACCGAGCGTTCTCCATCTCAGTTCACTCACCTGACACCCTGAAAGAAGCCCCTGTTCCCATAATAAGCACCAAGAAGTGTAACAGCTCCTGCATGTACAATGGGGAGATCACGCCCCGCATGCTCTGTGCAGGATACACAGAGGGGAAGGTAGATGCATGCCAGGTAAGATGCACGCATTGCTTTGCAGGGATGTGTGCGAGCTTATGGACTAATGGTGTTATATAATGAAGGGTAGGTGCGTGTGTCTTTGGCAGTGTTTGTGTTTACCTCTCCAGGGGGACAGTGGGGGTCCTCTGGTCTGCCAGGATGAAAATGTGTGGAGGCTGGTGGGGGTGGTGAGCTGGGGGAGTGGCTGTGCTGAACCAAACCATCCGGGAGTTTACACCAAAGTGGCTGAGTTCCTGGGCTGGATCTACGAGATGATTGAGGTAGACGGAGCTTTTGTAGAAACTCTGTGCATAAAGGAGAAAACCTCAGCACTGCAGCACTTTGAACTGTTTGTAGAAAATTACAGAAGGCTTATATATCAAATGTTGAGTATTCATGCACAACTGATTTGAGACTCTAGAAAGTGATGTTTTGGTTGACTGGTAGCTACTGATAAAGGCCTCGGATAATCACTAGGGATGGGACGATACACTTAAAGGATAAGTTCGGTTTCTACAGCTTCACATTGTTTATAGAATGAAGTAGAACAATATACCCACCCAGAAGACTTTCCTGATCCAAACAGTGCTTCGGGAGATATTTAGATCCAAAATCGAGCGGTGGACATCCGTATAATGGTAGCACACGGGGCATGTATAGCGCCGCTCCTAAAACTGCATTAATCGTCCAAAAACTCATTCGTTTCACCAATATTTCATCATGGTCTGCTCATGCTACTCCTCCACGACAGTCCGGGGTCGCTCCACCCATGTTTTTGTGACTGTGCTGACCTCTGAACTGAAGACTTTCTTTACGGCTGCCGCGTATGCGCAGTATGGCTCATTGTTTCAGGGGCGACCGCCGGCTACACAACAACTTTTTTCTTCCAGTTTTGTGCAAAATGGACGAATATCTATCGGATGAAGATGTTCTGGACGAGAACTTTGAATATGATGGGTGTCATTATAGTTTCGAGCCAGAGTTTACAGATGAGGAGTTCATCGAAAGGAGGACGCGGGGGCAAAGAGAAGAACAGCTGGCCAGAGAGCACTCTTCAGTTCAGAGGTCAGCACAGTCACAAAACATGGGTGGAGCAACCCTGTACTGTCTTGGAGGAGTAGCCCGAGCGGACCATGATGAAATATTGGTGAAGCTAATGAGTTTTTGGACGATTAATGCAGTTTTAGGAGCGGTGCTATACATGCCCCGTGTGCTACCATTATACGGATGTCCGCCGCTCGATTTTGGATCTAAATATCTCCCGAAGCACTGATTGGATCAGGAAAGCCTTCTGGGTGAGTATATTGTTCTACTTCATTCTATAAACAATGTGAAAGCTGTAGAAACCGAACTTATCCTTTAAACTCACGATGCGCTGCGCCTCGATATGCCCGGGTCACGATACGTCACAATGCAATATCAAAAAAGTAAAAAAGAAAAAATATAACTGTGTAATTACAACTTATTTATTTTTGTTTGAGTTGCACACAGGAAAAAACAAGGCCTAACAGGCCAAACACAAACAATAACACACTCTCTGACCTTAGAGAGGTTAGAGAGAGGCGTGCTGGTGGAAAAGGGCCATTAGTCTTGTCAGTTACTCTACTGTCGTCTTCGTGTTTTTTAATGAGAAAGCCAAAATACTGCCAGACAGATGACTTGTATCCAAGCGGAGCGTCCTCAATTTCGACCTCATTCGACTCCATCGTTCGACTTTTTTGGAGACAAGGTAGCTGGTGCTAATGTTTGTTGTCGTCACTTCTGGTCACATGCGCTGTTACCAGACGTGACGTCTTTATTTCGGGATCCATTTTTTTCAAACTTGATGTATTTCGTCACGCTCTGTATCGCGATATTTCGCCAAACAGTATTTCATCCCATCCCTAATAATCACCAGATTAAATTTTAATAGTCTTGAAAGTTTGGGTGAAGTTGAATAAAACAGCAGCTGGATCTTCTCGTATGTTAACTGAGGTGTATGGAGAACACTGCATGTCATGTTAGTGTGCAAAAGATTTCTTAAAGACAGAGGGAATGTCCAACATGAACATCTGGGTGCACGAGCACATCAGAAACTTCTAAAACCATACAACAGACTGAACAAATGGCTGGAAAAGATGGACGACTCATTTTAAGAATGACAGCAAAAATGCTCTCAGTTGATAAAAAGACAGTTTCGCCAATTTGAAAATAAGCAAAAGACAGAAGAGTGTGCCAAAGTCATCCCAAAACTTCTGATTCCTGATAGAAAGGAAAAATGTGAGCATATTTGAGGAGACACCTCTGAACATCTTGAAGGATTCACATTTTTTAAAAAAGTTATTACAGGCAATAAAAATCTTTTATTACAGTCTTGGGACAAAACAGCAGTAAATGCATTTGAAAACACCATTGTCACTGAGGATGAAGAAAGTATGACAAAGTGAGTCCAAACTCAAGGCTGAGTCGATTCTGTGCACTTTAGACAAAACATATCTGTACTAAAAATGAATTTATAAATACTGAATATTGCCAAATTGAATATTTTGCTTCCCTTGTTTACCATAATATCATTAATCACTTTGAACATCATCAGCCTAGCCCGAAAATTTTAGTTCAGCTTTGTCTGGTTGATCAAGAAAAAGGCATTTTGTCAAAGTTTTTATGTTTAAAAATTAGGGATGCACATCGGCATTAGTTCAACATCAGTATCAGCCAATATCAGCCTTTCCTGCAAACATCAGCCAACTGCAAATGAATGTTGGTAAACATTCATTTGCAGTTGGCTGCAACACCTGGCACACCTAACTGCAGATTCCAAGACAAGTATTTATTTGGGGTGGAAAATTTTACTTTTTGGACAATCTATGATTTGCTCTGATTACATATTGCAGCTGTGGGAAAATTCTGTTTAAAAAGGTAACCACGCTAACATATGTTTCAGTATGGGCAGCAGGTAATGTGCCTCACTGTAAGAAGGTTTTGGTTCAATTTCTGTGTTGGTCAGGGCCTTCTTCAGTTTATGGAGTTTGTATGTTCTCCCTGTGCATGTGTGGGTTATCACCAGGCACCCTGGCTTCCTCCCATAGACCAAACATGCATATTAGTTCAACTGGTAGCTCTTAAATTGCCCTTAGGCCTTGGATGGATGGACAGTATTGACATCTGTTAACAACCAAAAATATGATTCCAAACATTGGCCCTGATTTCCAAATTCACTGAATCACTAATAAGAAAAAGTTTAAAGGAAGTTATTGATTCTTTTTTATTTGGTTGTTCAGTTCAGTTCAGTTCAGTTCAGAGCTTTTATTGTCCCTCCAGGGGAAACTTTGTCTGCAGTGACAGCACATCAAACAACAACAATCAATAAATAGACAAACATTTGTACAAGACAACATCGCAGAATACAGCATAGCCAAACTTGACATGAACATGAACAACCCCTGATGATGTACAAGGATTTAAAGGGTTTAAAAGAAAATAAAAGAATTGAGGTCATGGGTAAAACTAGTTGTCAATATAAAACAAGGATAAAATATGTCATGTCACCTGAGCAGTGCAATTAAGAGTTTTGCAAGTTGACTGCAGTAGTTGCTCGTGGCACAAAGGAAAATTTGTACCTATTGGTGCGTGCCATAGGTACCTTATATCTCCTTCCCGATGGGAGAGAAATAAACTCCTCCAACAGTGGGTGGTCAGAGCTAGACAGGGTAGCCTGTGCCTTTTGTAAAACTCGTCTGTCAAAGATCTCTGTGAGGGAGAGCTGCTGCAGGCCAATGATCTTACTGGCTTCCCGCACGATCTTGACCAGACGATTTTTGCTTTTAAGAGACAGGTTTCCATAGAAATAAATTAGACAAAAAGTTAAAACTGACTCTATAAAAGATTTATAAAATAAAACCATCAAAGTCTTATCAACATTAAAAGATTTTAGTCTTCGCAGAAAGTATAACCTTTGAAGGCCCTTTTTGCAAATTGATGAGGTGTTGAGGTCATGTGACAAGTTTTTGTCAATCACTGATCCCAAGAACTTGTAGGACTCAATGATCTCCACCGCTGTACCCTTGATAATGGTTGGGTGTGCTTGTTGTGAAGTTTTCCTGAAGTCAATGACCATGTCTTTAGTTTTCTGAACATTTAGCTTGAGGAGTGGCTGTCACACCACTCCACAAAGTCAGCTGTAACTGGCCCATGGTCAAGCTCTCCATCCTGGAGTAAACTGACTAAGACAGTGTCGTCAGCAAACTTTAAGAGATGCCTGTCAGTGTAGTGACTCCTACAGTCATTTTTATATAAAATGAACAGTAAGGGGGACAGGACACACCCCTGAGGTGAGCCTGTAGAAGAAAACTTCTCGTTGGATAAAACATTATTTACCCTGACTACCTGAGGCCTGTGAGTTAAAAAGTCTGTGAGCCAGTTGGTCAAACCAAGATCAAGACCAAAAAGGGACACAAGTTTATGGCGTAAAATAAGTGGCTGAATCGTATTAAAAGCTGATGAGAAATCTGCAAATAGAAGTCTGGTGTGAGTTTTTGTGGAGTGGTTGTGGAAATAAAGTCAATCTGAAAAAATTTTAGGACATGTTTTTCACTGAAAGTATAACATCTGTTTAAGCTCTGAACTGGATCCAAACAGTACATAAAGTGCAGGAGTTTAAATTATAAGTGTGTTGATTATCTGATACATTTTCATGGTTTACAGCTTCACATCTGCTCAGTGATTAATTTAAACTTGACAGCATTTATCAAATACTTCCTCTGTGCTTATGTTTGTCAGATTTGACTGATCTCTCATATACCTAATAATTATATCTATCCTGAGTAAAAGATAACACTTGTCATAATCATAGAAATATCACAGAGCCCGACTAATTCCACACACACTAATTATCATGATTGTTATAATATCAGTAACAGATAGGCCAGGAGCTGAAGAGTGCACAATGGAGTGGAAGTGCGGTTTTCACACTGATTGCTAATAATTACTGTTTATCTTTGCAGAATTACTGAGGAGGGCGAGAGGAGCCTGGCGGGCAGAGGAAGCTCCTGACTCTGAAGAAATATAGTTCATTATTTTTATGTCAGTTATATGATGTATACGCGAGGACAGACTACAGACATTCATTTTTACGTTATATTTTTCATGTATTAAATATAAACGATGCCTCTGATCTGTGTGCTGTGATTATTGAGCTGCAGCTCCGCCCTTCACCACCAGGTGGGGTGGGCGGAGCGTTTCCTGTCCGGTTCTCATGGCAACGCGACAACATCAGGCGGACCGGCTTGAGTTAGTGCTTCAAATTAACAATATTAAGAGGCTGCTGATTCATTTGTGACATTGAGAACTTCTTATTTCAGCAGCTCTCTGCAGAAACACTGACGACAGGCTGCTTTTCGCGGACGTCTGCCTTTTTGTGAAGCTGCTTTATTTAGTTGTCAGACAGTGAACAGGTCCTTTCTGGTTCCAACAAACTCTTGAGACAGCCTCTTACCTGGACATGTCCTCCATCAGCAGCAGCAGAGATGTTCTCCAGCAGGTCAGTCAGCTCTGGTCCATGTTAGATGACCTGTCTGAAGGTGATCCCGAGTCCTACCGCAGGTTCATGGAGAAACAGATGAAGGAGGGAGCAGAGTTCAGAGCAGCGCCAGAGCTGGTCTCCTGTCTCTGCACTGACATCAAGGTGAGTTAGCAGGAAAAATGACATCAAACTGAAACAGGAGAGATAAAGAACAAACACCAATTCACATGAAGAGGGGACACTGTGCAAAAGAATGATTTACAAGTAATTTTCGACCTATAAATTAACTAGAAAAGCACTCAGAGAGCGCAGACTTCCGCCAAGCAGATCAGTCCCAACCGTGGCTTTTCCAACCCCGGAAAAAGGTGCAATCCTGGACCAATAGAGCCAGGATCTGGACCAAACTCAGCACATACATGGAAGGAGTTATCCTAGTGATTTTATATAAATTAATGTTTTTTGTGATGCCAATCTGAATCAGATCCAGATTACATTTTCCTGGATGATAGAGACAAGGACCTCATATTGTCCTTTTAAAGTGGAAGGAAATCGTTCAAGAGAGAGATGATTTTTAGAATCCTATTAAATGTTAATTTTAGGATTTTTTTGTTGTTGTATCCAGACAAACATAGGTATCACCACCAAAATGTAATCATTTCTAAGTAGGAAAATTACCTACATCTCCTAAAAATCAAGCAATATGCATCCTATAGTGTTTTTTCAAACTCCAGGAAGAACATAATCTTCTTGGAGAAAGTAATTACACTGCAAAGATGATTTTTAATGTCCAATTGATAAACTTTATTTTATTCAAGCATTCATACATTTTTTATTTAATGCCAGCAACACCTTCCAAAAAAGCTGAATGGATGGAGCACCTGTACTTTACAACAGTTATTAAGCAATTGTGGACTGAGGACACTGTTGAAGCTTTGTTAGAGATATTATTTCACATTTTTGCTTGATGTTCGAGTTATACAGTATAGTTCTTCATTCTGAATATACCACACATTTTCGACAGGTCTAAACTGCAGACAACCCTTGACTTGGTAGGGTATTTAATTAATTATAGGTTCAAAAGCATAGGGGTGCTGGTTTGGCGAAGTGGTTGGCGGCCATGCACGTCCCATGTTCGTGCTTCTGCTGGTCCAGGTTCAGGTCCCACCTGTGGCCAGTTTGCGGGGTGTCTTCCCCTGCTCTCTCTCCCCCTTTCACAAGCCTATCCACTGTCTCTCCTCAATAAAGGCACAAAAATGCCCAAAAAATACATTAAAAAAAAAAAAGTCTATAGGTTCAAATTTTCAATCACTGTATTCACTTTTTATTTGGGTTACACCAAGTCTCTACTTGATTGGAATTTTTTATTTTCTGTCAAAACTGTGTGAGCACGGAAGAGTCTCAGTTTCCTGTCATGTTAAAGTGAATTTGTGACCTCAGGTTAACATACTGATGCAGAAATGAGTCCAAAAGATGGAGCTAGCATTTAGCACTTACTGGTTCTCAAGGCTGAAAGTGAAAGGGATTTCAAATGTGGCTCTTGATATAAAACTGAATAAGATTTAGGATGAACACATGCACTCAATATTTTAATGTTTAATCTGAAGTCATAAACTGCATCACATATTGCCTGCTAATGAATTTCAAAGCATTGTCATGTGTTTAGTTTTAAATCATTTTAATGCTGTATAACTGGTTTTCCAGTTTGACTTAAGACACTGCATGATGTGGACTTGATGTCATAGATCTTTAACAAATAAACATTACAATATTTGTGTATATTTCCCCTTTTGCCAAACTTCCAGAAATGATTCTTGCTCCAAATCATCCAGCTCTAACTACTTAGCCTTATTTATTTGATTTGGCTTAATCTTTTTAACCATGACAAAATGACAACTTTAACACAGACAGGCAGATTTTGATACCTGTGACTAATTCATTTCAACTCAATTTTAAAAAGAGCTTAAAATGGGTTTTTGGAGCTTAGAGCCTGAATGACAAAAACAAACAGGGACTGAAAGAACTTCAGTAAAGAGAGAGCAAAGTTACAGAGAAGTGTCATTGACAAGCAGAGGGAATGATAAGGAGTTTATCATTATCTACTTAGAGGAATATATTTGATATAACAATAAGCCAAAATGTTGAAAAATAGGAAATGAATGAGAAAAATATTAAAACATAACAGTTTACCTAATTCTTCTAATTGCAATTTAACTTTATTTTCCACAATCTGACTAAAGTCATGTCGTCTCATATTTTCTTCAACATTACTGATTTTGTCTGTGTTATACAGATAAATCATTCCTTTTTATACTAAACTGACTAAAACATTTTTCAAACTTAAAGATAATCTGTTTACAATATGAAATCATGTAATATTTAATGGTTTTTCCCATCTAATTTTCCCTTTCTTTTGTCTTCAACCAGCACAACTGCTTTTAAACTCTGTCTTATATTCTGCATGAGACTCAATGTGATTTAATAAATGTAAAAAAAAGAGTGTAGGAAAATTTTCCTTAGGGGAGAACAGAGTGCTGCAGGGATGACATATTTCTGGAGGCTGATGCTCTGATTCTCTGGACTAAAAGCCTCTGGAATTTTTCCCTCTACTCTTGGATCATTGCTGATGAAAGTGTCTGCAGTGAGCAAAAATGTCACATTTCTGAATTAAACTTTCAGTTTTTTTTTAAGATATTGAATTACGAGTAAAATGCCATGTTAAGCTGCGATGGAACTTAAACATGATGACCTCTTGTTGAAAATGTCCTTTTAATCATTTGACTTGGTCAAGCTGGTCGTCATGGCTGCAGCTGTGGTGTGAGAATTATGGATTGCAGAAATGCTTGCATGAAGGTCCCCGATCATTTTTGTAGTCCTTGTTAGCAGGTTGTTAGCAGAGTTCTTTTAAAAACTAAGTAACACTTTAAAATTCAAAAGCTGGGCAATATTGGATGCATGCTATTAAACATTCAAATCTCATTTACACATGTTCATCATGAACCTTATTTCTGTTATTTATCTGAAAGTGTAATTTTAAAAAAACATTGGCTTTCTTCCTTGGGAACCAAAGCTAAAATGCTAACTTACTTTTGAGTGTTTGGGCTTATTCGTCATTCTTAAAACTAAATTTAACTGACATAAACACGCTTCTCATAGGTTTTATTTTCAGTTAATCCTGAAGCAGGCTTTAGTATGATGTTAGATTTGTGACTATGAAGAGAAACGGTGTTAAAAATATAATTTATAGGCCCTTTGAGGGACAGGTATTGTAAATAAGGTCATGTTTATATACTGGAGTGGACTTTACAAGAGTTAGCTTGCTTTGCATGATCCTTTGTAGGGCTGGGTGATAAGGCCTGCAAAATAAAATCCCAGATTTTTCACCCGCAAAATGATTTTACGATTTTAATCGATTTTTTCCCTCTCAAAGCAAAAACTCCAAGTTCCACAAAAACCCTGGCAGCACATCGCCCTCACTCTCATTCACCTCCACTGGCTCCCGGTCAAGTTCCGCATTCAGTACAAGCTCCTCTTACTCACCAACAAATCCCTTCATGCACTTGCCCCCCAGTACCTGGCTGATCTCCTCCACCGGCACACCCCATCCAGGAGTCTCCGGTCATCTGATGCTGGTCTCCTCTCCATCCCGGGGACCAAACTCAAGTCGTTCGGCGACAGAGCCTTTAGTGTGGCCACCTCCACCCTCTGGAACTCTCTCCCCGCAGAAATCCGCAACTCTCCCACCCTGGACTGTTTCAAATCACTTCTCAAAACTCACTTGTTCTCCCTGGCCTTCCCTGTTTAATGTTTAGCTTAGGTCTTGTTGTTGATTCTTATTTGTTTGTCCCCTCTACTGTGGAAAGTGACCTTGGGTTCCTTGAAAGGTGCTATATAAATTTAAGTTATTATTATTATTATTATTAAAAATGACATGAATCAAGTTCTACCTTTATGTTGTCGAAATATCTTCCTAAACCAATCAGAATTTCCCTCTTAATATGAAAGTGTGTATCATAAAATGTTGATTATGTAGTTCTAATTTTTGCATCTTGTTAACTTGTTTTTCTTTGATCAATATTTAATCTACTTTAATAAATAAAATGCAAGCCTATAAAAGTGCAAGTACAAAACCTGACAGAGCCACCGTCATGAAAACTGTAAGATTTCAGTGTTTATATTTTTTCAAACTTTGCAGCTACTTACAATTTAAGTGAATGAAAAAAAAATTTGATTTTTAATTTTTGAATCTTCTGCAGAAAATAATTTGAATTAATTGATTTAATTGATATATGTCCCCGTCCTCATTCTTAAAAAAAAAAGAAAATAAAGGAGTATATCAGCTTGATTTGGGGTTTGTACTTTAAATGTCTCCCCTTTGATGGATATCAATTTTGGACAAAGCACAGCTCAACTTTCTGTCCAGATTTCGGAGACTTATTTACATTTTGCAGAACATCCCAGCTTCATTAGAATTTGGTTTGTGCACACTTTACCTTCCACATCCTTTGTCCTTAAAAAGGTTGTCGTTGCCGTGTGTTCTGGCCTTTTTTCCTGACAGAGGGTAAATCTGTGTCCACAGCAGGGGCTCGAGGAAGGGCCGCTGTATATCAACATATGCAGCTGGAAACGCGTGCCCGCCCCTCAGGATCCCAGCAGGCCTGTACCTGTGTGTGCTGGACAGCTGGAAACGGACACAGATGAAGGTCAAGGTAAAGGACAAAGCTGTGCCGCTACAGAAATAGCCTTTGTGATATTTCATGTCAACAGGAGAGCTGATGGTGGAGTTTTTCTGCCTTACAGGTTGTTACTCGGTGTTGGACGTGGCGTTCAATCCTGCAGTGTTACACGGAAGTCCAGAAGGCAGGAGAGAGCTTTATATGTTAGCCTTGAGTTTTGTGCAGCAGCAGCATGGAGTAGCATTATCTCAGCATTATGAGGTCATCAGCTGCAGCCCAAAAAGTAGCCAAGACGACCTGAATCGCAGGCTAGGATTTCCCAAAAGGACTGACAACTCTAAACAACCAGACACAGGTAGAAGTTTATAAACCATTTAAGCTGGAGTGATCTTCCTTCGCAGCTCTGTAATCTTTAACCTTTAACTACAACTTCCAAATAATCCACAGTGTTCTTTCCACAGCCAGTCAGACCCCTGCTTCCCTTCTGCAGCAGATCTCCTCTCTATGCTCAGAGACACAAGGCCAGCAGCCAGTGGCCCAAATTATCCCCAATCCTGCGGAGCACAAAAAGAAGGATTTGATCCAGGTCATCTCCTCCACATTTGTGCAGCCTCAGAAGCCAGAGTACCAACTGGAGGTGAAGTCTGATACAGCGGGAGTTCCTCGCAGCGTGGAACTGACAGTGGAGCTGCCAAAGGTTTCCTCGGTGTCAGAGTGCCAGCTGAGCATCTCCAAGGTTAGCACTTGCACACTCCCCTGAGCAGCAGTAATGAACCCCTTTCATAACCCGATGTGTGTCGATGCGTAGTCGGTTGTCTTAGGAGATGTATAATTGGTATGTTTCTACATTTCTGAGTCTCACAGTCTTATCTTTTTTTCTGTTTAGGATGACGTGGTACTGGAGGTTGAGGATTTCTACAGTTTGCTTGTGGAGCTTCCAGTAACTGTAAACGAAGACACTGTGTCCGCCATATTTGACAAGAAGAAACGAAGGCTTACTTTAAGGGTAGAGGCCTCAGAACTCTAAAGGAGGGGACAGAAGCTGTTTGGTGTAGCATAACTGAAGGTCAGAATAGTATAACAGATCTAGGTTGGACACCAGACAGATGGCTAAATCTGTCATTTTATAAAAAATAATAAATTGCAGGGTTTAGGCCGAGTGCTTAAAGGTGCTAAGAGGAGAATCTATTACCCCCGACATAAAGACTCTGCTACCCATGAGCACGTGCGGCGACTGTCGTAATGCTGCGTTCCAGTTACCTCGGAACTGGGAGTGACATCATCTCAGACTTATCGGTGTTCCAGTTGAAGTCGGAAGAAAACATGCCGATCTACCAGGCTATTGTTAGCTGTTGTTAGCACGCCCTGTGTTGTTGTTCACAAATATCACATGAAGAATGTGATTATCACTATGGCAGCATTTTTATAAATATAAGTCTAACAATACTATGTATACAGCTGATCTAGAGCGACACACCCCAGTCAGAAGTGCAAATAAATTGATTATTACAGGAGCTAAATAACTGATCACACTGGGGGCATCCATCTTCGATTGTCAACTCGGGGGTGGCCAGGTTTCACCGAGTTCCCAGTAGGAAATTCAGACCTCGGGGAACATATCAGTTGCAGTTTCCTACTCGGAACTCGGAAATTCCTACTTCTGACTACAACTGGAACGCACCAAAAGACGTGACCCAAAGTAAAGCATGTTTGTTGTGATGCTAATGAATACAGCTCGGACCTTCCTCAGAACTCTGCATTGCTTTACAACTTCTTTTTTCAACAACTTACAGGATGCAAAGTGACGAGGTAATGTATCTCTTTCTAGTTACGTAGCGGTAGTTTTTGATGTGTGACAACAAGCAATTTTTGGAAAACTTAGTATCGTAGTTTTGTAGCCGGCTATATATCTCTACTTATAACCCGGTGCTCTAAGACGTGTCCGAATAATAGAAATTAGCTCTAGTTTTAATTGTCTTGTTCACAAATTTGAGTATCCAGGCCAGTCCAGCCCTGTCCGACCTGACCGCGAAGCTAAGGAATAGCATTTATAGATAACCTATTTTGATGATATATATGTATTTGGATCAGGCATATATCCAAAAGTGAGACTTTTTTTGTAATTACTTAGAAACTCCTCACAATCCCTTTAATGAAAACCACACTACAAATGAAAATGTAAATTAAGTTTCGATTAGAGAAACTGAGGAGAAAATAAACAGTGTGCGGTCGAACCCATTACAACACTGAGTTCAAAAGAGTTCAGTGAAAAGTCAAAAAAGTTCTTAGAAATCAAAATTTATCCAAAAAGAAACCTTCAATATCTGGAACCAGTTATTTAAAGACAAAAAATCCTGAATGTTGCTCAGCAATAGGGATGGTAAAAAAAAAAAATCGAACCACATAAGTATCAGGATTTTTTGTTTGATGATTTTTAAATCTATTTTTAGTTCAAAAATTGATTTTTTCAAAATTTAAATGCTTCATTTTAGTCTGTGCTAATAAGCCACTTTTAAATGTAATACAGGATTTTGAAGAGAGAGTATAAACAGCTGGTTAAAATATATTGCTGGATAAATCCTTAAAACTGACTCTCGTGTGATGTGTAGTTTTCATGATATAATCTGTAGGCTTCATTACTGTTCATCTTTTTCACTGGCGTTAAAAAAGCCGGCTAAAGATTGCAAAAATCTGCAGTATTGTAGAATCACAATTTAAATCGAATCTGCACCTAAAAAATCATAAAAAAATCAAATTGGGAGACAAGCGTATCGTCCCAGCCCCACTTAGCAGTGTACAAGAAAGGTATTTAGTATCAGAATACAAAATGTTTATGAATTCCAAACCTAAAAGTCACAAAATTATAACCCAAAAAACATTATAAACTCAGTCCACTGTCCTTTTGCCCTCCCCAAAAAAACACATATACCTGATGATGAAATCAGGATTGTCTACATGTGTGTGTGAGAGAGCAGTGATAACTTGCCATATGAAGAGCTGGGGATTGAAGACGGGTTCTGTCAGGGCAGTCTTGGAGAGCAGAGGCTTCAAGTCTTTCCAAACATGAGAGGGTTCCCCTCTTTTCAGGAAGCAAAAAAAAAATCTTCAGAGCAAAAAAGGCAAAACAGTCACCCACTCTTGGATCTTCATGCATTTCCCTTTTCTCCTTTATCCAGTGTTTTATATCTCAATCTTCTGTTTTGTTCTCCTTGTATCAGCTCCTTTGTCTGTCTGCCTTCACTCTGAGGTCACAGGTGCTGCAATCAATTGGGCTGGGACGACACTAGTGATGGGACGATACACTTAAACTCACGATAGGCTGCACCTCGATATGCCCGGGTCACGAGATGATACGTCACGACACAATATCAAAAAAATAAAAAATATAATATTGCAACTTATTTATTTTTGTTTGAGTTGCACGCAGGAAAACACAAGGCCTAACAGGCCAAACACAAACAATAACACTCTCTCTAACCCTAGAGAGGTTAGAGAGAGTGTATGCTCATGAGCGGTAGGCTCGTTTTCGCCGTCTTCGTCGCCAAAATACTGCCAGACAGATGACTTGTATCCAGGCGGAGCATCCTCAATTCCGACCTCATTCAACTCCATCATTCAGCTTTTTGGAGGCAAGGTAGTTGGTGCTATTGTTGTTGTCGTCACTTCTGGTCACATGCGCTATTACCGGACGTGACGACTTTATTTTGTGATCCATTTTTATCAAACTCGATTCATTTCGTCACGTACTGTATCGCGATATATTGCCAAACGATATTTCATCCCATCCCTAGATGATACCCTATTCTCCTGATTCGATTTAAATTGCGATTCTACGTTATTGCTGATTTTTTGGAATCTTTAGTTAGCTTTAATACCGGCAGAAAAGATGAACTATGATGATGCCTACAGACTATATCAGGAAAAATACACATCACATGTGAGTAACCAGCTGTTTATACTCTCTCTTCAAAAGCCTGGATTGCATTGAAAAGTGGCTCATTAACACAGACTAAAATGAAACATTCAAATTTGGAAAAAAAAAATCAATTTTTGAACAAAAATATCTATTTAGAAATTGTCAAACAAAAAATCCTGATACTTATGTGAATGAATTTTTTTCTCCCACCCCAAGCAATCAGCTCTGGCTGCTCTGCTGGACCAAATCCACATCCTCACAGCTCTGTGCTGCAAGGCGCAGGTTTTCATTTGCCTGTCTGCCACAACAGTAAATATCTCAGGAGTTTCTGCTATAATTAAAATGCCTTCATTGAAACATAAATAACTGGTAAACTTTTGATGAAGGGATGCAGACAATGAAAGTAGTTTTCCTTACACATTGCTTGGAATAGGCCACCAGCTGTTTGCTTGTAGCTCCACCCTCTTTATGCCCCAATGGACCGACAACAATCGTTGTAGATTGGAGCTTGGCAAGATGGATCTGCCTGATTTCACACTGTAAATCAGGTGGATAAAGTCACTGTGCAAGGACACATCACTAATAGAAATAAAACAAACTTTCAAAATATCTTTTTAGATCTGTAACTGTATAATTTAGTACTCATATTTGTATTGTTGAATTTCATCCCTACTTTGACAGACTTCTATAATCCAAAATGCTCATTTTTCACTGAAACAGATATTCTGCTGTGCTCAAATGTGCTGTGTGGGCTGATCTGCACCAGCGAGTGTAATCCCTAACCCAAAAGTATTAATTGAGTTTAATGACAATCAGCAGGGTTTGTTTACTAAGGTGTGGGTGTACGAGTGAAGGATTGTAATGGCTAGGAGCTGGAGAACAGTGTCATTATGCTGTGTGCAGGGAGTAATTGACAACAGAGTGATGCATGCAATAATTCAGGTTTATTAAAACATTAAAATCGATGCAGAACAACAACAGCACTATTTGGCAATCTGGAACATGTGAAAATGTCAGTAAACACTTGTTTGTTCAGGTTTGTATATTATGCACTGATTACAGCTTTTTAGGGAGCAGCATATTCATTTATAGGTCTATAAGTTATATTATATTTTCTTTGATTATCACTTTCAAGTATCACATTACTGGCCTTTAATTGGTAGTGCTGTAGATAATTTAAGAAGCTGTAAACGATGCCTAATATCCACTCCTCAAAAGAAGAACAAAGGAAAGTCAAACTTTTGTATGAAACATTCACTTTGAAACATGTTTTTGGATTAAAATGGATTCACTTCTGTTGGTCCCAGTTATGTTTAAAAGAACTCTGTTATGGCATCACAAGTATCTTCAGTGGGATTCTGGTCCAGTGGGAACTACTGAGGTTTGAAGTGGTGATCTCTGGTTTTCAGCTCTACCTCCTCTCTCCGTGGTCCTCCTCCACCCACGCTACAATCTTCCCCTCCCAGCCGGGCACGATCGCCCCGTCCTGGAACACCTGAACGGGAAACATAAAGCATTTACATATCCAAGAAAAAAAAAAAACTCCCATCTATTATGTACAAAGGTGTGGACGGTGTTATTGAATTCTGTGAGATGGAAATGAGTCCTCCAGCGGTGTTTTGAAGTGCCGTGCAGCCGTGGCTATTATTAGCATATCCCGCTCCATAACTGGCATTTCGTATTTGGCTTCAGATGCTGATGTGAGAAGAAGTGTGGGCTGTAATGTTACCCCCACGCCTACCTCCTCTTTCACTGTGCCAAACTCTGGGTCGAGGGCCTTGAAGTGGTAACGGAAACTGCCTTGTCTGTCCACCGCAGCCTTGAAATCCCGCAGAGTCACCTCACCCAGCCTGTGAAAGCACACCGTCAGTCTCGATCCCGGCCCACACACACCCACAGACAATAAGCCTGTCTACAACTGACATTTAACAAGCAAAGGCACTGGAGCATGTGCATGTACATGTAGCCTCATGACTGCATGTTTCCAGCAATTATAGCCTGATCTGACAGCAACAGTGCACAGCACCCCAGGGACCAGTGTTCATTTGGCTTCTTTTTTGAATTTAGGTTAGTATGATTTGTTGAAGTAAAAACACATTTTAACCTCCAAAGTTTTAATCAAAAATTAGCCAAGATTCTCAAGAACATGTTAGTCCAGTTTTAGTCAATAATGCCCTTTTATATTAGTCATCATTTGTAGTTACTGCTGCACAGAAGATGGCAGCTTGCAGCGGCATTTGACTCTATAGTTTGGTGTTTTATAAGGACAAATGCTCACTGATTTCCCTCCTATTTCATATTATTTAGTTACCATGACAATAAAGAGATTCAGAGTATTTTTTGAACAGTATCAGTATAAGCAAATATTTGCAAAGACAAAGCATTTTTACTGGGTCTTACGGCTAATATATGGCTGTTTTAACTTGTAAAAAATATTCCATATATTGGCTGTAGTTTTGAAAGAGTGTCCACTTTCACAATTCAAAAGTGTTATTTATTAAATGATAAAATGCAGTTTTCATCTCTTTTTAACACAGATAAACCATCCCCATGAAGCAGGTTACTTACAGTTAAATGGAGGCTTAATGCTCTTAAAGGTGCTCTGAGGAGAATCTATTACCGCCGACATTAAGTCTCTGCTACCCATGAGCATGTGCGGCGACTGTCGTAATGCTGCGTTCCAGTAAACTCAGAACTGGGAGTGACATCATCTCCGACTCATCGGCATTCCAGTTGAAGTCAGAAAAAAACATGCCGATCTACCAGGCTATTGTTAGCTGTTGTTAGCACGCCCTGCGTTGTTGTATGAAGAATGTGATTATCACTATGGCAGCATTTTTGTAAATATAAGTCTCACAATACTATGTATACAGCTGATCTAGAGCGACAAACCCCAGTAAGAAGTGCAAATAAATTGATTATTACAGGAGCTAAATAACTGTTCAAACTGGGGCATCCATCTTTGATTGTCAACTCGGGGGTGGCGAGGTTTCACCGAGTTCCCAGTAGGAAATTCCAACTTTGGGGAACGTTCCAGTTGCAGTTTCCTACTCGGAACTCGGAAATTCCTACTTCTGACTACAACTGGAACGCACCAAAAGACGTGACCCAAGCCAAAGCGTGTGTTTGTTGTGATGCTAATGAATGCAGCTTGGACCTTCCTCAGAACTCTGCATTGCTTTACAACTTCTTTTTTCAACAACTTACAGGATGCAAAGTGACGAGGTAATGTATCTCTTTCTAGTTACGTAGTGGTAGTTTTTGATGTGTTACAACAAGCAATTTCTGGAAAACTTAGTATCGTAGTTTTGTAGCCGGCTATATATCTCTACTTACAGCCCGGTGCTCTGAGACACATCCGAATAATATAAATTTGCTCTAGTTTTGTCTTGTTCCCGAAGTTGAGTATCCAGGCCAGTCCAGCCCTGTCCGACTCAACCGCGAAGCTAAGGAATAGCATTTATAGATAACCTATTTTGATGCTATAAAACTTATCTTAAAGTGTGTATTTCCATCAGGCATATATCTAAAAGTGATACTTTTTTGCTATTACTTAGAAACTCCTCATAGCCTCTTTAAAGAAAAAAATATTAGAATCTGTATCAGTAATGATTTTGGAAATACTGGCATGTGGCATGACCAATGATCCCTGACCAGAGTTCCACAAAAACTGTTGAGGACTAAAAGAAAAATTTGTGAAACTGGCAGATCCATATTTTGATCCCTACCAAAATATAATGACTTCTCTTTTCTGCCCTTAAGAACATTCCCTGAAAGTGTCATAAAAATCAGTTAAGAAACTTGAAAACGCTTAAAAGAGAAACAGTAACAGGAAGCTGTAGCTTTTAGGAATCACCCAGATATTTTCAGGTTTTCTTCATGTATAGACTTTTTATTTTAACTGGTGGGCTGCATTAAAGTAGTCGGAGGGCTGCATGTGGCCCCAGGATGCCAGCTGCCAACCTCTGGTACAGTCTGTCATGTCAGTTGTGAAACTATGACGAACATTTATGTCCATGTGAGCCCTGATCTGAAACAATGTCCAGATAAACACCAGACTGTGTGGTCCAACCTCAGCTTTAGTCATGCAAGACTGAAGCCATGTTTTCCCTGTTCTTTAACAAACAGACTCTAAAAACAAGAGCAAACAAAAACACTGTTATATAAATGCATCGCTGAGTGTTTACTGTCACCTTTTTGGGATGTTGATCAAAAATGGAGTGAGCGAGCGATCAGTGAAGTAGAGCACTTTAGTGGAGACGGCTGCGTCCAGCCCCGGGCTGCTGTGTGAGTGTGCCATTTCTGGGAACGAAAACAGAAAATACTGTTTTTAAAAAACAAGTTGGAGACAGCTCCATCCTCACAGCCGGTAATACCCTCTCCACACACAACACTCTGATTGAACGGCACAATTTGATTTAGCAGCTAGACGAGAGATACTGCAGAGGATGACAAATCCCAAACAAAACAAAGATTCTGTTTGTCTCACTTGAGCTCGGCGGCCAGGAGTCACGGTCTGTGGAGTTGGCTCTGCGTCCTGGAGATTTGAATTCCTCCTGGAAGAAGAGACAAAACACTCGAGCAAAACAGTCGGATGTCATCTGCTGTTGACTCCTCACTCAGCAGGTGATTATTCACTCTGATCATGTGTCAGTTTGCATGTGTACCCCTCTGTCCTGTCGGCGCTGCGTGTCCACAGAGTGTAAACGGTCCATGAGGCTGGACACGCCCTGCTCCAGGGTGTCCAGGGTGTGATGTTGGGGGTCGTGGCCGGAGAAGCTGTCCCTCAAACTCCGCAGGGCTTCCCTGACCAGCTGCAGCTCCTCCCCCTGAGACAAACAGCACGGTCAAAGTCATGAAGTTTGGAAAATGTAGGATGTTTCATTTATACTAAAGCTCCAGTAAGAGTTTTGTTCTTGAACATGGGACAGAATTAAATGAATACTAATGCAAATATAAAACCTTAAAGCAAATGAGCAGAGATCATTCCTGTACAGATGCACTTCCTGCCTGTGTCACTGCTGTGGAGCAGATGTTAGATGAATGCTGGGGTCCACGATTTATGCACAATTATGGGGTTGTATTCTGGTCCCACCTTCAGCATAAAAGAGCGTTCACACCAAATGCTACTTGATGATCAAGACTGCATTGCAAACCCAAGTACTGTTGTTTGTAGGGCTGGACATTTAATCGGATTTTGATCGTGATTTTAATTTTGCCATCTGACAGTCACAAAAACATTATAATCGAAGAAAAATGATTAGTATGCCACACAGTGTGGAGTGCCGTGTATGCAAGTTCCTGCACTTCAAAGCGCTTCTGTGTTCCACGTGCAGCCACAGCGAGTGTGTGTGACTTATGTGGATCAATAATACTGTATGTGACACTCGCTGGTTCTTTAAAGTTGTGTTTAAATCAATGCTGAAGTTTTTAAATAAATGAATAATTGGTCTATATTAATTGTGATTTCAATATCACTTAAAATAATCGGGATTCTTATTTTTTCCATAATCGTCCAGCCCTAGTTGCTTGTGCAAATAGCTGGTGTTGTCGCTGTTTCTCAGTGATGTCACATCCGAATTTCCCCATGATCATATCATATCATATAATAGGATGTATTAACTAACATTATTCAAACTGTATCCTTTTCACTTACTTACCAACCACAAAACACTGCAGCTGATGCCCTGCAGCAGCATCACCTGTGAGTTTTCTGTGGTCCTGTCTTGGCAGAACTAATGTCACTAAGTAATGTACCCCACACGGACCAATATTGTCACTCTGTGAGCTGGAATAAAAATGGTCTGCGGCTGGTAGCAACTGTAGATTTACTTTGCATGGAGAGTGGTCGCCGAAGTTTCCAAGGTCATGCAAGTCGTGTTTGCTGTGAACTAGGGCTGGGCGATATGGCCTATAAATAAAAATCCTCGATTTTTTCCCCACAAAACTCGATTTACGATTTTAATTGATTTTTTTCCCTCTCAAACCAAAAAACTGCAAGTGCCACAAAAACGGAAATCAGAAATTCCCTCTTAAAGTTAAAGTGTGTGTCATAAAATGTTGATTATGTAGTTCTAATGCAGGCAGGATTGTCTACATAAACTCTGAAAGCTGAGAGATTTTTACAGCTGGTTAACATGTTACTCTCTGATCAATATTTAACCTAATTATATATAAAAATACAAGCCTATTAAAGTGCTTGTCCAAAACCTGACAGTGCCACCATTATGAAAATTTAAAATTTCAGTTTTTATATTTTTACAAACTTTGCAAGTACTTGCAATTTAAGTAAGTGAAAGAAAAAAATCTCGATTTTTTATTTTCAAAATCTTCTGCAGAAAATAATTTGTATTAATCGATTTAATCGATATATTGCCCAGCCCTACTGTGAACTCACCTTAAAGGACCTATGCTCATATCTACCGCCTCATTGTCAATGTCTGTCAGCTTTATTTATATAGCGCATTTAAGACAGCTACTGGCCTATCAAAGTGCTTAAAGTAAAATGGAAAGAAAGCAATAAAAGCAGTAAAAACAATAAAAACCATAAAAAAGCAACACAGAGAGAAAACATACCAGATATAAGACCCAAGACAAGAAGACAGACTGTGTCTTTCAGCAGAGATTTAAAAGTGGATAGGCTATTCACAGTCCGCATGGTGAAAGGTAATGTGCTCCACAAAGTGAGAGCCGCAACTGCAAAAGCTGGCTCTTATGTTATTTAAGAAAGATCTTAAAGACCATCCAAGAGCACCTGATCCCCTGACCTAAGAGCTATGGAGGGCTGATGTACTTTTATAAGGTCAAAAAGGCCATTGAGAGACTCAAAAACTGATAAGTAGGGATGGGAACTGATAAGATTTTATCGATACCAGTGCTATTAATGATCCTGCTAATTGATCCAAATCTTTAACAATTCCCTTATTGATTCCTGCAGATTTTCTGTCTGGGCAAATGTTGGCCTGTAGATTTTCAGTGTCAACAATGTTAAACACACGTCACGTCACAGCATACTTTTGTAGATAACTGCTTCTGCAAGCTGCCGGTGTTTCCACTCACTTAAGGTTGTGCAGTAGGTGACTTTTGTAAAAAATTACACCACAATTATGACGCTTCTGAACCCTGTCAGTGGAAGGAATTGATAAGGGAATTGATGAGCAAAAAGACTTATGATATCGATTCTTTGATAGAGCTGTTAACGATTCTCAGCTGGAACTGTTTTTTGATTTCCATCCCTACCGATAAAAGAATCTTAAAATGAATCCTGAACTGAAATGGAAACCAGTGAAGACAGGAAAGCACCAGAGTTTTGTGTTTCTGTGTCCTGGTTAGGAATCAAGCAGCTCGCAGCTTTGTCGTCAAAAGCCTGATCATTTTCTGACAGGGAGCAGTCGCTTTAGTCAGAAGCTCTGCAAGATAAATCTGCCTATTGATGACACTGAATCTGGCAAATCCAGCTGCTTTGCAAGGTTACTTAAATAAGTCAAAACAGACTTGGTTCACACTCCATTGAAGACTTCTCCAAGGTTCAAACAGGGTTGGATGATTTTGTGACCTTTAATTCAGCTTTCAGACTTCTTGAGAGGTTGCAGGAGCCTGGCTGCACTCCATGCACCTTTTACTTTTAAAACAGTAAGAAGACATAAAGAGGTGTGCTCACAGGTGTGCTGTGTTGGAACGCTGCTGGAGAACTTGAAGCCACGGAGTTACCATAACCACCACCTTCACTCCTGAATGACTGCAAAAGAAACAATATAAATGTAAATTCAGTTTAATCTAGCATATATGTGATTCAAATTCAAACACATATTACTGAAGTTATTTTAAAGAAGTCATGGTCTGTACCCGTCCTCGGCCGACTTCATGAGCTTTATGTGGAGCCTCGTCCATCTTCTGCTGCTGGAGAATTCTGTCCTTCCTCCCGAGTTGCTGCTGTTGTGACAAGATGGATGGATGACAGAAGTCAGTGAATAAATTTATGTACCAGCAGAATGCACTGAAGCGTAAATAATTTAAGACGGTACCTCATACTCGCTGAGGAATTTGTTCTTCTCGCTCAGCTTGTGTTTGAGCTCCGCCTGCAAACAGAAACATCAGCATAAACACGAGCATCCGCGGGTCAAGCTGGTGAATTATTTTAAAGTGTCAAACGGAAATCATCGCTTGTCTCACGTTCTCCCTTTCCAGCTGATCTTTGGCCATGTTGCTCCTCAGTAGTTCCTGCTTTAGCTGCAGCACGGCGTCCTCCTGCACCGCCAGGCGCTGCTGCAGAGCATCCTAATGAGAGAGCGGGGGAGATGAAAGGAGCGTCCAGAGGAGACCTGAATACTGATACAGCGGCGTCCACCTGAGCCGTGGACAGCACGCAACCACCTTGGAGTCACAACATATTCAAATTCTCCGTTTCTCCAACACTCTCTCCATCCTCTTTCTTTATTTAGCCCCTTTTTTTGTTTTCTCCTGTTATCATCTGTTAATCTTGCCTTGTAGGCCGCCTGGGATCGTTGGTGTGGACCACCTGCTGGTGTGGCCTTATGAAGCTTCAGTTACATTAACTACAATTATGTGGCCTTTTCTGTAGCCCTGTTCTATTTTCATTGCAGTTCCTGATATCAACTTTAGGTAGATCAACAAAATTAATCCATAGTAGTTCCTGCATACATGTACCAGTGTGACCTTGACAATCATGGATGACCTGCTGCTGTAAACCTGCTCAACTCCAAGTGCTCTATCCTGCACAGAAATGACATCATTAACATAAATTTATTCTTTTAGACCAGTTAAACTAAATTTAATGGCAGTTCAGCCAGATGCTGCCAAATCAATCAACATCATTCCTCTCCAGATTATATTCATTATAGATGTTAATGTTAATTAGATTGATTGACTATCCAGGCATGAAGTTCCTCTTGAAAATGAGGGATAATACATTTATATTCAATAAATAGATATAAGAGATTAGTGTGATAAGGACAGAGTTGTGGTCTGGGTATCCATGGGTTTGTCTCTATCATAAATTCTTATTTTTGGTCTCTTTGTCTCAGCCTGAATGAATCCATCACTGGATGGATGGATATGTATATACAAATGTACACATATATATATATATATATATATATATATATATATATATATATATATATATATATATATATATATATATATATATTTATTTATTAGTATTTGTATTTTTAAAAATGCATATATGTGTCTTTATAAAATGCAGAGGAAAGTGTCTTAACCTCTACAGCCCCAAAGTACCCTATTCTGGGACTGCTTGCCCGCTCTCCAACAAAAACGTAAGAAAAAAATGAACTGTCTTTAAAATCCTTGCCTGACCATACTGTTATAAACTCTCTCTATTTTGTTTTGCATCACTTTAAAACAATAGTGCTTTGCAGAGATGATGTAAAAATATTTTATTATTCATTTTTAGAATTTACAGCCACTCCAGCATCATTTCCAAGAGATATTCACAATAACTGTTTTCCTTTAGGTCAGGATGAAATTTTCAAATTATTCTGACTTCTACCTTCATTTACTCTGTCCCAGTAACACATATACTGATAATTACACATCTGGATAAATCTCCAAGGTGTTACTTTTATGATGACACCAAAATAATTCACATAGACCTTGTGGTTGCAGAGATACACTCTTTTCTTTACAAGTGTGTCATCTTTGAGCAGAAGGTTAAAAGAGGAGCTGGAGCTGTCGAGGTGAAGATTACAGTTGTTATGAACTGGTGCCGTACAGATATACATTTATTTGATTAAAATAGAAGAAGGAAACACCAGGAGTGTGCATAATGAAACTGCAGAATATTCCGTTTTAGGAAGCACGAGAGAGGGGCAGATTGAATTACATCCCTTAATCTGGTTTAATTCTCACTCAAAGGACAAAACGGCGGGTTTACCTTGATGGCCTGAAGGTGGCGTGCCTCCTGTTTGTGTCTGAGAAGTTCTCTCTAAGAGGGGCACAAATGAACAGAGGCTTTAGAGAGAGGGACCCTTTGCTCAGCAGCTCATCTATATTAAACCTAATTACATTTACTTACTGTACCTTGAGATCAAGGGCTTCCTCCACGCTTTGGTCCAGACGGCTGCGGATTAGGACCTTCAAAGGGAGAGAGGGTATGAGCGGCGTAATTAGAGAATAGAAAAATGTCAGAACTTATGAGGGGGCAACGGGGCTGCATGGCAGCAGGAAAGCAGATCAGAGAGATCCACTGTTCCTCTACTGTAGCTGCTATGGAGAGGAGCGATGGCTGCAAACGCCATCTCAACAGAAGGCCTGACACTTCACACACAGAGCACACAGCAAGTTGCTATTTTCTACAGTTAGCGGAGGGTGGGGGCGCACTGTACCAGCTGCTGCTCAGTGTTAGCCCGGTTATCTCCGAAGCTCACGGATCCATCCTGGTCCTCCTCAGGGAGAGAGCCATGGAGCAGCAAAGCCTGAGGACACAGACACACAAACAGAGTGAGAGCCTGCAAGCAATCTTATCAAATATGCATGGCGGAGAGGCCAGATTTATTTCCGTATTTGTATTTGTAAATACAGCAGTTTGGGATTTTATACTTGGACGCACAATGAGTTTCCGTTTTCAATTGTAAATCTGCTGAATTACATGAACAATTGAGATAAAATAAATGCTGAAAGTAAACAGAGGCACACACATACAGATGCATCAGAATATCCAACAATTTTCAGGGTGAAATAACTCAACCTGGTGGACAACATGCAGCTCTGGGGCCACATGTGGGCCCCCTCTTAACTGGTGTAGCTTAATGTGTTAGAAATATGTGAAGAAATATGTCATTAAAGTACATTAAAAAAAATGTTAGACCTATTTAAAAATGGTTTCAACTGTTAAAAAGTCACTGAATCAGGACTTTCAGCTCAAGGCAACTTCATTCAACTGATTAAATTTAGTTTAATACATGATATTCAAGTGCTTGTTACCAAGGTAAGCAACTTTTAAAATAGTTTCCGCTCAGGATGCGTCTTATTGGCCATACATATCAGGCTGAAATCGGCAAAATGCAGAAATATACCTCATAATAACTGCATAGGTACTAGGGATGGGACGATGCACTTAAACTCATGATATGCTGCACCTCGATATGCCCGGGTCATGATACGATATCAAAAAAGTAAAAAAGAAAAAATGTTACTGTGTAATAACAGCTGAATTGTTTTTGTTTGAGTTGCACACAGGAAAACACAAGGCCCAACAGGCCAAACACAAACAATAACACTCCCTCTAACCCTAGAGAGGTTAGAGAGTGTATGCTAACGAGTGGTAGGCTTGTTTACGCCGTCTTTGTCTTTTTTAATGAGAAAGCCAAAGTACTGCCAGACAGATGACTTGTATCCAGGCGGAGCCTCTTCAATTCCGACCTCATTCGACTCCATCATTCAGCTTTTTGGAGGCAAGGTAGTTGGTGCTAATGTTTGTTGTCGTCACTTCTGGTAACATGTGCTATTACCGGACAAGACGTCTTTATTTCGCGATCCATTTTTTTCAAACTCAGTGTATTTCGTCATGTTCTGTATCGCGATATTTCGCCAAACAATATTTCATCCCATCCCTAATAGGTACATTTAAAATACAAATGTTCAATTTTCTAAAGTCTTTAATATTGTTTTTCCTGTTTTAAATCTGCTCCTCACACAAAAAGATGTCACAGTGAAATCAACAAGTCAATTTTCATAAAGGAAAGACCCGGTATCAGCAATAATGAGTTCAGAAATATCAGCATATATGATATCAGCAAAAATCCAACATTATTTCAACATTTCTTTACTGTTGTTTTTGTTCTACAATCTTTGGAGGCAATGCTAATTCAGCCAGTGAGTAAAAGAAATACTGTAAAAATGAATTTAATTATAAAGAGTGGTTTTATTCTGTACTTTAAATTTCTGGTAGCGATTTCCAATTATCTTGATTGACAGCAATACAGTTAAGATTATTTAACTCAATTAAGAACCAAATAAAGTGCAAGTGTTCCTTAGGAATCTATGCATAACACCTCAACAACTAATGGATGAGTTTTAAATTTACTCCATGAGTTATTTGTGTTAATTAAGTTGTAAAGCTGAAAAATCTGTTTTTAAACTTAAATTTTAAGGGTTTTGCTGTTAATAGAAATGTAGCAAGAGGAATGAGTTATTGTGTCATTATCCATCTATTATCTATAAAACAGATGCCTTTCGAGGTAGCGGGGGCTGAAGCCTATCCCAGGTGAGTGACAGCCCTTCACCAGCCAATTGCAGGGCCACACAGAGAGACAAACAACCATTCACACACACACCACAGGGCATTTGGAGTCACTAAGCAGCCGAATGAGTGTGTTTTTGGTCTGTGGGATTCGAAGCACAATCTTTCTTGCTGTGAAATGAAATTAATCAATTAAAAATAGTCTATAATAACACTGTTGTTTGTCAAATGTCAGCAGGTATTAATGGACAGAAATAAACATTTACAGACTGAGAAGGTCGGCCTTATGCCAAGAGAATATTTTTTATGTGCCTTGAACTTTTATTGTCCCAGAGGGGAAAAAATTTATCGGCTTAGTCTATAACCAGCCATTTAAATCTTACTAATGGGACATTTTCAAGTTTATTCAAGGGTGGAACATAACTGCTTATCTTTAAAGCTACAAATTATTTCCAGAGACAAAACAATTTGCCAACAAATGTGCTTTTCTGTGCTCTCTACTCTTGAGAGTCATTTTTGTAAAAGTAAGAATTATGTGCCTTAAAGTTTGCTGTTGTATTTCATTTATTTATCCAACTAAGAGGAGGTCTGAAAATGTAGGTAGTGATTTAGAGTTTTAGAAACAGCCCACAAGACTCAAAAGTTCATAAAAACAGAAACATTTACAAACTAGTCTGGACTATGAGACAAAAGTCAGAATCAGGTGATACACTGCTAGGGATGTGAATTGATAAGATTTTATCAATACCAATGCTGTTAACGATCCTGTTAATCGATCCAATTCTTTAACGATTCCCTTATCGATTCCTGCAGATTTTGCATGTGGGCAAATGTTGGTCTGATTTTCAGTGGCAACAATGTCTAACAAGTCACAGCAGTCTGCAAGTTGCTGGTGTTTCCACTCACTTAAGGTTGTGTAGTAGGTGCAATGAAAATTAACCTACAATTCTGATGCTTCTGAACCCTGTCAGTGGAAGGAATTGATAAGCAAAAAGATTAATGATATCAATTCTTTGATGGAGCTGTTAACGATTCTCAACTGGAATTGGTTTTCGATTCCCATCCCTATACACTGCAGATGTTTATATCTGACCATCTCCATCTAAACCCTCTACCATGCAGGTTTGGCTAACATTTTACCGTGTTTTATGATTTTGCCAGATTTAGAGCACCTGAGTTTGGCTCTCTACAGAACTAAACTCTGCTCCAGCATTTCTCTGGCTCTCTGTCTCCTGGACTCATCCCAGCCAGAACCTGCCAGGACGCTCTTCCTGCTGTTTGGCTTCTATTTTGCTTTTACTTCACAGCAGCCTATTTTACACTTCGTTATTTCAAACATTAGCCTTTACATCACTAATATAACTGCTACAGAAGGTCCATGACTGTTGTCCTTCTTTTTAATGGTAATACATATTCCTAACTCCACATATTTTAGATGGCAAGGATTAATTACTCTGATCTGCTCAGGCTTTTGTTGCTTTGCAGTTGCACAATATTGATATAAAAGACAAAGTACTAAAGCAATTTAAGACAAATATACTGTAAATTATGTGAAGAGAAAACATAAAAAATTCAGGCATCTGGCTGTCTCATGGTGGATCACTTCACAGTGTCAGATTCAAGTCCTACTGAAAAAAACAAAATTATATATATATATATATATATATATACACATACATATATATATACACATACATATATATACATATATATATGTAAACCTTCAGCTCTTGAAAAGCTTGTGATCGTTTGGGGGTAAAATATCCCATCTACAACAATAGTTATGGCCTATAATTTGAAATTCTAGTCTTTTAAAAGTTCTCTTTAACTTTTAATAACAAATGAGACTTACTCTAAAAGTATGGTCCACTTAAGATAACAGAGAATTGGAATAATCCATGATTTCATTATAAATTTTCAGTTCACTAAAGGGATTAAACAGCAATGACTTCAGAGACCTTTTTCAAACGTCTTTCCAGGAGACTCTTAAGGTTGTAATTTTTTTTTAATTTGCCTGAAAATTATACAATTATATATTATATTGCCTATACATGCCTTTGTTCAAACCCTGCTCAGAATAGGCTATTTTTATTTAAATTTGCATGTGTAATGTTTAATCAGGCTCCTCTCGAGAAGCTGATGAAGGTTTGGCCTTCAAGCACTGTGCTCTAATGTTTACTGTAGCAGAAAAAACATATCCCCTCCACTCAAGCTGACTATGGCTAAAAAACACTATGTGTTTTAGGATAACTGTTAACGGACAGCATATGTATGCATCCTGTATGACGCCATTTCGATAGATTTTAAAACAGACTGAACACATTCTTAAAAGATGGAACAAAGAAGAGAGAAGGGGTTATTTTAATCTTGGGGGGTGTTGGAGAAAGGCTAACGCGAAATATGCATTTTTCTGCAAACCATTAAATACTGTATTTCGCATAATATACAACATCTAAGAATATTTTCTAAAATGCTTTAGTCTTTCATTCTGAAAATCTATTCTACTTAAATGAGTTTGTCAGGAAATTCATAATTATTTATTTTCAATATGCCGTTTAATTTTTAAGACAGTTCAAAAAGCCGAAGCTTATGCTTTTAAAATAATGTCAACATTAAAGGAGTACTTCACCCAAAGAATGATATGCCTTCATTTTCTACTCACCCTCATGCTGAGCAACACTCTGGAGCACTTTTTTGATGTCTCAAATGCAGCCGGAGGTCCGGGGGGGATTTTCGCTGTCAGCAAACTTCCATCTAACAGGGGACAATGGAGCCCGAAAGAAAAAGGTCCATAAAAGTCCACAAAAACGTGCCTATTTTCCTTCATACCGCTCGTCCGCTGTAATCCAAGTGTCCTGAGCAGGTAACGTCCATAATTAATTCGAAACGAGGTCATTTAGTACATTTTTCGAGCCTAAACAGTGCTATATCGTACTTCCGCAGTGCACGTCTACGGAACTACGGAAGTCGCGGCAGACCAAGCCAGACGCTTGTGCACTTTCAGGGACTACTGTGCTAAATTGCAAGCGTAGAAGAAGAGGCTTGCGCGCTTGTGATTGTCCACAGCTCGGTCACTCACAGCAGAGTGTAAACAGCGGAACTTTTATGGACCTTTTTCTTTCGGGCGCCATTGTCCCCTGTTAGATGGAAGTTTGTTGACAGCGAAAATCTCCCCGGACCTCCAGCTGCATTTGAGACATCAAAAAAGTGCTCCAGAGTGTTGCTCAGCATGAGGGTGAGTAGAAAATGAAGGCATATCATTCTTTGGGTGAAGTACTCCTTTAAGAGACAGTAAATAAGATGATTATTAAATATGAGGCTTTTCATTTGATAATGCAGTCAATCACTATTTTCAGCTTTTAATTCAATTGAGTTATAACTTCCACAAACTTACTGCTTGAAATAATTTTATGATTTGATTTTGTGTATACAATAACAAATTATAAATTAAATATTTCATATCCTGTAAATGAAACACAGACAGCGTTGCCAGATTTTTCTACTGAAATAAGCAAACAGGCTGATAAAAACAAGCCCAAAACAAGCAACCTTCAGCTACAAAAGAAATGAATTTAATTCTAGCTATAAGGATTTCTTTTTGTTGGAAACATCATGTTTGAAGCATCATTAGAAAGGTGGGAAGAGACAATCATTTTTTATTCTTTTACAATACAACACACATTTGTGTTTGGAGTGGGACAAAAAGTTCAGTCTACTTAAAAAAAAAAAGAAGTCTAAAGTCGCTTATAATAAGCAAACCTGGCAACTCTGATCACAGACTGTACAAAGGACTCAACAATGTCCAGCTGTGGTTAACCACAGAGTGACCTTTGCTGAGGAGGTCATATTTATGCCGGTGTTGGTCGTAACTAGAAAAGTTATGAGCAGATCTTTCTTACATTTTCAGGGACTGTTGGTTATGGCACAAACAAGTGATCTGATTTTTGTGGTGATCTGAATCTGGATGCTTATCCAGGAATTTTTTGGAAGGATTTCTTAACATTGCACCACAGAGCATTTTGTCACATTTCTGTGAATAACTCGGCAACAATGTCAGAAATACTTGGTACTCTCTGGGCTTCTTGTTCCTGAAGTCATCTTCTGAGGGCAGTCTGCAGTAATTGTCAGATTCAAACTCCAAATAAAACTAACTTTTAGTCGCCCTCAGGAAAAGGCAAAAAGGTCGAGCTGAGGCAGATCTTCTGCTCTCTGACAAACAGTTTCTACGGAGCCACGCTGGCAACACTGTATAAAAAAAAAATAATGTGTGGCCACGACATAGTTAATGCGTGGCCACGAGAAAATTCACCTTTAGTATTGAGATCTGCCAGATCACCACAACAATCAGGTCACTTCTTCTTTGTGCCATAACCAACAGTTCCTGAAAATGTTAGGAAGATCTGTTCATAACTTTTCTAGTTACAACAAACACCAGCATGAATATGACCTGAAGTCACTATGTGGTTAACCACAGATAGACATTGTCCAGTCCTTTGTACAGTCTGTGATCAGAGTTGCCAGGTCAGTTTGTTATAAGTGACTTTAGACTTCTTTTCACGCTTTACTTTCTCGTGGCCACGCTTTATTTTTTTCTGTACAATGTCACCAGCGGGGCTCTGTAATTTTCAGCTTACAGCCATAACATATTATTCTGATCACATATATCTTAAATAATTCTCACACTAAAACTGAGAAGTTAGTTAACAACACTTCAAAGAATGTGTGTGCAAACCAATATCCCATTTTGAGCCAGGCTTAAAGGTAAATGAGGTGAATTTAACATGTGCTGTGTTTGTAATGTGTTCTAGTTAAACTTAAGGAAGTGAAGTATTTGCATGCCCACGTTTGATTGGTATTATACCCAAAGGTTTCTGCTTGAGATGTATTTTTTTGGTCCATTCATCTGGTCACTGGCTTGATGATCACCATCACAGAGATTCATTTGCATACGCATTAATACTGGGACAGCTGTATTTTGATTCTACAGTCAAGAAATGGAGATTAGATTGCCAGCCTGACCAGCTGTTGAATAAATTACAAATATTATCAAATTAAAATGGACAAAGGAGATGCAGTGTGTCATTCTGATCATTATTAAGTACCTAGATGAATTCAAAGTAGCTGAAGGGATGTGAGTTTTTCTTTCTTTGACAAAGTTCCTCAAGCGAATAAAGCCTGAGCAAGCCCTTTTATTTTGTTAAAAAGTTCTCTATGTTAAATGCATATTTCTTGGCGATAAAACCAAATTACACACTATACAATTCTGCTGCTAACAGGCATCAGGCCAACTCGTTTAACTGTGGATTAGAATGTGAAATAATAAGTACTTACAAATGACTGTGATAATGTTATATGCAATAACAGCAGTGGAAAATCTGCTGTGTCATTTTAAGCAGAATTAAAGATTTAACTTGCTTAATTTCCACTTTATGTGGCTTTGATTGTACAGATACAGCTAAAAATGTGTTTTTATGAGTTTCCACAGAGACTTTGAGTAACATGGCTGCCCTCAGCTGCAGTCTGAGACACAGTGACCACGTGTGTTTCATAGTAATAACAATTATTTCCATCCGTTCATTATCTATATTACTTATTTCCCATTGAGTCACAGGGGCTGGAGCCTATCCCAGCCATCACACTCATGCATAAGGTCAATTTGGAGTCACCAATCAACCTAAAGAGCTTTTCGTAGGTGTGTGGGAGGAAGCTGGAGTGCCCAAAGAGAACTCAGGCATGCAAGAGGAGAACATGCAAACTACCCAGAGAAATGCCCTGACAGACCGGGATCGAACAGCACACTACCTACTGTGTCACTGTGTTGTCCTTGAAAAGGATTTCAAATAGGTGTTTTTTTTGTATTCTTATTTTTTGATTTTGTGTAGAACGGTGCAATATGAATTAATTCTACGACATCAATGATATAATAACAACAGTGAAACGAGGGTATAAATGGTATAATAAGGACATAGAGGAAAACAGCAACTGCAAAAGACAAAAAAAGGCAGGGGGACAGTTTATGAAATTATATATTAAAAATATAAAAAGTAGGTTTTGTTAGTATGTGATGGGAAGGAAACTTGTAAATTCTAAAGCAAATATGCTAAGTTATTGTTATTATTATTATAATATTAAACACTTTTTCCTTTACTTTTACTATTGTCATTAATATAATATTATTATTTTTTCTTTTGTTTGTTCCTTTTTTTGTGTGACATTTTGTACAATGTGAAAAATGACAGAAAAATAAATGTATCAATTAATTCATCAGTCCCAACTCCTTTTGGCCCCAGACTCCAGTCTTAGATTCCCATTTATTTACTTATGTTATTTATTTATTTTTTCCAAAAGATGATTTTTTTTCTTGGTATTCTCTTTCTTGTTCAAGCAGGAGCATTTACTCTCTTAAAGCTGCTCTTTACTTTTACACATTGGTAACAGTTTTTCTGGGGAAACTTCCACAGGTGTTATGTTGTAACAAGCTCCCACACTATCTGGTGTCTTCCATGGTTTGTTGCAGAGCATTAAAAGTGTCTTCTTCATGCACAGGGTTTGTTTACACTGATATCGCAAGGCATGTATCACATGGATTAACATGCTCATCTGTAAAATCTTATGTAATAATAATAAAATAATAATACATTTTATTTAAAAGCGCCTTTCTTAGCACCCAAGGACACTTTACAAAATACATAATAAAACACACAGCATTAAAATCACAATTAAAATAAATAAAAACAACATACAACAGTGACACAGTTAAATGAGGGTGGAAAATTAAAGGGAATAAGCAGTTTGGAACAGATGGGTTTTGAGTTTTGATTTGAAGTGGGGAAGGGAGTCGATGTTTCTGAGGTCCGGGGGGAGAGAGTTCCAGAGTTTGGGAGCAGAACGGCTGAAAGCTCTGCTACCCATGGTGCTGAGCCGGGTGGAGGGCACAGAGAGATGAAGGGAGGAGGACGACCTGAGGGAGCGAGAGGGGGTGGCGATGTGGAGGAGATCAGACAGGTGGCGGGGGGGCGAGGTCGTGAATGACCTTGAAAGTATACAGCAGGATTTTGAAGTGTATTCTGAATATAGGACATTTAATCTCCACTAAAATTGTTATTGTATCATTATTTTGTGGGCAGTTTAATCTGCTGGCTTTCTCTGTACAACATGGGACTTTTGTCAGAATCTGATATGCTGATATTTTTTAATTCATTATCTCTAATACGGATATTTCTGGTCAAGAGCATTAGCTCTGAACTTGACAAAAATGGACTTGTTTCTTTCCGTGTTGCAGTATATTTTTGCAAGGAATAGATGTAAAACAAGAACATGTAAAACAAATGCTGTAAAACAGCATTTCACTCTTGCAAAAATGAAACCCTGGTTTTTAAATGTACCTATGAAGTGATGAGAAGGTGCATCAATATTGTACATTTGTCAATATATTGTGTGTAAATATCGGCAAAAAAGTCAATATAAGCCGATACTAGTACTTCACTTTTTTGCTGATATCGATATCAAACGATAAAATTGTGCATCCCTCACAGCGTGACTTGTAAACGTAGGCCCCTCTGCCCACTTCAGAACACTGAGCGTGAACATGAAATGATCTGAAGAATCACACATTTGAGCCAACTTCTATTTTACCTACAGAAACAGGAAGTGTTTCTTGCCTGCCTGGGTGACTTACCATAAGAGTGTGATACCACTCGAAGCTCACCACACTACCACCAGAAACCTTTCTACTCTACATTCATACATGAATATCAGGATGTGATTTCTCTATACTCCTGCCTCTGCAGACCGAGTGCCTTCAGTCAGTTTAGTCATCCAGCAGCACTACAGTTTGTTTTTGAGTCCCTAACCAGCAGGATTTACCTGTAGGCGGAACACCATCCTCCTGGCCTCCTGCATCTCCTTCTCCAGCTGCTCCTGGTGGGCATCCAGCTGCTCCTCCCAGGACTTCTCCTCTTCCTGCCCATCCTGCCCAAGGGAGGGACACAAACCACACAGAGAAACCTCCTCTGGAAGACAGAAAGAGACATGAGAGGCTTTGTTTTCCATTTGTACGCCCTCATTCTGGTTTCTACTCTACCAGAGTTGATGTGCAGCCAACCAACCTGCGACAGATTTCTTCTCTGTCAGCTCAGATTTGTCATCCTGAGGTTCCCCCTGGTCCTCGGACTGATCGTGGAGTGTTTCCTCTTTGAGGGTGTCAGTGGTCTGGGTGATAACATACTCCTCTTTGGGGGAGTGAGCCGGGCTGGCTGAGCTGAGACTGAAACAGATGGCAGGCACAGGCAAGAGTGAGTGTGTTAGCATCTCCTGCCAAACAAACAGCAATAAATAAACCGAGCTTCATAAAATGGAGATGTTCGCTTAAATAACTCACCAAGGAATATAAAAAAGTGAATTAATCCCATCTGGGCTAAATATTTTAAAGCATATCCGTTTAGAACAAGTGGAGCCCACAGGAGCAGTGTGCATCAAAAACGGCTGTTGAAGGAAATTTATGAAAACACGAGTCAGAGCAGGACTGAAACCTTTTCAGAATATTCGCTCTGGGAGCAGCAGCAGCTCTGTCATGTTCCCCACAGGAAATTCTTCACATAGTTTGCTCCCCCTTGGTCATAATTCTGAAACATAACCCTGCTATACTTTCTTGATCTCTGGTTTTTCTTGCAGCTCGACTGAATATTCATTTTGTGTTTCCTGCGAGAACTCCAGCCGCCTGAGGTCACGTCGGCTGTCATCTTCACTTTCCTGTGTTTGTGGAAATAGGTTACAGTCTCTGTGACCTGTGACCTATGGCATTATTCATGGTCCTTTAACTGGGGATTCCTGGTTTCTGCCTCTACGGCCGCCTGGGACAACATGCTCGAGTCTACAGAAACAGACCTAAACACTTTTCCAGAGGAGAGAAGGGGGGAAAAAGGTATCACAGCTCATCAGCATGCTCCTCGAGCCAGGAAACTAAGACAGAAAAATAACTCTGGACCGAACTGCGGGATAAATTCATGTTTACAAACCGGGAAATCCCTCCGGGGATTGCTTCTGCACAGTTAGACATGTTATTATCATACATATGCTGCAAGATTTAGATTGTAGCTAATGAGATTTTCCGCTGTTCTAATAGCATTACTCTGCACGCGCACGTATAATAAACAGTGACACTCACATTATCCGTCAGCTTCATTTTAAAGCTTCTTTACAGCATAATGGTGCACATAATCCTGTGACTGCTTATGATGATATGCAACTTAGTTCTGTCTCCGAATGACCATATTGAGACCGTTCTCATGATATCTACTTGAGCTGGGACATGTACTTTCAAAACATGATATAGGGGAAGAAAAATGAGGGGAGTATGGGCATGAATCTGGCCATATGATACTATAAGATATCAGCTGGTTCAAAATGCTGCAGCACATGGATCGCCTAGAACTAGGAGAGGAGATCACACTATTCCTGTATTAGCTTCTCTGCACTGGCTTCCCATAAAATCAGAAATAGAATTCAAGATACTTCTTCCCACAAAAGCTCTTAATAGTCAGGCAGGAGCATATGTTGAAGCTCTTATACTGCTTCACTCTAGCATGTTATCCTCCAAAAATGCTGGTTTGTGATACCATCAGTCTCTTAAAGTAGTATGGGAGGTAGAGCCTTCAGTTATCAGGCTCTTCCTCTTTGCAATAATTTGCCAATGATAGTTCAGGAGGCAGACACCTTCTCTACCCTTCAGGTTAGACTTGAAACATCCTTTTTTTTTTATAAAGCTTTGAGTTATAGCTGGCTCAGGCCTGGACCAGCTCATAGTTAAGCTGTAACAGGCTTAGACTGTCAGGGGATTTGGCACACGACAGCCCAGTACACACGACTACCAACATCAAGCCTCTTCACTTAATAATCATTATAGCTGATACTGTTGATATCTGAACGATTGCTCTGTCTGTGGTTGTCATAATGATACCACAATAATAATTATCATTACAAGCTAGGGCTGGGCGATATGGCCTAGAAATAAAATCCCAGATTTTTTTCCACAGCACTCGATTTCCGGTTTTAATCGATTTTTCCTTCCCTAAAAGAAATAAAACTCCCAGTGACATAAAAATGAAACAAATCAAGTTTTGCCTTTATGTTATCTAAATGTTTCCCTCTTAAAGTCAAAGTCTGGGTCATAATAGGTTGATTATGTAGTATAACCGTAGGCAGGTTTGTCTACATAAACACAAAAAGGCTGATCAATATTTAATCGACTTGAATAACAGATACAAGCCTATAAAAGTGCTTGTGCAAACCCTACAAGACTGACCATCATGACAATTGTAATGTTTTTTCAAAAATTGCAACGATTTACAGTTGGACTAAGGGAAGAAAAAAAATCTCGATTTTTAGTTTTTTAAAATCTTATGCAGAAAATAATTTGAATTAATCGATTTAATCGTTTTTCTGCCCAGCTCTATTACAAGCACATAGAGCATCTCTCTTGAAAATGAGATGCCACATCTCAAGGGTCTAACTTCTAATAAATCTGTATTCAACAGAGAAATACTGTACAATAAGCAAAAAATTATGACCTGGGCATGAATAAATGTATCATATTAGCCCCATTGTCTTTCCCCACCTTTCTATCTATCTACATATCTCTTAATAAAAACTAAAGAATAAAAATAGAAAAGAAAAATGAAATTACAGAGAGTAAATACATTTAAAAGGAAAGAAAGACTTGCATCAACCTAGTGATTTGGAGGTTGTCTTGAGACAACATTTTTCATGATTTGGCACTTTACAAATAAAGACTGATTGGTTGATTGATTGACTGATCATCCTGGATCAGGGCTCCAGAGTGCAACCATTTTGGGTGCACATGCACCCAAAATTTGTGAGAGTGCACCCAAGGGTACACCAAGAAAAAATGTTGGGGGCACACTTAAGCCACAAAAAGAGAAAAAATATAAAGAAAAAAAGTTCTTTCTCATATGTCGTTTTTATAAATTAGTTTGAGAATTGTTTTTATTATTTACCTTAGTTTCAGTTTTGTAAATATTGACTATAGAGTGTGCAGTCTTAGTCTAGGCTCAAATTTATTGGAGAATAAGACCATCCAGTTAAATGTTATGTTGTTGGTTGTTAAAATCTGGATATTTATTTCATTTTTCAGTTCAGTATAGAACCTAAAACATTTTATTTAATGTCAGAAGAAAATAAAATAACGTTTCTCAGTTCAAACATTAAATATCTTGTCTTTGCAGTGTATTCAATCGAATACAAGTTGAAAAGGATTTGCAAATCATTGTATTCTGTTTTTATTTATGATTTACACAACGTGCCAACTTCACCGGTTTTAGGTTTTGTAGTTACGTAGCGGTAGTTTTTGATGTGTGACAACAAGCAATTTTTGGAAAACTTAGTATCGAAGTTTTGTAGCCGGCTATTAATCCCTACTTACAGCCCGGTGCTCTAAGATGTGTACGAATAATATACATTTGCTCTAGGTTTAATTGTCTTGTTCCCGAAGTTGAGTATCCAGGCCAGTCCAGCCCTGTCTGACCCGACTGTGAAGCTAAGGAATAGCATTTATAGACAACCTATTTTGATGCTATAAAACTCATCTTAAAGTGTGTATTTCGATCAGGCATATATCTAAAAGTGAGATTTTTTTGTAATTACTTAGAAACTCCACACAGTTCCTTTAATAAAGAGACAGTTTGCGCTAAAGCTTGTGGCAAAGTTGTCTCAAAACTTCTTATTCTGAGCAAAAGGAAAGAACAAGCAAATATGTTGAGGCATTTAGGAACAAACTGAAGGAAACAAAAAACAAAGCAAGTCCAAACTCAAGGCCATGTTGATGTTTTCTTTTACATCAAAAGAGATCATTCTGGAGGACATGGTCCCAGAAAGTCAATCAAAAGTCAGTGAATCAACACTTTAACGAACAAGTTCCAGAAAAGAAAAGGTCTGAAGAAACAGTGTGACCAGCTCCTTCATGCCTCCGCTCTCCAAACCAAAGTCTATTAAAAAGTTACCACCAATAGTTTCTTGTACTAAGAATCCTTGGACAGCTCTGTCGTCCCTGCTTGTCACGAAGAGTAATTGCACCAGGTCACATCAGCTGAGCGTCTTATCTGATGTGTGCTGCGATTATCCCTCAGTCTTTCTGCAAAGGGGATCGAAGCAACAGCCTCAAACTAATCTTGTCATTGCAGATGATGACATTAGTGAGATACCCTCTGTCATTGTCTCAGGGAGCATCAGGTCAGCAAACTAACAAATTTGTTTGAGTCACTTGCAGCAACACAGCAGCACAAAAAGAACAAATACAAAGGCTACAAATAGATTTGGAAACATATGGGTTAGCTACAGATTAGTGCTGGGATTTGCAGGAGATGAGCTTCAGAGCTGCAGATTAACAGCGTTTGATCAGCGGGATAGAAAGTTGTCCAGAGTGATACACTTTAAATTAGTACCCCTGTTTGATGTCGCTGTTACCTTAACTCTGGTGGACATCTTTATACATGTGTATGTAGTTCATTTAAGGCCTGGAACACACGTTTATTTGTAGAATCTTAACCAGTTTTTGAAACTGTGTCATAACCCATACATGAAGACCTGGAGTGACAGATTTAACAGATTCATTCACCAACAACCAGGGCCTCTGCTCTTGCAGCTTGTAATCCTGCTTGATCAAAAGCTACTTGACTGTAAACAAACACGTGTACCAATATCAGGAGAAACTGAGGCTAGCTGAGGTTAGCTTTCTAAAACTTCCACCTCCTCTCCTTCTCAGTTTATAATATATAATTTTTACGTTATGCTGCTAAGATGCTCATAGTTTGCCGCAAATTAAAAAGCTAATGCATCATTTCTGGCAACGGTTTAAATTCATACATCATCTTTACACTCATTGCCATGGCTAAGCCTGCTTCAGGACTTCTCTGTAAATATTTACATTTTTTAATATTTATGATTTTAGGTTGGAGCGGCCCTGATCCTCTTCTGAGATGATAAAATAACCATTACCACAGCTCACACCACAGGACAAGCAGAAAAGATTATCTTTGGGGCCACCAGGTGATCGGGCATTTGCTGATTTTGGTTGGAGGAGGGGATCTGAGCCCAAAATCGGGCTGATAATCTTATAGTGTGTACCCCCTTTTACACTGACTCCTGCATACAACTTGATGCATATAACTGATTCAACCTCATTTTAAATTATGCATTGATTACCAATAAACCAATTTTGATTGAGTCTTAAAAACATTTCACGTCCACGACGCTCTTGTATTATTTCTGACTTATTTCTAAATCTTCCTCAGTTCCATCAAGTTTTTAAATGTTAAAAATTCCAAGATGCTCATATTTTAACACATTTTTAAAGATGATAAAAGCTAAAGCTGTGTCAGACTTCCTCAAATGATTAGCAGTCTTATTTGAGGGGAATTTGTCTTTTAAGTGTGCAAGTGGTTTCTTAAATTGAAAAATAAAACATCCAGTTTTATTTTATAAGTATTTTTATTGGCCACTAATATTTCATTTGTAAATGCACATGAAAGCTGCACAAAGGCAGTTAATTGCTTTGTCTCTGATTTATTTCTGTGCAAAACAAAACACTAATTTAAATAATTTTCATGAAAGAATTAAGACAAGATGTTTATATACACATTCTACTGCTAAGATCTTAATAGAAATTATGTCCCTCCTGTTTAATCATTGTTTGGGCCATACTATGTTGATCCTTACTTGCACCCCGAGACCCTCTGATGCCTTCTTCTGGGGGACCTGGACCCCAGGTTGAAAACCAAAACTTATAATAATTGTCTCAGAATTTGGCTTTTCCATCAAAAAACTAAATCATGAACACATTTACATTCACTAAAATGCACTGCTCATTACCTAACTTCTGGTTTACCTCATTATTCATGATCTTGATAATCTTATAAAAAAACATTATCAGGTCATGGGAAACTGAATAAACATGTCTACATTTCTGTCCACTCATTTGTTTTATTTGGTGCTCGTTTACTATTCACTGTGTTTCTGTTTTTAAACATCACACCTGGGCATGAGTAAAGTATGTGAGTAGAAGCAGAAGAAGAACAGCTAGCATGCTGAGCAGCAGCAAAATCACTCAAAGCAGCATTCCTAAAATGATATTCATGCTCAAGGAAATGAAAGACACTCCTTCATCTCCTGGATGGGAGGAAAATAGAAATGGAGGGTGCTTCAGAGAGCATCCACAAAATGATCGAGGTGGGGGCCTCAGGAACTGAAGAGCAAGAGTCCCTGTTGTGGGGAACAGACTACCTCACTACAACACAAGGAGACATGACAACTCAAAGGAGTCTGATCCAGGGACATAACCAGGTTTTGACACTGTTGAATACAACAGAAGTTTCAGTTTCATGTTGTAACTAGTACTAGACAACACTCTGAGAGAGCAAACTTCTGCTCACATATTGCTGTTACATTTATAAGCAATACTACCAAGATATAGTTACCATCATAATATGATTCATGACCCTGGAACCCACCTAGCACTCAGAATCTTGTTGATATCATTATTAGTCAGTTATTGAGAAAAAATGATCATTTGCTAATGGCAGTTATCTAGACCACCACCAAAATCTAATCATTCCCACCTGGAAATTTAAGCAAAATCCATGCAGTAGTTTTTGTGTAATCTTGCTAACAAACAAACATACACTTGCAACAACATAAACTCCTTGGCAGGGGTAACTAGTAAAAAGAAATCCACCTATATCCAATAACCCATAACTAAAGTGAAAGTAATTGCATTGATTTAGAATGTTACAATTACCAGGGGTGAAATATCAGGTTAAGTATCGGGATTTTTTTTAGCAACGTTTTTTAGCAATATTTTTGTTCAAAAATTGATCTTTTTTTCCTAATTAAATGCTTCATTTTAAGCTGTGTTAATAAGCCACTTTTAAACGCAATCCAGGCTTTTGAAGAGAGTATATACAGCTGGTTAAAATATATTGCTGGATAAACCATAAAAACAGACTCACGTGTGATGTGTAATTTACCTGATATAGTCTGTAGGCATCATCAATGTTCACCTTTTTTGCTGGTGTTCAAAAAGCTAACTAAAGATTGCAAAAATTGCCAATATCATAGAATTGCAATTTTAATCGAATCGGCACCTAAAAATTGTAAAAAATTTAACCGTGTGAAAAGCATATTGTCCCAGCCCTACTTGCGAAAGCTTAAGACATTTTACAACTTAAGATTGTTTTAGTTTTGGTAGATGATTCTGTACATGTCTACATTTCACACAGTATCGTAGCACTAACTTAAAGCGAACACAGGGGGCTAATCCCATTAAAAACTTTGTGCTGCTCATGCTACTGCACATTTCTCAAAATCTGATTTCAGACTTTTTATAAGTTTAAGTGCTAAAACAAAGAAAACATTTGCAGTTTGTGAATGTAAACATTAAACATTTCCAGAAAATCTGCAGTAAAGACTGCGACTTGCTATCTGAAGTAGCATCATCCATATATTGTCTATTATGTCTTTTGGGGTCTGGAGCCTATCCCAGCTGACGTTTGGCAAAAGGTTGGCTACACCCTGGACTGGTTGCAAGCCAATCCCAGGACCACATACAGAGACAGACTACCATTTATGCTCACACTCGAACCTCAAGCCGGGCATCCACTGTGCGATTTTTGGCCCTTTTTGACACGAATTTTCCCCCGCGTGACTATTTTGGGGATTGGGCTGAGTTTTGGCTCAATCGTGCGTCTCACATTGTGTAGTATACACGAGGTAACGAGAAGCGATTAACACCTCACGACCACCTCCAGATCGATTGGATGAAAATGAAACCTGTTTGAAATCCTGGTCGCGCCTCGTGAGTCTATGTCACACTACACATGCGCAAACGTAGATACAGAAGAGAAAATAAATGCACAAGACGAAGCAGCATGGCATCACAGCGGACCTGGACCCAATCAATGGAGGGTCGACTTGTTGAGCTGTGGCAGGCACAGCGGAGCCTATTTGGACAATGTGCTTTGGTTTGTAATTCAATCACATCTGTGAGCATCCGACCACTTCCTACTTCTTCTTCTTCTTCTACTACTACTTTTAACGTTACATTTCCGGATACAAGAGTCCAACGTGTCATCATGTATTATAAGACTATTATATTATAAGTTCTTATAATACATCCATGCTTGTCGTACATGGACAACAGTGTGAGCTGTCAGATCACATCCGAGCATCGGGTCGTATAGTGTGAGAAGAAGAATCGTGAGCTGTGAACTGTAAACCCCTGCAATTCACTCGTTCAGTATGAGCAGCAGCTGAACATCATGATCGTAAAAGTCGTAAAGTGGATGCCTGGCTTTACTGCAATTAAGAGTCACGTATTTGGTATGTAGGAGGAAGCTGGAGTGCAAGAAAACTCAAACCTACTACCTGCTGCGCCACCGTGCTTCCCCTAAATTTTTCAAAAATTTAACTTTTCCTTGATTATATATTAGTGCAGGAATGAAATTTCTAAATATATGCCCTTTTAGTTTGCAACACTAAGTAAAGAATGTGTGGGGATCTCCAATAAAAAATAAACACGCAATCTGAATTAATAAATAAACTTTCAGTACCACTTACAGATGGATCTGCTTAAATTTTTGCCCCTTTTCTTGACTCTATCTTAACTGGTTCATGACTGGAACACAACTGGGGCTGTACAGAGATCCCACACTATGGCGTGACAAACAAGTAGTGACTGGTTATCTGTAACACAACTCTACAGTGGGCCAAGATTAAAGGCCTAGCGAGGGAAGTGTCACCTTAAGTGGGCACCCAGCAAAAGCATGAATAGGTGTGTTTACGGTAGAATATGGGCACAACCCTTGAGCGATGGGCAACTCCCAGTGGCTTGAAGCCAGTAGGCACTCAGTTGGAAGGAGAAAATTGAAACGGCTACATCTGTTTACTATAATCGCTTATGCAGTCTCTCTGCTTTGATGGATTGCCGATATGTTCTAGTTCTTTACAATCAAAGATCATACCCACACCCCTATTTCGTGGCTTGTTTTTACATAAAACTCAGACAATTACATGACATACCTGCACCTGTCAAAGGTTTGTGCCTTTCTGGCAGTCTCAGCTCATTCTTCTTGAAGGTACAGCACTGCTGGGAGCCATTTCAGCCACTTCTCTGACTACTGTAAAGTGCTTGATTCAACCCAACTTCTTAAATACTGCACTTCCCCTTTAAGTACAATTGTCTTATCCCCTTTCTAGCTCTGACATTCCTTGATTATTCATTGTTACTGTAATAATTTGATCATGTGGACATGCTTGGTTGTCATCTGAATCATGAAATGGACCAGCTGAATATGGATGCTGGACAGTGGTTGCTAGGCAATAGCAGCAGAGATCTCACAGGCACATACAGAGACACACCCACACCTTCTGCTCTGTAAACACTGAACAATACCTGCTCAGTCGGAGCATCAATGTCACATCGTCAGGCTGAAATAGATAACCAGAGCCTGAGTAGAAACACTTATTCAAACGTGGACAAAAAGATGATGTTCTGTCTCCGGGCCTTGTGTGTTGTGTTTTCTCGCTCCTGATGCGCTGCAGACAAAAATAGCATCCCCCTTGCGCCATTAATGCTCGAAAGCGAGTAAGAAAACAGCTCTTACCATTTCATCTGTTTAGCCCCCATGCTGCAGGACGCCGCCTTATCCTCCCATACAGTCGGAGCCCGGCATCTGGGTGATGCTCTGCCTCTCAGTCAGGACCATCGCCCAACCACAGCCAGAGGCGGCGGGGAGGGGAGCAGCCTCTGAGAGCGGCAGCACGAGGAGCCTCCACGTCGCACACTGTGTTCAATCACAAATAACAGCACGTTCAAATCCTCTCCAGCTGCATATTATCCAAAAAACATAAAGCTGAAAATCCCTGAACCCTTCCCTTTAAATCATACCCAGGCTCGGGTGGAGGCTGGCACAGACAGACAGGCAGAAGAGAGAGACGGAGGCAGAGGATTGGTGCTCAGAGCCTGAAGTCTGCCTGGTTTCTCATTGCACACACCAGCTCCCATTCACGAACACAATGTTTTTTGTTCCTTGCGGACAAGAACTGATGCAGCTCTTGTGCATCTTTTTCACCCTTTTTCTCCCCTCTCCTCGTCTATTTGTGTTTACTCCCTCAGCCCTCCCTCCCCTCTTATTTTTTTTTACCCCACCGTCCCTTCTGCTCGGTCGCTCCGGCTTTGTATCCTTCTTTTTAGTGAGCGAGGATGTCAGACATGGCTCTGTCTGGGTGTGTTTACCCTCCCCCCTTCCTCTCTCTCCTTCACTCCTCCTCCCTCCTTTCCCCAATGCTCTCCCCTTACACAAGGAGGAAAAGGAGGAGGAGGGATTCTTCTCATTTCCCCTCCTTTCCCTTTAACATTTTTTTAATGTACTGAACCTCACCACAGCTAAAAAGAGTCAGCATATGGTTTAAAGCAGTGGTTTTCAACTGGTGGGATGGGACCCAGAAGTGGGTCACGGTGCTATTTTAAGTGGGTTGTGACTGTGTGCCTCTAAAAATAAGCCCAGCAGTCTTTGGTGTGCAGAAGCTCTACTCTATTTTGCTGTTTATTTTGATTATTTTGCCTTGTAAATATTATCCTGAAACTAGAACTAGATCGTCAAAGGTCGTATCCAGCTACAATACTAATTTGCCATCATATCGATACTACATTGGGTGCACACTCTGCAGGCAGGATCCGGCAGTTTGGAGCCCTGCTTGCTGTCCTACATGTTACTGATGCAGGTAGCATGACTGCTTTGGCAAAACACCTTGAGGACCAACACCCTGGCTTTCATTCCGACAGGTTCGTAAAGATCCAGTTCATTATTTACCTTACTGTATTAAACTGTCCGCACTAGCCTCATTTAGCTTGCAGCTCAATACATGCTTGTTGTTTTGTTATTAGCCATTAGCTGTGGCTAGCAGCCTTTAGGTTGCCAACGTGACTCAAATGTGTTTCTTCTATTGAAGATGCAGACTGAAGCAGAGACAAGTCGATCTGCCACTTAGCCTAAGAAATTACAACCAACTCTACCACTGCTTCAAAAACAACGAAAATATGATTCCAAGTCTCCTGAACCTGATAAGATAAACAGAGCTGCTGCAGATACATCTGTGAGGATCAAGTACCCATTTACACGGTGGAGAAACCTGGGTTCCAACAACTTTTCATGCAGCTAAATTCACAGCTTGTTCTGAACTTGTACTTTATGCAATTCTTCTCAGCAGGTCAACAATACAAAGCCTCTGTTTACAAGTAGCAGAAGACTGGTACTAAGGATAGTGGCCGACTTCATGAGAGAGGACAAGGATGATTTCTTCTGGACTTAGAAAGATCCACAACCTATTATCATTATTACCTTTTTGAACCAGAAAAGAGGGAGGAGGAACTACATGTTTAGGAAGCTGAGCATGCATTATACATGTATTTAATTCAAAAATTGCATTAAGTGTTAATCTTAGTCTAAAAATAGATAATGTAACATAACACGGTCAACAAAAGAAATACAACAAGCACACAAAACAGTTTGGAGTTAAATGATGACTGTAGGCTGAGGCAGGCTAAAGCTTTACCCATATACTCCTGTTGTTTGAGCTTAGCCAACTCGCAGTGGGCGAACTTTGCCTCTTCCTTGTTACTGCACGCACAGTTGAAAGAATGGTGCACACCTACTTGTCATGGACTCGGAAGTGAAGCAAGACACAAAAACAAAAAAATGTTGGAGTGTTCCTTAAGCAGGAACAGCACGCTTTCTTGCCCTCCTTGCAGCCAACAAGTAAAGCATGAGGCAGGACAGAAGCAGCAAACTCCCACAAGAGAGCATCAATATCAGCTGATCCTAATTAAGTTGTAAACCCAATTCACAATGCCTTTACACTAGGGCCGGGCAATAAATCGAAAAATAATCAAAATCGACATTTAGACCCTCTAAATAAAGCAATTTTACTCATGTCGATTAGTTTGATTGTTTTCCCTGTGTAAATCACCTGACCATGCCCCCTCCATGCAGTCTGCATTCACTTTCGCAAAGAGCAAAGGGCCTCCAGCATGAAGGAGACAAGAGCCAATCTATCAGACGACCTTGTAGCCAAGAAAAATGCTGTCTCCATTGTTTAGGCACATTTTGGATTCTGTGCAGAGGACATTGAGCAGAAAGAAGTGAAGTATAAATACTGCAGGAAAACTGTTTAGATGACTGTTGGTAACACCACTAATTTGTTCCAGCATAGTATAAAATAAGCGTTCATTAATCGTAATCGAGGTAAGACCTTCAATTAATTGTGATTTTGAGATTAGCAAACATCGCCCAGCACCACTTTTCACAAAAGTGTCACAAAAAGGTTCCACTGTGGGGAGGACCCGTGCCCCCACATAAACACAATGGCAGAGATACTCGCAGCGATCCTGTCTCCCGCCATGTCCTCGTGCCCCCTTCTCTCCAATATCACATCTCTGTTACTTCCTCTGGAGATGGAGCAAAGTGGGGGACAACTCGTTTCCCCATGTCCATCTTCACGATGTTGTTCACAGTGGAGGTAAAATGTCTCAGAGGGGTAATTTTTATGCGTGTGAATTGGGGCTTAGAATTTAATATATAGTGTACTGGAAACTCCTATATGGCCTATATGAAACCCAGCATTGTTGTTTCCTATAAACTTTTATTTTTAAAACGCCATCTGTGGGTTTAGCAGAGGATATCAAGCTTGGTTGCTAAAAGCTGCCTGTTGGGCAATTTGATTAATTAGCATAATGAGCTATTTAATCAACAAAAAGTGGAATGAATGTAATTTTACTTTTAGTTAACTTAGAAAAGTAATCTAAAAGTCTAAGTCCATGTTTGTGGCATCCAGAAATTATTCTATTGTCATGCGACCTTTCCTCTTTAGCATAATTTACATATATTATGTAAAAATTTGGTTAAATCAGGAAATTGTTGGATATTTTCACTTTCACTCAACACAGAAAGGCGATCTTAGAGTCTAAGTCTATGCTTTGATGTCCAGAAATTCATCTCTCACCATAACCAATTTATGCAACCTTTCCTTCTTAATAAAAATGGGATCCAAGTCCATATTCAAGCAACATGGTGTCATATATTATCTATCTTTTATTTTTCAATATGTAATTTATCCCTACCCTGTGATCGACTGGCAACTGGTTTGGACCCATATTCAGGTGGCGTTTGCAGTGTATTGGCTGTAATCCAACAAATGTTGAAATTCTAAAGGTAAAGTTAACTTTAATTTTGTTTTCTTGATATTGTTATCTGTCTTTTATACTTTACCATTCAGAAATTATCTTAAATTTGTCTGGGAATGAATGCTAGTGACACTACTTGCGCTACCTACGCAAATTGCCCAACATGCAACTTCTAGCAACCAGTTAAATTTAATTCATTAGGCCATTAGATAACATTTCAGTCAGTCAAGTTCATAGGAAACACCATTACTGGGTCCAAGACATTTCCAGCAGACTAATGGCCCTTTTCCACTAGCCCTACTCTACTCTACTCGCCTCTACCCGGCTCTTCTCGACTCGCCTTGTGCTGCTTTTCCACTAGCCCCAGTTCCCTGCCCAACGGGGTGCAGTGTCGCTTTAAACTGCTGAGCGGCATAGCGGTGACGTCATTTTGAGCGCGACACAACATTCCGTGGCTTTTTGTCACAAACCGAGTAAAGAGGAAAGCAGAAGAAGGCTGCAGGTGGTAAGAAGAAATACCCCTTGAGAAGCACAGGAGAGTTTTGGAAGCTATACAACAGAATGAAGCCGAGGACGAGAGCAATCGAGCTGCAAAGAAAAGACGAATGAGGGTAAGCTAATGGTAGCTACCGCTAGCATGCTAGGTAGTCGCGCTCATGACTCATCGGTCACGACATTGTCTGAACAATCAGTAGCTAGCTGCTGGTCGATGTCACCTTTTAGTATCGACTCAGCTCGCTTAGAACCAGTGCAGAGTTGGTACTAAAATCTGGCTGGTTGTGGGAGGTACCAGGCTAGTGGTAACACGACGCAAACCGGGTAGAGCCGAGCCGAGTAGAGTAGAGTAGGGCTGAGGCATGCTAGTGGAAAAGGGCCATAATAGGAGGAGCAGGGGTGGAGGAGGGTTGAAAAGCAGCTTGCAGTTGGAACAGTGAAGAGTAGAAGGAATAAAGCAGCTTCTGTAAGGCAATCTGAGTGCATTTAGCCAATGGCAGCGTAGAGGTGAAGAGCTGGCTGTCAGCTGTGGTGTTATAGGTTTGGATCAGCTGGTTAGTTTGCAGTCTTGACCTTTTATCCTGCCAGAACTACCATAACCTTTATGCTCCATGTTGGTGAGCTGCTGCAACCGTCTCCGGAACAAAATTCCTTTTAAAAAAGTCTCAAAGAGGTCTGCTGCTTGCTATGCAAATCTGCACAGTGATCAGAGCTTTTGTTTTGTGATCAAATCACAGGCTCAAACCAGAACAACAACAGCATACCAAACAAGCAGAGACACATGACCAGTTAATGATATATTTACAAACACAGAGGAGGAAAATGGTATTTGTGGAATGCACACATTTGCCTACAATTACAACTTTTTTTCATATTATTCATTGTTGCTTGGCTGTTTGAGGCTGTAGCTGCAGCTGGCAGCAGAAACAAAAGGTTTTCTCTGACATGCTGCTGTAGTGTAAAGTGCTTTTTTGAAGGGCGTTTTGGCAGAGCACTCTGTCATTAAGCTGTTAGAAATGTAGCTGCTGTCATCATGTGAAACAGGTCTCCATGTGGCAGCCTGCACTTTGGCCCAGAACAAACTGACACTGTCTTTAATTCTGTATGAGCTGTGTCAGTGCACGGTGAGAGGTAATATGCAGCAGGGAAAATGTATGCAGAGAGAATAATACAGCCTTATAATTATACTTTACATGCCAGTAATTAAACTCAAGAGCTGGGGTCAAGGTAGGGCTGTAGATTAGTCAATGACAGCTATTACAATCATTTAAAGCACTTTTGATAATTGACAAATTGCTCTGTATTTTTAGAAAGGCTAAATTCTTGATAAGTGGTCATGTAAAATGCTCTAATCTTCTTTATGAAGCTTAACCTGGATCCTAAATGCACTCATTTTAAAACACAACTGAAGCAGTTCAGGTCTTATTTTTAATATATTATGAAGTCTGCATGTTCTACCTATTGATTGTTGAACTCATAAGGGACATTTATGTATTTTGAGGCCCATCCAGCGACAGTGATTGCTGAAAGAGCTCATAGAATACATAGGGTAGTGTGAAGGAACAGTTTACTGACCTAATACCAGGAAAGAAAAAGCAATTTATCAAATTTCTTAAGTAAAATCCATGGCCACTTAATAAAGTACACTTTGTTAGTACCTGCCCCCCAAAGTTCATTTTACCTAATGCCTTACAGAAACAATATTTTCCCTCAATTCTGGTTCATATATTCATTGCTAAATACTGTCAGGGTATGTTCAAGTCACCACTGCTAAACAACGTCCTACTTTTCATATACAAACTACACCTGATCCAGCCGTATTCCCTCTCTGTCAGAGCTCCCGCATTTATAACTTGGTTTCTTTATTCCGATTTCAGCTGAAAAAAAATGTTACAAATTGCTCCACTGGATTGTTTGTGTTCACACAGCAGTGTTTTGAAAAGGGTGGAATTCAGTTACAGTGGTACCAGTGCCATTCTGAGTCACACAGGTTAGCCTTCATCGCTACGTCACAGTCGGCTTTGCATGGACTACGAGTAGCACTGTGCAATATGGGACAGAAGCCAACAAGCTAAGCTACCTACAAAACTATGATACAGTGTTAAAGGATAAGTTCAGTTTCTGCAGCTTTCACATTGTTTATAGAATGAAGTAGAACAATATACTCACCCAGAAGGCTTTCCTGATTCAAACAGTGCTTCAGGAGATATTTAGATCCAAAATCGAGCGGCGGACATCCTTATAATGGTAGCACACGGGACATACAGCGCCGCTCCTAAAACTGCATTAATCGTTCAAAAACTCCTTAGTTTCACCAATATTTCATCATGGTCTGCTCGGGCTACTCCTCCAAGACAGTCTGTGTCACTCCAGACATGTTGTGTGACTGTACTGACCTCTGGACTGAAGAAGAAGAGCGCTTGCCTCCGCACATGCGCAGTACGGCTCATTGTTTCAGGGGAAGACCGCCGGCTACTGAACAACTTTCTTCTTCCAGTTTTGTGCAAAATGGACGAATATCTATCGGATGAAGATGTTGTGGAGGGGAACTTTGAATATGATGGGTGTCCTTACATTTTCGAGCCAGAGTTTACAGATGAGGAGCTCATCGAAAGGAGGACGCAAAGGCAAAGAGAAGAACAGCTCTCCAGAGAGTACTGCGCATGTGTGGAGGCAAGCGCTCTTCTTCTTCAGTTCAGAGGTCAGCACAGTTACAAAAACATGTCTGGAGCGACACAGACTGTAATGGAGGAGTAGCCCGAGCAGACCATGATGAAATATTGGTGAAACTAATGAGTTTTTGGACGATTAATACAGTTCTGGAAGTGGCGCTGTATGTCCTGTGTGCTACCATTATACAGATGTCCGCCGCTCGATTTTGGATCTAAATATCTCCTGAAGCACTGTTTGGATCAGGAAAGCCTTCTGGGTGAGTATATTGTTCTACTTCATTCGATAAACAATGTGAAAGCTGCAGAAACAGAACATTTCCTTTAATTATGTTGACTTATTATTTTCATCTTAGTTTTCATCAAAAACTAACTCTAAATTCACTGACATTTTCATCAACAAAAATAAAAACTAGACAAAAATGTCTGAAAGAGACTTAATCCAATCAGACCTAATTTGCTCATATAGAAAGTAGGGATTGTAATAGCTGGAATTGACTAATTTACAGCCCTATCTTGACCTCAGCTCTTGAGTTTAATAACTGGCATGTAAAGTATAATTATAAGGCTGTATTATTCTCTCTGCATATATTTTCCTTGCTGCATATTACCTTAGGAATCTATCCAATCACAACTACTTTAGTTGCGTGGAAAGGTTGGATAAGTTACGAGGGACATCCAATCTGCTTTAAATACATAGTGGCAGGATAAGATGTGGAGCGATCCAATCAGAGCTGCTCTCTTTATGAATTGATACATTCATGTAGAGCAGGCTCACTGTTTGTGGTCAGTTCTGGTATTGTAACTGAGATGCTCTGCCAGGTAGCCTAAATAAAGGTGACTGCATTTCACACAAAAGTTCAATTTGTTTCTGTTCATTTATACAGTCAAACTTTACTAACATTCAATAAAGGGTTTATTAGAGGTTCTATTTCATCGAAATCTAAAACTTGACTTTAATATGATAACTGTAATGTACTCCTTTTTACTGTAACACATTAATGTAAGGCATTAAAAATAAACAAAAAAAAATACTCTGTACAAATGTCAGTAACGCAAGTTACAATGCATTCTTAATTTAACCCCAAATTTTTTTTTTTTTTTTTTTTTTTTTTGAGGAGAAAGATCCTCCACTAGGCCTAAAGTTACAGTATCTCTACCACAATTTACCAGAATTTTACCTTTGCCTGTTTTTGCTCTGATGGTTTCTTGATTTGTGCCATGAGCATCAATGTGTCTATTATATTCTACTGTGTTTAGCATAAGCTGAACTCAGACAGATAGACACCACATCACCTTCACTGGATGTGTAATGAGCTTTTTGAGCGTAATGAGCTACATTTAGAATGACAAATCCATAATTCCTGTTGTTTTGACCATAGTAACTTAAAAGTAACTTAAAAATGACAGTAACAAGGAATAAATAAAGCATTACATTTTTGAAGTAACTTGCCCAACACTGAAAAGTAAAAGATATTTTAGGAAGACTATAACTCAAACTATATTAAAAAGTGACTTGGCGTGGTTCAGTGGAGCGATCATTGAATCACTTAAATCAAGCTTCAGTGCAATATTCACTATGTTTACAGTATATACCACTATAAGGAAATCAATGATCAAAACTACACAATACATTATTACCTCCGCCAATGAGGTTATGTTTTCAGGAGGGTTTGTCTGTCTGTCTGTCTGTCTGTCTGTCCGTCTGTGAACAAAATAACTCAAAAAGTAATGGATGGATTTTGATGAAATTTTCAGAAAATGTTCAGCATGGTAAAAGGAAGAACTGATTCAATTTTGGTGTTGATTTGGATCAGCGTCTGGCCGCCATGACGAAAAATGTGATTTTTTTGTGAATAACTACTGAACTAAAATAGATATCACTAGAAAAGCACTCGAAGAGAGCAGACCTCCACCAGCGCCACAGTCCTCACCCATATTGTGATTTTCACCATAAATATTAGTCCTACCTTTATGTCATCAAATATTTAGATTCCTTAACCATGAAAACATACCATTAGCAACTGGATTAATAATGATATCTATTTTAGTTCAGTAGTTATTCACAAAAATCACATTTTTCGTCATGGCGGCCAGATGTTGATCTGGATCAACACCAAAATCGAATCAGTTCTTCCTTTTACCATGCTGAACATTTCCTGAAAATTTCATCAAAATCCATCCATAACTTTTTGAGTTATTTTGTTCAAGGACGGACGGACAAACTCTCCCGAAAACATAACCTCCTTGGAGAAGGTAATTATGAATCCAGTTGCTAATGGTATGTTTTCATGGTCAAGGAATCTAAATATTTTAATGAAATAAAGGTAGGACTGATATTTATGGTCAAATTCACAATATTGCTGAGGACTGTGGCGCTGGCGGAGGTCTGCGCTCTCCGAGTGCTTTTCTAGTTCAGCATCTAATATTAATGATGAGGGATACTCAGCGCCTAAACAGAGGCGTTGTGTAGTTGACCAGCTTACCGGCATTTCTGTACATGCAAACTTCCTTCAATTTTGTAAAATAGCATTTGTGAAGAAGTTGACACAACAGATCCTGGGTCAGTCAGGAGTGTTGTAAAAAATTGCAGCTTTGGCAATCACAAGATTGCGTTGTCTAAAACTGTGATTTCAATCTCAAAATAATAAATCATTCAGTCCTAACTGAACAAAAAGAAAACAAGCAACAACATTGTAAGGTGCACCCTGGATTGAACCACCTCCTTTGATACATGATGGCACCCTTTGACTGGAGGGCTGAGGTATTGGAGGCAAAGCATGTGAGAATCCAACGAGGGGAGGTAGCCATGTTTAAATGGACTCCCTTGCTGTAAGAATGTGCAGTGACTGGATGTGCTGGTGCTTAGAAGATGATAAATAAATCTTCCTACTGTCAGCTAAATGCTGCTGGGTGTATGACTAAAGACTGTGTGTCTTGCATGAGCTTCATGTGTGAAAAATTACCCTACAGCACACAGCCATATTTCTAATTATCGCAGAGGCTAAACTGTAAGTCTTGTGAATGCTTCAACAAACATGTACTGTTAGGCTGAGATATGTTTGTCTCTCTGAAGAAACAGGACAGAATTGGCAGACTCAAGGCCTCAAAACAGTGCCAACAAACTACAAAGGTGATGCCAGGTTTAAGTGAATTGAAATAATTTTTGAATCCGCCTCTCTGCTGGAAGGTTAACTAGCTGGTGTCAGAGCCATTCCTTCCCACATTGGATAAAAACAGCTCAGCCTGACATTATTTAGAGACAATAAGTGACATGAGGATTGGGCAGTCGGGCAGCAGACGGAGCTACTGGTAATAATTTGGCAAATACAGTACCAAAGCAGCTTTCATGAATGTGCCACTGTGTCATCCGTTTAGTTCTTTGTCTAATATTCTAATAGGATTTTTACACAAGGACAAACACGGCAGCAGAACCAGTGTGCTGATATAGGCCTGCAATCTGTGACTGGACTAAAGAAATAAAGCAGACAGGACAATGGGAATACAGCAGGCAACAATGTGCTGAAGGGATTTAGAAGCACAGTGTTTTTATTCTGTTCATGTGTCGATGATACATAAGCAGTGACTTTGCCGCTCCGAGTGAGAAAGTCATTTCACCACTGGGGAGGTGAGAAGAAAGCCTGTTTGCCACAGGGACGACGCACAGTCAGACGATTTGTAAATCAAATGAGGTTCTAAAATAGAACGGAGTGTTAAGATGGTCGCAGTGGATTCTGGATGTGAATCATTATGTTCGCGGCTGTTAAGAAAGAGTTATGAATTTAAAGTCACCCTTTTCAACTGATATGCAAGAAGTTCAACAGACTGAGTCTATCTCGGAATAACATCCTGCTAAATTGTGGTTGAATACTGTGTGGGAAGCAAGGTTGTGGCTTACAGCTCTTCAATTATGTCAAAAATGATCAGGACTGTTTTGCTTTGTGCGGAGCTCATGGTTTTTGCATAAATAGGACTGCGACTTTTCAGTGATTAAAGGATTATTTTACATTCTTCCAGGTCTCATTCCCCAAACCACAGCACTTCTTTCATGACTCAAGGGTTCTGGCTCCTATGTTAACCAACATTTACTTTTATTGTCATTTTCTTTAGCTAGAGATTAGATTAGATTAGATAGAGCTTTTATTTTAATATATTCCCTTGGGAGAAACTCTCAGTTAAAGTAGGATTCCAGTAGCAGTTCAGTACAACAGATAAAACCATCTAAAAAAGATATATATAAATAGAAATATGAATAAATATAAATGTAGATAAATATGTACTTGAAAATAAAAATAAAAACATTGCTACATTTTCTAGTCGTGACTACCTGCTCTTTACTTAAATGAAAGCGAAAGCTGTTTTGGTGGGAGAGGCCAGTGTCATTTTTATCTCATCAAACCTATGAACCAAATTAACATGACACATTTTCTTCTATCCTCCCACACCTCTACCCTCACCTCCTGTAATGCCTCCGTCCTTGTCCACAGCCTCACCAGCTCCCATTTTAGCTACTGAGACTTTCTTCTCTTCAGCCTCCCTAAAAAGTCTCTCCTTAAGCTCCAATGCATGTTAATTCTGTTACCCCATTATTTTGATCATAGTTTCATCAGCAACACTTATTCCCCTGATGAAAAATAGACAGAAAATAATACAAACAAGAGCACAAGGAAAAAAACTCAAACTAAATTAACTGCCATTTTTGTCCACAATAAAAACTAGACTAAAATGTCTGACATAGACTTAATCCAATCAGAACTAATGTGGTCATGAAAGTAGAGACAAGTGAGGAATCTATCCAATCACAGCTGCCTTAGCTGGTGAAGTTCAGAAGTTCAAGTAGTGCTGTGCGATATGACGATATTAAATCGTTAAGGATTATAACGTGGGGATGATCTCATAAAGCAGAGAGATCGTCAGATCGTCTGTGTGGGCGCAGAGACTTTGACGCACATCCGACTAACCAATCGTAGCACATTACGCGCAGTGCATGGTGGAATCTCCTGTTTGGTTATGTAGCGTGAAGCCATGGCAGAAAGAGAAAAGGAGATTAAAGCTTGAAGATGCCTGAACAAAAGTCTGTTCTAAAGCAGCTGTATTATTACTCAGATTATAGATATTGCCGCTGGATAACATTTGTTCTAAATTGTTGCACTTTCAGAGATAAAGTTGATATTGTTGTTCATTATCTTTTATGTTTAAATTTATTGCACATTTTTATAAAAACTGCACTATTTAAATTAAAACCTGTTCAGAAAGTTTATTTGGCTTTGTCATTTTTTTCTTTTAGGGTTTTACATGTTTTATATGTTAAACATAGGGAAAAAATGGTCAAACATGCAAATTAGTCTAGAAAAATCAAAGTAAAAAAGAATCGTGATAAAATCGTGATATGACATTTTTGCCATATCGCCCACCCCTAACTCCAACTGGTTTAAAACTCTGCTGCGCAGACTGTCACCAGAACCCCTCATACCACACCATCACAACCATCCTACTTCAGCTTCACTAGCTCCAAAGCTGGGATCATCAACTACATTTGTACAAGAGCCAGTTTTTTTCTCAACATATGCAATGGGTGCAGAAAAAAAAAAAGTTATAAGACAAAAAACTATTTATTCACATACATTTTGGTCTAAATGTAATCCAGAAAGGCTAAGTATTTTTAATTTAAATAGTGCCTGTGCAAGGGCCTGTTTGTAAAAATCAATTATGATATGTAGTGTCTCTGTTAAAAGGACACATGGGGAGGAGGCTCAACTGCAGGAGTCCAGGGGGGCAAAATAAGTGACTGAGAAAGTACAGGAAAAAATGTTTATCTTTAAAATTTTCAGTAATCAAAAGTTGGAATTAGTCAATTTAATCAATTTATTGCCCAGCCCTACATAGTTTATATGGATGGTGGATGAAAGTGGATGATCGCTGCTGACTTAGCCTCATTCACTCGTCTTTGACTTGTTGTCATACCTGCTGTTCAGCTCCCATCATTTCAAAAGGTCATTATTCAACACCTCAGAAATTATTCATTAAACAACATGACACATCACCTGTCAATACGGATCGACCTGAGTGAACCAACAAAAGCTACAAACTCTGCTTTAGTAAAGTGAGAAACAAATGATCTATTTTGGGAGAAAAGAAATAAAGACTGATGAAACAGGAAACGTTCTTCTCGTTTATTATTCATCATAGATTTACGTCAAAAATCAGCAGTGATTGATTCTGAAACCTGAACAGCCTGGGCATCGATCATCCTGACAAGAGCTGATAGATGAATAAAGAAAAATAAATAATGCTCCACAAGGTCCAGAGTTTCAGCTCAGAAAAACATGCCTGCTTCCTCAACAGTTCTTATTTCACACCTGCATCTGCTACACAGGACGAAACAGTGATGCTGACAGGCAATTAACTAAATTAGGTCCAAAATGCAGTATATACACATAAATTAAGATGAATGTTGATTTCCCCAGGGTTTAGAGGATGCGAATAATTAGCCTTCAGTGCCTATATGGAGCAGCTTTACAACAAACTTCTTTAAAAAACACCTTATTTAAGATTCAGCTAATTGAGGCCCAAGATCCCCTAAATCATTTTTACAAAGCAAGCAATTGCCCAACAATTAAGCTCAAACATTAATAGATTGTTGATCCACCCCTTAGCAGATAAACATATGGAGAACCTACAGGGTTGTTGTGACTCCCAGTGAGGAGTTAAAGTGAAGAAACTGAGTTGCATTTAGAGGAAGTTTGCTGTGATTTGGGTAGGGCTGAACGATTTGAGGAAATAATCTAATTGTGATTGTTTTCCCCAATATTGTGATTAACTCTGCAATTGTTTTAATGTCCCTCATCTTATGTATTCTTAAACTAACATAAGCAGTAGAACTAGGTAAAAATGGTATGAAAGTGGAAAAAGGTTAATAAATAAGTGCAAAATAGGTGCGAAATTGCAAAAAAAATGGGGGAAAATTGGCAATAAAATTCAAAAGTGGCTTAGAAAAATTGATTATAGCAGCATAATTGGGAATTAAGTTTGAAATTAAATTTCAAGAACCATGTAAAAATTCCAAAAGTGGTTCTGACAGTGACCAAAAAAATATGAATGGGGGCAAAATAGGCATAAAGTTGTAAAAACGGGGTTAAAAAAAAAAGGTAAAAATGGTCCAAAAGTGGGGAAAAGCGTATGAATAGAGGTAAAAAATAGGCATCAAACTGCAAAAAACTACATCACAATGCCAAAATGTTCAACACATTTTGGGCTAAAAATATTGAACCTTCTGCGATTTGGAAATTGCAACATGCCATATTGCGATTTAATCTAATTTGCAATTAATTGTTCAGCCCTAGATTTAGGTCAGATATAAATACAAGCTGGGACACAGGAAGAAAATATATCAACTCCCTTTAACAGTGTAAATTGTCTTGGGACAGAAATATCATGGAACCTTTTTGGCTCTAGACAAATCAATTCCAATATTAATTCAATAAAAATAAGACTTTACCACTTTAGGAGGAAGGGTTACATTTTGAAACAGGTAATTCCAACAAAGATTATTCTCTTATTCTACTTTTATAAAAAGTAGTGAGTATTAAAGTGTTGTTTTATTATCAGAGGTACATTTTAACTTTGAAAATCTGCAGTTTTGTCCACATTCAACCATAAAGCCTGACTATTCAAAAAATTTTTTTACATAGAGTTCCCTTAACAATATTTAATCTCCTTGAAAATGCAAATAGAAGCCTTTACATAGTGCCTGTGCAAAAAAATGGCAGGGCCTATTTGTGGTAATATTCCAATATTAATGCAGCAAGAATAAGAAAGACAAGTCCAGCAAAAGAGTATTTCTCTTTTTCTGCTTTGATATAAAAACGTGAGTATTTAAGTGTTATATAATAGGAAATCTTGGCATAAAAGTAAGGATAGACCATGTTTGTGCTTCATGGCCCCCTTTCCCCCTTTATCCTCCCTTATGGACGGCCCTGGACTTACCCACATACCTGGTAGATACAGCAGCCTGATCTTGCGGGTCCCTTCTTTCTTGTTAATATCACCTGTTTACACCTGCATCAGCCCTGCCAGCCACAGAAAGGGAATACACTGAGAAGCTGCACAGCAGAGTGGTTCCACTGTCTTAAGATATGAAGCAGTGCAAGTAAATGTGAGACTTGGCAAGTCCAAAGCCCATCATGAAAAAATAAAAAAATAAAAATAACCGAGCCTCTGTGCTTTCATCGTGTCGATTAATTAAAATTAAAGGCTTTTGGTCGACCATAAAAGATAATTTACTGACTTACTCGCTTTAAAATGCTCCCGTGTTGATAACTCTCCTGAGCTGTACACCCACCACCTGGAAAAACTCAAAAAGTCTGCGGTGATGATTGGCAGGTTATTTGACCAATCACAGCACATGCAGTGAAACGTCCAATGACGTAGCACGTACGACGGCGTGACGTACAATTCCAGGGCGGAAGTAGCAGTGGATGTAGCTGGTTTATGTTTTGTCCTTGTTGAATGCTTTTGTTTTGACGAAGGTAAATGCTCTACATATTATAAAGATTAACTTATAAGGTTGCGATTATGAATACGGATTATTAATACTCGTACTATCTCAACAGAGGATGTTTTATTCTTTAATTATTCTTGTAGGTAAAGTTAGCAGGCTAGGCTAGCCGGTGATTTGTTCTGAGTGTAGCTGATTGTTTACAAAAACAATGTTATTTATTAATATTTTTTTATCTTAAAGGTTTGAGGTTTAAGGTCGTCCCCTGTTTGGTACCATCATGTCGAAGAAGCCGCCCGGAAAGACGAACACGCTCCTGTGGAACGTAATGCGTCAGACTGGAGCCCACAACAAGGTGAGGTTGTGTTCATTTAGGGAAATATTATATTATATGATATTATAATACAGACCTGACCCTTTATTTTTTAGACTGGAGACCTGGGGCTACAGCAGGGCCCCTCAGCTTCTTATCTGGCATCCAGGATGTTAGAAAGTTACAATACTAGACATAATGTGTATAGACAAAATTAAAGAGAAAAATATGTTCCGTATTTTTCTTTTTCTTACTGCCATTAAAACAACCTCATAAAAGAAAGATTGAACATTTTTGCTTACTCAGTTATTAGAACGACATACACAGTATGGTGAATGCATTTATCAGTGATAGTTGATGTAAAGTTAAGAGGCTAAAGTATTGATGGAGTAATAAATTGGTTGGTCTTTGTATTTATTAACAATGTTTCTGTAAACTCCTCAGGCACATCTCCACACCAGTGTGCTACATTACACCTTATGAGAGCCACTGATGATTAAACACACTATTAGACGAAATAAATGAATACAGAACACAAAGTATAAGAATAAAGATTGACATTTTACATGATAAATATGAACTGCTTTTGATCCATGTAACGTTGAATACAGATCACAATTTTATTTTTAAGTATCGTTTTAATAATTAAGTATTGTAATGAATCAGCTGATTGAAAACTCAAACATTGTTATATATTTTAGCAAGATTTGGGGAAAGACAACATTTGGAGGGGTGTATGAAATTTGACCTTTTTAATGATATATAATATGCCATTGTTTACAGACTTAATTTAGCCAAAACAATATCAATGAAAAAACATATTCAGAAGAGAATCACTGGAACCTTTTTAGCACAAGACTGTACCTGTAAGTCTAATTGTTTCAGTCTGTTTATGCTAGAAAGAAACAGTTGGGATGAACAGAAAGAAACAGTGCTATATTGTTTTCAAAATGCAGCTATCCATTAGGGCTGTTAGATTAGGTCAAGAATAATAATTGTGATAGATACTGTGATCACTGTTATTGAACATAATGCTAATAATTAAGGAAAAAGGACAACAAGATCTTTGTGTCATATGGCACTGTAATCATGATTTCAATCACTTAGTTTTCATAATTGTGAATGGCACTAAGTGTAATTGAGATTGAAATTGATTAATTGCTGAGCAATGGTGAGAAATTGAAGTACCATTGTACATTGGTACATTGAGCTTACAGTACAGTTTTTAAATAGGATATTGTTAATACAGCTAATAAACGCTAATAAACATTGATACCACAACTGTGTTGATAACATTGTGTGTTCCTCAGCATTATCCAAATTGGTGTGCTATGTTTGTTAATAATGTTCTAAATATCCTCTAACTCCATTCAACAATATAATTAGACTCATGTTTCAGAGTCAACAGTCAACACTTCATACTAAAACCCAGATACATGCCCTGGTTACAGATTACTTTGGCCTAAAATCTGAATTTCAGTCTTCTTGGTTCAGGGCCCACAAACATTTTCACAGTCTTGATCTTCCTTTACTGAAAGTCAAAGGAATGTTTATATAACCTCAATAAATGTGAGTCCTGAATAAAGCATCAAACAGAATGTGTGGCAGGAGTGTTTGTGTGTTCGTCTGTGCCCTTTAATCTAAATGTACTTACTTTTGTTGATCCCTTTCAGATCCAGGAGGAGACGGAAATGTGGAAAATGCGAAGCTGGGAGATCCAAATGTCCCATCACAAACATTTGTCAGACTCGCAGAGTGTGAAGTAAGAAAAGTGAATGTTTAAATCCCACTTTAATTTAAGCCTCCTGAACAGAAGTGACACCTCAGCTCATTTGGGAGAATGTTTCATTATGTTGCCCTCAGTTTACAAAGCTGCTACTCGACGATGTTTCACTCTCTGATTCACAGGTGATTCTTTTTTTTTTTTTCAGGGGGAGTATGCACTGTGACCGAGCGTCGGATAAAGGCGGGGAGATGGGTGGAAGTGGAGAGAGAGCGTCCGAGCATGACGACAGAGAGGCTCGATACTGGACTCGCAAACTGTATGATTTTGAAGCCAAAGACCCCGACAGGTATTTAGTTAGTTTAGAGCATTGTTTCCAAACTTTTTTATGCCCAAGGCACACCAGGAGCGAGGCCAAAAAGGCACACCATATTAATATCCTCGCACAATTGTCTCTTTTACATGAGCTATAGTGTGCAATAAGTGTGTGCAAGTATTTGGCATCTGTATTACACATAACAGACATAATGTGTTTTCCTCTCTTTTGATGTATAATTCAAAACATCAGAATTATTATTTACTGAAATTTAATGAACAAGCTTTTTTTCTGATCTAGCAATAAAGATATCACATGGAAACCATAATCTGATTTCCAAACTGTATTCATCATCTGAACAAATAAGTCTTTGATATCAATTTTCTTCCAAGCCGACAGTTAAAAGATGTGTTTTTACTTAGGTTTATTTAACTTATTTTTGTACCAAATTGTTCCTAAATTAAAAAAAAAAAGGATTTTCAGGTTTGATAAAATGCCAAACAGTGTCTTTTCAGTCTCTATTCTAACTTTTTACAGTTTTACTTCTTACTTTTTAAGCTACAGAACTTGCATTTTGGAACAGGTATTGGGGGTGTTAAATTATTAACAACTCTACAGTTGTTGTAAAAACTTTTGGTTGTACAAACAAGTCTCTCCTGGACTTTTGTCTCCCATGTGCTTGAGAACTATTCATATAGTCTTATTTCTACAAAGTAAACAGAAGAAGAAAATAAATCTGTGTTCTTCTTTATCCAACGCTCATCATAGTAAAAACAAAAACATGGACCGGTTCAGTCGCCACTTTGATCAGCGTTTGATAACCATGACCTGGATGACTGAGAACCTTCACAGTTGTGTTTTCTTGTTTTGACCTTGAAAACCTCAAGGACACGGACAGTGAACTGTATCATCAAAATTCTTTTTCACTTGTTTGCACCACAGATGGGGGCACAGTGGCTTCAAGGAGCTTTATCCAGAAGAGTTTGACAGCGAAAGGTGAGTAAAAAAACAGCAATAAGAAAAATTATTTTCATGTAGGATTTGAGTTGAAAGGTAAACCACTTATTTAATATATAAGTGCAGGACAGCAAAATAAAGCAGGGAGCTCAGGTGGTCGGTATAATACCATGAGACTTTTTCATATTAAGTCTGGGAAATATCAGGATAATAAAACTAAATGCATTTCAATTTGTAAAATGTAAAGTATTTACAAAATCGACTTGAAAATTGTTTTATTTTGGTCTTTACAGGAAATAAGCAAAGTAAAGTTGCAGATTTAGTGATTGGTTTTAAGTTTTATCTTCAATTTTATAAATGGATTTTGGACAAAAATATGTCAAATAAATACAAGTAACCATTAAGGTTCTTATGACTGCCTTCTTGGCTGTGGGGACTTTTGCAACAAAGATTTTCATTATCGATCAAACTTACTAATAGGGCTGGGCGATATGGCCTAGAAATAAAATCCCCAATTTTTTTCCACAACACTCGATTTACGATTTTAATCGATTTTTCCCTCCCTAACAGAAACAAAACTCCCAGTGACATAAAAATGAAACAAATCAAGTTTTGCCTTTATGTTATCTAAATGTTTCCCTCTTAAAGTCAAAGTCTGGGTCATAAAAGGTTGATTATGTAGTATAAACGTAGGCAGGTTTGTCTACATAAACACTAACAGGCTGAGGTTTTTTTACAGTATTAGCATGAAACTCTCTGATCAATATTTAATCTACTTAAATAACAAATACAAGCCTATAAATATACATATTAAAACCTACAAAAAAAAATTAAAAATTAGATAGATTCTTTGATCACTATTATTGAACATAATGCTAATAATTAAGGAAAAAGGACAACAAGATCTATGTGTCATATGGCACTGTAATCTTGATTTCAATCACTTAATTTTAAATAATTAATCAATTCTAAAATAATTAAGTGTAATTAACGACAATAATTCATTTGTTGCAGGTTAATCCACTTCAGTGCACTTAAATTTCTTGTTTTAATGCATGATTTGTTTTGTTTGAAGGCCTAATATGAATGAAAAAGTTTGTTGCGCTTATTTTGAAAAGCATAGGCTACTGGAATATTAAAAAATGTCATTACATTCAATAAACAATTGCTTTCTTTTAAAAACATGTCTAAAAATGCATTCTAAGCTATTTATGCACTATAAAAAATATAGTGAATGATTTAGCGTCCGCATTGGATATTCGGTATTCGGCTTCTGCCACAAATTTTCATTTTGGTGCATCCCTACTTTTTACTTTAATTTGGAAATTCAGACATCCTCATTGTAGGATAATTTATTGCATTGTTACTTGGGATATTTTTTTGCTTTATTAAGGAAATACTAGATTAATTGTTAAAACATAAAATGATCAGAATAGGTGTCAGTAAGAGCTGATCTCACCAAGTGATAGTTCATCAAGAAAAGCCTGATTAGAGCATCCCTAGTTTTTTATTTCATGTTTGTAAAGCACTGTTTCATTTTGTTCAGATATGTTCTGTATAAATACAGTTATTATGACTACAAAGAACATCCTTATGATGCTGCACCTCAAATCTTTCTCTTTCAACTAAATTCCTTTCATTTATTTTTCTTCAGTGAGAAAAACCCGGCCAAGAAGAAGACTGGGCACCACAAAATGAAAAAGTCCAAGTCCAACACAGACTCAGGCTTATCAAAGAAAAAAATGAAAAAATCATCGCGGAAGAAAAAAAAGAAGAAAAAGAAGAAAGAGGGGGAGGGAAAGCGCAAGAAAGCAGAATGTTCCAGCAGCAGCAGCAGTGATGACAGCAGTGATGAAAAAGAGAAACTGCGAAGGAAAAGGACTAAAAATCATCACAAAAGCAAAAAATCTGCCAAAAAGCGAAGCAGAGATGAGGACAGCAGCTCAGGAGACAGTAATGATGAGGATGAAAGTGGGACTCACAGCCGCAAAAAACGCAAACAGAGCTCCTATAAAGACTCCGACTCAGGGCCGTACTCGAAGAAGAAGAGGAAAAACTGGAAAGCAGCGGGCGAGGAGAGCTCGGACGATAGCTCTGCAGACTGAGATGAGTAGATGTGATGGAAACAGTGCTCAGGGAAAGACTGGGAAAAGTACAGCAGAGTCCGATGTTTGCCTTAACTTCACAGAGGCTCTCTGCCTGCAGGGCCGTTCTGTTTCAGACTCTGTTAGACATCAGTAAACCTGTGCTGTCGGCTCTTTCTGTGGGCGTTCAGTGCAGCGATAGCTCATCCACCTCTGCAGTGGCTTAAAGCTCAGCAGAACAGACAGCTTGAAGAGGGATGGTGGGGTATCCAGCACCTGGCGCAGGAAGTCCTGTCAGCTGCAGGCTCACTGATTGATCATAGACTCTCACCTCAGACTGTCTGCATCACCAGCTGCAGACCCGTGTCCTCAATCGACTGATAGGTTTTTTTATTCTTTTTGTCAAACGATTTTTGGGAAATAATGCAAATCTGTCACGTATGATGTTGGATTGTTCATCTGTTTATTTAAGAATTTTTAGTCTCTGTATTCAGCGCAGTGATGGTTGGAGAATAAACATCTGTGCTGCTGTTTTTTTAAGCAGTTTATGTAATGCTTACACAGAAGTGTATTAGGGCTGGGTATCGATTCAGATTTTCTGGATTGATTCGATTCGGTATTACAAGGTCTCAAATTGATTCGATTCGCGATTCAATTCGATATTTATTCAGTCTGGGATATCTTAGTTAAAATAGTGCTGTAAATTTAAAAAGTGACCTTTTGACTTGGTACATTAAAAATTGTTTAAACATGAAGAACTAAACCCAAAGCAGTTACATTAATCATATTTTAATGATATGCATTAATGCATATTCTGCATATTACTTGTTTTTTGTCCAACTGGTATTTTCCTTTGTACAACTTGCCAGTGGTGCCCATATAGTGCTTCCACCATGTTTGTTTGCAGTAACATCTCATGAGATCTTGTTCAGTAGAAAGCAACGCTAAACGCTGATCACACCAGACTAGCAGGGTTGATACCACAGGCTGCTTCTCTGCACATCCAAAGAAGAAAAAACTACCCAAGTTAAAAGATCGATCTTTGGATTTTATGGATCGATTATGAACCAGTTAAAGGAAATTTTTTTTAACCCAGCCCTAAAGTGTATGCTTCCTTTAATGATGAAGTGAGCCTGTATTCACAAACATTCTGACAGTGTTGTCACGCCACACACCTGTCATCAGATCCGAGTACGCCTGACATCACAGTTCGATTTATTTTGTACCAAAATGCTCCATACTCAGGTACCATACTCAAGTCCACCTGTCAAGGTGGTCTACAGCACACTTTAAGTTTACTCCAGCACACCATCAATGCATTTATATGTGAAGCACAGTGGAAATAAACTTTTTGCCTACCTGCCACTGTTGTGGGTGGATTTTAACGTCTAAAAGTCATGATCCTGATCATTTTCTCTCAACTTTGTTATTTAAAGCAACTGTTATTGAGAGTGTTCACAGACTTGAGGTTATTTGTCTGGCCAGTAATATATTACCTGGTTGCCTCATGTTAAATCCTTTAAAGTGTTCCTGAATTGGTATTTTATCACCTAAATTGAATTCCTACTTCCTTCTGCCATGATCCACATCCACTTGAAATTCAATCAATGTTTGTCAAGAAGTCATGCACACCTGTACAAATGCAGTACAATAACTTGACTTTAGTCTGGCACATTTACATGCCAGTGTTCATTAATATGCACTGTCTTCTATTTAAATAAACAAACTTTTTGAGGCATGTTGCTCACAGACGGACAGACTTACAAAAACAAAAAGCTCGCAAAAACATAATCTCACTGGCAGAGGTAGTGAGGTTGCATATTTGTCAAGGTTTATTATTCTTACTGTAAGATCTGCAGCTAACTTGAGGTATTAGTTTTTTATGTAGATTTATTTAATGTAAGAAGCTGAGACATCCCAGATGAAGGGCTAATTTAAGGCCTCCAACAGCCCTGTGATTTTACTTTAATGGGCTACTATTCATGAGCAAAGTAAATTAAGTCTTTAATTATCAAAACTCTGTAAAACACACAAATTAGGTTTTCCTTAACCATTATTTTTCTACCAAACTTAATCCTGTTTAGCTTCTTTCACTGACACTTCTGTGCATCGATGGCAACAAAGCAGAGTGCTTTTAGTGCAGTTTAGTGACACTTATCTCCGTCAGTTTCAAAACCTTTTGGGATTTTATAACGTAGACTTTCTGGTTTATAAAGAGATATTTGTGCTGTGAAGCACATGGACTACCTGCTGTGACACTGTGTTCTAGTTTTGCGTTGAACCAAAAAAATTACATATGTGTATACTGATATAAATATATTTGTATATTTTATTACTTTAGACTGAGTTTAATTGATTGGTGGGATCAATGGATTATTTTTAAAGATGCGAATAACAATGAAGTCATAATAGTGATAAATGGAAAAACTCCTGTTTTGGTATTTTAGCAGGCAAAACTCTAAATTCTGAATGATAATTTAATGTCAAAATGCAGCAAAAGTAAATTCCTTTCTTAATAAATGTCAGAAAACCACAGGGGTCGTCATAGAAAATTAGGTTTGGTGAGAAATTATGGGTATTAAAGGTCCTTAGATTTAGCAGAAATGAGAAAAAACAGTTGAGTGAAATGGTTTTAGCCTGCTCTATTTTAGAGTCTTGAGATAACAGTTGTAAAGATTTGACGCTATACAAATAAAGACCAAAATAATTAAATAACTTGAGATGAAAAATATTTAGATGGAGTGTGACAAATCCTGCATTTAAAATATGTCATTAAAATAATAAAAATGTGTTAAATACATCTCGATAATACATTTACTTACCTGTTATGATGAATTACCTTAAAAAATAAATGATCAAATCACCTGAAACAAGTAGTCATTTTGGAGAAAAATAATAATACATTATCTGTAATGGTGTACAAGTTTTAATGCAATGCTTTACTATTCCTGAAGTTATTTAAAGTCTTCCATGAAGTGAAATATTATTGAAGCAGATAGTTTGAGCTTACTGAACACTGACAAGTACATAAGTTTGTTTTTATATCATATTTTTAAGAGTCTAAAAGTCCAAAAATCCTCCACTTGACTGAGATACAACTCAAGGGAAGTAATCTCTCCAGTTTTGCCACGGTGTTGATGTTTTGGATGAATTTTACGCCTGAAAAAAGCTTCAATATCTCCAGCACAGAGATCTGGACGCAGACATTTAACTCTACATCCTCGTAAACAGCATCATTCACACCACGTTAGCATCACGCCGCGTGCCGCTGGTCAGTTCCTCTTTGTCAGACTTGTCAAAATTCATCTGTGTTTAAACATCTTCGACCAAAACACTCGGCACAAAGCTGCTAACAGACTGCAGGCCTGAGCCATCTGTGTATTTTTAGATAATCTGATACTGAAGGAAGTGTTGGTAAACCATTTTGTTAGCCTCTACGAGTGTGTGTGTGCGTGCTGGAAGAGCCCGGAGCACTTTTCTGAGTCTGTGTCAATAGGCTAAGTGTTTTCAGTAAGCAGCAGAGAGTGGGCTGTGTGGAGCTTGGCTGCAGCTGCCCAAATCTTGGAAGTGGAAAAAAGCTAACTAAACTCGGCTGGTCAAGTCTGTATTGATGGGGGTTTTAAACCATATTGTCGGGGTTAATTAGTATTTGGCTGGAGGGCCAGAATCCAAAATCTGGACTGCTTTAGAGCTGCATAAATCTGGTCCAGGAGACTCATTCACAAACAAGCCAACAAATACCAGTTCTGTTGCTGCTCTGGTAGAAGTAAATGTGGCTTCAGTTTTTCTCTTTCAAAATAAACATCAAAATGATATTGATGTACTTACTCAAATTCTGGTGTTGTGATGAATGAAGATCAAGCAGGAGGATCTATGAAGGTCCCCTCCTTCATTTCTTCACTCTGCCTTCCTGCACAGGTGATCTAAATAATCACCTGATCACCTACTTCAGCCCCGACCAACCACACTCTGCCACAACCTGTCTGACTGATCATCCTGCTGCTGGCATGTTTTTGAATCATGTCTGTACTCCTCCACAGCTCTCACCTCATCCTTCAGGCCTCATCGACACTTAAGTCCATCACCTTACGGTCCTGGCAAGCCTTTCCTGTATCCCTTACATCACAAATACCAATGTAGAGACTCAAAGGGGGTATTCTATCCAGCAATAAGTCTCAGTACTCCTCAGGTACAAGAAGGCACCATGATGGAGTCTAATCTCCAAAATGCAAATCACAGGAGTCATTTCCATTCATTCAAACTCGTAAACGATTTCTCATTCATATTTTATCTCTTAAATTATAGGAAAGAGGCTTGAACTCTTATCACATAGTGTTGTGTTACTAAAGACCGGTCTCTAGACCACATTTTGAAGGTCTTGGTCTTGCCTCAGACTTGAGAGCATTTTTCCTCGGTCTTGTCTCCGTCTAAGACTGACCGGACTCAGGATTTTCCAGCACTGATCTGCTGTCCTTCAGCATCATTAAAGGGAAAGTTCAGTTTTTTTGAAGTGGGGTTGTATGAGCTCCATGTGACCACTAAGCACATTAGATACAGTAGAAAGTTCTCTCTACATGCCGTGAGTTGGCTTAGGTCCAGATAAACTTTATATTTATGAAATGTTAATGCACTTAAAAACACTCATATGTAGCATACTCTTAAACTGTGGTATTGCATTTTGATTTAAGTTCTTGTAGGCTGAGAAAATACCCTTCGTATTTGGGAGAAGAGAGAACTTTCTACTGCATCTAATGTACTTAGTGACCATATGGAGCTCATACAACCCCACTTCAAAAAAACTGAACTATCCCTTTAATGTGAATAAGGAGGAACACTTGGTAAAACAACAAAAAGCTTCAATTCATGTGATATTTCCCCTGTGATGACTGCAGCCTTCCTGATGTTGTGACCTAGGGATCCCCCCCCCTAACTGTTCAACCTTGTCTGGGTTTTAAAATTGATTTTGATGGTCTTAGTCCTGTCTCGGTCTCGGCTTGTCTCGGTTTTGCTCCCGACTCCCAAAAGTCTTGGTCTTGTCTTGGTCTCGGTGCATTCTGGTCTTGGTCTCAGATAGTGTGGTCTTAAGCACAACACTATCTAATAAAATCATGAATACATTAATAAACTAGAAAAGCACTCGGAGAGCACAGACCTCCACCAGCACCACAGTTCTCAGTCATATTGTGATTTTCACCATAAATATTAGTCCTACCTTTATTTCATGTAAATATTTAGATTCCTTGACCATGAAAACATACCATTAGCAATTGGTTTCATAATGATATCTATTTTAGTTCAGTAGTTATTCACGAAAATTGCATTTTTCGTCATGGCGGATCCAGACGCTGATCCGGATCAACACCAAAATTGAATCACCTCTTCCTTTTCCCATGCTGAACATTTCCTGAAAATTTCATCAAAATCCATCTGTTACATTTTGAGTTATTTTGTTCACAGACAGACAAACAGACTCTCCCAAAAACATAACCTCCTTGGCGGAGGTAAAAATAAAAGATGTTCAAACTTTTTTCTTCTAGAGTCACAAAATGAAAGAAAGAGAGAGCCATGTTGATGAATCTTGACTTTAGTGTATGAAAGTAAGGGTGACAAATCAGAATTCAGCTGGTCTTGTGTGACCCTGGGCATGCTTGTCTCCCCCAGGTCATGATGGGATTAGAAAAAAAGACCCTGCATTATAGAGAGGAGAGAAGGCAACAACTCTTCAGCATGTTGTTGCTATCAGTAACAAAAAACCTATCTCCAAAGCTCCAAAATATATTTTTGTCTTAATTAGAAGATCTTTTGTACTTTAATATGGCAACTAGAAACATGAAAGGTGACCAACAGTGCTGACATAAAGAAAATTAGAAAACCATATAGGTTCAGATAGGTTTGTGCCAATAGAGGTGATATTCAGACACAAACCAAGAGCAAACTGCATGAAGCTGCTAAACTTGGACTGAATGTTGGCCTTTGGAGATGATTGGATTCATCTTCTTTGTCCATATGACCATAAAAATAGTAATAGAGCAATTTTTTAAATTTACAAACAAAAAAACAAAAACAAAGAAAAGGGGCTCTTTAAACATGTATTAGAGGATATTAGTAAGGTTTATGCATTTTGCTGTACCAAACAACATGTTAAGATTTGGAGTTTTTAGGAAAAAAACAGCGTGTAAAACATGATAATTGTATAATTTTCAAAAGCCCTGCATCTTTTACAGAAGAGATCAGAGATTTATTTCGAATTACTGACTAATGTTGAATCATTTTGAATGATACATCAAATAAAAAAAGTTTAAATCCTTAAAAAGGTCCAAACGGCAGAAAGTTCTGAACGGTGCATAATTTAATGAAACATTTATTTTACATTTTTAGCTGGAGGGAGTTTCTTCAGCTGTTTGTAGCTTATAAGTGTCTTTAAAGGTGTAGTCAGCGATCTTCTAATCTTCTAATCTAATGCACTATTTGTCGGAATCACGGTATTTCTCCTCTCCATCCACAAGATGTCACCACTGACAGCATGTTGAAAAAAAAGTCTGGTTTCAATACACAGCCTTGGCTCTGAATTTCAGCAGGTAAATACTGTGGGTCGGGCCAAGTTACCAAAACAGAGTACACCCCCCCACATCCAGGCGGCGATCATACTCATGCGCAGATCAGACAGAGGGGGGAGTAATGTGGGATTGCGTAGCGTCTTGATTAAGCGATAGGTGCAGTAGCAATGGCTGAAAAACAGCCCAAAAGAAAAAGGTAAGAGGAGTGAAAAGTGAAAAAGAAGGGCTATGACCATGAAAGAGCGAAGACCAGGGTCAACATTGGTGTTGGTTTCCGACGGTGGAGGGAACTCCGCGAACTGAAATACCAGAAAACGGACGCTGATGTCGCCGTCTTTCTGCTGGATAGGTAAGCAACATTAGCTTTGTGGTGCTTCACATAACAGTAACAGCCGTCGGGCATTCATCTTATTGTCTAATCTGCCAGACTGTACTGTTGTTGTGATGTTATCAATAATGGCAGTCGAGTTGTCTGACGAGTCAGGGTTACCTTAGCTACGTTGGTCAGCTACGCAGTTTCTATGGCCGTTTCCATGATGATGCACATCCATCAGCTTTCGGGGGTGGAGCCAGGGGTGAGGTATGAAGGGAGAGGCGGGTCTAAATTTGTTTATCAACAACCTCTCCACTCGTTTTCTCCCACATCACTGACTACACCTTTAAATGGAATAACTTAGCTGAAATAAGTATGACTTTTATGTGAAAATATGTGTTATCACATTTATTTATCACTTCTTCTTCTTCTTCTTTACAGATGCTTTGAGAAACTGTGCAGTGGTGTTTTTTGAATGGGGCCCAGGATTTTTGGCAGTACTCCTGTCTGTAGCCGTGCTAGAACCTAACCAGGGCTATTCTCAGAAATGACTGATACCTCCATTACCATTTATTTGTTTGCCAAAGAAAGTCATCAGAGGCTTGTCCAGACGTTTGTGTTTCCCTTACTGTAATGATTCTGGTGACCCTCTGCTCCTGTGATCCATTCTTATTAAGAAGACTCAGCAAATATCCATGATAACCTTCTGACGTTCACACAGCTGACATGACCCGTCAACCTTTTCATGCTGTAACAGCCTTTCTTTTTTTTTTGCGGCTGCACTTGACATTTCTAAACGGAGCAGAGTCGGCCTGTGATGACACACGTGTGTGAGCAGCAGAGTCAAACATGTCTGAGCACGAAACTAGATCTTTAACTGACAGGCCTGCACAGTTTTACAGCCAGAATATCTCCAATGTGTCCTCGAGGTGAAACGGTTTAATGTCAAGTGAAGTGGAAGAACACCCCCTCCCACTTCAGACTGACATTAAACTATCTGCATATCATTTACTCCTTCATTATGATCATTTCAGTAACAGACAAAGAGGTCAGGATGGCATGGCAACAAATGTGACGTCAACGAGGCTCCTAGGACTTATGACATTTACAATCAGGGTTGCCAGCTCTTGTGAGAAAACAAACAATAAATTGAGGTTAAGCCTAATTACAAACATCGACAACCAGTGTTGCCAGGTATTGTGAAAGAATCAAGCAACCAGGTGGGATTGAAGTGGCACCTAAACCTAATGACAACATATACTATATGGGTTGCCAGGTCTTTTGAGTTAATCAGGCAACCAGGTGAGATTGAAGTGGCCCCTAAATCTAATTACAAGATTTACAATCAGGGTTGCCAGGTCTATAGAGAGAAACAAGCAACCAGTTCCATCAAAACAAGTCTCAAGTAATAATAGCTTTAACATAACAAATGAGCCACCTTAGCAAAAAAAGGAAAACAAGTTTGCATGATTGAGTATAAAACTTCCTAGGATGAATGCAGATTAAAAAACCTCCCCTAACCTACAGAGCAGGGGGTTTTAAGAGGTACAACTCGAACTCTTTCCATTTATTTTCCAAGACAACAGTCCGGAAAACAAACTGCTTTAACTTTTTCTATTTACTGAGAGAGCTGGGAGAGAATAACGATGGCTGTACAAATACTGTGCTTGTTTCTAACCCTTAGAAACAACCCCCCAAAGGAAAATACAACCTATAGCTGACATTATCTGTAAAGTACTTTACAGAAAACAAGCTAATGGTCTTCTACAAAGTAAAGAAAGTGCACTTGGCTGCTCTGCTAAAGTTTTATAACTTAAAACTGATATTCTGATTTGGAAAAACTTCATTCTAAGCCGAGAGATGACATGTTTTTTATAATTAGTAGCTTGTTTGTTATTATTAAGAGCATATTCAAAACATATTCTACATTGCCTTATTCAACAGCTAATTGGGAGTTAAGATAGAACTTCTGCTCAGTACAATCCTATTACTTCTCATTAGGATGGTCACTTTTCCCAAAAGCCACATTAGAACAGCTTTAGAATATATACTTTAATATCTGAAGATATTTGAAACAGATGATAAACATTCATTTTTATCATTATTATGAGAACACATAATGTGTGTAAGGCTGGACAGACAGTTGGATCTACTTTCTCTGTAGTTCTGTTCCTGTATCTTATTCCTTTTCCATCTTCAGAACCACTTCTCGTCTGAATTGGAAGTCTCTATTAAACAAAAACAGTTGTTAAGTCTGTTCAATTTCCCATAATGAGGTAAAAAAAAAGCCTTCTAAAAGTAGACTTCTTCATTAATACTAAGGTTAATCCCAGAATGCTTTGCCAGTAGCTCACAGCACGAACAAGGAAATCCTTTTTTAAACGTTTCTCTCCCTCATTCTGCAAAGAACAAGGAAATCCTTTTTTAAACATTTCTCTCTTTCATTCTGCAAAGGTTTTACCAACGGGCAATCAAGTCCTGCGGGAATGCGGGAGTTTTTCTGACTGAGTGAAATGTGGACAGATTTTACAGCCAAAATAAACGTCTGCAGCACGCTTCACAAAAACGTTGGTCTGAACTTATTATTACATGTAAATGTGCAGGGGTACACTTTTATGTAATACACCCATTTTGTTTTATTAAAGTTTTCTGGTTTTGGAAATTGGGTACATGATTGAGAAGCTACATCTATTAGAAGGTTGAGATAAAGTTCTAATCAAACAATCACTTCTTTCTATAGTATTTGGTTTTCAACAAAACAGAAAAGCAGACTTTCTGTACTCACCTTGTGAAGTGCAGTTTTTTGTTAAACAGAGCTCTCAATTACAACAACAGTAAAGAGTGAAGGTAGATGGGGTTGGCTGTGGGTGACCACACTTTATTGTCTTGAATCTTTGGCAATTATTTTAAGGCTGAGGGCTCCTGGTGGCAGAATTTTACATACTGAGCCATAAATGGTAAAAAAAAAAGGATCTAAAGTAAAGTGTCACACCTTCTTACATCAAAAATAGCCAAATCAGGCCCTTTCCTTGTAAAGAGTGAGGCAGCAACATTACAGAGTAATCCCTGGGTTAAAAAATGCCCGTTTGAGGTAATTTCATGATAATTTTAGGGTTTTCCTATAACTGTGAAGACCTTCAAGGGGGCAACATAGAGATCAATTTACGGAAGAGTTTAAGCGCCATGTTAGATGGAGAAAATACATTTCGGGAAGCTGGGATTAAAGTCAAAACTTCAAGATTGAAGTTGAATTGACGAGAATAAAGTTGAAATGATCAGAATAAAGTGGATGTGCAATTTTGTGGTAAAAGTCGAAATGTCAACTTTATTCTTAACTTTTGACTTTTTCATGAGATTTTAAATTTAATCTCATCATTTTGACTTCTATGACGAAATTGTACTGCTAACATTTCAACTTTTATCTCGTCATTTTGACTTTTATCTCAAAATTTTGACTTTATTCTTGTCATTTCAACTTTAATCTTGACCTGCTGAAAATCATTTTTTCCATCTGAAATGGCCTGAATACTCTTCCGTATGAATTCATGTGTATTTGCACTAGTTTAACATAGAATCCATAATTCGTTGACAGAGATATAAAAACAAACACTTCTGAAAACAGGCCCAAGAGTAAATAAATCTGAAAATGCTGGCCTTGTATTTCAGTGTGTAAAACAATTGAGATTTTCATAAAATAATGACATCATATGATGTAATCCTTCCTCTTTCTTAAAGGTGCTTTGAGGAGAATCTATTACCAGCGACATAAAGACTCTGCTACCCATGAGCACGCACAGCGACTGTCGTAATGCTGCGTTCCAGTAACCTCGGAAATGGGAGTGACATCATCTCCGACTTATCGGCGTTCCAGTTGAGGTCGGAAAAAAAACATGCCTATTGTTAGCACACCCTGCGTTGTTGTTCACAAATATCACATGAAGAATGTGATTATCACTATGGCAGCATTTTTGTAAATATAAGTTTAACAATACTATGTATACAGCTGATCTAGAGCGACACATCCCAGTCAGAAGTGCAAATAAATGGATTATTACAGGAGCTAAATAACTGTTCACACTGGGGGCATCCATCTTCGATTGTCTACTCGGGGGTGGCGAGGTTTCACTGAGTTCCCAGTGGGAAATTCTGACTTCGGGGGGCGTTCCAGTTGCAGTTTCCTACTTGGAACTCGGAAATTCCTACTTCTGACTACAGCTGGAACGCACCAAAAGATGTGACCCAAGCCAAAGCGTGTGTTTGTTGTGATGCTAAATGCAGCTCGGACCTTCCTCAGAACTCTGCATTACTTTACAACTTCTTTTTCAACAACTTACAGGATGCAAAGCGACGAGGTAATGTATCTCTTTCTAGTTACATAGTGGTAGTTTTTTATGTGTGACAACAAGCAATTTTGGAAAACTTAGTATTGTAGTTTTGTAGCCGGCTATTTAGCACTACTTACAGCCCGGTGCTCTAATAATATAAATTTGCTGTAGTTTTAATTGTCTTATTCCCGAAGTTGAGTATCCAGGCCAGTCCAGCCCTGTCCAACCCGACCGCAAAGCTAAGGAATAGCATTTATAGATAAACTATTTTGATGCTATAAAACTCATCTTAAAGTGTGTATTTCCATCAGGCATATATCTAAAACTGAGACGTTTTTGTAATTCCTTAAAAACTCCTCACAGTCCCTTTAAACTGCATGCGTAAACCTCGAAGACAAGATTAACGGTGGAGGAATATGGTGTTGTGCTAGAGCTACAGAAGCTCCTGAGTTTATTTGCTCTAACTCTAAACTCTTTTGCTCCTCTACGACCACCGTGACCAACCAGAGGACATGGAGAACAGGAGACGCCAGTGTTTGTTGACATTTCTTATGATGTACGCACATGCCTCACGTTTTCCCCTGGTGTTGGTTAAGTCTGCAGCATAACCTTTAGGCCTGGCATATATACTGGGGTGTTTTCAGTGTTTTCATGTGGACACACACATTTCTTGTAACAACGAAGAATGTTTTCGTGTGGACATGGACCAATTTTGTGTTACCATGGCGTATGTTTGTGACATGTAGTTACTCTGCAGCTAAGCTCAAACAGAAACTGCAGCTTTTTGATCCTTCACACTGACTTTCATTCTCAACACCAACGGTTCCTGCTTGATCCTCTCAAAACTGCGACCAAAGCCGTGGACACACGAAGATATGTGAGTCTGTTTGTGTCCACAATGCTCAGAACATGCAAGAAACTGTCAGTGGATTAAAAAAAGTACACAGTCTCCTGCAGCTGGAGGATTTTTCTCTCTCTAGAGATGGCGTAAACTGGGTCCTGATTTACTCAAATTTCAGAAAACATAATATTTTCTGGAGGAAAGAGGTGCCAGAAGTTATGGGTGAGCTATAAAAATTTAAAGCTGGCATAAATCAGAGCAGACTGTAGTTATATGAACATCAATAATGATTTGAGGCTATGGGAAAAGAAATAACACTAAAGTCTTGTGGTTAAAAATCAGTTTCCAGGTGTGAATTTTGCAGCTTTGGTAAATCGAAATCAACCAGAAACTGACAGCGCGGCCGAGTTATGGTCCATGAAGTATTGATAGTACTGAGCATGAATTAAAGTTTACAGTGAGCTAAGCTTTGCCCAGTCTGGACTTTTCCCATAGACATTACTATGCATTAAAGTAATGGCGTCTAAGGTGAGTAAAAACTCACTGAAGTCCTGGCACACTTTTTCTGAAGTCGCTCAGAACTGCTGATGAGACACAACACACTCTGCTCAGCTCTGCACACACTGTTCACCAGCTCGGCTGCTTGGGCCAATTTTGAAGACTTGGAGAGTCTGAGCCTCCTCCTGCCTAAGCAGATTTTGTGTTGAATTATGGTAACAGACAGGAGCAGACAGAAACGCTTCTCCTGCTGTGAGAAATGGTCAGCACTTGGCAGCACATCTCCTGACATCAAACCATTAGCAGTTTACGAGGAGACGGAGCATTTACATGGCAGAGTTAACTCATCCCCGAAGTGGAAAAAAACATTTTTTTCAGGCTATTTAACGTGAATGTTTTTGGATGAGGACTGGTGAGATGTGATAAGAGGGGGAGAGAGAAAAGGGATGACCTCTTTTTTCTTGTTTAGGCTCAAGCCTCTTTCCGTCACCCTGGATGCAAATAGGAGATGAAGAGGATTGAAAACCTCCAGTGTGACTTATCTCCCTGCTCCGTGTTTTATCTCTTAGCCGTCCATGCAGCTCAGTTTCATCTCAGCATGTGCTAAGTAGCTGTAATCAGAGGGAGAGGCTGGTTTCTGGAGCAGCAAACAAATATCCCTCGGCCACCCAGATCCTATCTTTTCCTCCCTGTTGTGCCTTTTTCAGCAGCACATAACTTCTCTTGTGCTCACCATCTATTCAGCTTATGAATAATGAATGGCAGTATGTAAAATGTAGTTGTAAGCAGATTTAAGTGCATGTTTAAATGATTAAGCCTGCATTTGTTAACAGCTATGGCTCATTATGTAAAGCAACTGTGCATCGTAGAGAGGCTGGATGAGATTTTATGTGTTCATTTGTAGATAAGCAACCAACGCCATTACTTCAAAGTACGAGAAAGTCCTGATGAGGCATTAGTTCAGTCAAATTATCACTTCAATCGAACTATAGCTATAGGTCTCACCAGCTCTTCAACAGTTGGTTATGCTTGAGTATTAAATCCTTGCTCATGAGTAAATTATGATGTTTCTGATGGGTATGATTCCGTCTTAAAAGATCTAAAGTTAAAGGTGCTATGAGGAGAATCTATTTCCTGCGACATAAAGACTCTGCTACCCATGAGCACGCGCAACGACTGTCGTAAAGACGTGACCCAAGCCAAAGCGTGCGTTTGTTGTGATGCTAATGAATGCAGCTCAGACCTTCCTCAGAACTCTGCATTGCTTTACAACTTCTTTTTTCAACAACTTACAGGATGCAAAGCCACGAGGTAATGTATCTCTTTCTAGTTATGTAGCGGTAGTTTTTGATGTGTGACAACAAGTAATTTTTGGAAAACTTAGCATCATAGTCTTGTAGCTGGCTATATATTGCTACTTACAGCCCGGTGCTCTAAGACGTGTCTGAATAATATAAATTTGCTCTAGTTTTAATTGTCTTGTTCCTGAAGTTGAGTATCCAGGCCAGTCCAGCCCTGTCCGACCCAACAGCGAAGCTAAGGAATAGCATTTATAGATAACCTATTTTGGTGCTATAGAACTCATCTTAAAGTGTGTATTTTAATCAGGCATATATCTAAAAGTGAGACTTTTTTTTTAAATTACTTAGAAACTCCTCATAGCATCTTTAAAGTAACATGACAAAAACATACTTGAACTAAAAGTGCTTCAACAGCCCAGACCTCCACCAATGCATTTCTAACTTTGACAGGTGAAATCATGACAAATGTGGAAACTGTCCTATGTTGCACTGATAACAAATCCCTTAACCCTATAAAGTCAATTGTATCATATTTGATATATACTTTTATAATACCTCAATCTACTCCATATGATCAACAAATTACAAAAAAAAATCTGAATACAATCAGATAAATGACAAAAATGTCCTCAAATGGATTATCAGTTGTGCATCAAAAGAGATACGAAAAATCTATATGTTGAATTTAACGGACATTTTGATTTTTATGGATTTTAGTAGAAAGTGAAACAAACATTTCAGCTCAAAAAGATTAGAATTTCATGGCTATAATCGATGGTCTTGGGCTTTAAACGGTTAAAGAATTCTTGGATTTGCATCCTGATTGGATCACCATTAAGATCTCGTCACTTCTACCTTGTGCCATGACCAAGATTTCACAAAAATATCATAAAATCTGTTGGAAACTCATGTAGTTGTTTAAAAAAAATGAGAAAAATGGTGTCTTCCAATGTCAACAAATTCTTTAAAAAGTGCTGGATCCACATCTGGATTGGGTTCCAACAAAATCTTATCTCTTCTTCCTTGTGTCATGATCATTCTCTAAAAATAACATGAAAATCCATCAAGAAGGTTTGCAGCTATTTGCAAACGTGGAATACCGTCCTATTTTTGAACCATTTAACAAATTCTTCAGAAAACTTACGTTGATCTGGATCCAGCTCTGGATCTCCACCAAAATGTAATCACTTCTTCCTTGTGCCATGACAACATTTCTGTGAAATAATCATGGAAATCTATTTAGACATTTTTGACTTACTGGTAAAACTTTGTTAACAACTCGCAATGTTACAATATCATGTGAAGAAGTGTTGGATCTACATCTAGATTCAGATAACCACTGAAATCAGATCACGTATTCCTCGTGCTGTGATGAACATTCCCTGAAAATTTCAACCTAAATCTTTTCATATTTTTGGAATGATCCTTTTCACACACACAAAAAACAAAACCTCCTTGGTGGAGGCAACGATCGTGAACATCAATACGTTTTTATAACCCTTGCTGATTGAAACACCTTAGATCATACACATATTTATGTATGACATCAGTTTCAATCCACGTGTTTGATATTACTGATATCACGTATGACTTCATGTTTCATTCATGCATGAGCTCATGAAAATGCTTGGACCATGTACACACCATTACCCAAAAACAGCCAAAGAGATGATGTAAATTAAATGTCTGTGCTCAGAGAAACTCATGTGGAGTCTGTGTCAGAAGAACCACAGAGGCTCTGAGGCAACTGTCTGAAGAAGACCTGCTGCACTGCTGTGATCACAGGGAGACTTAAATGTAGCTGAGAGTTTATGCAGAAGGAGACTGAAGGAGGAAGAAATTAAAAAAATGTTACTTGACATTGTTTTACAGCATTAATCTCCTTGCTTAACAGAAATAAATAATGATCAAACACTCACAACGTGGAGATAAAACCACTGAAATGATTTTCCTCTTCGTGGAAATGATCAGACCGATCCCTCGTCCGCCTTTGTGATTTAGCTTTTAACTAAACTTATTAACATATCTGTTCATTTTGACAATAGTGCATCACATTTTAATTCGATGTGTCTCCTGGGAGGCTCAGCCTTTTTAATATCACCAGCAGATGGGCTCCATGGAAAAGGTTAGTTGGGGAATAACTGTGAGAAAAATAATCTTGTTATGCATTAGCTCTCTCTACTACAGGCTCCAAATTGGTTGTAACTGAAAATTATGTGATGAGAAAACTGACCCCTCGTTGAACCTCCTAATAAAAGTTAATAAAGCCCCCCCTCACTGCAGCCATAATACTACCATGAACTTTGCAGCACTATGTCGCCCCCTTCTGGTCACCGCAGACCTGACACTCGTGTTAATAACAGCTGGCTGCTTCTGAACTCTGCATCACGTCCAGTTCTCATGTCCCTCATCGAACCTACACCCCGCCCTGCTCTGTGCATCGTCTATGGATGCCTTATAAATAGTAGTGAGCATGAAATCAAATATTTATCCCCTGGATTTGTGTGTTCCTCCCCTCCTCCCTGCAGCTGACACATAAAACTGCCCCTATTGCACATGGAGAAAAAACGCCAGTGATACAGTTAACCCACACAAAAAAATTTAATACCCTTCGTGAGGGGATAAATGGTCCAAACTTTGACATACTAAATAGGGAGAGGTGTGATGACACAGGTTTTTAATGTAAAAACTTGCAGCCAACACCCAAATGCTTTGTAAAAAGTCATGACATATGACTTACTTACTTTACATAGTTAGTACACATACACCAATGTTTTTTATATACTTATATACGTCTTTTTTTGTTGTTGTCTTTTTATCTAGACCAGCCAGATACAGTACCGATTAATATACAGTCACATCTGGAATAATACCTATTTAACATCATACAGTCCGGCCATCAAAGAGGAATCCTCGCTTCGTTTCCAGGTCCATCCTCTCTATGCTAACATTAGAAATCGGCACGTGTAAAATCCTGCTCTCTTTTTCAACATTATTATTGTATAGACTGGTGGTGATACTTGTCCTTGTATCTCGTGTCTTCTGTGCAAAAAGTTTTTTTTTCTTTTTTTTTGAAAGAACCAAAAAACATGATTGACATAACAGGATACCTGGCTGTTCACTTTACAGTTATGATGATTTTTTTGTTTATTTTTTTTTATTTTGAAACAATTAAACAGTCACATCCAGACGCCACACCCCCTTGGCATGTCACAGAAAGAAAAAAAACAGAAATGTAACAAATAATAACAAAAAAACATCCAAAGAAACACTTCCCATCCTCTGCGTGGGAGGCGATGATGGAGAGGAAGGTTTATGACTACAGTGAGCAGCATCCTCCATTCATACATTTATCAGAATAAGGCACCGCTGCATAAAGAAAGGACATGGCCAACAAACCTCTCTGGGAGTATGACGGGGAGGCAGGATGAAAGGAGACTCGGTTCTTCTCCAGCAACTCTCAGAAAGTTTGCATGTGTCAGTAAAATGTGCTTGTCTTCTTCGTTTGCTGTGCGCAAGAGAGAAAGTGTGCGTAATATGGCATGTCGACATATTTTTGTTTGTACATGTGCTCTTGCTGTTTTTTCTCCTCACACTGTGCTCTCTAACATCCACTCAGTGCTGCTGAACGTAACTCTCCTGTTGGCGAGCGGCGACGACTCCATGTTGAGCTGGTTGGTGGACCTGTGCCACCTCGTCCTCGCTCTGCGGGGGTAACTATGACTCTGAAAAATGGAGTAATCCCCTCCGTCAAACGAGAATCTGTGCCTAGTTCGTGCCAGCTCATTAGGGAGCAATCCCATGTTGGCCAGGGTGCTTTTCTTGTCTTTGAGCCTGGGGGCCTCCTTGGTGCCAGCGTTAGGGCCTATGAGACATAGGGACATGGTGGAGCCCGAGAGGCTACTGTCCGTCTGCGTGTCCTCAGCCTGCGGGCCGGCACGCTGAGCGTCCAGGCTGGTTCTCCTCTTCATCCTGTCTACATTCAATGGAGGCAGCTCCACCTCCAGGATGGCAGTGGTGGCTCCTGAGTTCTCCCTCTTCTCGTTCTCCACCCGCAGCACCAGCGCCATGCACTCTTTGGACACCCCCGCCTCGCGCTGGCCCTCGTCGGAGGGCTGCTTGGAGGTGGAGCGCTGCAGCCGCTGCTGGCTGCCGTTGGTCTGCGAGTGCATGCTGGAGCTGACCTTGGTTTTGCTGTCCTCTGGGCTGCTGTAGGCCTTGTAGCGGATCATCAGGATGATAATGAAAACTAGCACAGAAGCAACAATTATACCCCCAATAATGATGATCATGGTGCCTCCCAGGAACTGGCTGTGCATGAAGGGGCACTGGCTGACCTCGCTGGCTGTATGGAACTGCACACATCCAACCACACGTGTGGCCGTTAACGATGTGATGCCGTCGTCGTAAACCGCCAGCACACAAAGGTCATACTCCCGCCCTGCAGCCAGATCATTGATTAAGAAGTTCTTGCTGGTGGATGGGATCATTCTGCAGAGAGAGGAGACACAGAGCGTCAGTGAGGATGTAGACGATTAATCATCAGAATTACAACGCCCACATTCACCGATTTGCATGGAGTGCATTAAATCATACAAAGGTGCCAACTCCACACAACAGGAAGACAACGGGGCCATCATGGAACATCCTTCATCCTACACGCAGCACACACCACTTCATTAAAGCTGACTTATGAGAGACGGTGTATCAGCATAAAACAGCAGTGAAATCCGCCTCATTTGGTTTGTGTGTAAAATAACAGCAAGGGTAAACTACAAGGTGATAAACAAGCCAGATGAAGCTCGCTGTCTAACGATATGCTTCAACAGCTGCAGGCTGCAGGACAAGTGCTGCTGCAGCATGATGTGCCGGCAGTTTTCATGTGTGAATACCTAAGGTCACATTTAGTTGGCAGCTGCAACATTACGCCTCTCTAAATACGTCGGAGAGCGAGGGATTGTCTTCAGGTCAACATTGGCGTTAATATAATTAGGAGCTTGTTTCTTCTCCCTAAAGCGGGGTTGTGATGGTTATCATTTGAAGGTAATAATGTAGCACCTAAAGACAAAACAACACTCAGCTCCATGCCTAAACCGGATGAGGAAATTATACAGGAGAGCGACTCATTATATCCCGTAAAACCTTGAAAAAAAGACTTTTATTAACCGACTGCATGAATATATAAATCCTGTGTCGACTCTTCAGTCCATGTGCGTGATCATTATTCTATTCTCATATTTAAGAAAAATATTCTCAGAGGGTTTTCCATTCACTCCTCTTTAAAAGGTGGGAGCTCCTTTTTACATAACCTTCACACTTTTCAATAACAGTCATACAGACATGCCTGACAGTGAAGGTTTTCTCATTCAGGTCATGGGGATTCAGAGTCAATCTAAAGGCTAACTGGATGTGTTTGAAGTCCTTGAAGATGTCTCTCGTTTCATCTGAAAGGCTTTTTCATCTATTTACACCTGCTTTTGATCCATCACATGAACACAGTAAATTAAAACTTCAATCATCTCATGTACAGTACATGGTAAATAGACTTGAGCTTATAAAGTGGTATATCTGGTCTTTCCATCTCATCCATTGTCTCGCTGATGATTCAGAACTTCAATATTAAGTTGTCCATAAGTTGCTACATTTACAAGAAAGCTTTAATTCCCCTTTAATTCAAAATAAAACTTAAATCCACTTTAACCTTCTTTATTCTTGTAAACACCCAATTCCAAATAAAACTGACCATTCCAAATTAAACTTTATTCCAAAGTAGGTGGCTGGTTAATTTTGATTTTAAAGGTGCTATGAGGAGAATCTATTTCCAGCGACATAAAGACTCTGCTACCCATGAGCACACGCGGCGACTGTCGTAAAGATGTGACCCAAGCCAAAGCGTGCGTTTGTTATAATGCTCATGAATGCAACCCGGACCTTCCTCAGAACTCTGCATTGCTTTACAACTTCTTTTTTCAACAACTTACAGGATGCAAAGCTACGAGGTAATGTATCTCTTTCTAATTACATAGCGGTAGTTTTTGATGTGACAGCAACTAGTAATTTTTGGAAAACTCAGTATTGTAGTTTTGTAGCTGGCTATATATCGCTACTTACAGCCCGGTGCTCTAAGACGTGTCCGAATAATATAAATTTGCTCTAGTTTTAATTGTCTTGTTTCCGAAGTTGAGTTCCAGACCAGTCCAGTCCTGTCCGACCCAACCGCGATGCTAAGGAATAGCATTTATAGATAACCTATTTTGATGCTATAAAACTCATCTTAAAGTGTGTATTTCGATCAGGCATATATCTAAAAGTGAGATATTTTTGTAATTACTTAGAAACTCCTCATAGCATCTTTAAATCCAAACTAAATAATTTCTCCATCATATATATGTTTATTCTGCTTTAAGTTAAATCTTGTTGTTCTGCACATGCTCATTCCCTTGTCCTTAGACGCACATATGCTGCGCTGACGGAAACATATTCCAGGATAGCCGCCCCTAGCAAGCATTGGACTCGAGCCGAGACAATTTATTTGATTAGAGTCACAGAAGATTTGGAAATAATGAAAAGACGGATGGATGTTAGCATGAAAATGCAGACCTTTTTAACGTTGTAGCTTTTTGTGCGATCTTCCATGTTGTAGCTAAAAAGAAAAGTGGGAACTTTGGAGTTTGTTCCTTACTGGTAGATGTTAATGTGTCACACTCAGCCCCTGTCAAATCAGAATCATTCCCGGCCCCAAAACCTTAAAGGTGCTATAAGGAGAATCTCTTTCTGGCGACATAAAGACTCTGCCACCCATGAGCACACGCGGCGACTGTCGTAATGTTGCGTTCCAGTAACCTTGGAACTGGGAGTGACATCATCTCCGACTTATCAGCGTTCCAGTTGAAGTCGAAAAAAAACATGTAGATTTACCAGGCTATTGTTAGCTGTTGTTAGCATGCCCTGCGTTGTTGTCCACAAATATTACATGAAGAATGTGATTATCACTGTGGCAGCATTTTTGTAAATATAAGTCTAACAATACTATGTATACAGCTGATCTAGAGCGACACACCCCAGTCAGAAGTGCAAATAAATGGATTATTACAGGAGCTAAATAACTGTTCACACTGGGGGCATCCATCTTCCATTGTTAACTTGGAGTGGCGAGGTTTCACCGAGTTCCCAGTAGGAAATTCCGACTTCAGGGGGACGTTCCAGTTGCAGTTTCCTACTCGGAACTCAGAAATTCCTACTTCTGACTACAACTGGAACGCACCAAAAGATGTGACCGAAGCCAAAGCGTGTGTTTGTTGTGTTGTAGCCCGGACCTTCCTCAGAACTCTGTATTGCTTTACAACTTCTTTTTTCAACAACTTACAGGATGCAAAGCGACGAGGTAATGTATCTCTTTCTAGTTACGTAGTTTTTGATGTGTGACAACAAGCCATTTTTGTAAAGCTTATTATCGTAGTTTTGTAGCCAGCTGTCCAACCCAACCACTTAGCTCAGGAAAAGCATTTATAGATAACCTATTTTGATGCTATAAAACTCATCTTAAAGTGTGCATTTCGATCAGGCATATATCTAAAAGTGAGACTTTTTTGTAATTACTTAGAAACTCCTCAAAGCATCTTTAAATAATTTGCCTTGAATGAAGGCAAAATATGTGTTTCCCATGTAAATCTCTATTTGGAATTACTATTTCTGAATACTATATTCTGAATTAAAACATCATGTAACAAGAGGCCAGTATCAGCTAAGGGGCCGTTTACATGACGCTGAAAACGATCGATTCCGCAAACATTTCGTTGCGTTTTGGCCTTCCGTTTAGATGAGACCATGTTGCGTTTCCAGTGAAAACGGAAACTTTTGACACCGCTCCCCTGAGCGGAAAGATTTGATTCCGCTCCCCTATCCGACCTCGTGTAAACGCAGAGCAGAGCATTTCAGGGGGAAACGCTGACGTCACCGCATGCGCAGTACTCTTTCAGATGGAGGCTGCGCGCGCATACCAGGAACAACAGCAGCTTCCTCCGTCCGCCGGGTAACGTGTGAGCGTCTTACCGTGCTCGGTTTGTTATCCAGACAAAACTATCCAGACAGATTTGTTGTCCGAACTGATTTGTTGTCCAAAAAAGAAACTCCTGCTTCTCTGTGCGTCTGTTCGCCATTGTTGTTTGTGAAAGGTTTTCTTCTTCGTTCGTGTGTTGTAGCAGCGCTGCATCTCTGCAGACCTACACCGCCATCTACTGAACCGGCATGCACACTACAGCGGATTTACAGGGGATTAACTCGTCCCCGAGCGTTGTCATGTAAACGCAGAAGAATTCGAAAACGGAAAGGGAGAATCTTTGCGGCTTCAAGTCAGGAGTTTCCATGTAAACGGCCCCTAATACAGCCTTGCTCTTTCCAGCTCATTTACATTCCAATGGAGAAGCAGTGAAGGGGTGAAGTGTCCTTTTTATTTTAACATGACCACTGCTGCTGGAAGGATATCAAGTAATAACAAAACAAATCAGCTTGCAAGTGGAAAAGTGAGTTCCCTAATACCCAATTCCTTAAATCACACAGAGTTTGTGGCACCATCAATAGCAGTATATACCTCTAGCTTCTGTGCTGTCTATTTCTGCACAGCCACAGATCACACACTTATCTCTGTCATCATTGGGGGTAGATGTTGTTTAACAATGTCCCACCTTCATTGGAATTGGGGTTTGTATAGCAGAACCTGAATCCCAAATACTTTCTTTATCTCCTAGGGGAAATTAGTTTTTTTCAGTTGCTGTTATACACAGTATAGTAGAAGGGATACCAAAAAAAGACATTAAAATAGATAAGATCATAACAAATTAAGTGAAAGAATTAAGTAAACAGGTAGCAACATGCAAAATATTCAAGCTATATCAAATTCCTTATGAAGGACATATAACTAGAATGGGTAAAATGAGACTATAAACAGGACCAACAAAGAATTTACACCGTTAACAATATTTACAATTTGACTACAGTACTGTGTGACAGATATGTCAAGTATTTGAGGTCTCCTGTCAGTCATGGGCCCTTAGAGCTGTCCAAGCACCCATGCTCATGCATTATCTACATACTTTACAGAAAACTTTAGATGTTTCATGTATATTTTGGTTATAATTCAGGTTGTTTTCTCGCTCTTGAAGCAGCATTTTGCTCATGTGTTGCCACTTTACCAGCTGTTAACAAATAGTCCTGGTGCTTCTTCCACCGCTGTATCCAAGGCATGTCAGCAGACAACCACATCTAATCACCGCCTGTGTTTCTACCAATTACTGCAGACACTTGCTAATGATACAAACAGTTACACGAGCAGAGGTAGTTGGCCTCTGTGCTTTTGTTTATTGTGGTCTTGGTTTTTAATGGTGCAGCATAAGCCTCTCAGTCCAGTGGAGAGCTGGACTCTAGTCTGCTTAGATATAATGCAGAGTTAATTATTTATGAAGTCTTTAACTGTCTTAAGCAGGCTGTGCATTTAAAGCATATGGTATGTTTCTTTAATTATGCAGAATATAGCTCCTTAATTGATCTGCCAGATTTTACTGAGGGCCTCCGTTTATTTTTGGACATTCTTAATCAATTTGCGACTTTGGGATCTGTCAATCTGCCACCATGTACCGCTGTGTCTTAAGCAGATGGTGACTCCAGATGTCTCACCTTTCCTCGTGTCCCTGCTCCACCGCCACACAGGCTTCCCCTCCCCTGCCCCTCTCCGCCATGACGTACCTGTACACTAAAGTGTCATCTGCCGTGCTGTTGTACTGGATCTGGTACATCCTGATGCCCGGGATGTGGCGCTCAGACGGCCAGCGGATCACGGCGGAGGAGGAGGTCAGCTCGGAGACCATCACCCGCCTGTCCTGCTTGTCGTAGCCCTTGGTGTCGTTGCCAGATTTGGAGGAGGTGGTGATGTCCGAGAGGCCGGGGTCCTCGCGCATGTGGCCCGTGTTATTGACAAACAAGGGTAAGGGGATCATGTTGATCTCGACAGCAGCTGTGGCGATGCCCGCGGCATTGGATGCCACGCAATTAAAAGCTCCGCTGTCCTTCAGCGTGGTGATGAGAATATCCAGGGTGCCATTATCATACAGGATGGTGCGGGAGTTATTATGCACAAGCTTGCCATCTGGGGACCGCCAGTGAATATCTGGGTCTGGGTCGCCCATGGCTTTGCACTTCAGAGTCACGCCCTGCCCCTCCATCACGTAGGGCTTTGTGGAGAAGTGTTTGGTGATCAGAGGAGGCTCACAGATAAACTCCTCCTCCTGTATGGACCAGAAATATTTATCCATGAGGTGCTCTGGAGAGGCACAGGTCTCCAGGTCATCCTCTCTCGTCAGCCTGCGCAGCCACAGCAGCTCGCAGTTACAGTGAAGCGGGTTTCCTCCGAAGCTCACAGCCAGCGTGGACGAGACAGAGCCCTTGGCCTCAGAGAGCACCTGGGCATGTTGGAACAGGCTGTCTGGCGGCAGTTTCTGCAGCCTGTTTGAGGTCATGTCCAGGCGGACCAGCTTTGTCAGCAGCGTAAATGTTCCTGCCTCAATGTGGTCGATCAGGTTGTGGTCCAGAGTGAGTGTGTTAATATTGGTCATCCTGGCTATGGCCTCCCAGGGAAGTGTGCGCAGGTTGTTGTTGGACAGATCCAAATCCTCAATGGTGGAAACAAACTCATCAAAAGAGTTTGGAGCCACTTGGTGGATCTGATTGTTCCCGAGGATGAGGTGTCGCAGGTTGACGAGGCCTTTAAAGTGATCGCTCTTTATCACGCTGAGGCGGTTACCGTCCATGTGCAGCGCCCGCAGGGACCGCAGGCCCAGGAAGGCGTGAGGGACGATCTGGCTGATGGTGTTGCGTGATAACGTGAGGTGGACCAGGCTGGTCATGTTATAAAAGTCTTTCCTGCGGATGATGGTGATGAAGTTGTCGGTGAGTCGCAGCTCCACCGTCTTGCGGTCGATGGTGGGGGGCACGAACAGCAGGCCCGTCTTGGCGCAGAGCAGAGTCAGAGTGGGGGAGAGGTGCTGGCAGATGCAGCGTCCCGGGCAGCTATACCCCTCCACCAGAGCGGCGCAGAGCAGCACGCACACAACCAGCCGCTCCATTGTTGATCCGCTTCCACGTCCTGTGAGGGAGAAAAACAAGAGTCAAAAATAGGGATCTCTGAATTAATAAACAGCATTGTAGTCTTTATTAGAGCCTGCTGCAGAAATCCACAGCCTGACCTAGATTGCTTAGACTGCCAGCGAGGTATCAATCACAAAATGAAATGGAGCTTTTCAGAAATAATGGCACCTGGGATGATGAAAGGCTGCACCAACACCGTCAGAAGCCCATGTCTCTGAGGCCTTTCAGTGAAAATAACAGAATGTTTTTTATTCAACCAAGCTGCATCATCACTGTAACATATAATTTCTTGATTGAAAACAGTAGAGTATTATATTCAAGGTAGCCACAAACAGTGATGCTGTAAAGGGGAGGGGGGGAGTTAGGGGTCTGAAAATAGCATAGTTTCAGGAAAAAAGAGAAAAGATGTTTTAAGATTTATTTACTCTTTACTGAGGAACAGGAGTTTCGGCTATTTTTTGTCCGCCTGGCCTTGTTTCTGTATAACTGCATGTAAAACTTCACTTTAAAGAACAATCATGTTAAAAATTAGAAATTCAAAAAATAATTAGTTATCGTTACTTGTTACTTTCCCAAAGAAGTAATTGAATTACTAATGGAATTACTCCTTCATAAATGTAATTAGTTACCAGGGAAAGTAATTGGTGCGTTATTTTTTTGAAAAAGCTTTTTCTTCTTGAACTGTGTGTCTCCGTCTCTGTGTCCTTCCTTGTTGTTACCTGCTGCAGCAGCTCTGACATCATCAGCAGAGTCCTCTGTGTTTTTGGTCACTAGATTTTAGATTTTGCTTTAGGACATAATGTACACTTCACTTGAGTGTTCTCGCCTTTTACTTCTTGTTCTTCCATCCTGAAAACAGCAGTTTTAACTCCACATTGCAAAAGAAATGCAGCCCTTCAATACGGCAGCAATGTTACAAACGTTTGAAGGACAGAACAAATTGACTGGGAGCAAGTACATGTCACAAACTCCTATTTATTTATGTGTTTTATTGTTGTGTGTGTTTTTATTGGAGTTACGTAGACAGGGTCTATCTTTCAGTGTTTTTGATTAGTGTAATGATTTTGATTTACATGCAATTTTCCCAAAAGACAGTCCATTTCATTTTCATTAGGTTCTTTTATCTTTTTTTTTGGTAAATTTCTTATATTGTTTGTTTAATTTATTTTCATAAAAAGCTCTTGCCCTTCCAATTACAATTAAATACTCTTAAGAAATTAAAGTTTATTGCTTTTGATTTGGTGTACTCACTTTATTATGACATATATTATAATTAGGCTACATTAATGATAAAATGTTTCAAAACAATATTAACAATAATATCGTTTATCGGCAATAATTTTTTGGACAATTATCGTCCAGCAAAATATGTTATCGTGACAGGCCTAATGATGATAAATGGTTTGTACCTTGTATCTTATTGCTGCATATTTATTTCTTTATTTTCTTGACAGATGCATGATAAACTGTGCAGAGCAGGTTCAGGTAGGGCATTTTCTGCTACATTTTCATGAGGCCCAAAAATCCCAGCAGCGCCCCAGTCTGCAGACGTACACTTCCATCATGCAGCAGCCATTGTGTGCTTTTCTCACCCCTGATTTCACATCAGAGTGGAGAATTAAGCGTAGAAAAGGGCACCAGCCGACAAAGCTCAAGGTTTCTCGTGACCTTTTCCTACTCCCTGCTCTCCCTCTGCTGCAGAGATGTGCTGCAGAATTAGACAGAAACCTGTCATGTTAATCACGGCAACAAAAAACTGGAAAAGGTGAGAGCGGGGAAAATACGGCTTGTTTACGGCGAAAACTCAGAGGACGCTCTGATTTTCTGATTCCCATTTAGAAGTATTGATTCAGGCTCGGAAAGAACACGCCCGTGGTGACAGGAGTGAAAAGTGATGCTCTGAAACAATAACCATAAGAGACCCCGGTGGAGCACAAACGGTGATGTGCGGATGATGACACCGCCAGTGGTTTTTACCCTCTTTGGCAGCCATCTTGATTGCTCATGCCTTAAGCCTCTCTGTTGATGAGAGCGCCTGTTAACGGCGATAAAGCAAAGAGATGACAACTGTCTTTTCTCATCTGGTGTTAGAGAGCGAGCGCATCCCACTGCCCCGTCCAGCCCCTCAGGGGGGCACTTTTGATCCCTGCCAGATCCCATCTGTCAATCACCAGCTCTGTCTCTGTTTGAGAGGTCCGGCATAATTATTTTCATGCACTCCCGAGAAGCCGGCGGTGATTCTGCTCCAGATTAATCTCTGTTTTGTCACGGTCAATTTTAGAGCCTCTTTATCTACATCTCACCATGATGGGGTGGTGCTAACATCCTTAACACCACCGATTAGTGCCCCCCCACTGGGCCAAAAGCAGAAGTTTCTGATCTCACGCTACAAACAGACCATATTTTTGGATCAGTGTTGATTTTGGCTGCAATTTTAGATTAAGTCTCAATCTTTTGATAAAAAGCTCATTAGTTTTAGTCACAATTTTGTCATTTTCATTTGTAACCACTTTCATCTCGTTTCAGAAACTCAAAAATAACTGAGCCAAACTTTGTTCAACAAATATACCCACATTCTCATCCTTAATTTTAGTCCCTTTAGACCAAACTCACAATAAATATCAATATCAAACACGAATATAAATGCAAATCAGAATTAAATTGAATGCTACTTACATAAATGCAAGTACAGACATACCTTAAATGCAAACCCAAAACTCAAAGTACTTATAAAGATAAAATATCACTAATTAGTTCCCTACTGGTATAAGTCTGGATTACCATCACCAGGAAAGCTATGTTTTGGCTACATTTGTCTGGAAGCAAGATAGCTCAAAAAGTTATGAACACATTTTAATGAAATTTCTAGGAAATTATGACCATAGCACAAGGAAAAAATGATATGATTTTCGTAATGATCCTAAATTGGACGCAGATCCAGGAATTTTTCAAATAGGGATAGGGCATTTCCCCACATTTCTGCTAATAACTCAAAACCTCAACAGATTTTGACGACATTTTTAGGAAATGTTGGCATGGAACAAATAAAAGTGATGAGGTTTTGGTGGTGATCTGAATCTAGATCCAGAAAATATTCACTGGGACATGCAAAGCTAGGAGATTCTTTGCACACCTTTTAATTTATAACATTTTCACTTACTTAATTTGACATACTTTTATTCACTAGTAATACACATAATTATTTTCCTTTATCTTTAAGAAAATGTACTTCTTGTTATATCATTTTTCAATAATCCACATAATAAGTTATAATATGTTTATTTATATAGCACCTTTCAAGAACAGCAAAGTCACAAAGTGCTTCACAAAACAAATAAAAACAATACAAGCAATTTTTTAAAGGTACAATAAAAGAAAACACAGCACACAAGACATATTAAAGGGCCTGTGAGGAGAATCTATTACCGGCGACACAAAGACTCAACTACCCATGAGCACGCGTGGCGACTGTCGTAATGCTGCGTTCCAGTGACCTTGGAACTGGGAGTGACATCATCTCCGACTTATCGGCGTTCCAGTTGAAGTCGGAAAAAAACATGCCGATCTACCAGGCTATTGTTAGCTGTTGTTAGCACGCCCTGCGTTGTTGTTCACAAATATCACATGAAGAATGTGATTATCACTATGGCATCATTTTTGTAAATATAAGTCTAACAATACTATGTATACAGCTGATCTAGAGCGACACACCCCAGTCAGAAGTGCAAATAAATGGATTATTACAGGAGCTAAATAACTGTTCACACTGGGGGCATCCATCTTCGATTGTCAACTCAGGGGTGGCAAGGTTTCACCGAGTTCCCAGTAGGAAATTCTGACTTCGGGGGTTGTTCCAGTTGCAGTTTCCTACTCAGCACTTGGAAATTCCTACTTCTGACTACAACTGGAACGCACCACAACACGTTACCGAAGCCGAAGCGTGTGTTTGTTGTGTTGTAGCCCGGACCTTCATCAAAACTCTGCATTGATTTACAACTTCTTCTTTCTTTTCTTACAGGATGCAAAGCGACGAGGTAATGTATCTCTTTCTAATTACGTAGTGGTAGTTTTTGATGTGTGACAACAAGCAAGTTTTGAAAAACTTAGTATCGTAGTTTTGTAGCCGGCTATATATGGCTACTTACAGCCTGGTGCTCAAGGACGTGTCCAAATAATATAAATTTGCTCTAGTTTTAATCGTCTTGATCCCGAAGTTGAGTATCCAGGCCAGGCCAGTCCAACCCTGTCCTGTCCGACCCGACCAAGAAGCTAAAGAATAGCATTTATAGATAACCTATTTTGATGCTATAAAACTCATCGATAAGTGTGTATTTCGATCAGGCATATATCTAAAAGTGAGACTTTTTTGTAATTACTTAGAAACTCCTCACAGTCCCTTTAAGCAAAGGCCAGACCAAACAAGTAGGTCTTAAGTTGTTTTTTAAAAGAATCAACTGTTTCAGCCAATCTTTAACCCAAGGGGAGCGAGTTCCACAGAGTTGGAGCCATGACACTAAAAGCAGAGTTTAGTTTTAAGTCTGTGTGTGGAACAACCAACAGGTTTTGCTCGGTGGACCGGAGAAACCTACCAGGAATGTAGTGTTTTAAAAGTTCTGAGATGTATGCTGGAGCCTGGCCATGGAGGGCTTTGAAAGTGAGCAAAAGTATCTTAAGATGTATTCTGAAATGTATGGGAAGCCAGTAGAGTGAAAACAGAATTGGTGTTATGTGTGACCTTTTTGGAGACCTATGAGTAGTCTAGCTGCAGCATTTTGTACTAATTGTAGACGGTTTATGGATGTTTTACTGAGACAGGTGAAAAGTGAGTTACAGTAGTCTAAACATGAAGAAATGTATGCATGAATAACCATCTCCATTTGAGCTGTAGAAACAATGTGTCCGAGTTGTGCAGTATTTCTGAGATGAAAAAAACAAGAACACATGGCCTTAAAGACCCTTGAATTGAAAATACCAAGTACGTTCTTGGAGTGAAAATGCTTTGTTTATGCCAGAGGCGAGAAAAGAAAGGCCAGAATGGTTGGAGATTGCAAAAAAAGCGACAGAGGGCCAATTGAAAATGTGCCCTGGGCCATCTTTGGGCCCCTCAGCCACAGTTTAGATCAGTGGTTCTCAAATGGTGTTTTGGGCGAGAGAAGAGATTGAAAAATACCCCATTTGTTATTTATCAATGCCAAAAATAATGACATATAAAAAGTTAAAGCTTATCAATACTCAACAGTCACCAGTCTCCAGGTGCATCAGTATTGAACACCAGATAAATAAAAGTACCATAGCTCTTGACTGTCAGCTTAAAAAAACTCATATACCTGAGTACAGACTTTTATAAAGGGTATGGCCTAATATGGCCAAGACAAATAATCATGAATGACCTGCTGCTATGACATAATTCAACATAGATTCATACTTTTGAATCAGTTAAACACATTTTAATGGCAGTCCAGCCAGATGCTGCCATATTAATCACATCAGTCCACCCCAGTTTATGATGAATGTTAATATTAGATTGATTTTTCTATCCATGGTTGTTATTGATAATACATTCATAGTTAACTATCTTTACAACCATATGGACATGAGATGAAAATGAGATGCCACATCTCAAGGGACTAACCTTGAACAAATCCATATTCAGCAGAGACAAAATTGATGCTAACGGATTTATGGCCTTGGCGTCCATGGGTTTGTCTCCATCATAAATCGGCCTCAGTCTGCTCTATTGTAAAGTGCCTTATGATAACACTTGTCATGAAGCAGGGCTATACAAATAAAGATTGATTTATTGATCGGCAACAGTTACATGATGTTTTTTAATTCTGAATTAATTATTCAGAGTTAAATTATCCTTCGTGTTTACACAGAAATACAATTCTGGGTAAAGGTTTGCATGGAAAACACATTTAATCATATTTAAGTCTAAAAAATTCCAGTTCAGCGTCTCCAGGATCCTTCGTCCAACTTGGAAGATTTAAGAAGGTCCACATTTTAGTGCTTACGTCCATCCACACTTTCTTTATTTCCAAATCTTTTAAGGCTCTAATTAAATAAACTGTCTTAGCTTGCGTGGAGTCCCACGCTTGCTTCTGGCAGCCTTCCTGTTCCCGTCAGTGTCCTGTGCCTCATAACGACAGGACAAGGGAACGAGCACGTGCAGAACTACCGGAATAAATTTAAAGTGGAATGAACGAATACATGATCAAGGATTTTTAAAATTTGGATTTAAAATCAGAACAAACCAGCCACTTACTTCGGAATTACATTTTATTCGGAAATGTCATTTTTATTCGGAATTAGGTGTTTACATGCTCATTTTTAATCTTTTTAAAGAGGATTTAAGTTTTATTTGGAATTAAAGGGGAAATAAAGCTCTCATGTGAACTTAATTACGTCAGCCAAGGAGGTTATGTTTTCGGGAGAGTTTGTTTGTCTGTCTGTCTGTCTGTCTGTTAACAAAATAACTCAAAAAGTAATGGATGGATTTTGATGAAATTTTCAGGAAATGTTCAGCATGGGAAAAGGAAGGACTGATTCGATTTTGGTGTTGATCCGGATCAGCGTCTGGCCACCATGATAAAAAATGTGATTTTTGTGAATAACTACTGAACTAAAATAGATATCATTATGAATCCAGTTGCTAATGGTATGTTTTCATGGTCAAGGAATCTAAATATTTCGATGAAATAAAGGTAGGACTAATATTTATGGTCAAAATCACAATATGGCTGAGGACTGTGGCGCTGGCGGAGGTCTGCGCTCTCCGAGTGCTTTCTAGTTTTCAATTGTATTCAGTTAGTAGATAAAATACGCATATATGAAATAATCAGACAGTGTAGCTCATCTTAAAGACTTTATTTTGTAATGATCTGGAGATTTTGGCTTGATCTTTGGCTTGCTTTGGCCTAAAAAGTTTGAAAACATTGGTTGAGACACCTCTGATCCGCCAGGTTACTAAAGTAAAGACGTTGAATTTACTGAAGTATACTCATTGTACTTATACATGAATTAAACATTAGTATTGTAATGCACTTTTAGCTGAGTAAAAATCATTTGTACCTTTTCCAAACCTGTATTTTTTATCACATTTTTCATGCCTAACTCGACCTCTTCTTCAAGTTCATTTAAATACTGTATGTCTAGAATATTTCACCACTAAAATGTCAGATTCTGGGCTCACATTCAAGCCAAGTTCCCTTCCTCTCCTTTCTCACGCTTCACCTTATTCATAAGCTTTTGCCCGAAGACTGTTTTCAGCCAAACAAACCTGGTCTGATGAGAGTTGTTATGAATGTTCCAGACAGCTGGAGAAGTGAGAAAGTGAGAAGAGCAGTCTTTTTATATCAGCCTGCATTGCCATTCTCAGCCAGCAATGAAAAGTCCCAGTTGTGGCTTTTTTTTTTTTCACTTTTCTGCACACACAAACACACAAAAACACACACAAACACACACAAACACACACAGGCTGCTGTCTAGTGACTGTCTCACAGACAACAGGGCCCCTCGTTAGCTCTGAAATACTGCTGTCCAATCACATCTCATTAAAAATTGGGTTTGTGTGATATAATTTTTTTTTTTCATGGGGAGTGGAACAGCTTGAATCACAAATTTGGACCAGTGGGAAAGTTTCCAAAGCGTGATGATCAGATTGGCTCAACACAGACGGCTGCACTACTTCTACTTTAAACTAGTTTCCATCGGAGTGTAAAAAAAAGTGGACTCCGGCTTGTATTTACACTTCCCGTCCTCTTTGTTCTCACTCTGCAGGCTTTCCCTTAACCCCCATCTCTGAAAAAAAGAGCCACCTCAAGGGTTTGATATTAAAAAAAAAATCCCCTGTGCAAGTTAATCAAAAAAGAATACAATCGGGAGAGGGAGAACACAACACAATCACATTGTTATTTTCTGCTCCGTGTCACATTTATACTGAGATTAAACTATTTCCTTTTGCAGAAACAAACACAAGCTTGTTCTGTGTGAGAAAATTTCCAAACCCCCCAGAGAGAATTTATTTATTTAGTTACACTCTTTTATAGTTGGCAGCACAGAGCGCCTGCCATGTCTAAATAAATTCTCCAAATTTTCATTTTTTAACAACCCTGGGAGAGGAAGAAGAGTGATTTTTTTTTTTTTTTTTACTACAGCAGTGCAGACGTGCTTCCTCTAACACGCTGAAGAAAATGTGAGTGCACTGCTCTTTAGTTCAGATTTAATCTAGTCCTGTCGCCAAACCATGTTAACTTTCAATACAGCAGTGACCTTGCGTGATTGTGTTACTTTAAAGATGGTAAGTAGGCCGCAAAGTTCATGCTTTCTCACAGGACCATCTGTGCCGGAGCGTTTCCTGCCACACCGTTGAGGATTCACTATTGATCTTTCAGCATCTCAGAGAGGGAGGAGGAGGAGGGGAGGGAGGGGGACTTTGTTGCCAAGGCAACTCTGGTGTAGAATGTAGGTCTTTGAATTGCATTAGGATGATGGGGAGCTGCCCAAAAAGCCAGGCTTCAATCTTAATGTGAGCCGCGGACGGCGAGGAGGGACGTGAACAGATGTACGAACGGCCCAGTAATGAAAAGAGAAAGGGCAGTGCCGCCTCGCATTTCTATTTCTGGTTTACTGCTTAATTTTAGAGACTGTGGCCACCTAATCGATACTCAGACAACGAAGAGAGAGGACAGGGTGAGCTGGAGTTTAGGGCTGTTGTTTCTTCATGTGCTCAGCCATGCAGGAGTGCATCCTCTGGCAGGGCGACACAGAAACCTGGACACCAACATTTTAGTTCGGAACAGTGTGTTTTAACTCCAAAACACCTTCAGGTTGATATCACACACACACAAAAAAACACGTATATATGTATTTTTTTATTTCTTTTTCGTGCACCCACACTAGGGCTATTGATCCATGCCGGGCTTAAGCATGATTGCCCCCCTAATCTGAGAGCTCACATCGTCTCAATTCAGCACGATTAGTTCAAGCAGACCACATGGCACACTGGGAAAATACAGACACGAATGAAACTGTGCTACCTCTGTGTCATATTGAGCCAAATTCCATCCTTCTCAACTTCCTGTTTTGGATTGTTGCATTCTTACGCATCTACAATTATCCTCATATACAGTTCACATGAATCATACAATGTGTTGACTAAATTTTGGGTGCCACACACCTCAAAACCATCCATCTATACATTATCTATGCCACTAATCCCTTTCAAGGTTGCTCGTTGAAATTAGGTGAGAGATCGTAGGGTTACACAGAGAGACAGACAACCATCAACCATGTTTTTGGTCTGCGGAAGGATGCAAGTGCATAGAGAACATGCAAACTCTGTAGGAATGACAATATTAGAAAATAAGTCATACAGCTTATCTTTTCAAGTCTAAAATTCTCCTGTTTTTGGTGGCATGAAAATCCCACTGTGCTTTGTCACTGTTGTAATAACCTAATAATATATCTAAAGGATTCCATGGCTGTGTTGCAGCAGAGCATTATTGTTAACACAATTATATGCATTTTCAAAGAAGGAGCTGTGCTAATGCTAGTTAGCTTAGCTTCCATGTCGGGAACAAGCGGATTGAACCAGATTTCCGTCATAATCACAATAAAATAGTCACAGCTAAACTGATCCCCTGCCACCAGAAGGTCCAATTCATCAGTATTGAGAATGACAGAGGTGGTGTCGGTCAGAAAACTGTTCGGCAGTGCCCGGTCTGTCTGTGAGGCTGATCCGAGCCGGACTAGCAGAGAGCCTGGTGGTCTCTCTGTGTCCAGCAGCAACGGGACATTGTGCACCGCTGAAAGCTGCTCGTCATTTCGGACCTTCAGGCTTAAAACAGCAACTCCGTGTGAGTGTAGGCGAGTCATCTATACACACAGCAACCAGCAGAGGACTAAGAAGAGCCGCCACCAACGCACGTCGCCATCTTCCACGTCATCATTCTGGGCAGCTTGGACACTGAACAGCGTTTACTGTTTTATGAGAAATTAAGGATATATCGGCTTTAAATTGGCAAAACTCTGGCCGATGTTGAATACTTTGAAAAGGGCTATAATCGGCCGATTTTATCAGCCGGTCGATGTATCAGTCGGGCCTTAACGTATACCAAATAAAAAGATGAACTTGAAAAACAAACCAGCAGAGGTTGAACATGTCTGATTGAGTGATTTTTTTTTTTTTTTTTTTTTTTTACATATTTAGGGAAAGAACCTGCAATCAAAAATTTCTGTTGTAAATAAAACTGATTCTGACTGTAATGTATTTACAATTTAAGTTCTTTTAATAGTTGCTGCCCTTTAAAGTCATACATTTTCTGTCTTTTTGCTAGTGGAGAATTGACTTAGATGTACTTTGTATTAATATGTACTTGTTTCTTTATCAGGCTCACATAATACTGAAATTTTGTGTGGGACCTAGAAGGAGCAGGCTGATGATGTGACATCTTTCTTTTGATTTTGTTCTCACACATTTGTTTTTATAATTTCATTGACTCAGTTACAGTGAAAATTAATAACAGTATTGTTAATGATAAGTTTACTTGCTTAAAGCATACAGTATGTTCGCTTGGACAACAGCATAAGCCTTAAACATTCATACATTAGGCTGATCTTTATTTGGGATGAAGTATTATTTGTGTATTTGGCAAAATTCAAGTAAGACTGTAGTTTGATAGCGAGGCTGCGGGCAGAAGAACACTTAGACTGTGCCTTGTCTCAAAGCAGCTTGATAGTGGGAAATTAAGTAAATGTAAACAAACTGTACCATGTTTTGAACCAACGCTGCTTTTTGCCTTGTTTTCTCCCACATTTTTTAAATATGCAGAAAGTTTGGCAACATGTTCTGTAATATAAAGCATTAACACCTGTCCAGAGATTTCTACCAGAGAAATAACTGAGCTGTGACACTGTGGCACATGTTCCCACTGTGTACCTCACACAACCCCATTTCAAAAAGCCTGAACTATCCCTTTAATGTTTGTTGTTAAGCTTGACAGTTGAATGAGGTTGTTCTGAACAAATTGTTGAATACTTAGCTCTTCGGGATCACCCATAAGGCTTAAGAAATGAAGCAGTCAAAGCTTCCAAAATCTGCGAGCATTACCGGCTGATTTTCTGGTGCTCCTACAAGAAAACTTGCTTTGCAAACTTTAATTAAACTTGATCCCTGTTTACTTTTGAGAATTGTGAGGTGAGCTCTAGAACTCATTATGATTCAAATATGAAGAACTGGGAGCCCGTAAGTCACCCAGGAATGACTCTGACATTCAACACTATACTCCGGTTTCGCTAAATTTGGATCCATCCCACAAACCTGAAATCCGCCGAGCTTCCTTTGACATTTGTTGCCCTTGGCTACAAAAGGTTGAATTAACAAGATCTGAATGGTTGAAAAAGCCCCGCAGGCCGGCGGAAACAACCCTGAATGTGGGATCTGAGCGGCATATATTAGATCAACTTTCAGCCAGTGATCAGACGTGACGACTCAAAAAGCTAAATTTTATTATAAATGTCTGACTGCTGAGGCATTGTTAGAGTGTGCAGGACTGAATAATAGTGGGGAATAAATCAGAAAAAAGATACAAAGATGAATTTGTTTAACAGCCGTATCATTTCTCTCCAACATTTCTATTTAATTCTTTGATTTATACGAACATCTGCTGTAAAAAGTTGAATTAAAATCTGCTTATTTCTCCTATACGCCTATAAAGTGGCTTTAAATTGTCATCTGAAGACGCGTCAGCCTCGCTCGACAGCTAAGTAACGCTCAGATGACTGATGACTCTCATCTATATTAAAGCATCTGTAATAGAGGTGTGTTTGAGTGGGCGGGAAAACAAGCATGAATATAAAGAAGTCGATTTAGATGCTGGAGGGAGTGTGAGATAACAGGCTGATGGTTTTTGCACAGCAGTGGTTCTTCGGGTGGGGGTGGGGGAGCGACTATGTGCAACATCACGTGTTCGTCTTCAGAAGAGACAGGTACACCGTGTAGAGGAGGTCAAATACCTGCTCCAGACACAGGGGGGGGGATTTAATTTGCATGGTGGATCTAAAATGATAACCAAAGCAGCAAAAATGAATTTCATGTATAGATAAATAAAACAGAATAACCCTTTTTTTATATAAACCTTTTACAAAAGTGCCACAATGAAGCTCACCATGACAATTCAGACAAAACATTAACAACTGAAAACAACAACAATGATGTCAACACATCCTCACAGCAAAGAACTGATTGGACTGTTGTGCCTTCTTATTTGTTCTTGTATTGTTGAGTAGTTATGGCCCTTTTCCACCAGCACACCTTAGCCCTACTCAATTTGCAGCGTGTTTCCACTAGCCTGGTACCTCCTTAAACAAGCTAGTTTTAGTACCTACTCCGCTCTGGTTCCAAGCGAGCTGAGTCGATACTGAAAGATGACGTCCCCGACTGCCGGCTACTGATTGGTCAGACGATGTCGTCATCGATGAGTCATGGGCGTGACGACCTAGCATGCTAGCGATAGCTACCTCTGGCTTACCCTCATACGTCTTTTCTTTGCAGCTTGATTGCTCTCGTCCTCGGCTTCATTCTGTTGTATAGCTTCCAAAACTCTCCTGTGCTTCTCGCGGGGTATTTCTTCTTGCCACCTGCAGCCTTCTTCTGCTTTCCTTTTTTACTCGGTTTGTGACAAAAGCCACAGATTGTTGTGTCGCGCTCAAAATGACGTCACCGCAGTGCCGCTCAGCTGTTTACAGTGACATTGCACCCTGTTGGGCAGGTGACTGGGGCTAATGGAAAAGCAGCACAAGGAGAGTAGAGTCGAGTAGAGTAGGGCTGATGGAAAAGGGCCATTAGTTTCCTGTTTTGTTGCTTTTCATTTGTTGTTGTGGTTGTTGATTTGTTTTTGTTTTGTTCTTCATTTTTGTGCTACTTGATTTGTTTTTGTTGTGATGTACTTTACTGCTTTATCTTTGTTGATGTGTTTTTTGAAGGTTAAAGTGTTCCGTTTTTGCGATTTTTGATTTGTCATTGTGTTTTCTGATTCGCTGATGGTATCTCTGTTGTTGTAATGTTGCTGAACTTTATTCTTTTGTGTTTTCTCATTTGTCGTTGTGATTAGAGGATGACATTTTTCGGGAATTCTCGTGGGTCACGTGATTCCCGTGGGAATCCCAGAGGATGGGAGTCTTTTTTTAATTAATCCCGTGATCGGGACGGGAAAAACAGCAACGGGAGCGGGCAGGAGCGGGACCGACATTAATAGATGATCATTTTCAGCCGTGTTAAACAGCCAGATGAACAGATGTGTCCATTTTTGTAGTCATCCCTCAGGGAGAGCCAACACTCTTGACCGCGCTAGCAACACAAAAGAACTACAAAAGTGGTTTGACTTCCTGTCACCACCGGAAGTGAACACACACATTATTTATGCCGATCAAATGTCAGGAATGTGAAACTTAAAGCCAATGCCTTTTATATCCACTGCACTTTTAGGTAAAATAAAAATTGCTAAATTTTTTCAACATGTTTGGTTTTATTCAAACGGGAACGGGACAGGAGTGGGAGTAATTTTGAGTGGGAGCAGGATGGGAGTGGCAGTCATTCTTCGGGAGTGGGACAGGACATGATTAATTTTTATACTCCGGCCCGGGATTGGGATGGGACAGGATTTTTTTCTCTGGGAGTGGGACGGGACAGGACTGAAAATCCACTCCCATGTCATGCTCTAGTTGTGATATCTTATTTGTTAGTTTCTTTAGCTTTATTTCTTTTTTTGTTTTCTTCTTATCTTTTCTTCTCGGATATGTTGCTTTATCTTCCTCTGTTCTTTGTTGCACTTTTAAATGTTGTGTTTTCAATAAGTGTGTTCTTTTATTGTTAATTTGCTTAATATATATATATTTTTATGTTTTTCCTTCCTTTTTCTTTAATTTTTGATTTTCTTACTTCTTCCTTACTTGTTTTGTTTTTCTGATGTGTTGCTGTTATTCTGCACATCAGTACCACTATACATTTGTGCTCCAGATTTATGGAGGCACTCTGTACTTCACTTTCACCCATAATAAACAGCTTAATTCAGGACAAGAATAATTTAATTTCTTCCTAGCAGCTGTCTTTGTGATTATTTTCTTATTTCCTACGGACTACAAACCTAACTAATTGTAACTGACACAAATGCAGGGTTGATAAATTAGTGATAACCAGTAAAAGACTTTCAAAACATTAATGATTAATTCATTACTCAAGCAGTCTTGAAAAAAAAAGAGACTGGTTTTCTGTTTGAGCTTCTGAAACACAGTTTGTGGATTTGATTAATCATTTTATGTTCATGGATCTCTGTTGATGGATCTCTGGTCGGGTCATGGAGTTGTTTTCTGTGAGTTGCTAACGTGTGTTTGGAAAAATGATTACTCTGGCAAAGGTCAAAGATGTACAAACACCCGAAGCAGACATACATGTAATATCTATAAATTCTATATTGCCATGACAACGCCTGAATGTCTGAAGGCAAAACACACTGAAGGGCATGAAAAGCTTGCTGATTATCTCCATCACCTAGAGATGGAGATATGTTTGCTGACATATGATGGCTGACACGTGTACCCTGCTTTGTTTCAGGGTGTTTGTTGTGAACGTCATCTTGAAGAAGCAGAGCTGCAGCATCGATATAACTAATGGGATCACTGTAGAGGAATGGCATTGTCAATACAAGCAGCAGGAACAACTAAAACATGAAAATTGAGAGACAAACTAAAGTAAAAAACACAAAAAGGGCTGTTAATCTGACTGATGAAAGATTAATTCTCTTTTTGATGTCTGGCTTTTAAACCAAAAAACTTTGGTGTATTGGTTCAACTAGTGATCATGTAAATTGGTGACTTTTAGCTGACTCTACCTCTGAGTTTGCTTATGTTATCTTAGCTTCCATGTCTGTGCCATGTAACATACTGATCAGTGTTTCTCTACAGTGATAAAAGCACTTCAGGATCACTCTTTAGAGCAGAGATCACCAGTCGGTTTTAGTCTGAGAGCTACACTGAAGGAGAGTATGGAGGGATACTTACTTGAATAAATGTTCTCAAGAAGTAAAAATGTAATTTAACAAAAAACAATGTGTATTACGCATTTGGTAGGCTACGTACGCCACTGCATACTTGCTTTTTTACTTTTTTTTACTTCTAATTTACATCTGATTTACTTATAATTATTTTGGCCAATTGCTACATTATGTGAGAACAATAAACTTTCAATGTAAACTTTGACCACTTGTAGGTCAAGGTTCAGGAAAATTAGACATTTTTAAAATCTAATGCACATTACATTTGTTATTTTTTGGGTTCATTAAGTGGCATTTATTAGCAAAACGTACAACTGACATTTTTTTTTTAAATGCCTATTTAATTACCTCCACCAAGGAGGTTATGTTTTTGGGAGAGTTTGTCCGTTTGTCCGTTTGTCCATTTGTCCGTCCGTCCGTCTGTGAACAAAATAACTCAAAAAGTAATGGACGGATTTGGATGAAATTTTCTGGAAATGTTCAGCATAGGAAAAGGAAGAACTGATTCGATTTTGGTGTTAATCTGGAGCAGCGTCTGGCCGCCATGGCGAAAAATGTGATTTCTGTGAATAACTACTGAACTAAAATAGATATCATTATGAATCCAGTTGCTAATGGTATGTTTTCATGGTCAAGGAATCTAAATATTGACATGAAATAAAGGCAGGAGTAATATTTATGGTCAAAATGACAATATGGCTGAGGATTGTGGCGTTGGCGGAGGTCTGCGCTCTCCGAGTGCTTTCTAGTTCAAGTTGTGATGGTACCTTGTTAGGCACACCTGGTTTAGAAAGTTAAGACGCACTGAGGAAAAGTACCAGAAATCAAGTTTAGACAGTACTGATGATGAGGTCAGATCACTGGTTATTAGTTCTAACACATATCTAAAAATGGCATTGATTATTAGTGTTTACTTAATCAGCTGTAATCTCAGAATCAACGTAACATCTGCCGTGTTTGAAGTTTACTTCTCACAGAACAGCCTAAAGTCATTGTATGCCCGCTAGTGATGTCCTCCAGTAATGCATCAAATACAGGGATGGACAGAAACTAAGTAGATTTACTCGAGAGTATCTGCACTTAACTGGAGTATTATTTTTCTGGAACTTATGACCTTTACTCTACTACATTTGAAAGACAAATATTTTACTTTTAAGTCTGCTACATTTCTATGAGGAGTCTCATTACTCATTACTTCACTTCAAATATAGCTTTGAAGTAAGCAGATGAAAATTCTTTTCTTTTCTTAAATGCGATCTGTATGTGATTTGGTCAAGTGGCAATGGCGTACCTCAGATCAGGCAGGTAAACGTTGAGCTAACGTTGCTCAGATAGCAGCTCATCTTGGCAGTGATGATGGCTACGGCTGATACAGACGACGGTTCCACACCGAAGCACCCACAGCCATATCTGAAGTCCATGTTTGAGATTGTCAAAATGAAGAATGATTCCTATCATTTTAAATGCAGCAATGGTTTTATTGTTGTTGATCCAATTGTGTTTAAGTAGGCGTGTCTTTAGGCTTTGTAGCATAACTTACAAACTTCTTATTCTCCAGGTTCTATAAGCAGGTCCATAAATTCAGATGGATATTTCAGTCATTAGCTTCTGTAAATTCATTTCGCCAACAATACAATAGAAATTAAAACAAAAATGAACTTTCAATACTTAAGTATTTTCAAAACCATGTGCTTTTACTAAAGTTAAAATTTGACTGAAAAACTGATCAAATAAAGGCAAGCATGTGATCTAGTATAGTCATGATGCAAACAGATGCAAGAAACAAACAGCAAGAACATTTTTGATGTAACTCATAGGTCAGCTCTGTAGGTACAGAATGTGTAACAGAGCAGAGGGATAGGCTCAATGACAGGGAACAACATCACTTTTCTTCTGGTTGAACACAATTTCAGTCATTTTCAAGGTCTCAAGAATTTAGAGAGTGATGAACTGACTCACCATTGGGAGAAAATCAACCTTGTCACTCTCAGATGATGAGAGAAATGGGCCAAGATCTCCAGAAAACTACATGAAACAATCCAATTTGCTTTATTTGTATAGCACATTTTAAAAAATAATGTTTTTTCAAGGTGCTTCATGGTGACTGCCAAGTGGAAATCAAATCAAATCAAATGCATTGGATAAAGAAATTAACCTGAATAGATGGAAACCAATATATATATATATAAAACATCTTATCACTGCAAAACCTCAGATCTTCGCAAGTTTATTTCTTAAATTTTGGGGATGCACTGAAATGAAAATTTGTGGCCAAAGCCGAAAAAAATTTAAACGCTTGGCCGAATACCGAATATCCAATGTGGAGGCAAAGTAGTTCACTATATTTTTCAATAATGCATTAATAACTTGGAGTACATTTTTGGACATGTTTTTAATGAAAGTAATTGTTTATTGAATATTATGATTTTTTTAAATATTCCAGCAGCCTTTGCTTTTCAAAAAAAGCCCAACAAAGTTTTTCATTCATATTAAGCCTTCAAACAAAACAAAACATGCATTAAAAAAATACTAAAGTGCATTGAAGTGGATATAAACCAATAAACCAATAATACCACCAAATAAATAATTGTCCTCTTGACACAAGACTGCTTTAAGGCTGTCACTTTATATTTAATATTTGAATAACCGATTGAACATGGGAATAAATATCTGTAACCGAATAGTAAATAAATATTTGAATGTAAAATATTGAGAGTGGTGGCAAATCAAGCCTGGAGCAGTGGACCGTTCCGTCCATCAGAGTGCGCTGTGAGTGCAGCTTGACCCTCAGTCACATCCACTGCTCTATTGACCTCAGTAAACAAAGAGTCCCGCTCCGAGCGGACATTAACAGCTCTGAATGTTCTGAGGAGAGCTGTGTGGAAGTAGTTTTGTTCTGCACCACTGATGGCAAACTTAAAGTCGAAGACCAGGCTGTGTTTTCTGTGAAATGCAATTTAGTCACTCATCCTTCGCTTATTTGTGGGCTCAGCTGTCGGCTCTTCATCCAAGTTATACAGCTGAGCGCAGCGGCGCTTCGTCAACAGTTTAATCCCGTGTGACTGTGTTTTTTTTCGGCAGGGTCTTTACTGAAAGGGTGGATAAGAGAGTCTCTGTCCCTTACTGGGGGGTTGTAATCGAATATCTTCGATTATTTGGGTGCATGATTGAGTTTGATTTTTAGGAGAAGTGACAGCCTTAGTCTGCTTAGCCACAGTCACACGCAATGACGTAGTTGATTTCGTCATTGCATCACACGGTACTATTCGGCCTTGCTATTATCTCACTCCACCGAAGGCCGAATATGGCTTTTTTTCATTATTCAGTGCATCCTTATTTAATTTCATCAAAAATATCCACAGTACTTACTAAAAGGTCTAAATCAATTGATGAGGCCAGATGAATACTTCATTACAAGGAATAGAAAACAAAAATAAAGCACTGAATAGCTTGTGATTGTAAGACAATTTCTGTCAATGAAAAAAAGCTAAAATTTACTCCTAAAATCAGCGAAACTTCTTAAGATAGTAGGTTTATTTTGTTCTACCACATAGGAAGACATTATATTGTTGCGGGGAGAAAAAAGGCATCTTAATACAAGAATGTATGTCTGTTTAAGACTCCCATACCAATGAAAGTATGTTGCCATTAAATTTCCTGTGGATCACTGTTGTGAATCTGAATGAGGATATTTAATGCACCAAAGGGGAAAAATATCCCACATCACGTTGAGACACACTACAAGAGTAATTCTGCATAAGGCGTGCCCACGTGACAACATACACAATTCACACAGGGGGGCACACCCAGACACAAGAGAGAACACAGAGAAACACAAATACATATCTGCATATCCATGTTTTTACATACAAACACAGAGACAAACAAAGGACGACGGCAGTGAACACCCAAGAAGAGGAACAAAGAGCAGAATGAATTAACTTAATTTTCAGGGTTGAACAGGCTGGGTAAATGTGTTTTAGTCCCAAACATACTGACTAAAAACAACAAACTGCTGCTTTTTAAAAATGTTCTCATGATTCCTTGAATAATCAGCAGCCTAATGAAAAGTGACTCAAAGTAAAAGCTTGGAAAGCATCATGAACAATGCAGGAGGAAGCAGATGAGAGAGACGCTGTTTTCAAAGAGCTCGTCCCATATTTGACTGTCAAACACCTTCCTGCTGCTGCATTTTTAACACACAGCTTCAGTTTACACTTTAAGCAGGAGAAGCCTCTGTGCAGGATAACGATGCAGCTTCTCAACTGCGCTGATAAAGCCTTTGAAATCAGTGGTCCATCTTTTATTGAAGACAAAAAGAGAACCAGTGGGTTTCTCGCCTGCGTATTTACGCCCACGTAGTGTTTGACAATTTAATGAGGAGGCCCATCAATTCTTTGGAATATGAAACAATACATAAAGGTAACTGGTATGATGACTGGAATAACAGATACTGTCATCAACAATCTATTTAACCAATCAGCTAGCATCTCAGGAATAATCAATCTCTGCTAGAATGACTGTTAACGATCTGCAGCACCATTCATTCAAGTTTAAATAAGAACTCCATCACAGAGATGCATCGCTAAAGCTGGGGGAAAAGGTGGAGAGGGTTAGCATCCATACAAGAGTTAAGATTGGCCCAAAACTTCTACCCCACCCATGCCAAAACTGTCCCAGCTTATCCGTATATTTAAAGGTGCAGTGTGTAGAATGTGTAGAATTTGGCAGCATTTCGCCAAACATAAACGGTAAATATGTTATAATGTTTCTATTTGTATGTAAAGTCTGTCAAATAGGAGTACAATCACCCCGATTAAATGTTTCTCTTATTTTTACTTAGTTAGAAAAAGCTTTCAAAAATTACATTACCGCGGGCCGCTTTCATGTAGGCCGACATTACGATCCGCCATGTTGTCTACGGGTGGATTTTAGGGACAAAAAGAATGAAACGCGAATCAATCCGCCGGATCTGAAATCTACCTGGAATGCAGGCAAAGAAGAGGAGAGAGGGTGGCGGTGGATGTATAGACAGTTGTTACTTTGCACTAGGGATTTAAACTGTGTATTTTACAGTTAAAGCTTTGGAGATGGAGGACCACATTTATTCAAAATCACTCGAGAGCCAAGACTCTGATCAACTTCTTTCGAAAAAAGGAAAGCATGACGAAATGAAGCGGAATCATGACAGAAAACATCTGGAAACAAGGATAAACATTGGGGTTGCTTTTACAAGGGGGAGAGCCTTGTTTATAAAGTTATGTTGCTTGTTTTCTGCTGGACAGGTAAGGGTGCAATATGCAGTTTTATTACGTTTTGTAACAGTGTTTATGATGTTTAAATTGCGTTGTTTATTGGATCAACACAGACTACCAACCACTGAACTGCTACACAACTCCTGTATGTGTTGGTATTGTAAATAACGCCCATAAGCGGTGGGAAATAACTACTCCATTAATCATATTACAAAACTCTCTTTCGCCCGGCCCAGCTTTCTGCCACATTGTACTCTCTTCTTCAGCTTATTTCACCGAATCCACATCAGGCTTGATCTGATTAGCTTTAATGCGCTAATGTTTGTTTGTGTTACTACAAGTTTACAAAACCTACAATCGGCAGCTAACAACTGACCTATAATCTATAAAAATAATGGTTACAAACCTTTTTACTTTAGTAAATGATGCCGTGTTCAGGATCCTTTTTGGTCTTCACAGGATTCCGTTGCTCATCAACGTGACGTCTTGGCTATGGTTAGGTTTATTCTAGAATTTGAACGCTAGATGTCACTAAAATGCCAAATTCTACACACTGCACCTTTTAGGTCTAAGCTGATCTAACCAATCTGTTCTCAATGTTTAGGCTTGAAGAATTGAGGCTTGTAAGTTCAATGTCCAAGCGGTCAAATAGAAAAAGGAACGTATCACAGAAGCATGTTGTGCAAAAAACAAGTTGAAGTTACTTAATACCTTTCAATTCCCCACACTGGGGCAGCTTTAATTCTCGAGATAAATTTGTTCTTTTTAAATTCCTTTTAAATCATCATCAATCATCTCCTTGGTGAGGTGTTCAGGCCAAGTCCCACCAGTAGGAGACCTTGGGGGAGAACAAGAACATGCCAGAGGGACTATGTCTCCCCGCTGGGCCTGGTAACGCCTTAGGGTCCCCCTGGAAGAGCTGGACAAAGTAGCCACGGAGAGGGAAGCCTGGGCCTCCCTGGGTGTGATCCCCCCAACCCAACCATGGATAAACGAAGGATATGATACAGTACAGTACATGCTCAAGCTCTATTTTCTTTGAAATCTGTGTGCTGTGTGATGACCAGCTACACTAATGATGCATGAAGCTTAAGCAGCGTCCTCACATAAGCTCTTCATAAATCTGAAGAGATTTTTTTATCTGTTAGAAACCCATACATGAAGATAAAAAATCTGATATTGAACAGTTTTGATCATACTGTGTGTGGTGTGCTCAGGTAATCTCAACACAACACACACACAACCATTCTGTCCCACAATGATCTAGAATCAAGTCCATCAAGACAGAAGTCTCGCGTGATCAAACGTGATCTGATAAAAACAAAGAAGAGGAGGCATAACAACAACCAAACACGTTGTCTTTGAGACTTTGTGAGGTCTGAGCTAAGACAAGGCCACTGGTCTCCCTTCGAATCAACGCCCCTTCTGGCTGCCCCTGACCCCATGTGCTCATCTCTGTGTTTTTTGTCTCATGTGTTGAGATGTTTTTTTTCCAATCCCACACTGTGCTTCCCTGACAGGTGCCTAGTATGGAATTGTGTTTTTACCCCTCTCCTTTCCTCTTGTTTTCTTTTCTGCAAGCACTTTGAGTTACATATGTTGTAGGAAAAGTGCTATATAAATAAAGTTTGATTGATTGAATGATTGTCTATGGCAACAACAGAAAGACACAACACGCAACATGGCAGAGGACATATGACAAGTGGGAATGATGTTGGTCTTTGGACTATTTTTGATGGGAAATCAGGAACTAAACAAAAGAAAAGACTGTGGAAAAAATCCCGGATACAGCATGAACATGTGAGCTGGTCCTTTGTTTCTGAGGTCCACCGAACTTTATGTTTATGTTTCAGGTCGGCCATGCTTGTTTTATTTATGCCTACTTCCTTGTTCCTCAGCTCGCTTCTTGATTGGCTACATTACATTTCACATCTCACCAAAAGCAATTTGAAGGTGTTACCTCAAGGCTGAAGGACTTAAGTTTTTACATGTGGGTGCAAGTAAAAACTTAAATCAATTCAATTTGAGGAACAGGTGAATGCTGTGGAAATCATGTTTTTGAAACTTTATATGAACAAATCCTGTTTCAGAAGAGAATATTTTGTTGGTTAAAATCATGTTGTCAACTCTGGAAACAACTACATCTTGCTGATACTGCTACTAACATCAGGGAATTTCTCGGTGGACTGCGGTTCCAACATGTGAGGGTATGGTCATTTATGGGTTAGAAGAGTATGAGTATGGAGTATGAGTATGACTTAGGCTGGCAATCAAGACAATGTTTTACCCTTTTATTTTATTTATAAATATTGAATTAAGTCAGATTTTTTCCAGTAAAAGTAATAAAAATAGTAGTTTTAACAGAAAACATGAGACTTTCCTTGGATTGATATCTTCCTTGATTATCCAAAAGTCTCTTTATATTATATTCTCATTGTTTTGTACCTTAATATCTTTTTGTGGTGTTTTTTTTTTAACTCAAATGCTGACAGCAGAAAGTGAAGTGAAATTACCTTACAAGGAGAAAGATGATAATCTAAAATGGTAAATTTCAGTCTATAAATCTAATATGATCAAGAACTTTACAATTTAGACCTGCTGTGGTCCAAGTGTTTGGGATTTTTGGAAAAATAATAGCAGAAATTTACAGTTTTTACCCCTCTGTGGTAGTTAATAAAATATTTTAGGCTAAGTTTAGTGCCACTCTTGGTTCTAGGAAATTACGACAGAAGAGAGCGAAGAAACTGACTTTTTAAAAAGATATACACCAGAAATATTCAACAGCAAAAAGCAATTACTGGTGGCACCTTCTGCAGTCACATTATAAGTGAGTGAAAGCTCAGGAATTTCTTGAATGTGACATTGAGCACAGATAATCCAAACGATGTAAGAATCTGTCCTTAGCTCAGAAAAACATCTACAGTAGCGAGGAGACGGTAAGGATATTTTCTGGACATGACTTTGTCTGGAAAACGTAAACGCCAATTAGACGGTGCAGCAGTGAACTCCTCGCTGCCCTTGTGTGACTCATGTCAGGCTGCAGGCATAATTATTGACAGGCTGAGTTCATCGGTCTCAGCTCTGTCTGCAGCAGTGGACGCTTTAACCAAGGCTACGAGGCCCCCGGGGTATTTCTGGTCGCATCTCATCACTGGGGATAGGAGGTGTTTTTGTCAGGAGGAGGGAGCATTTGCATATTATAATTACGTCTGCATGCAAAGATGCCCTCCTGAATTACATCCCATCTGAAACTCCATTGAGGAAGTGCTGAGAAACACAAACTGTTGCAGCTCCATAAACTTTGAATGTGGGAGCTTCTGTGGACAAGACAGACAACATCAGGCTTACACCAGAGCTGCTTTGGTAAAGTCATGCACGTCCTTTTTTTGATTGATTGTTACCCTTTTCCTGCTGCCTGTGCTGAATACATCCCCTCAAAGACATAATCATCCCGCATAGGTCTACCTCAAAGTCGGATCACTGCAATGCGGAAAGTGTGTCGTGAAAAAGGATTTTAAAGTCAAAAGCACGAGTTTGTAAAAGTTTCCACAGAGTCTCCTTGAAAATAACCTCCAAAATAATGAGCAACAAACTTTCATACATTAAAAAAATCCACTGAGAGTAACGTAGAGGTTAGATGGAACAATTAATGTGGAGCTCACAAAATATCTAATATGAACAGTGGTTTTGTAACTCAGGGACATAGCAATTTATTTTTGAATGACACTAGCAGAAATATTTATTTTGTTTAATAACTTAAAAAGGATTTTAAAAAGTAAAAAACTTCTAAATTGACACTTTTCAATTTTCAATCCATTCAAAAGGCTGGATATAAACAGTGCACACTTATTTTTACAGTCAAAATTTAAAAAAAAATTAGATTTAGAGGAATTTCCAATAGAGCATGTCTGTGAGAAGGTTGATCTAAAGTTTGGTTGATATAACATGAGCAATATTCCATTAAGTGGAGCTTTAAGCAGAGATTCAGGAGTGGACCACACCTCAACCACGCCTCTTCCTGTGTTCCTATAAATTCTAACCGACCATTTCCCTCTTGTTTCGCACACTCGACGCACCCCTCCCTCCCTCCCCTTATCTAAAACTTCTTTCTTCCTTCCTCAGGGCCTTTAAGAGGGGGTTCATTGTGCCCAGGAGCTACGGCGAATTCCCCATGAAGTTTCCCCAAACCGTTATCCGCTTCACCTACCTACTATTTTGTTTGTTTATCAACTGTACGCAATAAATAATTGTCAAATTCATCCTGTTGATGGTGTGGTCCTTACTCGTGAAAGGGCATCAAAAGCTTCCAAAAGCGTTGCTCAGTCTATGGCCGGAAGTCTGTCCCTACTGTTGATAAAAGATGCTGGTCTTCAGCTTGCTATCAGTACACTTAAACTTATAATAACATCCCCTTGTAACCAAGTGATAAAGAAAATCTACTATGTGTAGTAGTGACGTAAAGGGTAAAGTGAAAAAAAAGTTAACGTGTCCTGTAAAATTAGCATTCTGTCAGGAAAAACACCTGCAACTTTAAAAATTACTGCTTAGGGACAACAACATACAGTTTTCGGGAACACTTTACTTTAGAGGTCCACAAATTTCATTGCACTAAGTAAATAATCAGACAAAGTTGTTTCTTATTTCTTTGAAATTACCCCCGAAATTTCATGAGAATTTGGTGAAAATTAGCACATAGCTTCTTTAAAATAATGTCCAAATTTATTGTCGCAAGTCAGTATTGGTAGGTTACTGTCTTTTCCAAGTTCTTTGAAATTTACTCCAAATTGCAAGGTAAGAAGGTGACGATAAGCAAATAAATTTGAAATTAAATCACAACCCACCAACCAAAATGTTTTTAGAAGTATCTCAACATTTCTGCTATTTCCAGAGAAGCAGGTGATAAATAGCTGCTTAGTTCTTGAACACAGAAGTTAGGTTCATTGTTTCCTGTGATAATTACCTTTGAAATGTTAAGTGAATAATTCAATTTCCCAATAAGCAGTTGATAGTTAGCTATTTGTTTTTTAATTTCACCAAGTTCTTTAGTACCGAGTTTGTTGATATGCATTATTGAGATCACATGCAAAATAGAAATGACTGATATACCTTTATGATTAGGCCTATAATGTTTTACATGATACAATTGAAGGCTTCAGATGTGAAATTCACCAAGAGTGGGGTTGTAAATTGGCCTTTCCTGATTGTGATAGATACTGCGAGTACACTGCAAAACAGAATCTGGCCAGGCTCAGTTGACGGCCTTGTTGTCAAATGACAGACAGGTTCACTTACCTCATGTGCAAATTCTGCATAATTGGTAAGTATTCATTTAACTATAACTGACAGCTAACTTCTACAGAAATGTTGGGATACTTCTAAAAACATTTTGTGGTGGGTTGTGATTTAATTTCAAATAAATTATTTGCTAATTGTCACCTTCTTACCTTGGAATTTGGAGTAAATTTCAAAGAAACTGAAAAAACAGTAACCTACCAATTGTGACTTGCGACAATAAATTTGGACATTTTTCTAAAGAAGCTATGTGCTAATTTTCACCAAATTCTCATGAAATTTTAGGGGGTAATTTCAGAGAAATAAGAAAAAACATTGTCTAATTATTACCTAAGTGCGATGAAATTTGCGGACCTCTAAAGTAAAGTGTTACCAAGTTTTCGTCTAAAAAAAGACAATATGTGCAGAGGACAGCATCAGCCAAGATCAAAAAGTAGTTCAAATAGGCACCAAATCAACCCAGATACTGACTTTAATCAACATCTATTAATTATCTTATTATGCAGATGATTAAATGATATCCATCTACACACTTAGACATGAAGTTAGAGAAGAAAAAAACATGTCAAAATTCAAAATATATATAATAACATGGTTTTGTTGATAGGTCTCACCAGTTTTTGAAAACTTGAAAGAGTTTGTTTTGAGCCTTTTGGGTTCATCATAAACAATGAAATTCCCCAGAAGACAACAAATTACAGTCTTGGCAATTAAACTGACATTAATAAAAGTACAATACATCTTCATTTGAGCTCACTGTAGGATTAATCAATATAGAACATTCTATAACAGCAAAAACACATCCTTAAATGAAAGTATTATCAATGCTTTGCAAAAAATTGCACCATATCTTCAATTTAATGTATTTATCTCTTTATATCCAAAAAGCATAATCATGCCATGATATTATCCTAAAATGTTAAAAACCACTTGAATAATTAGATGGTAAATTATGCTAATTTTCAGAAAGGGAAAGGGAGTGTTTGTTATGTGAATGACTGATTCATGCTTTTAAAGTCTCACTGTTGCAGCTTAACAGCGTCTCTTTCACTGTACATACACTGAATCTCATACTAAAACAGTCTCATTAATCATGAGTACCATACAACTCATAATGGAGTTATTAGATTTGGTGGTGTTCCAGTCAATCCACTTTCTGCACAAATTGCCTCTGCAACTGTGTGAAACAACCTCGGACTCCTTTCCCATCTGCCTGCTGTCACAATTAATAGAATAAACAGGACAATGCGCTGCCCTCTCGCTGACAGTGGCTACTTGCTTATTTTAGATTTGCTCTGAGAGGTTTTGCAGAGCTCAACACTCGGGAAGAAGCTGCCTGTTAGAGTTTGCACTTTGGATTGAGGACACTGCAGCAGTTATGATGAAATAAATAATGTTAACCGTGCTCTCTCATTTTGTCAGAGGTGATCGAAAAGGAGGATCTCTGGGTAAAAATAGCAAGATTTAAAAATAGACTTAGTAATGAAAATGTCACCTGATTAAACATCCATCAGTCCATTAGCTTATCCTCCGAGGATCTAAAAAGGCAGGAGCCAATCCAAGCTGACATTGAACAAGAGGCGGGGTAAACCCTGGACAGGTCGCCCGTCAATCACGCGGCTGACTCACGGAGACAGACAACCGTCCTGGTCGCACTCACAGCTACTGGCAATCTAAAGCCACCGATTAATCTGAGAGTGCGGGGGAGCAGGATTGTCAGGAGAAAACTCGAGGAAGTGTGTGGATATTAGACTAATGTAACTATAACAGGGTGGTTAAAATAGAACTATCTCCCAATGGTACTTAGTGAAGTTGAAGACATTTACTGATATAGCGATTAAAGTTACAGGGTGATTAAAATTATGCTTACATACCCGACAGGACTGCAGCTGCTTCTTTAAAACACGCTTAAGTACTCACATTAAGATACTAAATACAAATATAATACTGATTACAGATCATTCACTTTGTTAGTCTGCTGTATTTTCATTAAAGTTCTTAACAACTCTGTGTATTACCTTCCTATTTAAATAATAAGAGGCAGATATCGCGCTGTGGAAGATATGAAGAACAGTGTTGATGGAGAAAGAGCAGAAATGATACAAATGATATCAGCTTTTTTTAAAGAGGCAGTTTAGTATCAGTAATGAAACTGATTAGATAGATAGATAGATAGATAGATAGGTAGATGGATAGATAGATAGATAGATAGATAGATAGATAGATAGATAGATAGATAGATAGATAGATAGATAGATAGATAGATAGATGGATAGATAGGTAGATGGATGGATGGATGGATGGATGGATGGATGGATGGATGGATGGATGGATGGATGGATAGATAGATAGATAGATAGATAGATAGATAGATAGATAGATAGATAGATAGATAGATAGATAGATAGATAGATAGATAGATAGATAGATAGATAGATAGATAGATAGATAGATGGATGGATGGATGGATGGATGGATGGATGGATGGATGGATGGATGGATGGATGGATGGATGGATGGATGGATGGATGGATGGATGGATGGATGGATGGATGGATGGATAGATAGATAGATAGATAGATAGATAGATAGATAGATAGATAGATAGATCACAGGAGAGTTTTGGAAGCTATACAACAGAATGAAGCCGAGGACAAGAGCAACCGAGCTGCAAAAAAAAGACGTATGAGGGCAAGCTAACGGTAGCTACCGCTAGCATGCTAGGTCGTCGCACTCATTACTCATTGATGACGACATTGTCTGACCAATCAGTAGCCGGCAGTCGGTGACGTCATCTTTCAGTATCGACTCAGCTCGCTTGGAACCAGAGCGGAGTAGGTACTAAAACTAGCTTGTTTTAGGAGGTACCAGGCTAGTGGAAACACGCTGCAAATCGAGTAGGGCCGAGTAGAGTAGGGCCAAGGCGTGCTAGTGGAAAAGGGCCATTAGATAAATAGATAAGAAAAAAACATTATTCGTAACAATGGTAATTATAATAAATTCATACACTTTTTTTAACAGATTAAACCAAAATACTAATAGAAATATACAATTAAATTGCTCTGTTGGTTTATCATTTAATCTTTGGTTTTCACCAATTGTTTGTAGTTTTATGTTTTATGTACTAAGCTTTGGCAATGTCAACGTATGTTTTCCATGCCAATAAAGCTCTTTGAATTGAAAAATTGAATTGAATTGAAATAGAAATTAAAATTGATGGATAGATGGAATGACACACATATAGTTGGAGAGATGGATTCATAGAATAACTATAATAATGATAATAATATGTTTTTTTATATAGCACCTTTGAAAACAGAAGTTTACAAAGTGCTTTAACAGACAGAACAAAGGCAGAAAAGGCAGAATAAAATCAACAATCAGGTCAACAGAGACCACGAGAGTCAGAGGAAAAGGCACAGAGGGTCGAGTTCACTAAAGCAACAAAATGAAAGAAAATAGAATAGACAAGTCGGATTGAAACAGCTGGTATAATGCATAATTACAAGGAGATGATAAGACAGTAGATAGATAATAGATTTACAGATACATAGATAAATTTAAGGCTGTTGAAGGTTGACAACGTCACATCAGGAAGATAGAAAAGAAGAGGGCAGATACAGGACTGGTAAAAAGAGAAATCTAAATAATAAATGAAGTAATAATAATACATGCTAATAATAAATAAATCAATACATAGAATAAAGTGAAAAAAATATAATGATAATAAAAACTGAGTATGTCAAAACAAGAAAAGATAAAACAGGACTCAAACAATGATAAACTGTGGGGAGGATAAGAACAGTAGAACTTAAAATAATAAAACAAGTATGTAAAAAAAATTATGTCAAAGCAAGTCTAAAAGAGTGGGTTTTAAAATGTGATTTAAAAAGATGTCACTAGCCAGGTTTACATGCAGACTTTTTCTCATTCTGATTGAAAATCTCAGGTGAACTGTTTACATGTGATGTGATCTATTCCGATCTGGTGTTTACATGTGCCACAACATTTAATCAGAACAGCTGTTTTACATACACATGATACGCTCAGATCTATTTAAACATCACATGATTTATCAAATACGGCGGTAAGTAGGTTTTTTAATGAATGATTTGAAGGTTGTGCTGTTTGGCCTTATAGTAGCCTTCAGATTTTCCAGCAGTTCCTTATCTGTTTGACCTTTTGGTCTATCCTGGCTTTGCTGAGTTTTCGTGGCTTTTTTAATTCAATAGTTCAGTATTTATTGTTTTCCCACTGTCCAAACGTGCGATAATGTTTAGTTCTTTGAGAGTTTGTATTAAAAACAAACTCTCCGATGCAGAGAGGTGCTGTGTGCTCTTATTAAAAGCCGCCATGTTTCCAAGTGAGTAACCGTCACAGCTCGTTTACGTCAAGCCTGAGCATGTGCAGACAGAGCCCAGCCTCACAACTTTCTGATTCACCGTTTACATGACAGGATTTTACTTTTAATCAGTTTGGGAAAAGGAATATTCTACCCCTGTGCAACTGAATGAAATTCAATTCGGATTTGGCCTGTTTATTCCGATTGAGGTGTTTATATGGAGCGTTTTTATTCGGTTTGGGCTTCTAACCCTATTCTAATCGGAATATTAGGCTCCATGTTAACCTGGCTACTGATTCAGCTCGCCTTATCTCCTGGGGCAGGGCGTTCCAAAGTCGAGGAGCTCTGACAGAAAATGCTCGATCACCTTTAGTCCTCAGCTTCGACTTTGGAACAGCCAAGAGGCCCAAGGATCTGCGGGCTGGCTCATAAGGAATTAATAATTCAGAAATGTAGGTAGGAGCCAGCCCAGTGAGGGCTTTAAAAGTGATCAGTAAAATCTTAAAATCAGCTCAAAAGTGGACAGGGGTGATGTGATGTCTGTTAAAACCAGTTCAAAGCCTAGCTGTTAATAGAAATGCACTTCAGTCACTATTAATCATGGCTGAAGTTAAATACACATCTGCACTGCCGGACAGCATAACTTTTATACTTGTTTTATATTTAAGCAGTGTGGAAAATTTAGAGACATTTTCAGGTTTAGTAATGTGCACAGCTGAATATTGTCTCTATAAAAATGATGGGACACATCTCCAAAAGTTCTTATAAGATGTCCTTAAGGCAGAAGATACTCAGACACAACAGATGGCCCAGGAGGGAGCCCTGCGGGACACCATAAGACAGGACACTGGAAATGTTCTGCCAGACAGATAAGATAAAAACCAATCAAGAGGAGCCCCTGAGACTTCCACCCACTGTCTGAGCCTCTTGATCCACTCTCTGTGCTCAGCAGTGTCAAATACTGCACTGAGGTCTAGAAGGACTAACACTGAACAATGTCCTGCATCTGCCTGCAGGAGCAAATCATTAGAGACCCTGAGGAGAGCAGTTTCTGTCGAATGACAGATTGACCAAGTCTTAAAAGCCCAGCAGAAGTTGTTTGGGTAGGGGGCTCTCTGATTGGCCGGTCAATGGACAGCACTTAACAGTTCATTCCTGCCTTCAAATGTCATGTGGATGAAGACATTTCTGAAAGTTTGACATGTGTGGATACCTTTTGGAAGAAAGGAGGTTAACCTTCATTTTGAAAAATCCCAGCCTACATGTGGACGAGGCCCAGGAAAAACAGAAAGGACGTAGAAAATCCTCCTGTGTGGCTGTTGGTTCTCTGCCTGATTGTGTCTCTTTTTGCTGTGATTTCAGGAGGAAGAGTGTCCTGACACAAACAAACATCCTGACAATATAAAGTCATTCTGCCGCTCTTTTCTTTCTATAGCTTCCCTGACACCATCCAAGAGAATGCCCAAGTACAGTCGACACACGTCAGGAAGAGAAGAAATGCAGAACAAACAAGCCACGATAAAAGAGGACAGACAGAGATTCTGAATGACACCCAGCTTATGGGATTTCTATTTCGAGCTCAGGTTATTTTGAAACCCAGTGACAGCAGTTTGCCTTTTACACATGCTCGGTGCGATTGTCTGTATGTTGTATCTGCGTGTTCCCATGAGACCACAGTTTGGTTTGTCCTCTGTCTATCTAAACACCACGCATGGCTTCAATTTTAACAATATCTCTTTGTTTCTTAGCATTGTGGAGCCATGCCCTCCTCGCTGAGTAGACTGAATAGATCCTCTCAATCTATGGTGCTTGCTGCTGAGGAATCCTCCTCCCAAGGCTCCTATACCACATTGATCCTGCTCTGTATGTACCCTCACAAGGTATTATGTATGCCTGTTATGTGCTCTGGTGCCACAGCAGACTAAAGCAAAGCTCTGATTTACACTGTGGAGAGAAGAGCTATCAAATAACCTGAGGAGAAAACGGTCCCTGTATTCATCTTACAACAATGGAGCCGTGCACTGATCCATCATTAATGAAAGCTGGTGTCATTTCTTGAAGGTGGATTACTGACCAGCTTGTTCTATAAGAAAGGCATTATGACTGAATAACTGGGGACCATCTGTTGATTACACAGTAGAATTAAGACTAAACAATTGCTTTAAATAGGCCAGAATAAGGCACAGATTTGGATTCTCATTCAAGCTAATGTATGAATACACAAACACCCACTGCGACAGCTCTATTATGTTTGATCATCATGGATAAAGCTAGGGACATTTACAACACAGCTATTTTGATTTTAATTACAAAATGTTGGTTTAACTCTAAAATACTGAAGCAGAAATCAGAGCCAGAATCATAATTGCTATTTGGTGGCAAGACATCTTCATATACAAGGATTTTAACGTGGTAAATCAGTGTAAAAACTATCGACATACAGTTAGAAAAAAATAACAATAACGGTCAGGATGAAATAAAGTTTAAAAATAGGTAGAAAATTGATCTGGGTATACGCCAAAATTATTCAAAAAAATTCAACAGGCACAAAAAAGAATACAGAAGGTGCGGTGAAGGAGCTGTACAGATAGGCACTGAACTTTTTAACAGTATAAATATGAAATAAATATAGATAGAGAGTGCCAGCGTGCAGTGTGCAAAGGGTGAAATCTCATTAACTATTGGACTTGGATTACCATCAGGACTTAATTATTTTCAAGTTTAATTTGTTAGAATCAGATTAGTTTCTTTATTGCCAAGTATGCGACACATACAAGTAATTTGACACATATAAGAAAAGAAAACACCAATCAAAGTTCTAACTCACATTGAAGGTAGAGCTTTAGTGTGAAGTTCTACTTCAACATCCAAAAATGCAAGGACAGCTCAGTCTGACCTTCAGTCATCACCTGATCCTTTAGTCTGATTTTAGACTAATTGCATAGACAAAAACACTATAAGAGTGAATATAACATGTCTCTATGGATCCATACCACGAAGTGTTGTTTTCTGTTTGGAGGGTTGGGCTTTTACTCCTATCAATTGTTATTATTGACTCTTTCTGGAGTGGAAATTTAAAACTATATATGACCCAACAGTGTGACTTATTCCTCCATAAAGTGTTAGGAATGCATTTAATCATATTTTATTTTTTAACTACTTAAGTGCTATCTCTATATTAACACTGTAAAGTGTTAACATTGCTGAATTTATTAACTGGTTGCTGTATTTATTCCCCATGGGAGGATTGTGTTTTTAGAGTTTGGCAAACTTTTCTATCTCAAAACAAGAATTCCATCCATGATTGATTTGCCGTTTGGTTTGTTTACATCCATGAGTGTCTGATATGCCGACCTTCTGTGCTGTCATCGGTGATGTTTCTAACACAATGGATAAAAACTCAAGTAGGCTAGACAAAAATTAAACCGGCAATTCCTGAGGCGTCCTTGGTTTGATTTCGACTGTTGTTCACCAGTGTTGGGGAAGTTACTTTTAAAAAGTAGTGTTTGCTCATTACTCGTTACTTCTAAAAATGTAACTAAATACTTTACTTAGTTATCCTTTATGAAGAGCAGATTTTCACGTTACTCATTACTTTTCTGTTACTTTGACAAGATCTTGGAGAGAACCTCATATCTGTTCCTAAATGTGAAGGCCTACAAAAAGTTCTACCACAAAGAACACTACAGTTTTTTCTTTTGTGCTCTTTATTTTACAAAATGTCACATACCCTGTGAGATCAGAGCTCCTGCCCAGTGTTTCCACATTTTGCTTCTGAAATAAGCAACCAGGTCAATCAAAACAAACCCAAAATAAGCAACCTTCAGCTATTTCCTTTCTTATTGTGATACACTACTTTTTAAAAAGAGAAATCTACATAAAGTGCGTTAATTTTCGTCTACATTACATTTCAATATCACAGTGCCAAGCATCTATTCGAGAAATGAACGTTGCTCATAATAAGCAGACCTGGCACTTTTGGCTCTGGAGCATGCGCCATGTGTGTGAGTGTGTTTGGGGGCGTGCACGATAACCAGGAAACAAGGAAGTGAAAAAACTGCCTACCGCAGTCGTGTTTTCCTTCATTGCTTGGAGCTGGAAGATAATCAGGGGATTCACACAGACAGAATAGCCCAAAGAAGCAACCTCACGTTTAGAAATAAGCCCAAAAAAACGCGACCCGTGGCCGTGATTTACGAGATTTCTCTCAGACGCTTATAACGAGTGGACTTGGCAACGCTGCTCGTGTCTCTATGCGAGCAGCTGAGAAGGCAGCATCGGTGTCAGATCTGTCTGGAGGAAAAGTAACATTGTGCCGCATTAAAAAAGCAACTAAGTTTCGTTACTAAATTTTCAGTAGTAGTGCGTTACTTTACTTTTTACACGAAAAAGTAGTTACGTTACAACACTGTTGTTCACCATGATTTACTACATGTGATGATAATACAGGTTTTTGCAGCAGAGTTGCTTAAGCCAGGCCCTGGCAGTAATGTAAGCTACCAAACCAAAGTATGTTCTGCAACTATGAATCTAAATCATACAACTTGACTGCTTTGATTGATTCAAGAATTAATCATAACAGGCACCTGTGCCAAAGTGCGTAGAGTTGCACCTTCTTGCATGTACAGAAGCCAAAATCCTGGATGTGGGGGCTGCAGACTATAACTGAGTCTCCATCCCTGCAGCCAGCCTCTACTTTCTCTGCATTATTTCTAACTCTATCCACAGCTCTGTCTGTCACATATACACCCACAGGCGAATCTTAAAAGAAGTCATCTTTTTAAAAATAGTCAAAATAAAGTATTGTTTCACTCCCACATCAAACTCTGACATGTTCTACAAAAGTTCTGAAATTGGTTGACCCAGTCATCACCCGAAGTCCACCTCAAGAGGACTCTTGTGCTGCCACTGATATTATGTCACCTCCCGCTGACGATGCAACAGTTCAGTGAGCCTGAGGACATCATCAAGAACATTCACTGGAGCAGGGGTGGGCGACTTTTATAACCAACAGGGCCATACCTTTTTTTTTAAAGTGCCTTAGGGCTGTACCGTTCCATATTTTAGGGTACTTTCAATGAGGACTTAATATATTAATTAAAAAATAATTAAAGTTTTATAAAAGGATTATATCAACAGTAAAATATTTACCTCAAACACATTTAAAAATTAACAATTATTGAGTATGACACAGAACCAAAGCCAATTAAAGCTTCTTTAAATGAAATAAAAGAATGAATGTTTAACAGATTTAAAGGTGTAGTCAGCGATCTTCTAATCTTCTAATCTAATTCACTATTTGTCAAATTCACCGTATTTCTCCTCTCCATCCACAAGATGTCACCACTGACAGCATGTTGAAAAAAAAGTCCGGTTTCAATACACAGCCTTGGCTCTGAATTTCAGCAGGTAAATACTGTGGCTCAGGCCGAGTTACCAAAACAGGGTACACTCCCCACATCCAGGGGGCGATCATACGCATGTGCAGATCAGACAGAGGGGGAGGGGGAGTCGTAGGTTGCGTAGCATGTGCAGTTAGCGTAAGAGAGAGATACAATATGTGCAGTAACAATGGCTGAAAAACAGCCCAAAAGAAAAAGGTCAGAGGAGTGAAAAGTGAAAAAGAAGGGCTATGACCATGCAAGAGTGAAGACCCGGGTCAACATTGGTGTTGCTTTCTGACGGTGGAGGGAACTCCGCGAATTGAAAGACCTGAAAACGGACGCGGATATCGCCGTCTTCGTGTTGGATAGGTAAGCAACATTAGCTTTGTGGTGCTTCACATGACAGTAACAGCCATTGGGCATTTATCTTATTGTCTAATCTGCCATGTGCTGTTGTCGTGATGTTTTGGCCAGCTACGTTGATCAGCTACGTTGGTCAGCTACGCAGTTTCTACGTCGGTTTCCATGACGATGCACGTCCATCAGCTTTAGGGGGTGGAGCCAGGGGTGAGGTATGAAGGGAGAGGTGGGTCTAAATTTGTTTATCAACAACCTCTCCACTCGTTTTCTCCCACACCGCTGACTACACCTTTAAAGCACAAATACATTAACTGTACCATTGTTTGGGTATTTTTGCCAGTTTGTTAGCAAGTTTATGCAAGAACTACTGGATGGAGTTTGCGGAAATTATCAGGAGATGTTTGCAATGGCCCAACAAAAAAATGGTAAGATTTTGGTGGCAATCCAGACAGTTGCCATTGGGGAATGATTGTTTTTGTTCAATAACTATCTAACTAACAATGATATCAACATGATTGTGAGTGCTAGGTGTGGGTTTTCGAGGTCAAAAAAACACATGATGATGTTTTTTTCATGGAACTATTGTAGATGTAACAGCAATATGTGAGCTACCTTGGTGGAGGTTTGTGCTCTCCAAGTGCTTTTCCAATTTTTTTTTTTTGGGTGGGAAATGATTGGTGGGCAGTCAGTTGCTCACCCTTTTATTAGAGGGACACCCAAAGCAGTGAGTCACTCTTGAGCTGCATTTTTTGTGACACAAGGGTGAGATCGTGTTGGTCAGGATGGAACAAGAGACATATGGGTCCCATCCACACGAAGACAAAATGCTTAACAGTTTCAAAAAACGATCGTCATAAAGATGAAGGCGTCTCAGAAAATGTGTGCGTCTACATGAATCCACGCGATGAAAACGCTGTAAAACATATGCCAGACCTCTAGGGGCACTGTAACAATATGACGGAAACAAGCGGAAACAGATGAAAAAACAGTGGGCATGCGCACTTGCGGCAAAAGTTGTAAACAGAGATTGTGATAAAGTGATCATAAAGTGCCGTAATGTGTCCTCGATAATTGTTTGTTCAACTCGGTGGTGATTGAGAAGAAGGAGATTTTGCTGAAACAGGGATAGTAGGGTCACTAGCTTCATCAGCACATATGCTACACCGTACACCGCCATTGTTGATGTTGTTGTTGCTGCTGCGTGTGGCGCATGCGTGTCAATGAAGATATGAAACTATGACGTAAGCGTGTCTGAAAAGTAGCGGATAGCCAGTAATCACGGAGCTGCGTATACGACATTTCAAAATCTTTCCACTCTGGAACCTGGTTTCAAAAATGATCATTTACAGACCCCCAAAACGCCGTCGTCGTATGGATTATATACGCAGATTCAGCAAAAAACGTATTTATTTAGACCTCTGTTTGTCTTCATGTGGATGGGGCCATAGACAAGTTAAATACAAGGCATTTTTGCGTTGTCTTTTTGAATCTTCTAGCATCTTGAGCCTTTATTTAAAGCCCCAGAGAAGCTTCGTATAGATTCTCACCTGTGCATTGTTTTACCCTACACCCAGACCAAACTGAAGGCAGATCACCCCATTCATCATTTTGTATCTCAAATCAAACACAAAGTAAATAACCTAAGAGCACCTCCTCCTCCATGACTGCAGTATGGTTTAATTAACAAAAACAATTGAGATTTATTACCAGCAGGATCCACATGAATAAATCTATTGCATAAACTGGACCCAATAATGAAAACTCAGTCTGCTCTAATTGATATAGAAGACAGCGGTCCGGATTCACTCAAGGTTGTAATACTTCTGAGTGTGTGTTACACCCTCTGAGCGAGGTATGACTGCATGTGATCCACTCAGTGCACATAAATAATGGACCGCAGAGCTTCAATTTGACACACTTCATCGGAAAGCCGGAGCAAAGCAGGTTTAGGCAGAACTTTTGTCAAACATTTATTGGAGGTATTATGCTCATATATACACCGCCGGGGCTTCTGAGCTTCACTAATCCCGTCTCTGCGTTTATTAGAGCACCTTCCAGAAGTCAATACATGCACAGTGGCAGTGGGGCAGCAAATACTCATAAGGTGTGGATTTATCTACTGCTGGATAGAAACCAACAGAAAGAAGAGAATTAAATGGAACCGTTGCTACTTTGAACTTTACTTTATCATTATTTACCATTCGCCTTAGCTGTTACAGTGACTCAAAAGAGAAAGCAAACAAATATAAACAATCACCAGAGCATTGTCCAAAAAGTACATTTTCAACTGTGTCTCATTATGACTCATTTTTCTTGGTGTTTGTTTGTGCAAAGTTGACATCTTGCTGGACTTATGTGCTCCTTCAAAGTACTTGCAGTTTGTTTCTATTATTATCATTATGTTAACCTGTAATATTTACCATAAATGAAGTTAAAATTGGCTACTCCTGTTTGTATTCACAGCAGGAGAACAGCTTAAGTAAAGTGTAAAGGCTAGAGATGGACAACTTTGGTTCCTTAATGGGGAAACATTACATATACTTTTGTTTGTTATGAATTGTATGATACTCAAATTATAATAATTTATTCTCCTTAAATTTCAAAATAATGAACAAACATTAGCCAATCAAAGGCCTTTATTTTAAATAAATACAAGCATTTTTTATTTACATTAAAGGGACTGTGAGGAGAATCCATTACCGGCGAAATAAAGACTCTGCTACCCATGAGCACGCGCGGCGACTGTCGTAATGCTGCGTTCCAGTAACCTCGGAACTGGGAGTGACATCATCTCCGACTTATCAGCGTTTCAGTTGAAGTCAGAAAAAAACATGCCGATCTACCAGGCTATTGTTAGCTGTTGTTAGCATGCCCTGCATTGTTGTTCACAAATATCACATGAAGAATGTGATTATCACTATGGCAGCATTTTGTAAATATAAGTCTAACAATACTATGTATACAGCTGATCTAGAGCGACACACCCCAGTCAGAAGTGCAAATAAATTGATTACAGGAGCTAAATAACTGTTCACACTGGGGGCATCCATCTTTGATTGTCAACACGGGGGTGGCGAGGTTTCACCAAGTTCCCAGTTGGAAATTCTGACTTCGGGGGACGTTCCAGCTGCAGTTTCCTACTCAGAACTTAGAAATTCCTACTTCTGACTACAGCTGGAATGCACCACAACACGTTACCAAAGCCAAAGCGTGTGTTTGTTGTGATAAATGCAGCTCGGACCTTCCTCAGAACTCTGCATTGCTTTACAACTTCTTTTTTCAACAACTTACAGGATGCAAAGCGACGAGGTAATGTATCTCTTTCTAGTGACGTAGCGGTAGTTTTTGATGTGTGACAACAAGCAAGTGTTGGAAAACTTAGTATCGTAGTTTTGTAGCCAGCTATATATCGCTACTTACAGCCCGGTGCTCTAAGATGTGTTCGAATAATATAAATTTGCTCTAGTTTTAATTGTCTTGTTCCCGAAGTTGAGTATCCAGGCCAGTCCAGTCCTGTCCGACCCGACCGCGAAGCTAAGGAATAGCATTTATAGATAACCTATTTTGATGCTATAAAACTCATCTTAAAGTGTGTATTTCGATCAGGCATATATCTAAAAGTGAGACTTTTTCGCAATTACTTAGAAACTCCTCACAGTCCCTTTAATATAGAAATACTCGTTTCAATAAGAAAAACACAAAGTCAAGCTTATTTCAATATGTTTTCAATGCAAACAACCTATTTTTATACTGCATATTACATGAAATATAAATCTAAATGAAAAAGGAAAAGACTGCAGGTACTTGACTGGCATACCCACAGTCCAGACCTGTCACCCACCATCATGAAGCTCAAAATATGACAAAATATGCTTAACTGAAGTTGTACATCAAGCAAGAATGTGAAAGACTAACATGCACCTGTCCCAGCTTTTTTGGAACATGTTGCAAGTTAATTCAGAATAAGTGAAAGTTGATTAGTTTAAACATCAAGTATATTTGTGTTTAATTGAATATCTGCCAAAAAAGTACTGCCAAATTGCTGTATTGTATTTTCATTTATGACTAACCCAATGTCCTAACTACACTAGAATCGGGTTTTGTAAATATGAGTGCCGAGGGTGCAGACCTCACCGTATTTGTGATGAAACGAGGGGAGAGGATGGACAGAGTCGATAATATTTGTAATGAGAGGCTTGGACTATGAAACTGCTCAGCATTTATGTTTGGAAAAACATTATTTACTGCTGGACAACTACAGTAATATTCATATTTATTTTAACCTAGATTCTTTTATCATTTCACTTAAATCTGTTTCTTTCAGAAAAAAATTACAACAGAGAAAATTTCACAATATAACGCTTAAAATTACAACTTTTAAAAAATTGTTTTGTCATTTCTTCATTAAACACTTTTGGTTAATAAATATTTGATTCAACATGTCTTCAAAAACAGCTTTGTCAAAATGAAAAGCCCAATGACTAAAAATATAAAGTGTTACTGTTCGGTAAAACAGAGGTGAAAATAAAATTAATCATATAAAAGAATCTCTGTGATAGCTGACAGTGCAAAGTTGAGACCTTAGTCAAACCTACAGTAATGACAGGCACGTTTTTAAGCTTTAAATTAGTATTTTATTACATTTTACTGACCAATAAACTGTGGAATTAAAGTTAGGAACTGTTTAGAACTGGGATCAATAAGCAGAACCAAAATAAGAAGAGGTACCCAACCCTGATCTACCACTGTGACACCCTACCACTGTTATGTCATTAGTTCAAGCCTGTTGGCTGGAGCGAGACAAACCCCGAGCAGAGTGTAGTCTGTTGTTATGCAGAGTCAAATGGTGGTGCACCAGCTAACATCCACAGAGTGAATCGGTCGATTAATCAGAACAGCAGAGGAAGGGAGGCCTTGAAATGACAAGAACTATTTATGTGTTTGATAGAGAGCTCTTCTGCAACAACAGCCACTTTAACAACAAGCATGTTTGGCCAGGAATAAAAATGCTTCTCTCCATGTGTACACTCAAGTTCTCATCTGGGAAGCTTTTTTAAACATGAAAGAGCTTTTCATCAGGAGGTATTGTGTGATCCTCCATGCCTGAGTTAAAGTCAAATGTATTTGCTCTCCATATATTTCATTTTGTTCTGTCAATTTAGAAAAAATACTGAGTCCTGAATCAATTCTATTAAAGTTGTACTCCTTGACATTACAAGGATGCTGTGACATTCTTAAAATGTTAGCACAAGGCTGCCATCATGTTCAGCCTTGTATATGCACATTCAGTGTTTTAAAATCATAAAAAATGGTTATAAAAATGCAAATAATTCACGTTTTCAATTTATTAACATCCCTATCAACTTAAAAAGATTAATCAATTAAACACATCACTCAGTTAGCTTCTTAAAGGAGACATATCATGCTGATGCATGATTTAATACTTACATATAATATAATAAATTTGAAAACAAGACCTTACACCCCCTTAATTTTCAAAAAATGAGATATTGTATTTTTTCTGATATCCTAGAACGAGATTTGATGCCTCTGAAAATAGGTCATTGCGAGATGTCCACGAGATTTCAAACGTCGTGACGACACGAGGTACCCTTCTTTTTATTGGAGTAATCTGATAATCACTTCCTCCTCTGTGATGTCCATTAGCCACAAAACCGTCACCGAGGAACACATCCACCAGCAGGGGTATATAGGTCCCTAGCTCACATTCACTCATTACCAGCTCTAGCCTGTAGGGGGACTCAATATATGGTCACTGCTTTGAGCCTGCTGGAAAATACAGTAGAAGAAGAAGGACAGCCTGGCTCTATGCCCGATAGACCTGACCAATCAGAGCACAAAGGGCTGAGACGTTGCGAGGTAACTTTAGGTCAGCCTTGAGACTGAATGTTTCAACGTGGACTTCATAATGGCCCAAAATGAGGATTTTGAGAACGCTATTGTGGGGCAATGAAGGAATTAAATGACTTGTACTGAGCGCAGAAATGCTTTACAGGCATCCTAGTCTGGCATAGAGAAAAGGAGAAACAAGCATGATATGTCCTCTTTAAAGGATTTTAAATGAAGCCTAAAATAAGAATTATTGTTACTGTGGGAAGATTATTTTTGTCCTTTCTCTGGTATAATCTCAATCCTCATCTCTTAGATCCCAACCCCCTTGTTTGCACTTCCCAAGCAAAGCTCAGCAGTGAATAATGTTAGCCCATTAAAAGACAGCTGGATTATATCTGTCAAACACATGACGGCAAAGAGCCAGATCAACAGTGAGGTAAAAGCAGAGATTTGACCAAAGATCTAAAAGAAAAGCCGAACTGGACGACGACAAAGCAGGGGTTAAAGCATAGGTCAGCTTAGCTCAGTCAAAACATCACATGTAGGGAATTGCAGGATTTGAAAGGATTCAAACAAATCCAGGATTTGCTGACCTCAGATAAGTATGTAAAATGTCAGTTTTATTTATGGAAAACATTTGGAGACCGAGGGAATGCAATCCCCAGGGTTCAGACAGGGGGTAAAGTACAGTGAGTGGGTCATTGCTGAGGAATAAATCACAACAGAGAGCTGCAAGTCTGTGTCGAGGTGGCTGTAGCTGTGTCCCAATTCAGGGACTGCATTCCACAGGGTGCATTTGAGGACTGACGGTGTAACAAGGACCATTTTATTCCGATACTTTATTCAATGTCAACAAATGAGTTTTTCTCCCCCTGAAGGCTGAAGGGTCTATTGGGTGCATCTCTCATGACCCATCATGTCAAGTGTGTCACTTTAAACGAGGTGGCACACTGAGGTAGATGAGTAATACACTTTAAAATGTAAGTAAATGATTGAACTAAAGCATTCTGCTAACAAATCAAACAGGCCTTGAAACTTTAAACTATTTCTTAAAAATATACAAATGATATTCGTCAAATATGGACACTAAAAGACAATCAAGAATTATGTCATACTTCTGTAAATGGAATAAAAATTTACAATAATCTGATGATATGTGTAAAAAGAGGAGACTAAATATTGAGGAAATGGGGACGGGACTAGATAAGCTTTGCTTCTTCCATCTTCCCTTTTGGACATGTACAGTGTGATCATCTATTGACAATGTGTGATGTTGTATAAGTGTGCTGAAGTGACCGAAATAAAACAATTCAATTCAATATTAGTTATCTTAGCCACTTTTAATGCTGCTGTTGAGGTTGCTAGGTAACAGGGGAGGTTTAGATATGAAAAGGTAAGGGCGGGAAATACTGGCAATGCTCGCTGGAATTTTTCTACTGAATATCGAATCTCATTTCAAATTTAACTCAGAAACCAGGGTTCTTTGTAGACTTGGAATTGTAGAATTGGGGCATAACGTAAATGGGTATGGTCAAACGAAAAACAATACAGACAGAGACAAAGACATATAACACGACAAGTTACATAACAGAAAACAGAGAGGAAATAAAGTAAAAAAAAATACAAAACACAACAAAGGAGTGAGCTGTTTTGGTGTGTATATGTGTGCGTGTGTGTATAAGTGGTGTGTGTGTGTCTTTTTCTTTTTCCCCCAATGCTCTATCAACCTATTCACTGCAACCACCCACACCCACAGATCAACAACAGTGCCCCACCAGAGGACTTCCAAACCCCCGCCCCACCCAGGTAACAAGGCCACCCCCAAGCACATCCACAGATCCGCCACTCCAGCACCAAAAAAGATTTTTTTTTTTTTTTTTTTTTGTGGAGCTATGATGCTTCACTCAGGGCAGAGCCTGGGTATGGCAAACTTAAGACTTACAATTTAGTATGGCTTTTACCTGATTACATTTACTATTATTATTTAATCTCAATTATTTATATATTTTAACCCTCTTGTTTGTAATTTTAGACTTAATTACACATTTGGTGTTTTGCAATCTCATTTTACCATTTTATTACATTGAATTGGATTTTAGCTACCTATTTTTCCAATAGTATTACTCTTCTAATTTCTCATAATGATTTCTTATTATTTTCATCTTAGCTCCTGTTTTTCTTCATTTTTAATACAAGATGGGCTTTTCTCAGTCCTCTTATGCTGTTTTCTGTTAGAATCTCCTCTTAATGTCTTTGTGTGTGCGTAAATAAGTGTGTGAGGAATGTGAAGGTGGTTGGGGTTCTGGATTTCATTGTACTTTATTTTCTTCTTATTTATTTTCTTTTAATGCTAAGCACTTTGTGCTATAAGATTTTGCATGAAAGCTGCCATACAAAAAAGTTTCATTGATTGATTGATTGGTTGATTAATATTGCTGCCATGTCTTGAAATTGGAGAGTGAAAACAGTTTTGGGAAACATTTTAACTTTGATGCTGCTATTAATAATGATCTGATCTGCTGATTTAAAAGCTGTGGGCAAGTTCGTCTGCAACTGCCCTTGATTATCCTTCCTTTGACTTGCTCCTGTCAGAACACATATTTTAGTTGTTGGTAACCATGTCTTCTGTAACACCCTGTCCTTTGGTGTCCCTCATGGTTCTGTCCTGGGCCCTCAATTGTATTATATCCAGTGTTGGAGAAGTTACTTTAAAAAAGTAGTGTTTGCTCGTTACTCGTTACTTCTGAAGAAGTAATTCGTTACTTTACTTAGTTACCCTCTATGAAAAGTAACTTTTCATGTTACTCGTTACTTTTCCGTTACTTTACATTGCTTGATCATTGACAGAACCCCATATCTGTTCCTAAATGTGAAGGCCTACAAAAAGTTCTACTGCAGAGAACATGTCAGTTTTTTGTGCTCTTTATTTTACAAAATGTCACAATGGAATGAGAGCTCCTGCCCAGTGTTTCCACATTTTGCTTCTGAAATAAGCAACCAGCTCAATAAAAACAAGCCCAAAATAAGCAACCTCCAGCTATTTCCTTTCCTAATGTGATATACTACTTATTAAAAAGAGAAGACTACACAAAGTGTGTTAGTTTTCGTCTACATTACATTTCAATATCACAGTGCTAAGTATCTATTCAAGAAAAGGCCATCGCTTATAACAAGCAGACCTGGCAACTTTGGCTCTGGAGCATGTGCCATGTGCATGACTGTGTTTGGGGGCGTGCATGATGAACAGGAAACGAGGAAGTGAACAAACTGCCTACCGCAGTCGTGTTTTCCTTTAAGTTAGGAGCTGGAAGATAATCAGGGGGATACACACAGACTTAAGAGCCCCAAGAAGCAACTTCACGTCTAGAAACAAGCCCAAAAAACACAACCCGCTGCCGTAACTCACGAGAGTTTTGGCCCTTAGACGCTTATAACGAGCAGACTCGGCAACGCTGCTCATGTCTGTGTGAGCAGCTGAGAAGGCAGCTTCAGTGTCAGATCTGTCCGGGGGAAATGTAACGTCGCACTGCATTAAAAAAGGAACTACGTTTCGTTACCAAATCTTCAATAGTAGCGCGTTACTTTACTTTTTACCTGAAAAAGTAGTTTCGTTACTGTAACGCGTTACTTTGTCTGCTATAGGGCATCTGTACTTTAAGAGGTCTGCCATCACTGTTCAAATGTTGGACTTGGACTGCGAAAATATTGTTTTTTTTTTGGAAATATCACAATTTGTATTTTTGAAATGGTGACTAATAATCTCCTAATGTGGGCTGATGCATGTTCGAAGACAGTCTACAGGTCTGACCAACTGCATCGCCAAATCTAAGGACTCTACCAGCCACCTTGAAAGTATACTCTGGTATCTGGCTCCAAGATGTTAGCAGCAGATGCTTTAAATCCTGTAAGTTTCAAAGCAAGCTCTTTTGGAGTTGTCCAGCCCATCCCACCTAGTTCACCACTGTTCTCTTCTGGACCACTGCAGACCTAAAATCCTTACACTTGCCTATTTTTCCTGCGTCTAACCTCAACTTCCACAAATGTTCACCTGTTGCCTGATATATCCCACCTACTAACAGGTGCCATGATGAAGAGATGTTCCACGTTTTATCTTCACATGGCAGTGCTCACAAAGTTATGCCTGATTATTGCTAAAAAATAAAGACGAAAGCAATTTAACAAAGAAGTAATGAGAAAAAGGTATATCTGTTCTTAAAAATAAACGAGTGGGCCAAATTAAGAAGTCTTGTATCTAAATAAAATGAATATTTGACACCAGAGTTTCCCCTTTTCTGTTAATTATCTAGTTGATTTTTTTTAAACAATCTTAGCTCATAGTAAAAATTGGCAGCTTAAACAGTTGTGTCTGTCTTTTTCTCACTCAATCTCACTCTGTCTCTGGTTTAATTAGAGAAATGAGCCTTAGTTCTGTCATTATTTTAAGAGTGATCTAAGCAGACACCCCCCATTGAAGATTATTATGTTAATTACAGATTCAAGGCAGTGAGAGTATCCTTGTTGGAGCAATAGAAATGAATCAGAATTACTGATCAGTTAAAAGAAAGACATCCTTTACTCATCTCTCATGGGGAAATTCAATTCCTTACACCCTGTTGTTGAAACATACTACACAAACACAGGCTGAAACACACATTCACATGCAAACAGGTCCTACCAAGATAAGTCAATAGAGAGATATCAGAGTGATGGCTTGCTGCTTTCGGAAAGAGCACTACTGAGCAAGTTTGGGGGTCCAGTGCCTTGCTCAAGGCACTTTGGCAGTGCCCAAGAAGTCAGCTGGCACCTCTCTGGCAACCAAACCAACTTTTAAACAGAATTCATCTGGACTTGAACCGGCCACCTTTCAGTCCACACCTCAAGTCCTTCTGGACTGGTCTACTGCCATCCCAAAGATCAGTTGGACTTTCAATGAATTAGTTTTCTTTTGCCAGGGGAAAGATTCAAGGTGGTGTAACTCCTAAAAGGACTTGTGTTTTGTCTCATATGACATCTTTTAAATGACATTTTAAACCCCACTTTTTTAGACTTGCTTTTACATGATTATTTTTACTTACTTGTTTTATTATTTTACGTTCTACTGGTCTTATCCTCCTCACAGTGTCTCATTGTTTTAGTCCTGTTTTTACTTTCTTTTCTTGTTTTGAAATACTTAGTTTTTATTATCATTATTTTTATTTCACTTTATTTTATGTATTTACTTATTATAAGTATTTTATTTATTTACTTTTTCTCTTTTTACCAGTACTCTATCTGCCCTCTTCTTTTCTATCTTCCTGTTGTGACTTTGTCAACCTTCAACAGTCTTAAATTTATCTATGTATCTGTTAATATATTATCTTTCTGTCTTATCATCTCCTTGTCATCATGCATTATACCAGCTGTTTCAATCCTACTTGTTTATTCTATTTTCTTTCATTTTGTTGCTTTAGTTAACTTGACCCTCTGTGCCTTTTCCTCTGACTCTCGTGGTCTCTGTTGACCTTCTTGTTGATTTTATTCTGCCTTTTTCTGCCTTTGTTCTGTCAGTTAAAGCTCTTTGTAAACTTCTGTTTCATTTTTATTATTATTATTATGACCTTTTGTAATCTTCCTGAATGATTCAAATCATAAAGCCTTGTAGTTTGGACAACCTGTGAGGAAAATAAACTTGTGAAGGTCTCTTTTCTCAAAATAAGACTCATGTTCATTGTCTTCATTAAAACATGTGGCATGTCTGTTTTCCCCATCTTGTCTTTGTATCTTCTGCTGTGATACGGATATTTTCGTGTGTTTTTTTCTCATTCAACCCCTCTCCCTCCTTGTTCACTCTAAGAGGTGTCCTATGAGTGGCTTTTGGAGACATTTCTTGGTCAAAATCTAACCAAATTTGGCGTGTTGTTTTAAATATGGACATCAGGACTTGCCTCTCTGCTGTGTTGGCAGTGCCCATTTTACCGATCAGGACTGCAAACACACGGCAGCAGTTTGAAGGAAATTAAAGAGCTCGGATGAAAAGTCCGGGAGAAGCGTTCTTACTAAGTCCAACTTGTGACAGCAATTAGGGGTGAGTATTGGCAAGAGCCTCAAGATACGATACGTATCACAATACGTTGGTCACGATACGATAATATCACGATATCACAATATTGTGATATATTGCGATATTATACAGTAAACTAGGTAAAACCTAGAGACAATGAATATGTAACCTCTCCATTTTATTGTAATTGAAATATGTCAAATGCAGTGTTACATTAACACACTTAACCTGAAACACAGAGTGGATCAAGTCACTTAAATAAATGTTGCAAAGAAGTTATTCTTGTTTTCCCCTAAAAGTATTGAAAGCATCCTAACCTGCAGTGCAGCTCAAACTGTAACTGAACACACGAGGAACAAAGTGCTTTGAGTTACTGACAGCACAACAGTAAGTAAGTAAAAGTAAAAAAATCACATATTTCTCTTGTCACTGTCTGAACTGACACCTGTGCACCTGTGCATACATATTTATAAGTTGTATTTTATTTCAAACTCTGATAAAATATGAGTTTTTACTTTTACAAAAATATCGATACTAAGATTTGAAATATCGATATTGTATCGGGAGTCAAAATATCGCGATGTATTACGATACCGATATTTTTTCACACCTCTAACAGCAATGGGCCTCCGAGGTTGCGAACATGGGTTCACAGTTCACTTGCACCACCAGCAGGAGTGGACAGTAACGAAGTAGATTTACTTGAGTACTGTACTTAAGTACATTTTTTGAGTATCTGTACTTTACCTAAGTTTTTTTTTTTTTTTTTGGAACTTATGACTTTTACTTCACTACATTTAAAAGACAAATATTCTACTTTTAACTCCACTACATTTCTATAAATGGCCTCGTTACTCGTTACTTTTAGGTACAGGTATGAAGTCAGCGGATGAAATTTATTTTCTCTTCTAAAATGTGATTTGTTCAAGTGGTGTTATCCATACTCCATGCATCCTGTTCCACACTCCAGTCCAGTTGGTGGCAGTAATGCGAGTTTTGAGTTGGTTTGCCAACCGCCATTAAATAACAAAGAAGAAGAAGCGTATGTACTACTGTGATCGGGCAGGTAAAGGTTGAGCTAACGTTGGTGGTTACGGTTCGTCTTGGCAGTAATGATGGCTACTATGGCAGATAAAGACGACAATTCCACACCAGAGCACCCATGGCCATATCTGAAGGAGGGGAGTTAAATAATAAAAAAAGAAAATGGTTGGCAATGGCAATGGTTGTCCTTTTGTTGGTTCATTAGTGTTTCAGTATGCATTTCCATGGGCTTTGTAGCATATTTTCAAACTCTTTATTCTACATGATCTATAAGCAGGTCAGTGCATTCTGTAGATTGTTTCAGTCATTACGTTCTCTAAGGTCAACAGGAAAATGTCCAACTTTCACTTGTATTGGAGTAATATTTGAACATGAGTATCTATACTTTGACTTGAGTACTGGTATTGAGTACTTTGCCCACCACTGACCACCAGGTAACTTGGGATCTGTTCTGCTCCTCCGTTCTCCATCCCTCTTTCTACCTGTGCAAAAGTCCTTCCTCTGTGTACTCTGGTTCGTAAAGATATCCATGCTCTTGTACCCACAACTAACGGCTTGTGATCAAAATTGCCGGGGGATGCATAGCCCCTACGTCCCAACATACAAAACACAGAAAGGAAAAGTCAAACACTGTAAAGAATCTTACTGTGTCGTATTGTCAAGCAAACAGGTTTTGAGTGGCTTAAACCTGTAAGTGGGTTAATGCAAGGCTTTCTGTGGCACTAGGCTATGTACCAGCTAGTGTCCGGCCCGATTATCTTCCCTCAGGGACAAAGTTCACAAGTTCCTTTATTGGCACTCATGGTTACTGGTGCTTTGAGTTTCTAGCAACCCCACTTCAAAAAACCTGAACTAACCCTTTAAGAATATTGTGTCTACTGTGTGAAATAGACTTTAAAAGAAGTTATATCTTTCAATAACTTGATTAAAAGATCATTTATCTCATTCTCCCACAATCAATCAAATATAATCAAAATCCCACACAGCTGCTCTAGTTTAAATCATCCTTATCGTATGGAAGATATCAACATTTTCCTCAATCTTCAAGGCATTAAAAAAACACAGAAAAAAAATCATGCCTCGAGTCTGAAAGTCTAAAAATCTTTTCATCTTTCTGTATCAGGTTCAAACAAATGTCAGGATAAAAATACGCTCATATGGGTGACTTTACTTGTACAAAAAAGCACCGCCTCGTCTGCCAACATCACAGTAACTTGGGGGAAACCGGGCCAATGCATAACATCCATGACATGTAAGTATAATTAGAAATGAGACGACTGAAAGCTTCAGGATTCCTGCAGACAAGTTCATGCCACACTCTGTGAGTCTCTTGTCTTGAACCTGTTATTTGAGCTTAAAAAGCTGTCTTTTATCAGTCACATAATTAGAACTTCTTTGTATCACTCTTCATGGCTCTGCACAAAGTTAATAAAGTTCAGCCCTTTGCAAGTCATTTCACTTTCTCTTTGATGGAAAGTTGGAGCTAAAAACATTTATATTAAGCTCGAGCTTTAAACTGTTGACGTCTGGCAAAGCTGCTAAAGGGAATAAATTGATTAAAACTGCTGTGACATTTGGACTTTCTATCTAAGTCTTTGAGACAAATAAGAGATTGTTTGATTTTCAGATGTTCTGATTTTGAATAGATGCTGTTACTGAAAATATGAGAAAAGGTTAGGAGTTATTGACTGGTATAATTATGCCAGGAACTGGTTCTGGATAGAAAGCATTAAGCTGCAGGTTGAACAAGTTCATTTGGAGTCAGTGTGCTGGTGGCGGTACCATAAATAATTCAGCTGAGGTGTTTTTTATTGTTCCGTCTCTACTTAAGCAGTTCATTTTGATCAATTGGTAGTTAAACGAAACTGAAGGCCAAGAGCAATCAAGTTAGGGAACAAATAACCCTGAAAAACAAACATCTGAGAACATTTTACAGGACGGAGTTGAAAAGCTCTCTTTTGGTTCTGGATGCTTTCATTTGGGCGAAACGTGAAGTTAATTCAAAATTCAGCATCAAGCAGCTCCCACACATCCAACGTTTCCCCAAATGAATGCCGTGTTCAGCACAGGATCAGAAAACGGGTTTGTAAATAAAGCTGCCGCCTTGGGTTTGAATGAATTCTCAAAAAGATTTTAGGATCACTTCCCGGTTTGATGTGCGATCTGAAAGGAGAGGGCACCGTGCGTTCTCCGTCTTTTACAGCTTTGATCGTCCGTTCCAACTCTTTCGTCTTCAGACTTTCTTCCTCAGCTTCTGCTGGGTTTTCTTTTCCTCCAGGTGCCTGACCTTTTATTGAAATGAACGTCAGAGAAATGAACACTGCACTTGCCAATTAGTGGAATGCATGAAGAAGAGCTGTGTTGCAGAATCACAGCTGTTTGACTTATTTCATGGCTTTAGCCGGTGCTGCTGGAGCACAGCGACCTCGAAACAATTCAGCAATGAAAAATACGGTGCTGATACAGAATGTGACTGGGATATTTTCAGACTCTACCTTTCTATAATTTACCTCATGCACTAACAATAATCTTGGACAGCGGGGCAACCTGCTCAGAGCCATTATTGCACTTTAATATTGCTCGGTCCATGCCACTTGTCCATAATGCTACACCCGGGCAGGCTCATTGTGCTGCCAGGACTACTTATAACATCCCTGCCTCATGCGCAGCTCCTCCTCCGCCTCCTCCTCACTCTCCTCTGCCTATGAGCCAATGCAAATTACAGTAACAGCTTGGACGTGAGTATAATCTCAAGTGGTGCGAGCTGGGCTTCATGGCGAGGCATGCAGGCAGATGGAAGCGGAGACTCTGCCAGGCCTCTTTAGGGGCTCCCACACTTTCCCCAGCATGCTAGACAATGGATGAGCTGTGGCTCATAACCAGCTCCTCGTCTGCCACTATCATGCGGCCCACTCCCAGAACGCAGCGTTGGGTGATTGATATGAATAGACACAAAAAAACGAGGGCTCTCCTGTCATGGTGTCGTTCAGGCCGATGCACAGATGGACACTCGTACTGGCAGCACAACACGAGCATCTCAGAGCAGAGGGTGGAGGTTTACGATGAAAGAGTGTGTTTCTGTGTGTTTCTGCACTGCAGGTGGTGGAAGACCTTCCCTCCAGCTATGGGAGAAATCCAAAAATAGCTCTTTATACACAAAATCTTTTCCCTTTTTCTGCATAAAAGACCACAGCGGTGAATTGTCTGAACTCTCGTTTTCCACCTTGAGAGAATATCTTTGAATCTCTTAAAAACAAAGCAACCATTCAGCATTAATTTATGCTGAAAACAAATCCAGGGAGCGCAACATTAATTCCAGAACTGTACAAACTGTACTCCACTGTGCCTGAAAATGCATCATATTCAGGAAATTTGCACAATATACACAACAAAGCAGAATTATCGAGAGATAAGATGGGATCTATTGTTGCTTTTAGTCTCCTTAGGGCATAAATTAAATCATCTACATTCATATAAAAGATTTTTCTAATGCTTGAATATTTTGCCTGATAGGAAATGAGGGCAGCTTCTGTTTCAGCTACAGTTACAACTAGTTTAAAGGACCAGGTACTTTGCCTTTGTGCCTAAAAACCACCATAATAACCTCTTGAACTAAGGTCTGTGTGCTTTCCAAAACAGTGAAATCGGCCTCTTGTGAGAGGCAGTCAGCACGGTCGTAATTAAATCAGCGGCGCTGCATGGGGTTATGGGATTGGGAGGATTTTACGGGGCCATCCACAGAGAGATGAATTTGGGCATATCATAAGTTTTTGACTATTCAGGCGTTTCATCCACATCGATACAGCATTTCGGCTGCCAGAACATCAGCCTTGCATTTCTATATGGACAAGAAATACGGATAGCTTCTGAAATGCTAACGTCATGGGCTCACCTCTTGCTTAGCCAGCATGTAGGACTGCAATAGTGTAATACAGTGTGGTGCTGCAGAAGGTCCTGAGCTTGTTTTGGCTTTAACAGTAAAATCTTCTGCTCCTCTATGACCACCATGGGCAACAACAGGACACAGAGTGTTTGCTTACATTGTCTTGATGATTGTGCATGCTCTATGTCTTCTCTGATTTTGATGTATGCCTGCAGCAGCGTTACAGCACCATTTACAGGTCTGGCATATGTACTACAGCATTGTTACAGCATTCATGTGGACACATTTCTTGACAGTGAACATTTAAAAATAAAAATGTTTTCAGTGGCCCTAAAATGTGTAAGTCTTTGGTTCTTTTTTTTTCCTCCAACATAAACACATTGAAGTTATGCAAGAGGATTTTTTTCAGACTCTACTATTTGAGTACCTATGTGATCTGTTAGATGTATGGACAAAAAATGTAAAAAAAAAAAAAAAACAGCATGTCCTACCATTGTTTCAGCAGCAGTTTAAGCCCATTAACTCAGGCTGGCATGCCAGTTCAGGGCATAGACCTTAAAATGAACACAGAGTCATTGACAACATGCCAAAGACCAGCACTGAAATGACCAATTACCACAGTGTAGACCTGTCAACCACCAACAGCACTGTGCCCACATGGGGAAGGAGACCTCAAAGGGGCAGGAGCTTTAACAGAGCGTCTCAGACAGACTGAGAATACAGGTGGATCAGGGGTACACAGAAACTAAAAACTGTGATTATGAACATACACTAGCAATCATCAACACAGAATAAATGAGCAGGTGCTTTTAGTGGATAACAGAGTAGAAACAGCAGCAGCAGTGTTGTGGACAAACTGGTGGATTTGTTTTGCAACCTGAAGGTGCTGCACAGATCTAACCTGATATACAAGATGGACCGTTCAAAATATTTCACCAGTCGATCTGGGGAAGAGCTCAAAGAAAGTGTTTGGGAATGGGAAGACCCTTCCTAAAGCCTATTTGTCTTGTTATTGGAAGGTCATTCTGTCAATCATATTCATTTTGGGCCAGTTAGACGATGTAATAGGCGGGCGTTACTGCCATGGCTTAACATGGAACAAAACATGGGACACTTCTTAGAACAAAGTCTTGCCAAAATATGATTGAGGTTAATTTAAAATATTCTTTTCTATATATATTTTTGTGTTGTTTGTTTTTCATCAGATCCAGATCTGATGAAACTGCTTCCGAAATTGTTAGCCTCTATGCTAATCTCTGTACAGGCTCATTCTACAGAAACATGCATTTTTCTGTCCCTTAAGAGATATATTACTCCTGATGAACACAGTTTGTGTTAGATTTTTTAAAGTATTTTATCTAAAAAACATATTATTTCAGCTATCACACTATTTGGAGCCATCAGCTTGGTAATATTTGCTTTTTAATCAATTATTTAGAACCCCAACCACAACAAAAGTGCTCGTCCCCACAGTCATTGATGGAGAGAAAGTGTTGTATTTTGAGTTTAAAAATATTAAAAAAAAAAAAAAAAAGTACAAATGTATAAATAGCTATCAAATATATGATATAAATTACATTTTAAAACAAAATGCCAAAAAAGTATTAGAAAATATATTTAAAAGTAGTCGTCCCCTGCAGTCATGTCGCTGGTGTTACCATGTGACAAAAGTCTTTTATTTTGGAAAAAGAAATCATTCTGATGACATCATTTGACTTCCTTTAGACCTCTTTCTTGGAGATCTATGAAGATGGACCCTGGTAAGAACATTGTCCTTTTCAGTTATCAGAAATATTAACATTTATCTCATGATTTTATATGAAGCTTTTAGTAGACGTCACTGGTGTTAACAACTTTATTGGCAGGGAATTGCAAACAAACAGATAAAAACGTATTTTGAAGACATAATTTAGTGAATAGATTAAGATTAGTAACATGCTGTGTCATGCTCTGCAGCAGCCATTTTGTTAAAGAGCATTTTTGTGAAACTGTCACTGGTGTTACCTTTCTTATGGGTAACAAGAGGGAACAACAGTGAAAATCAGATGTGTGGACACACTTTATTAAATGGTGTTTTGTGATAAATGTACCAAAAAAACAAAAAAAATCATTAAGCTTTCATTGATGTGGATTCATAAAGTCAATGGCTTATGTAACAATGTAGCTGCAAATGTTAAAAAAAGAAATAAAACAAATGACATTTTGCTATCCAAAGATCCACGTTTCTGTAGAATGACCCTACATGCAGTCACTTCTTGCTGTCATCTCGCTCATAGCTCCACCCCTTTCTCCTCTAAAGGATGCTGATTGGTAGTGCTTCTTTGGGCTGCTCACAATCATTGTAGACTGGAGCTTAGCATCTGGATCTGCCAGATTACAGATGTTGAAACAAGTGGATCCAGCTGCACTGCAAAGTCAACATGGAGCATCCACCAAAGCTGATTATATCGGTAACCATGTATTTTTGAGAAGTATCAAACATTATGATCATCTACCATCTCAATCATCTCTCCTCTTGTTTCAAAAATTAGTTTAGATTTAAATGTTTATCAAGAGCAACAAGAGCCTTTGTACTGTATCTCTGAATCATTCAAAACAACTAAGCACTGCCATTCATCATTAATTACTGCTGAAAATAATTGCAGGAAGCTCACAGTTAATTCCAAAATGGCACAAACTGTACTCTACTGTGCTGGCGCATACATCATCTATGCAATATTCATACAATTTACACAACAAAGCATAATTAACTGGAGACTGTGAGATCTTTTGTTCCTGTAAGTTGCCAAGGGGACAAAATTAATTCATTTCCAGTTTTGAAAAAAAGTTTGCCGATGCCTTTTGATGTATTTCTGAAGTTTTATTCACAAACTCTGAATTCAATAACTCCCATACTGCGAAGAGGAACAAGACCCAGTGTGACTTTTTCTGTGATTTGAGATGCTCTGCTGATTTCAATGCCGAATGAGATGATAAATTCATAACTGAGGGGAGTGCAGGTACGACTTCTCTCCGCGGTTATGGGTTTCTTCTTTTAAGGTTAAGAGCTCCCCTCTATGGATCCAATCACTGCGGTAAAGGTTGCATCAAAATGTAATGCACCTTTTATTTTGAATGAATGAGCTCGGGGCTTTAAACTTGCATGACAACACAGATGAGATGCTTTCTGTTTTGATACTCCTGGGAGAATGGTTTGTTTGTGCTCGCGTACACTGAGAGAGCTATTCTTGGCCGTAATGTAAAGAGATGCTCAGACTCAATCGTGTGCGTAGCGACTAACAACGCTGCTCAAAGACAGGGGAGAGTTTTTGATCATATGACGCAAACAGTGGAGGCTCACACGGGTTCAAACAAAGCTTTGGCGTCCTGCATGGACACAAAACTACAAACAGTACAAAAGATTATGATGTATGAAGAAATCAATAGACAGTGAGTCAGCTGCGTGTCAAGATGAGGCTGTTTAAGTGACTCACTCCTCAATGTGTTTGCCAACCCTGAGAGCATCTGCACTAACAAAAAGATGTTTGACTGAGGGAGTGAAACAGAGAGAAAGCACAGAGCACGGCTCGCCTCCAGCTACGCGTCTATTGTATCTGCCTTGTGCTCGCACGCATGCAGGTGTGTTTCCCTTCCACTATCATTCGAGGCCGCTTCAGCTGCACTGTCACGAATTCACAAAGCCCCTTGTGCGTGTGACATGGAGTGTATACAGATTAATTTCCAATGATGATTACAGCTGTGGGAGCGGGAATCAGTCGCACTGATGATATCTCAACGTAAACCTCAAGAATATCATCAGCTGCTGCTCCATGCTGCCCGTCACCGCCTCAGAGCCACGGCATTCCAGGAAACACTGACGGCAGGGATCAGATTACTAATACAAGAGAACACAAGGCACCGGATTGAAGGCCTATATGCACACAGGAATTTTGAATATGAGAGGGTAATAACTTGACCTCCCCCTCACGCTCCCCTCGATCCCTGATTAAAACGGAATTCACTTCCTACTTACCGAACAGCTTTTTTCTCCCTTGTAGTAGCATAATTTGGCAGGAGCAAAGATGAACTGGAGAGGGAATCCTGTTGTAACGCTTCTTATCGCCCTCAAACTTGACAACCGGGATTAAGCTACACTGCAGAGAACAGCTGGGAGAAGATGTCCGAAGAATACATAAAGTCCAAAAGTGATGTACTTATTCAACGTAGACTGATTTGACAGGAAAAGGTGATTTTATTCTTTTCAAAGGGATTTATGTAACTATGGGATTCAGCCTCTTTTGTTAGGGCGGGAACAGAACAGTAAGTCTTAAAGTAGCACTGGGCAATAGATACTCCTACAGAACGTTGGAAAAATGTTTCAGTCGATTGTTCCTCTCCTTTATTATCCACATGATTTGAAAGCCTGACCAGTCACCTTTATAAAAAGAAACAACTTGTAAGGATCATGCAATTTTGGTCTCCTGGAAGAAAGCCTTCAGTTCCTTAGTGGAGCAAAGGTGGGGAGCTGGTCAAAGTTTGGAAATGGAAGCAGAGCTGACAACAGCACCTTATTTGCACCTTTGTCTTCTTTTCGTTGACTGAACGAGAACACTATATTGATGTCTTGTTTATGTTTATCAATAGATAAACACTGTTTGTGCAGTTGTTTCCTTGTGGGTGATGCCAATAAAAAAGATACTGAATACGATGATCAAGTAAGAAACACTAAAGTTGTTGATTGGATCTAATGATGACAGAGTTTCCACTTTAAAGCTGTGGTCTACGATTTGAAACCGCAGCCTGCCCCCCTTCCCTCACCTCTCCCCCTCCCGTGTTCCAAGATCCCGCCCCCAGCTCGTGTCGCCTCATATAAGCCCCCTCGGACTGAGCTACGAGCGACTAGCACAATATATCAGCAGCAAACTCAATTAAAAACAGCTCAGCTCAACTGAAAGTATCAAACACGACAGACATCCCCCTTGTAACACACAGCAGTAGCCATTTCAATTGGACCGGCGGCAATGCGGGTGTGGCGCCCTTAGGCGGAGCCGGAGTGTGGGGAGGATTTGTTTTTTCTCAGCCTGTCCTCCCCAGCTCAGCTTACAGTGCAAACGATTAGCGGCTAACAGGCTAACCCGCTCCCCTACAAGTTATTAGCCCGTGCAGGCACAAACTAACCAGAGTAATTCAGCAGACATCTCACACTGTAGTAAACAAAGCCATTACCTGATCAACCAGGGGCGAAACGGTCGATGCTGAAGGTCTGACGGCCGGCTGAGGCTATTTGTTAGCCGTTAGCCCGCTAACAGGCCTCAACCCGCTGGCAGAGCTCCGTTGGGCCCCCAGAGGAGGCGGCCGGTCTCGGCGCTAGGCTTTTCCGGCTCCATGATAGTTCAGTAGCTAACGCTGCTAGCTGCTCACCGGAGGTAGAGGGGAGGAGACGGGACCATGACGCACTACGCATGACGCTGCGTAGTGAGAGAGACAGGGGATTGGATGGACTCACGGACCAACTCACGGACCAATTAATAGTCGCAGGTTCTTAGGTTTGATTGGTCAGCTAGTATGCAGCTTTTCAGCGGATATACTGAATGGATTTTTTTCGTTCTTTTTGGTCTTTATACTGTGTAGATAGGACCATAGGACCATAACAGCCTTATAAACGGTGTTATTAATATGTACAAAGCTTCCAAATCGTAGACCATAGCTTTAATGCATCATATTCATCAAGTTGTTTTCCTACACTTGTGGTTCCACATGGCAAAATGTTAAGTCTGCATGTTAATCTTTTAATTGTTCAATAAAATCTCTTTTGAAAAAGGAATGCTTGCCTCAAGTTTAAAGGGATTTTGGCACTTTCTGTGCTACCCCCACATTAGCTGTGTTGTTTATTCTACAATTGCATGTTCTTTAAAAGTTTTACCTCGTGGTAAAGGTGACTAACAAAGCTTTACAACAACAAAGTAAACAATCAACCAAAATGAAGACTAAAAAACTGTTTTTGAGGAGTTTAGATTGAGGGTTTTTTTTATAAAGCACAGAGAAAGTTATTGTTGAAGTGTGAAAATGCTGTAAAGTAAGAATGCCAAAAACAAGTCTAAATTTATTTATCAAGAAAGACTTCAAGGCACTCTCTTTAATCTGTTCAGCCCTTTTTTAAACCTTCTACTCAAAAAAGAAGTGCTCATAAAAAAAAGAGTGTATATCTGCAACCACAAGGTCTATTTGAATAATTTAGGTGTCATAATAAAAGAAAGTCTTCACAGATTATTCCAGATGTGGAATTATCAGTTTGAGTCTGATAAAGTGATGCAGAGTAAAGTTAAGGTGCATACACACCGCACGCCACTTGTGCTAGCTTGGCGATCACTCTCCATGCAAAGTCAATGTACAGCCGCGATGGGGCGGGGCTCACCCTCCCACGAAGCGACAGCCGCTTTTCATACTACCACATAGCTTGTCGCGCGATGTGAAAGAAAAAAAAAAGTTGATCAATCAGCAGGTGTGTGCACGTGTGACGGTACCCGTGACAGACAGTTATTCATCCAGACTACAGAGGAACAATCCATGTCTGTGTGGGAAACATTAGTCAGTGAGGACATTAGTTCCGCCTAGACAGACCACGGGAAACTCGCAGATGATGCTGCTGCAGGGCATCAGCTGCAGTGTTTTGTGGATGATAAGTGAATGAAAAGGATACAGTTGGAATAATGTCCGCTAATACATCCTATTATATGATATATCATATGATCGCGGTGAAACTTGAGCAGACGTGACGTCACCGAGCGACCGCCGGCGGCAACGCCGACCAAAATGAGGTATTTATGGACGTGCGATGCTACATCAGTGGGGGATGCGATTTTGGTAGATGGGTTGCTTGCGGTGTGAACGCAGCATTAGAGAGGTTTTACTCAAGAGTGGTCAGGCAGAATCTTGGCACACTTCAGCACCATCTTAAAATTTCTGATATACCAAACTTCATATTTCACTTTGTCTCACTTTTGGAAGTTATTACACCCACTTACAACAGTTTTATCTTCCTCTTCTTATCTGTGGTAGTTTTGACTGTTTTTTAAGAAAATCTATAGAAAAAAACAAAAAAATGATTTTTTTGTTGTTTCTTATTGGAAAAAAATCAACCAGAAATATTTGATAATTCATTTGCTTGTTATTGACGTTGCATTTGATGTGTGTAAAAATGGCTTATATGGTTTTGTAGCTGAAAGTTTCCTGTTTAATTTGATTTGGAACATGACTATATTTCTCCATGAATAGTTCATTTTTGTTGGAAGGCATGCATGCATACCTGAAATTGGGTACTTTAGGGCTGAACAGGTTAAACAGTTAAAATGCCTTTAAATTCATGGCATGGTCACATAGGCCAAAACAAACTTCAACGCGTTACAGTAGGTCCTTTCAAAATGGTGCTCCACCAATAGGGAGATACCACTTGGGCTTAGAGGCCTGGCCTGCAGAAGGTAGTCCCATAAAGACCTCCAGTAGATGGTTTAATTCAGGTCAAAGGAGGCAGCAGATATGTTTTAACTCAAGTCATATCATCATGTCAAACACCCATCCATCCATTATCTATGCTGCTTATCCCTTTTGGGAATGTGCAGACATTAAACTAAAATATAATAGACTTAATTGTTGGTCCACGTTGCCAGACCCTACTGTTCAGTGCATAAATATGTAGAGTTATGCAGGGTGCATGACTGCTGTAGATGCTGCTTGTTAGACGCACTATGGGGGGGAGGGGGGCTGTAAAAGGAACAGCAGTTATGTTCATCCCGGTAACACAAGCCAGCTAATTAGCATTGCCCTGCCATTCCCTTTGAACCGGAGGAGGACAAGTGGGAGCCATCATATTTCTTTGTTCTCAGCACTGAGAGAAGCCCCCCCACCCTCCCTGACCGCAGAAACCACAGGGGTCCTGACCACAGCGGGTCAGAAGGAGGCAGAAAATAAGCTCGCCGGCTCCCCACCTCTCTACTCTCTTCACTCAACTGCCCCTCGGGGATGGCCCAGACCGTCTCCTAAAACTACGCCCTAAGCAGAGTACACTTACCGGCAGCTTGCTGAATCAGATATGTTGCCTGGATGTGAAGCGATGACATTTTCAGGATGCAAACCTGCTCTGAGTACAGCAGACAGATGTTATGGGGATACAGGTACCGACTGCTCTTCAGATGCACACAATTATTCTCGGCTGAATGCCCTCTGAAGACGCCGTACAGATCATTAACTCCATACTCCCATGCACTGGGCTTTTTAATTAATAGTTCTGTGCTATATAATGTAGGATTGAAACATGAATCCGTGTTTATGTACTGCTGCACTGTTTCCAAGAGTGTTTTACGACCCATTTCAGGTTAGTTAGAGATGCAGTCAATTATATTACGAGCCTTGATGGGGATCTTTTTGTGCCACACGTGGGTCAAATATTGGACACAATCGACAAAGACAGTCCAATCACCAGGTAGCAGACAGGTGGATTAGTAATGTGGAGGACCAAATCCTTGTTTTGTTTTGTCCACATGCTGATTTTATGAATGATGTTGAAACAACTGATGCTCTCGTTCCAAACTCCCTGCACTTATATTGAGCCCTACAACAAATAAAACTTGATAAAATAAACTGATGGCTGAGCATTTTATTCGATCTGTTGTTTCATTTGTAAAAAGACTTAAACACTTCAAAGAAAATGATGTAAAACATTCTGAAGATTTCTCTAATTGCACATTAAAGCATATTATTACTAATGTAGAGACACAATGGACTGTTTTTTATCCTTGTCTTTCTCCTGTCTTTGTTTGATTTGTTTTCTAGAATGTGTAAAATTCCTTAGTGATGGAAATATGTGAGTGTCTTGCAACAAAGCCTTATTGTTGTAGCATGAGCAGAATGTGCTTTGCATCATCCCGTTGACGCAAGCAGGGGCATCCCTGAAAAAGCTGGGTAGCAGCATATGTTGCTCCAAAACCTGCATGTAACTTTCAGCATCAGTGGGGCCTTAACAGACATGCAGCTACCCAGGTTACCTCTAATTTTTAAGTCTTACTGTATGTTGCTATTGTCCCAGCTTTTTTTGGAAAATCAAATGAGCTAATATTTGCAAACTAACAAGCAACTTTCTTAGTTTTCAAAACAAACGCTACCACAGTGTTAAACAAGCGACTAGTGAGTCAAGTGAAGATCATTTTTGTCTGTAAAGCATATGTTTGAAATAAACATGGTTGGGATTTTAAGCTTAGCACTCCTCTGTGGTGTTTTATTTCAATCTGAGCTGCTCTCACACAGCAGAGAGAGGAGTAAAAATCCTTTATGTCCTTTCAAAATCTGAAGTGCTAGCTGCTATGACCACCAGCTTGAACTCACAAGGGTGTGCCACTGGAATTTTAAAATAAATCTGTGCCATATAGACCAGTGATTCCCAACCAGGGGTACGCATAACCCTAGGGCATGCTAGCACATTGAAGGGGGTACTTGGAAACACTTTATGTTTTATTTCCAACTTGGAAACTCTGAGATAAGCCAGTCAATAAAATGGTAAGTGTGTGTTACAACTATTTTCTCTGGAGAGACAATAACCTGTGGCAGAGGTTATTATCTTTTACAGACACTTCTAGAGTGTTTGGTGCACTGGAGTTGCTGTAAATGGGTTGGTTTGAGTTATTTGCCAGGACTTCACTGCAAAAGAAGGCTGCAGTGGGTCCATATAAACCAGGTTAATCACACTCTACAAGAATCATTAACACGTATGAGTGAGGAGTACTCATAGTAAAAAGACTCAGGGCCTACACAACAAAAAGTTTGGGAATTACCAATCAGACATGGTTTGAATCAATTATTTTGAGTTTAAAGGTGCTATGAGGAGAATCTCTTTCCGGCGACATAAAGACTCTGCTACCCATGAGCACGCGCGGCGACTGTCGTAAAGACGTGACCCAAGCAAAAGTGTGTGTTTGTTGTGATGCTAATGAATGCAGCTCGGACCTTCCTCAGAACTCTGCATTGCTTTACAACTTCTTTTTTCAACAACTTACAGGATGCAAAGCGACGCGGTAATGTATCTCTTTCTAGTTACATAGCGGTAGTTTTTGATGTGTGACAACAAGCAAGTGTTGGAAAACTTAGTATCGTAGTTTTGTAGCCGGCTATATATCGCTACTTACAGCCCGGTGCTCTAAGACGTGTCTGAATAATATAAATTTGCTCCAGTTTTAATCGTCTTGTTCCCGAAGTTGAGTATCCAGGCCAGTCCAGCCCTGTCCGACCCGACCACGAAGCTAAGGAATAGCATTTATAGATAACCTATTTTGATGCTGTAAAACTCATCTTAAAGTGTGTATTTTAGGGGTGGGCAACTTTAATTACCAAGAGGGCCACATAAAACCATTTTTCCCAGCCTGAGGGCCACATCGTTACAAATTTTCAGAAACTCTCGATGAGGAAAAAGAATGTTAGACAAACAACATATGAGAATTTACATTTGTCAAAACATTAGAATACCAATATTCATATATTACAACATAAATACAAATTGTTATGCATGATAAAATGAACTTGACATAGTATTCAAGCAAATTTAGCTAACATACATGGAATTAAAGCCAATGAAGCTTCTTTAAAATCAGTAAAATGAGGTGTTAATCGAATTCTTAAAGCTTAAATATTTTGTTGCTGCCATTTTTTAGTATTGAGTAATATTTGATATAATGTTCAAAGGCTTCATAAAAGAGATTTAGAGACACTATTATAGCAAAGCAAGGTCATGAACAACTTACATAAGCCAATAAAAATATTAGTCTGGATTATATAGAATTATTTCTATTGGATATCTGAGTTTTCTTGACATTTACAGCTGCTGGTTGGGAATGAATGACGGGCCACATTTAGTGATGTGGTGGGCCGCACTTGGCCTCCGGGCCGCCACTTGCCCACCTCTGGTGTATTTAGATCAGGCATACATCTAAAAGTGAGACTTTTTTGTAATTACTTAGAAACTCCCCATAGCATCTTTAAATCAATCTAATTAGATAATCGATCACTATGTTGACATGCACAGATCCTTTTTAAACTTCTAATTAATGATATTCACAATAATGACCCCGTTCCTGGTAGCAGTTCCTCTGTTGAAGTGTTTGCCTTTTTTATCCTCAGTCCTAAACTTACAAAGTGGATTCAGAGGCTAGAAGTTTAAGCCAAGTCGTTGCTATAAACTGTTATTTTATTGGCACTTGATTAGAAAGTGTCTTTTTTCTTTGTTGCTTTTGTTTTTCAGTATTGAATGTTGATATTATTCACCATCTACATGAAAGAATGGGATGTTTGTCTTGTTTTTCATCTGTTTAAAGAAACAGATCACAGTAGGAGTACAGGTCAGTTCTGATACAGGAGGGACATGATGTTCAGAGGAATAACAAGGTGTGTTTATCTGTGTCGGTTTATCTGTCCTGGGCAAAATGCAGTATTGTGCACACCTGCATATTAACATTTTCATCTTGATCACTGGAATGGTATGTCTCCCATTTGATCCTCACCTCTGCCTAGACCTTGAGGGCCCTTGGTGCACGAGGCCCGAGGCAAATGTCTGACCTTTGCCTAATGGTAAAACAGCCTTTGGTAGCATATTGGCAGCGCTTTTATTTTTAAGTAGGAAAGCACATTAGCATTTCTGCAGCCTCCTGCATTATCTGTCTGAGTGGTGAATAAACACAGAACGGGCCACAAACAGATTGCAGCAGACAGTCTGGTCTGGTACACACAAGGATGTTTTCTCCTGATAAGGACGGAGTGAAAATATCTCTGAACAGTTGTCAGATCAAGATGAGAGTCAAGAAGAGATGATAAAAATAGAGATAAGTTCAAAGCAATAAGCTTAAAGAGGAGCAGTGAGCAGCGGAGCGAGTGCTGTGAAGCCTAAATTTGCCCCGTGTTATGCCTCTCAGGCTCGATGTATGCTCCCCCTGCCTCACTGGTTAGTGCTGTGTGCAGTCGGAGAGAAATACTGCAGGCGCTGCTCAAGGCTGAAAAAGTACAAGTAGCTCCTCTGCATGTTTGAGGAGAAACAGGAGAGGTATGCAAATCACGGAGGACTCGCACAGAAGTTCTCAGCTGCTGTTGCAAAACTACCACAGACAGCGTTGTTACCTGTTTTTGGACTTTAGTTTGGGGGGTTTTTGCACCTTTTTGGATTAGAAGGGATGGCAGATTGAGTCCAGGTTAGGGGATTAAAGTGAGAAAGGACATGCATGAGAGAGACCACAGGCTGGACCGAGCGTCATCGACTCTCTTTGAGAACAACACACCACTGGAAACACAAACAAAACTACCAGGCTGTCAACACCACTCCTGTTTGAATTTTCATCAAACATAAACAAATGAATACAAATGAAGGGAGTGACTATTGCTCAGAAATGTCTCTGTCTTCCCTCAAGTCGAAGACTCAACCTACGCAGCTCCTTTCAAACTTGAAACCTTTCATCAGGTGAAGACTGTGAGGAAACAATCCAGGAAGACAGACTGTGTTCTGTGCTCACGCTTTACTGTTAATGAGGTGCTCTGATGAAAATCTCATGTTATCCAGAGAAGAAAACATCAATTTGAATTCTATTTTTAAATATTTGATGCTATTTTGGTTTCATTGAACCTATTAGGGAGGTTATATTTACCTCCATATTTATGTTTGTGCTCATATGTATCTGCCTGTTTTGTATAATTACCTCTGCCAAGGAGGTTATGTTTTCGGGAGAGTTTGTCTGTCTGTCTGTCTGTGAAAAAATTACTCAAAAAGTTATGGATGGATTTTGATGATATTTTCAGGAAATGTTCAGCATGGGAAAAGGAAGAACTGATTCAATTTTGGTGTTGATCCGGATCACCGTCTGGCCGCCATGATGAAAAATGTGATTTTGCTGAAAAACTACTGAACTAAAATAGATATCATTATAAATCCAATTGTTAATGGTATGTTTTCATTGTCAAGGAATCTAAATATTTCGATGAAATAAAGGTAGGACTAATATTTATGGTGAAAATCACAATATGGGTGAGGACTGTGGTGCTGGTGGAGGTCTGCGCTCTCCGAGTGCTTTTCTAGTTTTGGTTGTGATCCAAATCCAGATGTAGATCCATTGAAAAAAAAAAAAAGATTTGCTTACATTTCTAAATAGGGCAGTTTTCCACGTTTTCACCAGTAACTCAATAAACTAGAAAAGCACTCGGAGAGCACAGACCTCCGCCAAGCTGCACAGTTCCCAGACGTCGATCTGGATCAACACCAAAATTGAATCACTTCTTCCTTTTCCCATGCTGAACGTTTCCTGAAAATGTCATCAAAATCCATCCATTAATTTTTGAGTTATTTTGTTCACAGACAGACAGACAGACAGACAAACAAACAAATGCTCCCGAAAACATAACCTCCTTGGCGGAGGTAATGAATGATGGATGTTTTTTTTTTACATATTCAGAAAATACTGGTCATGGCACAAGGAGGGAATGACTTAATTTTGGTGGCGATCCAAATCCAGATGTGGATCCAGGATTTTTTAAAGGACTTGTTTACAATGTGAGACAGCACAGTTTTCCACATTTTCTCCATAACTCAATAAACACAACAGATTTTGAAGACGGTCATTGCACAAGGCTGAAGTGATATAATTTTTGTGGTAATCCAAATCCTGATGTGGATCCAGGAATGTTTCGAAAGATTTGTTTGCATTCTAAGATAAAGCAGTTTCGCTTTTCACTAGGGCTACGTATTTCCAGTAACTCCACGATACGATATGTATCCCGATACACATAAATTGTGAACATTTTAACAGAATTCACAGCAACTTTTGTTTCTATTACAAGAAGAAAAAGAACAAGCATGATTTTTAAATAATTCTTCAACTTAAGGACTTTAATTCAGGTCCCAAAAGATAGTAGACTTAAGTTTAAATTTGGAACATGTGTTTTATCATGTAGCTTGGCTTCTACATAGAACTGTGACATTTGTAACATTACCTAAAGTGTATTTACAACAACTGTTCAAACATTGAGGCCGCATCGATTCTGTAGAATCAGTATCCATACACGTATCCCCAAGAAGTGCATGACGATATTTTGAGCACAGGCCTAATTTTCACCAACAACTCAATAAATTCTAAACAGATTTTGATATCATTTTCAGAGCATTTCTTGACAGAATAGGAAAAAGTGAATATATTTTGGTGGTGATCCAAATCCGGATGTGGATCCAGGATATTTTAAAAGATGTTGGAAATGTCTTTAAGCTCCAGGAACATTTATGGTGATTTTATGAGAGGCTGACTCACATGCTATGTCTAGCTTGAGATGCTACAGACTGGCTGCATCTCTCACAGCTCCATTTCTCTATGTATTCCACCACAATATTAAAGGCATAGTAAAGTAATTTGAAGTTGGGTTGTATGAGGTAGTTGAAAAGAGTCAATAAAGTGACTGAAAGGGCTCCCAACAGCTCTGCTCTTTTTTCCTTAGACCACAGGTTAGGTATGCTGCTCATAGATACACTTATTTTTACACAAAAACGAGACAGAAAACCGTGTTGGGTTGAATGTACAATTGAGTAAAAAATTTCAGAGAGCTTTTCTTTCTGATCTGCCGTTTTCGCTCCGTGGACTCAGAAAGACTCAACAACAGCGGAGGAAAGTAATGAACCAAATATGAGTGATTTCAACTCAAGAGACGATGATGTTCCTATTACTGTGGGTGCACGGGGTTACCTCTATGAACCGGAGAATACAGAAGAAGAAATTCTTTAAAGTGCAACACAGAATCACACGTTTATAGTGGAATATGCACACCTTCAGAATATCAGGGGGACTCCTCATGCCTGGGTTTGTTGGTGATTGGCAGTTTTTGATCTGACATTTGGTGCAAGAGGGAAAATTGAAGCAGTTGCATTATTCAGTAAGGAGAAGGAAATTGCTACTGTCAATACAACACATTTTTGTCACCTTTTTATCCATGGTAAGTGTACAGAGTGTCACTACATACCAGGCATTAACATGGGCATGTCCTCTATTTAAGTTAAATGGAAATCTCAGCAGGATGTACATAATGTTCTAAAAACTCTCCTCCAGTATGTGTGCACACAGATTTCTCACTACATTAGCCTTCCAGTGTTTATTCAGCACACTCCCACACACTCCTGCACTATTTGAACCCTGCAGACACTGACTGCTTGGATTCGTCTTTGTTTAGATGTACATTATGTGATGTTCTCCACACTATGTGTAAGTCCAAAGAGAGCCACTGGAAACCTGAGTCAGACTCCTCGTCTGCCTAAACATATAGATATAGCTGGGTAAAGAAGTCGATTCTGATCCCACAGACTCCACCCATATGGCTGTTTAAACTGTGTTAAACAAATGCTGGGGGAAAAAAAGGGAAACATCTGCTAATTCGACCCAGTTCTGCTCTGCACCTGTAATTGCAGAGTCATTTATGCCATAAATTCCCACTGGTGATCTGCATAGTACTGCACCTTCAATCTGCTGATGCAACTCTGCTAACACAACATTTTCAGCATAGTTAGAGCTGCCCCGGCTCAGGGCGGAGCTGTTGCAGTCGAAGCGTACTGACTTGGAAAATAGGACAAACTCACCAAGTATCAAGCCCAGGTGTCCATTGCAGGTTTCACATCAGCATCCCCATCAGTTGGTGGTTAGAGAGTCACAGGGGAGGCAGGCCAGTCCCGCTGGTGTCGCAGGAAAACACCACCTAGAGGACGAGAATTAGGACACATTATTGTTGAAACCAGAACAACTCAAATAGCCCAGTTAAATGCTGATGCAATGGATACAGCTGCCAGACACCTATAGTACAGTGCTGAGGTCAGGAAAAAGGTCTGCACTGTTTTTTTGTCTGTTTATTCTTTTAAATGAGGTACCAAAAATAGGTTTGTGCCAAATTTGACAGAGTCCCAGGGGTCTGAAGCCTTTCCCAGCTCACTTTGGGTGAGAGATGGGGAACACCCTGAGCCAATCACAGAGCCACATAGAGACACAGACAAACATACACACTCATAATTAGACCTAAGGGCAAGTCACAACCTTACAAGCATGTTCTTGGTCTGAGAGTGTCCTGAGACAACCCATGCACGCACAGGAAGACGAGCAAACTCCACACACTGGTTCAGAGATGAACCAGCAAGCTTCTTGCAGTGAGGCACATGCACTTACTGCCAGTAAAATAAGAATATTTTATCAAAATGAATCCCCTGCTCTTCCATATGGCCCAAAATTTGGGTTTCTTTTTAATATTACCTGCCAGGCCGTCTCCTGAAATCTGATTTTACCTCTTAATTTGAACAACAAATCCAGAATCCAGACACACGGCTCAGAGTTTAAACTAAAGTGAAGCACTGTGATCTCTGTAGAGTAGCAGTAATTTTATTCAGCACTGAAAAATAAGCTTTAAAAGTGTTTGGCATACAAGCATGTGGCTGATCAAAATGATCAGGAAATGACTCATGAGGTTTGAGAAAATGAATCAGCCAAAAATAAGTACTGCTATAAAGTCCAACTCACATCAGGCATTCATTCTTGTCTGGCTGATATTGACCTGCAACCTGCAAATGGCAACCAATACGCAAATCTATTACATGAGTGTCCACTTGGTGCATGCACTAACCTTCTGTGCCCCAATGCCGCCCTCTCTGCTACCTATAAGTCAATAAAAATATCCACACAGGCACAATATTTACAAGCAAGGTATAAATGATCTCATTTTACATAGATGTATACCTTTAAATGGCAGTTCCGCTTGATGCTGCTATATTAATTAACATCATTCCTATACATTCCAAAATCATTATAGATGTTTATGTAAATATTAGATTAATCATTTGATAGGAACTACCTTTACAACCAAATAGACATCAGGTCCCCAAGGGGCTACCTTTGATAAATCTATATTTAACGCACATAGCACTAAACAAAAAAAGACTGCTTGATTAATTGATCGAACCTAAATTTAGCAAAGACAAATGTGATGAGGACAGATTTATGGGCTGGGTGTCCATGGGTGTGTCCCTATCTTAAATTCTTATTTAAGTCCCTTTGTCCCTGTCTATATGGATACATTTCTGGATGTATGTATGTGTACATATTAGGGGTGCAACGAAACTTCGTGCCACGAAAAATGACAAAATAAAATTCAACGACAGAGGAAATTAAAAAACACGAAGGGGCGCTGGTGATTTTTTACTCTCCTCGCCTACCGTAGCAAAACACTCGCTTCAGAATGGAGGAAGACGAGGTCGAGGAATTAGCTGACGCTCCTTCGTCAAATAAATAGGTTATGTGGATCTATTTTGGCTTCCCATGTAAAAGACGAGAGAACGGTGAGAAGATTGCGGACAAAACAACAACTGTGTGCAAAATATGCCGCTACAGTTCACCGTATACTGCGGCGAGAACAACTACCAACTACTTTGAACTGGAGACAGGCAGCAACTGTATGTTTTTGTAAGTCTGCATATAAAAACAATATTTGATTTTTGCATCTACTGTTGAGTTGACAGAATTTGATCATACTTGAAGATCAGAAGTATATGCACTGTTATAGGCTAAATATTATAGTTCACAGTTCAGACATTTATAGGTCTAAACTGCAGCTCTGAGGACTGCTATTTGTTTTCCTTTTCATTCAAGAATGTACTTATCCTGATTGTTACAACAACAAAGCACTTTTTATTGAGATTTTATGTTTGTATTTGCACTGTAGTCTATATAAGGGGAAAAAAACTTTTTTTTTCAAAGAGCATTCATTTTGTTCTGATGCAGCAATATTTTTTGTATGTCTGTATTTGGAAGAAAATAAAGAAAATGAGATTTTTGCACAACTTCCTACTGTTGGGGATTTTCTATAATCTTTATTTTGTATCATGAGTATTTGGTATCGTGAGCCCTGTTTCCTATTTTGTATTGTTTTGTGAGTTGACCATTTCGTTACACCCCTAGTACACATAAATCTAATATAGTGTATATATATGTATGTATAAAATGAAGAGTATGGCTTCAGCCTGCTCTAATGTGAGGTGCCTTAAGATAACACTTGGTACGAACTTGCATTATACAAATAAGGATTGAGTGATTGATTATTTGATAAACATAAGGGTCAAATGAGCTTGACCTCAAAAATATGATCAATCAATCCTTGAGTTTTGTTGAATATTTATGTAGAGTCTAAAGAAAACACCTCAAGTGGACCTACACCCTCCAAACTCAAATGAGTACATCTATCAGTCTGATCAAACATTTGAGCAAAGTTTGAAAAAAATCCTTTACGTCGTTCTTGAAATGTTGTGTTTACAACACTCTAGAAGATTTACAGCTGGATCCAGAGACAGACAACCCAAACACAATCACTCCAAGCTCCCTTTCCTAAACATGTTTTGGGTTATTTATCATCAACTGAGGAGGAAACATTACTCAACACACAAGAGAGGCATTTGAACATTCATAATCTCATTGACTGAGCTTGCTCCTTTTTCCACTTGGCAGCTCGGGGGGCGATATGAGCGCTGATCTGATTACGAAACAACAGGAAAGGAGCATAAGCAGCAGGGGAGGCGGCAGAAAAACACAGTTTGATACTCTAACAATGTATGTGTGTCCTGCCATTAATATTTCACTGCATCATTGTAGCTAAGAGAGAAGAAAGTGCAAAGGGGAGCATGATGAAAAATGTATCATATTTTGACAAAGCTTTGGAATTCATCTGAGCAAAACAGAAACTGGAGAATCATCTCCTCGTGATGAGACTTTGAGACTGTGAAAAATTTGCTGATTAATGCATCCAAATAATCAGAATGCAGTTATAATGTGCTCACACCCGATGGAGACGGATGAGAAGGATGCTCTGAAACTCACTTTAGAGGCTATTTTTGCTGCAATATTTTTCTTTCGCTTTTGTGCTCTTTCCTCAGACAGTGTGAGGGTGACTGTCAAGGTCGCAAGCCTTCAGTTTCTCACTTGTCCCGAAAATTCAAAACAAGCTACATGACATGTCGCAACTCTGCCTGCAGCACAGCAGCACGCAACCCAAGAGAGATTACCATATCGCTCGCATTTGTCTGCAGAGAGCCTTCATGCATTAAAAACAGAACTCTGCACTCAGGTCCTGCTTCCAGCTCTACTGTACATCCATTTGTATTCAACGGAGGGTTCAGGGCCTGTCACCTCCAGCAATTCATCCAGCCGATGAAGTATTTATGACGCAAGTTTGTGCTTTTTGATACGTCACTCCCATCTCTTTCAATTCGTCTCATGCTGCGATCGGTGCTGTCATGTCAGAGTTTAAGGAATGAAGGAGAAAAGGCAAAGTAAAAGTGTAGGTGTCATGGATTTCACAGCACAGTCTATCATTCACAGTCTAACATGCCATGAATATCAACCGCTCCACCTCCAGAGCTTTGGCCCACTCTGACAACTGATATGACAGTCAGAACGTTTATATCCACAGAAAAGTCAGGCTGGAGTTATGGCTCCATTTTATCATCAAACTAGATGATGCTTCGCTAAATTGCCCAAAATCTTTCACCATAAATCACGCTTATGTGAAGATATTTCAGTTTGGTGATGCATTATATCCCGTTTTCCATCATTAAATACAGTCCTGGTGATCTGAATGAAATGTTGTTCATGCTTTGGTTTTACAACTGAATGGAAACATGAATTTGGGATATTGTGCAAAACATAAAAAACAGGATACAACAATCTGCAATTCCTTTTGAGTGATTACACTTTAAATGCCAACATTTCCAATGGGAGACAGGTGCAGGCAGGCCAGTCTTCCTAGAAGTGCAGGTTACCCATGCCATGGGCACTAATGGCCCTTTTCCACTAGCACGCCTTGGCCCTCCTCGATTTGCAGCGTGTTTCCACTAGCCTGGTACCTCCTAAAACAAGCCAGTTTTAGTACCTACTCCACTCTGGTTCCAAGCGAGCTGAGTCAATACTGAAAGTTGACGTCACCAACTGCCGGCTACTGATTGGTCAGACAATGTCGTCATCAATGAGTCATGAACGCAATGACCTAGCATGCTAGCGGTAGCTACCATTAGCTTACCCTCATACGTCTTTTCCTTGCAGCTCGATTGCTCTCGTCCTCGGCTTCATTCTGTTGTAAAGCTTCCAAAACTCTCCTGTGCTTCTCAAGGGGTATGTCTTCTTGCCACCTGCAGCCTTCTTCTGCTTTCCTTTTTTACTCGGTTTGTGACAAAAAGCTACGGATTGTTGTGTCGCACTCAAAATGACGTCACTGCAGTGCCGCTCAGCTGTTTACAGGACACTGCACCCCGTTGGGCAGGTGGCTGGGGCTAATGGAAAAGCAGCACAAGGCGAGTAGAGTAGAGCCGGGTAGAGTCGAGTAGAGTAGAGTAGGGCTAATGGAAAAGGGTCATAGCACAACCCCATACATCACAGATGCTGTCTTTGACTTTTGCTCTGATAACAGCCTACATGGTCCTTTTCCTCTTTAGCCAGGAGGACACCACGTCAACAGAAGCCTACATGTTTCTGGGTGTTGCTGGTATTTGGCTTTGCTTCTGTAAAGTTTGGCCTTGACCTTGTTGATGTAATTCTGAAGTGTTCCTGAGCCCACCTGTTGATATCCTTTACTGAATGATGCTGCTTTATAATGCAGTGCTGCCTAAAGGAACAAAGGTTATGGGCATACAATGTTGGTTTTCAGTCTTGCTGGTTAAATGCAGAGATTTCTCTAGATTATCTGAATATTTTGATGATATTATGACTGAAGATGATGAAATCTCTACATTCTAATCAACTGCATGATAGAAACATTGGACAATTTGCTCTCTCAGTTGTTCACAAAGTGTTGAACGTTGCCCGATCCTTACTTGTGAAACACTAAACTTTTCAGGGATGCTCCCAGTAACGAAAATCACCTGTTTCCAATTGAACTGTTCACTTGTTCAATCTTTTGGAACATTTTGCAGGTATCAAATCCAAAATAATTAAATATTTGCAAAAAACAACAACAATGAAGTTAAGCAGTTTGAGTATTAAATATATTGTTTTTGTAGTGTAGTGCAAATCACTGCATCCTGTTTCATTTTATATTTTCCAAATATGTGCTTAAGCTGGTGCCAGTGTGAGGTCCAAGTCTACTCTAAACAGCAACAAAACCAACAGCTGTATGGAAACACAGATAGAAGTACTGTTGGCTGGGTTCACTCAGGGTGAATGGTGATTGGTGTCAGCAGCAAAGACTCTGATCAGGGCTCTGCTAGTTTGCATATAGTGTAAATCATCCAGCTTTAGTCAGACTAGCACTGTAAATCTGCTTCTCCGAACACATGTTTAAACACAGAGTGGGATCTCAGACTGAAATTTGATGCTGTGCCTCCCATGGGAGCTGCATATAGCTGTAAATTTGTCTCCAACAAGGCGCCCTTCACCCGCCAACAATAGTCCAACAACTGATTTTACGGTTGTTATCTCTGTCTCCAAGCATCAAATCATCCTCTGGCCCGGTGTGATAAGTCCGGTGTGAGCCCAGGACAAGACGGTCTTACTTAATCTCCAACATGGCCCCCACCTCACTGTATCAAACACTCCACCCTGCAGCTCCATTCTCCTCTGATTTCACCTCACTCTTCCTCTCTCCTTTGTCTCCCCGGGCTCTTATATGAAACTCAAAAGACAGAAAACTCCTCAGTGCCAGGACACTTTAGCCAAAGGACATACTAGAGTACGGCAAGTCATTATCCATCACTGCGATTCCTTTCTTTCCGGATGAGACAAAGACAGTTGTTAGGGAGACACTCATCCGCCTGTGCTGCCAGATTTGTTACTTCAAATACGCCCATATATGACAACCGGGGCAGCTGCGACTGCCATTTTACCTCAGTGCCGTTAGATTCTTCCTGTCAATCCAGCAGACTGATTTGTGTAACATAGAAAGGAAAACAGAGGGAAAGGTTTGAGGAAAGATAAAACACATTTCTTTTTCAGTTTCTTGAGAAAACAACACTAACCTTGCAAATCCCCCTTCATCAATCAACATTTATTTTGAAAGGCGAGCAATAGCGATGTCAATGTGCATTTTGTAGTCAAAAAGAGACTTTTATTGTAAATTATGATGACTGTAACTGCAGCGAGAGCAGCATCTGCCCGTATTAAACACTCAGGGCCCCATTAAACGTCCAGAGACAAGCATCTTGGCTCTCAGCCCAGGAATCTTTTCTTTCACCTGACACAGTTACCATTTCTGCACCACGTGCTTACCCTGTTTGAGTAGCAAATGAACACGAGCTCCAATTAGAGCCAGTGGTGTTTGTCTAAAAATAAGGAGTGATCAAGGGTAAACTTGGCATTTAATTCTCCTTGAGGACATAGTTTACAAATGAACCTTAGACAAGAGGTTCCCAAACTTTTTGACCCCTTAACCCCAGAATAGCAGCCTCAGGGGCTCAGGCTCTCCCACACTGTGCATTTTTAAAGAGCTGCAGACCCCTACATTATTAATATGTGCCATGTGCTGGCTTATATTTGAATGATCTTTTTAGCATACTGTCCTCATTTCCACACAGACTGTGCCCTCTTACTATGGTTTAATGGGAAATAAAACTTAGTTTAAGTATGCTACAAAAAGAAAGTTTTGCCATTTACGACCACAGGTATCTTAAAAAGCATGCATAAATAAAACATGTTCTCATCAGTAGAAGTAAATAGTAGAAAATAAAAGATGATAGAGAAATTTTAAAGAGATGATAAAATAATTAGAAATAAATAATAATCATTATAATAACGTAACAATAATAATAATAACAACAATCATAATAATAAAATTAAAATAATAATAATAATAATATCAACCGTACTACTACTCCTACTTCTACTACTACTAATAATAATAATATCAACCATAATAATAATAATAATAATAATAATAAAAGTAAAAGTAACAATAATACGTATAATAATATGGCAATAATAATAATAATAATAATTACAACAACAAAAATAATAATAATATCAACCGTAATAATAATAATAATAATAATAATAATGATAATAATAATAATAATATTAATAATACTTATAATGGTGCCCAACTATAGTAATACTATCAACCATAGTACTGGGCTACTGGCGTCACAGCAGATGTTGATAATAGTTAATAATAACTCTGCTAAATCTGCCATGACATTGTAAAATAACATTATTCCGAGTAACACAGCCATGTGATATACTCTCTCGGTGAGGTATATATGTGGCAAAATGGGACTAAAAATGTGGGTGAAATATTGTCTGATGTCAGATGTGTTGTGGTACTTCAGAATAATAATAATAATAATAATAATAATAAATTTAAAATAATAGTAATAATATCAACTACAACAACAATAATAATAATAGTAATAATAATAATAATAATAATGATAATAATAATAATAATAATAATAATGATAATAATAGTCATAATAATAATGATAATGATAATGATAATGATAATGATAATGATAATGATAATGATAATTATAATAATAATAGTGATAATCATAATAATAATAATAATTATTATTATTATTGGTGCCCAACCTAAATCTTTCCAGACTGGGCTACTGGCGCTCCCAGCAGATGTTGATATAGTTAATAAAACTGCTAAATCTGCCATGACATTGTTAAAAAATAACATTATTCCGAAGTAAACACAGCTATAATGTTCTGTTATACTCTCTCATTGGTATATATGTGGCAAAATGGGACTAAAAATGTGGGTGAAATATTGTCTGATGTCAGGTAATGTTGTGGTACTTCAGAAAATAATGTATCAGAAACTGGTAGATAAGGGACTATTTATTTAATTCAAGCTTAAATATTTATACATATTGATAAAGTAACTTCTTTTGCTGGTTCTACAGCATAAATAAGTCCCTTTAGTATCCTTGTTGAATGTTATTTCATTAGATTTCTGGTACAAGCTCTCGTCTTTCATAATTTCCTGGATATTTCTTAAAGAGCCAGCCTCCATCAGGAGACGTGACGAGGGCAACACTGATTTATTGAAAGATTGGACTTTAATAGAATTGTCACTCCGTAGTTTTTCTTGTCAAAGCATGGAGGATTATAATTTTTACATTTACAAGACAATGTCAGGATTATCTCTCTGCTGGCTCAAAGAGAGGGGTCGGATTTTTGTTCCTTTACAGATATCAGCTCTGCAAAAGCAGCAGAAGCAAAAAAAAAAAACCTTCAGGCATCTCATTACAGGAGATCCGGCTGACCATCTAGAGAGACAAAAACAAGCCTTAGAGGTTTCGATCAATTATAGATTGGAGTGAAGGCATTCATATTGGATATAGCCTCCTGTCTTTGAGTTCCATCCCTCCTAGATATCGACAGAAGTGATGACAATTCCTGAGCTCACCAGCACCAGCAGCGTTTAATAGACTGCTGCATTATGGGAAATTAATTCCACAAAAGCCATGTGAGAGGGGTGTTGTGTATTTATCACACGCTTTAATTATTTTTCAATTACAAGGTTTTGGAGTAAAGGTTTTAGTAAGCATTTAATTCTTTTCTTTCCAGCGCCGCAGCTATCACAGGAGCCCGAGATGAAGACAGACAATAAAGCAGCGGTGGCTGTAACACGCTTATTAAAGGACACTCTCAATGTCATCATGACTCAGCAGAGAACTGACAGAGCCACTCGCTCAGGAAACAGGGAGCCCGCTCTGAGGTGTAGAATAGCCCGATCGCTGTCATAACTGTGAGGTCAAACTCATCCTCAGCAGATCCAGGAAACTGTACGCCATCACACCATTTCTCCTTTCCCTCCCGGCTTTACACTCATTTATACCTCCTGTCAGCACTTTGATTAATGGCTTGATTCACACACAGGATCATATATATATGCTATATGGCGAGGTATCAATCATAGCAGCGGAACATTTTGTTGGATTTTCAGCGGCCGTGTTACTCCAGTGAAGGCTTAATTACCTCTCCGTAACAGCAGTACATGTGGAGTGATGCCTCAAAACTGCTCACACGTGAACAATGAGCCCCTAAGTGCAGACCTCGTATGTTTAAATACAACTTCAGTTATGCTTGGAGCACAGATAAGTTTAACATGGGAGAGTAGTGAGATTCATTAATTAAAGAAATGCTTCACATGAGGACATGTTGGCTTTATACAGTTAACTACAATCAATCAATCCTCATTCATCAAGGTCGTGCGGGTGGGTGGAGCCTATTCCAGCTGTCGTTGGCTGTGTCCAAAATGGCATACTAACATTCTACTCTTACTAAGGCCCTCCTCACACGAGGACAGCCCGTATTGTCTTGGCGTCGGCATCAAAACATGTATCGCTGTTTACACATCGTATTGTACATAGGCTTGTGCATTTACATGACAAAGCAAAAACCTGTCGGGATGCCCGTCTGGTTCTGCTCCAAGGTGGAGTCCACGTCAACAAGTGCTCATGCACGCGCAACATTCTGCGTCTCTGCATGACCACTTGTTGCTGTTGTTGCTGTAGCTGGTGTTGTTGGTGTTCTGTGAGCAAATGTTGGTATAAAAGTCAATATTTGTAGCTGCTGGAACAAGATCAGAATCAGCCCGGCTGCCACCATTGTTGTTGGTGTGTGTGACATCGTGGGTTGGGGGGCGGGGAGGAGGAGGGGTGCTGTGAGGTCACCGTCTTTTCTGAAATTATCTGTTTATACCAACTACGGCATGAAGACGAATACGCAGATATCCACTTGCAGACCTGTTTTCAAAAAAGATGCAGAGTCATGGACAAATACGCGTCTCCGTGTGTCAGTATCACCAGATCAATAGTTTATTTTACCGGAGTCTTACAAATTCATACTCGTGTAAAGCCCACCTAAGTGTGATGTCAAAATGAGTATGTAGTGCGTTCACATTAGATAGCATGAAAAGATTGAGTGTGCGAGAAATACCAAGATGTATACTACATCAGAAAAAAATGTAAGTATGCAAGGTGGGCATACTAGTCACACTCAAACGCCCCATAATGCATTGCGATATTTAGGTAAGTATTAATCAAGTGCTGGAGGCGACGAACAGATTGTCTTTGGTGTCTGCGAGGAGTCAACATTTTATTGTATTTGGTAAATGGTAAATGGACTTTAGCTTAAATAGTGCTTTTCTAGTCTTTGACTACTCAAAGCTGCTTTACACCGCAGGTCACACCTACCCATTCATACCCATTCACACCCATTCGCACTCACATTCACTCACTGATGGTTCAGAGTATCTACAGTATGTTAGTTATCCATCAGTATCTCTAACACATTCACGCCCTTTCATGCCCATTTACACGCCACTGACGCAGCAGTGGGAGCAACTTGGGGTTAGGTGTCTTGCCCAAGGACACATCGCCATGTGTCGCCCGGAGCTGGGCTTGAACCTGCAACCTCCCGATCACTGACCAAGCGCACTATCCAACTGCGCCACCGACGCGTATTTGGGAAGTTACTGATTAAATCGCCTTGAGACGGCATTCAGCGAAAAATCATCCACTATCAAACTTCCCGTTTTCAAAATAAAAGCATCTTTTAGTATCTCCTTTTAGTTCTTTAACGCTTTTGTAAATTGGGCTCTTGTTTTGGAGCCGACCGGAAGTTTCTTCGATAAATTGCTTGTTGTCACACATCAAAAACTACCGTTACGTAACTAGCAAGAGATACATTACCTCGTCGCTTTGCATCCTGTAAGTTGTTAAAAAAAGAAGTTGTAAAGCAATGCAGAGTTCTGAGGAAGGTCCAAGCTGCATTCATTAGCATCACAACACACGCACATGCTTTAGTTTGGGTTACGTCTTTTGTTGCGTTCCAGTTGTAGTCAGAAGTAGGAATTTCCAGGTTCCGAGTAGGAAACTGCTACTGGAACGCCCCCCAAAGTCGGAATTTCCTACTGGGAACTCGGTAAAAACTCGCCACCCCCGAGTTGACACTTCTGACTGGGGTGTGTCGCTCTAGATCAGTTGTATACATAGTATTGTTAGACTTATATTTACAAAAATGCTGCCATAGTGATAATCACATTCTTCATACAACAACGCAGGGCGTGCTAACAATAGCCTGGTAGATCGGCATGTTTTTTTCCAACTTCAACCGGAATGCCGATAAGTCGAAGATGATGTCACTCCCAGTTTCGAGGTTACTGGAACGCAGCATTACGACAGCCGCTGGGCGTTCTCATGGGTAGCAGAGTCTTAAAGTTGCCGGTAATAGATTCTCCTCATAGCACCTTTAAAATCTGTTAATAAGTTTTGGCGAAAATGAAGAAAGCTGATTTTTATCACCACCAAAGTCATCTCACGTTTTCCTTGTGCCATGATTGAAGTTCCCTGAAAATGTGATCAATATCCATTCCTAAGTTTTTGAGTTATCAGAAAAACAAACACCAGAAAACATGAACTCCTTGGCCAAGGTGATTAACCACATCTTTAAATTGTGATTATTAAATTTGATTGTTGGTAGTCTTACTGTTTTCCCTTGCTTAATGGGACCATTTTCATTATAAAACACTATGGCTAATCTGACATGTGTCTTAATAAGCAGGGTTCCCTTTGAGGCCCGGCAGACATTTTGTTTCAGTTTCCTTTAATCTAATGCACCTTTAGATCTTAATGAATGCCTCTTACTCACCACTCTGAATCAAATCAAACAAGCTTTTCATTTGACACTAGACGTAGAAAAAACTGTTTTTCAAGATAATTGCTTTAAGTAGCAGTTTGATTGAACAATTACTTTTTATTATCTTCTTTAAACCTTTGGCATCAGAGAAAAAGATAAACTAGGAACATATCTGTTTTCTCAAATCAATACTCATGAAAGGGAGCTGCTGGAGGGCAAACTTACCAAGAAAAGGTGAGGAAATAAAAGAAACTGTTGAGAAAAAAAGAATATAGGCTTCTCTGTGCTTGCTTTAGAGTCCATTAACTGGATCTAGTAAACTTCCATGTAATGCATTAGCTGATGGCGCCACAGCTTTCCAATGAATCTCCATCTAATCAAGAAATCATTACGTTTGAAGTTTGAACAAGCAAACTGGATGTTGCAGAATTAACTATCAGATCCTCAAACGCAGATGTGGGGGCTGTTTCCTTTTTCTGTTAATTTCACTCACTGATGGATCTCAGCAGTAAAAAGCTGAACACTGATTGGTTTATTATCAGTAATTCTGTGGGCTGTTTTCCTCATTAGCCAATCCATCCTTTGTCTTAAGAGCTGAGGAAAAGGGAAGCAAACACCATCAGAATGTAAAGCATATGGGAATCTAAAGAGCTATATAGGTTAGCCTTACTGTTGGCCATAAACAATACCTTTTAATTTCAAGAGCACATGGAGTCACCTGGAGTTTAACGGTCTGCACTGAGAAGGAAACAAGTCTTAATCTTTTCACTTATTGGACTTTTTAAAGCCTAGAAACAAATCGTAACCCTATGGTCTGAGAAAGAACAACGGAAATTCAATGTATGCAAAACTTTGTATGAACAAACTGCTGGAATAAAAGGTAGTTTTATATCAATGAAAAAGATTTGTTTAATATTCTTGGGTCAGCTTAACCGGATTCATAAAAAGAAATCAATTTTGCCCTCAAAAATAGGAAAGTTTGGCCTCTTGATATAATTTGGCAGGTTTATATTACAGTGGGCATTGAATTAACTTTTGATTACACTGAGAACAAATCTTTATATGAAAGAATCACAAAGTACTCATGCCAATGAAAGCACAAGCGATAAATGAAGTGATCCCTGACCTCACTTACATTCCGACAAAATATTTAATTAGACCGTCTCCTCTATGGCCCTTCTATGCCACAGCATGTCAACACACTCAGGTGTTGCACATGCAAGTTCTAAGTAGTGGCTATGCTGATACTACCTTCAGGTTCTCTAACACACCCCCAATAGGTAAGGTGATGCCAGAGCATCCCGTAGATCATCACCTCTATGCCAATTAACCCCCACAACACCTCAAAAAGGCTAGACAGTGGACTCCATCATCCCAAAGCCAGCCCTCTTTTTGTGCCAACCCTCACTGCCAACCATGCTAATACTAGGTCCTACTATTTATCTTACCTTTCCTACCACATGGTCATGGATGTACATGCAACCACTAACCCAAAAGTGGGCAAGTCGTAGCCTCAGGGCTACTTGCAACTGCCATACTATCTCAAAGTGGTCGTCTAGCTAGTTTACAATATTATAAGTCATGTAATTGGGGAAAAAGTTACATCTGCCATTTAATTATTAACCCTTAGATACCCGATCCCGCCAGCGGAATAAAAAAAAAAAACCATTTATTTTTAAATGAGTGGCAATTACAAACTATTTGTCCTATTCAGAAAGGGAAAACACTGGCGTAATCATTAGATTTTCAAGTTTCCAAGGGTACCTGAATGTAACAAAAGTAACGAATGCAACATATTGAAAAAAACTGTAGAAAACAGACCAATTTCAAGAGATTTCATTAACATTTGTTTAATTTTTGAGACTTCTTGGAAAATTTGGAGATAATGAACCATTTGCACTGGCTAAAAAAAAAAAATCTACGATTCTGACTGCATTCAACAAGACCTGAATAATTCAAATACTTCCTGAATTTGTGGTTCAAAAAATCTTTGAATTTTCGTTCCCGGCAGTGTCTTGCAGGCTCATATTCCTGCTCAGAGCTGTTCAGCACAGCTGATTTCAGTGCCTTGAAGATGTGTTAACAATCTACAGTGTAGACTGTAAATCAATAATATTAGTACAATTAATATTAATAATACAAAAAAAACATATTTAGATTCTTACATTTTTTTAATGTGTTATGTGCACTATTTCCTTATTTTTATTTTTATTTTAATTATGAAATCAGAAAAATTTAATGTCTGTTTTTCCAATGATTTTTAGCTTGTAAATTTGTTACACTGCATGTAGACGTAATTGAGTTGCATCAGTCAATAACCATGACTGTCCTGGATCTGCTGGACTTTATATTGCAGAGAAAAATGAGACCACAGAGAGCAAAATCGTGAGAGAAGCGAAAAATGACAGAAACTGCTTGGGATTCAGAGGGTTAAACACAGCAATAATTTCAAGAAATTGAGCTAAATTTGACTACGATTTTCTGTAAAACTTGTGTTTTTACTTTACTAAATGCATTTGGCAAAATAGAAAATATAACTGTTAGTATGACATACTTTAATGATAGTTTAACACTCTGAAAATCAGGAGCATATCATTCCAGTTTCAATAATGTGGCCCTCTGGTTCTGCAGATGTAGATGATTTAATGTGGCTCTCCTTGTTGTCATCGTTTCCCATCCCTGCTGCAGGTATTTAAGTGCTGATACTACCTGTCCTTGTCTATAATGAACAACAACAGCTACTACTGATACCAAACACTACCTGTTGAAATATATCCTATCATATAATAATACCACATAAAGATAAGAGGAAGACAGACGGACATGGTTAGAAAGAGGACAGGGGAGGAAGAGCCTTGCTGTGGTGCCTAGATATGAGCCAACTCTTACTGTTAATGGACTTTACATGTACCTGAGAATAAAGTTTATCTAAGGTAAGGCATAAAATTGTTTACATATAAAACATCATCAATAGTTTTACCCTTAAATAAAGCATGTTTATTATGTGAGTAACAGAGTCACCTTGTCAAATGAAGACTTGAGGCTGTTGATTTTCCTTTTCTAGCTCTTTCATCATATTTGCTAAGAAAGTCATTAGTCCTGTCAGAACTGAACATCTAATTAAATCATGATTTATAAGGACATGCTCCATCTTGAATATATACAAAGTTTATATTCTGTATTTATTATATAGTACAACAACTGCAAGCAAACTGTCTATATGCTAAGTCCATGAATAAATGTGGGGCTGCATTTTCTCTTCCTGTCTGAGGGCTGCAGGGTGCAATGAATGAACGGATGGGTTTGGAATACAAAGTTAGAGATCTAATTTTAGTTGTTGCACATCAGAAGACACATCATATTTCTGGAAAGATCGCCTTAGAAAATTGCAGGATATATCCCAGACAGAAAAAATATTGCACCAACATTTTATTCTAATATCAATCACTTCTACCCCATGGTGTCAAAACAGATATCAACAGTGTTTGATTTTCCTTTTTCATGTCAATTATTACACATCTAGCATCTTGATGACTCAATAGCATTGTAAAGTCACTGGCAATAAGGATGTAAATCGGAAATCAGGTGAGGGAAGAGCTGGTAGTGCATGGAAATGACAGCATGACCAGGACTTAATGGTCAAAACTGGACCAAAGTGTACTGAAACAAACCAGACAGCTCAGTGGAAACACAGATAAAGTAGTAAGATATGCAATTATTAGGGGTGCAACGATACACATAATTCACTGTTCGATACTTTTTCGATACAAAATATAAGAAATTTCAATGCCTTCTTTACTTGTGGTTTATTAAAATAACCAACATTTGTTTCAACTCAGAGTACATTTTCATTAAATTGAATTAAATGTAACTCTTGCAGCTAAACCAGGCACATTCTTCGGTGCATACTTAGAATCATAAAAAACAAAAACATCACCATGTAAAAATAAGAATAAGTAAAAAAAATTCACTGAACTTTCCGCGCGTAGCACTTCGTTAGAAGTTGATCAAATAAATAAAAACAAAATTGCGTTTTGCTCGGTTCATAGGGTGTACCAAACCGAGGCCACTCTATCGAATGGTTCAATACAGATACATGTATTGTTGCACCCCGAGGAATTATGGTAGACATGTGGCAGAAATGGTCAAAACTGTGGCTTAATTTGACAAAAAATACTAATTGCAGAATGTTTTGTTGGTGGAGATGGCAGCAAATGGCAGAAGCAAAGATGTATAGATGTGATATCACGGGTGGCGAATGTTAAAATTGATGCCGATGAAATCACTTGTTGGCCAACATTTCTCAAACTGAATATCAATAAGAGAATTGTAGAAGAATTGAATCAATGACTGGAATGGATAGTGAAATTTGTATCAATGAAATCCTACCATATCCTACGCCGAAATGTCAATCACTACTGGCCTCTAGCAATGATGAAACTCCTGAAACTATTTTCTTACATTTTTATCCGGTTGCATCATGCCACCTTCACCACAGAGCAGATTTTTGGCTATCATGGCAACTAGAGGAGAATTAATGGATAAACAAATGCTTCTTGTTTCATATTCAAAGGAAACATTTCATTCATGTTTTCATCCCTTTGCTGTGTTGTCACTAGGTTGTTCAAAATCCCTCGATAAAAGAGTGACCTTTTGTGTGCTTCCACCTGGATAAAGAAGAGTGTTTGCCAAAGACAATTAGAAAGTCATTACCTACAAAAGACAAAACATGAAACTTTAGCAGCTTTAATTAATAAGACAGAAAACCCGCAGCAAGGCCATTTGTCCCTGCTAGCAGTGCGGCTGTAATGGCTAAAATCTGTTTTCACAATGCACCTTCATTATGACAGCTCATTAGATGTTTTATTCTTACAAAAGTAAGAAATCAAAGGTTTCTGCCAGCTCACAAAACTTCTGCCATCTTTATCCATGCAAGGGTGGCTTAGACTGTCTTAGAGATCACAGTGGCTCCTGTTAAAATAAAAAATAAAGAGTCTCTGCGAGGATTGGGCATGATTTAGAGATATGATCGTCTGAAGTCTTGTAAACCCTGTTGTAGGTCACAGTTTACTGAACATCCGACATTTTTCTTTGTAATTAATCCAAAGCAACTGGCAACTGATGAATCATTTAATCTAAGTTTGCAGGGAGCTAATATAAATGATAAAGTTAACAATGCCTTTGAGCGTGCTGGTGATTTTACACTACAAATAAAAGCTTCATCTGGAGCAGGAGCAGCAACAATATGTCTTTCTGTCATTTAAGAGCCGTAATCCATTGTAAACATTATATTACACAGTCTCTATAGGCAGATAGTTGTCATGGAGATGGATCTGTTTACATAAAGCTGCTATCATTTCATTCAGCCAGATAAAAAGCACATTTTCAGCTCCTCAATTCTAGCTGTGGGCAGTGATTAAGGGCAACATTAGCTCTAACACATGACCCACTGCAACATGAATTATTGGTCATTTTCTCAAAGAGCATAATCTTGTATTTTATATATTTGGATTAAATTTCACAAATGGACAGTTCTGCCAGCCCTCCTATTATGCAGCCCCTTCACAGCCAGTTATGGTAGCATTTATGTGACATCACACTCACTGAACCATCTCCTGGTGAGCACGAAAGCTTCTCTGCTCTGCTGTGGAGAAGTTTATGGTCACGGCTGCCACTTCTCCGTTTTAATCATGTTTAATTTTATTTTTCTTAGGCAAAAAGAAGTTTGTTTTTCATTTGAATGCTCCAACCGCTGAAGGGACCAGACAGGATAAAACTTCTACAGAGCTCCATCTCAGACAGAAAGCCCGGAGAGGAGGAAGTAGCGGATTAATGCTTTCAGACGCTCCCACAGGAGGCCCCTCTGTCGCAGCAGGTTACCGTAGATCAGACTTTTCAAAGTTAAGTACTGCAGCCTAATCTGAAAACTTAATTCATCTGAGGCTCACCAATACCTTCTACCCATTAAACTCAAAGCACTTGCTCCCATACCCTTATTACACAGAATAAAACTTTAACGTGAGCACTTGCAATACAAATAAATAATCAAACAGCAAAACTTAATGTCACAAGAAGGCTCTTATGGAGTCTCACATTCAGTTAAAGAGCCTGAACTGGCAATGAAAAGCAGTCATCTGTATGTTCTATATGAAAATATAAGAGTACTTTAACAATTTCATAAAGTTTGATAAAAGATAAAACATTGCCTTTTCTGTGACTTAAACAATGTATATGAACATTCAAGTATAATTTTAAATGGGATTCCAGTTTTTAAAGGTGATTTTTGTGGTTTTTATTCATTTAAATGCCACATTCTACTTTCAGTGTTTTGTATTACCTTAAGTGTGTCAAAGGGTGATATAATTACTACATTTTCATCCAAATATCTTCTCTACATATTCATGGTTCAAGCAGCAACCTTTAACATCAAGTCCCCCTGAATGGATCTACCAGTGTGATGTCCTACCATTACTACATCACCACTTTAAGCCCACTGACTTACGGTTGCAAGCAAGGTGCCGACGGTAGAGCAGCCCTCTTCAATTAGCGGCCTGAGGGCCACATGTGGCCCAAAAGCAACGTGATTGGGACATAGGTCCGGCAAGAAAAACAAGAAAAACTTTTACAAACACTGTCATGGTCTTACAAAAATTCCAACATTATTACAGACATTGAATGCAACACTTTCTGAAAGGTTGCTGTTGATCAAGTTACTTGTAATGCACTTCAGATGTGACCAAAAGACGGTGTTTTTAACCTGCACTTTTTTATGTTCATACACACCTTAATATGTGTTTGTATTAACCTGTCAAAACGTGTTGAAGTTATCCGTTTGAAGTGTTACATTTAAAGAAATAATATTTTAGCAGAAGTTTAGTTTAGTACTGCTCTTTATTGAATTTTGCCCTTTTGGATGTGGCAATAAATTAATAACATCCAGTGTGTTTGTTATCTATTTGTGTTTCTTTTACGTGGTTAAATTTGCTCACTGTCTGCCAAAAATGTGGACCCAGCTCATGTCCTAAGTCTGGCGTGACTGAAATTCTGATTAAATAGCCCTGCAGTAGAGGTTAGAATGAATACAGAGTTGTTGACATCATGGCACTGAGCAGTGCTCAATCGACCAGTTACCACAGAGCTGAGATTAGAGTGGACTGGGCCCACATGGGGAAAGCAGCCTAAAAGGGACGGGAGCTCTAACAGAGCATCTTAGAGTGAGAATACAGCACAATCAGGGGTGCAGTCATCAAATGGAAACATGAACCTGATTTAATGTAAAAATTTGATTTTTTTTTTTATTGTAAATGACTTCTAAAAGCCAACCTGCAGCATCTCAAAAGCCCAATTACCCACAGTTTAATTCATTATCATATTCATTCAGTTTATAATAAAACTGGGATGGAAAATTATTTTTGATTGTTGTTGAGTTTCTTATTCTACATTGAAAAACAGTTTACTAACCAAATATGGATTACAATTACATCTGCATGACAACAGATAAGAATTTCATAGAGGTTCATAGAGGAAGCTTCTCCTCACCTAGATGAACATTTTTATACCTAACGCTTGCCCTTTAATGTTTAATTAATGCTCTTGCTTCGAAATTTCTAAATCATAATGGTTCAATCACTGTTATTGTTCCAAATTTGCCATGTCTCACTCATAAAATTATTAAATAAATGACATAGATATTTAATACATTTATAGTGTTGAGAAAATCATCTGAAATTATTAAATTAATATATTTTTCTGTTAAAAACCAATGTTAACAGTCATTTCACTGGCAAGGTAAGGACAAGAATCAAATTATGCTCGAATAAAAAGCATTTATTGTCAGGCTAGAATGTGGCAAAATGACCATGATTATCATGACATGAAATAAAATTCATGCAGTTTTTATTTGATGTCAACATACGCCAACCAAAACCATTTTGGGTTGTGCAATCGGTTTAATTTTGGGTAAGGATGAGCAGTGTAATATTTGATAGGACTTTCTTTCTCCTGCAGGCAGCCTTATGGGGACTTTTGAGGGACTGCTGCTTATCTTACTGTTATTTCTACTGAGCATTGGTGTTATTTTTCAGCTCCACAGGCTGTGGCTTGAATCATGCTCTTTTCAAGCTTCAGCACAATCATCAGGAATGACTTTATGGAAATGTCCGGGGCTTTGACACGTTAGTACCACATTTACAGGAGGAACTGTGATGGGGTCCTACTGTATGATCAGCAGCAGTCCACATGTGGCTGTGAGCAGACATGAGCACTCCAGATTAAAACAAAGACTCCCACAGCCTGAGCAGCTCTTATTAAACCCTTAAACAAATCAATCCTAAGATTCCTTCACTATCATCTGGAATTGCCGGGGTGCACATTCTAATCTTACTCCATTAGAAATGTTGTGAGCAGTGGGACCAGCTTATGATATAGAATAATGCAAATTTACTGCTGCTCACCCTGCGACTGAAAACAGTGTGAGGTTGTGCTGCCGTGTGCCATTAGCATTCGCCATCGCTCCGGTAATGGCGACACTCTGATCATTTTGTGCGGTGGTAATAAGAAAAGACAGGTCTGATATAGTAAATGAAGGTTTTACAACTACCTCTCCTGCCCCATTGAGCTTTAACCTGGGAATGCAAATGAGCCTCATGAAAACTTGGTGATTTCACAGTTCACTGGCTGCCACACAAGCATATGGTCCGCACTCTACAGGAAAACGCATTATAGAGGAGGGGGCACACGTATGAATCTTATTTTAATCCCATACTGTTCATTTTGTAATCAGTCAGTCATGTTTAGTGCACCACTACATCCGTGCTGCAGCAGCTTCCCTGTTTTCTACATTATACTCGACATCATATAAACTCAAGAGAGATCCACTGTCTCTAAAGCAGCCATATTATTCCTTCAGTATTTTTAGGATGTGCGGGAGATGTGGTCCTCTCCGTTTACAAATTCAAGCATGAAGATTACAAGGGCTTAGTACGACAAGTATTAGCATATCCTGTTAGCATACAAGCCTGTAAGTAGGGTTACAGAAGAGAAATGGAGCTGCTTTTACATCCCTGTTTTTTTAAATCAAACATATACCCAAAAATATCGATATTGATAATCTTCTTGTTTAGATCAGTGATGGATTAAAAGGCTTAGGAATAGGTTAGGTGCAGGGATTACAGTTTGTGCAGACCTGTGTGGTTTTGCCCATCTATAAACTTTATCCCTCTGTTTATGGCGACTTTATAATATTCATATAGCAATTCACCCAGGTGCTTTGCCAAAACGATGCAGTCCCACCCCTTTCTAAATGAATAGCAGTAAAAGGTAAAGAGTGCTCCTTTGGGGATTTACAAGCTTAACATAAGAAAACCACATTGGAGGAGGATTATTAGGATCCAGCCTTGCATTGCCACAGTGAAACAGGAAAGTGCTGACTTAACCCTTATGTGGTGTTCATATTTTGGTATTCAGTGGGTGTGGTGGACTCGTACATTTTTGAGGTTTTAAATCAACACAATGAAAAAAATATATTTTCTCACACTTAACAGGTGATTACTTCAACCCAATTTCAAGCAATATATACACCATATTTGGTAAATCCCAGTTTCACAATAATACCACAATATCACGATACCGTATGTTGCAGGGTTAAATGGTTTATACTACTTAAAACAGTGATCCATAAAGACAGCTGATCACCAATGGTGCCATCAGGCCCAGGGTTGAAAAACTGTAAGACGGGGTCCCACTCTGTCCGATAAGCAGGTAGCCTGTTTCTCTGCCATTGAACTGGTCTGTTATCTTGGTTATCAAGGCAGATAATCCTTGAAATTATGTGGAAGTTTTCTAGAGATATTGTTTCACAGAAACATTCTTAATCAGTCATGCATCCCAATGGGATTCTGCAGAGTCCCCCTTTGGACCTGAAAACTTCAACAAGGAGAAAACCCCTAAAGTGGGCATTCAAATAGCATTTATTGTTATTGACTTTAATACATTAAGAAAGAAAAGTCACAGTTTAGACAATCAAAATTTGCCAATGTGAGAAAGATGAAGTACACCAGTCCAAACATCTGCAGACAGATGTGCCCCCCCTCCAAAGTCGCTCAACGATGTCTAAGAAGAGTCCAGGAAAACCAGATCTTTAAGTTTCAGATCTTTTTGTAGTTCATTCCAAGTAAGTGGAGCCAAAAACCTGAAGGTCTTTCTTGCCGTTCAGTTCTTAATTTAGGAACAGACAAAAGGAAAAGATCCTGAGAGTGAAATATAAGATCCTGCTCTCTTCTGACTGATGTAGATCAGAAGGTAAGGTGGGAGCAGACCTAGAATACATTATGTATATTTATCAGACAAAGAAGATCAACCAACATGGCCTCACAGCAAACTATGATCAGTAAGAGATTTAAAGTTTTTGATGAATTGGATGATACGCAGTATACAGAGACTGTAAGCTTTGAGAGGAGACATCATCGTAGTCAATATAAATGTAGTAGAAACCAGTCCCTTTCTAAATTCAAAAGAGAAACATGATTTCATTCTAAAAAATGAGCTAACTTCAGTTTGAACTGAAAACAGAAAAAAAAGGGAATAATCAGGTTTGGTCTATCCCCTTCCACCTCTTTCCAAAAAACAATTTCCTTCTAATTTAGGGCAGTCCAGAAAACATTTCAGTACCTAAAATGTACACATTTCTAATAAACATGAGTCCAGTGGACCCCAACACTCTGTATGTAACAGAGGTGTGAACTCGAGTCATGCGACTTAGACTCGAGTCAGACTTAAGTCACAATTTTGATGACTTTGGACTCGACTTGACAATATCATCAAAGACTTGCAACTCGACTTGGACTTTGATATCAATGACTCTGGACTTGACTCTGAGTCTAGTCTGATGACTTGAAAATACTTCAAATTTTCGGTAAGACTGTTGAATAAAATGTGCTCCCATTCAAAGTATTCGACTAAGTGACTGTTTTTTGTCATTTTAAGAAAATATTTTTTCCCACAGGATCTGCCCCATTGAATGCATCTATTAACATCCAATCAGGGTTTAGAAGAATAAACAAAGAGGGTATGGTTAGCACAGTTCCTTCCCTGAGCACAAGAATGCAGGAGTGCGACCCAGAGATGCAGATCCATGCTACCGAGGATAATTTCATTTGCATTCACAAACTACGATGTCATAAACAAAAAACAAATTGCCATTTGCAAAACCTGCAGCATGAGAATAACAGACAGAGAGACAATGACGTTGAACTTTGTTCAGCACTTGAAGCTGCACAAAGAAAGGTAAGTTGGTCTGGTACCTGTTGTGAGATCCTTTTGGGTAACTTTAGCTTAGCATCCGTTATATGCAACAACGATATATGTTTGCTCGTAAACTTGTTGTGGCTAAAAACTGAGACTGACGTTAGCTGAAAATGATTGTAAAGTTAAGGCCCAGGATGATCAAGTGTCCTGCTTTCATGTCCTGCCCTGACTGTCCTGGTTGTTTTTTATAAAGTGACGAAGCTGTCCTGGTTTTACTGTTTTTTTTTTTTTTTAATATGGTCAACGGTGCTTATGACTTGGAAGGACTTGAACATTTTAAGCCTATGACTTCAGACTTGACTTGACTTGCCTTGTCTTGACTTGAGACTTGACTTGGACTTGCATGTCTTTACTTGAGACTTGACTCGAGACTTGGGTTTAAAGACTTGAGACTTACTTGAGGCTTGCAAAACAGTGACCTTCTCCCACCTCTGGTATGTAACATAAATGTGAAAGGGGTGTGGTTACCAAAAATAGGTTCTGATATGTCAAATGTCAACTTTGCAGAAGTCGAGAGCCTATCCTTTATATGGATGGTAAATGGTGGTGATGGTAAAGCTAATGGAGAGCTGTTCTGGTCTATTTGACTACTCAAAGCAAGCCACATCTATCCATCCAGTCCCATCTTCACTCACTGATGGTTGAAGAATCCATGTCAGTTGTCCATCAGTATCAGCCAACACATCCTCTCCCTTTCATACCAAACCCCGCAGCCTTCTGATAACTGATCAAAGGTGCTATTAGCCCCTCGATGTAGCCCCTTCACTCCCAAGTCCATCTGAGCCCCTGCTAGTTATATCAAGCTAGACACCATAAAACTGCCTTCTTTTCCAAAGGTGGGTGGGGGAGACGGTGTTCTGTAATAGTTCTATAAAATGTAATAAGTTGGTAAGCAGAGGTCCATAAGACCCACCACTAATGTAATGCCTGCCAAGGAGAAAAAAACAGCTTTTATTCCTCACTATCACCTCTCCACCAGTGAAGTATAAAGGGGGAAAACATTTTACAGAGCCTCAAGCAGAAGCGTAATTTGCTAAATGATTGTGACAACTTTTCTGTAAACAAGTGCAGGGTCTTACTATGAATCACACTCACCAGCAAGATATTTTTCCTTATTTACCATCAGCAAATAATGTCAGAGTTGTGCCCGAGCGCTGCCGGAGCTGTCAGTTTGACAGGTTGTGGAGGTGGTGGTGCAGCAGTTACCAACAAAACAGGTAAAAAAAAAAAAAAAGAAAACAAGCGCCCTCCATTTCCCTCCCTCCTGCAAAAACAACCCAAATCTCTCCAGGCTGGTAAATGCTGCAGTGTTTGTAATTTGTGTTTTGTTCTCGAGTTTATTGGCAACTGTGGTAGGATTTGTACGTCAAAGCAGAGAGTCGGGATGAAGAGAGAAAATAGAAGAGGTTTGATAAGATCGTCTCTGCAGTGTCAAAGGAAGGAAACAGGGAGCTAATCTGATTTCCTCAAATGCCTCTCATTTTACAGGTGCAGAATCCCAAAATATATCTGCACCCTGTGTTCTGTTGTCCTTTTGGGTACATATTGAATGAATGAATGACTTGGATTGGAAAAATACCAACTGCTAAAGGTCCTGAGGTTTATTTGGGCTTCTGTTCATTTGCTGGGTGAATATTTACTGTGGTCTTTGCCAAGTGTACAGAAACACACTGACATCCATACATTCATTTTCTGGTTGTTCTGTTTGGGAGGTAGAACCAGCAGCAGTGGGCTTCTCACGGTCAATCACCACAAACTTGATTGATTTATTATCATTTATGATGTCCATGCTTGCTACAGCTTCTGGCCTGTTTGTTATTTTTACTCTGAGACAGCAATAGCATTGCCACATTCTGACTTTTCTCACATTAAACCATATTATCACCTCTGCTGAGGAGGTCATGTTTTGTGCATCTGTTTGTTTGTTTGTCAGCAAAATTATGCAAAAACTACCAGACAGATTTTGCTAAAACTTTCAGGAGATGTGGGTAATGGCCTACTTTTGTTATATGTATATGTCTGGATGCAAAAAAGTCAAGAAATCTGAAAAATCCCATAAGTTAACATTGGGCGAAATAAAAAAAAAAATCATATCACTGCCTTTTTTCAACAGATTTGCTACCAATTTCACAGGATAATATGGGATCCATGTCTCTATCATTAAGGTAAATTTCATTTGAATCTGAATATCCAGATTTACATCACAAAAAACATTGAATGTTATCATAGGAAATCACACTGAGAACATTCAATGATTCATATATAATTACAAAAATAAGTTTTTTTAAATTTGCACCATAAATTAGAAACAATTACATTGGCATAGAAATAAAAAAATGCAAGATAGTGCTGGAGAGGTGAAGAAAACCCAAAGTGTGCTTACCCAAGATACCTCCCCAAATAGAGTTAATAATAATAAAAAAATATAAGAAATAAAATGAAATAAACTCAAAATAATTCAACAACAAACAAACAACAAGCAATCATATTAATTATAAATGACAACAAAAAGAAGCTTTGGGATCTTGATGTATTATATGACTTTAGTCTGAACTTAAAATTGGTCAGAGATGTAGAAGTTTTTGTTAAATGATAATATGAATTCCAAATTGATGAACCTCTGTAAGTAACAGAAAACTGGCATTGTGAAGTACTGCAAAAGCGAGTATGAAGTTTAATAGCATGTCTTGTATTGTGCAAATGAATCTGAGAGTTAATTGAAAAAAAAAATCATAAAAGATTCTGGGAGCAAATGTGGTAGATAAATATATTCATAAATAAATATAAAAGATTGAAGAGTATTAATATCGTAAATGGACAATAAGTTCAGCTTTTTAAACAGAGGGGCAGATGGAGATAAATAATTAGAAGAGGTGGCTAGCCTAACAAATTTCTTTTGAGTAATGAATATTTCTTATTAGGATAATAAGTTATGTTACCAAAACTTGTGTTAATGCAGGATAACAACCTTCATGTATGTGCTGAGTTATATCCAGATCATATCATTCTGGATTTGGAGATCGATGTGATCATTGGGGTTGAGAAAAAGCCACTGCCAGAACTGAGCTGCTTGGCGGGGTTTGTGCTCTCTGAGCGTTTTTCTAGTTTAGTCTGGACTGTCTGCGAAGAGCTTGTTAGAGAATATACCCATCTTAGTACACAGAGCATATCTGAAATAGAAAACAAATGCCTTCTTAATATCAGTGTATACACCTTTTGTCTATGAATAATTTATAACTATGACTAACCTGCTCTCCTAATAATGGTAGTCTAATGACATGCTGAGGGAGTTTTGCACCAGAGAGAGGAGAGAAGGTGCTTTCAGACTCTAGTTTTAGAAAGTCAAAGCTAATAAAACCCAGTGGTGTACGTGCAGATGGTGAGGCTAGTGCTGCTGGTCTCATGCTTTTGCTGTATCTAAATTGTGAGAGCATTATGAGATAGAAATTAAAGGGACTGTGAGGAGTTTAAGTAATTACAAAAAAGTCTCACTTTTAGATACATGCCTGATCGAAATACACACTTTAAGATGAGTTTTATAACATTTGAACAGGTTATCTATAAATGCTATTCCTTAGCCTTCCGGTCGGGTCGGACAGGGCTGGACTGGCCTGGATACTCAACTTCGGGAACAAGACAATTAAAACTAAAGCAAATTTATATTTATTCAGACACGTCTTAGAGCACCGGGCTGTAAGTAGAGATATATAGCTGGCTTAAAAACTATGATACTAAGTTTTCCAAAAATTGCTTGTTGTCACACATCAAAAACTACCGCTACGTAACTAAAGAGATACATTACCTCATCGCTTTGCATTCTGTAAGTTGTTGAAAAAAAGAAGCTGTAAAGCAATGCAGAGTTCTGAGGAAGGTCCAAGCTGCATTCATTATAGCATCACAACAAACACATGCTTTAGTTTGGGTCACGTCTTTTGGTGCATTCCAGTTGTAGTCAGAAGTAGGAATTTCTGCCACCTCGCCACCCCCGAGTTGACAATCGAAGATGGATGCCCCCAGTGTGAACAGTTATTTAGCTCCTGTAATAATCAAGTTATTTGCACTTCTGACTGGGGTGTGTCGCTCTAGATCAGCTGTATACAAAGTATTGTTAGACTTATATTTACAAAAATGCTGCCATAGTGATAATCACATTCTTCATACAACAATGCAGGGTGTGCTAACAACAGCTAACAATAGCCTGGTAGATGGGCATGTTTTTTTCCGACTTCAACTGGAACGCCGATAAGTCGGAGATGATGTCACTCCCAGTTCCGAGGTTACTGGAAAGCAGCATTAAGACAGTCACTGCGCGTGCTCATGGGTAGCAGAGTCTTAATGTCGCCGGTAGATTCTCCTCATAGCACCTTTAAACAGACTAAACAGGTACAATTGCATGTGCCAAGAGGCTTTTTTCATGCTATGACTGTGTTGACATTTCAGCATGATCTTTCGGAAGCCTTGAGCAAGAAAAGTGTGAAACCACTGCTTCAGACTAAAAATGAAATATTGGAAACTACTAAGCTGTGTGTTGCCTTTCTTTCTCTGCAGGTATTCTTTGCCACACATAGATGTTACTGTGAATGCCTGTTCACAAAACTGAGACTGAAACTGAAAGGGCCCAAGGACCCGTCATATTAGCATGCACTGAGGCCCGTTGTTACTTCCTTGCACCACTGGTTTAACTTGTAGTTAGGGCAAAAGGAACAAAATGGATAAAGCTTTCAAAGTTCATTCTCAAACTTATGTTTCAAAATCGGTGCTGTCATTCCTCTGAGTCAAACACACTCACTGAAATACTGAATCATGCTGAGTCACTATGAGTAAGATTTTTGCTAAGTGCATGATCTGAAACACTTCTTTTTGTTGATTAAATGTACTTGTGTGCCTATCTAATTGTATTTTATGCAACATATTCAAGAGTAAACATCTTCTCATTAAATCTTTGCTAGCTACAGGTGCTAGCTTTAACTCTTGGCCTGGCATTGCCCCTGGCAAAGCTTAACCCGCTATATAACAATGAACAGTGTAATAATGAGGCATAAACCAAGACACTCCTTCCAGCTTGTTTTATTTTTATCTCTTCTCTTTGGTTTGTCCTACTGTTTGTTCCCATGTGTCCATTTTGTACCACATGAAGATAAATGCCTCTCCCTTTTCCCTGTTAAAACCACGCTGTTTTCTATTATTAAATTGCAAAGGCAGATATTAAATCAAAAATAATACTGCAGTTTAGATGGCAGTGTTACAAAACTAATGAGGAAATGATGTGACCGGACTTGGAGGGTCTGTTATCTGATATTATACAAACCAAACACAGCAGAAAAATGTCATTTAATTAAGCTAGATGTCATTTGACGGCTATTGTAGGCACTAAAATGGCAAGAGCTACTTGAACTTTCAGACCTGTTTACCTTCTTATCCACAACAGTTTTTTATCTTGACCTTCATGCTTCTGTTGCCTCAGCCACTCCTAATGAGGAAGCTGACCACTGCTTTAAGGCCTGTTCATTGTGTATAAGCTCAAATCACCGGAGAAACATCCCAACAAATTGCAGAAACAAACAATTAAATGGTTCTCTGGGGTAAACAATGCCCTTGGACATCATCCTTCAGAAAGCCATGCAAGGTGTTTTTGTTATCATAAATTTGATCATGCTTATTATATTCTAATTTGAGGGGCACAGTTGTTTTTCAGTCACTTATCTTCCATGCTTGGAGCTTAAATCCTTATTTGTCTTATTTTGTATGTTGATAAATGCATTCTCATTGAATTAGAGTGGTTTATCTCTCAAGGACATTTCATTCAGCTTATCAAATCATAATATTTTCCCCATGTTTCTCTTTTCTGAATGTCCCCTTCCTTCACAAATACATGAGCACATAGTCTGGGTTGTTCAATAAATAACACCGCGCTTCAGACAAAAAAGGAGAGAAATCATAGAGGCTACTACAAAGTCTCCCTGGATGTCTCAGAAGAAGAAAAAGCTCCTCAGCTCCTTAAAACAAATACTGTGAACCACCAAAAAACATCAACTATTTATCACATTTGAGGCTATGTTCTTAAAAAGTGGAAAACCCAGAACACCTCGCCTGCCTACATGGTCACGAACTACACAGTCAAAGGGAGCTTTCACACCCAAAACGGAGTTTAACTGGGGGACAACTTTCATGTTCTTTCACAGCAATCGAAAATTCTGTTTCACCGCAACCATGAACCGCATATCTCCAGAGAAAAATTACACTTTAGACCAATGAGCCTTTTAAAAGATTCTCATTCAACCTTTTGCTAAGAAATGGATCTGAACACTTCCTGTCCTTCACTGGAAACAGAATACAACACAGGACCGAATGTTGGGATTTTGAAAGGCTGGTACATCAGAGAGGTTAGATTTGCAAAGAGATTTTTTTCATGGGACTTCTGGAGTGAGAGCCATCAGTAAAACATATCTCTGCCTTCACATGGCAGTTAAAGGTACAGTATGTACAACAAATTCAAACATGAAACATATTTGGCCATTTCATCAGGAACATTCAATTCCCATTATCATTACAGATGTTAAAGCTGGGGTTGGCGATTTTGGAAAACTAGCATGCCCCCATGCACGCGCGGCTGATATATCCAGAAGAATGATTCAACTCCAAACCCTCAGCACAGCGTGTTTGTTTTACACTACACCAAGTCACGTCTCAGTCAGCGGTAAGAAAACACCAAACAAACATGTAAAGTTAGTTAGCACTCACAGCCCGATGTTGATCAGGGTATAGGTAGTTCCTCTGACATTCTCCACATAGCTGTCAAATCTCCCGTTTTGGCCATCAAACTACCGTATTTTCCGTATTTTATCCTCTTTTCCGCTGTCCTCCTGTATCAGTATTCTCCTGTAACTCTCCCGTGTGATGATATAATAATAAAAACATTCCTCTGCCTCTCCAAACTGAACTCTGTCTCTAGCCTGGAGGGGGAGGTAATGCTCCAAAATGATGGATGTCAACCACCCTAACACCGAAGAAGGAGAAAAAGCCTCGCGAGAACGTCCACCTGCAGTAGCCTGGGTGGCAGCTATCGCGAGATTAGAGCAGCAGAACAAACTTAGAAAAACAAAGAGTTTATTTTAGATTTCTTGTACATCTGTCTTAAAATGTGAGGGATGCTGGAGCTTGGTTGGGGTTGTGGGAACTCACAGCGGGCTTCCCTTTTTTTCAAAGACAAAACTTGAAAGGTAAGCATTCTCCAGCGGAGTCTGATCCCTTGCTCGGCTACCTACACGCACGAGTCTGTGCACGCCGGGAAAATGCACACGCAGTAGGCGGGCAGAATGGCGTCGGGATTTGATTGGTTTAAAAACAGGTGTCCCGGCATGATTATTGGTTGGTGTTTTCCCTGTTTTACTCCTGCTGTATATAGCGGATATTTTTCGCTCAGTTTTAAGAACACATCATGAGTTCATTACAATCGGGTCATAAAGATCATTTTAACCAGTATTACAAAAAGTGTATCTAAATCAAATCGCCAACCCCAGCTTTAATGTAGATATTAGCATGATCTCCCTGTTCATTGTTGATACATCTATAGTATCTATATTTAGCACCACATAGTCATGGGGTCCCTCTTGAAAATGGGATGTCACATCTCAAGAGGTCTTTAATACATTTATACTTGACGGAGATAAACATGGTAGGGATGCACTTGTGGTCTGGGCACCCATGAGTTCATCACTACCATAAATTCTTATTTTCAGTAAGAATATCATTGATTATACTTCTATAAAATGATCACCACAACCATTCAGACATGAGGACCCTCCTGAAAACCAGATGTAGCATCTCAAGAGGCTAACCTCTAATAAATCAGACAACAGGTCTGTGGTTCATGGATCTGTCACTAACTTAAGTTCCTACTTTAGTCCACTTGTCTCCTCTTGCCTCCCTTCCTTCGCCCTCACACCCAACACAGCATAGTGTGGATTTGCTGTTCATCATGAGACTGGGATCCACATTCAAGATTTCCTGCTGCTTAACAGAAGGTTTTTTCTGAGCCATGATGGAGGGATTCATGATTGGCTATATGGATTCATGTTGGGTGTTGGATGGATATATTTGTATATGTATATGTGTATCTTATATATATATATACAGAATGTACCTATGCATATATGTGTATCCACAAAATGAAGAGCTTCATGCTCTATTGTAAAGTGTATTGAGATAACACTTGTTATGATTTGGCGCTATACAAATAAAGATTGATTGATTGGGATTGATTGATATGGAGAATTTTGTGCTTAAAACTCCAAAATATAACAAGTAAAATACCAGTCCTACCTTATACATATATACTGGGTGGGAATTTACATAACTGTAAGTATTTGAAATGGTTTTCAGAGAAAAGCAAATCCTCACATTCTCATGATTTTAATGAAGGATGTTACCAGGGGCAAGACTTCAAATTCGGCCAAATGCAAGTACAACTACAAATGCACAAACTGCCACCAAGACATTTCAGACATCCTTCTGACGTCCTGATCTGCTCCGGACATCAGATCACCACCAAAATAAATCAGTTCTCCTTTGTGTCATGACCTAAGCTGACATTAGATGGACTTATCAGTTTATTTTACTTGTCCATCTGGGAAGGCGCCCATAGGAAGTGTTTGGGAACAAGCAGAACCTTTCAAAAGCATATTCAGCAGGCGATAACACAATCCTTCCATCAATCACATTCATTACTAATGTAATATAGTAGGCAGGCTCATCTGCTGCAGTGCAAAGAACAGGACGTGAACATCATGTAAAACAAAGTATCACCAAAATGTATCAGAAATGTAGTGAAAATATCCTTTCAATAATTGTTTATTGTTCTTAGTTTTTCTTATAATAAAGAAATGTGGTCCAAATCTGATGCAACTGCTACTGAAGCTGTTAGCATTGGTTAATCTCTGTACAAACATTAATCCACATATGTCTTTTGCACATGGTTTTAGACTGTTTGAACTGTGACAGATATGCTGCTGGACTGCTGCTTTTCCTCTTTGCTGTGGACAAATGTACCTTGTTTAAGACACTACTGCATTATTCATTTAGTATAGTAACTAAGGTCCTGAAAAGCATTTGATCCAGAAAACAGTGTTACCAAAAAACTGGAAATCTAATTAATTATATGGCGTGTGCCATGCAGGGGGAGAGAGAGGTGGGAGAGTGTGGCTAGGCTGGAGAGGTGAAAAAGAAGAGGACAAAACAGAGAGGTTGACGGTCTTTAGGCTTCATTCCATGTTTGTTGCCATGTGGGGATCATGCAACTTGTGTAATCTATTTGTCACTGTACAGCAGCCCTTGTGGCTCCACAATAAGCCCAGGCATTGTCCCAGTTTTCTAGACAAGCCAATCTGGGCCGGGTTTCACTTATTTATTCAGGATGAGGATTTTGTGAAGCTGAGGGCTTTTCTTTTATAACTGATAAAAGACGATAACTGCTGTTAATGAATGCCCTGCTGGGGAAAAAAACAGATAAAAAGCAGATAAAGCTGGATTTTCTCCATGTTTTAGCTTTAAATTTTAATTTTTTAAAGGGAGCATTCATATTTTAAAATGATGGACTATGTCTTTCTGACATGATGCAGATCTCTAAAGCACTGCTTGGCCTATTTGTGATTCAATGCACTTGAGCACATTTATCCCTCCATGTATTATTGATATAGTTAAGAGATAATGTTACAACAGGGTCTTCAGGATCCATCCAGCTCGGATGGATGGCTGTTTTTTCAGGACTCTCACTGTGTCCTCTCGGTGCATTTGACAAGTGTAAACATATGTGTACTGCTGGCTTGGCTGAGCTGGCCATCTATAATGGATATGGAGTTGCATGGGGCGGAACAAGTCGCCTCTTGTGAGGTACTGGGACTCTATAAAATGCTAAAAATGCTGCGTCAAATATGCTCTGCATTCCAATGAAGAATATCCAGGGCTTAGAGTGTGAAAATGTCAATCCCTGTGTGCCGGGCCTGCAGGGACTTGAGTGCTATGAGGAAATGTGTCTTTCTTAAACATATGTCACTTTGGAGATCGTCTCCACCTTGGTTTGCTGCACTCAGCCAGTTAGTGTTTAATAACCTGGACTGATAATCCTCTTCAAAACTTGAAAATATGCTGCATGCCTCTGATTACAAAACAGCAGTTTTCTTATGCTTCATACAAGCTGTATATTTCTCCAAGGTTTTGCAATAAGGAGATTTCCCCAACCTGCTTCTCCCCATGAATAATAATAGGCAGCGAAGTTAAAATTGGATTTTAAAGCGCTCCTCGGCTCATACTTGGGCTCCTCTCAGATCCCTGTGTTGCTGTTTGTGCTTATGATTGCTCTGTTTGAATCCTTTTTGATCTCACTTTGGTAGTTGACTCTGCAGACCAGGTCATCCTGCCTGAAAGCCTCTAAAAGGGTTTTCTGTCACAGTTACTGACCTTCAAAAGGTTTGGATTGCAACTTGTTGAGAAATCATTTACTCCTGTGGGAGATAGTGAATCATCCAGACTGTTTTTCATGTTTTTGTTGTTTTGTAGGATCGATAGCGTCATCACAGGCTGATAGCTTTACATTAGCACAAAGTTTTACCTCATTGTGCGGCTGTAGCTACCAACTGGCAGCTTTGTGCGGCTGCAAGATTTTAAAATGTGGAAAAATCACTTTATCCTCGAGAAAGTGTGAAAGTTGTTCTTTGAGCCTGAGAAAATAGTTGTGCAGCTTCTCGGAGAAAGCTATAAGCATCTTGGTGATATCACATAAACAAGACTAGGGTGAGCATAAGACCTTAAATCAAGGATCAATTATTCCAATTAAAGCTGTAGCATGCAGTTTATTTTTGTGTCACTGGCACCAAAAACATAATTATCTGTTAGAACCTTGTTTGTAAACCATTTGGAAGAATATTAGACATCTGTGCCCCCTCCTGGCTTTGTACTCAGGCTTCAGAAATGCTAGCAAGGGACACATGCCCTTCAGCCAATAAGGGTCCAGTTTAGGGAGAGGACCTCCATTGGCTGCACTCTAAGGTACATCTGTTTCCCAGCCACTCTGCTGAGGGAAATATGCATGCTCTTACACGTGCAGAGAAATCTAAACAATGGGGAGGATACTTATTGGCAAAGTTGCTCAATTGGCAGTGGCAGCTACTGCCAGCTAAACAACCAAAGAAGAGCAAGCTAACAGATGTGATGCCAAATGCCATGTTTCCAAAACTGGACATCCTCAATAAATCCCAAATAAAATACAAACAGTGGGAGCATATGGATGTGTTAAATATTTAGACCAGGGGTCTGTAACCTTTCCAATCAAAAGAGCAACTCGACATTAGTGTTATACCATATTATTTTGCAGTTATTAATTTAGAACTAAAATGACAACAATGTTGTGTTTACTTTGATTTTCAGGTTTGTCAACAAAAAATAACCATCAATTAATATTAGCCCGTGTTAACACTGTTATTTTCATTTCTTATTTTGCTATTGTTGATACTCTGTTTTTTTCCCCACAGGATCAGGTTTTATTTGCAGTGGAGAAATCATAAATATATATTTGACATCATCAGGTGAGATGGGGGTCAGTAGGTCTTCCCCTCAGATTTTAAACTAAAATCATTTCTTTCCTGCATTCTGATCATTATTAAGCAAAATTTTATCATAATCATGAAGTAGTCTTGTGATTTTTGAGGTGCTTTTCAACATCTCATCAGTGTTTCATCAGAAAAAAGGTAGATGGTGCTAAAACATGCAGAAATAACATCAACTAATTAGAGTTTAATGCAAGTCAAAAAAGAAGTTTTTGCTCTTCTGTCCTCTGAGTCCAGAGAGCCACTGGCGAGGGGCAAAAGAGCCGCATGTTACAGACCCCTGGTCTAAATATTTAAGCCATAAAAACATGTTTTGCCCCCACTAAGGTGTCAGGTTTCTTCAGCTAGCCTGAACTGGACTCTGAAAGAACTTTTGAATGCAAGCGTAAAAGAACATCTTGTTAAAAATCATCCTTGGGTCAGAGTGGTCTTCAGTGCAGTTTGTTCACTTATATCAGTTTTAATCCGTGTTTCTTGGCTAATGGAGTTTTTGAAGGTTGGAGACACTGAGGAGAGCCAAAAGTGCTCAATCCCTCGTGTCTGTGGCCTCCATAATGCTCCTCATTTATTATAAAGTGACAGCCTTAGAAAGCCCAGTTGCAAAGCTACTAATCCATCATGCATGCATAAATATTAGTCACAAACCTTAGAGCTGTTGAGTTCAGAGGCGAACAGAAACCTTTAAGAAGTGTCCATGGTAAGAGAGCCACCAAGACTGACCTCATGAAGGAATGAACATGAGGCTCTGTGATCTTTAACTTACACTTACAAACTCCAAGGTGCAGGAAAATACAAGGGTTGATTGTTGGGTTTTATGGTGTCACATAATCTTAAAGGTGCTATGCGACTACGTTCCAGTAACCTCGGAACTGGGAGTGACATCATCTCCGACTTATCAGCGTTCCAGTTGAAGTCGGAAAAAAATATGCCGATCTACCAGGCTATTGTTAGCTGTTGTTAGCACGCCCTGCATTGTTCACAAATATCAAATGAGGAATGTGCTTATCACTATGGCAGCATTTTGGTAAAAATAAGTCTAACAATATTATGTATACAGCTGATCTAGAGCGACACACCCCAGTCAGAAGTGCAAATAAATTGATTATTACAGGAGCCAAATAACTGTTCACACTGGGGGCATCCATCTTTGATTGTCAACTCGGGGGTGGCGAGATTTCCCAGTAGGAAATGTCGACGTTCCAGTTGCAGTTTCCAACTCAGAACTCGGAAATTCCTACTTCTGACAGGATGCAAAGCGAAAGGGTAATATATCTCTTTCTAGTTACGTAGTGGTAGTTTTTGATGTGTGACAACAAGCAATTTTTGGAAAACTTAGTATTGTAGTTTTGTAGCTGGTTATATATCGCTACTTACAGCCCGGTGCTCTAAGACGTGTCGGAATAATATAAATGGACTGGAAGGCTAAGGAATAGCATTTATAGATAACCTATTTTGATGCTATAAAACTCATCTTAAAGTGTGTATTTCGATCAGGCATATATCTAAAAGTGAGACTTGTTTGCAATTACCTATAAACTCCTCACAGTGCCTTTAGGAATTAGATCAGTTCATTTTAAGCTAGAATGAATATGATTGCAAAGTTTGAGAATTTCTTCAGCATAGTGTTCACAAAACACCTGCATATATACAGTTAACACCCCAAAAACAAAATGCCTTTAGCCTTAGTTTTCACTGACACAGGGGCATAAAAGTAAACGAATACATCTTCTCTGAAAATGCTGCTTTTAAGGGTAATTTCATATTAATGCAGCTAAAACCAAATGTTCTCTAACCTCCGAAATGGCAGGATCAAACTGTTAAACTACTCTGATCTGCCTTCAACCACTTCCTTCTATTTTTAAGGCCACATTCATTCCTCTGTATTAAACCTGCACTCTTGGGCACACTTTATCTCTGCATGGTAATAATATTGGATGATCCAACTCAGTCATATCATTTGCACACAGGATATCTATTCCCTTCGCGCACACCCACGAGTCCCAGCCTTTAGAAACCATATACGAGTTTCAAAAAGATGTCCATATGCAGTAGGTAATGGAGTTATTAAGACTGAATCCTCTCAAATTAGAGCAGCAGATTCACCTTCATGATTGACTTGGAGATACAGTAGAAACCTGTATGGATGAGTGATAATATATGCAGGATTTCTGACTTATGAGAAGAAATTATGCTGCGTTTTCTTGGAGAATCTTCTAACGTCTTTGCATCAAAATCTGGTACTTTCCTTTCTTCCACTCAGATCACTTTAGTCTTTTCTTCCTTTAAGAGATAACGATTTTAAAATTTCTCTGCCTAGCTTCCTCCAGTGAAACTACAGATACAATATGGTACGGCAACCTTAAAAGAGTTTTTCTTTTCCTTTTATTTCAGCCCATTTTCATCACCAAGACTTTTAACAAAAGTTGGATGAGTGAACTCAGGCCAGCTTTGAGAATGAGGATTATATAACTGCTAATTTAGGGACTATATGTAAGAGCTTCCTTAGTTAAGCTGCTGGTACTTTAACGCTTTTTTGCTATGAAGTGAAGCTTGTGAACTGGGCTTATTTATCTTCAAACATTCAAGACATTAGCACGGTAAATAATTAGCTTAACTCTCAGTTTGACCTTCTTATTAGATCCCTAAGTAATAACTCGATCATTCCCATCCGTAACTAAGGACTCCTGATTTATCAATGGCCTTGTACCAATTCTTTTAATGATTATTATTTCCTGTAACAACTTGCAGTGTTAGGAATTTCTTGACCCATATGGCAACGAGGCTGGACCTTAAATTTACCCTACAGTATTTAGGACATGCCCCCTGTGTCATTGTACTCTTCTCTAAGCTCAACCCTGAGATACTCCTTTTAGTGAGGCGATGCATGAAGACTCAGCTCTCGTTACACTTGTACGTGAAATGGTTTAAAAGCTATTTTTAGATGCACATCTTTAAAGTCTAGTCCATTTAAGATTAGTATGTTTGCTCTGTAAAAATCTTACTGCACATACTGATATTTCTACAACAAATATCTTAGATTGGAGGTCAGAGAGGTCACTCAGTGGTTTCTGAAAAGAAGCTGTGAAGCTCAACAACTGGAAATGACATCTTAACCTTACTTTTCATCAGCTTAAAGGCAAAAAGCAGCAACAAAATGAATTTAATTTATGTGATTCAAAGTAACTGTTTCAGTGCAAGTATCACATTCATTTTGGATCAAGAAATTGTGGTTGTGTTTTTCAAATGTTACTGAGATGTTTGTAAAGCAAAATAGACAATTTCTCACACCATACAGTAAGTTGGAATTCTCTACAATATGTAAATTTACAGAATACAAAGATATGAAAACCTTTTTCAGCTCATATCCAGTTGAAGGCACTACGAAGACAAGATATTAATGTTCAAACTATTAAAATGTATTGTGTTCTTGTTAATATTCACTCATTTTTAACTTGATGCCCGCAAATTATGCCCAGAAAACTGGAACATGGGCAACAAAAGGCAGAGAAAGTTGAGGAATGGCTTGGAACAGGTTAGAAATGGGTTTGTGTTATGAATGGGTAAAAGAAGAGCATCTCTGAAAGGCTCAGTTGCTCACAAGCGAGGGCAGAGCGAGGTTCACAACTTTAAGAACAACTGCACAAGCTCATAGGTCAACATAACTGCAGGGAATATCTCTCTATGTAAGTAGCAAGGCCAAAAACCAACACTGTACGCCCGAGATCTTCAATCACTACGCTAAAGCCACCGTCGTACCGGAACGTTCTGTTCATCTCTACATCTACAAGGTCAAGGTCAAACTCTACCATGCAAAGACAAAGCCACATACCAGACCCAGAAACACCCCTAGCTTCTTCTGGGCTCTTCTGAGATGGACTGAGGCAAAGTGGAAAAGTCTGCTGTGGTCTGAGTCCACATTTCAGACTGTTTTTGGACATCATGGACGTGGTATCCTCTAGGCTAAAGAGGAAAAGGACCATCCAGACTGTTATCAGAGCAAAGGCCAAAAGACATCATGTGTTGGTGCCCATGGCATGGGTAACTAGCACATCTGTGAAGGCTCCATTAATGCTGAAGGTTTTGGAGCAACATGGCTTCACGGTAAATGAGTGCAGGTACCAGACTGACCTGCAGCAGTCCAGACCTGTCTTCCATTGAGAATAAGAAGCACAAACAATGACAATGTAGACCCTGGAGTGTTGAGCAACTAAAGTTGTACAACAAGTAAGAAAGAATTGCACCTAAAGCTTCAACAGTAAGTATCCTCAGTCCCTTAAATGCAAAAAAGGAATGATGTTTATCAGTTTGAACATAAAATATCTCGTCTTTGAATATGTGTCAAAAAGATTTGTGAATCAATGTTTCTGTTTTGATTTGTACTTTACACATCATCTAAAATTCACTGAAATTGACGTTTGTATCTCAACCAATCAATCAATCTTTATTTGTATAGCGCCAATTCATAACAAGTGTTATCTCAAGACACTTTACAATAGAGCATAAAGTTCTTCATTTTATGGATACACATATATGCATAGATACATATAAAAATACACATATACATATAAATACAAATATATACATCCAACAGCCAACATGAATCCATATAGCCAATCATGAATCCCTCCATCATGGCTCATGAATCATGAAGAAAAAACCTTCTGTTAAGCAGCAGGAAATCTTGAATGTGGATCCCAGTCTCATGATGAACAGCAAATCTACACAATGCTGTGTTGGTGTGTGGGTGAAGGAAGGGAGGTAGGAGGGGACAAGTGGACTAAAGTAAGAACTAAAGTTAGTGACAGATCCATGAACCATAGACCTGTCGTCTGATTTATTAGAGGTTAGCCTCTTGAGATGCTACGTCTCGTTTTCAGGAGGGTCCTCATGTCTTAATAGTTGTGGTGATCATTTTATAGAAGTATAATCGATGATATTCTTACTGAAAATAAGAATTTATGGTGGTGATGAACTCATGGATGCACAGACCACAAGTGCATCACTACCATATTAGTCTCCGTTAAGTATAAATGTATTAAAGGAAAGCCTCTTGAGATGTGACATCCCATTTTCAAGAGGGACCCCATGACTATGTGGTGCTAAATGTAAATAATATAAATATATATCTCACATACTTAAAAGTATTTTTTTTATTATTCAAAAGCTCAGAGCAAGTTATTTTCCTCAAGCTATTTATGACAGATTTAAAAATGTTCAAAAAGAAAAATATGACAAAATGGGTCTATTGTGTGACTGGGAGAACAAAAGTTTAGTATTTTACTTAAATCTCAAAAAGACTGAATTATTCTGTACAAAGAACAATGATGTTTTCATATTTGTTCAAGTTTGAGTTTTTTGACCTTGGCTTAAAAACCTGGAAAACAAAAGTTAGCGTTATGAATTCTTTATTTTGCTTTGTTGTCACCCTGTTTAATAATGCACACACCTCATTGTGCTTGTGGTTTATAAATATTTCCAGTGTCTTGTTCTGGCTGTGCAGAGTTTAGAGTCTCACTGGTCCACTCACTTCTCATTTTGTCACATTTTAAAACGGACTTTCTTGGAGCTTTGTTGCAGTTTTGGATTGGCAGATCATTTCCACATAGATTACAGAATTGCAGACTGTCCGTCAAAGCTCCCTGATCAGCACTGCCCTCTGGGTAAAGAGAAGAAAGTAATGCCTCACTGAGGTCAAGAGTTCAGCGTGTAGGTGGTGCAGTGAACCATCTTGAACATGTCTCCAGCTCTAATGGATCTCATGTGATTTATTGACGTTAACATGTGTGGTTGTTTGAATTTACACACTCGTGGTTCATGAGCCCACCAGATAAAGTGTTGGCTCTGTCTTCTATTTGCTAACAGGAGGACATAGAAGAGCGTGCATGAGCGTGAAGAGACTCCATCAGTATGGCTGTAATCATCACTGCAGTAACCTGCCTCTAGTCTGCGAGCAGAGTGTCTGATCTGAATCTGGACTATGATAGATGATGATGATGATGATGATGATAGACGATGACGATGAGGAGGAGGATAAATGCCAGTGACCTCAACACGAAATGACAAATCCCAACAAAACAAAAGTCCATGCTGATCTGATACTCCTGGTAGTATGGGTGTTAGAGTGAATGGTTGTCTGTCTATGTGGCCCTGTGATTGGCTGACAACTGGTTCAAGCTGTACCCTTCCTCTTGCCCAATGTCAGCTAGGATAGGCTAAGCCCCCCAAGACCCCCAAAGGGATAAGCAATAGAGATAATTGATGGGTTGATGTTCCAAAATCATAAGTTTCTGTAAATAGTTGGCAGTAATTATTTGGCATATAAACACTGTAGCTGCTTTTTGCAAACTTGTATTTTACTACAACATCTACAGCTATCTGCTGTAAAAAAGATATACAGTAACTTACTGTAAATGGTAATTAATTACAGGAAAACACAGATTAAACGTAACAGCACTTTTAACATACAATCTACTGTAAGACATCTATACAGAAATTGCTGAATAGGTAAACTGACCAAGAGAACATTGAATTTTGTTTAGGAATACTGCAGAAAAAGTTTCACATTATCTGGTAAAGCACGTTTAATTAAAATATTTTATTTTAAGTAAACAGATGTGATTATATTTTGTTTTCACAAAGTGATACCTTGTTAATAAATGATATGTAAAATAGTTAAAGGTATAGAAATATAAACTAAGATACAGCATGTTCATTGTAATTTAAAATGTGTTAAAATGTGTGGAATAAAGTGGTAAAGGTACTGTGTATGACAAAAACAGAAAGGAAGCAATTTTTGACAATACAGTAACTATGCTGCAAATTTAAACACTTAAAGGAACACTACACCCAAACAACGATTTGGCCTCATTTTCTACTCACCCCCATGCTGAACAACGCTGTGGAGTAGTTTTGGAACATCTAGGATGCAGCCGGAGATCTGGGGGTATACTCGCTGTCCACTGCCATTGATATCATGACTTAGATAAGAGCCCGAATGAACAGAGTCCTTAAAAGTCCACAAAAAGTAAGCAATATTCCTCCATACTGCTCGTGCGCTGTAATCCAAGTGTCCTGAGCGGGTAACGTTCACCATTTACTCAAAACAACATCATTTAGCACATGTTTATAGCCTAAACAGTACTACTTCGCATTTCTATGATACTCTTACGGGTGTCTACGGGAGCCACGGATGACCAAACAAAGGAATGCGCACTCTGCAATAACTAGGAGCGTAGAAAAAGAAACAAGAACCCAAAAAATTCCCACATTCTGCTGACCCCTCTTGTGTCTGTCCACGGCTCCGTTGCTCACAGCAGAATGTGAGATTTCTTGTTCTACGCTCCTAGTTATTACAGAGTGCGCATTCCTTTGTTTGGTCATCCACGGCTCCGTTAAGTATCATAGAAACTAACAATAATGCTGTAAATTAAAATGCTGGCATCTTGTTGCTAGACAGTGACTGTAAAATTAACATCAACATTTTAACAGTGTATGCCATATTTGGCTGTAATATTGGCAGAATGTACAAATGCACCTAGGTTGTTTACCTCATCATCCATATATATCAAAAGTGTCATTTATGAAGAGATAAAATATTATGTTTGCTTCACTAACACAAGTTGAGGCTTTGTGGCATTGATGAAAAATATCAGTATTTGTTGGTAAAGGTTAATATCAGCTCAGGAATACTGGCAAATCTGTTTTGGAGTTGTCCTAATATTCATGTATTTTGGAAAATATCTGTACATAGACAACAACTATTTAGTCAACAGATCTCACTATCATGTTTGGTTCTCTATCTGGGTGACATTCCAGCAGGGATGATAAACAGTGAACATTCTGAAAATTTTGACTGTTGCGGCTAAAAAAGCAATTACTGGCAAATGGCTACAGACTGACCTACCTACAGTGAATGAATGGCTTGGAGTTATTGAAGAGATCCATGAGATGGAAAGACTGACCTTACTGCTGAGGTTGAAAAGTGAATTGTATGTTGCAAGATGGTCAAAATGGACAGTTTTTTGTCCAAAGTGAAAATGGTGGTATAATTTCCCCCTTCCCCCTCTAATGGGATATGGCTCCTCACTATGTCTATGTTCCAAGTAAACTATGTTAGGACAATGAGATAAATCCTGATGTAACCTAAAAAGCTTGTTTGATGAAGATATAGCAACGACTGTTATGCACTGTGACTGCTGAATATGTTCTATTTTCAGGGTTCCCACTCTTTTCTAGAAATCACTTTCCAGGACTTTTCCAGGACTTTTTCCAGTGTCACATAACCAACTGAAGTTACATTGTTGCTGTGGGCAGTTTTCAATTCTAGTTAGACTTCTAAAAAACAAGATTAGAGGTTGATGAACAATATCTCTAGCGATTGATCATATTGATCTTGGAATTTCTTTGTTTCTAACTTTCCAGCATGAACATTGTCTGTTAGCTATTGGTTTAGTCTGGCTTTTATGTGTCTTGCTATTATAAATTTATGGTTATATGTATTTCTTTAATCTTTATTTATTCTGTTTTTTATGAACAGATTCTGTTAATTTACCTGAAATGTTATTTTGTCATTTTTTTATTATTTCTTTTTGTCTCCATTCTTGAGCATTTATATTTTTAATGCCTTAACTTGCATTATTTTACCTACGCACATTTTCTGGCTATGTGTACATTAGTTACCAAGTACATTTTTACTTCATTTCCTATGTTTCAAGCTAGAAGGAAGACAAATAATTCTCCAGGACAACTTAAGCTTTTCCAGGATATTTCACTTTTTTCCCCACTTTCCATATGTTTTCCATGACTGGAAAATTGGGCAATCATTTTCCAGGTTTTCCAGGATGCGTGGGAACCCTGATTTTATTTTATTTTATTGTACTCATTCTTTTTAATATTATTTCCCTTTTGATGTAAAGAGAAAGTAAAAATTTTGAGTTAAAAAACGGAAATACTGGCAAATCATATAATGGCAAAAATCCAATGTGATGCATCCCTGAATATATCCCATGGGCGTTTGAAATAGTCCCTCATGTGTACCAGGTTTGGGTAGAGGAGGAAAGTCCAGAGAAAACTTCACAGAAAAGCAAAATATTGTCATTGAACCGGGACAACGCTGCAGCTCCACCTGTCAGCTCCCTACTGGACATATTTGATCCAAATCACTTTGGTTGTGCAGTTTCTTGGTTCATTCCATACAACAGCAGACAGAGAGTCACTGTCCTTATTAATATACAATCAATGATCCACACAGTCAGACTGTCCCTTGCTGACAGACCCACATTTGCAGAGCGAGTTACTCTCATTGATTTAGCTTCAGAGTGCTGCCTTGGCTAAACTTTTCTTGCATATTCAACAAATCATTGTTTTTCAAAGTACAACATGAGGCATCGTTTTATATTCAACTCTACACATCACACGCCAGCTTTGTTCTGCTGCAGCACCAACTTTCTGTTTAAGGTGCTTTAAAAGTCGAAGATAATATTTGATATCCTGTTTAAAGTTTGCTCAGACACATTTTTCAAAAAGAGGTGGCCACTTCTCATTTTGAATTCAGGACAGAGAATTCTGCAGTCAGACAGAGACAAAGTGGGAGAGTGATTAGAGGAGTTATTGATCCGTTTATTTGGGCAGCATTTCTGTTAAAAGTGGGCGGACATGACCTCAATTTGTGTCTGTAAGTCCCTCGATGGCTGCCCGCTCACAAAGAACAATTAAATCGACTTGGGGCCTTAAAAAAAACTATTCCCCAGCCTGCAGTCTGCTATGAACAGTATATACACTTAGAAGCTGTAACTGTCAAGAGCAGAATATGTGAGTGATTAAATGAGCTCTGCAGCAACACATTAAGGCTTATAGCAGGAGAGGGATTTAGTTTGTTTCATAAGAGAAAATATTCATGAGTCTGGCTCTTACAAAATTGCCATAATGTTGTTTTTCTGATAAAAAATGGGTGGATGTGAGGGATTTGTATTTAAAGTTTGTCACAGAGGATGTACTGCATTTCAAAAAGATTCATTACATTCCAAATCATCCTCTGCAACACATTTATAAGCTGTGAGAGCTGTGGAAGTTTTAATTCAACTTAAACTTTAAGTTTAATGATATCATCAGAGTCCATTTGTACTTTGTCAGACGTTGAGCAAATCGCAGATCTAAGTCATCAGATTTGAGAGCATCAAACTGAAATGTATGCATAAAAAATAAAAAACCTTTTTCATCGTGAGCAACTCTGATCTGATTTGGTGCTGCAGAAAGCATGACGAAGCAGTTTTTCAAACTGCTGTCAAAGATGTTGAAACTGTCTCTCTGTGTTGTCAAATGTTTAACTGTAGTTGACTGATGGGCCTTCAGAAGCACACCGAGTTTCCAGAAAAGTCGAACCATGGTTCACTAGTCAAATACTTCAAATGCAAAGCATCTGCTGAAATTTATTCAGAGTTAAGATGATCCTCACAGAGAAGAGATTCTGTAAACCATCAGTGAAGATCATGAATCTGTGCCTGATAAGGAATATACATCTCGCAACAATGGATGCACTCAGTTAGCCAGTTAAAGTCAAATAAAAGAATATCCAGCACCAGATTTTCAAGTAAGTTAAACCATCCATGCATAAAAGCTAAACAGAAACTTTTACTGTCAGAGATTTTCAAGCCTTAAAAACTGTGACAGTCAATTTGAGGCAAAGACAAACTGTCTAACGTAAAAACAGCTTGTGTTTGTAGCCAGCATAGACGTTTGAAAAGTTTTACTGCAGTTAAAAAAGCATAAATTACCCAGATTTGGTTCTTGAGGAAACTTTTTCATGGTTTTACTGTCAGTCAACAGGTATCAGCATCCATAAAAGCTCCATCAATCCATTATCCATCCGCTTATTCCCCTCCCTTGCAAGGGGGAGGAGCCTATCCCAGCTGACATGAGACAAGAGGTGGGGTATGTCCTGGACTGGTCGCAAGCAAATCACAGGGTCACATAGAGAGACAACCAGCCATTCAGGCTCAAAGTCATTCCAAAAGAAAATGAAGCCTGAAGAGAACACAAGGAGAACATGCAAACTCCACACCAACACCGGGATCAGACAGACTTTGTTCATTCACTTTGTTCAATTTAGTAAAAAATTACAACCTGCAGAATCTTTCAGACATTATTTGATTCAATGAAGGGGGAAAAAATAAAAAAGAGAGACTATGTGAACAAAGGTTTCAGAATTTACACCTTTAACATTACCAGTGTACACAATGTAAATTTAAAGGGCCGCCCACATGAAGGCAATATCCACACAGGTTTGTCAGTGTTTTGGCATTTTGTCTGCACAAATACAGCATATCAAGTGATCAAAAATGTACATTTTTGATCACTGGTCCACAGTGGATACAAAAAAAACACCAAACCTATATTTCTGTATCTGCAATGAATACATAAAGCTTCAAAAACAATGATGTCACGACACTAATCTCTCACCTTAACTGCATGTGCAAATCCTGACAAAAAGAGAAACAATAGCCACCATAATTAGGATGTATGCACATGCTCCATTCTTCCTCTCTGGTTTTAAGGTAAGTATTTTTGTGTGGACACATACATATCTTAAACTGTTCAACAGAGCCTAAATGTGAAAGCCAACACTACTAGTAAAGCCTTGAGTTTTGATTAGTGACATTTTTTTAATTCACTAGCACCAGTTGTATATACCCAATTGTCTACTATGAAGATTTCACTAATGTGCCAAAAATATTTATTGGTAAAACAAAATGTGTGTTTACTAGTACTACTACTACACTCAAAATACCTCACTAGTATTACTAAGCTGTTTTCAGTCTACTAGTAGTACTAGAAGAACAAAAATAATCCCTAATAGTACTTTTAGATTTCATGTTAATCAAGCAGGAGGGATTATAAGCAAATACAGCAACCTGATTGGTTGTAACATTTTCAAAAAACAATGGGAAGCCTGAATTTGTTTTCCCCACCCCCTTATCAGCAGATAAGACTTAGTAGTAGTTCTAGTGAAGATTTTTAAGGGCACTTGTACTAGTTAGGCCCACTTTTTGAACGTGCTTTCTTGGCTTACGGTTCAGTAGCGAGGGAAAACGAAGAGGCTACCATGTTAATCATTTCCGACACCAAACAACCAATGTTTACGTTTGGCTCTCTTCTACATTTTCCTTCAAATGTGTTTTTTTATCGTGTTTGAGACGGCATCAGCGACCTTCTGGACCCTCGTGAATCATCATAATCCTCAACCAGAATAAACAAATCGACAAATTGAGTAAGCAAAAGATTCAACCGCGGCATCAACAGGAAGTAAATAATGAAGGACTTTACCCAAAATTCAGTGCTTCCAATACCCCTAATGCATCAAAAGTAGATCGGTTCAGACCACTTTGTTTCACACCAGTGAAACCGCACCAAATGTAGGGAGATGGAGCGGATCGAGACCACCCCTTCATGGAGCTCTCGGACTGGCTGATTTGGTGCGCACCAAAGTGCGGTGGTTGCATTCACATTGATACTAACGTACCAAACCCTGGGCCAAAACTTCTTTGATGCACACTAAATAAGGTTGGTGTGAAAACACCCTAAGTCTACTTGTAGTACTAGTTTCACTTTTTGCTTCACCAGTAAAGCCTACTTGTGCATTATTGAGTACATGCACTCCAATTTTGAGTACTAGTAGAGCGGAACTATGGTTTATACTCTGCTTGGCCAAAAACAATGGCCACCTGGATTTAACTAAGCAAATAGGTACAAGCCTCCTATTGGTTAATTACTGCATGGGTGATTATCTCTCAGCTGGCAACTAGTGATTTAACCCCAGCTGATGCAATGAGTATCTTCTAATTTCTTAAACAACCATGTCAAAGACACATCCTGTGGTCGTGGAAAAGATGTTAGTCTGTTTAAGAAGGCTCAAATCTTAGCATGCATCAAGCAGAGAAAACATCTAAGGAGAATACATTAACTACTAAAATTGGGTGAAGAACTGTCCAATGCATTATCAAAAACTGGAAGGATAGTGGGGAACCATCGTCTTCAAGGAAGAAATGTGGGCGGAAAAAATCCTGAATGATGGTGATCGGTGAATCACTTAAACGTTTGTCGTAATCAAATCAAAGAAAAACAACAGTAGAACTCAGGGGTGTGTTTAATGGTGAAAGTAAGAGTATTTCCACACACATAATGTGAAGGGAACTCAAGGGATTGGGACTGAACAGCTGTGTAGCCTTAAGAAAACCACTAATCAGTAAGGCTAACCAGAAAAAAGGCTTCAGTTTAGTAGGGAGCATAAAGATTGGACTGTGGAGGACTGGAAGTAGGTCATGTGGTCTGATGAGTCCAGATTGATCCTGTTCCAGAGTGATGGGAGCATCAGGGTAAGAAGAGAGGCAGGTGAAGTGATGCACCCATCATGCCTAGTGCCTACTGTACAAGCCTGTGAGGGCAGTGCTGTGATCTGGGACAAATCTGTGACATTGCAGAAGCTTATTGAAACAATGCTGTGCTGTAATAAATGCTAACGGTGGTCCAGTGAAATATTATATTGTGTGACCTTGTTTTTTGATGCATCTCTGATATCAATTTTACGCCCAAACAGTTTTCCATGTAGCACCACCTCTATGTATCTGCATTGTTTTCATAAATAATAGGAGTAATTTTAATATTAGTAGGTCATCCTTTTGTGATGAGATGCTATTTACTGTTAATCTTTTTAGTGATCAGTAGGTCTGGACTTAACAATTCCTCAAAAGACCCCCTATTTCCCAGTTCAAGCATGCATCATACCTTCCATCTACTATTTTAACATCTGCAGGGTGTGTAACTATGTACTGAGACAGCTTGATGCCCTGCTCTAATTTATTGCCAATCCTTATATTCCAATGTCACAACTATACATCAGAAGAAATTGACTGAACCCTCGCTCACTACAGACAGCCAGTCATGGAGACGTGAGTGCTCTAAACCTTAAGAAATGCTTCAGAGAGGGGGCATTCAACCATCTTCCCCCTTACTCCTCTCTTTCTCCTGCCAGCAGACCTCACATGAGCACGGATGAGGGAACAGCGGTGTGGAAAAATGACACGCTGTGCAGTGTGCAGAGAGATGTCCTTCATGGGCTACAATACACAAAATGGTGTTCACATCTGTGACCATGGCATTCTCTTACTCCTCCCTCACCTCTGCTCTGTGGGGAGGCAAGGAGACATATTTCTCATGGACTTTTACATATCACTGTAATAATCTTCTGCGCTTTTTTACATTCATTTTGGTATTCGACTGTATTTACGATGCTGTGCTTTGTGATGCATACAAATACCAGCATATAGTAATGAATAAATTAAGCATGAGAGTGATGCCAAGTCCCACTCAGAGGTCACATGTATTTTGCTGCCATTTTAAAGAAGCAGATCACCGTGGAATAAGGAAGAAGGAGGAATACGTCCAGTCAGAGGCGAGCGAGCGGCTGTAAGTGGGCGGCCAACAGGGAGCACCTGAATAATTTATGACTCCTCTCCTCGTGCTGCACAATCAGACGAGCTTTATTTCAAACAAAGGGGGACATGATGTCTGTTATGAATTGTTGTACCGCTTTGTCTCGCCTCTGTCATGTTTGTGCTCATTTTCACCAGCACTGGATTTATTTTATCTGATCTATCAAACCGTCGACATGTGGGAGTAATTGATGCAGCTGTTTGTGCTTTCTGTTCCCCGTTCGCAAACATCACGAATAAAAGAAACGCGGGTGTTCAGATCAGAAAAACCGCCACTTCAACCTACTCTTTATCTGGCGACTCCCATCTTCCTGCAGCTCGGGACGTCCCGCTACGTCTGTCTCCAGAGATGCTAGGTCTCACTGACACAATTCTCTGGAGAGTGTCACAGCGTGAGGCGTTAAACATGGCACTTTTGTGGGACTCCGTACCGAGAGGCTGTTTGCCTTTTCTCGCCCAAACTCCGACAGCCCATTCATTATCTCCTCGGCTGTGGCTCCAGTACACAACAACCGATAAACAGATTTAAAAAGTTCAGGAGAAAAGGAAAACAAAATTATGAAGAAATGTGGCTAAATGGGATTTCTTTATGCTTCTGCACTGGTGACAGCTGCTGGTGTTGTGTTTTCAGGCCATCCATTCAAGCCACTTTTTCTCTATCAGTCCATCTGTCCAACTCTTTTTAACACAATATTGCAGGAGCGGTTTAAAGGATTAAAATCTTCAGATTGAGCAAAAAAGTTCACACAAGAATAATCTGGAAAAAAATTCTGGTGTTCATAGGTTTAAGGTCAAGGTCACAGTGTTTCATGTCTATCCGTTGCTTATTAGAACAATTGAGGCAAGTGTGCTTAAAGGAGCTATGAGGAGAATCTATTACCGGCAACATTAAGATCTTGCTACCCATGAGCATGTGCGGCGACTGTCGTAATGCTGCGTTCCAGTCACCTCGGAACTGGGAGTGACATCATCTCCGACTTATCGGCATTCCAGTTGAAGTCGGAAAAAAACATGCCGATCTACCAGGCTGTTGTTAGCTGTTGTTAGAACACCCTGCGTTGTTGTTCACAAATATCACATGAAAGTCTAACAATACAATGTATACAGCTGATCTAGAGCGACACACCCCAGTCAGAAGTGCAAACAAATTGATTATTACAGGAGCTAAATAACTGTTCACACTGGGGGCATCCATCTTTGATTGTCAACTCGGGGGTGGCGAAGTTTCACCGAGTTCCCAGTAGGAAATTCCGACTTCGGATGGTGTTCCAGTTGCAGTTTCCTACTCGGAACCTGGAAATTCCTACTTCTGACTACAACTGGAATGCACCAAAAGATGTGATGCTTATAATAATGCAGCTCGGACCTTCCTCAGAACTCTGCATTGCTTTACAACTTCTTTTTTCAACAGCTTACAGGATGCAAAGTGACGAGGTAATGTTTACGCCCCGGTGCTCTAAGTTTTTGTAGCGGCTATATATCGCTACATAGTTTAATTGTCTTGTTTCAAAGTCTGCTATATATAAGTTTGCTTCTAGTTTTAATTGTCTTGTTTCGCAAAGTTAGTATCAGATAGTCCAGCTTCTGTCTGACCGCTAAAAGCTATAATAGCTAACCGTGTGTATTTACATCATTTGATATTTCTCATCATCTAAAGTAAGTGAGATATCTTTTTGTAATTACTTAAAAACTCCTCACAGTCCCTTTAAGAATGACATGTTGAACATTTTTGTCCCAGTTTTAGATTCACTATAAGCATCATTTTGAAGTATTTCTAAAACATTTATTTTGTGCATTTTTGCAAGTGTATTTCTACAAGGGTGGCGTGGTAGTGTGGCTGGGATGATACGCTTTTCTCCCGATTCCATTTTTTACGATTTTTTTAGGTGCTGATTCAATTTAAATTGCGATTCTACAATATTGCAGATTTTTGCAAGTTAGCTTTTTTAACACCAGCGAAAAAGGTGAACAAGCATGATGCCTACAGACTATATCAGGGAAAATACACATCACATATGTGTCCATTTTTAGGATTTATTCAGCGATATATTTTAACCAGCTGTTTATATTCTCTCTTCAAAAGCCTAGATTGCATTTGAAAGTGGCTTATTAACACAGACTTAAATGAAGCATTTAAATTTGGAAAAAAAGACGATTTCAGAACAAAAAAATTGATTTAAAAATTGTCAAACAAAAAATACAGCTGCAATCCTGATACTTATGTGAATCAATTTTTTCTCCCACCCCTAAATGGTAGTGCAGCAGAAATTTGCACCTGCCTCACAGCAAAAAGGTGGCTGGTTTGGTCCAATCAGCCTCCTTTACAGCACGAGGAGGTAGACTCTATGAGTGACATGGCAGAAGGAAATGAGTGCTCATACAGAGGTTAGCATAGATGCTAACAGCTTTGCTAACAGTTTTAGCAGATCTGGACCACATTTCTTTGTTAAAAAAATGTTTTGACAATAGTTTGTTCTACATAGTGGTTTATGTTTTTTACTTTACACCACAGCAGTAGTGCCAGCCTGCTTCATTGTCTGATTGGCCCATTATGAATGTGACTGATGGAGCAACCATCCAGTCATCTCCTGGGGCTGTTTTTTTTTTTTAAGTTTTGCTCATTCCCATCACTTGTTGTGAGCTGCTGCCCTGATAAATTGGTGAAATATATTGAACAGTCCATTTGGTGAGCCAGGATAAGCTAATAAAGCCTTGAGTTCTTGGGTCCATCTCTTGTATGTGGACATAATGTCTCAGAAATCCTCTAAGGGATTGTTACGTGCTTCATGTCTTTTGTTTCCAAAACATAGACTGGATTTTAGAGGCAATGGATCAAAGCTCATGATCATGAGCCAAATGTTTAACTAACACATGAATAAAAAAGTTTCACAAGATTATCAAAACAGATGAAATTCCATCTCTGACTTAACAATGAACTGATCAGATTATGACTTTTTCCTTTTTCCTTTGATTGTAACATTTTCATAATTCCCACAACCACAAAAACCTCTCTGCTCTTCTTCCTGACCTAATACTGTACTTTCACTCTTCTGTGGACAAAAATGGACTTGCTCTGGTTCTAGTTTCCTGCTGCCACACCCTCCTCGCTGCAACATATTTCATTTCTCTGTGGTTTTGATCTAAACCAAAGATCTCATGTCAATGGCTGTGAGCTCAAATTACGATCTGAGCTGTCCCCTGTTCGACAGAACAGAGAGAAGAGCTAAGAATAGCTCTGGCTCAAACAACAAGAAGCAACCTTCAGTCCCTCTAAATGTGATTATTCAGACTGTCAAAGCAAGCAGGAAACTTGTAAATGTTTTTAATAGGGCTGTCACTTTGGTGCATTAATTAGATTAATTAATTACACCGCAAATTAATGCATTAAAAAAATTAATCACAGATGAATCATAGCACACAAACATTTTGATATTGTCCAGCTGGAGGACCCGTACATGGCAGTGGCACGTCACTTCACACATGCGTCTCTAGTCAAACCAAACAAAGCCCAGGTGACAACAGGAATGGCATATTTAAGACTTAGTCTTATTTTATTTTTGAATTTATTTATCTATATTTGTACTACATTCTTTAATAATGCATCAGGCCTAATTGGTTTGCTGGATGTCCTCGACCTTTTTCTTATTTTGAATTTGATTTATGAAACACACTGAAAGTGTAATTTGAGTTGCCTGATTGAGCTTAGAATTTTCTGGACAAGTTGCCCTGACTTTGGTTTTATTTAGTCACCAATAAAAATGTGGATTTACAAATCTTCACTTCTCAGTGTTTTCATTTGATTAGTCATGCAGTACAATTTTATAATAACCTAGAATTAAAATTCTTTATTTGGGTACTTTAAACAGATATGAGATTAAAATGTGATTAATTAGATTAATTAATTATAAATCCGGTAATTAATTAGATTAATTTTTTTAATCGTCTGACAGCACTAGTTTGAACATTTGTCATGTGCTGTCCAACTCTGCCTGACTGTTCTTACTTTTATACGTCTGGTAATTGTTTAGTTTGATCTTCTTTTCAATTTTTGGATGTTTTTCTGCTTTCTTTCCTTAAATGTCTTTCTTCTGAAATGCATTTAATAATTAACCTTTTGAAAAGTCTGTCACATTCCTATTTTGAACGTTATGCCCATTTGAAGAACTTTTTTTCTTTTTCAATGCATATGTAATCAGCTGAGAAAGGGAACATTTCTATTTATAAGCTATATAGTCCTCTGACTTCTCCCTGCAAAACCTCGCTGCTCACATGCAATAAGGCTGCCAAGTCTCAGTGCCTTCGCCCTGACAGCACGCCGACTGGGTCTCCAATTCCACATCTTGGAATAATAACTTAATAATGAAGTGTGTAGAAAAACAATGGTTTCTTTTCTATTAAAACTGCTACAAATGCATCGTTTTTACATAGACAGGAAAGGTCAGAGGAAATAATGAACACTCATGTAATAGATTTGCTTATTAGTTGCCTTTTGCAGGCTGAGATCAGCCAGACAAGAATGAATACCCCGCGTGAGAAGGAATTTATAACATAACTCATTTCTCACTGTGTCATTCCCTCAAACCTCTTGAGTCATTTCCTGATCATTTTGATCAGACACGCGTTTGTATGCCAACACTTTTATAGCTTAATTTTCTGTTCTGATTAAAAAAGCTGCTGCTCTGAAGAGATCACAGCGCTTCACTGTGGTTCAAACTCTGAGTCACGCATCCGTAGTGTTTTGCAATCTGGACCTGCTGTTGCATTTTGAATTAAGAGGTAACATCAGATGATGGCTTTCAGAATCACCTGCTGAAAGACCGTTATCATGTTACTGGCTGGTCAGCTAAGTTTAAAGCAGGATATCCACCCATCTGAACAACTATGGAAAGATATACATCCATCCATCCGTTATCTATACCATCTATCCTTTTTGGGGTCACAGAGCTAGAGCCAATCCCAGCTGACATTGGGCAAGAGGCGGGGTACACCCTGGCCATGGAAATGCCGATTAAACCATTTCAAGCTGCCGACAGGAGCTGATTGTTAACGGGTTTAAAAGGGTTTTTTGGCCAGTCTGAAGGGGTATAAGCCTCTCAGTTGACGAAAACTTCTGCCAAAACAAGTCTGAAGCGGAGCGCAAATATCCTTTCTTTTTAGAAGTTTGTCGTGTTGTTGTTTGTTTCTCGTTTACTAGAGAAATTTGGAATGTTGCAGTGCAGCTGGATCTCCCTAATTCAACATCTGTTTTTTATCAAAGAAGAAATCAATCCCCTTACTGTACCTTAGAGTTTCTTTGGAAAGTTTGAGGATGCCCGCTGCCTCGCAGAGTTCTGTTTGCACTTTTTGGCGCTTTTCTGCGGTGTGATGGTTACGCTCACACTTTTGACCTCCTTTGACCACTCTGTTTTAATACTAAAGTGATTTGGTTCAAAAAGGGGAATGTTGGTCATGGTACAAGAAGAAATGTGCTGCTGATATGAACCTGAATGTGGATCCAGGTGTGTTTAAAGTTTTGCTGTCTCTTCTCACTCCTTAACAAAAGGTGCTGATAGTGTTGTTGTGTTACTCCGACGGGTCTCGAGACCACATTTTGAAGGTCTTGGTCTTGTCTTGGTCTTGGACTGGCCGGACTTGGAATTTTCCATCAAGACCGATCAAGACCAGCACTGATCTACTGTCCTTCAACTTCATTAATGTGAATAAGGAGGAACACTTGGTGAAACAACAAAAAGCTCAAATTCATGTGTTCCTTTCCCTGCAATGACTGCAACCTTCCCAGTGCTGTGACTAAGGGACACCCCCCTTAACTGTTCAACCTTGTTTAGGTTTTTAAAGTTTATTTTAATGCTCTTGGTCTTGTCTTGGTCTCTTTGCATCCTGGTCTTGGGCAAGTCTTGGTCTCAGATAGTGTGGTCTTGAGCACAACTAGGTGCTGATGATACTCTGTGATGCTAGCTGACGCACGTTTTCATAAAAAGGTGTTTGTGTATACTCAATAATACTCAGGTTAAGCTACATGTTTGATGTCTTTCTGAAGCCACTCCTCAGAAGCTGGACTTTTTTATTTCTTTTATATGTACTACAGCTCTGCTGAGTCTGTAACAAAGTCCAAAGTTACAATGACCAAAGTTTTATTTCGTGCTTTGATTGATTATCATCAATACAGAGCTGTTCAACACTGATGCAGGGTTATTACAGCTACAATTACACAGATAGAAAACTTGAAACCTTGTTTCCGTAAAATGCACTTTTTGCTTTAATTGAAAATGCAGCTAATTGAATGTTAAAGGGTTTAATTTGCTCTTTAGCATTGACACTTGCATCTCATTTTATTTTTTCAAACTGCCATACAGTTGTATTCTGTTCTATCTTAGGTTCAAAGTGCAGCCATACTTTTTTTAAATACATTTGAGAGGTTGGAATTTTTACTCGATTTGGGTCCCAGTTTGTCATTAAAGGAGTGATGGTGGGTCAGTTAGGAACCACTGCTTAAGGGATGTGCTAGTGTGGTGAGATTTCAGGGAATGTTGGTCATGGTACAAGCTTTATTTACAGGGTGAGATAGGGTCTTATTCCACATTATGGCAGTAACTCACCTGACATTGTTGGATAGCCTTTGCAGGGATTTATATTGTCGTAAGTTGGCACTGTTTGTAGTATCAGTTGTTTAGTTTTATGCAACTTAAGGCTCATTTAGCGACAGGTATTATGATTAAACATAAGCTAGCCATGGTGCACTCTATGGCTATGGATGTTTGTATTGTTTCTGTTTTCCCATACATGAATACACATTGAATAAATAAACAACATCAATATTTTTTACTCATGCTAACTTCATCTTTGAGGCATTGGTACATCTCCGTGCTTCCTTCAGCCCTCTGTTTAATGAGGTGTTTCGAGCAGACACTGTTGTCTGCTTTTTCTGAAGGCTCTCAGGGGTTAGAAAAAAACAGCCTGAATATTCTATTCCAGCCCTTTTTACAAAAACACACTCAGGTACGTTACATAAACCCTCATCTGTGAGCAGCTGCATGCTATCTCACCTGAAAGCTGAGAAGTTGTCAGTAAGGTTTCTAAATTTGGAGACACATTCGTCACGTGTGGGCTGACTAAAACTGAGGAGAGGCAGACTGTTTGAGGAGAATCTGTCGGGTTGAGGCATCAAGTCACGCAGCTCAGGGGGAATTTTGATGTCAGCTCTTCACATGTCACACAACAACAATGGGCTGGGAGAGGATGATCCTGTGATAATACACACAGACGACGGCTGAAGAAGGTCCGCCTGCGGGGTGGAAATGCCTGTGGACAGCCCTTAAATACTCCACAAACAATTACAGAGTGTAAGGGGTGGAATTTCCATATTTTTGATCTTTTATGTAAACACATACAGTGTATGTTTTGTTTAAATTTAGAGAGCAGATGTTCACTGTAATATTCAGTTAATACCCAAGAAGATTACATCCCATTAGCAGCCTGTCTCTGGAAGCAGAAACCCATTTATGAGGGTCAGGATATCAAAATATAGTCAGTGTCAGAAAGGATATGACTAAACATGACAAGGTGTAAATGGGTCATTTTTGCCTAAAGTTTTGCCTAAGTTTTAGTAAAATTAGAAAAGATACATATAATCCTACAATAAAGGATGATTTTATTTAAGTTTTTTTTTTTTTTTTTGGTAACTGAAATATAAATAGAAAGGTGAAGTCACGTGACAGGGAAGTACTCGAGCAACTTAGAGTAAATTTCCGACATAAAACCTAAAATGCAAAGACGTTTGAACTGGTACTCACAAATGTTTAACTCGGCAAACTGAGCGTATCTTGCACAGCTTGTGTCTCTCCACCAGAGCAGGAGTCTCCCTCATTCCCTCATGTAGGTTTGCATCTCCTTTAATAGCAAAGGAGGAGCCTGTTACTCCAAAAGCAGCTGTCTTCTTCTTTTCCGTCCTCTAGTTATACAGAGGTTGGAAATTAGCTGCCTGTTTTCCTCTCTTGACATATGGATGGATGGGTAAGTGGAGATATACAGACCTGATCAAAATCTTAAGACCAGTTGAAAAATTGCTAGAATATGCATTTTACACATTTGGACCTTAATGATATTTTAAATAGAGCTGCAATATGCAAAGCAAGAAGGAGGAGTGCAACAAAAAGCACTTTGAAAAACTAATTTATTGAAAACAAGTAAACTGAAATAGGCTGTTTATCAGCTGATCAAAAGTTTAAGACCACAGGCTATTAAAACTGCAAAAAACTCTCCAAACCAGAACAAAAAATTTTCTCAGTAGGACTCAGTAATGAGTAGCTCCACCGTTCTTGTGATTTACTGCAAAAATTTGTTTGGGCATGCTTGATGTGAGTGTTTCCAGGAAGCTTTTGGGAACATTGCTCCAAGTGGTGAAGATGGCTTCATGAAGGGCATCAACTGTCTGGAACTGATGGACATTTTTATAAACTTCCCTTGCCATCCATCCCCAAATGTTCTCTGTGGGATTTAAATCAGGGGAACATGCGGGATGGTCCAAAAGAGTAATGTTATTCTCCCTGAAGAAGTCCTTGGTCAAGCGAGCATTGTGAACTGCAGTGTTGTCCTGTTGAAAAACCCAGCTGTTACCACACAGACGAGGGCCCTCAGTCATGAGGGATGCCCTCTGCAACATCTGCACGTAACCAGCCGCCGTTTGACGACCCTGCACCACCTGAAGCTCCAGTGTTCACTGAATGAAAAAGCACCCCAGATCATGATGGGCCCCCCTCCACTGTGCCGGGTAGGAAACATCTCAGGTGGGATCTCCTTGTCATGCCAGTAACGTTGAAGCCATCTGGACCATCAAGGTTACATTTTTTTCATCAGAGAATAAAACTTTTTTCCACCTTTCAATGTCCCATGTTTGATGCTCCCTGGCAAAGTCTAAACGGGCAGTTCTGTGGCGTTGAAAGAGACGAGGCCTTTGAATTTGTTTTTTGTTTTTGAAACCCTGTTCCTGCAGATGCCGTCTGATGGTTATTGCGCTGCAGTCGGCACCAGTGAGGGCCTTAATTTGGGTCGAGGACCGCCCTGTGTCTTGACGGACAGCCAATCGGATCCTCTGGCTCAGCGCAGGTGTAATGTTTTTGGGTCTACTACTTGACTTTTTTGTTCCATAGTGCTCAGGATCTTTCAAAAAATGTAGAATGACTGTCTCACTGTGTCCAACCTCAGCAGCAATGGCACGCTATGAGAGGCCTTGCTTATGCAGCTTGATGATCAGACCACGCTCAAGAAGAGAAAGCTTCTTAGCTTTAGCCATCAGGAGGGCATGACCGTGTGAATGCCTGACAGAAAATGAAAATTACATTAATTACAAGTTCCAAATGTGTTTTGTTTATCACACTCCCCCTTCTTGCTTTTGCATATTGTAGCTCTATTTAAAACCTCATTAAGATCCAAATGTACAAAATGCATATTCTAGCAATTTTTCAGCAGTTCTTAAGATTTTGATCAGGTCTGTATGTGTACCTATCAACAATAAGTTTTCCTTTGCTACTTCTTTGCTTGTCATGTGTCCACCCCCAGCCTTCAATTATAACCAAAGATGGAAAGACAGACAGACAGACACATAGATGGACGGACGGTCAGACAGATGGATGGATGGACAGTCAGACAGTCAGACAGACAGATAATAGATAGATAGATAGATGGATAGATAGATAGATAGATAGATAGATGGATGGATGGATGGATGGATGGATGGATGGATGGATGGATGGATGGATGGATGGATGGATGGATGGATGGATGGATGGATGGATGGATGGATGGATGGATGGATGGATGGATGGATGGATGGATGGATGGATGGATGGATGGATGGATGGATGGATGGATGGATGGATGGATGGATGGATGGATGGATGGATGGATAGATAGATAGATAGATAGATAGATAGATGGATAGATAGATAGATAGATAGATAGATAGATAGATAGATAGATAGATAGATAGATAGATAGATAGATAGATAGATAGATAGATAGATAGATAGATAGATAGATAGATAGATGGATGGATGGATGGATGGATGGATGGATGGATGGATGGATGGATGGACGGACGGACGGACGATCTGACGGACGGGCGGACGGACGACGGACGGACGGGACGGACGGACGGGACGGACGGACGGACGGACGGACGGACGGACGGACGGACGGACGGACGGACGGACGGACGGACGGACGGACGGACGGACGGACGGACGGACAGACAGACAGACAGACAGACAGACAGACAGACAGACAGACAGATAGATAGATAGATAGATAGATAGATAGATAGATAGATAGACAGACAGACAGACGGACAGAAAGGCAGACAGATAGCTGTTCACAGTAAACAATACTTGACTAAAAACTAATTTTGTCCCCCTTCACATGTGGGCCGTGAATAAGAGGTGAGTTTGCCCATCTCTCCATCATAATCTCTGGCTCATCAGGGGATTTACTCTCTGCCCCCTTCGTACCTCCGTACAGACTGTAAACTCTGACAAAGTGCCCGAGTCGGAGCTCTTTAATGATGACATATGAGCTTTATCCTGAGGATGTTGTCAGATAGGGGGGATGTGCTGCGGGTGTAAACCTGGGCGGTGACACCTGGGGGGTAAATAAAAAATATGTTTCTTACTTTTTCCAGTAAAAAGATTATTAATCTTTTGATGGATTGCTGTGCTCAGACTGTTGGAAGACAATTGAGAGAAGCTCAAGGTGTTTTAGCTCGGTGAAATCGTTCTCAAAATAGACCATTAACCCTCATTCTCTAATGTGGTTATCTATAATTACAGGGCGTCACTTCTTCAGCTATTACCAGCAAAGAGGGATCAGAGCAAGTCGATAAGTTTTTCAGCCGTACAGACTCGGGCAATACATCCTCATAAGGGTTGACTTTTGGATTTTTAGGCACAGTTGCTCATATTGAGCTCAAAATATAGGCGTCTCTGTTCAGCAAACTTTAAATAACCGATTTTTTCTGCACTTTAAGACGAGTCCTTGCTGCTGCAGTGAAGATTAAATCATGAATGCACATAACAGTCAATAAAGGGAGAAGTGAAAATATTTCCTGTAAGTGTGAAGTCTCTCTAATCTCCTCTTTGACTCAATGTGTTCTGCAGCGGTTGTTTCTCAAACCGCCTGAGCAGAAAAAGAGGTCTGTGTGACCTCCTCCTGTTTAATTATAGCGCCCTGAGAAAAGCTGCAGATGCCAACCAAAAACATCAAAACAGCTATTTGCATAAAAAGAGACTAATTTCAAACCGAGGGAAAATCTATACTTTGGTGCTGCAACTGTGGCATGTATAAAAGTGTTCTCAAAGGGAAGGGCTTATCTGAGCAACAAATGAAAAAACACAAAAACTAAAAGGAAATGTGGCAACGGTTCATTAAAGTAACAACAAATCAAGAATGTAGCCCAAAGAAAGTGATAAACAGATCAGAAAATAAAAACATATCACAATTAGGACTAACACAAATAAAACAGAAAGAGAAAGTAACAACAAACTGAAAGACACAACAACATTTAGTAAACACAACATCTTATAAAGAACAACAAAGTAGAAACTGAAAGGGAAATAGACAAAATATAAAAACACAACATAAAAAAGAAAATACCACAACAAATTAAAAAAAAAACTAACAGACATATGAAAGCACAACCAAGCAAAAAAGAATTCATAAAATTAAAATAACACATTATACAAATCAGCAACAGAAAAAAACTAAATAACAAGGCTGAAAACACAAAAAATGAATGGATGCAAAACAAAACAAAAATTAAAAAAATAACCATATCAAAACACAATGAGAAAAACATAAAAAATGTAAAAAGACTCAAACATAAAATAACATTATAGAAATCCAACAACAATTAAGATTTCCAAAAACAACAAGACATAACAAGAATTGGAAAACACATCAACAACCAGAAAAGCACTCTGAGAGCGCAGACTTTCGCCAAGCAGCACAGTTCCCTATCTCTCAATGATAAAGAATCTTTTGAACAATTTCTGGATCCAGATGCTGATCCGGATCAACGCCAAAATCGAATCAGTTCTTCCTTTTTCCATGCTGAACATTTCCTGAAAATTTCATCGAAGTCCGTCCATAACTTTTTGAGTTATTTTTTTCACAGACAGACAAACAAACAAACTCTCCCGAAAACATAACCTCCTCGGTGGAGATAATTAGAAAAAATTACAAGGAAAACAAAAAAATATGATAAGTTAAAAGAAACGGTAGGAAATATGAGAACAACCCCCCAAAAATAAATAAAAAACACAACAGGGAAATCTCTCATATTTGTCTTTTGTTGTTTTATAACTGCTGTATTTTTGTGTTTATATATTTTTGTTTTGTTGCAATTAAAAAAAGGAAACGTTTTTTAATCAAGTTTTTTTTTGTTGTTGTTGAGTTTTACCAAAGGTATGAGGCACCCTGATTTCTTCTTTTAAGGTACCTATCCATTGAAAGGACAGCAGTTACAAAAAACACCACAACATACAAATTGGAACAGAGTGAAAAAAATCACTCCCCAAACAAACAAACAACATACATTTAAGTTTTGATTGTTGCAGTGTTTGTTTTGTTGTTTTCCATTTAGTTCAAAAGTCGTGGATGTTTTCTGACTTGAAGGTCCAATGTTCTGATCTGTTTGGCCATTTCTATCCTGTCTTGGGTGTCTATCAAGCAAGGATTTGATTTAAGTTGAATAATCCAAAATAATAAAAAATGTAGTCAGTGTAGAGAATCAGAAGGAGCTCTTTCCCCCTCCCCTTTGGAAACATTGACATTTAAGGGGTACAGAAGGCTACAGGAGGCTCTGATAATGAGCTCGGTGCTGATTGGCTTTCCAAATGATGTAGGTGGAGACTGTATAGCTGTGACATCATAAACCTCAGGAAGTAAAAAACAGAGTGTTCTTCTGGTCATTTACTTTAGGGAGGCATGGCTCATACAGAGTGAATGTAAAAGGTGTCATGTTCTGCTCCTATAGCCCCTTCTAACAAGATTAAAAGCAAAATAAAATTGAATTAGCAGGACGTGGGACCTTTAAGGGCATCTTCATGCTTACTTAGAGTAATGCTGTCAATTAAAATATTAAATAAAAAAAGAAAATACAATATAATCTGCATGAAATAAAGCATAATTAATGCTGTAAAACTATCTTGTATGCATCCCTACATTCATGTTCACATACATAAATGTTTAAGCACGAACCACTAACCTAAACAGTACATTGTTTGTTTAAATAAATGTTTAAGCACAAAAGTACTAACCTAAACAGTGAATTATTTATTTATTCCATTTTACAGTGCAGTTCAAATTAGCAGACATTATATGCATAGCTCATTAAATTTGTTATGAAATTATTTTCTCCGTTTGTTAAATTCATATCGATTAGAATTGTTAATAATGAGTGTTCCACAGTTTAATTATGAGAAAAAAATGAATGGAGCCCTCTTCAGAACGATAGTCTCTCGATCCTGCTATAGATATTACACTGCTTCTGTTTTTCAGTATATATCCACCATGATTATGAAGAACTTTGCATCCTCTGCAGGCCTATTTGTGATCAATAATTCATAAAATACACTGCCCAAGGCTGATTCATTGTTATTAAGTATTAACACATTGATTTATCTGACTGTATAAAGAGTAAACATCAAGTTCTTTTCTAACCTGAGTTGTTGCTAATGAAGTCTTTGTGGAAAATATGATTTTTACCGCATCAAAAAGCATCTGTACTGATCAAATGACATGAAATTAGTTTATTTACTCATTTATTGGATGCATTTTAACTTCCCTGTGTTCATGTTACAGCTGACTGCTTGAATAATAGCTGTCATAAAATAAGACTTCTGTTGTTTATGTAATAAAAGAAAATAATAATTGTAGTTGAAGCAATGAGAAGTGCCTCTTTAAGGACATGCTTTCTGGGTGAAAAATAATGACTAATCCTTTCAATGTTGTTGAAAGTGTATTAATTCAATTTCTGAGCCCTGCAGTCTGCCAAAGACCTGCAGGGTACCTTCGTTCTATAATGTTTTCAAATGGTCTCTCCCATTTAAAAGAGTCTATAAAGCAGACACATTTGTTCGACAAGGACAACTGAGGACAAAAAAACAAAAGCATGAACCAGACTTTAGAAAGTGATGAATCAGTTCCGGCTCTATGCTCCGCACTTTTCTGTGGAGTCTCGATATTAAGCAGCTATGAGAGGGAAAGCTAATGAAAATAATGTCACCTGGAGCTCACGTGTAATAAGATGTCAAAGGTGTCAAACTCATTTCCTGTGCTCGGTTCCCCACCAAAAGACAGCCAAATCACCCTCTCAGAGAACATAGGGGTAATTAATAATCACACTGTTGAACAGAGCTTCATCAAAAAATGTTATGTGCTTAAACTTCATTGAGATTAAAAATCTCTTTTCCTGGCCAAGACAGGCAGCAGCACAAACACAGAGTTGCAAAAAACACACAACACAGTTAAAAACAAAGCAGAAAGAACAAGTTCACAGAATAGAAACAAAATCACGGGTCAAAACATCTACACTTACTTACTTACTTACCATTTCTACCTATTAGCCACATAAGCTGATATCCATGCATTCAGTGCTGAGGCAGTGTACTGGCCTTGTGCAGGGAAAGCATCATGCAGGACTCAAAGCAAGAAAAATCAATGTGCTCTTATGGTGCCACATTCTGTAAACCCCACCTGAACACTATCGGGTTCGATATCTGCATCATTTAGCAGCCATGCCCGCTGTGGAATGACGTCTCACAAGCATATTCTAGGCAGTTCTGTATGTCAGAGGCATGGTGACGTGATTTTTACATGTTTAATAAGCAGATAAGGCATATGTCTACTTACTGTGTGTGGTTTGTCATGGGCTGACAGCACTTGATTTCAATACATACACCATAACTGATTCAACAATCATATCTACAAGTTACCTTTTGTAAAGAGAATCGATGCAGTAAATCACTGGCAATGAATTTTCTACAGTAGCCTATGTTAAATGTCTACACAGTGAAATACAGGAAAGGGTATGGGATCACGGGAAAATTTGATTTAAAATCAGAAAAATTGACTGATACCAGGCAAGATGAGTTTAAGTAAATGTTTCACATTTTTGGGTGAAACAAATGTTTGAATAAATGTAGTGTATTGGATAAAAAACATGACAGAAATGTGATAGTTCATTTTTTTTGTATTTTTAAAAAATGTTATTTCGCTATGAGGAGAATCTATTTCCGGCGACATAAAGACTCTGCTAACCATGAGCACGCGCGGCGACTGTCGCAAAGACATGACCCAACCAAAGCGTGTGTTTGTTGTGATGCTAACGAATGCAGCTCGGACCTTCCTCAGAACTCTGCATTGCTTTACAGCTTATTTTTTCAACAACTTACAGGATGCAAAGTGACGAGGTAATGTATCTCTTGCTAGTTATGTAGCGGTAGTTTTTGATGTGTGACAACAAGCAATTTTTGGAAAACTTAGTATTGTAGTTTTGTAGCCGGCTATATATCGCTACTTACAGCCCGGTGCTCTAAGACGTGTCTGAATAATATAAATTTGCTCTAGTTTTAATTGTCTTGTTCCTGAAGTTGAGTATCCAGGCCAGTCCAGCCCTGTCCGACCTAACTGCATAGCTAAGGAATAGCATTTATAGATAACCTATTTTGATGCTATAAAACTAAGCCACATAAGCTGATATCCATGCATTCAGTGCTGAGGCAGTATATAAAACTTAAAATAAAGTGTGTATTTCCATCAGGCATATATCTAAAAGTGAGACTTTTTTTGTAATTACTTGGAAACTCCTCATAGCATATTTAAATTGGAAAAGATATCAGAATATAAACTAAAATACAGAAAGTTCACTGGAATTTAAACTGCATTAAAAAGTTGTAGATTATTATGTTAATCATATTGGATATAAAAAAACACTGTTAGGATTCTTTTTTTTGAAAATACAGTATGTGCTGTAGAATCAAACAATAATGCTTAAACAGAAATGATACCTTAAATACAAATGAAGTAGTAAAACTATCATGGAAATGGTAATTATAGTGCAGTAAACTGAAGTAGAGTAGTGCTACTGTGAAGACATTTACATTAACTTAATGGCATCTTGTTGCCATGAAGTTACTGTAAAATCAACAACAACATTTTTATATAGTAGTCAATGCAGTTCAGAGCCTTTAGAGCAAAGACAACCCTGATCCTGTCTGCTTCTTCTTCTTTTTTTTTTGGTCATTGCGACACAGCACTCTCAGATGAGAAACTAAACTTTAGAGCCCCTTAGCATCAATCAATGTCACTGCTCCCACAATGAAAGAAGCATCGGGGGGTTTATGTGCAGATCATTTTGACTTGGTGTGTGCAGGGCAAGTTCAACATCAAAAGCATTAAAATAAGTTCTATGCAAGGATTGAGTATGACATACTGTATTCAGATATCAAGACTAAGGTCTCAGAAGGTCATCTGCAACAATTTGCCTATAGAACTGCACGAGCATGCTTGGGTATTTTTGCTATGTACTTTAAATGTAGAAATTCTGACTGTGTTTACTCTTATGTGATTGGACAACGGCTGCTTTATTTATGCAAAACATACACAAAAACCATGCTCCTACTGATATTGCTACAGGATCCTCATACAATCATTCAGCTTTAATGCTCCAAAAATTATTATTCTGAACACTGAAGAAAAAGCAAACTGGAAACAAGAGCATAAAATCTGAAATCTTAAAATAATGACAGAAAGGAAAGACACGAAACACAGGCAACATGTTATGTGGCAGTAGTAGTAATTAAAACTGAAACCTGATGAACTATCCAGCTCAGATGAGCAAAATATCGTTTAAATATTACAATTACAACATGTTCATGTGCCACAGCCACATTGCATGGTGTGAAATGTTAGTAATGTGACTTTTCAAACTCCATGCTCACATTTTGTGTTGTTTGCAAAGACCATAGAAAGAACTGGACAAAGCCATGTGCAGTCTGTTGTTTGATTACCAAATGAGTCTACATATGCTGCAATAGATGCTGCCATATTGTCCAATCTCAAGCAAACTTTAGCTCAGTGTACTCACTTTAACTCTGCACAGACTTGTATCCATGTTTGCCATGTCCCCAGAAATCCTTTATCCACAATAAAAAAGTCACCGCTGTACAGTGAGAGCACACAGATGTACAGAATACAAAAATGTATTTGAACTAGGCTGTACAGATGCTCAGTAAGCTGTAAAAACTGTTTCATGCAGCCAGCATCAAGTGCCTCCAATTTCAACCTCAGAGGTTGCTGCTTGGTTGTATGATGGAAAGCAAAACCACCTTTTTCTTTGTTTTCTTTGTGACTATCTAACAATAAAGGTTGTCACTTAGTACTCAATATTTGAATATCTGTCCAAACTTGGCAGTAAAAATCCATATTTGAACTAAAATTACACATTTGAATGTTTAACAATAGCAAAATGTTTATTTTATTTTACCAGGAAGTAGGCCTGTGCTCAAAATATCGATACGGCAAAATTTCGTATCGCACTCCTTCAGGATACGTGTATCGATACGGATTCTACAGAATCGATACGGCCTAAATATTTTGACAGTTGTTGTAAATACACTTTGGGTAATGTTAACAGTGGCACAGTTCAAGGTAGAAGACAAGATACATAATGAAGCATATGTTCTAAATTTGAACTTAGGTCTACCATCTTTGAGGATCTGAATTTATGTCTCTCAAGTTGTAGACTCACTTAAAACTCATCCTTGTTCTTTTTCTTCTTAAAAGAAAAAACTAAACTTGTCAAGAATTTTGCTTAAAGCATAGTCAATGTTCACAATTTATGAGTATCAGGATACGTATCGTATCGTGGCCTTAGTATCCTGATACGTATCGTATCGTGAAGTTACTGGAAATACCCAGCCCTACCAGGAAGTCCCATTGAGATTAAAAATCTCTGTAAGAGAGACATCGCCAGGGCATCAGAAACTACAAAATAACTAAGGATGTAATGGTATGAAAATTTCATATTACAGTTATTGTAACCAAAATTTTCATGGTTATCATTATTATCACGGTATTGTTGCAGTGTGCTCAAAATGTTCAAAAGTACTTTAACACAGTCTTGAAATCATTTAACCCCTTTAATGTTGTAATTTTAACAGTTCTTCTGTCTTTTTGTGAATACCTGTGTCAAGAAATGTCCTTTAAGTAAATTTGTTTAAACTTTTTTTCATGAGAAAAAGAAGTAAACAATTCTTTAGTAACAGTAATTCTTAAAGTATTTGTCATTACGGTGTAATAAATGCTTAAACTGTGTGTAATTACAAGACAAGAAAAAAACGAATTTGTGCTTTTGAAAGGTTTCTTTTCATAAACAGTTGTTAATGAACATGTTCAAAGTTTGTAGACAGCCCAAAATAAATTTAACCTATTTTACATACACTCACATATTTTTGTTTTGGTCTCCTCTATCCATGGCGGATCTCCTCAACATCTCCTTTTTTAATATTTCCAAACTACGCTTGAATAAACCCACAAAACTCAAACTATGACGGAAAAAGACGATCCATTACGACGAAATCTGGCAAATAAACAGTAATAGAATGGCAAGAACACACTCTAGAATGATACTAATGCTGTTATTTTCAACCTTTATACATTATTCCCACAGAAAATCCTGGTAAACCGCCTATAATTCACTCAAGTATGGCTCTCTGAATCCTCTCTCTCTCCGCTCGTTTACCCAAGGAGTTACAGCAGTTTTAATCACACGCATTTACTGTTACTGGGTTACTGTTGTCAATCAGTTTCCCCTCGACATCCTTGTAAAATCCAAACTTCGACCAGACTTTAGCTGTTTCGAGTGGGAAAACCTTAAGAGTCTGAGCGAGGCTCCAACTGCTAAACTTTCAGAGACTAAACATTGCAAACTGCACATGTGCGCCTCCGTTTGTGAGAAACTGCTGTGTCATCGAGGGCAGACACACGGCTCATCACCGTGCGTTATTGACACAGTGTGGTGATCAAACACGGTAACTCTGTAATTACCATTTTACTGGTAACCGTTACATCCCATAAAATGACACAACACATAAAGAACTAACAAACTGCTCAAAAATTCACAACAGTTTGAGACAGGCTTTCAAATATGCAGTGATTGTTTGAGAAAAACAGGCACAGGGCTCCAGCATATTAGAGCACCAGGAGCACTGAACCGCCCAAGCACAACCCAACTTTCCATTGCTTTCTTGACATCAACAACCTCGAGCAAATTGAAACAAAGAAAATCTGAGTTGCCAAAAAAATATCTGATGATTGTTTTGTGGAAGCACTCTGAATGCCACACTGCAAACAGCAAAATAAAAAAGACGGAGCTGTGTGTTAATCATGTGCAAAGCAGCTGGCCTACTCCTTATATATGACAAATCCCAGATACCAACTTTGTGAACTTCAACCAAAGTGAAGCTGTGAAAGGGATATGGAAAATGCAAGGACATGCTGTCCAATGGTGTGGGGGAGGAAGACAGTAAAGTGATCCAGCAAAAATGACTCTTGTCTGTGTTGCAGCTAACAATTACTCCTTGTCTATGTCTTTGGAATTTTACCAGTGAAAATAAAACTTATGCAGGACCCTTAATTCTGTAAAACAGCAGTGTGAACATTTGTATTCAGGTTGCTCAACAAGAAAAGAAATGCTAAGAGGAATACTTTTAAGCATCTGTGTAGCCAAAAAAGGGATGCGAGGATTTAAATAAGTTTACTGTGGTCTGATGGTCCACAGATGGGAAACCAAAATCAGTAAATGAGGCCCGAACTGATGATGACTGCAAAACACCAGAGAACTAATTTAGCGATGTTATACCAAGTTACATATCTTCTCTGTGCTCACGCAATAACTTTTGTTTTAGAGCCTGTAAAAGCTGACACACAATTACCACGGTGGTGCCTTTTCCTGACATTGATAAAGCTGTTAGTGAAGGTCTGGAAAAAGCCACAACATGTCAAATCTTACCGAATGGAGCAAGAAACAAAAGCAAGGGGAACACATTCGAGAGAAGGGGGAGAGAAGTAAAGTAATGTCGCAGAACAAAGCTCAGGCTTTCTAACACAAAGACAATAATGAAAAATATAATATGCTCCCACTAGACGCTCAACAAAAGCAGTACACATGTGGCTCTGGTTCACGCAGAGTTTATGTCATGCGAGAGTCTAAAGGTTCAAAAGCTGCTTCTATCTCTGGAGAAACTCACATACTGCAGCTCAGCACAGATATTCACCTACGAGGAATTCTGTTCAGCTTCTATGTCCTTGATGGCGGCTCTATAGGAATTTGTTTACCCCTGGATTAATGGTGAAGACAGCTTCCCTTGCACAAGTCATTATTTACAGTACGAAGCAAATTCCCTTGAATATCTGTGACCAACCGCAAATTCCTATGAGGGGGTATCAGTACTACGCCTGTTCACTGGTTTATCATATCATCTACTGTATGTATGCTGAATCCGTGTTCACACCAGCCCAGGGTGTTTTCAGCTGTTCATCAGAGAGGCTGTTTTCCCTATTGAGATAAGAAATTAAATCTGCAGGAGCGGAGGGTGCTGCGTTTGCTGCAGGGTGGTGAGGCAGCCGCTCTGATAATGGAGCCGACTCCCATCGCGCAGGCTATGAGGCAAACAGCCGTGGCGCCGGCCCAACCCCTGCCCATGTGTGAGGATGGAGATCAGTGTCACTCTGAGCAAACACTCCCACTCTCTCTCTCTCTCTCTCTCTCTCTCTCTCTCTCTCTTTCTCCTTATGGATGCCTGAAATCACATCCTGCTCACCACATAGTGCACTACAATGTGATCACACCATTTTTTAGTGCTGTCCAAACCCTGACTGATCATAATTGTATCCTACTTCATTGATAGGCAGCTCTTGATTAGCCTTATTTACATGATTAATGGGTGAAATTACAGTAAAAATCAGCACAATTTAAGTTTGACAATTATTACCGTTAATTTAACAAGAGACAAGTTCACTTAACTGGAAAACATTATGAGACATAATTCAATCAGGTAACCACAGAGTCAACATCAACTTAAATATCATGTAGACCCAAGGAAAGGGATGTAAGAAAATACTGATACACTGATGCATCTCCATATTTTTTAATTTCATGAAACTAACATTAGTGGGAAGAAACAAGAAAATGCTATACTTTATTTATAAAGAGGCATTTTATTAATTTTCCTGAAGGCTTATCTTGAAATGGTTCTTATGCTGCGTTCACACCGCAAGCGACCCAGCTACCAAAATCGCGTCGCCCACTGACGTAACGTCGCAAGTCCATAAAATACCTCATTTTGGTAACCGTTGCCGTCGGCCGTCGCTCGGTGACGTCACGTCCACTTGAGTTTCACCGCTATCATTTCATATATCATATAATAGGATGTATAAGCGGACATTATTCCAGCTGTCTCCTTTTCACTCACTTATCAACCACAAAACACTGCAGCTGATGCCCTGCAGCAGCATTATCTGTGAGTTTACCGCGAACTCATCTGCCCTGTAGTCCGGATGAATAACTGTCTGTCTTGGGTACCGTCACACGTACACACACCTCTGATCGCACAGCCACACACGACATCGCCTGAATAGATCGACTTTTTTTAACTTTAACATCGCGCGACGAGTGAAGTGATCGTCTTGTACGCGGCTGCCGCGTCGCGGGAGGGTTTGCCCCGCCCCATCGCGGCTGTACATTGACTTTGCATGGAGAGTGATCGCCGAGGTAGTACAAGTAGTGTGCGGTGGTGAATGCAGCATTATAGGAGGATCAGTAGAATAACTTCTAATAATGTTGACAAGGGGAAATGTTGAACCTAAGCAGAAATTTAAATGACAGAATAAAAGGTTTTGGTGCCAAAAAGAAACAATACAATGATTTGTAGACATTCATTTTCAACCTATATTCAGTTGAATACACAACAAAGACAATATTACAGTGTTCAAACTAATAAGCCTTGTTGTTTTTGTGCAAATCTTCACTCATGTTAAATTTGATGCCTGCAACACCTTCAAAAAAGGCTGGGACAGATTCAACAGGAGACTGTGAAAGTCAAGGGAGGGTAAAAAAAAACCCCACCTGTTTCAAACATTGCACAGGTGAACAGGTTAACTCGAAACAGGAAAGTGTCATAAAGGGTATAAGAGGAGCATCTCTGAAAGTCTCAAACATTCACAAGCATGGAGGGGGTGAGGTTTAACATTTTTGGAACAATGTAAGCACATTTGTCATTGTACAGGTGCAATGAATTTTGGATTTTCATGGTCTACAGTCAATAATATCATGAAATATTTAGAGAGTCTACAGAAATCGACATGTAAGCAGCAAGGCTGGAAAGCAACACTGTATGCCCATGACTTCTGATCCCTAAGGGAAGCGCTGCGCTGAAAACCAACATCATCCTCTAAAAAAGTGTTTCTCAACCAGCGGTCTGTGGACCCCTTGTGGTCTGTAGTGTAATTGCAAGAGGTCTTTAAAAATAAAATATATTTTAAAAAAACATCTTATGACATCTCTGAAATAGGATTATTTTACTCAAATGTGACAGAGACCTAGATCTACCTTAAACTACAGAGGATAAAAGACTTTTTTTTCTACTTAAATTTGTTTCACAAGTGTAATTTATTTATTTAAATTTGTCTAACACAAACTTAACAAGACCTGCATCCTTTTCAAAATATGAGTCCCCTTCTGTTTCAGTGGGCAGACACCATTCATTTCTCAAAAAATGATTTTATTGTGAATCATCTGCAGGAAGATGTGTATGGGAAACTCAGTAACTTACAAGCTTCAGGTTAGCACTTAAAATTAAGCGAGTGTTACAAACAAACAAAGAAGATGATCATGGACCCCTCTATTTGAGTCGGTGGACCTCAGGGTAGACGAAAAATCTGCAGGGGGTCCAGGACCCAAACAAAGGTGAAGAACCACTGCAATAAAGGACATCAGCACATGGGTTCAGGAACACTTCAGAAAACCATCGTCAGTTTACACAGTTCATCTCTACATCCACAAGGTCAAACTCTACCATGCAAAGACAAATGGCCCTTTTCCACTAGCCCGGCTCTACTCTACTCTACTGGCCTTGTGCTGCTTTTCCATTAGCCCCAGTCTCCTGCCCAACAGGGTGCAGTGTCGCTGTAACCAGCTGAGCAGGACTGCGGTGACATCATTTTGAGCATGACACAACAATCTGTGGCTTTTTGTCACAAACTGAGTAAAAAAGGAAAGCAGAAGAAGGCTACAGGTGGAAAGAAGAAATACCCCTTGAGAAGCACAGGAGAGTTTTGGAAGCTATACAACAGAATGAAGCCGAGGATGAGAGCGATTGAGCTGCAAAGAAAAGACGTATGAGGGTAAGCTAATGGTAGCTACCGCTAGCATGCTAGGTCGTAGCGCTCATGACTCATTGATGACGTCATTGTCTGACCAATCAGTAGCTGGCAGTCGGTGACGTCATCTTTTAGTATCGACTCAGCTCGTTCGGAACCAGAGCGGAGTAGGTACTAAAACTATTTTGTCTCAGGAGGTACCAGGCTAGTGGAAACACACTGCAAATCAAGTAGAGCCGAGTAGAGTAGGGCAAAGGCATGCTAGAGGAAAAGGGCCAAAAGACAAATAACAACACCCAGAAACACTGCCGGCTTCTCTGGGCCAAGCTCATCTGAGACGGACTGAGGCAAAGTGGAAAAGTCTGCTGTGGTCTGAGTCCACATTTCAGACTGTTTTTGGACATCGTGGACGTGGTGTCCTCCGGGCTAAAGAGGAAAAGGACCATCCAGACTGTTATCAGAGCAAAGGTCAAAAGACAGCATCTCTGATGGTTTGGGTGTATGTTGGTGCCCATGGCATGGGTAACTTGCACATCTGTGAAGGCTCCATTAATGCTAAAAGGTACATACAAGTTAAAGAGCAACATGCTGCCATCCAAGCGAAGTATTCAGGGATGTCCCTGCTTATTTCACCAAGACAATGAACATTCTGCTTGTGTTACAATAATAGAGTGCAGGTACTAGACTGGTCTGCCTGCAGTCCACACCTACGATGTGTGGCACATTGTGAAGGACAAAATTTGAACCCAGCTGTTAAGAAACTGAAGTCGTACATCAAGTAAGAGTGGGTAGCCTCAATAATTAATGTTTCAGTTCACAAACAAAGGTTATGTAACACAGCTGCACTGGATATAGGTCAAAAAGGATTTACAAGTCATTGTTTTCTGTTTTTATTTGCCTTTTGTGTCCTTAGTATAAGTTGATGTGTTTACAATCCTGTTGGTAAAATGACTTAGGTTATATGTTTAAGATTCCATGATTAAGAAGTAACGATAATGTAAGAAAGGTATTGGGAATCAGAATAGTTCCTTTTTCACTCAGAGGGGAATTGGCTTTGGCAGCACGAAACCTAATCAGACCATCCCTAGTATTATCACTTTCATTAAACTCTCAGATCTGATTTAATCATGTATCAAATACTTTTTTTTTGGTGTGCAAAAGGAAAAATAGTGCCGCTTATTACTGAAATTCTACTCTAATTCAGTATTGATCCACTCGCCGTGCTCCACATTTTTTAATTGAGAAACAGCAACAACATTACTATCAGCAGCCGGAGTGCAGCCTTTCATTTTTCCTGTGAGCGTGCAAAGTGAGAGCACCAAACAGTCTGGTACATTCAGCCCTCTGTGTGGTGAAAAAGGAGCAGAGCATAAGAGAGCGATTTCGGACACGACGTTCCCTTCTTCCCTCCGTGTGTCTGAGCATGTGGGTTAATCTGCATGTGACAGAGCGAGGATGAAAGCAAGAGATGCAGCATTTCTTCACTCCTCTGGGCCTCAATTTGAGGAAGAAATATGTGGGAGAAAAGAGGATAAAAGTGGGTGAAACAGTGGGATTTGTCCTTGTGTTTAATGTAGTGAGAATGTGCATGCTCGGCGAGTCAAACACACGGACCCTGCGGAATAAAAAATGACTGATCGATAGAGTCAGAGGACAGAAACATCATTTTCTCTCCCCTTCTCCTCCCTCGCCCCATCACTTCCAGCTCACAGCCTGGATGGGCTATGTCTGGTAGTATATTATGTAAATGTGGAGAGGGTTTAATTTCAATTTGGGAACTCACCAGAATATTCTCGTGGCTTTGGAAGCTCCTCACAGGTCTCACTTCAAAGCAGTCTGTGGAGAGAAATAAACGGTCACACCTTAATGTGCTAGCACAAATAACATTGGGGGCCATACGGCACCAGTTGTAATAGTGTCACAATCATAAAAAGGTTCAATTTATAGTTCAATCTTTGATTCAGCCAAGACTCAGCACAAATGATTTGATTTTTCTGCAGCAGTGGAACAATCCCGTTATGCCCAAAGTCCCTGTGCTGGGAAAAATTTAAAAGGGGAAATTCCAGCTGAATATTTCACTTGCCTCTTCATATTGGATGATTTCCTACATTGTTCTCGGAGCTTTAATACATGATAATAACTTCATTTAACCACACAGGGCTACAGTCATATTTTCATATATGATTTTTCCTAATAGTAGCTATTAACTACAATGAATGACAGATGATTGTTGAAAATGGAACACGAATTGTCTGATTTTTTTCAGCCTTTGTGCTGTGTGATAATAACAGGCTGTTATTCTGCTTTATACAAAGAATCCACATAACATATGAGTCCAAATGGAAAGTACATCTGCATTTGCCTCAGAGTTTAACAAAGCCAATATTTCCAATAAAACAGCAGGAAAACATCATAAAGAAGTATTTTCACAGGGCTGTCACTTTAGTGCATTAATTAGATTAATTAATTACACTGCAAATTAATGCGTTATAAAAATTAATCACAAGATTAATCATAGCACACAAACATTTTGATATTGGCCAGCTGGAGGACCCGTACATGGCAGTGGCACGTCACTTCACACATGCGTCTCTAGTCAAACCAAACAAAGCCCAGGTGACAACAGGAATGGCATATTTGAGACTTAGTCTTATTTTATTTTTGAATTTATTTATCTATCTTTGTACTACATTCTTTAATAATGCATCAGGCCTAATTGTTTTGCTGGATGTCCTTGACCTTTTTCTTATTTTGAATTTGATTTATGAAACACACTTAAAGGTGTACTCAGCGATCTTCTAATCCTCTAATCTAATGCAGTATTTGTCAAATTCACCATATGTCTCCTCTCCATCCACAAGATGTCCCCACTGACAGCATGTTGAAAAAAAAATCTGGTCTCAATATACAGCCTTGACTCAGAATTTCAGCAGGTAAATACTGTGGCTCGGGCCGAGTTACCAAAACAAAGTAAACCCCCCCACATCCAGGGGGCGATCATACTCATGCGCAGATCAGACAGAAGGGGGAGGGGGAGTCGTAGTTTGCGTAGCGTGCGCAGTTAGCGTAAGAGAGAGATACAATAGTTGCGGTAGCAATGGCTGAAAACAGCCCAAAAGAAAAAGGTCAGAGGGGTGAAAAGTGGAAAAGAAGGACTATGACCATGAAAGAGCGAAGACCAGGGTCAGTATTGGTGTTGCTTTCCGATGGTGGAGGGAACACCGCCAATTGAAAGACCTGAAAACAGACGCGGATGTCGCCGTCCGTCTGCTGGATAGGTAAGCAACATTAGCTTCGTGGTGCTTCACATAACAGTAGCAGCCGTCGGGCATTCATTTTATTGTCTTATCTGCCAAAATGTGCTGTTGTTGTGATGTTTTCAATAATTGCAGTCGAGTTGTCTGACCAGTCGGGGTTTCCTTAGCTACGTCAGCTACACAGAGTCTACGGCCGTTTCCATGACGATGCACGTCAATCAGCTTTCGGGAGGCGGGTCTAAATTCGAATATCGACAAACCCTCTACTCGTTTTCTCCCACATCGCTGACTACACCTTTAAAGTGTAATTTGAGTTGCCTGATTGAGCTTAGAATTTTCTGGACAAGTTGGCCTGACTTTGGTTTTATTTAGTCACTAATAAAAATGTGGATTTACAAATCTTCACTTCTTAGTGTATTCATTTGTTTAGTCATGCACTACAATTTTATGATATCCTAGAATTCAAATTCTTTATTTGGGGACTTTAAGCAGATATGAGATTAAAATGCAATTAGATTAATTAATTATAGATCCGGTAATTAATTAGGTTAATTTTTTTAATTGTCTGACAGCCCTAATTTTCAGATAATCAAAGTAAAACAGGTAGAACTCAATTTTTGAGTAAATCCAGTATCACGTCAGTCCTTTCCTTAACCATGAAGCTGAAGCTTATAGGAGTGTTACACAGACATCCCATCACAGCTCATTACATTTAATTAACCCCTCCACTTTAGTTCATTAGTGACAGCTGCACTGTGTAACTGTCAATAAATGTTTCCTCTTACAGCCGTCAAATTAAAGGCACATGTGTTAAACAGGGTTAGAGCTGACACCTCAATAAAGTTTGACAGTGGTTTGGTAATTTAGGCTCTGGTGAGTCACTGTTCAAGAAACATGCTGTGCACTGTCGCTCTGAATGTGGGTACAAACACGCTGAAAAGCAGGTCAGCATCGTTTAAAAGAGCAAATGATAGTGTGGCAACATAAATACAGATGATATGAAGTATGAGCTGAAACTGCAGAAACAACGAAATAAGCCAGTAAACGTGAAGGCATGTCGACAACATAGAATCACACTTGTCAGACTAGAGTATGAAAATGAATGTTTAAAGAATAAATAGCTATGATCCATCCATTAGTCACCCTTAAAGCTTTCTAGTTTCAAGCCAATAACAGGGCTGACACAAGAAGTTAGCATGGTTTTTCATGTAGGTTTTGCGTCCACAATAGCTGGGTTTCCATTACAGTTTTTCACAAAATAAAAGCGATGTTCCTAAAATTTCGACAAAGTATATTTGCGCTTTGAATGTGTTTCCATTGAAGGCTGTTCTAGGCAGGAGCGTCGTAACTCTCGTGAAATGACATCCCGCGAGATTTCGCTGCAGGAAGATGGACGCATGAATGTGCCAAGGCTTGTCGAACCCTTTCCCCCTCATTTCCGTTTCTATCTCCTTATACCACGCTGCATTCCTCTGTTGTTTGCTGTCTAGTATGGCGGTTGTATTTTTCTCAAGAATAATGTCAAGAAAAGTCTCCATCTCCTCCTCTGTCCAAACATATCGCACCATGTTTAATCTGAAAGAAGTGATCATGTGACCAGATACGTCATGTCCTGTGATGTATTATTGCGGAAAAAGTGCTTCCATTGCGCTTTTGCGATATATTTGAATATCGAAACGTCTGAAAAAGCACCTCATGAAAGCGTAAAAACTTCTTAGCGATATGTTAGCGCTTTTTTGAAACTCAGGTGTTTCCATTCCCAGTTTTTTATCGCACTATTTACATTTTGCGCATATCCAAGGGTAATGGAAACGCACTTATTGATATGGCATTTGATGCCCAATAACACACAACAGGACCTCGAGTGGATAAATCTATAAAAACACCAGCATGGCATTTCCATGTGGAAAAGAATACAGATAGCTTGAAGTCATAGCCCCATCTCTTGCTTAAAATGCATGTGCAAACCCTGACACAAACAAACAATGGTGTCATTCAGCATTTTGCTCATGCTACAGGAGCTGTTGAGCTTCATCTGGCTTTTGAGCCAGATGAGCAACAAGATGAACTCGAACAGCAGACATCACTGCTTGATCAGACCACAAGGGCCAGCCTACGTTCTCCATGTGCATCTATGAGTTTTGGTCATCCATAACCCTGTCCCTGTTTCACCACTGAGCCTCCCTTGGATGGAGATCTCTTGATCCTGTCCACTGGCCATCACACTTTGGCTCTTGTCAAACTTGCTCAAATCCTTAAACTTGCCCATCTTACCTGCTTCTAACATCAAGTCTGAGGACAAAGTGTTAACTTACTGCTTGATATATCCCATCCACTAACAGGTGCCATGATTAGAAAATGATCAGCATTATTCACTTCTCCTGGAGGTGGTCAGAAGCTCTAAACACTGAAGCTTGATGTGGTCCACCAGACTATTGCAACAATGGCTGTGTCCAAAATGGCATATTTAACGACATTGACTACATACTACATACTAATATGTATGTACTTTATACTACATACTATAAGTATGATTAGAATGTCAACCCTCCACACTGTAGTATGTTACTAAGTTTCCCATGATGCATTTCAAACCTCCGACGACAAAAATCAGAAGCACACCAGGCTATGAAATATCTCTGTTGATTCGCCTCATTTGAAAGTTCAGAGAGCATTTTAGGCGAGAAAGTCGCCACGTAGTATACCAAAATGGGGTCATTTGAGCCATAAAACGCATGGATACCAATTTCATTTCGGCCTTTTGAACATTTAATTATGCGCGCCATTATGCTATCGAAGAATTTTCCAGTTGGCTCCAAAACAAGAGCCCATTTACAAAAGCGTTAAAGAACTAAAAGGAGATAGTAAAAGATGCTTTTATTTTGAAAACAGGAATTTTGCTAGTGGTTGATTTTTAGCTGAATGCCAGTCCCAAGATGATTTAACATTTATGATTTTAATAGTATTGTAATCAGTAACTTCCCAAATACAAAAAAATAGACGATCCATCCGTCACCTCCGGCGCTTGATTAATACCTACCTACTTTTGGTTCCCCTTTATAGATAAGTCAATTTTTGTTGCTTCTCATCTTGTCTTCTCATTCACTATTCGTGTTTTCTATCACATTTATATCTTCCCTCCAGAGTTTGGCTAGGCCCGGGAAAGTCGTCCGTTTTGGCTTGCAATGCATTATGGGGAGTTTGAGTGTGACTAGTATGCCCACCTTGCATACTTACATTTTTTTTCCAATATAGTATACAGCCAGGTTTTTCTAGCATAGTATCTAATGTGAACGCACTACATACTCATTTTGACATCACACTTCGTATGAGTAGTACGTTAGTATGCCATTTCGGACACAGCCAATGTCTGTATCAGCTTGAAGCAGGAAGACTTGTCTGAACAACAACCTCCATCCTTGTGCCTTTCCTGCTTCTTCTGATAAAGCATCTCACGGAATAACCAGTACCTGATAATGCGATCACACACACACCTTCTAACAACAGCTCTTCTCTTGTGGATCGAGGCTCTTGTTAAGTGCCAGACATTATTTAGTGACTTACAAGGAGTCTGGAACACCCTACAGGAACCAGTTTAAGTGTTACAGAAGACTTAAAAACACATCTACTCCTTTCTTTTCAAGTGTTAAATAAACAAGCATAATCTATACTTCAAATCCAGTTTAACTAGGTTACTAAAAATAATAAAGTGCAGGTTATAATGATCAAATAATGATCAAATTTATGATGATTGAAAACTGGAGAAATTAAAAAGTGATGAAAATCACATTAATGTTAATGAACTTGACCTGATGTAAGTCCATCAGTCCATGTCTCACCTCAGGAAAAACAGCAAGAAAATATTTGCAGTCAAAAATATTGAAGCAATGAAAAAAGAATCCACAACTGGAGGTTCGAAGTTAAAAGAGTAATGAAGTCTCCACTGCTGCTCTAAAAGCTCCTCTCAGTTAAAGTGGTGCATCTGTTCACACTTATTGCCCCCCCTTCTTCCAAAGTTCCTCCTATCTCCTAAAACTCTTATTTACAACATTCCTGATTTGTTATGTGATCCATCAGTCTTTCTTCTCCGTATCTCCTCCAATACTAGAGCCTCAATCGGAGGTTTGCTCCTTGTATGCCTCATGTTACAGTGAGTCATACTCCCTCACATGATTTGGTCTCCTGGAACATACATTAAGCAATCACTTAGGAGAAAAAGCCAAATAATAACCACATGCTCTCACAGAAATGTTGTGTAGAGAGAGTAATCACTTCACTGTGTGCTGCACAGAGCTCACCGTGCATCTGCTCAAATCTCATTCCTGCATGTGTTTTAAATTAAGATATAAAGGTTACGCATGATTATACACTCTGTTTCACATGACAGCCTGTTCACACTATTATAATACCTTAAAGGATAAGTTTGGTTTCTTCAGCTTTCACATTGTTTATAGAATGAAGTAGAACAATATACTCACCCAGAAGGCTTTCCTGATCCAAACAGTGCTTCAGGAGATATTTAGATCCAAAATCGAGCAGCGGACATCCGTATAATGGTAGCACATAGGGCATACAGCGCCGCTCCTAAAACTGCATTAATCGTCCAAAAACTCATTAGCTTCACCAATATTTCATCATGGTCTGCTCACACTACTCTACGACGACCGTCTGTGTCACTCCAGACATGTCTTTGTGACTGTACTGACCTCTGAACTGAAGAAGAAGAATGTATGCCTCCGCGTATGCGCAGTACGGCTCATTGTTTCAGGGGAAGACAGCCGGCTACACAACGACTTTCTTCTTCCAGTTTGGTGCAAAATGGACGAATATCTATCGGATGAAGATGTTGTGGAGGAGAACTTTGAATATGATGGGTGTCCTTACAGTTTCGAGCCAGAGTTTACAGATGAGGAGCTCATCGAAAGGAGGACGTGGAGGTAGCTCTCCAGAGAGTACTGCGCAGGCGCGGGGGCAAGCGTTCTTCTTCTTCAGTTCAGAGGTCAGCACAGTCACAAAACATGTCTGGAGTGACACCGGACTGTCTTGGAGGAGTAGCGCGAGCAGACCATGATGAAATATTGGTGAAACTAATGAGTTTTTGGAAGATTAATGCAGTTTTAGGAGCGGCGCTAACATGCCCCGTGTGCTACCATTATACGGATGTCTGCCGCTCGATTTCGGATCTAAATATCTCCCGAAGCACTGTTTGGATGTTTGCATGTTTTTTTTAGCTTTTGCAGCGTTTCTGTGAATGCATCATGTTTTTTGGTGCAGCATTTCTCTGTTGCATTTGTTTTATGTGTTTGTGTGTTGTTGAGTTTGCATCATTCCTTTGTTTGCAGCGTTTTGATCGTGTGTATTGCGTTTTGGCCGTTTATGTCAGTTTTTTTGTTCGCGGCGTGTATGCCCTTGTCAGCCACCGTAGTTTTCTGACTCCTTGAACAATCTGTTACAGTAACATCAACTTTTGAACTCATGTAGAGTTACTCACATCAACAGAAACATAAAAACAGTTGAGACTTTAAAAGCTGATATACTTCCTTTTAATACACAAAATAACTAAAATCTTAAAAAAGATGTAAACATATTCATACAAAACAGAATCTTAGGACTAAAGCAAGGGCCCAGTGAGGAATCTGGTCTGTGGCTCCTTTCCCTCATGTTATTTCCTCTTTCTAACTCTACTATCCTATCTCTACAGTAAAATATAAAAAGGAAACATACAAGTCATACTTCAGTTTCTCTGTGAGGTTTCTACAACTTTTTGAGCACTGTTCAAAAAAATCTGATAACTGAATATAGACTTAATGTTCAGTAAGTTATCTGCAGATAATTTTGAATATTATCTAATGATTGAATTGACTTTTGTAGACGAGCAAGTTGATTTAGAGCAAGCAGAGCTTAAGAAACTAGATTTGTAGATACCAGTGTTAGAAGAAAAACTATATCAGAGCTGATGCTACAGCAGGAAAACCACACAGTTTTTTTTTTTTTTGTCAAAACAACCTTTTCATCCATAAATGCATGCCATCACTCATCCTTAACATAATCTATCTGGCAAACAGAAAAGTCAACAACTTCATTCCAGTGACTGACTTCAGCAAATTATGCTGCACTTAACTGCATTTATGGACTTCCCACATCTTTATCCGGCAGTTTTACCAGCCGACATCACATAAATACTGTGCAGAAGTATGAGCAATAGAGCAGCTGAGAGTTCAAAGCATCTCTGGTTCATTGGTTCCCACTCTGAATTCATCTGCATCTGTTCCATATGCACAGAGTAAACTGCAGGTGGAGGATGAATGAAAAAGCAGAAGTAAAGACATAAACAAAGTCATTTGAAGTCATTTTAAGTGCTGCAGTTCGGTACATACGTACAAACAATCAAGGGAAAACACATTTCTGTTCTGGCTCCCTAATGAACAACTTAAGGTGCACAAGGAGCAATAATAGCTAATTGAAGCTTTGTAAATGAAGAAAAAAAATCCTCACACCGTTTTCCCCCTTTTCTCTCAAATAACGACAACAGACGAGTCGCTCTGACTCTCCTCTGTCAGATTTAATTGGCAAAGCAACAATCTTGATTAGGATCTCAACAGTCTCTTTTATCGGCTTCTGTCGAAGCTTCACAGAGTGTTTGTCCAGGCAAGACATATTTACCCACCTGAACCCTCACTTGTGTTGAGTGTAAACATGGTGGGCCTTTAAGAAGACCTTGACATTGAGAGCAGCCTTCAAAGGTTGTTCTGAAGTCATTTATAACAATCAAGGGCCTCGTCTTCTTCTCGGGGTGCCTTCACACCTGGATCGTTTGGAGAAGCTCTTTTGAAACAAGGTGTGGGCGCCAAAGGCTGATTAGGGACAAGCAGAAACTGGGACCACTTCGAGGAGGTGGTCTTGGGTTTTTTCACAGTGAAACACAACCAATCAAAACAAGAAGAGAACATTAAAATACAGCTTATTACCCTCCAGTAGAGTAAGTAGCAGCAGTAGTATTTGTAGAAGTAATTCATTAACTGAACAATTTTAATTTCAGCTGATCCATCATAATATGGATGGTAATGATAAATATTTTTTAGTCATAGAGGGTCTTTGCAATGCTTTTGGCACGTCCGGCCTTTATATTCACCAACATATTGAAAGATTAACACCTGATATCTCAAGACGGATCATTTTTATTCCAACAATTCACAAATTAAAATCCCAGTTGAAGATATAGCTCAGTATTTTTGAAGTTGAGTTGTGTGAGGTACTGCTTTTTCATCTTTAACATGAATAAGCTGAGACCAACAGTGTAGTACATTGCTGTTTACATCAAAACAAGACACAAAACTGTGTCTGGTGGAATGTATGATTGGTTAATACATTATAGAGTACTTGAATTTGTCTCTACACAGTCTCTGTGTTTGGCATTTTACGATGCAGCAAATGTCTGAGTTCTTCCACCTGTGTGCATCAACACGGGCTTAACGTAATAAACCAGAGCTCACAGAGGAAGAAATTCTAGCAAGAGTCAGAGGGTGGAATCAATGCACTCTTGTGGAGGAAGACATAGCCATTTGCTTTACTATAAAAGGAGCCAAACACAGAGATTTCCTGGAGAAAAGTATATACAGCATTTTAAAATTTTTCAGCTAGTCATTCAACCCAGGATAATTTTGTGGCTAACTTTAACTTTAAAACTCTTATATGTGAGTGTGAGTAGCAAAACTTGGCACACACTGGAGGGACTGTGTCTCTTAGCTAGCCTGGAAACTCCTCAGGATCCCCCGGGAAGAGCTGGACGAAGCGGCCGGGGAGAAGGAAGTCTGGGCTTCTCTGTTTAGGCTGCTGCCCCCGTGACCTGACCACGGATAAGGAGAAGAAGATGGATGGACTCACACAGCTACACGAAATAACTGTACCCACCAATAGCAGTGTACCTGTTAGGAGCCCTATCAGCTGAATTTCTGTGTACATATATTTAAAAAAAAAACGCCTGTCTGAACACAGAATGCCTGGATCCAGGTTTGAATAGGACTAGGGATGTATACCGTGGACCGGTACTTTCATGTACTGGTCCCTAATTGGGTCGGTACCCAAATACTGTTAAGAATCTGGAAAAACGGTACTGTTGGTGAGGGCTAAGCGCTCGAAGGTTTGGGCTCACTTAAGCAAAGTTAATGAAAACTCGGCCCGATGCAATCTTTGTCAGAGAGAAGTTGCATCCAAGGGGGGAAATACTATCAACATCACCAAACACTTAGATCGCACGCATAGTATAAAGCTAAAGGAGTGCGGGCTGTTTGATCGCAAAAGCAACACGAGTAGAGTTAGCAGCCCAGCTAACACTAAAGACTGCAGCACTGACAGAGACAGAGACTCTATTATCCTCCCCTTCGGTAAAGACCCTGCCGAAAACAACACAGTCACACAGGGTTAAACTCTTAAGGAAGCGCCGCTGCACTCGGCCGTATAACTTGGATGAAAAGCTGATGGCACAGCTCTGTTGGATGAAATGGTCCACTGCTCCAGGTGCCCTGATGTGCTGCTACACTCAATATTTTACATTTATTTACTATTCGGTTATGGATATTTATCCCCATATTCGAACGGTTTTTCGAATATCAAATATAAAGTGAGAGCCCTTGTAGTCATCATTACAGCATCGATTTTAGCACCACTGATATATGGATCTGTCTGTACATGCAGTCTGTTGGCAGCATGATGGGGCTTTGCCATCTCCTTAGCTTTCTTTTTGCCTCTGAGAAGCATTTGTAATGCATTACTTCTATTCTGCTGAAGCTTTATTGTTACCTTGTGGTGATAAAAAAAAGGCTGAATCTTATAATATCTTGTAAAGTCTTTTTTACATAAAAATTACATGTTGTAGTATCAATAAGTATTGATACCGATGAGGAGTATCGTATCTGTATTGGTATCGATAAAATCATAACGATATACATCCCTAAATAGGACCACAAGCTTTATGTCATATGTCCAGTCAAACATTGACAAGCAGGCTCAACGATCTGCAAGCCGAACAACGAGTCACTTAAGGAGTGACTTATCCAGCACAAACCTCCACCGCAGCATTTCCAGAATTGTTAGATCAGTTATTGTCAAAAGAAAAGGAAAAGGGTTCTTTCTCACTGTGTAAGCAAATCCTTAAAGACTCTTGGATTCACATGATCACCACCAACATTCGATCATTTCTTTCTTGCGTCATGATGGACATTTACGGAAAAAACATCAAAATGTTTTTTATATCTTAACCAGTTATCCTGCTAACAAAAAGCTAAAACAGAACGTCCTTGGTGGGGGAACCAGCATCAAACCGTACAGAATTTATCCAGTAGGAGGCATTTATTTTGGAGTTATGTTGGAGTGGTTGCTGTTCTAAAGTATTGCATTGAGAACACTTGACAAATCAAAGCAAACAAAGAAAAAATACCACTTTTATTAAATTGTGACATAGAATTTGAAAAAAGTAGTAACACCCTTAGTGTCAAGCCTGAAGCTCACTCCTTGCACTAAAAGGATCATTATAGATAGACAAATCATCAAAATATAAAAATATATCTGTTTATAATGATGTAAAATAAATTAAATAAAAAGACACATTTACTCAAATGTGTCTAGTAACAAGAAGAATATCTAATATCACTTTTAATGAGGGTTGAGTCAGTGGCATTCAAATTTCATTTTCTGGAACAGTAAACTGGTACATTACATTTCAAAGCATAGTACGAAAAGAACAGTGTGGTAAGTGACAAACAACTCTCTTGCACTTGACCATTTTAATAATTTGAGAAATATTCTGACAGCATCATTGGATGCCACCTGCAATTTTTCCTTTTATAATGCAGGTGATACATGCCGGATATGTTTCACCACATTCTCAGTGATATTTATGAGTAATCAGAATTCAATTTTCAAGTTTTATCACCTCTTAATTCCTTTACTGTCAAAATGATGTACCATGTAAAGGGCAGCTCTCCATCTGACCTCCGACAGTGATGTGAAAAGCACAATTTCACGCATGCCGCCCTTCACACAAATGTCCATCTTGTGTTCATGTTCCCTGAAGCATCAAACACTGACGAATTGATTGGAACACACTGCACATAAACGCATCTCACGCAGCAGATATCAACAGAGCTGTACTTATTCTGCTTTAGCGGTAATCTTACATATTGTAACTGCATGCTAACTGCCCCTTCATCTATTCATCAAACTCCCACGCAGAACATCAAATGCACACGCCCGCCTGCTGCACGCACGCACGCAGACTTCAGTTTCAGTGACACAGCAATTAAGCTTGTGAGAGGATTTTTCTCCTCCACATCTGAGTTATTGTTGCTGCTCTTCTAATTAAAACACAGCAGTGGCAGGATGAGCAATTTGAAGAGGAAGAGAGGGAGAGGCTGTGCACTCGACAACAAAAGCACTTTTGCTTCAAAACATCCTTCAAAGATCAAATGTCATTACACGCACACTCTGCTCCCACTAAATCTTCATTTGTAAAAATGTTGGATTTTTTTTTTTTAAAGGGATGTTAAACTTCAACAACAAGACTGTTTTAAAAACAAGGCTGCGACTAATGATTTGCTTAATTATCAATTAACCAGACCTTGCACTGTCTTTATTATATTACTTTTTGGCTACTAGATGTGAGAATTACTAAAATACAGTATATTTGATGATTATTTTCCTGATCCAAAAGCCAAAGAACCTGGTCAATGTATGTCTGTATGTAGGGGTGTACAGATGTTTCACTTTGACTTCTTTATCTCTCTTTATATCAAATGCTAGCCATTAACATTTAAGGGGAGATGAATGGATGCAGTTTAGCTGAATTCAATGATTATTCCACCCTGACCCTGCTGTAAGGAGTGGTTTCAGACAGAGGGGCCAAAAAGGGGAGAGGATGGGGGCCCGTAACTGACTGGGATCCCTAAAATGTTCAAACTATCATCTTTTCTATTTGATGAAATTTTTTTGACATTTTGCCGTACTATGGGTCGTGAAGAGCTATTTTCTCTTCACATCAACAGGAGCAGGCTTTTCATGTTGTTTTTGCATAAAAAAACTCTCATTTAATCCCATTTACGTAAAAAAACCAACATTATTAGAGAATATTTGTTTTATTTGTGGTTTTTTTGAACCCTTTGGCTGGCATTGTAGCCAGGCGGTTGACTTTTTGCCACCACTGTATTTAAAAACCTGAAAGCCCATCTTTGTTGCTTTTCCTCAATAATCTTTTTATGTGAAGTGAATCGTTGCTGTACAGCTCCTGAAAAATCTAACAGCAAGAGCATACATTGGAGAAAGAAAAAATCTCTTGAAATATTTCCAGATCCTCTAACAGCCATAATTTATTTTTTTTGAACAAGGTATTTTTTATTGTGTTTTTTATATAACACAGAACAGAAAACACCCCCAACTCTGAACCAACAGCCAGACAGTATTACAAATATTTTAAAAAATATAGGGCAAAAAAATAAAATAAAATACATTAAATCAGGTATATAGATCAATAATAATTATATATTTAAAAATCAGACACATAAACAGATGTACATTACATGCATAAATTGCCAGGTGACATATTTCCACAAATGTTATAAGTTTTATGAAATTTTCTGGTACACCCTCTGATTCTATATCTTATTTTCATGAAATGTACAAGACACATTACCACCCTTATCCACTGACAGTGTTGGGGAAGTTACTTTTAAAGTAGTGTTTGCTCGTTACTCGTTACTTCTGAAAAAAGTAACTTGTTACTTTACTTAGTTACCCTCTATGAAAAGTAACTTTTTAAGTTACTTGTTACTTTTCCGTTACTTTTACATTGCTTGATCATGGACAGAACCCCATATCTGTTCCTAAATGTGAAGGCCTACAAAAAGTTCTACTACAGAGAACATAACAGTTTTTTGTGCTCTTTATTTTACAAAATGTCACATACCCTGTGGAATGAGAGCTCCTGCCCAGTGTTTCCACATTTTGCTTCTGAAATAAGCAACCAGGTCGATAAAAACAAGCCCAAAATAAGCAACCTCCAGCTATTTCCTTTCCTAATGTGATATACTACTTTTTAAAAAGAGAAGTCTACATAAAGTGTGTTAATTTTTGTCTACATTACATTTCAATATCACAGTGCTAAGTATCTATTCAAGAAAAGACCGTCGCTTATAACAAGCAGACCTGGCAACTTTGGCTCTGGAGCATGCGCCATGTATGTGAGTGTGTTTGGGGGCGTGCATATAACCAGGAAACGAGGAAGTGGACAAACTGCTTAGTCGTGTTTTCCTTTATTGTTAGGAGCTGGAAGATAATAATTATATATTTAAAAATCAGACACATAAACAGATGTACATTACATGCATAAATTGCCAGGTGACATATTTCCACAAATGTTATAAGTTTTATGAAATTTTCTGCTACACCCTCTGATTCTATATCTTATTTTCATGAAATGTACAAGACACATTACCACCCTTATCCAATGTCTGACCATATAATAGGGGGGAACAGAGTCTATCCATTTTGACAGGATGAGTCTTTTGGCTAAAAGGGAACAAAAAGAAATCATATTTTCTTGACTTCTGTTGACAGAACTGTTTATCGGCATCACACCAAACAATGAGATCAGTGGAGATGGATCAATTGTTGTCTCACACATGCTGGAAAAAGTCTTAAAATAAAATACCAAAATCCATAAAAGTCATAATTTATTTGAAGGAAATGCATTTGATGATAAAAAAGTATCTATGATTCCTGAGAAAACTGGGTCAGTGGCTTATTATCTAAATGGTGCTCTCTGTGTTTTCCTATAAAAAAAAAAGTTGCAGAAATGAAATAATCCATTAATGTCAAGGCTATTGCTTAACGTATAAGCCAACCAGCAGGTTGACCTGTATATCTGCTTCCCAGACGGTTAAACTGAAAAATAAATACTGAAATGTTGGTAAATTGAAAAGGAACACAATTATTCCAACAATAGGTATATAATAGTTTGTTGTAAATGCACTTCATTTCTTAGTTTGGAAGTCAAACGATTAAGACATCTAATTATTGTTGTCTTTAAATTAAACAATAAAGTTTAAACATTAAATATAATTTATTTGCAGAGAAGTCACTTTAATTTCAGTTAAATTATATTCTGCTTTTGTTTACCTTACACACAATGTCCCAACTCTATTGGAATCAGACTTTGTATTTACTATAAAGTTATAACATTTTTAATTATGCATACTGAACATTTAATCAGGAGTTCTGATTATATCTAACAGATTACTCAAAAACACCTGCAGTTTGAAAACATCATAAGAACGTAAGGCTTATTCCAATTAACACATTATTGTTTAAATATGATGTTTAGATGGATAATGTTTTTGTCAGGATGTTGGTTCTGATTTATAAGCTTTGTTTCCAGCTACAGGCGGCACCCAGCCTTCTCATTTCTGGTCATCCTCAAGGACAAACAGCCATTTGTTCAGCGTTTCTGCACCTCAGAGCTCTGGTACACACGCAGGGCGAGGCGGGCAACTGGCTAACTGTAAGCCTGGATTATGTCTCAACACAGCGGCTAAATGGATGTTTTATTCCACATCTTTTCTCCTCGACTGCAGTGGGTTGTTGTTTTTTTTTTTTTTTTGCAGAATGGGCATTCAGCAGAAGCTAAACAGATTTCAAACTGAGAGCAGAAACATGCTGGTGTCTGAATCCTGCAGTACCTGTTAGGCTGTGGTGTGTGACCAGTTTGGTCCATGGAAACATTATCGCCTCTCAGTCTAGACACCCTCTAGAATTGTTAATGAAGAGTGAAAAGGAGCCCGCAACAGGGCCCCGGCGTCTAAACCATGTGTGAAAATGCTAGGCACACAGCACATTCATATTTCTCTGCTTGACTTGCCACAAGGCTAAAATAAACATTTTGGGGCCGAGACACGCTGCTATTATAAAAGCTCTCAAATAACGGATCACATATTTGATCGTGAACTCTATGCAGAGGGATGAAATGGAGGCAGAAGGCTAGAATATAAAGTCAGAGTGATACTGACAGCACACTGGATGATTTTAAATCTTTAAGCCATTTTGAAAAAATGTGTAAGCCCAGAGGCCGGCAGACAGTCAACCATTTTTCTGATGTTATAATCCTCTGATGGTGCACACTATGATTGAGTTAGACCTCAAACTAAAGAATCTGCAGTTTGTGGTTACGTGTTAAAAGATAAAGTACACAAACAAGAAATATATGTGAAAAACGTGGTCTCAGAAATAAAACAGAGGATCAACAGTCAAGGTTTCAAAGTGTGATTTACTATTGGTTACATATGATTGAAGGAAAATCCAAAATCAATCAAACTCCCCGGTTTTTGTCTTAAAGGCATTGACAACATATCCAGTCCTTTGTTTTCTACATACTGCATCTTTTAATGGCAGTGTATTAAGAATGAAGGCCTTTCAGTCATTTTTTTCCTTGAATTAATCATGGTCCAAAATCAAATTTTGTTATGAAAACCTGACCATTAACATCCACAGCTGGCTGAACATGCCTTAAAAGCACAGTATGTAACATTTCCTAGCTAAAGAGACTAGATGTGGTGACCCAGTCATTCCCATTTACCTTTCAATGACTTTTAAATAGAGGATATTGTTCAATCAAATCCTCACTTTATGACAGGTATAAACTAAAAAGAAAATCAGTGTTTCCATATCATGGGGAAACGTTTCATAATGCGAGACAAAAATGTTTAAAAAAGGCATTTTTAGGCCCGTGCCATAAACATGCAAAGCATTCTTGAGCATGAATCAGAAGGTCCACTTTTAGAGACGTTTTGAACCCTTGTTATGCAATATTTATCCATTAACCAAAAAATTGTTTTGCTGTGAAGTGAATAAACCTCATGAAGTGTTTTTTTGTTGAACTGAATTCCAAAAAACAAGTAACACTTAAAGGCAAACAGTAGATCTCCATTCAACTTGTAAACATCTATTTACATGTGTCAGGCAGCAGAACTACTGAAGAAAGATTGGTGATAAAGGAAGACAAAGATAATTATGGTGGTCTTCAAAGGTAAGCAGCACAAAATTTGTTCATGTGAGATGGTAAGGTCAATTAGCCATGACCTAAGAGGCTAGTAGTACTTTCTTACAGCTTTTCTCCATCATTTTCCCCCACAAAACATGCTAATAAACACAACAATGATGCAGGTTTAAAAAAATAATAACATTGAGGAACTCAGTTCAAGGTAGTTATGCAAGTCAGCAGTGATTGCACACAAGTTAGGGGAGAGTGGGGTAAAGTGAGACATTTTTTACATTTGTTCCCCTCTAAGCAAGCTAAAATGATAAATCAGTAAAATTTACACATTTCCCATTAATTCAAGATGTTTTCTCGAAATGGAATTCATCAGAAAGTATTCAGAAAGAAGGGCAGTGAAAATATGATTGTTTTTTAAAAAGTGGTCTTGCGTCTCACTTTACCCCAGCAGAGGGGCTAACTGAGACAGGCCAGAGAAATCAAGGGGGTAAAGTGAACCACTTCCTTTTTCCATTCTGAAACAACCATAACAACACATTCTGTAATCGTTAGAATCCTGGCAGCGAACTTAACAACCACACATTGCAGAACTAATGTTGGACTAGTCGCAGAATCATGGGGTTTGGTCAATTAAGCACATCTTTTCCCCCCAAACTCTTCAACATAAACTATCATCTCCATTTCTGTGTTTTTTTTTTGTTTTTTTTAATGTATTTTTTGGGCATTTTGTGCCTTTACTGATAGGAGAGACAGTGGATAGGCTTGTGAAAGGGGGTGAAAGAGTAGGGGAAGACACTCTGCAAACTGGTCACAGGTGGGATTCGAACCTGAACCGGCAGAAGCAAGTACATGGGGTGCCTGGTTGCTAACCACTCCGCCAAACCGGCACCCCCTGTGTTTTTGTTAATGACCAATACTCATGAGGTGCTTAATGAAGAGCTGTAAAGGCTGAAAGACCAGGTCCTACAGCGGAGCTGGTTCAGTTGATCCAGATCTCTAAAAACAGCTGAAATTCCCATTCAATCTAAAGATGCTTGAAAAACAAATATTTCAATATCTGCCACCTTTTTGCTTAATGGCCAACTACCAAATATTACATCAACTGATGGGTTGATGCTTAGCCTGTGTTAATCCGCATTTATGTACTGCATAATCATAATTGGACCCATTTGGTGCCTGTGAGCCTATGATGGTGGTTAATGTTCGCCTCCATGTGCTGCCTTTTGCCTTGGGACAAGGTCTGGAAACGGGCCACTGTACCAAACATCTGGTTGGTGCTGCTGGCCCCTTTGCACGCTCTCAGTTGCTCCGGTGGGGTTTCTAATGAAGGCAGCCCAAACTGGAGTCATAAATATCTAACATGTTTAGAGAGCAAGAGGCTCCAATCTGGGACAGGGGCAACAAAGTAATCATACAGACATGACAAACTTGAGGATTATTTAGACAAGAAACTTGTTATGACAAGCCTTAAATCCGGTCACGCCCTTGTTATTGGTGAAAGGGGCAAACTGGGTCCAAAATCTGGCTCGAATTCATCTGATGTGCAGCCAGCTGGAGGCCCAGGGGTCACTCTGTTGGTTAAATCCACCTCGGAGTGGAATATAAACAAGAGGTGACACTGTGAGGGAAGAAAGGAAGCAATAACATACAGTTCTCTTTCACTGCATGGATAACTTATGCCTTTTTAAGAATGCTGCGAGTTCTATCAGATCCAAACCGCCTCCAAAGCTGCCCCTCTGAGCCGATTCACTAGACAACATATGCCTCTCTTCGAGTGCCCACACAGTTGGCACACTGACCATTACCACTACCTCCAGGGCGGCCGATGTGACCTCCAGAGATCAGAGAGAGCTCCAGACAAAGGCAACAACCCCGGGCGAAGTGGAGGTCTGTACTGTGGGCCGTGCCGCAGTCAGCTGCAGCACACAGAGATAATGGCGGCGGAGGATGTGTAAAATGATGAGGAAAAGATTGTGCTGGTGTTTTACGACGGCGTTTACAGTGACAAGGGTGTTATGACCCCCCTTTTGTTAAGAAGAGAACGTCGCTGTGGTGCAGACACTGTCCTTGGTGACACTGAGCAATAATACAAGTTGCCTCAGAGCATCACATCACATAATATACGCTCTAATAATTGCTCCAGTTATGCAGCTATTTTTAATAAAGGAAAACATGGGGAACATTTGAAAGTTTGCTTTAATCGAAAAACATGTCCCACATATATAAGTTAGTGAACCAGAGGGAACCAGAAAATTGAATAAAGGCCTTAGTCATCTCCATTGAATAATTATGTAATAAGTGCAACAAAAAGTTGTGCACCAGTGGTCACGAGGGTCAGAAAGGTTACCCAAGGGCCCCAAACATCCAAGCTGGCAGCATGCAAGGATCAGAGCTTCCCTCCGATTCTGATGAGTCAGGGAGTATCGTCTCTGTTGCTCATGATCTGATGCTCTGGTAGTAAAGCTCTCCTCCCCTCCCTTCCCCTGTGAGCCGGAGCCTCTGATGATGTCCGTACAGCTATTTATACACTTAGCCATGCTCAGCACATTTAGCCGAAGCACATAAATAATCAGAAGGTACGAGAGACAGTGTGCACGCAGGACTGCTTTGCTTTAACACAGCAACTTCTGCTCTCCACTTTACCAGGGGTGCATACAACCTTTTCAGCAGTACGTCCCCCGTCTCTACTTGTCATGATTTATGAGCTCAATCCATTATTAATAGGGCAACTACTGAGTGCATGCACCAGCTAATTATTTGCATATTCCATTTTGCTTTTTGTGGAATCTGTGCTTCAACACACAACTCAACACAAAATCATCAGAGCCAACAAGCCAAAACCCACAACAAAGATAAGCACCCCTTAGTGGTAAAATTCCTGAGACCAGGGATGGGCAACATAAATCTTAATCTCAGATTTTTTACTGTCCTCCACTAAGGCATTTCCAACATTCCAATATACAAATGTTAAAACTGCCAAACTTGCACAGTTAAGAAATCCTTTAAAATATCTGGAAGTCAAATCTGGATTCACATTAACACCAAAATTGAATAATTTCAATAAACATTCCCCAGAAATCAGGGGTGGGAGAAAAAATTGATTCACATAAGTACCGGGATTTTTTGTTTGACGATTTTTAAATAGATTTTTTTTTTTTTCAAAAATCTTTTTTTTTTTTTTTTCAAAATTTAAATGCTTCATTTTAGTGTGTTAACTCTTTAGGTGCCAAAGTCAATCAAACGGGCCATAGCTGTTAAAATAGTGCTGAATAGTGTTACTACTTTTCACCAGCAGATAGTGGACAGGTGACAGGTTTCTATTCAAAGTTTTGGCATATATTTACTTTGAAACACACACACCGGACCGAAGGAAGCGAGTGTGGCTGTAGAGCGGAACAGAGAGAGAGAGAGAGAGGGACAGAGTGATAGAGAGTGAGTAAGAGTACTCACGATGCTGAGAGTACTTTCTCAAGTTCAAGTTCAAGTTTATTTAAGTTTATTCAGACAAACTTGTTAACTGAGCGAGAAACAGCAACAAAACAACATGGTAGTCTGAAAAGGAGCAGGCTGAAGCTGAAGCTTATTTTACCCGCCCCCAACACAAGTTACACAGTTTTTAAAACATATAGATGGCTACCAGTCCATACATCACAGCTTTAACAGAAACTGCCAATTCTTTTTTAAACCGATATGCATCACAATGCTTTAATACAAGACACAAAACAAAATATACTGGATGCAAAGACTTTTCAACATTTTTTTTTTTTTTTTTTTTTTTAAACAGTCATTGGTCATTCTCAACATAGGAATTTAAAATGTTTTGCTTGGTTTTATTTTTGAATTGAAATAATGATAAACAGTCTATTTTGCTCTGGGTCCAACCTGTTCCAAATATTAACCCCAGCAACAGAAAATACAGTGCTGTTTTATGTTTGTTCTTACAATCTGTTTTTTAAATATTTCACCTCCTCGGAAATTAAAAACCATATCTCTCTTTTGAAACAATCCCTGGATATGAACAGGTAACTTATTGTTCTTTATGTTATACATAAACTGGGCTGTTTTAAAGGCAACCAAGTCCCTAAATTTTAAAGCTTTCAGTTTGATAAAAAGTTTGTTTGTGTGTTCCCTGTAGGTCACTTTATTTACAATTCTAATTGCTCTTTTTTGGATCACACAAATCGGATCAAGATTAGTTTTATACGTATTCCCCCACACCTCTACGCCATAGGTCATATAAGGGAGAACTAGGGAACAATACAAAACATATAAGTTTTTTTCATTCAGGAACTCTTTGACTTTAGAAATTATTCCTAGTGATTTGCATAACTTTGCTTTAATATGGTTTATGTGAGGTTTCCAACTAAGTTTATTTTGTATAATTATTCCAAGAAATTTTATTTCTTTCACTTGTTCTATCTCAGTGTCATTTATTACTAATTTTTTGTCCACATCAGTCGTACGATGTCCAAAAATTTGAAATTTTGTTTTATGTAGATTTAAAGTTAATTTATTTGAATCAAACCATTTCTTTAACATACTTAGTTATTTTCCAACTGTTTCTATCAGTGTATTTAAATTTGGACCACTACAGAGTATGTTAGTGTCATCAGCAAATAGAATAAAATGTACAATATTGTACTACTTTTGAAACTAAACATAAATCAGTAATATACATAATAAATACCAAAGGGCCCAACACTGACCCCAAGTACTGTCTGACTCTGAATCTGAGGAATATTTACTCTCTAAGGATGACGGTCAGTCGTCCAGTGAGGATGAATCTGGGGGCGTGTGTATGTGCAGCAGGAGCGGGTCTGTGCGCCATTACAGTCCCCAAGCAGCACCGAGGCTGATGCTTTGCCTCTCCGTGGCCGGGGTGGAGGTAATCGAGGAGTGCCGAGGAGGGGACGTGGTCTGGGATGCAGGAAAGCTCAAAACACAGCGAAAAGTGACAGTGTTAGCGTGAATGATAAAGACCGCAGAGCTCTGGACAGATGAGGGAGAAGCCAGGGATAAAAAGCACAGTGAAGGCAGCAGAGGCGTTCATGCTCGGCCCGTAAATCACAGTGATGATGATGAGTGGGTTTACTTAGGGATCAAGAAGAGCATTACAAGAGGATAAGAGATTTTGATGAGCCTATTGGGTATTGTGGAGACAGAATTCTGGCAAATTTTGAGCCTTGGTCTTTTAACATTATCTCTAACCACTTTGTAACTATATCCTTTTCAAATCTTCATAGTAAAATTGAATATTTTCCTGAAAAAACTCTGGTGCCTTAAGGGTTAATAAGCCACTTTCAATGCAATCCAGGCTTTTGAAGAGAGAGTATAAACAGCTGGTTGAAATATATTGCTGAACAAATCCTAAAAACTGATCCTGAAAAACCTCTTATTACTTTTTGAGTTATTAGCCAAAATATGGAGCACTGATTCAAACAACTAAGTAATTCTTTAAACAATCCTGCATCTGCATCTGGATTCAGATCACCTTGAAAATATTATCAATTCTTCCTTATACCAAGACAAACATCCCCTGAAGATGTCATCCAAATCCTTCAAGAAATTATTGAGTTATTAGTTAAAATTTGGCTATATTATCTTGAATTTTCACCTGAGGCCCTAAAAATCTAACAGGTCACCTCTAAGTTAGAGCAACCACTCAGGCAACAGTTTGATGGAAATCTTATAAAACTTTCTTGCATTCATTTGCAAAGACGACTGCCATGAATTTGAGCTGTAACTTTCATAATGCCATTTCTTCATTCTTAAATCAGAGTGAAAATCTTTTAAAAGTTAATATTTCTTAACCATGACAGTGATACCCTGTCAACAAGATTGTGCTCACAAGCAAAGGATGAACACAAGACTCTCTGGCCTGAATTTTTTATCTTAAAAATCAAATGTGCCCATCTTTAATTTAAAGAGGGAATTTGTTTGGGATGAACACAGGCATCAGACAGACTTACGGACTTAAAGACAGAACAGGAAACCCTTAACATAGCCCAACATAACACTCTCAGCCACGGCTGTCACCAATGAAGGAGCGTCAAAATCAGAGGCAGAGAAGCAGGCAGTGCTTGAAGCAGAAATAGTTTTTATATGCCCAAAATCATGAATTCATCCTGAACAAATATAGGGTATAATTAGGAAGTAAGGTCTGGTCTAAGCCTCTGTAATGGGAGATTATGTCAGCTCCTCTTTTTGTGAGCAGCAGACTGATTCCTAACGGGCTGACAGGAGAATCCAGTCTGGCTCCTCCTTTCAGTAAACTGTTACCCTGCAGAAGGTGCCAGGGCCCAGAGCACAAATATACAGCAACCCAAACACGATTATACAGCACTCCAAATATTCTTCTGCTGAGGGTACATCGTGTCCCTGTTTAAATTTAATTTGAGTTTGAGCAGACATCAGACTCATCATTCTCTGCATGCAAATGTGGAGGTCTTTACCAAACACTGAGAACTGTGCTGTGAGCTTAGAAATACAGAGACCTGCTTTCAATGAAATGAGTCTCATTTTCCTGTCTGTGCATGATAAATACTTCATTCTATCAATCATACATGTGCACATTTATCCTTTCAAAATGGTGATGACACATGCCCTGAATTCTCAAAGCTCTTAATGGTCGGGCACTATCATATCTTAAAGTGCTTAAAGCGCTGTATTATCCTTTCAGAACATTATGCTCCCTGAGTGCAGGTCTGCTTGTGGTACCTCCGGCCTCTAAAAGCTGTATGTGAGGTAACACTTTTAGATATCAGAGCACATCACACTGGATACATCAGCCAGCTATGGTTTAGGAGATAGATGCCCTCTTTTACTTTTAGGAGGGGGTTTACAGCTTTCCTTTTTGACAAAGCTCATAGTTAGGACTGGCTACAATCCACTACACTGAGACTGAAGGGAGGCATGAACACTGTAGCCTTGCAGAGCAGACAGCCTGCCTGATTCTGAATTTTGCAGGTCCATCTTACCAGCCTCTGTTGTCCAACAAAATCACCTGGTTGAATTCTTATCGGCCCAATCAGGGAAGAGAGGTAGGTTCTGCAGAATGCGGACGTGACGACAACCGGAAGTTGAGAACGGACACGTCAATTAGCCTATTGTCCTCACTGCTACTCAGTGAAACTTGGTGAAATCTGCCCTCCTCAGAAGTTTACTTATAGGGATTGTCTTTGACGAGGTTCATGTCACATATAAGTGTTAAATGAATCATCTGTGTGGTACAATTTAGTGTAAGACGATAGTAGCTGTTTGCTGTTGTTAGCTAAGTTAGCCTCTATGGCCAACGTCCATGAACTGTTTTTAAAGCTGGGGTTGGCGATTTTGGAAAACTAGCATGAATTTGAAAGTAGCATCTCCTCAGGGCTCCGCCTATGCACGCGCGTGGCTGATATATCCAGAAGACTGATTCAACTCCAAACCCTCAGCACAACGTGTTTTGTTTTACACTACACCAAGTCATGTCTCAGTCAGCAGTAAGAAAACACCAAACAAACATGTAAAGTTAGTTAGGGCTCACAGCCGATGTTGATCGGGGTATAGGTAGTTCCTCTGACATTCTCCACATAGCTGTCAAATCTCTCGTGTTGGCCATGAAACTACCGTATTTTACGTATTTTATCCTCTTTCCCGCCATCCTCCTGTATCAGAATTCTCCTGTAAATCTCCCGTGTGATGATATAATAATAAAAACATTCCTCTGCCTCTCCAAACTGAGCTCTGTCTCTAGCCTGAATGGGGCGGTAATGCTCCAAAATGATGGATGCCAACCGCCGTAAAACCGAAGAAGAAGAAAAAGCCTCGCGAGAACGTCCACCTGCAGTAGCCTGGGTGGCAGCTATCACGAGATTAGAGCAGCAGAACAAACTTAGAAAAACAAAGAGTTTATTTTAGATTTCTTGTAAATCTGTCTTAAAATGTGAGGGATACTGGAGCTTGGTTGGGGTTGTGGGACGGCTCACGGCGGGCTTCCCTTATTTTCAAAGACAAAACTTGAAAGGTAAGCATTCTCCCGCGGACTCTGATACGTATGAGCTCGGCTACACGCACCGAGTCTGTGCACGCCGGGAAAATGCACGCGCAGTAGGCGGGCAGAATGGCGACGGGATTTGATTGGTTTAAAAACAGGTGTCCCGGCATGATTATTGGTTGGGGTTTTCCCTGTTTTACTCCTGCTGTAGATAGCGGATATTTTTTGCTCTGTTTTAGGCAACGCTGCTTGATGTGGATTGGTCTGTGATGAATGTGATGAGCCAAACGATTGTCCAATCACAAGCTTGTGGGTTTTTTTACCGTTCTGCCCCTGAAAACAAATTTAAAGGGCTCCTTCCCAGATGGACTAGTGAAATATTTCTGTGGCAGATATATGGAGCTGTCCATCTGGTTTGTCAGGTTATGAACACTGAGCTTCTCTCTTAAGTTTTTGATTAAAATATTTCCCTGAACTTCATCTCCTTATGGGTTGCTCTATGTCACTGGTGTGCATGGACCTGTTTGACTATTTTACCACTGAAGTACACCTGAAAGCTGCTCAGGTGAGGCTATGTCAACACAGGTGAGTATTTCCATGCCATTTTTGCAACAACCTCTGCTTCCTCTTTGTTAGCATGCACACCATTATTACAGCTTTTTCCTCAGCGCCCAAAAGCTGTACTGGTTTAATTAGTAACTGCATCAACCAGTGACTCTCAGCCATCTTGAGCAGCTGATAAAACAGAGTGCGTGCCTTGGATTTCCATATTCACCACCTCCTACTGCTCAACTGCTTGATCTCAAAGGCAGATCTGCAACTAGACTAAGCTACATAAAGCCAGAGAGATAACTGGGCCTCTGAAAGGCATGAGGAATGGGCCCCCTAGATAGCTGCCTTTGCTGCTTCTTACTCTGTTACGTTTATTTCCTTGCTTGTGGAAACCTGCTTGGACACTCAATTGATATCAGCAATGTCAACGATAGTCCAGATTTACTTGTCCAAAAAATTTGGAGTACATGTATCTGCTCAATTTTGGTCAACTAGTGCACGGGTAGATAATATAAGTGAAGTCAAAAGTGTCACTAGCATGACTAATGAAGCACTACAGTACTTGGGTAGACTTTACCAGTATCGCAAAATCACTTCTAGTAGTTTTACTTACTCAACGTTATACCGGTCGACCTTTTCACTGCTGACCAAAGATATACAGTATTCTGCATATTTTATTATTGGTTGCCAAGAAAACTGTAACTGCAAATTGGAAGAGTGTGAAATCACTGACGGTGGCTGAATGGAAGCAGAGGTTGAGACAAGTGTATCTCATGGAAAGAATGACCGCATCGTTACAGATGAAAATGGACCTTTTTGATCAGAGGTGGAGCATGGTTGGAAAATACCTGATAATGTGAACTATTTGGGTTGTTGAGGTTGTTCTTTAAGTAATGGAAATGGGCCCTGACATGAAGTGAATATGTTTATTTATTTGGACATTATTATTACTATTTTTTATGTTTTTTATTTATTTTACTGTATTTTATTTTATTATTATTATGATTTTTTGTCTTTTCTTTTTTGGTATGTAATAGAATGTATGTTTGATGTACATTTGCATTATAGGCAGAAATATTTATGTATATGTTTTGTACCCTTTGTTTTACACCTCTGACCTTGTCTCAGATGATGTTCTGTGTTTAATTGGAAAAAAATAAAAATAAAAAGTTAAAAAAAAATTACTTCTAGTAAACAATTTTGTGGTACTAGTCGTACTAGTAGACTCAAAAAATGTTACTGGTATTACTTGTAGTAAAAGTAATACTAGCAGGCAATTTTTGCTTTACTAGTTAAACAAATACTAGAAACATGCACTCCTAGTAAACTCAAAAAATCTCACCAGTAGTTCTAGTAGACTGCTAAAAAGCTAAAAGATTCACTAGTAATAGTAGTAGACCTAATGCAAATGTAGTAGGAGGGATTATAATCAAATCCAGCAACCTGATTGGTTAGAATTTTTTTGCCTGAATTTGCTTTCCGTGCCCCAAATTAGCATATTCTAGTAGTACTAGAGAGACTTTTTGCTTTACTAGTAAAGTCTACTCACACACTAGTTTTCCAAAGTTAAGTACATGTACTCCAAGCTTGAGTACTACACAGCTGAACCACCGTTGATATCACCAATATCAATTTTATGGCTTTCCATACTTACTTATAATGGCACTTACGCATCGCTTGGAGCTTCAGTAGGTTATTTCGGTTTAAAGCTTTTGCCAATTCCCTTTTTTCCCTCTATATTTTTATGTGGTATCTCAATTTATGATCAGGTTTGGCACTTTTAAAGTCAGCCCAGCATTACTGGCACAACAGGTAATGGGAGCAGATTGATCAGTATATAATGTGTTTTGATTTTCATGGCTCCAATAGGGTGGTGCATTTCATTGCTGATCTCAGTGGCTGGGCCCTGGAAAGCTCTCCTCTTTGTCCCTCCCTTATGGGCAAATGTTGGGGACCACTGGTATTTATCAGGATTTGAAAAAGTTCTAAAATTAATGCCTGCTTTGAAGATCAACTTGCGGTTCATTGAAGCCATTAATGGACTAGATAGATAATATTCAATCAAGTTAGTTAATGGTTCCATTTAATTTTAACCTTCAAGTTCATTTTTTTCTTTTTAAACTGAAAATTTACCATCAAGAAATATAAAAACAGACTTTTTAATCTACTTTCAACATATCCAGTGCAACTGTAGGATGGCTGCTTTTTATTTCAGTATGAAAAGGTCTCATCAGGACTCAATGAAAAAAAGATGAAAAGGAGAAAAAGATTGTTTCACACTAGAGGGTTTTAAGGTGAGGGACTGAATATGTAAATGAAAGAAGAATCAGTGCATGGTTGTAACTTTGAACTCTTAAGTTGAAAGTCAAAGATGATTATAAAAAGAAAGTTTGCCTTCTCTTCATTGCTGTCACATTACTAACGTGCTTCCATGTTACACAAGGTCATTGTACAGATCATGTAGATGATGTGATCGTCCTTTTGTCCTTTAAGAAGCATAAGTGTTCTTGTGTGAGCTCAGCTGTCATGACTGCATCACAGTGAGAAGAGCAGCTAAAAAAAAGAGAAAGACAAATGATCGTTTTAAGTTTAGCGTGCAGCCATAAATGCCTCAACTCCCCAGGACTTGAGCTGAACTCTGGTGCCTTGTTTTCCACTTGCTGGTGAGAAGTAAAAGTGACAGGACTTAGCCCCAGAGTTAGCTTCGACTTCAGCCTGGTAGCAGACAAACAAGTCTCCCTCGTGCTTCCTGACTGAGGTTGGTAACAGGAAATTTAACCTTTATATCTCCACAGCTGTGAGGTACTCACTCATGGAGGGTAAGAAGTTTGAGGACCACAGTGAAGTCGACATGGAGCTGATGTTAAGCCACTTATTCAAAAGATCTTGACGGCAGAGCCTGCTTCTGTGTATTCTAATGCTTAATAAATGTGAAATGATGAGAGCCATAGTTTCTATTTCTGTTTAAAGTTTGACATGAAAGGTATGAAGGCATACTGTACATCACAAAAAGTATCGATCAAGCTCTTCAGTAAAACTCTACATGGTGATATTTGAGTCACTACTGGTGTATGTTTTTGGGCTCATAAATGTTGAATTTTGTATAAATACAAGCTGTTAGGAAAGCAGAGAGTTAGAGGAGTAAGTTATGAATGGGGACAAAAAAAGGATATAAAAGGACTTGATTAAGTGTGCAAAATAACTTTGAGAACATGCTTAATCCTTATGAAAACATAGGGCTCAAAATCTTTGTTGGGAAAATCTAAATCTAAATCCAAATATTTAAAAACATGATATTCCTTACATGATATTATATTTTTACACAGGCACATTACGAGGCACATTTTTTAATGAAATTCAAAAAATAATAATAGCTCAAATGTCATTTATTACGAAAACCAAATAGTACACCTGTTCACATTCAAGTAACAACATTACAGCTTTCATTTTAATTGTTGGAGGGGAATATATTGAGTATTTTTGACTATTTCAATAAAATTAAAGCAGAACTTGACAATATTGTGCCATTTGTATTATTTTTTTCTTCTTACCAAGGTAAAAAGAAAAACAGATTAAATTTGAAATAAAACTTTTTGTTAAAGAAATCTGAGATATTAGTTTAAGGCCATATCCCCCAGGCCTAAATAAATATATCCATTATCTATCTGAAATGGACAGACAAAAGGTCAAAGTGTACTGTGGTCTAACAAGTCCACATCTTAAATTGTTCTTGGAAATCATGGACGTGGTGTCTTTGGAGCTAAAGAGGAAACGGACCACGAAGACTGCTAACAGAGCAATGGTCAAAAGACAGCATCTGTGTTGTGCCCATGGCATGGGTAACATCCATGAAGGCTCTATTAAAGGAAAAGTTCGGTTCCTGCAGCTTTTACATTGTTTATAGAATGAAGAACAACAATATACTCACCCAGAAGGCTTTCCTGATGCAAACGGTGCTTCGGGAGATATTTAGATCCAAAATCGAGCAGCGGACACCGATATCATGGTAGCCTGTAGGGCATAGATCGCCGCTCCTAAAAACTGCATTAATCGTCCAAAAACTAATGTTTTTCACCAATATTCCATCATGATTTGCTCCGAAAGGACCGCCATTGCAGTTTTTATGAAATTCAAACATAATAGCTCACACAGCGCTGTGTGGCTGAACTAACCTCTGAACTGACGAGCTGTTTACATGCCCTTGGCGCATGCGCAGTACTCTCTGGATATATCGCTTCCTTATCTGTATATCTGTATACTGTGGCTCCAAACTGTAAGGACGCCCATCATATTCAAAGTCCTCCTCCACAACATCTTCATCCCATAGACATTCGTCCATTTTGCACAAAACTGGAAGAAGAAAGTTGATTTGTAGCTGCCGATCTTCCCTGAAACAATGAGCAAAAAGGGCATGTAAACAGCCTGTCAGTTCAGAGGTTAGTTCAGCCACACAGCGCTGTGTGGAGAGACACAGGCTGCAATGGCGGTCCTTTCGGAGCAAATCATGCGGGCTACCATGTGTCCGCTGCTATTTTGGATCTAAATAGGACGCTGCATCAGGAAAGCCTTCTGGGTGAGTATATTGTTGTTCTTCATTCTATAAACAATGTAAAAGCTGCAGGAACCGAACTTTTCCTTTAATGCTGAGAGGTAAATTCAGGTTTTGGATGCAACATATGCTGCCATTGATCTTTTTCAGGGACATCCCTACTTAAGACAATGCTGATATACATTTTGCACATGGTGCAGAGTGACGGTACGAGACTGCTCTGCCTGTATGATACATTTTGAAGATTAAAATATGACCACAGTGACCCTGGACTGAACAGCTGAGACTGTACATCATTAAGGATGGGAAAAAAGTCCACTACATCAGTTAGAGTCCTCAGTTCGAATGTTACTCTAGTGTTAAAAGGAAAGGGGATGTAACACAGTGGTAAACATGCCCCTTATTTTTTAAAAATAGGTCAAGAAGGATTTAAATCATTGTATTCCTTTTTGTCATGTTTGTACACAACATCCCAGCTTCATTGAAATTGTTTTAATATGCATGTTAACTGATTTATCAGTTAAATAAGTACCAGGGGAAACATTCGATGATCATTGTGTTCTATTTTTACTTAGTTTATCCAATGCCCAAACTTCATTGGACCTGGGGTTTGCAAAAATTTAGGACCTTTCTTGATAAATGCCTTTTATGTAAGCACAAAACTCACTCACAGAGATTAACTTTATTATAGATCTAACTCATTTTATGTATAAAAAATTGAAATAATAGATGAAATTGTCCTTTTGAATCTTTTTTTTATATTTTCATTGTTTTTTGGGAGCATCTCACGACTGTTTTTGGTTTGTCACGACCCCCTGAGGTCATAAATTGACATAAACTTAACACTGAATCAACATTTCTCTTCAAAACTGCATGTAATTCTGTTATTCTTTATACAAGCCACTGTGGTGACACATTTTCTTCTTGCAAACAAAAAAAATCCCCATATCCTGTAAGTCGACTTGGCACTGATGAGTCAAATCAGCTGCTTTAAGAAAACAACAGTCCCTTCATCACCCAAACTTGCTTGTTCACGCTTGGTCTGAGCCACTAAAAGGAACATGCAGAGGAAGCTGGGCTTTCATTGTGCAGCCAGCAGCCACACATCCATGAAAAATAGAACAGCACATCTTTTGTCAGCGACAAGGTTTCAGTACATAAAGAGGCAAAAAGAAAACCAAGGCTGCGGCTCCTCTGAACAGCTGCCTCTGCCTCGCCGCTGCCACGGAGACGTGATACATAACTCAAGGCTTTAACTGTGCTTCAAACAGGCAATCACTGCGCTGATCAAACTGGCCATTTATCATTTGGTGTATCAATTAAATAAAAGAAGAGCGACTCAGCAGACGCCTGATGAGAGATACGGAGGATTACAGCGCTGTCATGGTTTGAATGGAAAAGAGAAAAGTTTTCATTCTGGGTAATCAGAGGAGAGAAAGTAGAAGCAATCTGAGCATCATGCTTAACCAAAAAGTGTCATTTACAGGCACACAGCTTATAACAACCTTTCTTATAATGTGGAAGGAGAAATAATGCTTCGATTTTCAAATTATCCAAAACACAGAAAGCCGATCCAAAACGGAAAATGATAATCGAATGTCTGGAAGGAAGCTCTAACCGCCTCCTCCTCATTAAACCATCAACATGAATGAGGAAGTTTCTGACAATTGAGCCGGATTTTGGCTTCTATTTCTTGGTTGTCATTTTGAAAACAACATGATGGAGCACACAATGACTGCACGCATTTTAATTTCAGCACATGCAATTAGAGGACTTTCAATTAAAATCTGCAACCAAAAATCTAATCTTCTTGTAGAGGCTGTGATTTTTCTGTTGACTGCTTTCATTTAAACTCAATTAGAACACAAAATACAAAAGTTCCTCTTTTATTGAGCACAGCCTGTTTGTCAGTTTTTTGTGTGTGTGTGTGTGTGTGTGTTTTGTCAGCAGATGAATATGATCACAGAATTGTTGAATTGATTAACGTACATTTACAAACCCCAATTTCAATGAAGCTGGGACACTTTGTAAAACAAAGAAAAACAGAATATAATGATCTGAAATGCTTTTTTGATCCGTTCTCAATTAAATTCACTATGAAGACCATAAATATAATGTTCAAACTAATTAACCTTCCTGTCTTTGTTTCAAATATTCACTCATTTTGAATATTTTGTTTGGGCATGTTTACCACTGTGATATATGTATCACCCCTTTCTTTAATAACACCAAGTAAGTGTTTGGGTATAAAGACACCAATTATTCAAGCTTTGAAAATGAATTGTCTCCCATCCTTGTTGATATACTGTACAACCTCAGTTGTTAAACAGCCAACACTCTCTAATATCATATTTACACTTTTTATGTTGAGTTCTATTTACATCGGAACTGAAAGAGGGGGTGTGGAAATGAGTTATCAACGTTTAAGTTACAAAGTAGGAAAAAACTTTCTGATCTACCAGGCTATTGTTAGCCATTCTTAGTATTTCCTGCACTGTAGTACGCACATATCACATGAATAATGTAAATTACTCTACATTAAAGGTGATGTGAGGAGAACCTGTTTCCAGCAACATTAAGACTCTGCAACCCATGAGCACGCGCAGCGACTGTCGTAATGCTGCATTTCAGTAACCTCAGAACTGGGAGTGGCATCATCTCCGACTTATTGGCGTTCCAGTTGAAGTTGGAAAAAACCATGCCGATCTACCAGGCTGTTGTTAGCTGTTGTTTGTTGTTGTATGAAGAATGTGATTATCACTGTAGCAGCATTTCTGTAAATATAAGTCTAACAATACTATGTATACAGCTGATCTAGAGCGACACACCCCAGTCAGAAGTGCAAATAAATTGATTATTACAGGAGCTAAATAACTGTTCACACTGGGGGCATCCATCTTCCATTGTCAACTCGGGGGTGGCGAGGTTTCACCGAGTTCCCAGGAGGAAATTCCGACTTTGGGGGACGTTCCAGTTGCAGTTTCCTACTCGGAACTTGGAAATTCCTACTTCTGACTTCAACTGGAACGCCCCAAAAGATGTGACCCAAGCCAAAGCGTGTGTTTGTTGTGATAAATGCAGCTCGGACCTTCCTCAGAACTCTGCATTGCTTTACAACTTATTTTTTCAACAACTTACAGGATGCAAAGCCACGAGGTAATGTATCTCTTTCTAGTTACGTAGCGGTAGTTTTTGATGTGTGACAACAAGCAATTTTTGGAAAACTTAGTATCATAGTTTTGTAGCCGGCTATATATCGCTACTTACAGCTTGGTGCTCTAAGACGTGTCTGAATAATATAACTTTGCTCTAGTTTTAATTGACCTGTTCCCGAAGTTGAGTATCCAGGCCAGTCCAGCCCTGTCCGACCCGACCGCGAACCTAAGGAACAGCATTTATAGATAACCTATTTTGATGCAATAAAACTCATCTTAAAGTGTGTATTTCGATCAGGCATATATCTGAAAGTGAGACTTTTTTGTAATTACTTAGAAATTCCTCAAACATCCTTCATCTTGAAGCATTTCCAGATATTTACGTCTAGCAATACTATGTCTATGGCTCATTTAGTGTGACAAACACCAGTCAGACATGTTAATAAATGGAATATTACAGGAGCCTAATAACTGTTTACACCCAGGGCAGCCATCTTTGATTGCCAACTCAGGGGTGGAGAGGAACCCCTGACTTCCTAGTAGGAAATTACAACCTAAGGGGGCATTCCAGATGAAATTTCCCACTGGGAGCTCAGGAATCTTGACTCCCAGTACAACTGAAATGAAGGAGTCATAGAGCCTTCATAGATGTTCAAGTTATCCATGCCATTGGCACTTATACCCCACAACATCACAGATCCTGGCTTTTTACCTTTGCTCTGGGTGGTCCTTTTCCTCTTTAGCCTGGAGAACACCACGTCCATGATGTCCAAAAACAGTTTGAAATGTGGACTCAGACCACAGCAGACTTTTCCACTTTGTGTCAGTCCAGTTTGTCAGTTTGAATATTAGATATCTGGTCTTTGTAGTGTATTCATCTAAATGTTGATAAAAAAGTATTTGAAAATTATGCTTTAAGTTTTAATTTTTGGCACAACATCCTACTTTATTGGAAATGGGGTTTGTATTTCATTATGCATTCACATGTTTCATATTTTCCTGATTAAAGCCCTCAACTGATCAATAGAATCAGTACAAATGTCCTGATTCCACAGCAGAATGTAAAGTCCAATGTAAGATGAGATTTTATGAAACTTTAATGAGCTCCATGATGAAGAAACTCGGCCGCTGCGGCAAAAATACAGACAGGATACAGTAAGAACATCCCGGAATACACTGCAGCGATTACTCCATTCTGTTTCCACTAAAACACAAGAAGTTCACCAATTCTTCAGGTATTTGTTGCCCTTTGCTATATTGATAGGAGAGGGACTGTGGATAGAGTTGGAAAGAGGGCAAGAGAGCAGGAGAAGGCTCGGAAGTACACCGCAGGCTGGAACTGAACACAGGCTGCTCAGACAGACCTAACCCACATACTCAAAAAAGCATGGGCTCTTTAAGCTCTGTGGCATTTGGCACCACATGTCTCTGTTCCTGACCTTTCAAACAGAAATATTATTCATCATGATCAGTGCTCGGATCAGTCGACCTCCAAAACAGGTGATCGGTGTTGGCCACGATTAGTCTAATTGGGGCAAGTTTCATTATTAGTCTACTTAACAATACTGATCATCACTTTGCTGCCCTCCTTAATCAAAAATATGCATTTGGAAGCCTTTGCAGCATGATTAAAGGGCTAGTACTGTGCACATTTTGCCTGAAAATAGTGTCTTCCGAGCTTTCTCAGACAGTCATGGTCAGCTGGACTCGGCCAGCCTTGCTTAGTCACGCTGACAGAACAGTGCTTCCACAAAACACCAGAAAAGCCCTGTTATGATCCTCTGTTACAGCCTCATTCGGGCACCAAATGTGCACAGAGCCATTGTTTGTTTAGCCCCTGAGACGTGCTCGAGTGTTAGCTTTGTGCGTCCAATTATTTACTCCAATATCTGCAGGCCTCATAAATGCCACAACACTGGGGTACAGAGAATCAAACTCAGCCTGGAATCCTCTTGATGACATTTTATTAGACAGGACAGCACTGCAGCAATGCTCTAAATATGTTTTGTCATCACATTGTCAGAGAATCCACAGCAACGTTTATATCACAGCCGCGGCTAATAATAGCAACCTGCCAGCCCCCGATGCAAACAGTATGATCAGGAACAACAGTAAGCCTGCAGAACCGATGCATCCAATCCGTTCATGTCGGCGTATTGACATCCTGCTGATATTGGAAGGGATTATGTGACTTAAGTCTGCATGTTTTGCATGCCTGAAGAAGTGTTCTACTTGGATGGAAGCTGATCTTACCGTGCCAGTCAGCTGCGTCTGAATACTGACTTCCTCCTTCGCAGATAATCCCATGAAAAAGACAACTCTTTAATGCCTAACATCCTTAACACAGCTCTCTCTATTCCATGGATCAGAATTAGCCACCACAGACGCCAGAGCCGTTTTGTTACTCAAACATGGACCTTTTCCACATGCCAAAAACAATGTGTGAGCATGAATCAAGTTCAAAGTGATGGGGATAAAACGGCACCACCGATAATGAATATTTTGAGCATTTAAACAGGCATGGCATCCAAAAAGCAGCTTCGATTGTCTCTTTTAGAACAGCATGGATGTGTTGTATAATCTGGGGCTGCATGGTGTTAAAATAACAAATTGTGATGTTTTCCCTTCCTGTTTTTATACTGGAACTGTTACTTAATTCATATCCCTTGTTAAGACTGGCTTTGTTAGAATTTATTCAAAATCATGTCACATACTTTTAACATTGTTATGGAAAGACTGCCAACAAAAATTATCACAAGGCCATGCTTAAACCGTGAGTCTGGTATTTCAGTGAGCATCACCTGCAGCATTTGCATTTCTTGTGTAAAAGATGCACAATCTGTGCTTTTTTGATCAGTTCTCTGACTATTTAAGTGGTTTAGTCAAGACGTAAGAACACTTGCAGTTTCAGTTGTGGGTAGGGTCATTACACTGATCTTAAAAGATCCCGGAACGTGTATTTGTTTTTGTTTCAAGCCTAAAAACAATCAGATGTTGGGTATTGGCACGCCTCCATTTCAGCCCTTCTTGGAACAGGCTGTTCTGGTGTGAATCCTCATAAGCTGTGTTTGACAGCCCCCTCTCTAAATACAATTGTTATCCATCCATCCATTAGCTATACCACTTATCTCAGGGTCACAGGGGCTAGAGTCTATCCCAGGTGACATTGGGCAGGATGCAAGGTACACCCTAAACCAGTAGCCAGACGATCACAGGCCCACATACAGAGACAGACAACCATTAATGCTCACAATCATACCCAAAGGCAATTTGTAGCCACCATTCAACCTACTGAGTATATTTACAGTCTGCTGTAGGAAGCCATAGCATGACAGTAAGAGAACCTACGCATGTACAGTGAGAAGGCACATTGTAGTTTAATTTAGTTTATCAGGACCCCCGTTACTTTCAGCATTGCAAAATAAAACAGGAAAAGACAACAAAATAACACAATTAGAATATCGTATGGTAGCAGATTACTGGAGCCGCTTTCAGTGCAATGACAACAATGTGTAAGTATTCAGCACTTGGAGGCATTTTACAAATATAACTGTTAATATGTTTGATAGAAGTTAAATTATGATCATTTTATTTATCATGGAATTTTGGCTTTACATCATTGTGCCTCAATACTACTGATGATATTAACTTTACTTATATAGTGCCTTCGGGGCGTCGGTGGCGCAGTTGGATAGTGCGCTTGGTCAGTGATCAGGAGGTTGCAGGTTCAAGCCCAGCTCCAGGCGACACATGGCGATGTGTCCTTGGGCAAGACACTTAACCCCAAGTTGCTCCCACTGCTGCGTCAGTGGCGTGTAAATGGGCATGAAAGGGCGTGAATGTGTTAGAGATACTGATGGATAACAAACATAGAAACTCAGAACCATCAGTGAGTGAATGTGAGTGCGAATGGGTGTGAATGGGTATGAATGGGTAGGTGTGGCCTGCGGTGTAAAAGCAGCTTTGAGTAGTCAAAAGACTAGAAAAGCGCTATATAAGCTCAAGTCCATTTGCCATTTACCATTTAAAAACTGATGGTGACAAAATGCTTTACAGACAAAGTTAAGGCAGAGACTAAGGACAAACTGACTATCAGAAAAGAACATCAAGACTCAGGCCTCATCCACACGAAGACAAAACGCTTAACAGTTTCCAAAACGATAGTCATAAAGACGAAGGCGTCTCAGAAAATGTGTGCGTCCACATGAATGCACTCGATACACATCAAAACGCTGTAAAAACACATGCCAGACCTCTAGGGGCGCTGTAACAATATGGCGGTTACAAGCAGAAACAGACAAAAAAACAGTGGACATGCGCATTTGCGGCAAAAGTTGTACACAGGCATTGTGATAAAGTGATCATAAAGTGTCGTAATGTGTCCTCGATAATTGTTTTTTTCAACTCAGTGGTGATTGAGAAGAAGGAGATTTTGCTGCAACAGGGATAGTAGGGTAACTAGCCTCATTAGCACATATGCTACACCGTACGCCGCCATTGTTGTTGTTGTTGTTGCTGCGTGTGGCGCATGCGTGTCAATGACGATATGAAACTATGACGTAAGCGTATCAGAAAAGTTACGGAGAGCCAGTAATCACAGAGCTGCGTATACGGCATTTCAAAGTCTTTCCACTCTGGAACCTGGTTTCAAAATGTTTGTTTACAGACCCCCAAAACGCCGTCTTCGTATGGATGATACAAAGATTCGGCAAAAAATGTATGCGTTTAGACCTCAGTTTGTCTTCGTGTGGATGGGGCCTCAGTAACCCAATGTTTATTGAGGCCATGCAGGCGTAACCAGGTGCTGTATGTTCTGCTCACTGTAAAGGTGCTTCACTAGGGGTGGGCGTATCGATCTTAATATCGATAGTATCAATACCAAACTGAGTATTGGTATCAGATCGATACGAGTGTGATGAGATCGATACTGCAGTTTTCTCTTATGTCGTCTTTACTTTAATTTCCTCCGCTCCGACCGCCGCTTCTAAACGGTGCACCTCTCTCCCTCTATGTCAACATGTTACTGTTCCTGAACAAAAACCTATAAATCTGTTGTCAATATGGAAACAGAGCCAAAAGGGCAACCCAAGAGAGGGCTTTGTGAGCAGAAAGCCAAAGGTTAAGGTTAACTGTAGTTTACACTTTATTTGTGCAATGGAAGGTATTTTTTGTTGTGATGTTGACATTTTTATATTTATATTTTTTTTTTACATTGCTGCTTTTTTGTTATTTTGCACTTGTGATTTTTTTTCTTGACCGTGGAATAATTTATTACTTTTATACAGTTAAAATTTTGTTCTATTGTTGTGGTTCATTAATAAAAAGCATTTTTATTGCCTAAAATCTTTGTGCTTTGTTTTACCATAATCATAATTAACTAACTCAAGGCAAAATTACAAAGTTATTCAATGATCATTACATTTCATGTAAAAAGTATCGGTACTGGTATCGGCGATACTAGCCCTGTATTTGCTTGGTATCAGATTGATACCAAAATTCCCAGTATCGTCCACCCCTAGCGTTCACACCGGATGCCACTTGTACTACCTCGGCGATCACTCCATGCAAAGTCAATGTACAGTTACGATGGGGCGGGGCTAACCCTCCAGAGATGCGATTGCTGCGTACAAGACAATCACTTCACTCATCGCGTGACGTCAAAGTTTAAAAAACAACAGCCAATCAGCAGTGTGTGCATGTGTGACGGTACCGTGACAGACAGTTTTTCATCCGGACTAAAGAGGAACAATTTATATCCGTGTGGGAAACATTAGTCAGGGAGGACATTAGTTCTGCCTAGACGGACGGCAGAACACTCACAGATAATGCTGCAGTGTTTTGTGTTTGATAAGTGAGTGAAAAGGACACAGTAGGAATAATGTCAGCTTATGCATCCTATCATATGATATATGATATGATCGCGGTGAAACTCAAGAGGACGTGACGTCACCGGGCGACAGCAACGGTGACCAAAATGAGGTATTTATGGACACGTGACGATATGTCAGTGGGCAAAGCAATTTTGATCGCGGAGTTACTTTTGGTGTGAACGCACCTTAAGGCTGCCATTTTTTCTAACTTAATATCCAGATATCTAATCAAGCAATGGGGGAAAAATTCAAAGAGTGAAACTCATCTGTCTTTTGCTCTCTTGACCACACAAACAAGGACAGGCAAAGCCAACTCTGTGGAAGCACTTTGGGCTCTACACAATAGCAAAATTAAAAAAGCCCAGGCTGAGTTGATTATGTGCAAGGCAGCTGGCCTACTTCTCATCTACAACAAATCAGCAGCCTTCCACCCAATGCAGTCCAGCTCTGGGCTGTTACATATAACATATTACATATTTTCTGAATCTACAGAGGAGGTCTAGTTCATATTAAAGGGTCTGTAGACAGACTGTGAGAACATGTCTTTGGAAAAAACCCATCAAAATGTATAATAAAGACATAACAAAGGATTTTAATTACATCAGAGTGCCTCGGATGATGTTTGTTCCATCAAAATGTATATTTTGTAAATCACTTGACCTTGAAACAAAACAACTGACTTACTTGTGATCCATGTGAACATCATGTGACTATTGCACATGTGGATACTGCTATCACAATATCTAAACAATATATCATTCACCCAATACACAAATGTGTTTTATTCTCCATTTACTTCACAGTGAATGCAGCACAAACCACTTTACAAAAAGCTGCAGATTTCCATTTGGACCAATTTAAAAATGCTCTGATGGAGACAAAACCGTTTAGTCTCGGCTTTCATGAGTAAACAATAAATAATACGTTTTCCGACAGCTTTAATGTTTGTATGTGTATACACAGACAGCCTGCCAAGCATCCTCTGAGGGGTCAATAAAGAGTTGATGCTATTCAAAGTCTCTCATGTTATATAAGGACATTGTTGTGGTTATACAAAAAGCTCACATGGCCTACTTTATATTTTCCTCAATAAAACATAAAGGCTGGGGCCTATTTGGAACATCTGTGCCTGATAAAAATTAAAGACAGCTGGATAAAAGGAGAAAAAAATATGAGCATGTGTCTGCATGGGTAAATGACATTACTGGCCAAATGTTCTCTCAGCACCATCCACCGCGGTCTCAGGAGGGGCACACAAAGGCAGCGAGGCCGCGGTGAAATAAGGCCTCCAGTCAAACAGATTGTTTGCTGAGAAATTGCTAAGAAATGTCAATCAGGTTGTCAAGCCCTGGGGGGCAGAGTCAGCTCGCCTGCACCGAGTACCTCTTACAAAATGAAGAGAGTGGAAAATAAATACAGTATACTGGAGCTGCTTTCTAACCCATCAGCCTCAGTAAAGTGGTAAATAATGGCCTTGTTAATGGATGATGAATCATTCACTGATAGACCGTTATTAAATTGTACTTTTAGGAAGACTGGTCATCACAAATCTCTCAGTACTTCTTGTTTTTTAGGCATAACCCTTTCAAGTACCAATTTTCTGACATTTAAGACTGCAGAAAAACTGTAATACTGTGCCACATAAAAAATAAAAATAAAAATGTGTTTTATATTTTACCAACATCACAGCAGGAGACTGAAACTCCTTTATCAATTATGTATTTGTCTCTATAAATAAAGTTGAACAAATATAGTCTCAACCTTTTCCCTGGTTGTTCAGTACAGCAAACTTGACAACTTAAATTCACAGACACATTGCCTGAATTGTAAAGTTTATGTTTGTCTGGTGGAAAGTTTTATGTGGCTGCATCTATATTGCTGCAATAATTTCTTATTTTAATCCAAAGCCCTACTTTTTATGGGCTTGGTGGAGCACAAAATGCCTTAACTATTATACAAAACAAGGAATAATATGCTACTGAAAAACATTCAGAAAATGTTTTATAATAGAGAGGTGGGTTATTGAGTAAGAGGAAATTTAAATCTCAAGGTTAGAAGAGTGCTTACAACATAAAAAGTTTCTGTATCACTATTAGTGCAGTTAAATGGTGGAACAGATTGTTACTAATAATCTTCCAGTTCATGAGTGAATACACAACTTGCTTATTGTTTGGATGAAATTTTGCAGGTAGTATGGTAAATACATTTCTGAAGAAGGGATACGTATGATTGTTTTTTCTGTATGAATGATACATTGTATTTTCACTGTGCATGTTTCAAAATGATTGGTATATTTAAGACTGTGTTAAGACCTCAGTTAGGAAGTACAGAAACATTTAAGGGGGTAGGATAAGATAAGTTTATACTTTCTCCTTCTCTTTTTCGCTCATGTAAGATGAGAGGATTGAGAAAGTGCAGATTCAAGTTAGTGTCCTTTTTTTCCCTTTTTTTGATTAATACTTATTTTGTATGTTTAACCCATTCATGCATGAGTTATTAAATCATAGAAGGAATACTTTTATTTTTTTTACTTTCGAACAAATTAAAAATGTTGTTCCTAATTTATTATTAAATAAGAAGATAAATGTTTTCAACCTGTCTGATTCTTTGTGAATAGAGGGATTCAACACTTATCCCTGAAGGTCATTGGCCCCTTGTCGTCCATTTATGATGTAATATCTAGATACAACAAAAACATGTACAGATAATATTTTTCTGCTACCTGAGACAAGGGTTATGGAGTTAAGCCCCTCATATTCAGACACGGTATTGCCATCCAAGTGGTATAAATATGTACTCCAAATATCTGTCTACTGTAGTGGTCACTGTGCATGAAAGGCTGGATTCATAATGATATCTATTTTAGTTCAGTAGTTATTAACAGAAATCACATTTTTTCGCCATGGCAGCCAGACGCTGATCCGGATCAACACCAAAATTGAATCAGTTCTTCCTTTTCCCATGCTGAACATTTCCTGAAAATTTCATCCAAAATCCATCCATTACTTTTTGATGAAATTTTCATGAAATGTTCAGCATGGGAAAAGGAAGAACTGATTCAATTTTGGTGTTGATCCAGATCAGCGTCTGGCCGCCATGATGAGAAATGTGATTTTGGTGAATAACTACTGAACTAAAATAGATATCATTATGAATCCAATGGCTAATGGTAGGTTTTCATGGTCAAGGAATCTAAATATGTAGATGAAATAAAGGTAGGACTTATATTTATGGAGAAAATCACAATATGGGTGATGACTGTGACCCTGGCGGAGGTCTGCGCTCTCCGAGTGCTTTTCTAGTGATATCTATTTTAGTTCAGCAGTTATTCACCAACATCACATTCCTGAAAATCTCAATCAAAATCCATCCACAACTTTTTGAGTTATTTTGTTCACAGACGGATGGATGGATAAACAGACAAACAAACTCTCCCGAAAACATAACCTCCTTGGCAGAGGTAATAAAGATATCAATCAATAAATTAATCAATTAATCTGCATTGTTGTAATTTGATTTTGACAGAAATCATACATTAATCATTATTTTAATATTGTGAAAATATTCCAAAATACGAAAGTATGCAGTCTATTGTGTTTCACCATTTCATATAAAAACACTAAGATACAACTTTAAGTCCATATTTCCCAGCCCTACCTTAACACCCTTGTTCACCCCAGGAGTTGTGCCAGAGGGTCTGTCTCTGGGGCTTCTCAGCTCTGAGGTTGTCAAAATTTGTTGGAAGCCATTTTGATCTTGATTTTACTGATAAAAACAATAAAAATTGTGTTATTTTTTAATCCTCTGAGGAATAACAAGGATTGTCTCCAAGGAAAAATGGTCTGGAACCACAAAATGCTCTTTGTTATACCAAAGACACCATACAAGTGTCTTAAAAAGACGTCATAATCTGCCTTTCTAAAGCATTTGAACCCTTTGAAGGCTTCTATGTTTTTTCGCCTCTATGTTAATTGGCTACACGTCCAGCATTAGCATACATTGTATGCATATAGTCTGCTCTTTGAAAAGCTCTTCTGCATTTCTTTTCATTTCTACAATGCTGCAACGTAGGAGAATACTGATGCAACCTCACAATGGAATATTTTCTTAATGTAGCGACAGTGCATACATCTTTAGTGCTGCTTCCTGCACTTGCCATTATTTTTATGCAAATTTGATGCTAACATAAGGGAAAGGTGGCAAGAAATAGCGTGCGGATGATTTTATCGGTCAAATCAAGTGCAGTCAAACATTGGAATTCATTAATCAAACAGCAGGGAGGTTGAAGCGGAGATGTTTAGACATTAGCATGATGAAACAGATTTCCAGTCCATATGCATATGGATGAATGGATTTAAAACAAAATGAAGAGACAAATATTGCATCAAAGCTGCTCCTCAGACATTAAAAAAACACATCTAAGCCTGATGAAAAAGCTCGAGGCGCCGTCTTATAAAAGAGGTCAAATGTGGTCTGCAACAGTTCATCAAATCCCACTATTAATCAAGAACAACATATGCTTTTGTGCACATCCTCGTTGCATAAATCCAAACAAGACCGCCTTTCTATTTTTCATAGGGCAGCCTCTGACCAGCGTACAAAGAAAAAAGCCTTATCGTTGATTGTTAACTGCTCTGGGAGCAATAAGAGTTGGAGCAATGAAACAGCTCTCTAATGTCTTGTTTCACCACGAGAATGAGGCAGAGAGGAGTGAAAGGGCTTTTTTGTTCCGCCAAGGTCAATTGTTCCACGTTGATTTTATTACAGAGCAGAAAAGAGCCGATAATAAGCTTTTTTAATAGCCATGTTTTCCAAAGTTATTGGTGAGTTAGGCAATAATAACCCTGAACGTATTTTGTTTTAAGTGCAGGAGCAGTGTAAACCTATTTAATCTTTATTGCCCAAATAGGTAGTAGCTGGACACAGAACTGTTCGCAGGGAGAAGTGGCTGAGGCCGTGCTGGGTTGTATTGACGGTGTTCATTATTTATGACAGCAGCCTTTACACAGGGTAACAGACACATTAATTAACATGTTCTATCTTTGCCTGCTCCTAAAGGCAGCATGACCGAGCCGCCAGCGAACAAAAGAGCAACCACAGAGCTATTTATCATTAATTTGTTCTCTTTTATTGAGGCAGCAGAGAGGCATCTAATTATGTAACTCTAGCCATGTTTTATCCTTTATGGGAATTAACCAAAAGAATAAAAATCACATCTTGGTATTCTTTGGTTAAAAGGAAATTCACAATAATACAGTTGTTTCCTTTGTAAAGACATAGAGTTGTCAACAAACCACTATAATACACTTTAATACAGTATATTTCTGTCAAAAATCAAACAAAGATCCTTTTCATGTTAGAAACAGCACGAGTGGGGGCCTTAGCTTGAGGCAAAGCAATTCTCTGTGCATGTTAACCATTTCTGGCTAGACAATTGCTTTTCATCTGTTCTCCAAATTCATTGGAGATATAAAGGTATCTCCTAATATGTGCCATTTCTAATTCCCCTGCTTTAAATCCCTGTTTTGATGCTTCAGCACAGTTCACCATCCAGTAAAGGCATTTAGATTCACTAATTACATTCAATCTGACCAACCATTCCCATTGCATCTCCAATAACAACCTGTTTTTAAGTATGTTAATGCAACAACAATATGCAGTTTGGCAAATAAACCTCATCTGTGCTGATGATTCCGTTAGATAACACTGATGTGCTGTTGGAAAACGATTTGTTTCTAAGAGCCAACTCTTTGATGTGAACAATGTGAGCGATCTGTCATTTGAGGGACTGTTTATTCTGTCGCTGTTGATTAATAAACATACAAAACAACATGGTGACAAATTTAGAACAGCATGAAAGCTGAAAGACTGGCTCCCATTACTGAGCTGATCTGAAATATCACCTCAGTGTTTATTCATCCTGTGCAATACAATCATATTTGATATATAATCACCTGAAAATACTAATCAACATGTGCACTTAAAGTATTCAGGGAATATCCACCTTTCCTGTGTAATACATTTCAATAAATAGACATATTTTTACACTTCATATTTCTCCTTTCTATCTTGTATTTGTATGTCGACTTTTCTAACTGCACTGTCCTCCAGGGTTTTATCTTGTATATATTTTCTAACTATAATTTCTACAACTAGTTTATACTTATAACTATACTATACTTTACTTTTGTTTCTTTTAGCATAACTATCTATTGCACTGAAAAAGGAGAAGCTCTCCAATCTCGTCTTACATTTTGTATGATGACCATAAAGAGCATTCTGATTCTTAAAGAGGCTATGAGGAGTTTCTTAGTAATTACAAACAAGTCTCACTTTTAGATATATGCCTGATCGAAATACACACTTTAAGATGAGTTTTATAGCATCAAAATAGGTTAGCTATAAATGCTATTCCTTAGCTAAGTGGTCGGGTCGGACAGCCGGCTACAAAACTACAATACTAAGTTTTCCAAAAATTGCTTGTTGTCACACATCAAAAACTACCGCTACGTAACTAGAAAGAGATACATTACCTCGTCGCTTTGCATCCTGTAAGTTGTTGAAAAAAGAAGTTGTAAAGCAATGCAGAGTTCTGAGGAAGGTCAGAGCTACATTTATTAGCATCACAACAAACGCACGCTTTGGCTTGGGTCACATCTTTTGGCGCGTTCCAGTTGAAGTCAGAAGTAGGAATTTCCGAGTTCCGAGTAGGAAAACTACAACTGGAACGTTGGAAAGTCGGAATTTCCTACTGGGAACTCGGTGAAACCTCGCCACCCCTGAGTTGACAATGGAAGATGGATGCCCCCAGTGTGAACAGTTATTTAGCTCCTGTAATAATCAATTTATTTGCACTTCTGACTGGGGTGTGTCGCTCTAGATCAGCTGTATACATAGTATTTTAAGACTTATATTTACAAAAATGCTGCCATAGTGATAATCACATTCTTCATGTGATATTTGTGAACAACAACACAGAGCGTGCTAACAACAGCTAACAATAGCCTGGTAGATCGGCATGTTTTTTCCGACTTCAACTGGAACGCCGATAAGTCGGAGATGTCACTCCCAGTTCCAAGGTTACTGGAACGTAGCATTACGACAATCAGTGCGCGTGCTCATGGGTAGCAGAGTCTTTATGTCTTTGGAAATAGATTCTCCTCATAGCACCTTTAATCTGGTTCTGAAATTACCAAATCTCCAGAAATACATGGGATTCCCATCACCACAACAAGGCTCGAGAAACTAGAGGATCGTTTTTTAGTCATACTGTTTCCTTTAAGTCAAACTTATCTGAATTATATAAACTGACAATACAATACATTTACCATGACATTGACTATCATGACTGCCAAGTGTTTGATACTGTTGCCAATAAAAGCCAATGTACAACAACTTTTTTCGAGCAGAAAAGCCACAGAAATCATTTTGAAGAATTGAGGCCCCATCCAAACCGAGGTCTAAACGCATACATTTTTTGCCGAATCTGTGTATCATTCATATGAAGATGGCGTTTTGGGGAGTGGAAAGATTTTGAAATGCCGTATACACAGCTCTGTGATTACTGGCTCTCCGCAGGTTTTCAGATACGCTTACGTCATAGTTTCATATCTTCATTGACGCCACACGCGGCAACGACAACAACGTACGTTGTAGCATATGTGCTGATGAAGCTAGTGACCCTACTCTCCCTGTTTCAGCAAAATCTCCTTCTCAATCACCACCGAGTTGAACAAACAATTATCAAGGACACATTACGGCACTTTATGATCACTTTATCACAATCTCTGTTTACAACTTTTGCCGCAAGTGCGCATGCCCGCTGTTTTTCGTCTGTTCCCGCTTGTTTCCGTCATATCGTTGCAGCGCCCCTAGAGGTCTGGCATGTGCTTTACAGCGTTTTCATGCGTATCGAGAGCATTCATGTAGACGCACACATTTTCTGAGACGCCTTTGTCTTTACGGCGGTCGTTTTTGAAACTGTTAAGCGTTTTGTCTTCGTGTGGATGGGGCCTTAATTGATCTTCTGTTGATCTTCGCCTTACTCTTAAACAAAACAGATGGTTTCAGTGGCTTCTTGTCAGTTCTACCAACTTCAAGGGTTGTACACACTGTTTTCTGAAGTCCAAACACTGTTTGGAAACTGGATGACAAATTTTTAAAATGGAAAGAAAAAAATAGGCCAATATTGGGAGTCCGGAGCCTATGTTTTTGTTATAGTGGTACTGTCTTTCTATATTACAAGCTACAATCAGCAAAACAACCAGGAACATATTTTATGTTCAGTGTAAGAACAGCCGATTTCATCCTTGCCACCAAATCCTTGCAGCAGGACACGGTGCTGTGTGCTGGATAAAACAGCTAAGGTAGCAGTAGGTTGAAATGACAGCATTCCTTATTTAAGACAGCAGTTTTTACATACTGTAACAGACACATTAATTAACATGTTTTGTCTATTTAATGTTCCTAAAGGCAGTTTGACCGAGCCGCCAGCAAACAAAAAGAGCATCCACTAAGCTATTTATCATTAATTTGTCATCGCTTATATTTAGGCAGCAGAGAGGGATCTAATTATGTAACCCAAGCCCTGCTTCATCCCCTGTGGGAATAGCCAGAGGAATAAAACTCACCCCGCAGAGTTTAAAGGGAGATCTCCGATTGGTGTCACTGGAGTTAATCCCATTATGGGGCAAATAGGAGGCAGGGTGAAAGGAACAGATATGTATACAGAGAAAATGGGATCAGCGCAGAGATTGAGCCGAGAAGCGATGTAAGGGTGAAGTCATGGTTTTATGGATTAAACCCAGTCGAGCCATGATGATTAACTTGACCCTTTTGTTCCCCCCAGCTTTAGAAATATGTGTCTGCTCTTGATCTGGATCATGGCGAGGGTCTGTATCCAAAGCATCCTCTGATCGCCGCCACCAGACACGGCCCCTCGGACGCCCCGCAGATCCATCTGTGAAAGCCAGATGACGGGGGAGTTTGACTCGTACGCACACACCACGTCATGACTCACAGATGGGCGCCTGCTCAGGCAGGATTTGTCACCGTAATGGGTACGGCGTCTGCATCTATGCTTGCTCGAAAAGGAGTCCGCGAGCACGTAAATACATGTGTGGTGAGACTGTGGTGTTGACTCTCGGTGGAAAGGGGGTGGGCAGGAGAGAGGCGCCTTGACAAGAGTGTGATTCATGCCTCTGTGACGGCAGCAGCGATCAGAGTGCAGTGGGCTGTCAGAGACTGATAACCCAGACAGGCGGAGTTTACCACGACCCCTGTCAGGTGGCCTAATCCACTGTGCAGCAAAGACCTGAATACATGGCCTTTAAATGTACAACAGAGGCTTGTTGGGATCTTTTTTGAAGGCATATTAAAGACCTTTATCTCAGACTAACAGGCAGCAAAGGTTGAGCCTTTCGAAGAGGAAAATGTGCATAATTAATCCGCAGGTTACTCACAGTAAACTACTCCCCGTAAGGGGAAATCATCGGTCTTTAAAGCTCCTGTGAGGATGTTTCTGTTAACAGTTGATTTTGATGCCCCCTGCGGACAAAGTCATGTGACTTTTCTACCTGCTCTTTCTAGCCTGTGTTGCTGCTGTGAGCTGGGACCATATAAATCCACACCTCAGCTGAGCTGAGCAGTTTGTCCCTGCACTATGAAGAGTTTTCTTTTGTCCTGCCTGTGTATGTTGTATTTTCTTGTGTTTCTCAACTGCTTCAATCGTTTATCTTTTTCATGAATATTCTGTCAAACAGCATGAAGTTGGACTAATTGGCCTCCTTCTACCTGAAGGCTGTTAGAGCCAGTGCTGTAAAACTGTGCAAGATTATTCCAGGTAAATTAATTTCAAACTCATATCATGCTCATAGCAGGTGACCGGTAGTGGCTCAGCTCCCAAAAAAAGCTGGCTCTTTTGACTCCTGATTCACTCTTAATTCGTCATCTTTTAGCCCCATGTTTAACATTAACAAAAAAAAAAATAGTTGGAGTGCTGATGACCCTTTTGCCTGAAGTGTTTTTATAAGTATAATTCCATTTTTTTTTTATTTTTTATTTTTTATTTTTTTTTGGGCAGCAATACTAGCCCCCACCCCCACCCCAAATAAGGTCCTCAGTAGAAAGAAAGTACTCAGCTCCTTAAGAGAAAAAAAGAATAAATAAATACATTTGAAAATAATAAATAAGTACCTAAAAATAATAAATAAATAAATAAAATTTAAAAAATAAAATACTGTAAGAGAGAGGGAATATATATATATACTGTATGTATGCAGTCTTTGTTTCTAGGAATCACTGTGCAGAGTGTCCATAAAATGCAAAAAAGGTGTCCAGATGTCATTGAATTCTTCAACTTTTCCTTTTAGAATATAGATTAATTTCTCTAGAGCTAGGTGTGTAGACATCTCTATCATCCACAGCGCAGGATCAGGACTCTGAACATCTTTTCATTTTAAGGCGATCACTCTCTTGGCTTGTAACATACAGAAATCAATGAGCTTTCTTTTCTTTGCATTTGCCACAAAGACTTTTGGATCCTATGCAACAGACATAACTTGGGTTCAACAGGAGTTATGCACTCTGTTAATCTTGAGATCAAATGAAAAGTTTCTTTCAATGATACAAAGTGCCTTTTTCTGTGTTACACTTGTAACAGTTGTCTGGAATATTGGGATTGAAATGGTTTATTTTAATCTGAGTGATGTAGGTTCTAAAGAGCCATTTGTGTTGTAATAATCTGCCTCTTGTGTTAACACTCCAGGTTTGGGCTAAAAGAAAGCCTTCTGCCATTCCTCTGTGAAAATATCAACCTGTAAATCATTTCTCCAAGAGGATAAAAAAAGCATTAAGAGTTTTCCCTCAAACCATCTAAAAGCATATTTTCAGAATAATTGCATTTATTCTGCTACAAAACCATTCTCACCTTTGTTCAATATTTTAATCAAACTCTTTTCATTTATTGACTTATTTTTATAACACAAATAAACAAAAAAATGCAGAAAAATCCACAGAACAGAACCAAACTCAATCAAACAGTATAAATGTCAGTGCAGGTTAGCATTCAGGAAAATTAGAAGCCTCAGCTTTGTTGATCTGATTTCTTCTCTCCATGAGTATGTGCCTTTTTTTGAGATTTTTTTTAAAAGGAACAGATGTTGTCACCATATAGTCTCTCCACAATCACCCTCAGCATGTCTATATCCTCACACGTCCACAGCAGTCATGCTGGCCCTTCAAAATAAAGTTCTGCCATGAGCAGAGCTGGGGCTGAGCACAGTGAGAGCTAAGCAGCCAAACTACAAAGTTTGTGCTCTCTGAGCTCACATTACACATCACTAATGACCGGGCACTTTATAGAATGGTGATATTCTCCTTGCAGTATTGTTTTTGCTAACAACTTTTTTGGTAATCATAGTTTTCGTCAACAACCTTTTTTTCCCAATGAAAAAACAAGCATGCATGGACAAAAAACAAAACTAAATTAAGTGACATTTTCTAAAGAAAGACTAAACTGTTTGACAGAATCCAATAAGACCTCATTATGTTGTGTGGAAAGTAGAACAAGTTCGGAATATATCCAATCACAACTGCCTTAGATTAGTGGTTGCAGGATAACTTCAGGAGCGATCCTATTTGAGCTACTTTCTTTATAAATTGATATATTCATGTAGAGCAGGTTCACTGTTTGTTGTCAGTTCTGGTATTGTAACTGAGATGCTCTGTCAGGTGGCCTAAATAAAGCTGACTTCATTTTACACCATAGTTAAATTTGTTTCTGTTAAGTTATGCATTCAAACTTTACTAGCATTCAATAAAAGTTGATTAGATGTTTCATTTTATCCAAGTGTAAAACATGACTTCAGAAATTTAAGGAAACATAAAAAAATGTCTTACTGTTTACACTTCATATTTCAGGTGACTAAAATTACAGATTTCATCGCCTAAAATATTGTGAAATTTCATCAACTAAAACTCAAATAAGATTAAAACAATTTAGATGACTTAAATATGACTAAAATGAAAAGGTACTTTAGGCATAAAACAATAACTTAAGATTAAAAAGTGCTGCTAAAATCAACAGTCTCCTTGGTAAAAGTTGCTTTATTGTTAGACTGACTTTAAAAACTACTTTAAGGTAGAGAAGCGATCATTGCTTCAACACTCCATATCATCTTTGCTTCAGTGTGAACATAAGCTGCTCCACCCGCAACCTGTCTCTTCTGAAAGCGACTCCAACAGAAGAGCCAACATGCAGCAAACATTCCTGCACAGCCACGATCGATAGAAATATGTTAGTAACATGGAGCCATTAATATCAATCAAGTCTCTTTCATTACCGGCAGAAAAGTCGTGACAGGGGATCTTAATGCAAATACTGTACAGTTATGGTGGTGGGTAAGTTAGATACTCCTGACTTTGGCTCCCACTATCATCCCAAATATGACAAACAAGTAAATCAATGCACAACCCTGCACTCCTGATCAACTTCAAGAGCACGCAGCCGAGTGATTACAGCTCATTTTCCCTTTCGATTTAGCATTTAGGAGGTAAAACACGGCAGCCCTTGAACAGATGCACTTTGTTTTGGATGAGTTGGTCTGCAGTGGTAACAATTACCACCCTACCATGACCGCTGATGATGAGTAGTGAGGGAGAACTGGCCTGATCTGGTCTGTCAATCTGATGACTCCTGACAGACATCTGCATGAGAGGAGGAGGAATACATTTGTTTGTTTCTGGAGAGCCCGTTTCTTCATTTTGTCGTCATTCTTCACTTTTCTAAAATTTGCTCAGACAGTCATTGTGCTTATTTAAAGACTGGTTAATGAAGGGTGATTCAGTGGCTTCAGTTTCATGACTTGTAATTGAAAAAGGTATTTTGTTTAATATATTACATAACCAGGCTTGTATCCATTGGCAAAGCAATAAGAGAAGAATATTCAAGATTAAACTCTGCATTTATAAGTGCCTGTGCTCAGGTCAGTGTACTTGGTTGTTCCTTCTTTAAACGAAGGACAAAGAGCATGCTCTGCCTTTCATTGACTTCCTCCTCCAGAGACACTGTGCACTTACAGTCGAGTAAAAGAACGCTTCGATGCTTTCAGTCGCTTCAAACAACGCTCGGTCTGCACAGCTCCAGGGAATATCAGGTAGGTCCTTCTATTATTAAGTTTATAACTACAAACAGCTGAAGCCTGAGTCCGACAGCATGAAAAAACATTTCATAGCTCTAATATTGCATCACATCTCACACAAGCATATGCAATTTGAGAGTCCCAGGTGAGAGGGAAAAAATCCCATCTGCTGGATGATTTTAGTCAATTTTCTAAAGCTTATTTGAGTCGTGAGGAATATTTCCAAGTCTCAAAGAATTTTCTAGAACTTCAGTACCACACTGGTACCACTCCTGAGACTGGAAAACTCGAAATAGTGCTCTTTGAACAAATACAGATGAGTTATATAAAGATAACAAACAATAATAGGTGTTTTGAAAGCATAATGACTGTGATATTTGCATATAAGAATGCTCTCAAGTCTCACACTGCAGCTTTCTCTCACATGAATTGATTCAAATAACCCTGGTAAGTTCTGCCATATGCTTTATGTATGCAAACACAAAAGAGTGCAAGGATTAAAGAGACTAATCAGAGATTTTAAAGGATAGTTTGAGTTTTCTTTAAGTGTGGTCCCTGCAGGCCCATGACACAAGTAAATATGAATAACAAAAACTTGCTAACTCTCCTCTGAGGGAAGATAAGCAGGTACGGATGCTAGCCTAACAGTCAATGTTGCTACTGCCTAAATGGTTTGACTAAACACTACAGTACGATTATTTTGTGTTTGGAAGCATTTTGTGATATCAGGCAGTACCATAAGTTTTGTTGTTTGTTTTTAATTTCAAAAAGAAATGGGGTCCAGCTCTGATAAAACTGCTACTGAATTTGTTAGCATCTATGCTAATCTCTATTGTCCCTGTTGTGGATCAGCGCTTAGCAACATGGATCTGCCGGATTACAGACACTCAATCAAGCTTTGCATCAACAAAAGAGACGCCCAGTGACATTAGTTGACATCATTGCAAAATCTGATGCAATCTTGAGATACAGCAGCCATGACTATGGGATGATAATGGTCAATATTGACTCTTGACATTGATCTGAAGCCTCCACAACTCACTGTCTGATGCTTGAGTCAGAGTGGACATTGATGCAGTTTATATGTTTTTAAAGGGTTCTTCAAATACATTGCTCACAAACAAAGATGGATTTAAGATATGAGGATGTAGACTTCAGTCCCAAATGTGCCCTGATGCATTTGCAGCTGTTTAGATAAAAGCTAATCAGCTAAGCTAAACAAGCTGGCACAGAGTGCAGTATGTACATCCTGTTTAGTGATGTGTTTGAGGTACAGTTGGTAACACTGTGATGCATTCAGGTTGGCTTGGTAAAATGAGAATTTGAAGAAGTTAAGAATATGATGAGTTTCAATAAAATGTACAGAGCTGGATTTTTAGATTTTGGCTGAAATTTGAATAATTTTTTATTAAAAAGGGGTAAAATCGGTTTTCTTAATAATATGAAAGAATTATATCAGTTGAGGGCGGCACGGTGATGCAGCAGGTAGCGCACGTGCCTAACAGCAAAAAGGTTCCCGGATTGATTCCTGGGTCGGGGAGGGCCTTTCTGTGTCCAGTTTGCATGTTCTTCCCGTGCATGCGTGGGTTCTCTCCAGGCACTCCGGCATCCTCCCACAGACCAAAAACATGCCCATTAGGTTAACTGGTGACTCTAAATTGCCCTTAGGTATGAGTGTGAGCGTGAATGGTTGTCGGTCTCTCTATGTGGCCTTGCAATTGGCTGGCGACCGGTAGATTCCAGCCCCAACCCCACCCCCCGACCTCAAAAGGAAAAAAGGGGTATAAAAAAATAATGAATTATATCAGTTAAATTAAGTAAGTGGGTTAGTTTTCATAAATGTATTGTCTTTTATATGCTTAACTATTTGCAGTGTTTTGCCTGGTGGATAAAGTAAATAGTTTTAGTCAGTCTGTAAAATAATTTTACTAATTCACAAAAATCAAAATATGTAATAAAGACTTATTTCGCTGTACAAATTAGATGTCCTTACTCTAGGAACCTTTATTGCACTGCTTGCTTTGTTGAGGAAAAACTCAACTAATTGAGTGAATTGCGTGGACTTGGATGGGAGTTGATCAGATATTGCTGTGTTATCAATTCTGCCTATCAATCAAATTCTTTATTGAGTCTATGTAGAAACAAGTCAACCTACAAAAGTGTTCAGCTGTTGAAATATCAAACACATGGTACTCCTGATATCTAATGCCAGGCTGCATAGACAAACGCTTCTGCAAGTTTCCTGTATTCCCACCCTTGCCTGAAATCGCACAGACGCAGACTCTATATCTTCTGCAGTAAAACATGATGTCTTTAGCTCTTGCTGTCATGGAGGTGAAAGCACTAAAAGTGATGAAAATTAAACGCATCTACAAAGGTTTCAAACATAAACGGTTGTCAGTATTCTCGAGTAAATGTGACGTTTGGTAAATGGACTAAAACATGCAGAAACCACAATCTGGCCCTTTAAATGCTCAATTAGTGAGCTGCTGCTCCAGTACGCACAAACCAGCCAGTGATGCCTGAACAGGCCTTTAGCTGCATCATGAGATTTAAAATAATTACCAGAGACAGAGAACTGCTGCGCCCTGAAGCTTATACTCCTCTGTCAACGTGAACATGTGGCGTGAAGCAACATCCAGACTGCCTTTATACACTAACAAGGCTGCATGATAAGGTGGAAACCTATAAAGATACTTTGGTGGATTTTCTATCTGCAGTGTTATCATAACTTATCTGGAAGTGAAATATTATAAAACGAACTTGAGTTTATTAAAGAGTGGCACAAAATTTACATAATGTGACATTTGTTGGGAAAGCAATTAGCAAACATGTTCCAGTAGCAATCTTATCAAACACAAATGACAGGTTTTTGATGATCTTAGACAAGCATATGCATATGACTTCCAAGCGGGGAGGGATTCCATCTGTGAGTTGATTTTAGTCATTTTTCTGAAGTTTATATAAGTTGTGAGGAATATTCCTGCAATTAGGTTGCTGGTTGCCATGTCTGTGAGGAGCTTCCAGGTTCTCCCATGTATACCTGGGTTCTCTTCAGGTAACCCAGCTTCCTCCCACGGGCAACCCAGCTTCCTCCCACGGACCACGGACCAAAAAACATGCTTACTTGGTTGATTGGTGACTCTAATGCTGCGTTCATACCGCAAACGACCCAGCTACCAAAATGGCGTCACCCACTGACGTAGAGTCACACGTCCATAAATACCTCATTTTGGTCACCGTTGCTGTCGGCCATCCCTCAGTGACGTCACGTTCGTTCGAGTTTCACCGCGATCATATGATATACCATATAATAGGATGTATAAGCGGACATTATTCCAGCTGTATCCTTTTCATTCACTTATCAACCACAAAACACTGCAGCTGATGCCCTGCAGCAGCATCATCTGTGAGTTTCTGGCGGTCCGTCTAGGCAGAACTGATGTCCTCACTGACTAATGTTTCCCACACGGACATAAATTGTTACTCTGTAGTCCGGATGAATAACTGTCTGTCTAGGGTACCGTCACACACGCACACAACGCTGATTGATTAACTTTTTTTTTAACTTTCACATCGCGCGACAAGCTTTGTGGTAGTGTGAAAAGCAGCTGTCGCATCACGGAAGGGCTAGCCCCGCCCCATCACGGCTGTACATTGACTTTGCATGGAGAGTGATCGCCGAGGTAGTACAAGTAGCGTCCGGTGTGTACGCACCTTAAGGCTGCGTTAACACAGAAACTCCTGACTTAAAATGCAAAGATTTTTCCTTTGCGTTTTCAAAGTCTTCTGCATTCAGACTGCGACGCTGGAGATGTATGAACCTGCTGTAGTGTGCATGCCGGTTCAGCAGATGGCAGTGTAGATCTGCAGAGAGGCAGTGCTGCTACAATACACGAACGAAGAAGAAAAACTTTTCACCAACAACAATGGCGAATAGACACACAGAGACGCAGGAGTTTCTTTTCTGGACAACAAATCAGTTCAGACAACAAATCTGCCTGGATAGTTTAGATAACAAACCGAGCACGGTAAGCAGCACACATGTTACTCGGCAGACGGCCGAAGTTTTTGTTGTTCCTGGTACACGCGCGCAGCCTTCATGTGAAAGAGTACTGCGGATGCGGTGACGTCAGCGTTTCACCCTGAAATGCTCTGATTCGGATTTACATGGAGCTGCATGGAGAGCGGATTCAAAACTTTCCACTCTGGAGCCTGTTTTAAAAAGTTCCCATTTTCGGACAAAACGCAACGCATTTCAATGTAAACGCAAGGCCAAAATGAAATGAAAACTCATCGGATTTGACCGTATTCGGCCCTGTGTACATGCAGCCTTAATTTCCCTTACGTTTGGGGGAGAGCGTGACTGGTTGTCAGCCTCTCTATGTGGCCCTGCAATCAGCTGCCGACTGGGTCAGGACCCCGGAAAGGATAAGTGGTATAGATAATGGATGGATGGAGAATATTCCTGAGAATTTTCCTAATATTTACCATATTTGTTTCACTCCAGAGACCAGAATCTTGAAACTGTATCCTGAGCACAAATTCTAAGAAGTCCACTCAGTAAACAAACATTTAGGGATATTTTAAAAGCATTTAGTTGTCATATCTTGCACATAAAAGTTGCTTCAAACGGTGAGTTGAATGAATTATGACCACACAAATGTATTCAAATAAACCTCAAAAATGCGCTTTTATCTCTTCTTTGCTGTGTTGAAAATTTCCCAAAGTGAATCTTAATTCTGCAGTCTCATTTCAAAGCATGCAAAGCTGCCTGTTACCACAGCTGACCTGTGTTTTGTGCATTCAGAAAATATCAGACACATTCTCAGACAGCAACAGGGGACTCTGTGAATGCTGTGCCTCAAAAAATAGCACTATGGATAAATACAACACATTATGAATAAATACAGACTGCTTCTGGAGCAATTTTTCTATTCTTTGTTGCTGTGTGAAATAGCAGTGAGTGAGGTTCTGAAGTACACTGGTTACATAACTACTGTAGTCTAAATCAGGATATCAGGCAGTAAAGGTCAGTATTTACTTTACAATAGAAAAGAGACTTAAGCATGATGGTTCTTAAGGTCATACACTGTGCAGAAATAAAAAAATAACAGACGATGTGCATGTATAAGAGCTCCTGTTTTAAGTAGGGCTGTGAAATAGTTCAATATTATTACTGGAGAACTTTGCTTTAATTTTTTATAATCCACCGTCAGACTTGGTTTTAGAATCCATTGAGCTCGTGTCACTCTAGGAAACACACAGCCTCGTGCCTCTTTGAAGACAAGAACCACGTACTACAGAGTGACTTGTTAAGTCTATGGAGAGTTTCTCATATGCAGAAGATCTTTGGTGCAGCTGAGCGAGAGTTAAATGAAAGCTGCGAGGAGAGTGGTTCATCTAAAACTCTGAGAATGCAACCAAGACTTCAAACATGGAAATCTCTCAAAAGTTTTAGCAAATATGTCGTCTGATTTTATGTAAAAAATAGGTTAACTAAAACTGGATTTATTGCTGTATATCAGATCATTACAAATCAAATCAACGAGCGAGGCTTGGGAAAAGTTGAACTATTCTAAAGGCTGTCACTGTCGATGAAAACAAGACGAGTCGTCCCCAGAATAAAACACAAAGCAGTCTATACTTATAATAAGAGAGTCTGAATTCAATGACTCACAGTGTCTGCAGGAACAGAAGTGACAAAGACTGTGGTGTAAAGGATAAGAGAAATTTAGCAAATATGATGTGTTATATACAAATCCCAACAACAATGAAGTCGGGACATTGTGTAAAACGAAAATAAAAACAGAATACAAGTATTTGCAGATCCTTTTCAGCCCATTATCAACATTCTGTAAAGGATATTACCACATAGACTCAGGAACACTTCAGACCCTGGAAACACCGCCAGCTTCTCTGGGCCTGAGCTCGTCTGAGATGAACTGAGGCAAAGTGGAAAAGTCTGCTGTGGTCTGAGTCCACATTTCAGACTGTTTTTGGACATCATGGACGTGGTGTCCACCCGGCTAAAGAGGAAAAAGGACCATCCAGACTGTTATCAGAGTAAATGTCAAAAGACAGCATCTGTGATGGTATGGAGGAATGTTAGTGCCCATGGCTTGGGTAACCTGCACCATTAACCCTCAAGGGACTGACCTCCTGCGGGCAGCCCCGCCCGCCGCGCTGTCTACATAGTTCTGCTTAAACTGATATAACCCAAAAACAACATTAGCTAGCATGCTCATTCTTTTTGCTGCTAAAAGCATAGACTTCCATCTTTCATGTGACTTCTCCATTTACGTCATTATGTCATGTTATGCACAGGAAATCACCCAGGAATTTCTCCAAGCCACCACTGTGTGCCGCCAAAGGACCTTTGTAAGCCTCGTGTTTAAGATGGTATTAGCTTGGCATCTTAATGTGGGTCAGTTATCATTATCAGGTCGGTTCCTCGTACTTTGTAATGTTAATGTAAATGCTTTTTTTATTTACAGCTCTGTAAATAAAAAAAGCCATTGTTAAACTGCCCTAAAGTTAAAGTGAGGGTTGCAGTTAATTTATTAAGTTGTGGTTCATTTTAGTTACTGGTTTTTATGTTGAAAAAATTTTTGGAACAACTACAACGTTACAATACAAACAGTTCAATGTTGTTTTGATATATATCTGTCAAATTACCCCATAAACACACGCAAAAGTACCGAAAATTGGTACCGTTAAGTACTGATACCGATTCCCAGGTACCGGGCATCGGTATGGTATCGGTTCAAATGGGAAAGGTACCCATCGCTATGTTGGACACATTTAATTCAAAGTGGGTGAACAGAAAAAACCCCAAAGTTTATCAGTTTGAATAACAAAGATCTTGTCTCAGAGTGTATTCAATTGACTTTAGCTCAAAAAAGGATCTGTGAATCATTGTATTCTGTTTTTATTTATGTTAACTTGTGGAGACAGAAAGACAAAAAGATGCCCTCAAACCCATCACAGACATTCCCCTGAAATATTCCCAGAATTTGTTAGTATACTCTGGGGGTCAGATGTGAGGCTGTCGGGGGCTAGATGTGGCCCCCAAGCTGCCAGTTGATGATCACTGCTCTGTTTCATCCATCAGCTGCCCCCCTTCTCCTCTGCCTCTGCAATTCCCCTGCCCCTCACCTCCTATTTCACCAGAAAGCCTCCCCTGTCAAAAATAAGGTAGACCTAACAGGCTTCCTAAAAAATAACGACCAGTGCCTGTTGAGAACATCACCAACATCACTCCAGACTCTCAGGGGCCTCTCTGACAGAGACTTTACCCCAGACTTATAAACCCATTTTACATTAAAGCACCATGTAAATACTGAAGCAGAGTCAGAGGAGTAAAAGAAAGTCTGCGAGAGAAGCAAAGCTCCGAAACCATACTGCTGCCCGACCTGTGAGATGACCTGAATAGCAAACCGAGTGAATTTTCTTGTTTTATTTACTCCATAGCTCGGCTGCTGCTCCTGTTCCTGCTGCTGCTGCACTGCCTTCCCAGGCCTGATAAATGGCTGTGTAGTTTGAATGGACTTAATACTTAATAAATCTTAACCATTCCCCTGAAATCTGAGCACTTTCACCAGACCATGAACATCTTTTTTTGCACCGTGCCCTCCAAACTTTGAGCAGGAATGAGTAAACTGTGTGTTTTGTTTGATGATTCTAATGCTTCACCTGAGGGCACACATCTCCACCTACATCAACATTACACCTACACAGCCAAGAAGGATTGCCTGAGTCTTTCTGCACAGCTTATGTGAAATGTAGCTTAAAATATAAAACAGCTGCACTCTTATAGGAATCAATTACAACTTAAGGAAGCCCAGACCGTTAAGATTTCAAGAAATTACAGGTGAAGCGTCATTAAGTTTAGGAAAATGTCAATGATAATATAAGTACAAGGAGTTGATCAAAAGTTGCATATAGGAGGCTTGGATATTCTGCTGTTGAAATCCCCATGAGATCGACTTTCAGGCTCACTTTGAGTTAATGCTTTCAGCCAACATGGTGTCGCTCTGAAGAGATCTCAAACGGGATGAAAGTTGGCATCTGTCTGCCACTGAATCAAGATTCTCCGCTGCACCCCGGCAGCGAGCGTTCAAACGCTCCAGGAAGACGAGGAATGAGACGATCGCCTTTGACAATTTCTGCTGCCGATTCCAGAGGAGGTTGCCAAATACACAAACAAACCCAAGAACCATAAATGATACACCTCGATATGTGTGGAGAAAAACGAAGAGCCGTGAGGGTGTAGCATTAATGGAGCTCTCCTCTGACAGCCCATTCCTACGCGGCTCAGAAGAGTATGAACACATGAAAAGATGTAAAGGGGGGTTCATTCTTAGAGGCATTTCTCTTTGTTACCATGTTGCTTTTTTTCTGTACAATGCTTTCTTTATGCTATGTCTTGTTCTCTTATCCCAAACACTGATGTGACATTTCCAAGGTAATCCACCTTAAGAGGGACCAACCAAACAATCAAGAAACAAGCACAACAAAGATTTTGTACTGGCAATACTTACAAAATACCAAAAGTAAATCCATAAATCCCACAATCCTTCCAGCCTGCTTCCACATTAGTAACAAAAATGTAAACACTTCAAAACGGTGGGTGTTACTATGCAGATGATAAACCAACCCGCCAAGAAGAAAGAGCAGGATGCCACCATGACAACCACTTGCTTGTGTTTGATGCAGACAGTCATTGGATGTTTTCATTAGTTCAGGGTTGCAAACAATACACATCCTCAATGCAGCTATGATGATCAAATAAGCCTGTGTTGCTTGGATATGGGGGTTTCTGGAAAGACAGGAGACAGAAAGAGTAGCCAGAACAGCTCTCCTCGTGCCCAGTTAAGCACAGCTGCTTTCAAAGTTCCTGCTGGTCATTCCCCAGACCAACTTCAAGTGGCAGCACAGAGCATTGAGTTGTGTTCACAGTGAAACTAGTGCTAATGTGAAACCAACGTTAGCTTAAATGTGATATAGTTGGCAGACAAGAGAGCATATGAAATGGTTCACTGAGATTGCTCAAATTATCACAACTCTAAGGAGAGGAAACGGTCAAAAAAGATATGAATCAAATATATACACTTTTATTAAAATAGAGATTAGTTCTAGCATGCTGAGCAGTGAGAGTTAGCATGGTTCAGGGTGGCTGTGGGACACCAGCCTCTTTAAGGTGTAGTGGGCTGATGGACCAAACACCTTAGGCCTGGTACACCCATAAAGATTTTTAAAGTCTTAGCTGATTTTGTGACAGTTCGAGAAACACATGAAGACAGATAATGCCGGATTCTCATTAATTTTGTTCCTGTGCGGTGTGGCGTGACACAAAGAGAGACAAAAGAAATCAAAAGTCAACGGACTCATTTTCTTAGAAAGAATTGCCTCTGCTCTTTAACAATTCAAACATGTCAGGAGACTAAATGCAGCTAGCGGTTAGCTGTCTAAAACATCCTTGGTGGATGTGATTTCCATCAAACTCATCTCCTTATCACTTTGTCATATATAAATTACAGGCTAGCTGTTTGGATGATCATGATTTTTAAACAAATCAATGAGTTGGACTTCCATTTTGCCACATTCTAACTTTAGGATTTGGCTCATTTCTTATTGCCATGGCTACGTTTGCTTACATTTGCCCACTCACATCAGCACTTCTGATTTAAAGTATTTAACATTTTTAATGTTTAAGATTTAGACTCAGCGTAACTCTTTATCCTCTTCCAACAGGAAAAATCTACTTTTAAGACACCCCACACCACAGGATAGTCTGGTAACATCATCTTTAGGACCTCCAGATAAGTCAAGTCTTTGCTGAGTTTGATCAGAAGCATGATTACGGGTCAAATGTTGGCCTGATTGTCAGATTGTGTGTCCCCTGCTTATGCTGGAAAGTCCCCACTTGATTCCCCCAGTGATGTTCTGGCTTTGCTGGTTTTCAGTCTATGTGGTGGAGTTGGAGGGCCAGTAAGAGGCAGCATTGGCATTGTCACTACCCAGAGCTTGTATGTACGAAGCCTCGGTAAGTTAGAGATCAACAGAGACAATGAATTCTACTCTGAATCCAACTAGACCAGGCAGAGATATTTACAAATACCTGCTTTATCATCTACAGTGTTTTGGGGTTTTGGTAGTTATATTTAAAAAAAAAATGATTTACTTACATGATTGGATGTTACTCTCTCAACAGAAGCAGTGTCGGTCCCTGTGGAAGAGAGAAAGGAGGTTATAAAACTGTCTTTAACTTGGTGAAAGTCGAGTGATTGTTCTTCACATCCCATTTTACCAGTGGTAGCTCAGAGTGATACAGTGCACCCCTGACATTAACCTCATTAGGTTTATAAGCCTTGGCAGCATAAATTTGCCTTATTAGACTGGTCACTTGAACACAACAGCAGTACAATCACAGTATCCCAACTTGTTTTTATGGTAAAAATCTATTGAGGGTATGAAGAGGTATAGATACCAAAGTGTTAATGCAAGCATAAGCAGGGAAAGGCTGTAATTCCAGAGTCATTTGAGGAGGGCCCAGGTTCTTAAAAATAGCCAGTTCAAACTCCTTGTTGGTCAGGGCCTTTCTGTGTGGAGTTTGTCCTGTGCAAATGTCGGTTCTCCCCTTGTACTCTGTGGTTAGACCAAATTGCCCTTAACCCTATAACGCCAATTTTATCATATTTGATACATACTTCTATAATACCTCTGTCTACTCAATATGATCGACAAATTACAAAAAAACGTCCAAATACAATCAGATAACTGGTAAAAATGTCCTCAAATGGATTATCAGTTGCCAAAAGCACCTAAAGTATCAAATGAGATATGGAAAATTTATATGTTGAATTTTTTGGACATTTTGATTTTTGTAGGATTTTAGCATAAAGTGAAATAAAAATTTAATCTCCAAACAAATAGAAATTTCTGGCTATAATCTACGGTCTTGGGCCTTACAGGGTTAAAGGTGCAGTGTGTAGAAATTGGCATTTTAGCGACATCTAGTGTTCAGATTTTGGAATGAGCCCATCCATCACATCACAAAGTTACGGGAGCCGGTGAAGACCAAAAAGGATCATTACCAGGGCTTCATATACAGCAGTTACAAGGGAAGGGTTTTTCATTCATATTTGAAACAACTATTTAATAGATTATAGGTAAATTAAGATGCCACATGCCATCAAGGTAGACTTCAGGACTTGTATTCAGACTAGTATTCAAAAATCACGTTTCACTCTTTCTGTCCATAAAACCCACCCGTAGATAACATGGCAGATCATTATGTTGGCCTACATTAACACAGCCCGTGGTACTGTAATTTATTTAACACTTTTTCCAACCAAATAAAAATAAAACAAACCTTTATGGGGATGATTGTACTCCTATTTTGACAGACTTTACATCCAAATAGAAATATTATATCCTATGTTCGAAGTTTCTGTTCGGCGAAATGCTGCCAGATTCTACACACTGCACCCTTAAGAGTAGATAAGTTAGTGAGTGACTGGTTGTGATCAATCACTGACCCTGCGACTGGATGGTGGCCAGTCCAGTGTGTACCCTGATTCTTGCCAAATGTCAAACTGGGACAGGCCCCAGCCCCCTGAAGAGGAAAGATAATGGATGGATGGAGAACAGAAAACAATAAAAGAGATTCTTCATTGTCGTTGTCAACCAAAGAAAAACAAACCTGTGTGTAGAAATCCCAGTAAGCAGAATTTAAAACCTTTGTAGTATAAAAATAGATTTTAAATCCTTATTTTCATCTTAACAGTATGCACACCAACAATTTCAATGTCACTACTAATTGTATTTTCTTATAGGAAAAGAAATTGACAGAGTAAAGTACACACAACAGATGATCCATTCATAAAGTCAGTTTGCAGGGTTCCCACTCTTTTCGAAGAAAGGACTTTTCCAGTGTCACATAACCAACTGAAGTCACATTGTTGCTGTGGGCAGTTTTCAATTCTAGTTAGCCTTCTAAAAAACAAGATTAGAGGTTGATGAACAATATCTCTAGCTATTTATCATATTGATCTTAGAATTTCTTTGTTTCTAACTCTCCAGCACGAACATTGTCTGTTAGCTATCTGTTTAGTCTGGCTTTTATGTGTCTTACTATTATAAATTTATGGTTATACATATTTATTAATCTTTATTTACTCTGCTTTTTATGAATAGATTTTGTTAATTTAGCCTAAATTTTATTTTGTCACTTTTTGTTATTTCTTTTTGTCCCCACTGTTTAGAGTTTTTATATTTTATGCCTTAACTTGCATTATTTTACCTACTGACAAAATAATTTTCTGGCCACGTGTACATTAGTTACCAAACACATTTTTACTTTATTTCTTACTTCACTTGTCCATTTTCCAGGACAATTTAAGCTTTTCCAGGACAATTTAAGCTTTTCCATATGTTTTCCATGACTGGAAAATTGGGCAATCATTTTCCAGGTTTTCCAGGACGCGTGGGAACCCTGGTTTGTAATCAGTATTATTAATATCTAACATGTTTCCTGCAACAAGAACAGATATAATTATTTTCCGTCCCAAACAGTGACAGTGATTTCCTTAGCATTAAGCTGACTAAAGCCACGTCAATGTTAAAATGTCATTAAGCAGACGCTTCCCTGCAAAGCGAGTAAGCACAACATCGACAAGATCCTTCAAATCGCATCAGTATGGTGTTAGGTCATATGTGCCAGCACATTCATGTTAAGAGTAAACTGATTAAGTATTAACTTAGTGCAATATATAATTGATACAGTATCACACCATCAGCTATCACAACATTTAAGAGTATTAATATTTTACACCAGAGATTAAACTCACAGTGTGTGATAATCGCCTGGCAGGGCATCTCAGCGGAAACACAAACCAAGCAAGATGAGAAGAATGAATTTGAAACGTTTAGATTTCAAAACTGAGTAAACTGAGTAAACAATTCATTTTGGAGTTATAACAAAACAGTTATTTACAGAACAGTTAAATGTTACCTACACATCTCAGCAGTATCCACTTAGTGCCCTTTTCTCCTGACGGCCTGATTCTGAAATTGACACTTTGCCTTCCCTTGTCTAACGTTGCTCACTGTCAGAAGCTGCTCATTTCAGTCCAGAAAATCACACTTCCCATAAGCTCAGTGGCTGCAAACCCACTGCTGACTGTGTGTGTTGAATGCGGCTTCAACAATGTCCAAAACAAGGCAAATTAGTCCCTTAATCTCCGCTGAACGGAGGCATATTTCTTATCTCTGAGAAGTTGTCACACTGTCAAAAGATGAGCAGAACGAGCCGGACCATGTTGTGGCACGCCGGCTCTGGTTGCTGACAGAGAAAGACAGATTCCCGGACAAAAAGAGACGGGCCGAGAAGCAGCCCGATGGGAGAGCAGTCCTGCATATTTCTGAGGGGCGCTGAAAATCTGCTGCATGCTTTTAATTAATGACAGAGAGGACAAGGACAGGAGAGGAAAACCACAGACAAGCAACAAATATCCTACAACAGAGTCTGAGGGGAGCGTAGCAGCAGGCATTGTACTGCCAGCCTGGGGTGTGATTAATGACAGCTCTGTAGTCTGGGGGTGGTTTTATTCGCAGTCTTACAGCTCTCCCCTCGGCCCACAGCGCCTCCAAACCAGATTACTCCTCTACAATATCACTCATTATAAATCAAACAGGAGACAACATCTCCAGGAATATCTCGGCTTTGTCTCAAACTCAAATGTGAAAGCTGAGATAACACCGATCTGCTCCACACAGAAAGTCGATGTGGGAGATGTCAAACTGCATTTCAGGCTGAAATTAATAGGTACGTATGCTGCAATGTGCGTTTATGAACTTTTGAAGGAGGTATTAAGATCTTTTTCTTTGGGGGTGTACACACTAAAAACAGCAGGGTTATTTTATCTACCCAACCGCGGGGATATGAAATGTTTTACCCATTATGGGTTATTTTTGTGCAACTCAGGTGCTGAGTCAAAATCCATCAACCCAACATACATTGGTTGACGCAGCACCTGGGTTGTTTGTGCTTTGAACGTCATCACCTCATCATGTCAACGGACGTGCTCCAACACAAATCCACACACCGTGCCAGGCTCTGAGTACCCGTCAGCTGATTTAACACGTCACACCTATCATCTGATGACACTTCTGAGGAAGGCAGAAGATTCCGCCGAAACATGTCAAGGTACGAGAAAAATCTACATGTCTGAGATAAAAGAAAGAGAACTTTATGTAACGTGAAGACATAATGAACACCATTCAACTGAGTCTAAGTCTGCTTCACTTTATAGACTATAGGGTAGAGTAAATAACAAATATGTAGTTGAAAGAATCTAGAATTTTAACTAATTTGGCCCAGCATTTGGGTAGAGTATATAACAAATATGTGTGGTTGAATTTACCCAGGTTTGCAGTTAATTTGGCCCAGCATTTGGGTAGAATATTTAACTCATCTGTTGGTTAAAATGGACCAACCCATCTTGCTGGGTCAAATTAACTATTGCTGGGCTGGTGCTATATTGACCCAGCGGTTGGGTTATAAAACAACCCAAATTAGGTTATTTTCAACCCAACAGTTTTTAGTGTGTGCTCCTACATGCATCTAAAGTCTAAAGCAACCAAGCAAGTTTCAGAAAAAAGGGCACAAGTGAAGTGTTCTTTGGGGTAATCTGAAAAATACTTAAGAAAATTTAATAAAAGAACTGCCATCAGATTTTTCTTTATCTCTTTTTGTTTTTTGACAATGGAACAACTTATGATATTTTTGAAAATAATATCATTCTGATTATTTAACAAATGATAAAATTTTGGAGACCAAAACATACAATATTATTTCAAGTAATTAAGCTGAATAGCAAAAATGTATTGATGATGAAATAATAAAAAAATGGCAGTCTGTGATAAAGTATGATACAGTATTCTAGTGAGTAAATAAATGGAAAGCCATTCATTCTCAAACAATTAAAAAGCATTACAAAGTTAAAACAGCACTTAATTTACATTTAAGGCTCATTTTCACAGCCTGAAGAAAGTTATTTTTAATTTTTGTTTTTCACCTGGCATATTAATACTTAATACTTAATCCAAAATCTGGTCAAATAATCTAATTTTCTCTTTTTTCACGATTCGCTTTAAAGTTATATTTCACCAACGCATTCCAACAACATCAGGAATAATCAAAAAGAAGCGCTTCATACATGAGTGTAAATAACAACTATATTAACCATTAAAATGTTCTAATAAAATGGTATGGATAAGTCAGGTTATTACACTGTTTATCAATTACAGAAAGCTCTAAACAATCATAACTCATTGACACGCCCAACATATAAGCTCTTCTCTCCACCGGCCTGTATTGTTAATAATATCTAAGAGCACACATTAATGCCATTAAATATGTTAGAATTAAAGCTTCCTGCAGTATGAAAGCTTCCATTTTATTAGTATTTTCTTTGCCTTTTTTAAATGTTTCACACTTCAGAGCGCCCAAGGAGAATGATTGGAGACTGGATTATTGGGTATCACAAACCCCCTCTTTTGATTTTTAATAGAAGAGCATAGCACACAATATTAGGAGGTGTGTAACATACACATGAGGTATTATGATTTGGTAATAATGATAGTAGTTGCTGATGGTCATGCACAAGTTAAAAAGTTATTGAGTTGCCCCATGGTCAACAACTTTGGTGCCACCCTTTCCCTTTGAAGTCACTAAAATGCACAAATGTATAGATATTAGTTTCCTTTCATGCTGTTCGGATGCTAACTTTATCATTATTTGTACACTAACCTGAACATTCAAATTAAATAGTAACAACATTTCAAATTCCTGATCTCTGTTGACGATATGATTTCTGTTTTTAGATTAAGAGGTGACTGGGCTTACTAGAGCTAAAAAACAATATTTATGACATTGGAACTGAAATATGTATACAATGTGAGTCACATGACTGACTGCATGGGACCATTTGTGTGTGTTTGATACACAAAATGATTTTTTTTGTCTTTTAGACTTTCTACAATCGTTTTAGATCCATCATCTAGACCATCTTGTAATCACAGAAATACTCTTAATTTTAAGGACATCTGATCCCAAACTTTTAACCTAACAACTAGGGGTGGGCATATCGATCTTAATATCGACAGTATCGATACAAAGCTGAGTATTAGTATCGGATCGATACTAGTGTGATGAGATCGATACTGCAGTTTCTCTTATGTTGTCTTTACTTTACTTTCCTCCACTTCTAAACGGTGCACCTCTCTCCCTCGATGTCAACATAATACTGTTCCTGAACAAAAAACAATAAATCTGTTGTCAATATGGAAAAAGAGCCAAAAGGGCAACCTAAGAGAGGGCTTTGTGAGCAGAAAGCCAAAGGTTAAGGTTAACTCTAGTTTACACTTTATTTGTGCAATGGAAGGTATTTTTTGTTGTGATGTTGACATTGTTATATTTATATGCACTTGTGATTTTTTTTTCTTAAACGTGGAATAATTTATTACATTTATACAGTTAAAAATGTGTTCTATTGTTGTGGTTCATTAATAAAAAGCCTTTTTATTGCCTAAAATCTTTGTGCTTTGTTTTACCATAATCATAATTAACCAACTCAAGGCAAAATTACAAAATTATTCAATGATCATTACATTTCATGTAAAAAGTATCGGATCGATACCAAAATTCCCAGTATTTCCCACCCCTACTAATAACTCCTAAGCTGACAGTATAACAGACTGAGGACCCTTATGGCTGCAGAATGACTTAAATTTTTTGTAATTTCTTCGTTTTTTGGATATGTTAATTTTCAATCACAAATTTTACTGAACTAAAATTATACTAAGGAAGATTTATTTAATTTTTGACTTTTATTCCATTAAAAATTTATTCCATACAAAATCAATTTACAGGTTTCTTTATTTAAAAAGGCATTTTGTGACCTCTTACAGTTTTTCAGACCCCAAAAGAGTCCCAATCTCCTCTTTGGAAAGACTTTTTCCACCTTCAGTAATAACCTTAACTGTAACAATCATATAAACTCAGCAGAGCAAAAACGGTAACCTTTCATAATTTAAAAATATGGAGCTGTGGATGGAGAATTTCCTTCAAGTGTGCAGAAATGCTGATAAAAAAGTGCATTATTTATCTTTACAGTGTCCATGAAAATAATAAATACATTGCAGTTGGAAAAATATTGCAGTATTATTTCATCCCAGTATCGTTCAGCTCTTGTGCTTATCAAATGTTTGCTCGAAGCAGAAAATGTATTGGCATTCGAAATGTAGCCCAGCATGAGCAAAAAATGTCAGAATGTGGAGCTTCACTGCTGAAATGTGTTTTTCTGTATGAGACCACTGCTTACACAGCAGAAAAACCCTCAGGATAGAGACACACTGAGAGGATAATATCAACATAAATAATAGCATGACAGAAGGCACTCCAGCTCATATGAATGAACATTCATCAACCTATGAAAAATAAACAGTCTGTCATCCAGCCTGAAATAAAATGCACGTCTGCAGACTGTTAGATGAGGGATGCGAGACAATCTTGTTTCTGAAGAGTGTAATCTAATATTTCTCTCTTATATGGTCCAGGCCATTAGATGACCTCTCACGGCTGAGCATTGATATGAAATGACATTTGTATTAAACTCATTTATTTTGTAAGTGTGCAGCTGTCGATCGAAAGCTCTAAAGAAAAGAGGGTGAATAAATATTTAACAAATGCTTTCGCTCCCTTGGCTCTTCTGTTTAAACAACACACATTTTGGCAAAACGAGATACAGCATTTGTTGTCGTCTTTGTCTCCACGCCGTCCTTTGGCTGTAATATTATTTTTACAGAATAAATGTGCTCTGATTTTTGCAGAGTGTACACAAACATCGTGTGTGAAAAGTACTTTGCTCATTATCACAGTAGTTTATTCATTACAGGTGAAATTATTTCAAGTATTGCAGGCCCACGCCAGTTTGGAGTCAATCTCCTGAGGGGCGAATGTTAATTGTTTGGCGCTAGGATTTGCTTGTTTAAAAAAATCCATTTCATTTAATAATTATCGCTGCAGCAGACGTCCATTTTGTAATGAAAGATTGATTATAATAATTGTAAAACATGGTGAATTACTGTATGTGAGCACAGCAGCTCTAAACACCTGCAGAGACTCTTTATGCCAACTTTGGATAGACTTGAACATTTAACCACGGAGCCGACACAGATTTAATGACTCAGCTTTAGAAACAATTAATACAGTTTAGTTTGTGTAATTATTATGAGCGATGGATCAACCACAACAGCAACACCTTCTTGTTTTCCCCAAAGCTGTCAAAAGGTTTGTTTATAATCATGATTAATGACTGAAAAATGATAGTTAATCACCTCTTGTCACATGTTCACAAACATCCTAATGCAATTAAGGACACACTTTGATGTCTAGAATTGCAATGTAAGGAGCAGTTTTCTGACTTGGGAATCAAATAAAAGCTTAAAATGTTTTTTAGAGGCCTGACTTTATGATTGTTTTAATCCAAATTAGTATAGCAGAAGTAGAAGACAGCCTGGAAGTGCTTATTCTGTAAAACACGGTATAAAACACAGTTACACATTAAAAATATGCAAACGTGAATGTATGAAATTACTCACTGAGGTCCAATTATCCCCTCTTCCAACAGCAGCATTCGCACTCCTCAGAGTTCAAGCTGAGATGCTTTTCCTGAGTAAGTAACCAAGTTATGGTCAATAATTATACCACTAAAGTTCTTGAAAACTGTTATTGTTAAGAATTCATCTTTAGAACTTGTGCAGGCTGAATCAAGAGAGACTTGTCTGAATACACATTTTTTTGATCCAAGGTAATAAGGAACCCTTTAAAAGCACTACTGGTATCTTAACAACAGAAAAAGTAATTTGCCACAGTTCAAAAAACACCTTTTGGTTGTAAAATGAGCCACTTGGGGGAAGCTTAAAATAATTTAGGACACTCAATGGAATAGCTGTGCTCTTACTTTTCATTGATTCTTTTTCAAAAGAAGGAGGGGTGGATGTGTTGTTCATGATGGATTGTTTATCAAAGAAATACAAAACTGCATCATAAATATGAGATAATAAAACATATTATATCCACATGTAGATGTTTTTTGTCTAATATCTGAGATTTTTATGTGTGTTATGCCTGTTTTTTTTACACGCAAACAACATTTTTGGTCACTGAAAATGAAAACTCCAGCCATCATTCTCACATTTGTTTACACGTGCTGCAGGAAAGGTCACTAAACTGCTGCTGCTCTAAAGTGTCGATACTGGACTGCTAACATACCAACACAAATTTTCATTCAATGATACTGCTTTAAATACTCTGACGATACAAATGCTGCAGATGATTTGGAGACCGTTTAGCAACTGTGTTAACAGGCTGCTTGCTCTCTGGTTGCCTTGGTAATAACAGTTAGGACCAACTAGACTATGCTGCACTATATTCTACCTATTCTGGTACTTTATTTTCCTTCTGACTCTTTATTTTATTCAAACTATATGTCTGATGTTTTTGCCCCACGTAAAATAAACAAAAATTTCTGAGTGTCCAGGATATTTTTTTTATTGGTGGTTTGATCAAAATGATCAGATATGTCTTGAATTTAAATACGATCAAAGAAATATTTACTCAACAAGTCTGCTGTCACCAGTTAACGAAATTTAATCTGTAACACCTGATGGACATGGTGGTGGTAATAGAGATGGAAATAAGACAGCTTCAGCATAGAAAGTGCAAAAAGGGGGTTATTTTGGACACTGTTTCAACATAATAAAAAGCTATTAATATGGAATTGTTGCATTTTTTTAGTTTTCATGTGGACTAGATTGTTTTAAAAACTCACTGGAATGGAAAGAATATTTTTAAAAATACCCACGTAAATGTGGACACAGACTTAGGTCCCTCTTCAACAACCAAGGGAGTGCTCACATGCAATACCTCCAAAAGAAGTGACCATCCAGAGAATTTACATATCAATGGCCAACTGAAGCTTTATATTTCTGGCTCTCACCCAGTCAACTTTACTTTGTCGTGCAAATCCATCTTGCCAAGTTGGAGTCTATATGATTTTGCTCAACCCTTTAAGAGCGGATAGAGTCGGGAGCTACAAGCAAGGCAATAGGAAGAAGTGACTGTTCGGACTGAAAAAAGCATAGAAGCTAACAGGCTCAGTAACAAACTAGAAAAGCACTCGGTAGGGCAGACCTCCGCCAGCACCACAGTCCTCTCCCATATTGTGATTTTCACCATAAATAATAGTCCTACCTTTATTTCATGTAAATATTTAGATTCCTTGACCATGAAAACATACCATTAGCAATTGGTTACCTCCGCCAAGGAGGTTATGTTTTCGGGAGAGTTTGTCTGTCTGTCTGTCCGTCAGTCAGTCTGTCTGTGAACAAAATAACTCAAAAGTTATGGATGGATTTTGATGAAATTTTCAGATAATGTTCAGCATGGGATAAGGAAGATTCAATTTGGTGTTGATCTGGATCACCATCTGGATCCAGGAAATGTTCAAAGGATTCTTTGTGGGAACTGTGCTGCTTGGTGGAGGTCTGCGCTCTTCGAGTGCTTTTCTAGTTTCATAATGATATCTACTTTAGTTCAGTAGTTATTCACGAAAATCGCATTTTTCGTCATGGTGGATCCAGACGGTGATCCGGATCAACACCAAATTGAATCAGTTCTTTCTTTTTCCCACGCTGAACATTTCCTGAAATTTTCATCAAAATCCATCCATAACTTTTTGAGTTATTTTGTTCACAGACAGACAGACAAACAGACTCTCCCGAAAACATAACCTCCTGGTGGAGGTAATAAAAACGTATATCAACTCCACAGTTTCTCAGTAAGAAGGGCATTTTGCTCCACTTCCAACATGTTTTGCCTTGAGCTTAGTTTACGGACATTTCACACCACCATGGCAGTTGCTCCTACCCGCTACAAAATGTGATTGACAGATCAATCACCCAATCACCTGCTTAATATGCTTTTGAAAGGTTGTGCCCATATCCAAACAATTTTTCTGCGATCCATCTGGCATATCCAGTTACTGTCAAATCTTAAAACTGAGGAAGCCTTTTAGAGAAGAAGCAAAACATCTTCAAGAATCTGAACCAGTCCAGTTGCCACTTGGATCAGCGTTAGTCATGACCTGGATGACTGAGAACCCTCACAGACAATGAGTGTGATGTTTGTCAGCTGACTGAGTAATGCTTCATGCCAGGTGTGAAATCAGTACAGCTTGGGTTGTTCTCATGTAGTTGCAGGCATCGCCCCATTTCTCACTAAATTAGAAGTCGATACTGCTCATTACTGCCAACCATGCCCCCGTTGGCAGATATAAACCTTGGAAACCAAACCAGGTTACTCGTTATAAACCCAACTTTCCATTTAATGTCTTTGCTTTCTCTTGTCTTCCCAAAAACAAACACAAAAGCCGCTGCTCGGTGCATGTGTGTTGTTTTTAGTCCAGTCGTCTCAACTCCATTATTTCCCAGAGACAGCAACAGTCCTCGCCGTCTTCTGATCCCGTCTGCTTTGTCAGACATGTAATTGCCTCAAATCGGCAATGTTCGAAGGCGGCTTCACAATAAAAGCCCCCCCATTGCTCTCCAGCAGATTTATTGCAAAGCACATGCAGGAAATGTTAAGCTGGTACCAAGAGAGCAGAAAAGAGGGGAACATCACATCTGACAGCGCTGTGTACGTGATAGAATGAGTTCTCCCGGGGAAATAATGATGAATGTAATAATATTAGACTGATGGAGGCCAGCTGAAAACAACTATTTTGAGGAGAAAATAATTACACACAAGCTCCAATGATAATAAGTCGATAGGATTTCATATTTTTGCTTTGACATTTCTTTAAAATGCTTCTTTGTTCTTTACTGTTGTAGAACAACCAAAGCACTAAAATAAAGAATAAATGTGAAGTAGAAGGGGCTCTCAGAGGCACTGACAGCTCTTTAGACACTTTTAATGTCACAGATCTTTCTTCTAATGTTAGTTACAAGGCAGAAGAAATTCAAGCTCTGTTTGTTATATATTTCCCAGAGCAAAACAAGTGTGTCCGGAACATTTCCCCTCCATTAACACATTTGGTTCCATGTGTGCGTACACTGCGTTCCTTTATTTGGCTCATTTCCCTCCTCGTACCTCCATTTGTGCATTATTCATAGCACATTTCACATTTCGTGATTGTGTTTGTTTTTGGCATTTATGGGCCAGAACCCTTTAATTCAATCATTACTTTACATAATTCATTTGCTGCTCAAATTAAGGAACAAGAATAAGTGTCAGTGTGAGAACTGCTGCACAAATTCAGCTGCACAGAATGTGTAACAAGATGTTCTTAAAGGTTTAAAGAAACTGGAGCTGCCGCCTGCAGTTTTCATGCCCTCGTGAGATGTGCAAGTGCGAGAGAGCAAAGTATAGAAGTATGACGAGAAGAGGTGGGGGTCCTTCTTTCTGTAGTGGAGTCTTGGTTTTAAGATGTCATTTTTACAAGAGCATGATGAGCACAGGGCTCATTGACCTTGAAGTTAGATTTATGACCTTGACAATCCAACCAGTTTGTGCTTGTGTCTGACAAAAAATGTCTGAAAGTTTGACAGATACGTATCTCTAATTATTCTTATTACATTTATTATGCTGCGTTCACACCGCAAGCGACCCAGCTACCAAAATCGCATCACCCACTGACGTAGCGTCGCGAATCCATAAATATCATTTTGGTCGTCGGCCGTCGCTCGGTGACGTCACGTCCGCTCGAGTTTCACCGCGATCATATCATATATCACATAATAGGATGTATAAGCGAACATTATTCCAGCTGTATCCTTTTCATTCACTTATCAAACACAAAACACTGCAGCTGATGCCCTGCAGCAGCATTATCTGTCAGTTTACCGCGGTCCATCTAGGCGGAACTAATGTCCTCACTGACATTAGTTCCGCCTAGACGGAACTCATCCGTCCTGTAGTCCGGATGAATAACTGTTTGTCTCGGGTACCGTCACACGTACACACACCGCTGATTGTCTGATGCCGCACAGCCACACATGACATCGCCTGAATAGATCAACTTTTTTTTAACTTTGACATCGCGCGACGAGTGAAGTGATCGTCTTGTACGTGGCCGTCGCATCGTGGGTGGGTTAGCTCCGCCCCATCGCGGCTGTACATTGACTTTGAATGGAGAGTGATCGCCGAGATAGTACAAGTAGCGTCCGGTGTGAACGCACCTTTAGAGATATCCATGCAGCACAATGGCCTGGATCATCTGGACTTTCTGGAAAAGTCATATTTAAACAAAAAGTTAAAAAAAAAAAGATCTTATGATCTTAAATATTGGCCATGGTTGTATGATGTTTTTTTAAAATTTGGAATTGATTATTCTGTATCAAATAATTTGGAATTAAAGTTTTCCCCATGTTTACATGGAAATAGTAATTCAGAATAAGGGTTTACATGGAAAACATGATTATTCGCCTTTATTCAAGGCCTGGAGGTTGGTAATGTTTCTGATTGAACAAGGGGGCAGACGTGGTGTAGTGGCATATTTATGTTTACAGGAAGAAAAACTCCAGTTCTAGCATCTCTGTCAGGAAAACTTCAACCTTGATTTTGGATGCTACAACTTTAAAAAGGTCTGCATTTCAACTCTAACATCCACCCACTCTTTCTTTACTTCCAAATCTTCTAAATTGTCTTGGCTCCAGTCCAATGCTTGCTTCGGCGGCCTTCCTGTTACAGTCAGCGTCGTGTGTGTCATCGTGACAGAATGAGTGGAATTTATTTAAAATGGAATGAACATAAAAATGATCGAGGAATTATTTAACTGATTTAAATTACACACTCAACTTCGGGAACAAGACAATTAAAAATAGACCAAGTTTATATTATTCAGACACGTCTTAGAGCACCAGCCTGTAAGTAGCGATATATAGCTGGCTACAAACTACGACACGAAGTTTTCCAAAAATTGCTTGTTGTCACACATCAAAAACTACCGCTACGTAACTAGCAAGAGATACATTACCTCGTCGCTTTGCATCCTGTAAGTTGTTGAAAAAAGAAGTTGTAAAGCAATGCAGAGTTATGAGGAAGGTCTGAGCTGCATTCATTAGCATCACAACAAACACACGCTTTAGTTTTGGTCGCATCTTTTGGTGCGTTCCAGTTTTAGTCAGAAGTAGGAATTTCCAAGTTCCGAGTAAGAAACTGCAACTGGAACGTTCCTCGAAGTCTGAACTTCCTACTGGGAACTCGATGAAACCTCCCCACCCCCGAGTTGACAATGGAAGAATTTGCCCCCAGCGTGAACAGTTACTTAGCTCCTGTAATAATCCATTTATTTGCACTTCTGACTGGGGTGTGTCACTCTAGATCAGCTGTATACATAGTATTGTTAGACTTATATTTACAAAAATGCTGCCATAGTGATAATCACATTCTTCATGTGATATTTGTGAACAACACCGCATTGCGTGCTAACAACAGCTAACAATAGCCTGGTAAATCGGCATGTTTTTTTCTGACTTCAACTGGAACGCCAATAAGTTGGAGATGATGTCACTCCCAGTTCCGAGCTTACTCGAACGCAGCATTGCAACAGTCATCGCGCGTGCTCATGGGTAGCAGAGTCTTTATGTCGCCGGAAAGAGATTCTCCTCATAGCACCTTTAAGTTTTATTCAGATTAAAGAGAAATTAAAGCTCTCATGTAAACCTGATAATTGGGGTATGACCTCGACAACCTTGCAGGTTTCTACTTGTGTCAGAGAGGACACTTATTTAAAGGTTGAAAGAAAATTGAGACAGTGCTGTAACATTGAATCCCTAAAGGTCTTGGAAAGCTTCTTTTTTCATACTTTGCTAAAAAACTTTAATAAAAATCTGGCTGCAAAAAAAAGAAAAAAAAAAGAAATATTGTTGAGTTATTTCATTTATATGCTGGAGGGGAATTATTTTCTTCCAGTGCTTCCAGAGCACAAAAACTGTCCGACTCTGTCTGGTAAGTTATTGTCAAAACTGTGGATACCTGCCCTATCCTCACACTGCTGCCAAATATAAAAAAAAAAACAAACATCCAGGATATACATCTGGATTCAGATCACCACCAAAATAGTATCACTTCTTCTGTGTGCCATAAGAGAAGTATTGAGAAGTAATGGAGTTATTGGCAAGAATGTGGCAATGTGCAACAATGGTGGGTAAGTCCAAGCACATTTTAGTCATGAACCAGCCAAGACTTGTTGTCATGGTCATGCCACTCAAGGGTTCATGACCTTCATTTTTGTACGGACAGGTGGACAACCTAACAACAAGATGCTCTAACTTTGGCTTTCCAGAGGCATAAAAATGAAGCAAACATTAGCAGCTCTTCTCTGAAGCTAAAGTAAGCCCTAACTTGTCTTTGATTTAAAATTTTGAGTCAAAAGTTTGCTTAATGTTTAATTAATGGCGATGTTATTTCAAATATTCCTGATATGACAGGTGCATGCCTGAAGTATTTCACTTGAAACTGAAGTAAGTTGAAGAAGCAAAGCGGAGGCAGGGAGACACTGTCACACTTCAAACAGCTGCAGACGCTCCCTCGTCATGCCTCCACTCCAGCCTCATTTGAATACTACATCCCAGAGTGCTCCTGCTTTGAACTCCCTCCCCCTGTTCCCTCAAATCTGGCTGTCATCTGGAGCTGAAATGTGTCTCAGTGTTTAGAAACAAATGATTTTTTTTGTTCAGAGTCACATGTTTCCTCCTGAGTCGCAGATCCATAAAATATTTAAAATGAGGGCTGCTGTGAGAACACCAGCGGTCCATTGTTGGAGAATGAGTGAAGCTGCTAGCCAGATGTGCTCAATAATGGATTATTTTGGAAATGAATGACCCAATTGTTTTTTTAAAAAATTGAACCACTGCTTGTTTTTAGTGCCTCCTGGGCATCTCATTCTGTCACACCTTCAAGGGCGCCAACAGGTCAGCCACAAGGTCATCAGCCAGGGATCACCGCCAATTGATGTTTCACCCTTTTAACCCTTTTAACCCCTACATGTACCGGTAGCAGAGGGCGACCCCCTGCAGCCGCCTCGCCTGGTTTCATTGATTCCAATCTCTCCTTTTCAATCTGGGCCAAAGTGAGAATCCCTCTGTAGATGTGTTGATGAGGCTCCGGCTGCCTCCTGGTTTGATCACTGATCTCTAAAGTGTGGGTTTTGATCCCACTTCTGTGACTCGAGGGTGCTGCAGGGTGGCAGCAAAAGAGGTCCTTGCCAATAAATAAACAGAGCCTTGAATTTTTTTAGTTTTGCTTCTTGTACTTGTTCTATGCTTAAAGTCCCTTCAATGAGTTTTCAAGTGGAGGTGCAAACATCATAATTCACCTACATATAATACTTAATTTCTATACATATAACCCACCCCCTTCCTAAACAGAGAAAAAGACATTACATAGTCAAGATAATATATCTATATTTTCTAATGCTACGGCCACACCGGATGCGAACTGCCATATTTAAACGCGCGTAACGCCCGAGGCTGGACGCTGGACCATTTTACAAGCTGAGGGGCGTCACTGAGCAGGCGGAGTAGAGAGCCCGTGCTTGTTGGACTCAGTGATAACCCGTGCAGGCAAATCCAGCTGGAAACGAATATTTACAGAACTTACCTTCAAAAGCTGTCTCCTTAGCAACTTTCCTCCCAGCCTGCTCCTTTTTATCCTGGTCTCTGTAGAGTACACACGTCGAATCACATAGCTCCGGATGATAGCAAACAGCGCAGATAAACCTCTCCTCCATCTTTCAGAGGGGTTTGAGCAGGAGGCCGGAGCATCACACGTCATCAAATCAATGACGTCGGCGGGGAATGTCATTTCTGATTGGCTGCCGCACCACAGCGTCACGTGAATTTGCGTCGAAAGTTCAATATTTTCAACTCGAGCGTCGAGGCGTTTGACGCCCCAAACGCGCCGCGCCAAGCGCGTCCAACGCGCTGCCCGGGGCGAATCTGCGTCCAGACGCGTCTTTGCATTGACTTTGTATGTAATCTAGATGCGTGTCTTTGCGAATTCGCGTCCGGTGTGGCCACACCATTAGACTCTACCATTATAGTCCTGGATTAACTGCTGCTCCTCTGCCTTTTATTAATTTAAATGTTGTGTTTGAATATCTTATTATATTTGCCTATGGTTTCACTTTTCTTTCATCCATTTGTTAAACTGTTCCATTATTTAATCCCTGATATTGACGCTCACAAACTTGTTCTAAAACGATGTATTTTAAAGTTCAGTTCCCCTCTTAAATTATAGCCTCCTTCTCTTTCAGAAAACAGTTGCCTTATGTCGTCTGAAGTAAATTATTTCTAGCTTTGAATATTATTTGTGCTGTTTTAAACTGGATCAGCTGTTGAAGTTTAAGAGCTTGTAGTATAAGAAAGCCGATTTGTGTGGTCTCTAAATCCTGCTTTGTTAATTAATGTATATGACTCTGTTTGCATTTTAATTATTGCTTGAAGATTACTTTTATGTGTGATTCTCTATACCTCTATGCAGTAGGTCAGGTCGGGTAAAATTAATGCACATTGGAAAATATTAAGGGCTTTCTGGTTGAAAATTTGCCTTGTTTTCCACAGGACGGCAATGCTCTATGCCAACTTCCCTTGGCCATTAAAAACATTTTTTAATCTGTTAGCATTAAGCTAATAAGTTAAAGTGAAACCCTGGTTCATCTATTAGAAGGTACAAGAAATGAAAGGCATATTTCATTTACTTTTATGCATTACAGTTGATATCCTTCCTAAAAAAGTGTATACTTGGGTGATAATATAGGAAATACGTAATCACGATTTCACATTTCAGAGTTTGGGGCTGAAAAAATGCCTTAACAACATTGTTTACTTTCCCCAAAATCTGCCATGATGTCTTTTTGTCATGGGGCTGGCAGAGTCGGATGATGCTGGCACACCCAGCTGTAAATATTCCATCAGTCTACATTGTGTTGTGATGAGAAGGCGGGTGTTGGCTGTGACACCAAGGTCGACCCTCCTGTTCCGCTCTCTGCCTGGAGACAACAGTCTTGATCAAGCTTGGACAAAGCCTCTACACAGCATTTTGTAAGGATTATCAAGTGTTTATCTGCCGTGGGAGGGTTTTCGTACACTCTGCCAGCTTCCTATGGACCTTGTCATTCTGCCAGAGCAGCACCAATGGGGTCAGTGTGCTCTTGCACCTTTGCTTTAGGTGTCGGATGGTAGCACGTCTGATATCCCAGAGGATGCAACACCCCTCATGGCCAAACCATGTTTTGTGCTTAATGCAATGACAGGTTTTAGGTCGGTGACCCTGAAACTGTAGCCCATCAGCTCACTGATCACAGCCCCTCTGCTCACCCTCGCCTGTTTTTCACTCAGCCGAGCTCATTTTTCAATAAGAAAACATGTTAAAAGTAACAGTTTTATTGATTTTCCTTGAGGCACTCGGAGCTCTAATGTGGGGTATTTATAGAGTAATCTAGGTCAGCTCTGTGTGAGAAATTTAAATAACAGACACCAGTGAATGCACAGATTGACTGCATCATTATGTAATGTAATTATGTTTGCAATTATGGATGGAAATTATGTACAGTATTTAACACACACAGGTTGCTTGTTGCATATTATACACATTTTCCCTTGCAAAACCATGACTTTCTGTACAATATTAAGTAAATTTAAAGGTGCTATGAGGAGAATCCATTACCGGCGAAATAAAGACTCTGCTACCCATGAGCACACGTGCCGACTGTCGTAATGCTGCGTTCCAGTAACCTCGGAAATGGGGGTGACATCATCTCCAACTTATCGGCGTTCTAGTTGAAGTCGGAAAAAAACATGTCGATCTACCAGGCTATTGTTAGCTGTTGTTAGCTCGCCCTGCGTTGTTGTATGAAGAATGTGATTATCACTATGGCAGCATTTTTGTAAATATAAGTCTAACAATATGTATACAGCTGATCTAGAGCGACACACCCCAGTCAGAAGTGCAAATAAATTGATTATTACAGGAGCTAAATAACTGTTCACACTGGGGGCATCCATCTTTGATTGTTAACTTGGGGTTGCAAGGTTTCACCGAGTTCCCAGTAGGAAATTCAGACTTCGGGAATGTTCCAGTTGCAGTTTCCTACCCGGTGCTCTAAGACGTGTCTGAATAATATAAATTTGCTCTAGTTTTAATTGTCTTGTTCCCGAAGTTGAGTATCCAGGCCAGTCCAGCCCTGTCCGACCCGACTGCGAAGCTACGGAATAGCATCTATAGATAACCTATTTTGATGCTATAAAACTCATCTTAAAGTGTGTATTTCGATCAGGCATATATCTAAAAGTGGGACTTTTTGTAATTACTTAGAAACTCCTCACAGTCTCTTTAAATATTTAGATTATTATTCATTAATCTGAGTGAGGTTAGAAAAAAAAGGTTGTATTTGTTGTCTTTATGCAAAACCAGCCCTTAGTCCACAAGTTATATTCCATACAAATTAAATAATGATATATCATGATGAAAAAATAAAGAGAAAAGTCTAGACCAGAGCTGGATATCAGGGCATGTTTACACTACAAAACTATGTAATATGTTGCAATTGGTGGACCGCAATATAAAAAAAATGACCATACTACAATAACCACGACATATTGCAAAAATATAGATTGATATGTCACTATTACTTTTAAAACCAATAAATCCTCTAAAACAATGTGCACAACTATAAGACCAAATCATAATAACACTTCCTACAATAGAGACCTAAAATATTTTTTCAGACATACCCAGCTCTTGCAGTGCAGTTGGATCACCTGATTCAATGTCTGAAATCAGGTGAATCCATCTTGCCAAGCTCCAGTCTACAGCAACTGTAAGCTGACCAAAGCAGGATGACCCAATCAGCATCCTTTAATGCAGGAAGAGGCGGGAGCTATGAGCGAGACGACAGCAGGAAGTGATTACATGTTCAAAGGTTAGCATAGATGCTAACAGAAAGAAGCAGTTTTATCAGATTTGGGTCGCATATTTGTATTAAATAAATCAGTGAATCTTGTTTTATTCTTTATGCCATGGCAGTTGCACTCACTAACAACATTATCTTGTTGGCCTGCATTATGTGTGACTGACAGACAGACCGTCCAATCACATGCTGGGTATGCTTTTGAAAGGCTCTGCCCACTCCCAAACACTAGAATGATTAGTTTTGTGTGTTAGATTAATTAAGCTATTAAACCATATTTTTGGATTAAACATTGATGCAAGGGGCAGCATATTGATAACAGAATCACACTTGCAACAACATTATTACACATTTAGTCCTACTTCATCTAAAAGTGTCCCAGAACATGTAGGTTGTGCTGTGTACCGAACTATCCCCTAAAAAGATTGTTAATAGCATGTAATCATCTGTTACACGTGGTGTCAAACTGGATCACTGAAGGGGTCAAAATTTGACAAAAACATTCTATGATATGTGTCCAACAGGATAACATTCGTTGGACGATCTAAAATACACTGTTTTTTTTTATCAAAACATTATTTTCAACAAAATATTTATTTTCAGGGAAGTATAGTAACCATTAAAGGAGTAACCAATGAATCCACCTGCTGACCACTTATCAGAATAATATGAAAGTAAAAGAGGGAGTGGTTTGTGTGTCCTGTTTGGCACCTGTTGCAGTGCATTGTGGGATTGTGGCATGACTGTTGAGTGTTGTTCAAGAGGGCTATAAATATTGGACATCTGAAATTATATCCTGTATAAAAGTTGTCCTCTGGGTTTTTGCTGTTTTGAGTTTTCTATAAATCTTGTAAGATCAGTGGCACCATCTGCAGCGATGCATATCCTGAACATCCTTGCCAACTTTTTCTGCACAGGGAGAGTTGAGCTTTGCTATCCCTTAAACTTCAAGGGTAAAGCATCATTATGTGAGAAATATTTGGAAATAACAGTAAAGCTAAGTGTGAGAAATGTAAGGTTCTTTAAATAGTGTCTTTGTTTTCTTTAATTTCCGTCTCAGTCACACTGAAGCAAAAAATCCAATGATGTTTAAAATTGAATCCTGGACACACAGACCTTGCGATGCTCTTTATTCATTAAGTTATCAAAGCCTGTGATTGAATATGATCCTGCTCATCGCTATTTAAGGGAGTGTGGCAGTACTTTTATTATTTCATACTTGATAAAATATTTGAAAGGTCAGAAGTTTGCTCTCTCCAGCGATGAATGACATCCGTCACATCCCTGACTATGAAATATGCTTGATTGAGTATCTGTCCCTTCTCTATGCATCAACTCTCCAGAAAAAAGAAAAAAGCTAATGAATGCATGACATGATCCATTCTAGAGCTGAAGGATTTTGTTTGACGGTGATGGGAGATGTTGCCCCACTTTCTGCATCGGCCCCCCCTCTGGGGAACGGTCCTCACTCTTCCCTTCTCGCCTGGTTGGAAAACAGAGAGCGGGGCGCGCTGAAACAACTGCACTAAATACAGCCCTGCTGTTACCATAGAAACCAGTGCTGGTGCATCCCCGACTAGTCCTACTGTATCTCACATTGCACTTGACCCAGAAAAAACACTGCGAGGTTGATGTTTAGTCAAAGTTTTCAGCATAAAGGTAAAATAATGAGACAGGGGAAAGAGCGAGGACATGATTGCAGAATAAGCAATAAAAAATAAAAAGGTTACTGCGGGAGACAGGCAGGGGAGATGAGGGGGTGTGAAAGAGATAGAGAGGTCCAAACGTGCAGGCAAAGATGGTGCCAAAGGTGCTTCAGGCAGAGTGAATTTACAGTGACAACAAAATCGAGTACCGCTGTAAGGCTGGCCGTAGCTCCACGCCACCGGGCAGCACATAATCACATTTGAAATATATTAACTCCTACTGGTGCTGACACCTCTCCGAAGATAAAGGACGACGCGACACAGCTATTTTTTCAAAGGAGTAGTGGAGCAATGCTGTTATTAAAGTTATATAATGCAAGGTGCTGCATTGCATCAAAAAGACTTGTTTTAGAGACAGAACTGCCCGGTCCTCCTTAAAAATAAATTACTTCAAATGTGAATGTTCGACTGCCTAAAGTAGTGCCGTCCCTGTAAAAAAAAAAAAAATGGGGGAGGGTAGGTTTGTAGTTTAACTAAGACTGAGCTTTTCAACGCCTAACCAAAACTCATTCAAAAAAATCTTAAATGTGTATTTGAGAATCATGAATAATGAACCTTTAAGTACTAGGGTTGAAAGGTTTCGTGTTTTCAATCGTAATCGTAATTTCAGACAACGCAATCGTGATCGTGAAAAGTGATCGCCAAATGCAGCGCTCCTGACTGACCCAGGATCTGTTGTGTCAACCATTTTACACATACTGTTTCATGTCATAAATCATAAAAACAGATCATTTATCAGTAGTTTTAGATGATAAATTATCTGTTTTGTGCTTCTGACCACTGATTTTCTTACTGTTGTCTATGCTAAAAACAAATTGAATATTGCACTGAAGCTTGATTTGAAGAAAATCCTGAATCAAACTGCAATCGCAATATTTGCCAGAAAAAACACAATAAGATATTTTCCTTAAATTATTCAACTCTAGTTAATACTGTTCATGGCAGCTGTAGGTGTGTAAGTTAAAAGGAGGAGATATTGAGTTAGTAAATTGAGAAACAAAGTGGAAAATTGTCTCTGTGAAATTAAAATGTAACAGATGATAATCAAAACACACTTGCATAGATGTCTCTTTAATTACCAAATTGCAAATGAATACTTTTTTCAATGCTTCTTTTTACTTTCAAACAAGTCAAATATCACAATCAATTTTTTCCAGTGTTATATTTTGAAGTAATTTTTCATCCATCCACTTCACCGTGCATCAGCATAGTAATTTAGTTGAACTTTGTAAAGATCCACAAACACGTCTTTGACAAACATTTTTAAAATAAAAGACGAAGCAAAATTTGAAATACCAAATACCAAATTTGGCCTTAGTCGGCTGTTTTGGATTTTGGATGCAAAAGTTCAATATGGTTGAAAAACAAGTGCAAAGGTAATATTTATATGAAACTCAAGACAAGGGTTTGGGAGTTCACCAACTGGAAGTTGGGCATGGGACAGCAACTTAAAGGGTATAAAATTAATTCCTAATACCTGCCTACTGTAGTGGACATGCATGAAAGGGTTAATACAGTCACATTAGAACAAAAACAGCTGGAGGTTGCTTGTTTTTATTGACCTGGATGTTTACGTCAGTCGAAAAATCTGGCAACACTGCTTAGAAAGTATTTCAGTTTAGAAGTATATATTGAATAGTAGACGCTGTACAAGATGGTTCAACACTGGGAATTGTTGCATTTGTTGAGTGATTAAAAATCTGATTTTCATTTACAAACACTTCAACAGAGGACATGCATCAATTGTATGTGCCAAAAGCCACAAGTTTATCACCAGAGGACTCAATCCTCCCTCAACTATACATCTTAGGCCTATAGGACCCCATTCTGTCTGGGCATTTCACCAAGTGAAGTCATGTTATAGCTGCACTCCTCATTCCTCTGGGACATCATTATACTGCCCAAATAGGTCAAGAGCAGACATAAAACAGCAGCATGATGTTATTTTTCTGATCATAAAAAAAGCCTTTAGATCATTAACACCCTTCTTTATAGCCCTCCACAGATCCCACGTGTGTTCTTAATGTGCTAAAACACCAAGCATGCATGATTTCACATACTTACTTCACACAGCGGCATTATGATGGCACAAAGGGGGTTACTGATCTGAGGAGACCTGCAGTGCGAGAGGTTTGTCTAACAACAAAGTGCCATAAATGATGCAGCTACTTCAGACACTGCGACAGCTACATTTGGGCTGTGGGCACCCTAAACGTGTGCAGACTCCCACATCTATCGAGCCAACAAGTCACAGCTGATCTCTAAAGTCCTCAGACTTCAAAGGAATTACTGCCGCCACAATCCAATTTTGTGGCTTTGGTGGATTGGAGAATATTCTGCGTTTACTGAAAAATGATTTCTCAGAGGGCTTTCCATACAAAGGAAGAAAACTTTCTGCAGTCAGCACATACAACAGAAAACAAAATTTCAATAAGGCAATCAAAAACAAGACAAATGGGCGACAGCAGAATACATTTTCTGTGATAAATCTTTTAAAGGGACAAACTCTGGGTGTTTGTGAGAGTAATGGCTGCGTTTGTATTGCACTACGGCAGTAAGGCTCCCATTTTATAAAGGCACTGCACTGAATGCATAACAGGAGGCATTTTTATTCCTTTTTGGATTCATTCATCCAGGTTCAGATTGCTGGGCTTGAAGGATGCTTTTTTATCTGCACTGGCATTTTACACCAACATAGCAACAGATGTAGGGGTGGGAAATCCCATGTGTTCTGACTCTGACGTAAAATCACCTGTTCCAAAATAAATGAACATACCAAAAAACATTTGAAAAAGACTTATTTGGGCATTAATACTGATGACTTTTAGAGAAAATAAATGATTCATTTGTTCATTTCAACTTAATCTTGCACCTTATCTTTGAAAGCAAAAGCATATTTCCTGATACCACTGTGTCCGAATGCTTTAGTATGCAATGAGAGATGGTCACTTGTGCTGTGAAAGATTGTCCAGAGGTGAATTGCTTTGAATTTCTGTTTTTAATAATCTTGTGTGGATGTTTGTGCTTTCAATAAAGTTACCAGCAGGGAAAACAATTAATTAAACACACTTCCAGGCCAATACGTGGCAGGAATCGGTGCAATAATGATCTTGTCAACTTAAGATGATCAACTTTTTGATGTATTTAAAAGGTAGCAACAAACTTAGCATTGGAAATGTTTACATGGACACAAGTAAATGGAATAAATCCTTGAGATTCATTTTTGATTTTTTTTTTACTTGGGACAGTACACACCAGTAAACATTTACATGTAAATGCATGAGCTGGGATTATAGCTGAGTGGCTAATTTTCATTCCCAGTCCCATTAACAGGTTGGTGTCCACATATTGCAAAATTTAAAAAAAGGCATCTGTAATAAGAATAAAAACACTCAGTGCATATTAAAAGACTTTAAGGGCGTTTCCACACCAACCACATTTAGTGCGCACCAAGAAGTTTTGGCCCAGGGTTTGGTACGTTAGCGTCAATGTGAATGCAACCACCGCACTTTGGTGCGCACCAAATCAGCTGGTCTGAGAGCTCCATGAAGGGGTGGTCTCGATCCGATTCATCTCCCTGCATTTGGTGCGGTTTCACTGGTGTGAAACAAAGTGGTCCGAACCGATCTACTTTTGATGCATTACTTCCTGTTAATCCCGCGGTTGAATCTTTTGCTTACTCAATTTGTCGATTTGTTTATTCTGGTTGAGGATTACGATGATTTACGAGGGTCCAGAAGGTCGCTGATGCCGTCTCAAACACGATATAAAAACACATTTGAGGGAAAATGCAGAAGACAGCAAAACGTAAACATTGGTTGTCTGGTGTAGGAAATGGTTATCATGGTAACCTCTTCTTCATACCCTCCGTAGCAGGTTTGGTAACCAGTTACGTGCATATCGCCCCCTGCTGTTTCAAACTGAGTAAATACACAAGTGGGATCCAGGCATGGTTCGATATTGCCAGTGTGAATGCAAACCAGCGGGGGAGGGGGAGGGGGGAACCGATGGCGAACCGCACCGCAGCACGGTTCAAAACAAGTGGACCTAATATAAAAACGCCCTAAGGGTCATACAGACTAACCGTCAAACAGTCCAAAAGAAAAAGGGCTGGGAGTTGGGGGAGCATGGGAATTATCCAAAATGAATTATAAAGTGCTGAAGTGCTAACTAAAGTGCGAAATGCTAAAGTGCAGATTGCCAGCTTCCTTGGAGTTCTGGTCCTTATTGTTTTGCACATTGCCCGGTATTGCACAGGGATATAAAATGCACATTGCACTGCACATTACCTCACTCTCCAAGATAATAAAAGGCCATGTTGAATATAATATTGCACGATGCCCATAGCACACAGTTGCACATGCAGATGTGTGAGTATTGCACTAAGAACAGCATACATAGGTGTCATATGTAAGCACTAATTAACAAAAATGGCACACATAGATGAACTCACAGTGGACAATTATGGATGGTGCCCCAACACGCTGAGCCCGTTTGACACTCATAATCACACGTCTGGTTTTCCAACAGCTCAAGTCATGCAAATGTGTCGGTTAAAAGATTCTGATCTGAAATAGCTCATGTTGGGTTCGGTTGAGTAGAGTGGTTTATGCCGATTGTTATTCCAGATGCAGCTCATGTAAACACTCAAACATGAGTCTTCCTGGTTCACCGTCCCTCTTCTCCTCTCTACCCAGCAACACTTGTCTAGGGTCTGACAAGAGGGGCATGCTCAATTCTACGGACCCACTGGTCCCAGCTTCCAGTCCCAGTCTGGTCCCGCTACAGACTTCCCCAATAACTACCGAGCCCATTCTCTGCCTACTGTCTTTTAAACTGCAGCATTGTAGTTTCTCTGAAGACAGCAGGAGAGGAAAGCCTGCAGGACTTGATTTGGGTTTATTTCAGAACAGAAAATAAGACATCCAGAGTCACTGACGGCAGCGAGGGGATGAATTCTCTGTCTCTCCATGAGGAACGATGACTGACAGAAGAGGTTGTTTATAACTGAGGAGTCGTACTGTTGAATGTAGTATCCTAATATAAAGACAAACCGAAATATGAACAGACTATCAATCACAATGTGGAAGCACAATTCTAATTAATTTTAAAGACAATCACTAACATGTCATGTCTACTACACTATTTTTACAATACAATACAATAAAAGTGATCAGAAATCCTTTTTCACAAGTTTAAGCATTTTTTTTTTTGTTTTGTTATTTCAATAGTAAAGAACAGCCTCTCTTTTTGCTGTCTCTTAGTTAAGACCTGAGCATTTCCAGATGCTTTTAGTCTGCATGTTAGATGTATGGATACACACTGTGATCAGAATGTGTCTGGTGTGAAACAATGAATCAAAACATTCTAATCTGAATGATTTCAAACAGGCTTCAGGAAAAATCATGATGCAGTCCCCCCCTGTATGAGTGCAGTATCTGTGGAAAAGGTGTAGATCTTCAAGTTCCTTGGAGTCCACGTCTCAGATGACCTCTCATGGTCACCCAACATCAGGCTCAGCAGAGACTGCATTTCCTGCAGGTGCTCAGGAGGAACAGTGTGGAGAGAAAGCTATTGGTGTCATTCTATAGGGCTGCCATTCACATCACCTTCTGCATAACAGGGTGATATTCTGGCAGAGAGACTGCAGAGAATTATTAAATCTAGAGAGAAAATCACCAACAGTCCCCTCTCCTGCCTGGAAGGACTGGCCACCTCCCGCTACATCCCCCGTGCGAAAAACATAATTAAGGGCCCATCTCACCACGGTCACAACTTCTTTGAACTGTTGCCTTCAGGCAGACGGTACAGGGCAGCTAAAACATGCACATCCAAACACAGAGACAGTATTTATCCCACTGCAACACTGAACAAACAGAAAATATTTTAATACAGCAGCTACATTGGCACTTTATGGCACTTAACTGCTTGACCTTTTTAAATTATTTACTGTAATTTTGTCTTGCGTCTTGATTATGTTACATGTTTTTTATTCCTGGATCATAAGGGAAGTACACTGAAAAAACAACAGCGTGAGGCAATACAGTGATAGCTATCCGTCATGAGGATCAACTTTTGGTAGGATCCACCTGCACTGACTCTATCCCAAGCTATCCCAAAAGGGCATAGGTACCTAGCAAGCGAAACATTACCATTTGAGGAAACGTCCACTATTTCAAACAAAAGACAATTCAGTATGCAGTCAAAAACGATAAAAACATTAAAGCTCCAGTCACACATTCCCGTTTCTCGTGGCGATTGTGCAAGATTGTCATAATCCTGATAAAACGTGCTTTGGTCTTGGTGCATGCGCTACTTGGTCTGGATCAGCCTTGTATAGTCGTGGATGAACGGCGGGGAATGTGGAAGGGTCCCGACAGTTTTGAACTGTTCAAAACTGTCGTGGAGAATCGCCGCTCTCAGTATAGCGGGATGGAAGCCTAATCCAGTCCTAATGCGAACCGTATGTTTGGCATGTTTGGAGCTCAGTCGAGCTGATCGTGGCTCAATCCTGAAAGCTTTATGAGGACGACTGACTTTTTTTTGTGCCCCGACTGTGTCCTGTTTAAGATGGTGCAAGCGACGGGGCTCAGTCGGGGCTTATGTGACGCGAATTGAGCTCGAGCGGGGCTGACGTCGTGTCAGCGAGTTGAAAATTCATGGAATACTCATCATATCATTGTTATAACCTAGCTGGAGTGGGACGAATGCGCCCCAAAGCGCGACTGACGGTGTATTTACGGGGTGTGCCCAGGGGTGAGACAGTCATTTCATCCCGTATCATAGTGATCACACCAGCCTCACCAATCGTGTCCAGCCGTGCACAATTGCCATGAGAAACGGGAATGTGTGACTTAGGGATAAGGAGAGCTGGGTGGAAGCAGTCTGGGCTCCACACCACTGATGGCAAAATAATAAACAAAGGCTGGGCTGTGTGTTGATTATGTGAAAAGCATCTGGTCCACTCCCCATCTCATTTGTCAGCCTTCTACCCAAGTGCCACCTTGCCAGATGCTCAGCCCGTGTCGTTCTTGACAGGTGCCCCACTGGACAGGTGGTAAAAAGCCGTCTTGCACAAGATTACAACATTTATATGCAAGGACATGCAGCCCTCAGGAGAGGTCAATTGTAAAATGATATAACGAAACCCCTCGTGTTTGAATCAGGCGATGCTGTGAAATATCTCTGAATATTAGCATGTATGTTCAAACCCATTCCAGTTTGATTTTTGAGTGACAGTCTTTCTACCCTTCATAAATCAAATATAACAGAGAGCGTGTGATTTCCCAGTCATTAAAACAGTAACAAAAGTTTTGTACAAATTAATTTCTGAACTAATAACACCATCGCTTAAAGGCTGCAGCTAATGACTATTTTCTCGATCAAGTAATCTGTGGAACATTCTGGCAATGACTTCATTAATCATTCAAATGTCAGAAGACAGTGAAGACCATTTCAGAGCCTTTAAAGCAGACGCTCGTTAAACTAGGTTACATGTGATGATTTAGCTTGAAAAAATGGTTCAATAATTTATCACTTGTGACAATTGGTCACCAGATAGTTCTTCATGTCTATTGGCTAATTGATTAATCTCAAAATCAGTTTCATGTCTTTACAGCTCCATGAAGCTGTTCCATATTCTCCAGCCGCTCTCTTTAAGAAGGGAGGAACAAAGAGCAGCCGCACAAAGAGTCGCTGTAGCTGATCCACATTCAGTGGCAGTCGTCTCTCTGTGCTGCCATTCTTCCTCCAACAGCAGCTTCAGTCGCTGCAAAGGGAGGGAAAAGGCTCCTTATCTACTCACATGTTCATGGACAGACGAGGGTTTGAACCTCTGGTGCCCTAACCTTTAGCTTCCTGCCATCTTATTGTCTTGCTGTCAAAGAGGCGGATGAATATTATCCTATACATGACAGGGCATCTTTACTTCACCCCTCTGAATGGCCTTCACCATTAGAACAGCCAATAAGGCATCCAGTGGCATTACCATGCAGGCCCAATAAGTGATGATTGAACAAATGTGTTCCTTAATTGGACTAATTTCCTGTGTATATTTTTGTACATTGAGCTGCAGTGCTTGAAAATGACTGTCTGACACTGGGTAAGTACTCTCCTGCTTGTGTCTTTAATGGTTATTTGAATGGAATATAAGCTTACACTGCTGGACGGAGTAGAGCTGCAGTTAGGGCCGTGGCAGCATCATATTACACAGCTGGAAATCTTCTATTAGCCGAGAGCTGTACAGCATGAATCTACCACAGTCTTTCTGAGTGGGCTCTGTGTGCACTGCTTAAAGGGAAAGCGAATAAGGCGCTGAGATGCTACCATCTCACAGTGTGGGTGGGGCACTGGAAGCAGATTTTAAGTGACAAGTTTCTTCACACAATGGGCGAATTGTCAGAAGCCATTTACAAAAATTACCACCTGCCACCTAAATGCCACGGTAAAACTAAGCACAGCGTAGCTTCCACAGAACTGTATGTCATCTGGGAGCTGGAACATGACTGCACTACAAAATAGTTTTGCCGAACAGAGTTAAGGAAAGGAGCACAGTGTGAATACTGCTCTTAGCAGGAAGGGGATAGTTTAGTTATCATAAGGGCTATAAAAATTCTGCTCTTACTGTAAGAGGGTCACACTATTAAGAATTGTAGGCCAGTATTTACAAAATTATCATCAGCCCTAATTTAATAAAGGTGTAAGTTTAAGTGATAAGAGGATTTGAGCTTGTACAGCTCTTTTTAAGTTGTCTGACTTAATTTTTATAACACAGATTAGTCATCCATTTAGACCTCATTCATACAATGATGGTGTGAAGTATTCATCAGTATTTTCATCACACTCATATGGCTTCCTTTACATTTACATGCCACTAAAAAGTAGTAGGAGCATGATTGCATCTCTCCCAAAGTCACATCAGTAGCCAGGATTACATGGAGCCGTAAATTCCAATGAGAATCGGGTTAAAAGCCCAAACCGAATAATAATGTTCCACATAAACACCTCAATTGGAATAAACAGGCCAAATCAGAATAGAATTTCATCAGGTTGCACAGGGGTGGTATATTCCTTTTCCCAAACCGGCTTCCAAACAGAGCACACAGCACTGGTCTGTGTCGGAGAGTTTGCTTTTAAGACAAACTCTCAAAGAACTAAACATTATCGCACGTTTAGACGGTGGGAAAACAATACATACTGAACTATTTAAAACAGCCCACAAAAAACTCAACAAAGCCGGCATAGACCAAAACGTCTAACAAATAAGGAACTGCTGGAAAACTCTGAAGGCTGGCTACTATAAGGCTAAACAGCACAACCCTCAAATAATTCAATAAAACACCCACTTACCGCCATCTTTGATAAATTCTGTGATGTTTAAATAGATCTGAGTGTATCACGTGTCTGTAAAACAGCTGTTCTGATTAAATGTCGCAGCACATGTAAACACCAGTTGTGATTAGATCACGTCACATGTAAACAGTTCACCTGAGATCTTCACTCAGAATGATTTTAATCAGAATGAAAAAAAGTCTGCATGTAAACCTGGCTTGTGTGTGAGTGCAGGAGCTGGGATTTAGCCCCAACTTAATGACTCTTTATGGTTATTAACAGAATTTTTTATACTAGGATTAATAATAGTAATTATGATTTAAGGCTTAATTTACAGAGCTCAAAGTTTGCTGCAGTAACGGTGTACGTTGATGGTGAAGTGGATCGTAATCATGCACATATTGCATATTACGGCTCTTGCTTTGTGCGGGCTGCCTGGGTTTGATTCATGCCTAAGGGTCCCTTTACCATGTGGCTTCCCGAAAATAAATTAATAAATTCACATTGGTACATGGAAAATGGACTTGTAAAGAGACCACTTTGACACCAACCTATTCACACCTATTCACTCTCACATTTACTCCCTATTGGTGTGGTTTCTATCCAAGCTATCCAACAGCATTAGCTTATACATACATGCTCTGATATGTCATGTAATGAGGCAGCAGTGGGATCAACTGGGGGTTCGGTTTCTTGCCCAAGGACACATTGACATGAGACAGCTGGAGCAGGGCTTGATCCAACAACCCTACAGTTGATGGTGGAACTTCCAGACTGAGCTACCATGGCTCAGTCAGAGAGGCCATTAAAGTGTTGATCATCATATTTAATTTAATTCACATGCCACTGATGCAGCAGTAGGTGGGATCTGGAGTGAAGGGTCTTGGATTCACATGTGACTGCTGGAGACAGGAATTAAACTAGACCATGTGACAGATGTCAAATCCTATAGTAAACCATCATTCTAAAGAGATCTGTGTGCCATGGGCAATATGTTTGTAAATTATATCACTGAATGTAACTTTTTTAGTAATGATACTGAGATGAAGCATTGCTTAGGACCAGTGGCGGCTCCTGAAAAATTTCTCAGGGGGGGCAACAGATGTGGTAATAGGATCACCGGTTCAATAGCTAAATTAATAATTAAAAGTTAGATGGCCAACTTTACAGTGTTATATTGCATTGTCTAATTTGTTTTTTTCTGTTGGTGGCAACACCAGACATAGCATGTACATACGGTACAGTATTTTTGTAAAGCTTACTCAAGTTAATGTCTAGAATACTATACATTTGGTTCCACAGTAAAACACTTACTTATTAGGTGGTCCGAAATAACGCTGTAAATACTGTAATTACTACAGGCTGCCTGCAGGAAATGTCCTTTTGGCAAGTGTTATTCATCCTATGTTCATGAGAAGTAAACATAAACAGGTCTGGCAAATATTTGTCATTATTATGTTATGAATGCTTAAAACAGTGTGTAATTACAAGAAAAGAAAATGATATGAATTTTCAACAGGTTTCTCTTTATAAAAATTGAAAATGAACAGAGATGATAAAATGATTGGGAATATAAAACATATTAGTATGCACTCAAACATTTTATGGGCCAACAGCATTTAGTGTCAATGTTACAGTTTACTTTCACTTCCCATCCTTAGTTTTAGTGTGTATGTTAATATGTGCATGTAACAGTGAATATACGGCAAAACACTGCAAAAGAACAACACAGAAACACTCTAGAGTGATACTAATGCTATTATTTACAATACTTGTCCAGTATTTACACCAAAAATACTGAAAAACCACCGATAAATCACTCACATGTTAACTTTGAATCATCTGTCTCGCATGCACGCACTGTGTGTCTCGTCCGAGCAGGCATCAGTGCGCATGATGTAATCATGTTAGGACAAGCCCTCCTTGAGCCCATAGAAATGCATTGTAAGGTCCAAAATGTGAAAACAAAGAGTCTCTCCATGTAAGTCCATGAAAACACCTGGGGCAATCTTCAGTTCAGTCAGTTCAGTTCAATTTTCAGTCTGACTGAATTCGGCTGCTGGCTGGACAGTGACATCGCAGCGATATTCAGGCTGCTGGTTAAACAATAATATGAAGACTTGAGAAGGGACCAATCAGGGCACAATTAACTCTTTTCTCTCTTTTTTTCCACATGGCTTAAGGAGGGCGATGCACTGTCGCCCACTATGGACCAGCCGGCAGCCGCCCCTGCTTAGGACTAAACTAACTAGCACCAAGTCAGAGCTATAAACTCTTTCCAGTGTTTCAGTAATCAGTAATCCTTAAATGCATCATCACAATCACATGAAATAAATTCTAATTAGTCGCTGGCCATTGGATCACACCTCACAATCAACAAAATGACCGTAGGCTTCACTTGTACCAGTATGAGGATTACAAACCCCACATGTTGGAAACAGATGGTGTTCAAAGGGCTACACAGCTGCACTGAAACTGCATAATGTGGACTTTGCTGAACTCAGTGGAAATTGCCATGCAGGAGGAAAGTTTGAGTCTTTTTTTCTTTCCTCCAAGGGACACAAAACAGACTGCTTCTTATTTACACTGCATCTTATATTACAGATTTTACAGTATTGAACTGACCCAAAGGAGACATTTACCTTAAGCTTCAGTGCACAGAGCCTTAGAGCTCAGAGCAGGTTGATGCAGCATAACAGCAACACAAGACTGAAAACAAGTTAAAGCCTGAAGCGAAAGCATGGGAAAAGGTTCTTAAAATGTTTATTAAGTATAAAATTTATACTGTAAAATAGTTTGAAGACCGAAGACTGAAAGGCTAAAAAATCAATAAATAAAACATAAGGGAAACACTGTGGCTGCGGCTGGTTCACATGGGGTTAGGTATGGCTGGTAGCTTGTTCAGCAGTGGGACAGAAGTTGGAAGAACAGAAAAACGCAAAGGCACAGAACAGATATATATGCAAAATGTTCTGATGTGCACTTTTTAGTTCTCGGAAGTCTCCATTAAATTAAGACTGCAGTAGGGATGTAACGGTTACCGGTAAAATGGTAAACCGCGGTAAAATTTTCCACGGTAATCATTACCGCGTCCTATAAAAATTACCGTTTTACCGTGTTTGATAACCACAATGAGTCAGAAACGCACGGTGATGCTGCTCTTTGTTTAGAAATGCCTGAATTATGAGTCTCTTCCTGGATGAAACGGCCTCATGGGATGCGCGCATGCGCCGTTTGCATTGTTTGGCCTCAGCGGAAGTTAGAGACAGCGCAGATTTCCCTCTGGAAACGGACTCTTAAGTCTGGTTAAATTTTGGATTTTACAAGGATGCCAAGGGAAACTGTTAGAAGACAGTCACCCTGTCTAAACACGAAGCTGCTGCTAAAGGAAAAGACGTCTTCGGTTAAAACTGCCGTAACTCCTCGAGTAAATGAACTGACGGAGTCGTGGAGGTCGAGCGAGAGAGAGAGAGAGAGAGGGCGAAAGAGAGAAAGAACAGGAGAAAAGATTCAATGAGCCATACCTGAGTGAATTACAGGAGGTTTGTCAATATTCTCTGTCTAAATAATGTCTAGATGTTGTAAATAATAGCATTAGTATCATTCTGGAGTGTATTCTTGCCGTTCTTTTGCTGTGTTTTCGCCGTATTTTGAAATTGATCGTCTTTTTCCGTCAAAGTTTGTGCTTTATGGATTTAATCGATCGTACTCTGGAAAAAAATATCAAGATCTGCCAGGGAGAGGAGGAGGAGACCAGAGGAGAGTCATGAAGGGGGCTAACAGGGACTGTCGTCAGTAAAAAAAAAAGGCCATGACATGATCTAATATGATGAGCTATAACATGGACACTAATGCTGCAGGCAAACTAAAATCTGTGAGTGCATGTAAAATAGGTTAAATGTTCTTAATTTTCAATTGTTTATAAAGAGAATCCTGTTTAAAGTTAAAATCTGAGCAACCAGGTCATGATTTTTAGAACAAGACACTGTTTTGTTTATTAATAATGTCAAATACTTGCTAGAATTGTTTTCATTTATTTCTCATGAAAGAAGGGTAAAGAATGTGCTCAAAGGGCATTTCTTGACACATTAATTGACAAACAAGACCAAAAAGAAATATTAAACTTATAATATTAAAGGGGTTAATGATTTCAATTTTGTGTTAAAGTACATTTTAAACATTTTGAGCACACCGCAAAAATACCGTGATAATAATGATAACCGTGATAATTTTGGTCACAATAACCGTGATACAAAATTTTAATATCGTTACATCCCTAGACTGCATTTTTCTTACAAAAATACAGATGTTTCAGTTTTGGGAATATCATTTTGGAATGAGGTCAGTGATGAATTAAAATTACATATGACTCTCTTGAAGTTCAGAAAATCTTTAAACCCAAATTAATTAATGCTTATAAGGGATATTGAATTTGCAGTACTCTGATATGTAGGAGGATGTCTGTTCTTCCCTTATATGCCAGATTAATCTTGGATTGAACAGGATAGGCAAAAATAAGCCATAAACTTCAGCCCATTTCTGGTTGTTGATAAGTTTGCTTTAAAGGTGCAGTGTGTAGAACTTGGCATTTTAGCAACATCTAGAGTTCAGATTCTAGAATGAACCTAACCGTGGCCAAAACGTCACATCGCTGAGCAACGGAATCTTGTGAAGACCAAAAAGGATCCTGAACACAGCACACAATTTATGTTGCGTGTGTGTTTATACACACAGTTTGAATCTCTAGGACAGAGTAACAACTTTCTATGCATCCACTGCCATCCCCTCCTCTTCTTCGCCTGCATTCCAGGTAGATTTCAGAACTGGCGAACAGATTTGCGTTTCGTTCTTTTTGTCTCTAAAAACCACCCGTAGACAACACGGCGGATCAATATGTTGGCCTACACGAAACAACGGCCCGCAGTAACGTAATTTTTTTTTAATAAAGATTTTTCTCACTAAATAAAAATAAAACAAACGTTTTATGGGGATGATGTACTCCTATTTTGACGGACTTTACATACAAATAGAAACATATATCTCCTATATTCACCGTTTCTGTTTGGCGAAATGCGGTGGATGTATAAAATGCCACATTCTTCACACTGCACCTTTAAATGATTGTACTCTGTGCTTCTTCATAGCATTTATGTAACCCAAATAAAATATTCATTCATTCTTCTCCTCTACTACCAAACCAGCTTCCTAGAATTTTACCACTGGGACTTGGATAGATCACCCTCCAGTCCCCAGCACAAGCCCTTATGGACAAATTGGTTGGAGACACAGAGTTAAGATAACAAGCATAGCGAGCATCAGAGATGCATTCACACTGAGCAGCCTTTCTCCGCACATCAGGTGTTCACACTATATGGATCCAGAGCCCCTTGCCACAGAATTTAAATACTGAGCTCCTAAAAGCAGACATAAATTCATATTAACTTATTTGAAATCTTGATTCAGTTTAAATCCTCTGCCAATCACAGAATAAAAGCCCAGACATGTAGAAGATTGAATTAAGGTTGATATGACCCAGTTGACGGCAGGCCTTGAGAGATGATTAATGCTTATTGTCTGGCTCCATCAGATAGTTAAGAATGACTTAAATAAGAGTCGATGTGTAGGCTCAAATGGGCAAGGCGAACAATGCCGAGATTTTATACAATGGAGCTACATTGTGAATACCTCCTAATGACTCTGCAGAAATCCAATCAAAAGTTAAAGACGTCTCATTTTTAGATGAGGGAAAGTCTTTATCACTCACAATCAATAGTAATAAGTAACATCATCTCTGCATCAGCTAGAAAGTTGGCTTTGAATATTGCTGTTTTTAGGCTGAATGTGAGAAACTTTAAAATGCATATTATCTCATTTAAGCACAGCATTTTCACCACGCCATCTGTTCCGCTTGTTTCAGCGCTGACTGCTTCCTCAGGCACAATACATAAGAGGTTTCTCATAGACGCTGCTGATCAAATCAATGTCCTGTTATTGCTAAAGCTCCAGAGAGAGCTGTGAGGGAGGAGAAATGTTTCTTCACTCCTCACGTAACTTCCATCTTCTGGATATCAAAACTTCAAATAAAGCAGAAGAAAAAACAGGTGAAACATAGCGGCTTCAATTGAAAGAGGCACTCTAAATTTACAGGTCAAGTTTGGACAAATAAAAAGTGATATCACATCTCTCATCCTGAGTGCAGAGACTGTGAAGCAGAGATGTGGGCTGTAACAGAAGTGGACAGTTTCAGGGTAGTTTAAAGGAAAGGGATGGGGGGGGGGGGATGTTATTTTGTTGCATTGCAGCAGTTTGCAACCTGGTTTCGAATATCAGGAGCTTAGAATTTGGGATCACACACTCTGATGCAATGATTGAGGTTATTCATTCATTTCATTCTATGCCCCGTGTAATTTCTTTAACAGAAATAGATGAGAGTGAGATATCTTCAGTGAGAGTCTTCTTTCATTTAAAGGGACTATGAGGAGAATCTATTTCCAAAGACATAAAGATTCTGCTAACCATGAGCATGCGCGGTGACTGTCGTAACACTGCGTTCCAGTAACCTCAGAACTGGAAGTGGCATCATCTCCGACTTATCAGCATTCCAGTTGAAGTCGGAAAAAAACATGCCGATCTACCAGGCTATTGTTAGCTGTTGTTAGCACGCCCTGTGTTGTTGTTCACAAATATCACATGAAGAATGTGATTATCACTATGGCAGCATTTTTGTAAATATAAGTCTAACAATACTATGTATACAGCTGATCTAGAGTGACACACCCCAGTCAGAAGTGCAAATAAATGGATTATTACAGGAGCTAAATAACTGTTCACACTGGGGGCATCCATCTTTGATTGTCAACTCGGGGGTGGTGAGGTTTTACCGAGTTCCCAGTAGGAAATTCCGACTTCAGGGGACGTTCCAGTTGCAGTTTCCTACTTGGAACCCGGAAATTCCTACTTCTGACTACAACTGGAATGCACCAAAAGATGTGGCCCAAGCCAAAGTGTGTGTTTGTTGTGATGCTAATAATAATGCGAAACTCCTATAAAAACACACACAAAAATAAAAACAATAAATAAAAGGGAGTTTATACAATTCGTGTCTGTGACATGTACTTTCTCCCAGTCCATCCGTACTATCTGTCAAACGTTTGTAACATTGCTTGCTGTTTAACCGTATTGGAGGGTTGCATTTCTTTGTAGTGTATTGAACGACACTGTCTGTGAGTGCCCACCATTTTGCTCTGTTTTATTTATATTTACTTTACCGACCAAGCGCCTCAGTAAACGTGGACTATCAGGACGAAGGCTCCGCTGCACGTCCCCTTCTCCTTCTTCGTCGCCACTACTTTAAAACAAATGTGACATATCAGCTCATCTGTGTTCTTTCCGAGGACGTTTTTATTTATTGTTCGGTTAATTGATTTATTGATTATCGTGACAGGCCTAGTGACACAGCATGTGCCTCAACAAATCCAGCGTGACATGTTTGCTCTTATGTCCTTTTAAAAGTCTAAATAGTCCACACGACATCTCAAAGGGGTATGATTTTTTTGGTGATTAAAAACTCAGAGGTCTCCTCCTCCTTGTCCACGTTCCTGTCTAGCTCAGCAGTGTCCACTCCTACTCTAACCTCGAGCAGATGCTCTTCTGTTCTTGCTAAGTCTGCAGGCCTGCTTCTCGAAAGTGACAATACTCCTCCATCATGGCCCTGCATTTGTCCACCAGCTCCTTGGAGACATTGGACTGACTCAGACAATCCTGCTCAAGATCTTTGAGTACTTCTTTAGAGTCTTATTGATCACCTTGACCTGGGCGACCTGTTTCCACATCAGATACTGATGGAGTCTCCTGCAAAAAATGGATCATCAGCACCTTAGACTTAAAAGTAACTGATTTTACCTCCATGGAATCAAAAGCTTTATTAGATGTTGAAAATTTAGAAACATGGACACTTGGCAGCCATGAATCTATATACAATCATGAGGCCAAATATTGTGATACTATGATGTATCAACTTTCCTACGAGTACAAAAACATCAACAGATTGTTAGTTATTTTTTTGATTTAATGCAGTTCTTAACAAAAAAGGGAAAAGTGTTGCTCTACTGAAGTTCATAAGCCAGTAAACAGCTCTGATTTATAGTCCTTTGGTGTAATATTGACCAGCAGCAGCTCAGTTTGGAAGGATCTGGGATGAAGACCAGAGAGTGGCCAATTCAAGACCCAGCCAAAGAATGTTTGGAAGCTGGTTTGGTAGCCAAAGAGGTGCAAGCTAACTCTCTATCACTGCTGAAGAGCCCCTGAGCAAGGCACTTAACCCTAAAACTGCCTGGTAGTGCTTCTGTAGGAGCAGTAAGCCATCACTCTGCTCCACTGGTATATGATTGTAGGACCTGCTGGTGTTTCATCCTGGGTTTGTGATGCATGTGTCATCAACACAATGTAAAGAATTACATTTCCTCATGACGAATCAATAACGAATGATTTCTTCAATATTTATTTCTAAAAATTACTAAATTATTGCATGTTCCAGAGCTAAAAACATCATTAAGGACTCTACACACCCCAGCTATCATCTGTTTGAAGTGTTACCCTCCGGCAGGCGCTACAGGTCCACCAAATCCAGGAACTACAGACCCACGAACAGCATTTTTCCAGATGCCATAACTGCGCTAACCAAACACTGACCACAACCCCCTCTCAACTTGCTCACCTGGCATGCTCTTGCACATGATCACCTGGATGCTCTGCACTTTAAATTGTGTATTTCAAATTGTTGTATTTGCGCTTTACTGTGTAACTTTTTATTTTTTATGTGTGTACCCAGTGAAGTTGGACTCTGAATTGCATTGTTCTGCAAAGTACAATGACAAAACAGGTTGTCAATCCAATTCAGTTCAATTCAATTCAATACTAAGTGCATTTAGCTTCTATGTTTGTTGATTTGATATCAAAACAGGTAGCAGTATCAGATGATTTCCACTAGTTTAGCATCAAAATTAAAATTCTGATGCTACAATGCAACAATCAGGTGTTTTACTTGTTTCAAATCTTTTTAGAAGGCATCTCAACACCATACCAACCATGATCATAGAGCACACATGGCCTCGATGAAGGCTGTTCATTGTTGGCCCTGACGAACAGCATATGGTCTCTCAGCAGACATCATTAGCAAGGCTGATTAAGTTGCCAGGTTAAATGTCTTGCACTTCAGGGCATAACATTGCTATGGGCCTCTGGGGACGGAGTTGCCTGCGAAGCAAATCAAGTTATCTCTCAAATCAGAGCGGCAGGAGCAGCGGGGTGCCGGCTTCGTGTTGGTGACAGATCACACAGATCAGTTGACTGTGTTTGCGGTTGCACGACTTAATATGAGAAACAATGTGGAACGAGAGCCAACGTTAGCGGGGAGAGCGATGAGAGGAGGGGGATGTGTCACAATAGAGCGGCTGAGGGAAGTCTCACATTCAGATTTAATGATGGCGTGCTGGGAAAAGAAAACTTCATAAAGGAGATATGCTAGTAACAGGACTGCAGCTCCTACCCATTAGCACAACTTAAAATCTGAGGCTCAAAGATGTCTTCGTCAGCGCGAGCCATCACTTGGGATTTCTCTCGTTGTGTTTGCAGTTCTCAACAAACCTATTGGGTGACAGATGGAGGTTTCCTCAGTGCTCACCAGATTATCTTTAGAGACGGGACGTTCGGTGGCAGCATTTTGCACTCCTCTCCTAACCTGTATGAATTTTTAAAGGAAAAGAACACATCCTTCTCTCAGAGTGCAATCCTAAAAGTCTTTAGAGGACCAAAGTCAGCAGAGTGCACCGCATTTAAAGGTGAGGGGTTACCTTGGTGCTAAAGCCGCGCTCCATCCTCTAAAGGCAAAGTAAAACTTTGGCAAGGTGTCTCCAGGCAGAGTGAGAGGAAAGATTTTAGCTTCAGATGCTTCCTCTGCTGTGCAGTTCCTTCAGGGTCTATTGCTACATTTTAGAGCTTAGATTTGCAGGAAGGTGAGGTTTCACTACAAAGTGGAGCTTCAGACTACCATTCTCCCTTCTTTGAACTCCACAAATCCCTGGGTCCTCTTAAACAGACCCCTGCACCTTAAACCTACCCACAAAATCTGTTTACTCATCTCAAGGGAACAGAAATCTCCACTGAGCTGAGCTGACTCACGTAGAGCTGAGAAAAACATAAAGCAGGATTTGGTAAACACTGAATCACAGCAAGAATTTTGCCTGGATTATTGAAATCATGAGCATGTTATCAGGGGCATCATGGGGTCATAGCTCTTTTTAAAGTTTGTAATTAAACTATATCATTCTTGCAGAGAGCAGAAGGAAAATATGGAACTAACTGAATAAATGAAAAAATATATAACATATGGGTGATATCACTCCTATCATTTGCTATTTTTATTCACACTTGGTAGTTAATATTATTATTTTCTTCTGCCTGTTTTTACAGAATTGGTTGCAGTCTGTCCATTATATTATATATGTTTAAAGAATATTAAAATATCATAATTAAGATTAAAATTATCTAAATTATTAGTTTTTGCCTAGTTTTCTTAATATTGCAATAACATTATCTTGACCATGATAATTGTGAGATGAAAATCTAAAATAGCTTCGGCCATGCAATGACTGTTGACTCACTTGGTGCTATTGAAAGCTCCCTCCTGTTTGAGTGGCATCTTTTTTAAAGGTACAAGACTAAAGCAAATTATAAAGCAAATAAGGTCAAAAATACTGATGTATTGACCTTGTTAGGGATGTTACTCTAGTAGCACAGGTATAACAGATTAACCTTTATATGTGGTCCTTTTGAAAAAAAAAATATTACCATATTTATTTAGCCATTTAGTAATGGCTTGTGATTGAGCTTTTCATGGGGCCCAGAATTTCTGGCAGTGCTGCTTTCAGCTCTACTAAAACCCAAATTTGGACTAATGTACTCAATTTTGGTTAACTTATGTGCAAGTAGACCTTATTCTAAAGCAAAATCGCCAAATAGCAGACAATTTGTGTTACGAGTACTGCTGGTAAAGCTTTGAGTTTTTACTAGAAACATTTTTAAGTCTACTAGTTAAACAAAACTGTCTACTAATAGAGGATTTTGACTCACTAGTAAAGTCTACTCACACAAAAGTTTAAACTTTTGTTTACATGTGCTACTAGTAAACTCAACATTACCCACAAGTAGTACTAGTTGTCGTTTTATTAGTCGACTAGTATGTACTAATAAACCAAAAGATGTGCAAGTCATGCTAGGAGACCCTTTGCAAATGAAGTAGGAGAGATTATAACCAGAATAAGCATCCTAATTGGTTGTACTATTTTTGAAAGTCAATGCAAAGCACTAATTTTATTACCTGCCCCCTTTTTAGCATATAAGGCCTATTAATAGTACTAGTCAACTTATTTTAAGTCTACTCGTAGTACTAGTAAGTATTTTTTGATCGACTAGTGACACTTTTTGCTTCACTAAAAAGGTCCATTTGCCAGTAGTTGGCCAATTGAGTACATGCACTTTAAATTTAAGAACTAGAAGAGCTGAACTGCGGTTTATGTCACCAAAATCAAATTAATGCCCAAACGTCTTTCCATAGGCATTAAGAAACAAAAGCTAAAAGCTGGGGTTGGCGATTTGATTTAGATACACTTTTTGTAATACTGGTTAAAATGGTCTTTATGACCCGATGGTAATCAACTCATAATGTGTTCTTAAAGCAGAGCGAAAATTATCCGCTATCCACAGCAGGAGTAAAACAGGGAAAACCCCAACCAATAAACATGCCGGGACACCAGTTTTTAAACCAATCAAAACTGGTCACCATTCTGCCCACCTGCTGCGCGGGCATTTTCCTGGTATGCACAGACTCGGTGTGTGAGCCGAGCTCATGCGTATCAGAGTCCACGGGAGAATGCTTACCGTTCAAGTTTTGTCTTTGAAAATAAGGGAAGTCCGCTGTGAGCAGTCCCACAACCCCAACCAAGCTCCAGTATCCCTCACATTTTAAGACAGATTTACAAGAAATCTAAAATAAACTCTTTGTTTTTCTAAATTTGTTCTGCTGCTCTAATCTCGCGATAGCTGCCACCCAGGCTACTGCAGGTGGACGTTCTCGCGAGGCTTTTTCTTCTTCTTCTTCGGTTTTACGGCGGTTGGCATCCATCATTTTGGAGCATTACCGCCCCATTCAGGCTAGAGACAGAGTTCAGTTTGGAGAGGCAGAGGAATGTTTTTATTATTATATCATCACACAGGAGATTTACGGGAGAATACTGATACAGGAGGACGGCAGGAAAGGGGATAAAATACGTAAAATACGGTAGTTTAATGGCCAAAACAGGAGATTTGACAGCTATGTGGAGAATATCAGAGGAACTACCTATACCCTGATCAACATCGGCTGGGAGTACTAACTAACTTTACATGTTTGTTTGGTGTTTTCTTACTGAGACATGACTTGGTGTAGTGTAAAACAAACACGTTGTGCTGAGGGTTTGGAGTTGAATCAGTCTTCTGGATATATCAGCCGCACGCGTGCATGTGAGCAGGGGGAGGGGGGCATCTCCTCAGGGCTCCTCAGAGGTGATGCTACTTTCAAATTCATGCTAGTTTTCAAAAATCGCCAACCCCAGCTTTAAGTTCCTGGGAGACGAGATGATCCAAAAGCTTGCTGTTGCATCATATAAAATTGGCTGCTCTTTTCAGATACGAGTGTGACTTTAAACTAAGTGGGAGTGGGGAGGGTATTGCTTGAGAAAAAAAACCTTTTTTGCCTACAGCTCACTGTTCCCCTGGTTTTCTCTTAGGTAGGCGGCCATGCCACGCTGTCGATGATGGGCACAGACTTTAAGTATCAGAGCTGGTGTTAGCTGAAACCCTGAAGGGGTAGTTGACTGCAGCAAAGAGATGATGACCCTACCCCCTTTATCCAAATCCAACCTGTTCTGAGAGACAGCAGGGGGGCTGAATATATTACAGTGTGACGCTTCATTAGTGGAATGTCAGGGCACCGACGAGGCCCTGCCTTTCAACCCCCTCGCAACATGAAACAAGACCTTTAGCTAGACTTGAGTCATCCACACCATAATTTAATAACTCGCCATCATGCTTTTCTGTATTTCAATAAGGGATTTTCACTGGGGCTTTATCTGTGAACCTTTGCCCTCTATAAAGAGATTTTTCTTACGGTGATAGATTAGAGGCTTTTCATTTTCTGGTCAGAGAAATGAGGGAATGTGTCTTTATGAACAGGCCTCCTCTCATATTGGCAGGTCCAGAATCCATACACACCACAGATGTCCAAGAGAAATCCCTGCCAGCGAGTATGGATTGCAACCAGGAGAAAATGATTGTTTGTGCAGAACACAGCAGAAAATATAATGCAACAAATGAAATTACTCATGTCTGTTGACAGATCCATAAAGATCTATTTAGTAACTGGTGTGCAGCTCTAAATCAAGTCCACTGGACTGGGTTCAAAACAATATTTATAAATCCATTCCTCTTGTTATGTTTGTTGAAAGTGCTCTGTTGTTTGCTGTTATGCTTTTTTTTTCGAACTGATTAGCTGAATGAAGTTCTAGTTTGAGACATGAATTTGTAAAGTGTTAAATATGATTAGCAGTAATGTGCTGATACTTCAGTACATCTGTATTCATGGCTTATTAAAGAAAGTGTATCTGAACAGGAAATCAATGCTCATTAAAGACTGTACTATGACACCAGCTTTGGCAGCCTCTGAATAGATTAAACTCTACTGTCAATACTTGTGAAATATTGTGATTGATACATCTCTGCATGCCTGTTGCATTTAGAAGTCCACAGGAGACCTGGAGTTTTGTTTCATATAGAATAATGTTCATTCTTCTCTGCTCAATCATGTTTTCTTCTTAAATTTTTGCTACACTGGCGAATTGGATGGACTTTAATTGCCTAAGACAATGATTTATAGATAAGTAGGTCTTGAGTCTGGTTTCCATATCTTGTTATGCTTTGTAACCATCCATCTACCTATCCATCCATCTGTCCATGCAGCTGGGAGGCCCCGGGGGTCTGGAGCCTATCCCATCAAAAGATGAGAATTGAAAACCAATTCCAGTTGAGAACTGATAGCAATTAGCCAAAGGAATCAATGTCATCAGTCTTTTTGCTTAACAATTCCCTTTTCAATTCCTTCCAATGTTCAAGCTGCATTGCAAATCAAGACTTCTCATCAGTCAGTCTGCTCTGAAGAAGTCATAGAAGTAATCATGTGTGCAAATCATGAGACAAGCAGCCATAAGTGTGGCTTAATTTTACTCCATATGGTGCTGACTGCACAAAATCCAGTGAGATTTCATGTAAGGTCTGAAGTACCAGCAACATACTTGATCATTTCTATTAGCAGATTACCTCTGAATATCCAGAGAGCCATGACTCTGATGCTGCTGAACCGAATGGGATCGCTGAGAAGAATTAAAATGACATTAGAATCATAAAAACATATCAATTCCCATCCCTAATCCCATCTGACACTGGACAAGAGGTGTGGTGCACAGGCCAACAGATTACAGGCTTTGTAACTGATGTTCATGTTAATGTTGTTTGGCTTGCAGGGGTGTGCCTGCAGCGCCTGTATGAACCAGAAAGCCTTTAATCAAGTGCCTTAATACAGCTATGTCATCATTGCACGGATAGGAAGCAGCATCACTTCAAAAAGCATTGTTAGTGGCTTTATTGTATTTTTCAGGGGCTTTATATTAATGTTGTTGCTTTCTGGGACAAATAGCTTCTCAATAGTGTAGTTATTTTAGTGACCACATAGTGCGGTAGCATCTTCACTGATTACATTTCCCCATGGCAACAAAGATGTACTGTCCAGCAGCATCAGAGACCACTGTCACAGTCCTGGAATAGACTTTTTAAGGTAGAGTAAAAGGGCATGCAGACATGTGATCGCAGTAGACAGTGTTTTTCTGCTTAACAATAACTACTCAGTTGACTCCTTGATACCCTCGCTGCAGCAAAACAGTTGGAACATGTCTGCTTTGATTTTGTTTGTATTAATAAGTTGTTGATTAGTTTTTTGAGCACTCAAACAATTTGCTAACGTGTGCATTCAAGTGTGCAAATTATCATTATATAATCATTATTTTTTATTCCTCTTGTCAATATGTAGAAAATAGGAAATAACTGTTTAAACAAGAATCCTTAATTTAAAAGACAACTAAGCTATTTTCAGGTGTTAATGAATTTTGTACATTTCGATTAAAGGGATCAGAAAAGCGACTAAAAGCACAACCTCTCAGCTGCCCTAGGCAGTTCAAGTTTGGCATAAGAACACAAAGCCATTTTCTGTGGAAAAAATAAAGAACTCTGGCATTTTTCGCCCAATTGAACATCCAAGCCAATTTATTTTTGTTGTTGATTTTTACATTAAACACACAATTATGCAGAATAACTGTACCTATAAACAGCAGTGTACCTTACTGGCAGTCTCAGCTCATCCTCCTTCAAGGTACAACGCAGCTGAGAGCCCTTTCAGCCACTTTGCTTTCTGTTGTTAAGAACCTGATACAATCCAATTCCAAAAATACTAACCTAACCCTTTAAAGGATAAGTTTGGTTTCTACAGCTTTCACATTGTTTATAGAATGAAGTAGAACAATATACTCACCCAGAAGGCTTTCCTGATCCAAACAGTGCTTCAGGAGATATTTAGATCCAAAATCGAGCGGCGGACATCCGTATAATGGTAGCACATGGGGCATGTATAGCGCCGCTCCTAAAACTGCATTAATCATCCAAAAACTCAGTAGTTTCACCAATATTTCATCATGGTCCGCTCGGGCTACTCCTCCAAGACAGTCTGGGGTCGCTCCACCCATGTTTTTGTGACTGTGCTGACCTCTGAACTGGAAACTTTCTTTACGGCTGCCGCGCATGCGCAGTACGGCTTCCTCCTTTCGATGAGCTCCTCATCTGTAAACTCTGGCTCGAAACTGTAAGGACACCCATCATATTCAAAGTTCTCGTCCACAACATCTTCATCTGATAGATATTCGTCTATTTTGCACAAAACTGGAAGAAGAAAGTTGTTGAGTAGCCGGCGGTCGCCCCTGAAACAATGAGCTGTACTGCGCATGCACGGCAGCCATAAAGAAAGTTTCCAGTTCAGAGGTCAGCACAGTCACAAAAACATGGGTGGAGCGACACCGGACTGTCTTGGAGGAGTAGTGTGAGTGGACCATGATGAAATATTGGTGAAACTAATGAGTTTTTGGATGATCAATGCAGTTTTAGGAGCTCGATTTTGGATCTAAATATCTCCTGAAGCACTGTTTGGATCAGGAAAGCCTTCTGGGTGAGTATATTGTTCTACTTCATTCTATAAACAATGTGAAAGCTGTAGAAACCGAACTTATCCTTTAAGGCTACTTTATTTATGGAGCATCATTGATTAAAAAGCAATCCAAAGTGCTTAAGATGTCACTAAAATCAAAGACATCATGACTTTAAGGGCATTAAAGACATATAGTTAAAAAAGTAAGACATTGAAATCTAAATTATTGAAGAATTTCAAGATTAAAAAAGAGAATGTCATTATATATTTACATATGCCCAGTCAACAGAGAAGATATGCACTGAACTTACAACGCAGTAGAAAATTACAACGTTTTACGAGTTGTTTCAAAAGATGTAGAAGCTCCTGGTTCTCTTGTACTTTTGTTTCAGAGAGCAGTAGAAACTGATATCTGCCTCGCCCTGTTTAGTCCTGACCCTGAGAACAGTGAGTAAGCTCCTCACCATATAACTACACACTCCTGCTGCAAACACTTCTGTCCACTGAATGGTGATGAAACAAATTCTCAAGCTGCTGGATGCAGTGAAACTACTCATATTGCAAAGAAAGAGTTTCAGAAAATGATTCTGAGAAACTCTCCCCTCTTTTTCCACGGAGCCCTTTTCAAAAAACAAGATAAAGATGAAGGTGAGAAATATAAATGTTACAGAAATATCTTTATCGGTCGGGCGCAGAGCATTGGACTGCAATCACGGCAAAGCCTGAAATTTTCTAACTCAAATCCCCACAGCCATTTTCGTGCAGTGCAAAGATATGACCCTGGCATAAGGAAGAAGACCAGAATTCTGTTTTTTATACTTAATTTTCAAGTCACTGCTGGTAAGTGATCTTTGCGCTCTCTGCATACTAATATGCACGAGCGTCGTCCTTGAGAAGCATGTGATTAATAATGGATACAGTGTGACTATGTGCCAATAGCTGGGGCGAGCTGCAGGGCAGTGAAGTGCAACATTAGGTTTGAAAATATGCCTTCTTCCACCTCCACATCTCAAACGGCTGCTTAAATCAACAGAGACAGTAAGGGGTTAAATTCTGCCACTGTAAACTGATCCTTCCTCTGGTGGGTTAGCAAAATGAGATGTAGGAAATCAATGAAACTGGATCTCTTAGTCAGAACCCAACCCTCTAGCTCAGAATCAACTGTCTGCTAAAGCTCCTGCCTTTGTGAGGCATACAAATGGTATGATAGTGAAAGAGCTGCGATGGGTGACGGAGAGGGGCTGGGACAAGTAAGATTTATGGACTGGAAGCCACATAAAGCTTGTTAGCAAGAAGAAAACAAAATCCAAAGATCTTGATCCATGAAATCCAAAATAAGACAAAAATGCTGCACAATGTGTACATGCTATTAAATAGCTTATTGATGCAAAGTTAGAAGTAGAATTTGCATTACTCTGCATCACTGCATTACTGATTCAGGGCACTGGCTCGTGACACTTAACCACATCTGGAAGGGTCCCGAGCCAGCCATTTCAGGGTGTGGCCCTGCCTATGACCTATAACCTTCCATCCCAAAAAGCACTTCTGCGAAATATAAAAATTGTCTGGATAGACAGGGACAGACAGATGGACATTGAGAATTCTCAAAATGATAGTGCAAGTAGCCCAAGCTGTGGTGGGTGTGGATAAAAAAATAGGACATGTATAGCATTTTAAAAAGGGCAAATTGATCCTCTCTAAATGGATGGTGTTCCTCTGCTTATTTGGGGGTATTAAACTGGCAAACTTCCAGCAGGAGAAACGGTGGATTAACACAGCAGTAGATTCTGAGAGCCAAAGCTCAGCACAAAGGATTTCTCAGGTTACTTTCATCCCATTATAATGACAATTTTGAACAGAAACAGCTGTCAAATTAACATCTAAGGCGGGAAATTAAGTTCAAACCCTTTTTCCCCGTCTGCGGTGCACGCATCTGAACTGATATTGCTCGGCCTCACTCCAGATTTAGATACACACAGGAAAGAAGTGTGCTGACAGCAACATCTGCGTCATCCCTCCTTTAGATGCATCTTCATCTTTCAGGCGAGCCAGAGTGCTGAAAGACATTTTACTTCAGCCCGAGTGTTATCTGAGAGGAGCTAAGGCTGCAGAGTAATGTGTATTATCATGAAAGTGTTGTATACTGTGTGCACCGCATGTAGAACAAATACATCTACCAGCTGCAGCCTCATTTGCTCGGAGCTGTGTCTATGCCTCTTAAGTTAAAGCTGAAAGCAAATGAGCTAGGCATCCATAATTGAAGCAGTTTCTTAAAACCGAGCAGAGACACGAGAAAACACCAGAGCAGTCATGTTAACTAACATTTTGGTGCAGAGGAAGTTGCACTGCACATTAAAAAGTTAGCATCTCGATCGGCTCATTTGGGTAAATGAGTGCCAGTGAGTTAAGTCCCTGTGAAATGACCCAGAGATTCTTTTCACCGCTGCACTGTTCGCTTCTATAAGGAAGATACTCTCCTTTTATGTATTTCCTTTACATTTCATCCAGTCCTGTCATTTCAAGTAGGCTCGAGAGATTTTTTTGGTCCTGTAAGAGCCACTTTGAAAATAGACGAGGGACGGAGCTTCATTGTAAATCTTCAAAAAAAGATCTCAAAGGGAAATGGTGGATGAAGAATTCCCTGCCCGAATCACAAAGAGTGAATCCATCTGCTCTTCGCTGATTGCTTTATAGGGTGCACTGCAGTGACATGCTCCATTTGCTCTAATGGGGGGGAGCCTTAATTCTCAATTTCCTGGAATAGAAATGTTTACTATTCTTGTCCCTTTTAGCCAGAGACTGTCATAAAAATATACCAACAATAAGAGAAAACCTCACTGACGTAAGATTTCAGGAGAGCTTTTGAACGGGCAGTAGTAGGGGGCTGTTAATGGATATGCATGTTGTTACTCAAGCAATTTCGGCAACAAACCGGAGTGTTTATCAAGGCAGCTGCCCTGCCATTTAAATAAAGAAACATCCATCTATCCATTATCTACACCCCTCATCCATTTCAGGGTCACATTGGCTGGAGCCTAGCCAAGATTACATTGGTTGAGAGCCTGGGTACACCTTGAACTGGCTGCCAGCCAATCGTAGAGTCAGTCACACCGAAGAGCAGCGACCAGTTGACCTAGTGAGCATGCTTTTGGTTTTTGGGAGAAAGCCTCGCATGCACAGGTGGAACATGCAAACTCAACATAGAGAGGCTCTGACCGACACAAGGATCAGACTAGAGACCTTCTTACTGTAAGGCACGTGCGCTACCTGCTGCTCTAATCTATCTCTCAAAAGAAAATACACTTAATTAAATATATTTTAATGTGAACTCCGTGTATTTCAGAAGAGCATGAACATGTTTTTTAATTTATTCTGCTTGGGAATGTCAATCTGCTCATGTGTTCCTGCCAAGAGCGAGTGTTTTCTCTATCTTCAGACATACTCTCTGACTCTGCTCACATTTTCTAAATGCAGCATGAAAAAATGATTTGACTGAGCTTCTTACCTGAGGAAGTTAAACTGTTACTGATACTTTCTAATGCTGTTATTTGAATTTCATATCCCTCAAAAAAGTTTGGAAACACTATTTTTGTTGATAATTTCTCCCTATTAATAAGACAAATGTGTATTATATTTTATATTGTTGGAAAGCCTGATTGGTCACCTATACAAGAACGTAAGACCTGTAAGGAACATGCAAACAAGGTATGAATAACACAGCTAAACATGTGGGTAGAGCTCCCTGAAAAACTGGAGGCTGGTGTTCCAGTACATAGAGTGGTAAGATTATTTAATGTCAGCCATGGTGCCAGCTTCAAACTTAGGATCAAGATCTGAGACTGGTGAAGTCAAAGCCAGAGCACAAAGTGGTTATCCCAGGAAGACATCACCAAGAAGACTGGTTCCCATCCTTGATTCACTGTGAAGCCGTAAGCTTTTTTCCAGGAGAAGAGAGGACTTTGGTTCAGTTTTTTGGGCACAACCTTCACATTAGGGCTGCATGATATTGGAAAAAACTGACATTGCGATTTTTGGGGGGTTTGCGATATATTGCGATATATCCTGCGATATAAAAAATAGAAGAATTTTCACCAGATGACTTGAATAGCTCTGTTTGGGAAGAATTTGGTTGACTCACAAAGACACTATTGTATTCATATAATACCGTTTAATCCAGGCAAAGGAGGTTCATCTGTGAATGATGAAGATTGCTGTATATAAAAGGGATCCAGGAGGCCATGTCTCTGTTCAAAATAGAATAGGTTTCAATTTCAGTTGCTTTTTCTCATTTCCCCAATAAATGGGAGAAATGCGATAGTAACATCGCATGCGCGATATGACGATTGTGCATGCGCAAATTGCGATGTCGATGTTCAAACGATATATTGTGCAGGCCTACTTCACATTAACCTCTTCCCATAAACTGATATCCTTACAAGTTATGAAAGTGACTATTCAGTATTTCCAACAATATTAAATACCACACCAATTATTATCATTAAAGGAGAGAAAGAATCGACCAAAGTAGCATTTCCTAAAGCATATGGTCACACATTCCCTTTTCTCATGGCAATTGTACAAGATTAGCACGGCTGGTTTGATCAGCATGATATGGGAAGAAATGACCACCATTAGTAACGCTTCTATAGGTCAATATAATAATACAACAAAGATACCATGAATTTCTATCCCGTCGACGTGACATTAGCCCCACTTGAGCCAAGTTTGCGTCATGTAAGTCCTGACTGAGCCCTGTCGCTTGCAGTTTTGTTGCGTTCACTTCCCGTACGAGATACAACGCTGTAAATGGTTTGAATGGGACACAGTTGGTGCACAATTGGATGCATCCTTGTCAATTGTCCAAGAAGCTTTCTGGATTGAGCCACGATCAGCCTGAGTCCCATAATAAAGTAATACTGTATGACTTAGGACTGCATTATGCTTCCACCCCACTATACTGAGAGTGGTGATTCTCCACAACAGTTTTGAACAGTTCAAACAATCAAGGCCCTACCCTGTTCCCTTGCGATCCAGATGAATTAGCGAACGCACCACAACCAAAGCACATTTCATCAGGATTACAACAATCATGCACAATCACCATGCGAAACAGAAATGTGTGACTGGAGCTTTACATTTTTTGAGAAGTAAATTTCAAATTGGAAGAGTTTTTGTGCAAGTATTCTCTCCTTAACATGACACAAACAACTACAGTGATGCTCTTATGCTGTAGAATTAAAAAAGACAGTGTCAACCAAAACACAGCCGACATCATTTAACACTGTGATTTTGACTGTTTTGGAGAAAATCCCCTCTCTGTGATGACTGATCATCCTTCGCTTAAATTCATCAAAGAGGGGTGACACGGGGGGTGTTACATCTCTGGAAATCTAATTTGTCTGTTTTCTTTGTTTAGGCTTTTCTTGTGCTGTGTGCGCGTGTGGAGTGGGTGCTCTGTCTGCGTGAAGATCTTTGTTCTTCCTGCAGGTGTTAAACCACCATTGGCTGAGACAGTGGGTCTGGCAGAGGGAGGAATGGCTGCCAAAATGGCTCATGAGCCAAATGATGAGTGTTTAAATGAACTCAGCTTGCCTTCAGATAGCAGTGTTTCTGACAGCAGCACTGTTTTCACTCTTGGCCTCCAAAATTTGAGCATTTGTCAACTTTATGATTTTGTTTGTTAGTTAGTTATCTTGTTTGTTTGTTTGGTATGTGATCATCATTTTTTGGCTGGCAATCTTTCACTACCTTGCTCAGATTGCAAATCCAATAAAATTAGGCTATTGTGTAAATCATAAATAGCCTACAAACATAACACAATGGTTTGCAAATGCCGATCAACCTATATTCAATCAAATACACTAAAGACTAAAGGAGGCTGGTCAGTGCACCACCCCCCTGGGAGTAGCATGATGCACAATCTATTAATGAGCATGTTACAGTGTTACATAATATAATCTATAAACAATAAGACCAGGGGACCTCACTATCTCCTGTCTCTTCAAAAACTGATTTCATAAATTTTCAGTCGAGCGTGAAATGTTATTCTTTTCTATGAAACCAAAGAATGAGCCTCTTAGTGGAGCCACATCAGTTGCTATGAACAAAGTCAATGATTATAAAAAAAAACAAAGTGGAAATTTAGGTCCCTGTCCTCCATTTTAGCTAAACAGAGCACAATGTTTCATCAGCAGAGCCCATTCTGTCTTGCTGCTGGCCAATGTAACTTAATGAGCCTGTAATGTCTTCTGTTGAGGTTGGAAAAAACATTTTCCTTATTGGTTATAATAGTCACTAGGGATGGATGGGACAATACACTTAAACTCAAGACATGCTGCACCCTGATATGCCCGGGTCACGATATGATATGTCACGATACAATATCAAAAAAGTCAAAAAGAAAAGATATTACTGTGTAATTACAACTTATTTATTTTTGTTTGAGTTGCACACAGGAAAACACAAGGCCTAACAGACCAAACACAGACAATAAGACTCTAACCCTAGAGAGGTTAGAGAGAGTGTATGCTAACGAGCAGCAGGCTCGTTTTTGCCGTCTTCTTCTTTTTTAATGAGAAAGCCAAAATACTGCCAGACAGATGACTTGTATCCAGGCGAAGCGTCCTCAATTTTGACCTCATTTGACTCTGTCATTCGGCTTTTTGGAGGCAAGGTAGTTGGTGCTAATGTTTGTTATCATCACTTCTGGTCACATGCGCTATTACCGGACGTGACGTCTTTATTTTCGCAATCCATTTTTTTCAAACTCGATGCATTTCGTCATGTACTGTATCGCGATATATTGTCAAACGATATTTCATCCCATCCCTAATAGTCACTATGTCAGAAGAGGTGGTCACAGAGCCATACAACTGTATGGAGACTTGGTCAACAAGCATGATATACTTCATGGCTGAAACTGACTACACAAAATGGCCGCCATGATGACGCTGGAAGTAGATGCAACAAAGAAAGCAAACAAACCTTCTGTAGTATCATTAATGCACTTTTGTTGGTATCTCCAAATGCTATAAGGAATAGTTTGTTAGCTTGATGCTAAATCTTAGCAGTTACTCACTGATTTCTATCAAATGCTTCTCCTTACTCCATCTGTGGGGACAGGTCCTCCACAGTACATCATGTTAACAAGTGTTTGCATCTATGTGAGTCCTGTAAGCAGAGCTCTCTGTGCTGCATCTGGTCATCTGGTCTACCTGGCTCTGCTCTACTCGCCTCGTGCTGCTTTTCCATTAGCCCCAGTCGTCTGCCCAACAGGGTGCAGTGTCGCTGTAAACAGCCGAGTGGCACCACGGCGACGTCATTTTGAGTGTGACACAACAATCTGTGGCTTTTTGTCACAAACCGAGTAAAAAAGGAAAGCAGAAGAAGGCTGCAGGTGGCAAGAAGAAATACCCCTTGAGAAGCACAGGAGAGTTTTGGAAGCTACACAACAGAATGAAGCCGAGGACGAGAGCAATCGAGCTGCAAAGAAAAGACGTATGAGGGTAAGCTAATGGTAGCTACCGCTAGCATGCTAGGTTGATGCGCTCATGACTCATCGATGACGACATTGTCTGACCAATCAGTAGCCGGCAGTCGGTTACGTCATCTTTTAGTATCGACTCAGCTCGCTTGGAACCAGAGCGGGGTAGGTACTAAAACTAGCTTGTTTCAGGAGGTACCAGGCTAGTGGAAACACACTGCAAATCGAGTAGAGTAGGGCCAAGGCGAGCTAGTGGAAAAGGGCCAATGGAACAAATCATAGGAGGCAGGACAAAAATCAAACATGCAACACTTTCCATTGTGAAGTCTTAAGTTGTGCTAGACCTGTCATTTGCTGTTGGTTACTATAATGCCCCACACAAGTTCAAACAGATTTTCACAAATGACTGATCCCAAAACTTCTAAAATAGGGCTATAAGAAATGGCTTTTACTTCCAAAGGAAACTAAAGAAAGCAACATTTCCACACCAAGTTCTTGTCAACTTTTACAAAGGAGTGATTGAAAGCATCCTGACTGGAAACATCACAAACCAGTATGGGATGTGCACAGCCCAGGACAGGAAGTCTCTGCAACAAGTGATAAAAACTGCTAAAAGCATCATTGGTACCCATCTACCAAGCATCTGTGATATCGGGGAGGTGAGGTGCCTGATTTCCAGACTTCCAGACTGTTGGATTGAGGTGGTTCAGGCCCTGGTTTCTGCATAGCTGAAGTTGATTGGTATGTCTGGAGTGCATAAATGGACAAATGTACACTCTGACCAAACAGCACTGCCAGAGGACTAACGCACAGTTAATGCAAAAATTCACTATATATCCACTGATATTTTAGTCTATGCACATCATTCAGTCATCTGCTGCATTTATTTGCTCAGGGTATCAAAGGCATGACCCTCTCCCTCTCATTAGCCTGTACTTGTTATTGCCTTTGTTGGCTTGTTGAGTAATAATATCAGGGTGTGCCAATCAGACGGGAATCATACTGTTTGATTCTCTGGGCAATTTACACCCACTCACTTCCACCATCATCATTTCAGATTGATCCTTTGTACATCTGAGGTCAAGCAGAAGAAGCTGGGTGTCAATTTGTACAAACAAAATGTTAATTTAATGCGTACATGACATGCAAGAGCAATCTGTGAGGAAGTTCCTTCGCTGGAGAAGTGAATGGACAAAAATGTGAGGCATAAATTTGGAGTATCTCCACTTCTGTAGGCAACACTACAATGCTGCTGGCTCCTCAAGGCAGTTGGTGTTTGTATTGTAGGACAATTACCAGCCAGCAATCAGTAACATGAGATTTCTCATTTCTTAGCCTGATGTCTATAATAACAGCAATTTTTAGAAATTATTTGGCTGTACAGAGGATATTTTTAAGTCTCTAGGCCTGTGGTTCTCAGTGTCTTTCTGTCATGCCCCCCTTCGATATAATCATTTTTGCATGCTCCGCCCAATCACCCACCACCCAGGGGGTTTCTAATAGGGCAATTTAAGATCTTTTCAAGTACATCCAAACATGTGAGTCCTATTTTTTTCTGTTAAGTATTAATAACACATACATAGACAGCAGAGACAGAGAAAATTCTGCTCCACGCTGAAAAATGACTTAGACTTTATTGTTAGTGAACAACACGGTTAGTCCAAAGACTTTTCTGATTCATTCAGCATTGTTTGATCACAAGAAATGTTAAGTAAAGTCATCTTTCAATGTACAGCAGATTTTTTCCTGTTTCTAAGACTTGTTCCTGCAATTGGGAGGACTGTGCAAGGGGAAGTCTTGTGTTTTGCCAGAAATCAAATTCAAAGCCAGAATTCAAAGTCCTACCAAAATCAAACTTTTAAAGCTGGGGTTGGCGATTTTGGAGCACTAGCTGTCTGTCTCTAGCCTGAAGGGGGCGGTAATGCTCCAAAATGATGGATGCCAACCACCGAAGAAGAAGAAGTCTCGCGAGAACTGCCACCTGTAGTAGCATGGACGGCAGTTCTCGCGAGATTACAGCCAACAGCGGAACAAACTTAGAAAAACAGAGTTTATTTTAGATTTCTTGTACATCTGTCTTAAATGTGAGGGATACTGGAGCTTGGTTGGTGTTGTGGGACAGCTCACAGCGGACTTCCCTTATTTTCAAAGACAAAACTTGAAAGGTAAGCATTCTCCAGCGGAGTCTGTTCCCTACACGCTACATGCTACACGCACTGTCGGGGCACGCCGGGAAGATGCACGCGCAGCAGGCACGCAGAATGGCGACAGGATTTGATTGGTGTAACCCCCAATTTCCACCGCCTTGGCCTCGCCCGTGAGCGAATCTCAAACCCACTGGGCGGCGCGCGCGGAGCTCAATCCGAGGAGGCTGATCCCCAGAGAGCCACGGCTCTCATGAGAATAGCGATGTCACACGCTCATAAAGCATGTTATAGACTGAGAAAAGAAATAAACAACACCTCACTTCACTTCTCTAAGGTCCCTCTGCTGGTCCCAACCACACAGCTTCGTGAATTATTCAACTTCTGTCCGCCTATATCCGTGTAGAAAGACTATGGTGTCATGCATGCAGTGTTATATATTTCTGTACCTCTATGATTCACTTTTCTTCGTCCATGGTGTCGTACTGTCTCTGGGACCCTCTGATCGACTGCTGAACTGAAGCTCGTGCTTCCGGTTTCGACGTAATGACAATTAATTGAGAAAATTACGTGCAAAGTCCGTGCATTGTGTTTTATTTTGAAACTTCGGTTTGACTTCCTGTCTGGGGCTTTCTTAATGACTCTGAATTTACGAGGTTTAGGCGGCGCGCGAAAATAGACCTGAAGCGTATCTCTCGCGCCTAAGCGCCGCGCCAGCGTCTGATATCAGGATGTGGCAGTGGCGCTTTTGGCATTAAGTGGAAATTGCCTGATAGACTACAATGGGAGCGAAGTGCTCCGCAGGACCCTGCAAGATTATTGGTTGGGGTTTTCCCTGTTGTACTCCTGCTGTAGATAGCGGATATTTTTCGCTCTGTTTTAAGAACACATAATGAGTTGATTACCATCGGGTCATAAAGGCCATTTTAACCAGTATTACAAAAAGTGTATCTAAATCAGATCGCCAACCCCAGCTTTAAATGAAACAAGATCATCCAAAATAAGTCAATAGAAGCCTGTTGTTTTACAGCACGCAATGTTTTTTTGTTTTTTACATAAGCCTATCTCTGACAAAAAGCAAATCGCAGTGAAGAATATTGGTTTGGCACATGAGGTGGACTGGACAAGTCACCACCGCCTTCACTGCTGAGCCTTACTATTTAAGAAAGACTGCTTTCGGCTCACGTGTTTGGATGGACCAGGTTTGTCTTTATACTGGGGAATCTGTGCCTTAGTCCAAGAGTGTGCTCTGCCAAAAACTGGAAGGTTGTGGGTTCAAGCCCAACTCCGAATGTCACAATGTGTCTTTGAACAAGACACTCAGCTCCACCTTTTACCCACTGCTGTATCGGTAGTGTGTAAATGGGTATGAAAGGCTCAAGGTGCGTTGGCAAACTGTGTGAAATAATTTTACAATTTTCTAACCTTGCTTCCATGTTATTCTCCATTTTTTAATTTAAAATTTATACTTTAACATTTCTAATGTTTCACAATGCAAATAATTATGCATTTTCTATTACTGCTTTACTACTTTATTTGTATTCAAGTTTCCATTATTTGTTTTCATTTACAGCATATTTACTATTTTTTTAAAAACCCAACTGATTACCATTTACAATATCATTGCTGTATTTATTTTACAATTTTTAAAATTACGTTTAAAGTTATATTGAGGTTGCTTTATTTTATTTGACATTACTATATCTTTAACTATTTTATTGATCATTAATTATCATGATATAATTTTGTAAAAACAATCACATGCGACAGTTTTATCCAATACAATATATATACATTTGTTTCCCCAAAAAATGTGAAACATTTGCTCAAAATCTTGCCTGCTTGTGGTCAGGTTATCTGGACAACATTAAATTTTCTTTTGATCTATTGCCCTTTTCAGTAATTTACTGTAGAGTCATTTTACAGTCTCTAACTATAGGATTATGATAAAATGCTGTTATTTTCACAGAGATCAGCAGGTTTTCCCACAAGCTTTTACCAATTACAATAATTAACTGTATAGATGTAATTACAGAAAACAACTGTTGATATTTTGTGAAAATACTGTTAAGTTTACAAAAATCTGTTAGGAGAAAGGGCCTTCTATTACATTTGTGTAAAAGCAATGGGCACACATTTCTGGATATAAAACATAAAAGCTGCAGTTTGCATATCTCCGGCACAAATCAGAGGCAACAGAAAACTTCAAACCACCTAATTTAGTTACAAACCAGACAACTGAGAACAAAACTCACGGAGACTTCAATCTTCATTCTGTGGTTTCAGGCATATGCTGAAAATTCACCCCAGGCTGCTTTTAGGGGAATAAGGGGAGGCTGTAGTACTTGAAAATGAATGAATGAATTTAGGTCTATTTCCCACCTCTAATAGACTGAAACTGAGGCTCTGAAGCAGCATTTCTGAAGGTAAGTGTAACCACTGGGAACAGTCCACCATCCCCAGAACATAAAGGAAAAGCTGAAAGATGGGACCTGCCAATGATCCCTCCCCCCCAGCCTGTGTGCAGCCACAAGACTCAGCAGCCATGTTGATTATCTGACAAAAACATGATCTCCCTTCTGTGTGAGTCAATGCAGGTGTGAATCAGCGCTCTAACAGGATATTTTCTCCCTTTGCCGGCGCTCATCTCTCAGAGGTAATGGCTCAGAAAATCTGGATGTCTTTAAAAGGCAACAGGGACTACAAGGCCATTCTACATTTCTTATCTCACTGACATTGCCACTGCGGCTTAGACGAGCTGACACTAAGGGTCACTGGCTTATTACTTTCTCATAAGTGATTTCAGCCAAAATGAAGGGAGAGCTATCACGGAGACCTGTGATGTGTGCGCATGCATAAGCAGAGCAGGTTGATTCAATGTCAATCCCAACCGCTGCAGCAATCATGATCATTTCAAGCATTCCCAGGATGTTGGATTGGAGCCTTTGTGGGCAGCAGGGGGTTGGACAGCTCAGCTTGTGTCATATTGCCACCGATACCTTCAGGTCTTTATGATTCTCGGCTCAGAAAAAACAGCTTAATCCGTCAGATGATCAGTCTCCAGCAAACAACCCATTAAAAAAGTGCTGAAAATACATCTGTGCACTGCGAGGACATGTGGTCAATAGATGGTGTACAAGACTTACCTCACTAAGCCGGCTTATACTTTAGCTCATAGCACTTCTAAGCTTCTTAACGAGAAAGCTCAAACTGAGCTAATTATTCATGGACAGCCTCCGTCGCAGGAACACAGCCAGGGATCACCTCCAATCAGAAATCTCCCTCTGTAAAATATGAAAACTTTGTAATTACCCATTCTAAAAACCAATCCTTTCTTCACAGACTTCAGCAGCAACACTTTACTCAGTGATTATCATTCTGAAAGGTGCGTGGCCTTTATACTATTGCCAGCTTTAAGATGAGTCCATGCCATGATATCTTGATAGTTTCTAATTAAAACTACGAGTTGGCTGTGCCTATAATTTGTCTTGTGTTTTCTCATTAAAAGACACGCTTTTGTCCCCGATGATTTTAAAGCTGACTCACTCTGTTAATTGTTATTCATCTTAATATGGCTTTCCCATGTGCTTTTGTCATTTTAATTTAGCCACTTCAAAGTGGCAAAGTCTCTTACATGGTGCTTTTCTCCTCAGCTCCTCGTTTAATTTCACACGGAAAATGGGAAAAATTTGAGGCATTACTTTGAAGGGAAAATGTTAAGTAAAGATTTGGAAATAATTATTCATTTCCTGACTACTGCAACCTCATTTCCAAAGTCGCTGGCACACTGTTAAATGGTAAATGAAAACAAATTGTGCTGATCTTGGATGAAATACAATCGTATTTGTTTCCACAAGACTTTAATTCCTTTATTTGAATAGATAGACCAGGAGAGTGGATGATAGGGGAAGGGGACTTGGGGAATAAGATGCAGAAAAGCTGCTGTATAACCTTGCACAGCAGCTGGATTTGATCCAATGTCTACAACCAGGCAGATCATCTTACAAAGCTCCAATCGACAATGATTTTGAGCATCCTAAAAAAGTGACAGTCTAATCAGTGTCCTTATAAACAGGAGCAAGTGGCGCAACAAGCTACAACAGCAGGATGTGACTTCTTGAACAGGGATTAGCATATATGCTAACAGCTATAGTGGCAGTTTATCAGATCTAGACCTCATTTTTTATAAAATGAAAAACACTAAGAAACACTGAAAAACATATTTTCATTCTACTTTTGACATTTTTAGGCGTTAATTTGGGGCTCAACTTTTCCATTTTACACCACGGCAGTAGAGCCCGCCTACTATATTATCTGATTGGCCCTTAATGAATGTGACTGGTGGAATGATTGTCCAATCACCTGCCGTATGCCATTTAAAGGGTTTACTCATTCCCAAGAACTTTCTAAGAGCTCTTTCTCAGATGGACTAGTGAAATGTATTAAACAGTTCATGTTAAGTGATGGCCCTTTATCTCAAAAGCTGGAAACAGCACTAAGACATTAATAAGTGTTCTGACAAGGTCAGGGTCAAGGGAAACTTTGTTATCCCCAAAGGGCTGCAGAGGCAAGATAAAACACAAAGTCTTGTACACAAAAACAGCTCATTAGACACACATTAGAGGCATCAGGTCACATGTCATGTCAGAGGCAAAGAGAAGCACAGACAAATGAGTCTTTAAATGTTTTCATCTGACACCTGGGCACAGTGTCTCTGTGACCAGGTGGCATCAGCCTATCCTCTGTGTGAGGAGGGTGAGTGTTGCCTGACAGGACTGCTTGTGCTTTTGCAGTGGCTCTGGCTCTGTAAAAAAGGTTAAGATCACTCAGACTGGTGTCAGAAATTCTGGACATTTCACCATCTGTTCCAGCTCGTTCCTATTTTGAAAGAAAAAAAATGGTCAAATAATCTTTTTTTTTCCACAAGCTTACATCCCAGATGTTCCCTGGACACATTTTAGGTCTTTCTTGACTGAAAAGTCACTTTTCAAGTGAATTTTTGGCAAACCTATAAACCCCTCTGTTTTAGCCCTGCACAAAACAGGCTGTTTTATCGAACATCCTGATGATCTGTTCCTGTCTACGCCCTTCTCAAGATGGGGATCTGTCTTCAGCTTTCCAGTGCCACACTCCAATGTTTAAAGCCGCTGCAAAAACAACTCACATAGGTCGCATATTTTCTATTTTCAATGGATTAACACTGATCCTGGCTTTTCTCTAGAGCAAGGATGGGCAACATTAGTTACAAAAAGGGGCACATCAGAGTTATCTTCATGCCAGGGGTCCAGATGTTCTCAGTGTTAAAGAATGAGTAAGAATCTACTCAGATGTAAGAATGTGGCCTACCTGTGAACCCCTCTGTTTCAGCCCTGCTCAGAACAGGCTGTTAAGGGGAAATTCTACCTCCCACTAATGAACATGGTGTCATCTTCTTAGAGCTATGCTCTAATGTATACTGTGGCCAAACAGACATGCCAGGTTGTTGTTGTTTTTTCTCGATTGTAGACCAAAAAACGCCCGAGTAAGGGAGTGTCCTTCATTTAGGGTATGGCCCTTAATGACATCATTGGGAGACATTTGCCAACATATGTTTTTAGCAACAAATGGGGAGGAGGGATTTTTCTTGGATAGTCAGATGGGGAGCATTGACAGGCTTTGGACACATTTTGTGTTAAATACTATTATAACATGCATAATAGATCAGTGTTCATTTTGTTGACCAATTATTTTCGTAAAAGTTTTTGGCAACAACCTGTTTCCCCTGATGAAAACTAGACTCTTACTAATATAAACAAGCACACATGTACAAAAACAAAAACTTAATTAACTGAAATTTTCATCAACAAATAAAAGCTACATGAGAATGTCTGACAGGGACTAAAGCCATATATTTTCAGCAACAAATGGAGAGGAGGGATTTTTCATGGGTAGTCAGGTAGGGAGCATTGACAGGCTTTGGACACATTTTGTGTTAAATACAATCATAATATGCATAATATGTCAGGGTTAACATTGTGGACCAATTAATGTTGTCATAGTTTTTGTAGATCTTTTTTCGTCTAAATGGTTCAATGATTAAATTAACTGACATTTTCATCAACAAATAAAAAGTAGACTAAAATGTTTGACAGAGAATTAATCCAATCAGACCTAATTTGGTCTTGTAGAAAGTAGAGACAAGTTAGGAATCTATCCAATCACAGCTACTTTGGTTGTGTGGAAAGGTTGGATGAGTTCAGAGGGACATCCAATCACTGCTGCCTTAGCTTGGTGGTGGTGGGATAAGTTGTGGAGCGATCCAATCAGAGCTGCTCTCTTTATGAATTGATATATTCACGTAGAGCAGGTTCACTGTTGTCAATTCTGGTATTGTAATTGAGATGCTCTGGCAGGTAGCCTAAATAAAGTGACATTTGTTTCTGTTTAAACAAATATATTCAAACTTTACTAACATTCAACAAAGGTTTATTAGATGTTTCATTTTATTCTAGTGTAAAACACGACTTCAGAAATTCAAGGAAACATAAAAATGCCTTACGCTTTCCACTTTATATTTTAGTCAACTTAATTAGCAGTAGATAACTTCATGACTTCGGAAATTCAAGGAAACAAAACAGTGTTAAACTTCACACTCGTTAAATTAACACTTTCATATGCAGGGACAGGAGTCAGATTGTGAGTTGTGCACTCAAGCCTTTAACCAACAGGATAATACCTACAATCTGCTTTCCTAATATTGTATTCATTACACAGTGTGACTAAGAAATACTGTGACAAAGAGGATATATTTCATTTCAGGCAGCATGTCATTGTTATTTTGCCTCATATTTACACATTAATGCCTAATGCGGATAAACTCCAGGAAATAAACAGCTGATGAAAAATGTTTGCATCTGCTGATATTCATTTACAGCTGCAACCAAACCCCCAAAGAACTGAGGTAATACATTTGCATAGCATTAACTGAGGTACTTCATTATATTTACATCCTAAATCGCTCTGATTTGTTTCTTCATTTTTTCCCCACATGGCACGTCTGCAATGATTTCCACATGTATGTAAATTACCTCCAGTGGCACTTCATCAGCTTACTGACAGCTCCGTAACTTCAGTCTGCTTATCAGCATATTACCTAAAAGCTCATTTAAGACAGACAATTGGATCACCTGTGAGGATCACTGTAGCGCACAGTAAACATAATTGTCTATGTGAGATTGTAAAGTAATCTGATCCATCATTATTAACAGGAAGTCACGACAACAATGACAGAAGCCCCGCACAACATATTAGGATGAAACTGATGACTGGTTAAAATAAGAAGATGGGCTTTATAAACGAAATAATAATGAGCCCACTTCTACTCCTATATAATTGGAGGGGCAGTGAAAAATTGTGAATTAGTTGCTTTCTATAAACAACGGCTTAATTAGGTAGCAACAAGCTACCCGTTTGTATGAATACATGTACTGTTAAATTAAACTGCCAGATGAAAAAGGTCTGCAAAATATTTCAGGGAGAGCCCACTCTGAAGCGTGCCTGAACTTTGAAACAAGGTTTGCACCACAGTGAAACATGCAGCCTGTCATGTATGGCTAAATAAGTTTAATATCACTCATGGCTGATAACTGGTGTATAATGAGACCCAAAACACATCAATCATCAAGCTGCAAATCAATTAATAAAAATAATATTGTTAACACTCAGAGACCCTATCTGGTGATTTATTGGAAAAGAAAAACATCTCGACTGCTATAATATTTCATCCAGGAGACCACACTAATCCACCACAGAGAAAACACTTGACAGCAGAGGCACGAATAACCCTCCTTTTGACAGACAGGTTTGTACACAGTGATGTACAGATGTGTACAAACATGTCAATATTCACTCTGCAGATGGAAACGCAGCCCAAAATCCCAATATGAAGCATAATTCTAACCCTTTTTCTGCCTGATGCTCACTATGAAAACAAAAAATACTGCACAAAACCACATGTCTCTCCCAACTGCAAGACCATGAGGGTGCAATGAGGGGCTCAAGAAAAACTGGAGGGGTTTCTGCAGGGAAAGATCTAACCTTTTTGTAGTTCAATTTGGTTCAAATGTAAGGCCTAGAGACCTCCATCTATGACCTTCAAGATCTAACTAGATCATGCTGTATGCATTGTCATAATGCCTGCAGGTGTGCCACAAAGTTATCCTTAAGTTCACTTAAGTGTGTTCAGAGCAGATACTGGACATCTTTAATAGCATTACTTACTAGGGCTGGGAAATGATTCAGATTTTCTGGATCGATTCGATTCGATATTCCAAGGTCTCAAAGCAATTTGATTCACGATTCAATTTGATATTTATTCAGTCTGGGGTATCTTAGTTAAAATAGTGCTGTAAGTTTAAAAGTGACCCTTTGACCTGGTACATCATTAAAAATTGTTTTAACATGAAGAATTAAACCCAAAGCAGTTACATTAATCATATTTTAATGATATGCATTAATGCATATTCTGCATATTACTTGTTTTTTGTCCAACTCGTATTTTCCTTTGAACTTGTTAAATCTAAAATACTGTACATCCAAACATCAGCTTTAAACTTGCCAGTGGTGCCCATATAGTGCTTCACCATGTTTGTTTGCAGTAACATGTCATGAGATCTTGTTCAGTAGAAAGCAACGCTAAACGCCGATCACACCAGACTAGCAGGGTTGATACCACAGGCTGCTTCTCTGCACATCCAAAGAAGCAAAAACTACCCAAGTTAAAAGATCGATCTTTGGATTTTATAAATTGATTTTTTTTAACCCAGCCCTATTACTGACTGTATCATTTCAGTTTACCCTGAAGAAACAATCTTTCAAGAAAAAAAAAACAACACAAACAAAACAGAACAATCATCAAAGTACCAACCTAGCACACCAGATGGACTGTTTAAAGTGTTTTACTTGTCTGTCTGGGTAAGAGCTCATAGAAAGTGTCTGAAAAAGGGCAGAACCTTCAGAAGCATGTAAGGCAGACGATTCGCGGATCATTCCCATAGAGAAGGCAAGGCAAGTTTATTTGTAGAGCACAATTCAGACACAAGGCAATTCTAAGTGCTTTACAGAACAAGAAAAATGCATTAAAATCACAATACAAAATAAAAACAACATGAATCATTATAAAATAATTTAAAGAGAAAAGTGCAGATAAGATCCTTTCAGTCATGTGCACAAGAGCTGTTTTGAGCCTAGATTTGAACATTGTCAGAGTAGAGGCCTGTCTCACATCTTCAAAAAGACTGTTCCAGCTTTATGAAACTGGAACCCTGATTCCCCATGTTTAGTCCAGCAGAAGGCTGGCCCCGGAGGTCCTCAGAGTCCGAGATGGTTCATATGGCACTAACATGTCAGAGATGTACTTTGGTGTCAGGCCATGGAGAGACTTGTACACAAGCAGAGCTGCTTTAAAGTCTATTCTCTGAGCCACAGGAGGCCAGTGTAGGGACCTGAGCACAGGACTAATGTGCTTGTACATCCTGGTTCTGGTCAGGACCAGAGCGGCAGCGTTCTGGATATACTGCAGCTCTCACAGCTCGTTTGGAGAGGCCGGTGAACAGGCTGTTATAGTAGTCTAACCTACTAGAGACAAATGCATGGATAAGTATCTGTAGGTCAGGTTTAGACACTATACCTTTGATTTTGTCAATGTTTTTTAGATGGTAAAAGGCTGCTCATCACATTCTCTACAAGCCAATCAGCTAATGTAGTGGGTGGGCACGATCACACACAGAAGTGTGACTGTATTGGGTACATGCACAACAAGTCATAACAGTAGCAGAGAGACCTGATGGCACTTCCCTGTTATTTAATGAAGGATAAAACAGACTGTTCCCTTGTTTTGATGGCGTATGAACAAAGGGGGAAAGATTTCGCTGTATTTCAGAGTCAGTTTGTAAGCTTCAGCTGTCACAGACAGGAAGGCAGACAATCATGTGGGCAGATCTTCAGTGAGTGCATTCTTGCTCTCAGCAGAACCTTATCCATATCTCTGTAGTCAAAGCTAGGATGAATATAGTTTATTTTATGTGACTGAAGTGCAACGATGATAACTTAACAGTTACCAGTGTGTGCTGCTGTTTGAGAGGAATGCAGCTCATGATGATGAGCTGTGACATCATTTCATTTAAAACACTGTCTATATGTCAATGATAAAAATGGTTATTATGATGAGAGTAACAACACAAAGAACAGATTTATTTGTGAAATGAACGTTAAGAAAAAACATTTGCTCCAATTATCTGTCTGTCTGTCTGTCTGTCTGTCTGTCTGTCTGTCTGTCTGTCTGTCTGTCTGTCTGTCTGTCTGTCTGTCTGTCTGTCTGTCTGTCTGTCTGTCTGTCTGTCTATCTATCTATCTATCTATCTATCTATCTATCTATCTATCTATCTATCTATCTATCTATCTATCTATCTATGCTCATGACAATGTGGTTGCTGGTTCGACTTGCCTATTGGCCAGGCCCTTTTCCTGCTTGTAGACTTTACATGTTCTCCCTGTTTCTGTGTGGGTTTCTTCTAGGCATTGTAGTTTCCTGGAGGTTGCCTGTCCCTCTTTGTGGCCGTATTTTTAGCTGGTGACTGGTCCAGCTCTTGTCGAATGACTGCTGGGATAGGCTCCAGCAGTTCGGATAAGGGACTTTATTTAGAGACTGCTTCATAATATAGGCAAAATATTGGTATTTATATATATCAAAATAATTAGAAATGGATGAAAAATGTTCCGTCTGTCTGTCTGTCTGTCTGTCTGTCTGTCTGTCTGTCTGTCTGTCTGTCTGTCTGTCTGTCTGTCTGTCTGTCTATCTATCTATCTATCTATCTATCTATCTATCTATCTATCTATCTATCTGCCTGTCTATCTTTTGCTCCTTGGTATAGGCAAGTGTGGGGAGAAATAAACATTGCATTTTCAAGTTGTGCTCTGCGAAAGTGTGCCTGGGAAACCAAGAAAAATTAAAATTCCAAGTGCAGGCTGACAGTATGTTTTGTTTCAACACTTGCCTCAAGGTCAAAATGAAATGTTAACCTACATTGACTAATAACTTCGACAGCATAATCCAAACTTGGAATGGAAGCAGATTTTTTTCCAGCCAAATGACTCCTCAGATGTTTGGAGTGAACCATTAAATCTGTGATTTTTACTGGACTGCACTTTCTTCCATCTGAGCAGTTGTGAATGATAGCCACGCTGACTACATCATAGTGACAGAAAATAACTCCACTATTTTGTTTACCATGCATCAAGTGAATTGCATGATCACAGGCCCGTCTCAGTTACACAAGGAGTATTTCACCTGGAGCCAAATCATTTGGAGTCTATTAAGTGTTCCTGGACCAGAATGACAGAGCTGTAGGCTGATCTGCCATATGTTAGGCCGCCGATTAGACTTGAGCCATGCTGAGAGAAAACACTCACCCTCCAGTCAAACATGGAGGTGCATCTGTTTTGGATAAGGCTTGTTTTACATCTTCAAGTCTCTTTATTGCTCTTCTAATTGACAGGGATGGTTGATTTTAAGTTACTCTTCTTGCCAGAGCATTACCTGCTTTAAAAGAAACATGGGGATTTTCAGATCAGCTTCCAATAAAATGTTTTTCAATGAGCTTTTGCAAGTTTAAGCTGTAGGTTAGGATGAATAGAGAAATGCCTGACTTTTTCAGTATAGTGGGATAAAGAGTAGCATCTTTACAACTGAAAGGTTATTTTTTTTAGGTGGTATACAGCAGAGAGAAGCTGGCATGGTAAGAGAAAGAGTGATAGTATCAAAGTGTCCCTGCTGGCTACAAATACAGAATATCACGATTACACGGCACACTCTTTATCCAGCTGAGCCACCATGAAGCCTCAGACACCTAACAGGTTTGAGGGATGTTTGCTGTCATGGCAACGCAGCAAAATAACACTGATGTGTCTCATCAGCAAGCCTTCAAAAGGAAAGAAACCCAGAGAGCCTGAGCCACAAAGCCACATGAGCAAAATTCAGCTAATCCCATTGTCAACAGACTCCAAAGTGATCAGAGGGTCTCAGGAAAGAAATCTCCACAAAGCCCCATCATTCAACATTATTTCTATACAGCAGCATTGTGCTTTAAGAACCAAAAGAAACATTTTGAGGCCAACCGTCTGTATTTCTGTTTCCTAAATGTTGTCAGGGATTTGTTCCGTGTGCGTTTCACAAGGCTTTAGCAGACACCGGATAACATTAGCATATTAATCCTGATTCTTTAATGCATGATTCAAAATTGAATTTTCTCCAGGCTATGTGTAAAGATCACAGGAGACATTGTTGAAGAGCGTAAAAAATGCAACAACAGATTTCACTGTCTAACATGATGAAGCCTTTTCTCCCTACAGCTACTCAGCTGACAGCCAGCTGCCGAGCGCCTTCTCTGCTGTCTAATCCAAAAAATTACAAACACGTCAACACTAAACCATCACTGCTAAGGAGATAAGGGTGTAATGGCAAACAAATTTCATATCATGCTCAGAGAAATACACACTTAGCTCCTCACTTTTAATAAAAAGTAAAAGCTAAGAATTGAGGAATTTAGAGAACAAAACTGCGGCCCCTCCCGAACACGTCTTTTTCTGCTTTTACTTGTCACAACAGATGGTACGGACAAAACCTCACTTATCCCTTTTCTTTACCTTTTTTACTCAGGTACATCCTAATCTGGATTATAAAACTCAACACCTGCACAGTATGAGGCCAAAATTTCCTGTGTTGATGTGCAAAATAACAGAGCTCTCATTTCCAGTGAAGATTTAACATAGCTTGGACAATAATGGCCCTTTTCCATTAGCCCTACTCTACTCGACTCTACCCGGCACTACTCTACTCGCCTTATGCTGCTTTTCCATTAGCCCCAGTCGCCTGCCCAATGGGGTGCAGTGTCGCTGTAAACAGCTGAGCGGCACTGCGGTGACGTCTTTTTGGGCACGACACATAAAATCTGTGGCTTTTTGTCACAAACCGAGTAAAAAAGGAAAGCAGAAGAAGGCTGCAGGTGGTAAGAAGAAATACCCCTTGAGAAGCACAGGAGAGTTTTGGAAGCTATACAACAGAATAAGCAGAAGACGAGAGCAATCCAGCTGCAAAGTAAAGACGCATGAGGGTAAGCTAATGGTAGCTACCGCTAGCAGGCTGGGTCGTCGCGCTCATGACTCATCAATGACGACATTGTCTGACCAATCAGTGGCCGGCAGTTGGTGACGTCATCTTTTAGTATGGACTCAGCTCGCTTGGAACCAGAGTGGATTAGGTACTAAAACTAGCTTGTTTTAGGAGGTACCAGGCTAGTGGAAACACACTGCAAATTGAGTAGGGCCGAGTAGAGTAGGGCCAAGGTGTGCTAGTGGAAAAGGGCCATAAGAAAGAGGATAACTGACCCTTTGATCGCCCTTTGATTGGTCTGCCGACCCACCAATCAGAGTCCCCTCTCTTACCAACTCATTTTAGGCACCTTCTTGTTAGACAAACTTTTGCCAGGTTATGGAATTTTGCTAACCTGGTGCACCACATGGAACATTTAATGTATTTCCCTGGTCCATCTGATAAAGAGCCCAGTGGAAGTGTTTGTAATGAGCAGAACCTTTCAACAGCATAACCATAAGGTGATTGGATGATTGTTCTGTCAATCACATCCATAATGGGCCAATCACATGATTTAGAAAGTGGATGTTTCTGCACTACAGAGCGCAAATCGTTTTGTTAAACAAACTCAAATCATAACATGACAGAAGTAAAGGGAAAACATCCTTACTATAGAGAAGTTTGAAGTGTTGATATCCATTTTTCATTCAATAAAGAAATGCAGTCAGATCTGATAAAACTGCTACTGAAGCTGTTAGCAGCTATGCTAATCTCTGTATGAGCAGTCACTTCTGCTGATGGCAAACTGACTGCTCATGAGGGCTGATTGGACGAGGAGCTTTTTGGCTGAACACAGTCCAAAATGGGTGTGCCTGATTACAGACAGTGTATCTGGAACATCCTGCTGCCATGAATCGTGAGCATTTGGCAGTGAAATTATAATCTTATTTTTGCTACTCTAACATAGTTAAAAGTTGAGTTAAGTATCCTCCATCCTGTTTAAAAACTGAGCAATTCAACTCATCGACAATCACAAACTGCGCTGACATGTGCTCAAAGGTGAGACAATGTCATGTTTACACTGACTACATTTGGCTTACTGGCTGTATATGCTTAACCTGACTGTCTGAAACATCTGATTTATCTCTTTAAACAAAACACTTAATGACTTTTAAAAAGGTCATATTGCCAATGAAGCCAAGCCTCCTGAAAAACGTCATAGTTTGTTTCAAAGGTCTAGATCAGGGCTGGGCAACTTTAACTACCAAGAGGGCCCCATAAAACAAATTTTCCCAGCCTAAGGGCCACATTGTTACAAATTTTCAGAAACTCTCGATAATGAAAAAGAATGTCGATGAACAACAAATAAGAATATAGATTTGTCATAAAATTAGAATGCCAATATTCATATATTACAACACTAATACAAGTTATTATGCATAATCAAATGAACTTGATAGAAAATTCAGGCAAATTTACCTAATATACATGGAATTAAAGCTAATTTTTCAAATTTTTAAAGCTCAAATATTTTGCTGCTGCCATATTTTAAATATAGTATGGAGTAATACTTGATATAATGTTCAAGGCTCCATGAAAGAGATTTAGACACTATAAGATGAAGGTAAGGTTGTAAATAACGTAATAAGATAATATAGAATAATTTCTATTGGATTTCTGAGTTTTCTTCATATTTACAGCTGATGGTTTTTGGGAATGAATGGAGGACCAAATTTAGTTATGTGGAGGGCCGCATTTGGCCCCCTGGCCGCCACTTGCCCACCCCTGGTCTAGATGGACCATGCCATGCCATGAGAATAAAGATACGTAACTGTTTAAAAAGAGCACCTTGGAGTCGCTTCTTGTTCTCACACATAAGGTCTATTATGCCGGTCAATTTTGTGTAGAAGTTGAGCACTGCTGCCTCTGAGAAGGCCTCTGGCTACAATAAATAGCTCCTGCCATATTTCCAAAATGCTTAAATAGCAGAACATGAACGGGGGCTAAATTTGAGGCCTTATATGCTTTCTCTGAAAAAAACAAACAGCCTCTATCAAATTAATTTCCTTGTACTGCACATAACTGCTTGGTAGTATATCTTGATGGGTGACTCTATCTGTTAAAACACTACCAATATGTACCTACATCCACATCAGGCATGGTGGTGTTGATCTGCTGACAGGACTGAAGGCTGGTAGTGTTAGCACTGTCGGTGTTGGCAAACTCAGCAAAACAATCTGACATTGTTAAATGCACATGCTGTGCAAGGTTCAAGGTTGTCTTTACAAACCGTATGAAAGGGGTTTGTTCTGGAGTCAGCAGTAAAAACAAACATTCACCAGACCTCAACCATCCATCAGGCTGATAACAGATACAACTTTGAAGACCCTATGGGAAACAATACAGTGATAGCATTAAAAATAAAACACGGTTTAAAAATATAAGGAACAAAAGCGCTCACATAAAAGCTTAAGGCAGCAGAAAGAGGAAACTTCAGTCTCTTTGTCCTGTGCACTGACGAGCTAAATCTGTGGTCAGATTTAAGCCACTTAAACTGTGGAAACAAAGGATGACTGTGATAAGCCTGGATTGACTGGACCCTCTTAAGGATCTTTACTATGCACAAGTGTGTTCAGTCAGTCTGGGTTAAATCTGCATTTCCCACACTTTTTCACAATATAAAAGTATTTTTTCTTTTTATTGATTCATTTTAATTAGAAGACTACAAGCTGGTACCTGACTATGTTAATCCTGCTGAATGTTTTAATTTCTTGTAATGATTTCTTACATTAAAACTTTATGATTGTCCCAAATTTTGCCTTGACTTTGGAACTTAAGGGAGTTGTAAAAGCAACGTTTGCAAACAAAGCAAAGCGAGGACATTTGGGGTCAAGAGTCTACCTCGGCAGAGTGGGTATTATTTCAGGATAAGGTGTTGAATTTTTGATGCGCACATACAGTACGTCAACCGACATGACTAGACCATTTTGATTCTATTTTGGTTTGAGGCAAAGCAAACAAAGAGGTTCTTGGCAGGTCAGGCAAACTTCCATGCAGGTGGATGACTTTGAGGCTGAGGAGTTTATTTCTCAGGGGTGAGAAGAGCACAAACATTTTGTGCTCACGTCAAAGTGCAGTTGGCTTGAACAAATTAGACCTATGTACTAGGAAAAGATGCATGTAAAGAAAACAGCCATAGAAATGTAAGAAAACTAGAACCAAATAAGTTTAAATGATGTATCTTGAATACTCTGTTATATAAAATAGAGTGTGATGAGTATAATGAGTGGACCAATAACATTTGACCTATATGCTGAAATATTACCACAGAGAAGTAATTAGCCCTGAAACAATAATAATCAAAATAATACATTTTATTTATAAAGCGCTTCACAGGGATTCAAAACATCATATAAATCATATCCCACAGGGGTCTATTCTCGGCCCTATTCTTTTTTCTTTATACATGTTGCCTCTTGGGTCAATTATAGCCAGGAACAACCTCTCCTTTCACTGTTATGCGGATGATCTGCAAATTTATCTGCCAGTGAAGCCAAACAGTCAAAGTGCGCAGAGTTCTTTGCTTTCCTGTGTTGCTGAAATTAAGCAGTGGTTGGCCCAGAATTTTCTTCACCTTAATGATGGTAAAACAGAGTGTTATCATGTTTGGGGACACAGGGACAGCTGACTTTGGAACCTTGTTTCCAACACTTAAGACGGGCATACACTGTACGACTGTTGGCTCGTTCTGAGCCAATTTGCCAGTCGTGCGACTATTTTTTGGATCGGGCCGAATCTCAGCTCAATCGTGTGTCGTGCTTCGTGTAGTATACATGGGGTAACGACAAGAGATTGATGTCTCACGACGTGCTCCCGATCACAAATCGGTGATCGCAAGAAAATCAAACTTGTTTGAAATCCTGGTCGCTCCTCGTGAAGGTATCGCACAGTAGAAGCAGTGCTACGAGCCGACTTGCCTCAACCTCTCACACAGAGCATGCGCAATGCACAGATAAGTGACGTCAAACCAAGCGGACCGGGACCCACTTCCGGGTGCGTCTTCTTCTTCTCCTGCCTATATTTGACGTTGCGGTCAAAACACCATAGAAGAAGAATGATACAGAGTCCGACGTGGGGTATATGGCCGTATTGTGTGAGCAGTGAAGTCGCATCAGAGCATCTGGTCGTGTAGTGTGAGAACATGATTCATGGGCTGCGAACTTTTGAACTTTGCAATCTAGCCGTGCAGTTTGAGATGGAGCTGTGTCAAACGATTTAAAATATCGCACAGTGTACGCCCGGCTTTAGTCAAAACATCAGAAATCTGGGAGTGTTTCTTGACTCAGCGCTTAAATTCGACAAACAGTGCTGTCCGAACTAGTTTTTTCCAGCTTCGTCTCCTGGCCAAATGCAAAATGTTTTTAAGTCACCACAACCTTGAAATGGCCATCCATGCTTTTATAAGCTCTAGAATGGACTACTGTAATGCTCTGTATGTTGGTGTCTCCCAGGCTTCTCTTGGTCGCCTCCAGCTTGTACAAAATGCTGCGGCCCGTCTATTAACCTGCACTAACGGACGAGAGCACATCACTCCTGTTCTTAAATCCCTTCATTGGCTTCCCGTCCAGTACAGGATTGATTTTAAAATTTTAATGTTTGTTTTTAAAGCTCTTCATGGTCTCGCCCCAGTGTACTTAACTGAGCTTTTAACTGTTCGGGAACCTGGTAGAGCGCTAAGGTCGTCAAACCAACTTTTGCTGGAAGTGCCCAGGTCAAAATACAGACACTGGGGTGATCGAGCCTTTTCCGTCGCTGCTCCCAAGCTTTGGAATAAGCTCCCTGTTGAAATGTGTCTCATTTCTGACCCGGGCCTTTTCAAATCTAGACTGAAGACATTTTTATTTAGGATGGCTTTTAAAACCCAGTAGTATGGTGACACTTTTACGTTTACTCTGTTTTACTTTATTTTATTGTATTTTTTTGCTCTTATTGCTTTTAATGTTTTTATTGCTGTTATTGCTTCTATTTATTTTGAATTGTTTTATTTATTGCTTTTTTCCACCTATTGTAAAGCACTTTGGTTCACCGAAAGGGTTGTTGTAAAGGGCTGTATAAATAAAGAACATTTACATTTACATTTACATATGAAACAACACAACAATAAAATATGATTAAAAAAGAAACAAAAGAGTAGCTCTCATTGTTGGAGGAGATGTGGTAGCCAAAATGCAAATCATTATCACATCTTTTAGAAATGTCCAATAATACAGAAATACTGGAAGGAAATACATGCAGTAATGCAAGATATTTTTAAGGTCAAAATACCTTTTGATTTTAAAACTATGCACCTTAATTATATCTCCCCTGACATAAAAGGTATTGATAATTATTTAATGGCTGTTTTGTTTACAGCAGGTAAGAAGGCTCTTACTAAAAGACGGATGACACCTGTTGAACCTTCAATTAATAACTGGATCGATGTGACAACAGAAATTTACAAGATGGAAAAGAAAACTTTTTTATTAGTTTAAAACTTGACAAATTCAAATCACATTGGACAAAGTGGGTACAATATGTTGAGCCTTTGAGATCTGATATTAAGAATTTTGCATAGTGAGGGAGCATTGGATTCAGCAATTTATGATCATATTCTGTCTCTCCTTTTTATTTTAATCCATGATTATTGTCTTTTGAAAATTGCAAGATTAAATCTGCCATTTTTGTCTGTTTGGTTCATGTCTTTATTTTATTTTATTTTTTTAATTTTTTATGAAAATCTTGAACTTGTATAGCTGGGTTTCACGTGAGGTCACATTGTCTAATAGCGACAGCGTGCAATTCAGATGGAGGGCAGGAAGTAAAGTAACGTTAGAACTTGCGGTGATAAGCAATCAAGATGCCAATGTTTTGTGTTGTTTACGGGTGCTTAAAGTATATCACAAATTAACGTCCTTGTGTTCTTTGACTGTTGGGCTAACGTCGCCGTTCAGATTTGTTGCGTGTTTGTTTCCATGGTTTGTGTACATCATAGCTGCGACTGCTAGCTGCTAGCACCTTAACACATAAAAAAGAAGAAAGACTCACCCTTGCGAAGACCAAACAATAACAATCCTGTAGTAGTTTGGTACCGAGGTTGTGGACCCATCCGCTGATGAAAAAGTTGTATGCCTCCATACTTTGGTAGGCTTTCATCTGCTGTTTGGTTTAGTACAACGTTTGAAGAACCAGATAGTTTGCGATGTCGATAGCCTCAATTGCCGGTAAATCTTTTGTCTCTGCCGAAAACTCGCTCATCTTCATGAGATATGGATCACGCCCATCGTATCTGTTGATTAACTGCTTATATCTATTTCTTGAAACTGGATCTAGATCAGCACAATACGAACTTTCGCCGGTCTTCTTCATAGACTCCATGTTTACTTCCTGCCCTCCATCTGAAACAACGCCCTCTTCATACGTCATAATAATCACGTGACTGAAACCCTCCTATTAAGGTACACAAAGAACTGTTGGAATGCCTGATTATACATATTTTTGTGATAATGTATCTTTCTGTTTTTCTAACTTGTAAATATAAGGTCTTTACAAATGGACAATAAAAATGAAAATTAAAAAAAGAAACAAAAACAGGGTAATCATATAAAAGCAGTCATAGGTTAAAAGCAATTTTTTAAAAAGTGGGTTTTGGTGAAGGTTTTGAGTGTGGACAGGTTGTGTAATGGTAGTGCGTCCCAGAGGGTGGGAGCTGCTGAAATGTATTACAACAGAGAAAATCCATTTTTTTACTCCTGGGTTTTGTGTAACCGCACTGATTATCTAAAACATGGGCACACAAAAGAAGTGAAACAATGTTCTTTATATGCTGAATCATTCAAACTAAATTGTACATGCAGCTCCTATACCTGATGTTATTGATTAAATATGAGCTTAAAAAGTAACCAACCCTTTGGGAACATCTGTTTATCTTCTGTCACCTGTTACATATCATAACTGCCATGCTTTGGTTCAAATATATTTTCAATGTTCTAAAACTAAGCTTGATGTTGCATTTAAAACTTTTCTAACAACCAGGGTAATCACAACATATTGACAATGTTATCTTTCACCTCTGCCAAATAAGCTATTTTTTAAAATGGGATAATGAAAAACTTATGCACAGATTGTGATGAATTATTCAGGGAATGTTGATGAAATGAGAAGTGATGAGATTTTGGTGGTGATCTGAATCCAGATGTGGATCCAGGAACTTTTTTAAAGATTTGTTGCTATGGCGAGATAGGAGAAGTTTTTCCCCATTTGTGCTAATAATTTAATAAGCTCTCATCAGATTTTAAAGATAATTTAAGAGACTGATGATCATGGCACAAGAAAGAAATGTTTGGAATCTGGAAGTGATCCAAATCCAGATGTTTGTGCGGGACTTTTTTGGCTAATAACTCTTCCAACAATATTGAAAATGCCTTGGCGCAGGTTTGTGCTCCGGGAGAACATCTAGTTAAATAACTTAGGCCTGGACCACACGTATATGGATATTTTTTTGACCGGATATCTTTGTCCACGTTTAAAAAATAAATCTCTGTCCAAACCACAGAAATATATCTGTCCATACAAAGAGGCAAAACTGAAAACGATCGCTTCTGAGGCCTGCAATGCCATGCCTGGCCGATAAGTGGCAGGTTAGCAAAATGTGAAAACCATAGAAGAAGAACGTTATGAGCATGCGCAGTTAAACCGTGGATGCTTGGGACAATCTAATAATACTGAGTGCAGCAGATACTGACGTTGTGCAGCAGTGGAGTGCCTTCCATGAAACAACATTACACTCATTTTTAGAGCTGTAATGAGGGCAAAAAGTGCAAAGAACACAGAGACAGCGCGGTAAATGTCGGCCATCGTTCTTGTTGTTGTTGGCAACCATTGCTACAAAAAAAAAATCTCTGTTTAGGTGTGTGAAATCACCGTGTTCGTGTGATTGAGAGGCCCAACTGGACAGAAAAATGTGCGTTTAGGAATATATCCATATTCATGTGGTCCAGGCCTTACAGTATTATATTAGGCAATAATGTGGAATTCAGTCACACTGTGAGCCCAATGCTCCAACACAAGAGGAGAGCTTAACCAGATTGATTTGTGACACAAACATGAAAATTCTAATGTCCTTAATTTTTCCAACTGACACAAATAGCTGAGTGAGTGACACACACTCTGAACAAACTGTCCAAATCTACTGTGTGAATAGTGCTGTGTGTTTACAGTGAATGTTAGCTAAAGCACAGCAGTGTGGGAAATATGATCCTTTATGTCTTGTCTGCAGCTCTGACACAGGCCATGTGCTGGAATATATCAACACAGACTGAACCAGCACTGCAGCCATTAATATCTCCATATTAAGGTCTAAAACAGCAGCTCAAATATGTGTTTTAACTTTGCTTTTAGTTCAAAAGGATTGTCAGGAGCTGCTGAAAAGCACCACAGCTCTACACTTTTAGGGTGACTGTAGCATGCAGCGCTTAGCCAGTGATTATTAGCAACTTTCAACAACTTTGTCACATAAAATGTCCTGATCTGTAATTATGGGCAAATGCTTTTATTTTGAACAACTGAGCCAGGAAATTAGGAGCTTTCAGTAGCAGCTTAACACAAGTCAGGAGAGAGACAAACAACAGATTAAGCTACTGCAACACCAAACTGAGGATTAAGCTCAGAAACCTGTATTTTATTTTGTTTTAAAGTTTGCTTTAATGTACATGATTTGATTGGAAAACATGCTTGCTTTATGAAAGAAGAAAGGTTGTCAAAGTTGTAATGACTTTTCAAACCCCCTTTTAAAAAAAATTAACTTTAGGTGCTTTAACTTTTAATTTTATACTTTTATTTTGTAGCACATAATTTCCTTGAGGAAGCACCATATTTGAAAGAAAAGAAAAGGTTCTTGTGTCATAATGTAACGATAACAAGTCAGTGAAGAGATCCAAACCAAACCACTAGTATCTACAAACATTTCTGATGAGTTCAGTACTCCGCTGAATGGCCTTTCACTGCCACAGCATCACCACCTTAAGCCAACCCAGACTGTGTATATTTAAGCTCCTGGCAGTGGCAATGCAGATGCCATCTGATCTACCACATGGTCTCTTCCTGGCTCTACAACTCCATTACATAGACTGAGGAGAAGCAAGAGCCAAAACAACACTATGATCATCATGTGGGAGACCCACAGTCCGAGGTGTTCTGTCCAAAAAAAACCAGGACACCTCATAGAGGCTGGTCAATGAGCTCTGGTGTCCCAGAGCCTCCCTACCCCTCTGAACCAACTCTCACCGCCTACTAGGCTGGGAGTCACTATTACTTTATCTTTACCTGTGTCACAGGTTATTGTCTTCCTGGGGAAACTAGTGGTAGTGCACACTTACCACTTTATTGACAGGCTTGTCTCAGTTTTTCCAAGTTGGAAATAAACTATTAAATGTTTGCATGTTCCCCTGGTTTTGAATCACTGATCTACTCAACCACGGGGCCTCTTTTTTGGCCCTTTTCCATTAGCCCTACTCTGCTCTACTCGACTCTACCCGGCTCTACACTACACTCTTTGTGCTGCTTTTCCATTAGCCCCAGCCGCCTGCCCCACGGGGTGCAGTGTCGCTGTAAACACACAACACAACAATCTGTGGCTTTTTGTCACAAACCGAGTAAAAAGGAAAGCAGAAGAAGGCTGCAGGTGGCAAGAAGAAATACCCCTTGAGAAGCACAGGAGAGTTTTGGAAGCTATACAACAGAATGAAGCCGAGGACGAGAGCAATCGAGCTGCGAAGAAAAGACGTATGAGGGTATGCTAATGGTAGCTCCGCTAGCATGCTAGGTCATCACGCTCATGACACATAAATGACGACATTGTCTGACCAATCTGTAGCCAGCAGTTGGTGACGTCATCTTTTAGTATGGACTCAGCTCGCTTGGAACCAGAGCGGAGTAGATACTAAAACTAGCTTGTTTTAGGAGGTACCAGGCCAAGGGATTAATAAAGTTCCTATCTATCTATCTATCTATCTATCTATCTATCTATCTATCTATCTATCTATCTATCTATCTATCTACTTCACAATGCTCACCATGTTGGTACAAAATAATCACTCTATCTGACTGACCCTAACACATGGCCAAATAGGAGGTCCCCATCTATGAACCCAGGCTCTGTACATGCAAGTACAAGTACTAATTTCAAAGCAACTCAAAAACTACAAGGCCACAAGTAATGTGAGTCCCCCTGTTATACTTTGTTGTATTGTTAATCACTGTGTACCACTGCTCTGTCAAGATGGCTGCCATAATCGTCAATTCAAATACATCCACTGTAATTGAATTTGAATCCCCTGTTTGAATGACGGTATTATTCGATGCTTTTATAGTCTGAATACAGTCAAGTCTAGATAGAGAAAAAGCGCTTAACTGTTGAATGTCTTATCACAGTCACTCAATCGACTTCTCCTCCCCAGCCATGGATCAAAGCCATATCCATCTGCTATTACTGAGCTAATGCCATGTGCTCTTTGAGTTGGAGGATTTAAGAGACGTTATCTGCTTTTTATCCTGAACTGAAGCTTTATTTCCTCTGAGACACGCTCGCCAAGCAGCACCCAATCATGCAATAAAACAAACTCAGCATAAGACAAGAAGGCAGGGGCGATTGTTTTAACTATAATACAGGTACACCGTCAAAATAGTGCGCTTATGACATCCATGAATATTTTATAAGAGGAATGCATGGTGACAGCTGCCAAGTGAGTCAATAATTGTTGTTCAGATTCAAATCTTCTCTCACCTCTGAGCTCTATCATTCAAAGCCATATCCATCTGCTATTACTGAGCTAATGCCATGTGCTCTTTGAGTTGGAGGATTTAAGAGACGTTATCTGCTTTTTATCCTGAACTGAAGCTTTATTTCCTCTGAGACACGCTCGCCAAGCAGCACCCAATCATGCAATAAAACAAACTCAGCATAAGACAAGAAGGCAGGGGCGATTGTTTTAACTATAATACAGGTACACCGTCAAAATAGTGCGCTTATGACATCCATGAATATTTTATAAGAGGAATGCATGGTGACAGCTGCCAAGTGAGTCAATAATTGTTGTTCAGATTCAAATCTTCTCTCACCTCTGAGCTCCGGCATTAAAATCCTGACAAGTCTGAGATTTCTTCGGTTAGGGGGATTAATAATTTGAGACACTGACAGCTAAATGCTCCTTAAATAAACCACAAATCCTCTCTGAGGTTTGATCTTGGGTAATTTTAGCGAGGTTTGTGCTCATGAATACGATTTTCTTAAAGCTGAAAAGGCAGCTGTGTAATCTGGGAAGTGACACTTTGTTAAGATGATTCTGACTAATGTTGAGTAGATTAAAAAAGTAAACCCATCAATTAGGTGAGAATGCAGGATTTCTGTCAGGGTTTTTGTCTAATTTGAGTTCAGTCTTCTGCTCTGATCTGCAAATAAAGTCTTAGTTGAGAGGTTTAGCAGTTTGTCTAGAGTAATTGTTTTGGTACTGTTTTATTCTTGTTGCAGAACACTATGTGTGATGTTTTGTTTGATTTCTTTCTATTTTGTCACAGCCCACTGAGACGGATCCAAGACATTATTGGATTAATCAAAAAGTAATTTAACCAAGAGAAAAAAAACTACTTTGATAACTGTCATTAAAAACATCTTAAAGGGAACCCCGCCTGTGAGGACAAACAGGCATAAATATACTTTAATGTTTGTCTCATACTGGAATGTGTTGTTACAAAAACAAGAAATATTGTTCATTTCTTAAAAAAATACAATTTATATTACATATTCTCAGCTATGGGCGCAACCAATGTTTTAAAAGCACAATGAATGCTGGGTTGAAGACATATATTGGTTGAGTTGTGCAGAGTCGTTAGTGCTTTCACTATGCTCACTCACTGGCTGTCAGGAATGAAAATACTATAATAATGCCAAATTGTGCAGAAATAATGCGGAAATAGCTTGTGGACATACACAGTTTCCAAAGGATCCACGCCTATGTTTTCGCCACTTCTCTCCAGATGCATTTGATGTGTTTAACCGAGCCAAGCTGCTGAAAGAGCTCACAGGTGCTGCTACCTATAAACGTAAACTAAAGCCAAATGCTGGGCCTATGGTTTTCTCACCCAAACAGACAAAACGCCCTTAGGAAAAGAGTGATGTCTGTTCGAGGAAACGCCATAGGCAAGAGGTGCTGGATGTTCTCTTGCGAGGATGTCAGCAACTCGCTCCTGCAGATAAATCAGGCAACACAGCAGTCCGTAAGTCTACAGACTCATCGTCAGCTTCCTCCGTGATTGTGTGATTGTAAGAGGCTACAACTGCAAGAGGATAATTGGTCAGTTAAAGCAGTCCATTGCCATATTTTCCGGACGATTGGACTCAAGTCATAGGGACTCGGACTTGAGGTGACTTGAGCTGCTAATGAGACGACTTGCAACTCGACTCTGACTAGGGAGGTAAAAACTCAAGACTCGACTCGGACTCGGGAAAAAATGTCTCCGGATTTGACCTGACTTGAGACATCATGATTTTGAAAATTGCACACACTCAGGCTTTATATGAAGAGCCAGACAGGAGATATACGCCGCTCTTTCCTTTTAGGTTCACTTTATTAATGCTCCATTCACAGTACACTGGTCTGTCACCTATTATTGCCCCACACACGACACAGTACTACACACTAGACCTGTGCTCAAAATATCGATACGGCAAAATATCGTCATGCACTTCTTGGCGATACGTGTATGGATACGGATTCTACAGAATCGATACGGCCTCAATGTTTGGACGGTAGACTATGGGTAATATTAACAATGGAAAAGTTCAAAACAGAAGCCAAGCTTCATGATGAAACACATGTTCCAAGTTTAAACTTAGGTCTACCATCTTTGGGGACCTAAACTAAAGTTCTTAAGTTAAAGAATTATTCAAAACTCATGCTTGTTCTTTTTCTTCTTGTAAAAAAAAAACAACAGTTGCTGGGAATTCTGTTAAAAGCATAGTCAGTGTTCACAATTTATGTGTATTGGGATACGTATCGTATCGTGTGGTTGCTGAAAATACCCAACTCTACTACACACATACATTTCTATGACACACCTGCTTCTGCTACAGTAATGATCAGTAGGAAGGGTGCGCGGGACGCGGGTTTCAAATTGGCAACCGCTATGTCTTCTGTGCCCAAAGTTATTTTCTCTGCATATAAAAAATTTCAATCAGATAAAAAATGAAGACACGCCAAGTGCATGACCTGCAACGCTTCGATAAGCGAAAAAGAGGGCACAACATCAAACTTTATCCACCCCCCGAGGACACATGAGGCCAAGTAAGTGAAACCTGCAAATGTTAGCTAGGTAGCTAATGTTCCTGCCATGGGTCAATATGGCGACCCGTCATAACCTGTGACGAGACTCGACTTGACTTGACAAACTTTTGACTCAACTCGACTCGACTTGCCCACAACAGAAAAAATTGGGACTTGCTTGAGACTTGAATCAAATGACTCGAGACTTGCTTAGGACTCGGATCGGAGGGACTTGGGCATATGTCTGATATTTCCTACAACTCTGCATTCTATTTCCAGAGTATGTGCCATTTTAGGCAGCCACTGTACCGTTTACAGGCAAGTGGGAGGAGTCCTGTTGCCACAGACAGTTTGTCTTATGCAGAGAAGACATGTGAAACACCCCAAAAGACATATCAAACTCAAATACGCATATTATGACCTCTTTAGAACAACTTTGTCCAACTGAAGTACTGCATAGACATACAAAAAGAACTGTTCTGAAAGGACAAATCTTGGCCAAGGTATTTTCAACATTGAGCAAGTTATTTTAAAAAAAATGTGGAAAACTGCCAGAAATCCTGGATCCACATCTGGATTGGGATCAACACCAAAATGTAATCACCACTTCTTCGTGCCATGACCAACATTCTCTCAGAATGCAGTCAAAATCTGTGGAGAACTCAATCACTTATTAGCAAAAATGTGGAAAAATGTTCTATATCGCAATGTCGACAAATCCTCAAAAACAAGTCTTGGATCACTTATTTCTTGTGCTGTTACTAACATTCAACAACAATCAACAATCAATGAAAAAACTTACAAGTGCTGGCAAAAACTTAACCTCCATGGCAGAGGTAACAAGAAAAAAAGACTATGTAAATGAAAATGTTATAATGTCACACTCGGAGAAGTATGTTTTTATCAGAGAAAAGGAAAAGAAGCATGTTTTTCCATGAGGATAGTAGACATTGGTAGTTTCAGGCCAAGGAAAGATGTGAAAATATTCCATCAGGAGAAAACTTCCCCTGAATTAATTTATCTTACAGAGTAGAAGTTAAATAAAGCAGTAAAATGCACTGAGGCATCAAAAGTTAAAGCACTCACTATGGGCCCTTCGGACTCTCAGGAGTGTTGATTTAATATGGCCCATTTTAAAGGCGAGGATCCAACGGCTATGAGACAAATGTAGTGCAGCGAGGAGTTCAACATTTACCTCAGTAATGTGGTTAAGTTTATGTATACGTTCACGCAGGCTGGGAGGCCTGAGGTCAAGGCCTGGTCCCTTTACAGTAAATCAGTAAACATATTTCCCACCTCTGCTGAGCTAAATGAAACATAAAGCTCTGCAGGTTTGGCCCGGGGTCTTCAATCATCCAACCGTCCGTCTAAGTGTCCCGAGGGAGACTGACACGCTTTATGAATGTCCTTCATCACTAACCGCGGCCACCACAAATGAGACCTTTTTAGTCAATAGACACCCAGATCACAACGACCACATCCAGCCGTCATCCGTCAAGACTCTGGATGGAGAAAGTAGTTTGTCAGGCCTGTCTAATGATCCAACGTCGCTGAGGCTCGTCAAAGTGTATCATCAATAACTCTGAGCATGGATGGCTCCGAAAGGCCAGAAGCATGCTGCGGTTCCCTGTTGGAAGATAATCACTCTTTAACGAGATTATTAATCCACGATGCAGGCCTGGTTTGTTTGCTAGTTTGCCACACGGTTTATTGATGTTGATAACCATCCATAAAGCTTTATATTGTTTCACGTCTCAGCCCCGCTCACCTGGATGTGATACACATCTGACCTTCTGCATGGCTCCGTCTTCCCTGACATGAGTTTGGTCGGCATGTCTCAATACATCTTGACTGACAGCTAGCTCAGGGCTGAGACTAACATGCCACTGCTGTTTATCTTTCACAAGCTGGAGTCACGAGTCGGCAAAGCTTCTTTTGTCGGTTTGTTTTGCTCAGTTCATATCTCGTGTAAGTCAACGTCAGCCACCTGCCCCTCAGTGTAAGCCCTCGCAGATGATGCCCTCCACCATGAGGGATCTGATTGAGAACATGGCATGCTGGACTGATCACCCTCCCAATGACCTGACATAGTCCAAGCAAGTTGTATTAAAACTTTAGAGCTGTGGGATAATTGGGCTCCAGAGACACATCTCTAATTTTAAGACAATCTGGGTATCACCTTTGCAAAGGACAGTGCTTCTGCAGGTTTAAAGCAAGAAAATCCTTCTTGCAAAGATCACTATTCTAAATTTAGAATCTGAATTTAAAGCATTTGGCAGACTGGAACTCTGAAAGCAGCTGCTCAGTTTTCACTATGCAGAAAATGGCATCAAATCAGCAGAACACAATATGCCAGTCAAATCTACATCAACTTTCAATCCATCATTTTTTTTTTATATTGACGTAGCACCAAAACATGGCAAAAGTGATCTCAGGATACTCACCAGAAAGAGGCAAACTCACCCTGTGGGGTATGTCTGAGTTTTGTTTTGTAACTTCTCCCAAAGGGACACTAAATCATTTTTGTCTTCTCCATTTTTCTCCCAAAACAGCATAAGTTATCAAGCAGAAACCTGTTCTGTCACATAGAGGACATCTTGTCCTTTCCGGTGAGCTGCATTCGTTGAGTTGTGTCATTCACAATGTGAGTTCAGTCTTCTCAAAATGGCTGCCAACTTGACAGCCACATTTCTGAGGGTATGAGAGGTAAGTTTTCTTTTTGGAAATCAAATGGTGGACATGTTTCAGGGAGATAAATGTTTTAGCTTACTTCCATCTATATCTTATTTTTTTAAAAAGGTCAACTGATAGATACACTTTGCCCTTTTTGGTGAACTGTAGTGCTACCTTTATCAGCAATACTTGTTTTCTGAATAATGTCAACATTACCATGAAAATGTCAAGTTTTTCATCTTTGTTTCAAAGATCTGCCAAATATAATTGACACTGGTTCACACTTCTTCAGTTATAATTGTTTTACAGCTACAAGATGCATCCCAAAAGGGGTTTAAGCTTTTAAAATCAATCCATTCATGCATTCATTATCTATCGCTTGTCCCTTTAGGGCAGGGGGGCCAAAGCCTCAGCTGAGGATGGGCAGTCGTCTCATTGGCTGGATAAGTCACCAGTGGATTGCCATTGAAAGACAGACCCATTTTAACAAACACTCAGGCTTAAATTCAATTAAGAGTCACAACTCAACCTAACAAGCATTTTTTTCAGTATTTGACAGGAAACTGGAGCAACCAGTGGAGAGAACCATCCATGCATTCATTATCTACACTGCTTGTCCCTTCAGGGGCCACAGGAGCCTTAGCCTGTCCCTGCTGAAGCAGAATACACTCTGGACTTGTTGCAAACTAATCAGAGGGCTTACACTGAAAGACAGAAAACCATTTAGACAAACACGCATGTCTAAATTCAATTAAGGGTCACAGATCAACCTAACAAGCATTTTGGAGGCTGTGGGAGGAAACTGGAGCACCCAGTGGCAAGAATCCATCACTGCACATGCAACCCCATTCTGCATCCATCCTCAGATTGCAGGGTTGCAGGGGTTAGATTATATCCAAGCTGACACTGGGTGAGAGGCAGGATGCAGCTGAACCAGTCTTCAGTCAAATACAAGGCCACATAGAGAGAATGACAGTCATTAAACTGAAGTTGTGAAGTTCTGAGTATGTTTTTGGTCTGTGAGAGGAAACCAGAAAGCCTGGAGATAACCTACACCAGCACAGGAAGGCTAGACACAGTCCTTCATCAGAGACCAAATACTTACAGTCCTGCTCAGTATTATTGGCACCCCTTCATTATTTTCATTGCGTTAACAATATCTTCAGAAATAAATTGAAATGTACCAAATTTGTCATCAGGATCTTTTAACTGAAGGTCCAAAATACTTTAACAAAAAAAACAACATTTTTTCAAGTTACATATTGTAATTTCAAAGAGGGAACTGAAAAAAAGCATGTGCAGCAATAATGGCACCCCTCTTCAGTATTTTGTTGCACACCCTTTGGCACTGATGACAGCCTCCAAATGTTTCTTGTAGCCTTCTATAAGCTTCTTGCACTTCTCAGCTGGTATTTTCTCCCACTCTTCCTATGCAAACTGTTCAAGCTCTTAAACATTTGCAGGTTTCTTTTACCCAATGGCAGATTTCAGCCATACTAAAGATTTTCAATCAGATTCAGATCAGGACTCACTACTGGCCATTTTAAAACAGGCCATTTTTTTCCTTTTCAACCATTCCTGTGTGCTTTTGGATGTGTGCTTTGGGTCTTTGTCTTGCTGGAGGGCCCACGATCTTCGACTCAAACTGAGTTTTCTTACACTATGTAGGACATTACTCTCTAAAATTTCTTGATAGTTACCTGATTTCATGATTTCTGTGATACGGTCAAGGCCTCCAGTGTCCGATGCAGCAAAGCAGCCCAAAACCATTATGGAACCTCCACCATGCTTAATTGTTGGTAGGGTGTTCTTTTCCTTGTAGGCTTCAAGTGGTTGCAATTAAAACTGCCTAATCTGAATATGTCTGCATGATCATAGTTGCTGATGAAGTATAATTTACAAACCCTTAATATGTGAACATTACTTCTGCCAAGTTTGAGTCTGATAAAGGGATGCAAAGCAGCGTTAGAGAGGTTTGTAAAGAAACTGTACTGATACATTGTGTACCTAAATTTCATGGGTGCCAATAATGATGAGTGGGACTGTAAGTACATTTTGCCTCTTCAAAGTGTTCACTTCATAAAAAGACAACATTATTTCTAAAAGGTTTACATTTTGATACAGACAAGCATTTCTGTTTGCTTCACATATAATAGTGAGTTTGAAGGCCAAAAGAAAAATGTCCAGTGCTTCAGTTTAAAGAGAACAATGATGACTGACATGAGTCTGGGCTCCTTTCCCCCCTTAATGGGCTACCCTTGTTTTGCAGGGATCTTTAGGGGTCTGCTCTTTGTCCACGGGAGGATTATTTGTGCACTGAATTTATCCAGTTGTGTTCTTTTTTAGGGGAAATGATGATCCCACTGCAGAGCAGAGGTCTAAAAATCCTGTTTATGTTTCAATATGATTCATCCTCCTTTACCAGGCGAGACTGAACCTTTTCATTTGAAGAGATGAAGTATTATTTGAAACACTTGGCAACAGTGGCATGAGATAACTCCATTGGAGCACGGTGAAACCTGTAGCACAGCCAGACAGACTGTTTTCAAAACCATCTCTTATAAACTACAGTAATGTGCATGTAGTATGTCATTGTCTGAGGCAGCTGGTGGACTGTAGAGCAGGTCACAGCTAGCTCTGTTGCCAAGCTAGCTGCTACATACCCTGGTTTACCGGCTGGAGAGTGATCAAACCCCCCTAAGGACTCCCAAGCTTCTAAAAACCAGGACGTCAACTATCTGCAGCGGGCCCCGTTTTCTGGGGCCCCCGCCGGTAAGTTTTTGCCGACTTTTGCCGACTTTTTGCCGCACCTGCTGTCTCCCCGCTACCTACCCCTGCTAACGCTAAGCCTCCTCACCGCTGCGGGCTCCGGGTTGGGGGCCCTGGGTGCAAGTGCCTGTACCTGCCCCTGCAAATCACCTGCTACCCCCCCGTCACTTCTCTGCCTCAACCCGCACTGTGCTTTTTAGCCCTGTACTGGCCCTTCTTGTATTTCTTTTGCTTCCAGGCGTCATGGCTCCACTTACCTCTCCCTCCGGCTGCGCCAACTGCACCGTCCTCGTTGAAAAAGTCACCGAGCTGGAGCGGCGTATCTCCACACTCTACACACTCCGTGAAGCCGAGCTGCAGATGGACACAATTATCTTCCGTACTACCCCACCAGTGTCCGTGTCTTCCAGTCCCGATCAGCCCATCCGTCCCTCCGGTGTTCCAGCCGATGACTCCTCACCCTCTCCCCCTGGTGTCACCGCTCCCGACGGGGCAGCAGCTGCTGCCTCAGAGCTCCCTCCTCCAATCTCCTCCAGAGAGCACACCTGGATCAGGCAGGGCGCAAAGCCCAAGTCCATCGCCACTTCCACTCCACGAGATCCTGCATCCTGGACCCTGGTCGCTCCCCGTAGCGGGAGATCTCAGCAGCCCCCCGACTCACTCCATCACACAGTCCATCTGAATAACAGATATGACGCCCTTGCCCGACAGGATTTCACTCCCAAAAAGGATACTAAAATCCCTCAGCTGCTTTCCCCCCTGTCCACCAACCCGCCGTCTCTTCAGACTCCCTCTCAGCGTCCTCCTCACCGTGCTGGCCGCCGCCTCTCCATCCCGCATTTCACACCGGCTCCAGCTCGGCTCCCTGCCACGCCCCCCTCATGCCGCTCTCCAGCTGCACGGGCGCCTACGACCATCACTGATCCCTCTCCTACCTCGTCAGTCCCTCGCCCTCTTTTCCCCCCGACCACCTTATTGCTTGGCGACTCCATCATCAGAAATGTCCGTTTTTTTAATGTCATCACTCACTGCATCCCTGGGGCATCCGTCACTAACATCCTCGATAAACTCCCAGTTTTACTCCACACACTCCCTCCATCCGTCCATAGAATCATTATCCATGTCGGCTGCGTAGATGCATCCCGCCGACAGTCCGAAATCACAAAAACAGTCTTCAATAAACTTTTCCATTACATCCAAACCACCGGGAAGACAGTCTTCATCAGCGGCCCAATCTCTCCCCATAACCGTGGCTCAGGACTCTTCAGCAGGATCCTCTCCCTGCACACCTGGCTCCAATCAGCCTGCAGGTCTCACTCTCTGAGCTACATTGACAATTTTAACTTGTTCTGGGCTCGAGAATCCTTTTTTAGAACAGACGGGCTCCATCCTAATAAGCTGGGCAGTCGTATTTTAACAGCTAACATCCAGCATGCAGTTCAGAATCCACCATGTGACTGACTGTTTACACCCCGCACACAGCTCCCCCTGTCTTCTTCTACGGTACAATTTCCAAACACCTCCACTTCTCACAGCTCCCCCTACAGGCCCCAGCGCTCACCACCTCCCACTGCAGCTTCTCTTCACATTCAGCCTGTCATCTCCGCCAGACCGTTCACCCTTCAACACAGACGCAACAACAGTAACACTCATAACCTCATCCACATTGTCCCCTCTGCTCCCACAACTCACAAACCTCAGCAGCACATCCTCAAGTTTGCTCTCCAAAACACCCGCTCCCTCAACAGTAAAGCAGTCATCTTGAACGATTTCATTTTGGACAATAACCTGGACTTCCTCTGTATTACCGAAACCTGGCACACTCATCTGGACTATTTCTCCCTCAACCAAGTCACTCCCCCTGGATACAAGTACATCGACAGACCCCGCCCCTCTGGTAGAGGCGGTGGCGTTGCCTCTGTTTTCAAGGACCTTTTCAAAACAAATCCCATTTCCACCCCTTCTGTTGAGTCATTCGAACATGTTACTTTCAAAATACTCGCCTCCACTCCCCTTGTTATCTCGATTATCTACCGGCCACCCAAACCAAATCCATCCTTCCTCTCTGACTTCACTGACCTCGTCACCCAGCTATCAGCCCACTCATCCTCCGTTCTACTTCTCGGGGACTTCAATTTCCACACTGACAATAAAAACTGTAAACATGCCTCTGATTTTCTGGACCTCCTCGACTGCCTCAACCTCTCACAACACGTCAATTTTCCCACCCACTCCCACAGCCACACCCTGGACTTAGTCTGCACCACCGGTCTCAACATTCAAGAACTCACCAGTTTCAACCTCCATATCTCTGATCACCTTGCCATAGTTTTTGAAATCCATCTCCCAACCCCTATTCCCAAAGAAAAACGCACCATATCCTATAGAAACATCAAATCCATCTTGCCCCATGACCTCTCAGCTTCACTCAGCACTGCCATAATCATCCACCCGCCTCCATCAACGGACAACCCGGATAAACTTATCACCCACTACAACAGCTGTCTCTCCACCTGCCTCAATCAGTTAGCCCCCTTAAAAATCAGAACTGTTTCTTTCACTCACCCTGCCCCCTGGTTCACCCCTCATCTCCACCACCTGAAATCCAAAAAACGCCAGCTAGAGAGACTTTCAAGAAAAACAAGACTCACTGTTCACATCCAAGCATACACAGACCACCTCCAACTATACAGATCCGCCCTCACCCACGCCCGCTCCAACTACTACTCCAATCTCATCAACACCGGCTCAAACAACCATAAAGCTCTTTTCTCCACCATCAACAAACTCCTAAACCCCACCAACAATACCTCGGACTCCTTCACCACTGAAAAATGTAACTCCTACCTCTCATTCCTTCAAACAAAAATCGACAGAATTTACAGTTCCCTACCCACCCCGCCCCCCTCTCATGTCTCCCCCCTCCCCTGCTGCTCCTCTCATCACCTCCCCACTTTCCAAATTTTACCCATTTCCCAAGCCGACCTGTTTAAAATCATAACTACTATGAAATCCTCCACTTCTGTCCTCGACCCCATCCCCTCTTCCCTTGTGAAAGTCTGCCTCCCCACCATCTCCCCGCTTATCACCGCCATCGTCAATTCCTCCATCACCTCCTCCACCGTTCCTCCGTCTCTGAAACTGGCTGCCATAACCCCCATCCTCAAAAAACCTGGACTCAACCCCAACGATCTCCACAACTTCCGCCCCATTTCAAATCTCACATTCATTGCCAAAATACTTGAAAGAGCCATTGCATCCCAGATAAAGACCCACCTCACCAACAATAACCTGTATGAACAATTTCAATCCGGATTCCGAACCCACCACAGCACAGAAACTGCTCTTCTTAAAATAACCAACGACCTCCTCCTCTCCTCAGACTCTGGCAAACTTACCATCCTCATCCTCCTGGACCTCACTGCCGCCTTTGACACCATCAATCACTCCATCCTGTTATCCCGTCTCAAATCTCATCTCCTCATCACCGACAACGCTCTCTCCTGGCTACAATCATATCTAACAGACCGGAAACAATTCATCTTCACCAACAGCTGCTCCTCCACTACTGCCCCCCTGTCCCAAGGTGTCCCTCAGGGCTCGGTGCTTGGTCCCCTCCTCTTTATCCTGTACCTCCTGCCCCTCGGTCAGATTATCCATCACCACGGTCTCCATTTCCATTGCTACGCAGATGATATTCAATTATACATATCCACCAACTCCATCAACCCCCAGACCCACTCCACCCTCTCTGACTGCCTCTCCGACATAAACTCCTGGCTAGAAAAAAACTTCCTCAAACTCAACAGCTCCAAAACAGACATCCTCATCATAGGTCCACATTCCCTCACCTCCACAGCCAAAGATTTCCACCTCACCTTCAACAGCACCACCCTATCACCCTCACCCTACTGCCGTAACCTTGGAGTCATCTTGGACAGTTCCCTCAATTTCAACCAGCACATAAAATCAGTAACAAAAACAGCTTTTCACCACCTCAAAAATATCGCCCGCCTTCGCCCCTCTCTCTCCTTCCCTGCAGCTGAAACCCTTATCCACGCCTTCATCACCTCACGCATTGACTACTGCAATAGCATCCTTCTGACTCACCATCCACCCTCCTCACCAAACTTCAGTACATCCAGAATTCCGCCGCCCGCCTCCTCACTCACACCCGTTCCCGAGAGCACATCACCCCCGTCCTTCACAACCTGCACTGGCTCCCCATCCCATTCCGCATCACATTCAAAATCCTTCTTCTTACCTACAAAGCCCTCCATAACCAGGCCCCCCCTTACCTCACTGACATGCTCCACCCCTACATCCCTCCCCGTCCCCTCCGCTCCTCAGATTCTAACCTCCTCACCGTCCCTAGGACCAAGCACCGAACCTGGGGGGACAGAGCCTTTTCAGTTGCCGCCCCCTCTCTCTGGAACTCACTCCCACAACACATCCGTGACTCCGTTGACCTCACCACCTTCAAAACCAGATTAAAAACACACCTCTTCCGCACTGCCTTCAACCAATAATACTGTCTTGTCTTGTCTTAGTCCCTTGTTCATTGCACTAATGTTTTTACCTTGCACTTTCACCATTTTGCTTTTACCTGTTTTCTATTGTACACTTGTTTTTACCTGCACTTTTTAACATTTTAATGTAAAGCGACTTTGAGTTTTTGAAAAGCGCTCTATAAATAAAATTTATTATTATTATTATTTATGTAGCTCCGTCTTTGACCGTCGTATGACTGTGAGTCAGCACTCAAGACTCACTTCTTTTTATCTCTGAAAATGAAAGTGAACAACAAACAAATTAGGTCTTGCTGAAAAGTTTTATCATCCATTTAATGATTTTCACAATTTAACATTTACCAGTGAGATGTGTCATGCCAATGTGGCCGTACTAAAATGAAAACAAACCGGTATCAGGTTCACAATTACTGTATAAGTAAGTGAGTTTGTGATGATGCCTTTTATGGGATATTTCCAAAACCAGTGCTAAATGGTGAACCAAAACTTACAGAAAAACAAAAGAGTTCCCCTTGAATATCATTTGCTCTTGTCTTATCCGATATGCTGTTTTTTTGGGCACAGTTTTTTTTATTAGCCACAGAAAAATATTGGATAGCCCTCTAATCAGAGGATGAAGAATAGGCTCAGCATATTTCGGCCATGATATTTACAAAATGATACCAAAATGAAGCCCCAAAATATTGACGGTGGTTTAGTTTGGTAGCTATTGGGTGTGTTGATGATGATGATACCACATTGTTACCAAATTTTGATACATGATAGCCGTTTATGTTTGCCATTTTAACCTCTGTCCTAGGGAAGAGTTGGAATGGAAAGCATCGTCTTTCCAAAGACGAAAAATTTGGTGCTTTTCCCACTAAGGTCTGATTACTGGGGACTTTTTGAGCAGTGGATCTCCCATTGCATACTTTTGACTTAAATAATAATGACAGTTCCGTCAAAGTCAACACAGCGAGATGGTTTTAACAGAAAATTACTTTTACTCAAATTGAACATTGAATTCAGCACAATGAATTTGAATAATTATATAATATAGTCTGATCTGTACTCCAGGAGGTCAAGAAAGGTTCAGAAGGAAGGATAAAGATGCTATAGTAGAGATAAAAAAAATTAAACGCTCATATGTATGACCGGATCAGCTCCTAAGCTCAACCAGACTCAAAAACAAAAACTTTTTCTGCGCTCACTCCCTGTATGATTTGTGCTAATGTCAGAGTTTGTTAAGTCCCACATAATGCTAACTGATAAAGCAGAGAGCGCCCCTTTGCAAAAGGAAAGTCTATTTACAACTGCAACAACTACACACCAACACCTATTGCTTTCACACTGATGAGAAGGAAGGACACTTGTACTTTTTTCAGGTAAAGACCTCGCGGACAGATCAGTGAGTGAGTCAGAAGTAATCTGCACCATCTGCTATGAATCATTTCACTGTTTTCTGCTTCCCTTTATCCATTTCTCTCAGTGACATGGCTACCTTTTAAAAGCTACTATTTTTCCTCTTCAAAATAAAGGTAGGCTTATTTAGACAGGAAGTAAAATACCCCTCACTTAATTTAGAGCAAAAAACAGAGTAAAGCAAAACAAAGGAACAACAAAGGAATCGGAAGTGTAAAAACATCAATAAAGGGACAAAAACGGTGAAATGGCACTTTTAAATAGAGTAACAACAAAACATTGTAACACTCAAGAGTTGTCCACACACCTTTCTAAAAGGTGTTTTCAACTGACTTAAAATCTATTGCAGATCCTATCCTCTGCAAAGACAGAGGCAGGACACTCCACAACTTTAGAGCCACACCTTGGAAAGCTTTGTCACCTTGAGTCTTAAGGTGAGTTTGTGGGACAGACAGTGATTGTTGGGAATTTGATCCAAGGGGAGAGATGACTGATGTGAATGCAGGGATCTGTTAGTGAGGGTGAGCATTTTAAATTCTACTCTAAATGTAACTGGGAGCCAACTAGGGATGTAACAGTTCCCATGGTAATCATTACAGTGTCCTATTAAAATTACTGTTATACCGTGTTTGATCACCACACTGCCTCAGAAATGCACGGTAATGCTGCTCTTTGACTGGAAAAGCCTGAACTATGTATCTGTCCTCGATTAAGCAGCCTCACGGGAGGCGCGCATTTGCAGTTTGCATTGTTTGGCCTCTGAGTCTGAGAGTGAAAGTTAGAGACACTACAGTGGAGACTTGACCTCTCAAAACGAACTCTGAAGTCTGGTTGAATTTTGGATTTTACATGGATGCAGAGGGGAAAATGATAGAAGACAGTCACCCTGTCTGAACAGAAAGCTGCTGCGAAAGAGAAAGACGTGCGTGATTAAACCGGCTGTAACTCCTCGAGTAAATGAACTGACTGAGCTGTAGAGGTAGAGAGAGACAGAGAAGATTCAGTGAGCCATACCTGAGTGAATAATAGGTGGTTACCAGTATTCTCTGTCTAAATAATGTATAAATCTTGTAAATAACAGCATTAGGATCATTCTGGAGTGTGTTCTTGCCGTTTTTTGCTGTGTATTCGCCGTATTTCGTTGTAGATCGTCTTTTTCCGTCAAAGTTCATGTTTTATGGATTTAATCAATCATAATTTGTAAATATCAAAGGAGATGTCGAGGAGATCTGCCATTGAAAGGGAGACCAGAGGAGAGTCAGGAAGGGGGGTAATTGCTTCAGGGACTATCATCAGTAAAACAAAAAATAAATTAAAAAAAGGTCTGGACATGTTCAATATCACGAGCTGTAACATGGACACTAATGCTGTAGGCAAACTAAAATGTGTGAGCTGTTCAAAGTTCATATCTGTTTTTTCTTTTCTTGTGATTACACGCAGTTTAAGCATTTATAACATAATAATGACAAATACTTGCAAGAATTGTTTACTTTTATTTCTCATGAAAGAAGGGTAAAATATATAGGCTACTCAAAGGGCATTTCTTACCACATTTATTGACAAAAAAGACAAAAAGAAGTGTTGTGATTATAATATTAAAGGGGTTGCATGATTTCAATTCTGTGTTAAAGTAATTTATGAACATTTTGAGCACACTGCAACAATACCGCGATAATAAAGATAACCGTGATAATTTTGGTCACAATAACCGTGATACAAAATTTTCATATCAATACATCTCTAGAGCCAACAAAGAGACTTAAGTCCTAAGGTGATGTTCAGTGGACTTTGTTAATACTCTAGTTTAGTAGAAGAGAAATCAAATAATCTGGAAAGCCTGAAGAGTGCCCCAATTATGCTGAATTACTGAGGGTCAGTAAAGTATTTTGTACAAGCACTGTTGCACCGATCAAATTAAAGCACCAACTTTAAAACAAACAAAGAAAATGAACATCAAATGTCGTTATCAATAAACTGGTAAGAATTACGAATTGTGATTTGAGCACATGGTTTCAAAGCTGCACACAAAACTGGCAGGACCCCTGAAAGACCCAGCAGGGGCCCTTTCCAAACGTGGTTTGGTTAAGTTAATCCACACAAGATCTGTAAACCTCCAGCCAGTATTTGTCTTCCTGGCCTGTCATCAAACAGCTCATCTTCTAACTATTTATTTCCTTTGTGTGCTGCCATCCTGATGTCTGTTCTGATCATCAAATGGAAAAACATAGTCCAGCACTGAGGAGCCAACAGTTCAGTCCAAGTGCCCTCACAGACAGGCCACATGTTACTGAAGAGCCCGTAAAGAAACGTGTTTCACTTTGATATGAGACTTGAGTACTTGGTTTATAAGTATAGATATAACTGCTTGAGTTCATTAACCTTCATTTTAACCTTTTTTGGCCGGACCCCAGGAAGCTTTCCCCTCCATCCCCCCTCATGAGACGCCTTCAGTGCTTTCAAACTCAGCCTAGCAAACAGCCTTCTGCCGCAGTAGAACTGGCCGAAAAGGAGGGATAAAGAGAGAGCCAGAAAGTGAGAGAGAGAGAGATGGAGACAAATAAATAGAGACAGACAGACGGACTGGTGTGCTGGACTGACAAGCCTCAAGTCATTCCCTGCCACACATTTATAATGAACACAGTCGGCACTTTTATTGCACTGATTCGATGCTTAATAGAATCTTTCTTTTGTAGAAAATGAACAGAAGTAGTCTCATTGTCAGGAGGCCATTTCTTTGCACCCAATCCTAAAGCAGTTCATTTTGTTGCACGCAAACAGGTAAACCGCAAGCTGTAACACAATTAAAGTACAAATACGGTGCCATTATTGTTTATTATGGGCTATTTTTGCCTAGAGCTGCATCATGACTCGGCAGCTGCTGCACAAAGCAGAGCCACTTGACATGGAGCTCTATTAGGAAAGAAATAACTGTATATATATTTCTTAAAGGACAGGAGCATCTTTAAAAACATGCACTAAAAAACTCTGTGGGCTTTTATGAGTAAATGCTGTGCTAACAACAATGTGAGCTGCAAAATGGCGTGTAGTTTTAATCACATGGTGGCCTTGTATACAATTACACAGCACAATTACATAGCACAATTTTTAAAGACGCTTTTATGCCCAGTTTCTCCTTGCTTTATTCCATCACTGGCAGGCTCTGTTAATATGTACACATCAGCCGAATGGCCTATAAACATACACTAAGTAGGTCTAAGACAAAGCAAACCAAGGACAAACACATAACTGAGGGTATTGAGGGCATTAGCAGGCACAATAAAACTTCTAAATGTCTGAATACTGCCAAAACGAGAGCAGAACTTTTAAAACAGAGAGAATTATTCCTTCTGTTAGTGTACACGTTTCCTCAATATAATAATACACAAAGGAAAAGAAAAGCTCATTGAAAACAATTAAAAGAAACAGTGAGAGCTAGTGGGAACTGCTCCAGAAATGTACTGAAACAAAAGAACAAAATATTTCTCCATTTTTAGGAAAATATAGCCTTACCTCTCCTTGGGGAGTTTGCAGATTTGCCAATTGGATTTTAAAGTCTGTTTTGACTGAAATCCAACAAGAAACATATTGCACAGTTTTATATTTCATTACTGGGGGTAAAAAGCATCATCGTGGGGATATTTAACAGTTTGTGTTGCAGACAATTTGCATAAATAAGATTTGGAACGAGTAACATTTTCTTTCCAGGGACAAGGCCAGGCTTGGATTTAACTTTTACACCCTCCTGCCATCGAGCATAAGGATTCAAAAACCGACCAGCTGCTCGAGTCACCATATTTAAACTGACAAAACTGAGTGATAATCTCACAATTCATCATAATAACCTGCAGATTTTAATTAAGAGTCCAGTTTCTCTGGGGAAACACTTCAAATATAAAACAAATATTTTCATAGTTGACCTGCTAATGATAGAATTTTTAGATTTGGTTTACTGTCTTACATTCCTCATTGAAATATGTCTTCAATTTAACACAAAAAGGCAACTGTAAAGGACATGACAGCAGTATTATTTATATTGTTTGGCCCCCTGGCTGAGGATTTTTACTCACCTTGAGGTTTATTAAACTTGCAAAGCATTTGAGTTTGCCTGATTATAATGTCATAAAGCAGGTCCATCTCATCAAGCCTCAAGCTAAAACATTTACCTAGACTTATCTATTTCTTCCAAGGAGAGAGAGGGGGTACTGAGGAGGGTTGTTAAGTGAAAAGGAACATTTTCTCTATTGGTTTGATTTTTTGACATTGTCTGCCTTCCCAAACACTGAGATGCTACCCAGATGGATATGAAATATATCCCATGGATAAGTAAATCAGTCCACATGGTCGGTCAGGCTAAGGTTTTACAACCAAAAGCGGTACATCGAAACTTAACAGTGAACATCTTTTGTTTTGATAATCAAAAAAAATCACTGACAAAATCTTTCGCAGTGTCAAAACTATAGGCTGAAACACTTATATGTATTGAAATTGTCAAAAAATTACAAAAACAAGTTTCAAATTGGCCAGTATCTATACTGCACATCCCTGTCTGTGTTGCAGGGGGCTAGAGTTAGGGTACACTCTGATCCGGTAACCAGCCAATCACAGGACCACATAGAGAGAAAGACGACCATTCACACACACACACCCATACCAAAGTGCAAATTGGAGTTGCCAGTTAACCTAATTATCAGTCAATCAATATTGCACCATTTCATAACAAGTGTTATCTCAAGACACTTTACAATAGAGTATAAAGCTCTTCCTTTTATGGATACACATATATGCATGAATACATATATACATATTAAAATACACATATACATATTTATACAAATACATACATCCAACATGAATCCATACAGCCAATCATGAATCCCTCCATCATGGTGGCAAGAAAAAACCTTCTGTTAAGCAGCAGGAAATCTTGAATGTGGATCCCAGTCTCATGATGAACAGTGAATCGTGGGAGGTATGCATGTTTTAGTATTAGCATGTTTGTGGTCTATGGTAGGAGGTCAGAGTGCTTGGAGAGAACCCACACATGCACGGGGAGCAGATGCAAACTCTACACAGTAAGCTCATTAACGTTCTTGCTGTAAGGTATGTGCACCACCAGCCATGCCACCGCGCAGCCCTAAAATGATATTTCCACATTTTTTAACATTTAGATTTCAGTGGAATTATTTTGTTGTTGGGAATAATTAAGCTATGTTTTTACAAACCATCAAACTTAACATTTAGCTATTTGCTTTTCTAATAAATTCATTTGAGGCTTCGCCAACATCCAGATGAATTTAAAAAAATGCAGTTTTGATGCGACACAAGCAAAACATTTCTCATTTGAAAAAGCATCCGCATATTTTTAAAGCTAGATAAACTCACCAGGCCTGATAATGTTATGCCAGGTATGTTAGATAAGAGGTTGATGTGGTCTGTTATTTTCTGCAGATGGATGGACTTCACATAAATAGGGGCTGATTCTGAGTGCTGGCTCACCCTGTGGTGAAGCTATAGCTCTATCATATAAATCATATTATGCTAATCTATGCTACACTCAGCATGGTCAGCCAGTGACTGCATGAAACACATGAAAATTTCATGTTCTGCAGGACTTTTTCATGCAGGCATGTAAACAGGCAGTCAGCACGTGGACACATGGGAGTCTATACTGGACTCACTCCATCGCACAAAACCAAACCACAGAAACAAGGCCTTTAAAATCCTCCCAAAATGAAGCATTACTGAAATTAACTCACTGCTGGAAGCAGAGCAGCGGCAACAGCTCTTGTAATTAATCGCCACACATCAATGAAGAATTTGGAGACAAGGATAGAGGCACCCGATGGATGTTGATCTGAAGGGATGGATTTTCTGAGCTGAGCTGCGAGCTCCGTGTCAGCAAGAATTCCCTCCGCTTAGGAGTCCTTCTGCTCATGTATGTGTAATAATGTGCTGATCGATGTGTTAGACTGCTTACTTAAGAAAAGAGCAGGCAAATAAACGGACCACACAGTGCAAACTCATCATTTAACAAGGTTAGCAGTAGGTCACCTTGTACCAGTTTTTTTCGCCTATTTCAGATTAACATTTGAAAGAAAATCAGGCATGAAATTAGATGTTATTTATGACATGTGCAGCGGATGCTCTGTGAGAGGGCACTGGCTTCAGACCTCCACTGTCAGCTGGATGTGAAATCTATTTAACATACCCCGAGGTAGAGAACTTGTTTGAACCTCTGTTCATGGAATTTGAGTTCATGTTAACACTGGATTGGGCTGTAAAATAAACCTTGAATATACTATTCCCAAAAAACTTAAGAGCTGCCACTTTTCCCAAAAATCAAACCTGACTGGGTTTTAAGCAAACATGCTAATTAACAAAGACTTTCGACAAATCACAAAGATTTGCAATTTCAAGACCAGGTGCTTCAGCTATTGATGGGGTGGGAGATATATTGTGTTTTTTCCTTTTATTAAATACTTATTAATTTTCAAATACGCCTTAAGTTCAGACAGCACTATTTATATTGATGATGGTTGATTCGCTAAAAAGCATTGACAGTGAATGCCAGTGCTGAAAATGCTGCAACAGGTGGTAAAAAAAGCCTCAACATGATGCATGTTTTCTACATTTTACACAAGTGCAATATGATGACTCGGCAAAAAGGTGAGCTATAGCCCTCTGCATCAAAACAATCCCACTTTAAGTTTCATAAATGCGTGTTATTAAAATTATTTATCTGAAAAAACTGAGACATAAATATCCCCATTTAACAAAAAAATTTCAAGATGCAGATTTTGGTCTGTATTCCACAGTTCTACTTAAAGGTGCTGTGAGGAGAATGTATTTCCGGCGACATAAAGACTCTGCTACCCATGAGCACAAGCAGTGACTGTTGTAATGCTGCGTTCCAGCAACCGCGGAACTGGGAGTGACATCATCACCGACTTATCAGCCATTCCAGCTGAAGTCGGAAAAAAACATGCTGATCTACCAGGCTATTGTTAGCTGTTGTTAGCACGCCCTGTGTTGTTGTTCACAAATATCACATGAAGAATGTGATTATCGCTGTGGCAGCATTTTTGTAAATATAAGTCTAACAATACTATGTATACAGCTGATCTAGAGCGACACACCCCAGTCAGAAGTGCAAATAAATTGATTATTACAGGAGCTAAATAACTGTTCACACTGGGGGCATCCATCTTCGATTGTCAACTCGGGGGTGACGAGGTTTCACCGCCTTTCCCAGTAGGAAATTCAGACTTCTGAGGACGTTCCAGTTGCAGTTTCCTACTTAGAACTCGGAAATTCCTGCTTCTGACTACAACTGGCATGCGTCAAAAGACGTGACCCAAACTAAAGCGTGTGTTTGTTGTGATGCTAATAAATGCAGCTCGGACCTTCCTCAGAACTCTGCATTGCTTTACAACTTCTTTTTTCAACAACTTTCAGGATGCAAAGCGACAAGGTAATGTATCTCTTTCTAGTTACGTAGCGGTAGTTTTTGATGTGGGACAACAAGCAATTTTTGGAAAACTTGTTTATTGTAGTTTTGTAGCCGGCTATATATCTCTACTTGCAGCCCCGTGCTCTAAGACGTGTCCCAATAATATAAATTTGCTCTAGTTTTAATTGTCTTGTTCCCGAAGTTGAGTATCCAGGCCAGTCCAGCCCTGTCCGACCAGACCACAAAGCTAAGGAACAGCATTTATAGATAACCTATTTTGATGCTATAAAACTCATCTTAAAGTGTGTATTTCCATCAGGCATATATCTAAAAGTGAGACTTTTTTGTAATTACTTAGAAACTCCTCATAGCATCTTTAAAGTAACAATATTCTTAGCTGTAATGCTTGACAATCCCCTAATCAATGCCTTCGTCTTAGTTCTGCATGTCTGGAAAAACAATCAGACCACATTCTCGTGAGAGGCAGTCAGAGCAAACAACAAAGGAGACAAAAGAGTTACCATGGTGGACAGGAGGCAGACATTGTCTTGAGTGAGGCATAATTTTACAAAAAATAATGTCAGCAGAACAATCCACAATGCTTGTAGCTGTGTGATAATCTAAACATGGGTGCAGACACTGGCAACATGTTAAAACATTTGTCCCTGCAGCATAGTACTACATATCAGAAGAGTCACATATTTGATGCTGTTGACAAAGGAAATCTGTGTAGGCCTTCTTATCAGCTCCACTCCCTATTCATGTAAGAGTTTAAAGAGTGACAGAACAGAGGATTTAGCTGCATGTCTCCAAAATGATTTGGCAAAATCACTGCTCTGCTGTAATTAAAATCATGTCTACAGAAAGATGCCATTTCAACACCTTTTATCTTGGCACAAAAGTGATTAATGCGGTGCTTTACGGCTGCGCTTTCAGGCTCAAAAGTCTGACAAGGCTGATGAAAACCAAACATGTGATATGAAACAGTGCCTAAGTGGGTTATGAAGATTAACCAGCACTACAGAGCTGCAGGATGAAGACCGTCTTGGGCAGTATTTCTTATTTATTCTGGCAGGGAGTTTGCTGCACTGTTCAGTTTCTCCATAGATAGAATCAGGGACGAGAGGAATGCCCACAAAATGTCACATCTGTTTTGCGCTGCAGGGAGAAATCAACCACTGACCACAATGGCTTTCCTCAAATAAACATAAAGCTCTGAATTTTGAGTATTTTTCTTCCCAACTGAAGTACAAAATTGAACAGAACACTGCGGCTGCTTGTCATTCAGCAGGAAGATGATTTCACTGCATGTAGGACCCAAATCCAAATTTAATGCATGACAGATATTTCATGAATGGGAAAAAGAAAAAGAGCTAATGGCATTTGTCTAATCTTTTATGAAGCATCTTTAAGTTACAATTATGATATCCTGCTGTACAAATAAAGAGTGATTGATTTATATATTGATAATATATCATTTAAAATGTATTTTTGCAACCATTCATTATGCTCTTGGTGTTATTAAAGCTTTTTTAAATGTTTTAAAACACTTAGAACTGATTTATGCATGATTGGTGTTTCAGAGACAGATTATTTCAGGAGCTCCATGAATAATGAATTAGATGACATAAAGTTAAATTAATCACACCTTTACCCAATGCCACACTATCTCTTACCAGGAATTTCAACAGGTAAGTTGAAAGGCAAAGGATATCTCTGAATTTAATTTAAAGCTTAACGGGGTCATTTGTCCAATTTTATTCATTGACAACATTGTCAGCTGAGTTTTTGTCATTATTTGGGTCCTGGTTTGGTAAAGTCGTAAGCAGCTAGGCACGTCCTGTATATGCTTCTTCCAGTTCATTTGCAAAATGTCCTATCCTGGTTTTTCACTAGCCTTCCTACTATCTCTTTTCTCTGTCAATACAGGCATAAAAGACACAAAAAAATACACTTAAAAAAGTTAAAATGTGGAAACTGCCCTCTCTCAGAATGTTATGAAATAATTTAAACAAAAAAAATCCTGGATCAACGTCCGGATTTGGATCACCACTGGAACTTTATCACGACCTCTTTGTGCCATCTATGAAAATGTCCTTAAAATCTGATCCACATGTTTTGAGTCATCATACTGAAACCTGAAAGTTAGACCAACAAACAAACAAAATCAGACAAAATCACAACCTCCTTAGTGGAGGTAACAATCAGTGTTGTGTGTAACGCGTTAGAAAGTAACGCGTTACAGTAACGAAACTACTTTTTCAGGTAAAAAGTGAAGTAACGTGCTACTGTTGAAAATTTGGTAACGAAACGTAGTTCCTTTTTTAATGCAGCGCTACGTTACGTTTCCCTCGGACAGATCTGATACTGAAGCTGCCTTCTCAGCTGCTCGCACAGACACGAGCAGCGTTGCCAAGTCCGCCAGGATTTGCCAGGTCTGCTTGTTATAAGCGACGGTCTTTTCTTGAATAGATACTTAGCGCTGTGATATTGAAATGTAATGTAGACGAAAATCAACACACTTCGTGTAGACTTCTCTTTTTAAAAAGTAATACATCACATTAGGAAAGGAAATAGCTGGAGGTTGCTTATTTTGGGCTTATTTTTATTGACCAGGTTACTTATTTCAGAAGCAAAATGTGGAAACACTGGGCAGGAGCTCTCTATACACATGGTATGTGACATTTTGTAAAATAAAGAGCACAAAAGAAATAACTGTAATGTTCTCTGTGGTAGAACTTTTTGTAGGCCTTCACATTTAGGAACAGATATGGGGTTCTGTCCATGATCAAGCAATGTAAAAGTAACGGAAAAGTAACTTGAGAAGTTACTCTTCATAGAGGGTAACTAAGTAAAGAGTTACTTTTTTCAGATGTAACGAGTAACGAGCAAACACTACTTTTTAAAAGTAACTTCCCCAAAACTGGTAACAATACAGTTCAATTCTTCTGAGTCTACTAAAGAAGACTTGAATAGTTTTAAATCCAAGAAGCAGGCTGAGGCTCTGATTGTGGTCAAAGAGCCAGCTCTTAACTTCATTACATCGATCACTTTTCGGCATTTCCCCTTTAACCCTATCATCAAAAAGAATGTTTCTTTCAAAATGGACCTCATAATACATGTCCTACATTTAAATGTTTTTATTTTGAACCAAATAGGGAAATAAGGTGGTTTCATGGACAGCTTAGCAGAATCTAACTAGACAAAAAACAATATACAATCTACTAGGGCTGTAACGAAATGGTCAACTCAAGAAATGATACGAAATACGAAACAGGACTCACGATACGAAATACTCACGATACAAAATAAAGATTATAGAAAATCCCCAACAGTAGGAAGTTGCGCAAAAATCCCTTATTTAGACTACAGTGCAAATACAAATATAAAATCTCAATAAAAAGTGCTCTGTTGTTGTAGCAATCAGGATAAGTACATTCTTGAATGATAAGGAAAACAAACAGCAGTCCTCAGAGCTGCAGTTTAGACCTTTAAATGTCTGAACTGTGAACTATAATATTTAGGCTGTAACAGTGCATATACTTCTGATCTTCAAGTATGATCAAATTCTGTCAACTCAACAGTAGATGCAAAAATCAATGCAGACTTACAAAAACATACAGTTTCTGCCTGTCTCCAGTTCGAAGTAGTTGGTAGTTGTACTCGTCGTAGTATACGGTGAACTGTAGCGTCATATTTTGTGCATGGTTGTTGTTTAGTCCGCAATCTCCTCACCGTTCTCGTCTTTTACATGGGAAGCCAAAATAGGTCCACACAACCGATTTATTTGACGAAGGAGGGTCAGCTAATTCCTCGACCTCGTCTTCCTCCATTCTGAAGCGAGTGTTTTGCTACCATAGGCGAGGAGGGTAAAAAAATCACCAGCGCCCCTTCGTATTTTTTTATTTCGTGCGTCTTTGAATTTTTTTTGTCATTTTTTATTTCGTGAAATTTCATGGCACGAAATTTCGTTGCATCTCTGCAATCTACACATTTAGTCATAAGATACATGTTCAGCAAACAGACATACAAACATCAAGCTCCAAGTTACTATGCCATTTAAGCTCTGCACTGAGTTGAGTATGCCATTGCAGGTTTGATGGGGTAAAAGGAAAGCCTGCAGCTCTTGTAATTAGAATTCTATGTGTGATTTCTAAATTCATAATCTATCTGTGTAGCATCCCATAGCGCTCTGACGGACAGCTCATATCCTGGTAACTGTGAGATAATGAACAAACATGAGGAGCAACATGTAAACAACAGGCTAACCTTCCCGTGTGCTACCTCAGCATTGTCTGCTGTACTTTGGAATTCCACAAACTTCAAGTACTTGTTTTCCTGTTTTGATGTTGATCTGTTGACAAAAAATGAAGCAGGGTTGAAGCCACCCCTGCTGAAACTAGACTCAACAAATATTCCAGCGATGGATCAATGGTGCAATCCATTTACATCAAAACTGGAAAAAGGGGAATGGGATAACATTGACGAGCTGGTAAAGGCAGGGTAGTCAAAGGAAATCCAACTTCTTGTGGGAATTGTGACCAAAGGGGGCTTTGCCAGTGATGTTATCTAACTTGCAACTCAGACTTTCCCAATTCTGAGATTAACAGGAATGACACAGGTTTTAAAACTGACTGATTGACAAGACTGGAGGTGGAGTGCATGGCTGCAAGTGGAAATAAGGTTAGATAAAATACCGTTGACTAAGAGGAGAAATCCTTTTTTAAACATATTTCCTGTAACAAATGCAAATTATCTGCAGCTGTTGAGGTCTATCAGTAATGTTTGTGCTCCTTTTCTTTCTCCCAGCAGCACCTCTTGTCTATTTTGAGCAGAATGCACTCTTCCCTGTTTGAAACTGAAATCTTTCAAAAGGTGTCTCAGATTTTAACTGCAGTAATTTGCAGCTTTACACCCTCCTAGCGCGACACAACTCAAGATAAACCTGCTAGGTTGTTAGTGCTTGAGAAAAGCCCAAGGCAGAGCATTATCAGCTGGTGAATCTTGTGTGTGCACATTAGATAAATATCAAATAAACACATGCACCCAAGCAGGCATCCAAACTGGGAACTTATTTTTATGGATTCGGGCCAAGTGCGTTGGATTTTTCTGCGGCTGCTGTTTTTCTTTCAGGTCCCTGAAGCTGTGCGTGTTTGTGATGATCAAGTGGTGAGAACAATATGAATGCAGCAACGAGGCAGCTATGAAAGTCTCCTCACAGACTTTAAGATTAAAGGGAAAGGTTTAATCAAGGCCAGATGAATTTTTCAGCTATTGTTTGTCAGCTCTGACAGGAAGAAATCAAGACCTCAGAGTTCAATGGGTCTTTGATTAAATATTCAAAACAAGAGGACTTCATCAACAGGGATTTGATCCAGCTCGACGAGACTCTTCAAGGAGAGACAGGGTTAAGTTAACCATGACCTCACTGGCCTGTGCCAACAAAGTTTTATAACAATGACGTGAGAACCATCAACACAGTGTTTGCAGTTCTGCAAACATCAAACCTCCCTAATGGAAGTAGCCAATGGCTACAGGAACGGCAACACAGACACTCAGCCATGTCTGTGCAGAAAGCATTTTGTTTAAGCTTACATACATCAAAATGAAATGATATAAAATCATCACAGTTCAGGGAAGGAAGTCTCAAGATTTATTTGATGGTCAAATTTATCTATAGCAGTTAAAGGTGTAGTCAGCGATGTGGGAGAAAACGAGTGGAGAGGTTGTTTATAAACGCATTTTTGCCCACCCCCTGAAAGCTGATGGACGTGCGTCGTCATGGAAACGGCCGTAGAAACTGCGTAGCTGACCAACATAGCTAAGGTAACCCCAACTCGTCAGACAACTCGACTGCCATTATTGATAACATCACAACAACAGTACATTCAGGCAGATTAGACAATAAGATGAATGCCCGACAGCTGTTACTGTTATGTGAAGCACCACAAAGCTAATGTTGCTTAGCTATCCAGCAGAAAGACGGCGACATCCGGGTCCGTTTTCAAGTCTTTCAATTAGCCGAGTTCCCTCCACCGTCGGACAGCAACACCAATGTTGACCCGGGTCTTCGCTCTTTCATGGTCATAGCCCTTCTTTTTCACTTTTCACTCCTCTGACCTTTTTCTCTTGGGCTGTGTTTCAGTCATTGCTACTGCACCTATTGTACCTCTCTCTTACGCTAACTGCGCACGCTACACAACCTACTACTCCCCTCCCCCCTCTGTCTGATCTGCGCATGAGTATGATCGCCCTCTGGATGGGGGGGGGGTACCCTGTTTTGGTGTCTCGGCCTGAGCCACAGTATTTACCTGCTGAAATTCAGAGCCAAGGCTGTGTATTGAAACCTGACTTTTTTTCAACATGCTGTCAGTGGTGACATCTTGTGGATGGAGAGCAGAAATACGGTGATTTTGACAAACTGCGCATTAGATTAGAAGATTAGAAGATCACTGACTGCACCTTTAACAGTTGTTATCCATCAGGGTCTCCAAATGAAGACTAATACTGCATTACCACTGAGAAGTTCAATCCAGTTCAGCTCAGAAAAGTTTGCATTTACAAATGTTTCCACTGTCAAATGAGGGGAGAGGTACCCAAATAACTGATCCCTCCCATCCCATATTTTGGTACCACTCTGAAGCCGAGGATACCAAGCTGACTGAATATTTCAATTGTTTTTTCTACATATAATGTCCAAACAAAACAATGCTTTATAAAAAAAAAACTGACATGCCCAAGTGCTTCAATTGTTTCTCTTTGTTTAAAACAAGAGTTTTGCACTATGTTGCGCTGCTGTGATGTCATGCCGTTACCTAGTTGGCACGACTCGCCACTTGGGCTCTTATGAAAAGAAGTGGATTAAATTTTTAAGACAGGTCAGACATGGGTTAAGACAGCTAAAAACATTTGTTGGCATTGCAAGATAGGGCAGTTTACGGTAACATTTAAAAAGTTCTCAATGGAATTAAATGTCAGGAATGCTGGTTAAGCCACTCAAAAGAAGTGTTGCCATTTTGGTGGTGATTCACATCTGGATGTAGATCCAGGAATTTTAAAAAGATTAGTTAACAGTGTGAGATGGGGAAGTTTTGCCTGATTTTTGACAACAATTTAACAATTCTGAAAATGTCTTGGTCGAGCACTCTGAACACTTCTTTTGTGATAATTTCCTTCACTGAGACACACAATTTAAGTTTTTAATGTTGCAGGGACTATGAATATGTAGGGACTAACATCATTGCAAGAAAATTGCATTTTTCATGTGCATACAACACTGTGGGTTCTTACAGCTAAGAAAAAAATAGATAGTGAATAAACTATATTGGGATATATCCTGATGTTTGCTATCATCACTACTACATTGTACTTTTATCATATGGCTGGATTCTTGCCAATACACACCCCTATTTAATTGCAATCTTAATCCAGAGAGACTTATATTTTTTGAAACTGCTGTTGAAAACAGACCAAAAAAAAACTTGCCAGCCAAGCTAGCAGGGTACTCATCAGGTGGCTTTGGTTCCAACAGCTACGTCTCATCATTTACATCACACTGTTAAAACATGAGGAGTTATTAGAGAATCTTGATGAACATTTAAGTCCCCATTTAAATTTGGATGTCTACCAAGGTCATTAAACAGCAAAAATTAATGGTTATTTGCTCACATGTTTAGATAGGTTGGTAAATCAACACTGACATCCCTCTGAAAGCCTTAAAGTTACATCTATGTCTTTTGCACAGTCCATAAGGGATGAATATTAAACAAATGGACCACATAGTTATTGCTCAGCATTAAAAAGCAGCTGAAATATTCCCACATCCCACAACGTTCCTGGAACAACATGCATGAATACTCTGACGAGACAAGCAGAGAGAAATATGGTCAGCTACAAAATATCATCCGCGCACTCTTTTGTTATTGCACTGAGGGTGCTAGATTATGCATGCGTCTCTATTAAAGCCAGACGTTCAACCAAACAGAGAAAACACAATGTGAAGGTTGAGGCTCTTAAGCACTCACTTCACCGGAATAGGTAATGCTTCAGCGGTCTTCCAGCCTCTAATAGGCTGCAGAGTTAGACATCTCCGGCTGATGAAGAGTCCGCCGTGCGACTTTCTGACAAACAAATCAATATGCAAGGACAAAATGATCTCTCATCACAGTGACATGTTCAGTAGGAGTAATTCATGGAGGCATTATCTTTTTCCTAATGCCTCAGTGACGAATGAGTTGGGGATTAAATGCACTGCATCCAGTGATGCTTCTTAGTTCAAAGAAGAGAGTTTTAAAAGGACGAGTAGGACCTGTGCTGGAGAGAGCTGCACAATAATATATTGTTCTAATGCATTATTTAATGGCACTGTGGGGAAGATAGTGTTTGTGTGCATTTGAAATTCTCTATGAGAGCTTGTAGCTTTCTTAATTGGCTTTCTCAGGAGAGCCAAAGGAAATGCTGCCCTCGCAGAAGATATTGATCAATATGACGAGATGCAGCTACTGAAAGCATGATCTAAATCAATGTCACCTTCAGGTAAACAGTAAGAGAAGGCCGTGAGCCGCAATTCAAGACATCACTGCAAGTTTCCTCCGATGCCTCGCTCAGCTGTTGTTCCGTGTTTACATAACGGTATCACATCAGTAGGTCTAAACGGCCGTATAAAGGCTCTGACATGCAGTGTCAGGGGGAACATTCTGAGGCTGCTATGGTGGCAGAGGGACGGCACAATAGGCGCTCTTCAAGGAGACAGATGCCACCAGTGATTTTCTTATAGCAGTCAACATGAAGAAAGGCGACGAGAACATGCAGCTAATGCCATACCCCATAGGAAGAAGTCATGTGAAAATATATCAGATTGTGTCCAATCTCACCTCCGCTCAGTTTATTATGAATCAATTCATAAATAAGTATGAAGATATATATTTTAAAATGGATCACTTATAACTATAATGGCCAAGTCGCTCTTCCTAAGCTACAAATAAGCTTAAAGCAGTGGAGAAACCACTCTTCAGCTGAATTTAAAGCATGAATGATGAATTAAATTATGTAGAATGATAATCTTTGACATTTGGATCATTTTAAGGTTTTAAATGGTTTGTTTTGACCTTTTGACCCTGTAAAAGATAATTTTAAAATAAATAAAAATAATAATGTAGCAGATTGTACACACGTCTTGCTCTTTAACCAGCTTTGTTTTTTGTCTTTTCTAAACATACAAATATTTTGGAATACTATTTGGCACAGAAAAGCAAGAACAAAATTATTATCCTTGAACAAATGTTCAAAATTTGCAGTTATAAAAAACAAGCTTGGTTTACTTTACTTGTGAAGAGAAAAGAAATCTTATAGGATTTATCGCACAATGTGAAAAAACTTGAAATGTAAAAAATACTGAATATATAATGCTTGTAGCGGCCTCTGTCCACAGGCCTTACACTCTTTCTAACTTCCCCCCTTTCAGTCTCCATGCTTTAGTTAAGTTTTAAGAAGGAAAATCAAGACCACTTCTCCTGATAAAAAGCCATCATGAGTAGAAGGGAAATCGGTCTTCTTACAAATCAGTGATCAGAATTTACAAAGACAGAGTTAAAACTCTTCCTGTGTGTTTGAAAAATGCATAGCAGTGATCCCTGCTAGTTGAAAACTGAAGTTGAATTTTTCTATTGGCTGATCTCAAGTGGTTGGTGGTGTGTCTTGTGCAAGCTTTCATCACCACGAGGTAGGGCTGGGCAATATTACCTAATCTCAATATAACGATTAATTGAAGTTCCTACCTCGATTACGATTAATGAACAATTATTTTATGCTATACTGGAATTAATTTGTGGTGAAACCGATGGTCGTCGACATGGTCTTCCTGCAGTATTTCACTTAACTTCTTTCTGCATGATGTCCTCTGCAGAGATTCCAAAATGTGCCCAAACAATGGAGACAGTGTTTTTCTTGGCTACAAGATCCTCAGATAGATTGCCACTTGTCTCCTCCATGTTGGTGGTGCATCCTTTGCTCTTGGCAATGTGAACGCAGACTGTCCGGAAGGGGTGTGGTCACAGGACTTACGCAGGGAAAATAATCAAAATAATGGACATGAGTAAAATTACTTGGATTACAGGGTCTAAATGTTGATTTTGATTATTTTTCGATTAACTGCCCAGCCCTACCACAAGACTGAACAGAGACCACCCTTGTTTTACAACCAACCCTTATCTTAAGTACAACTCCAATTCCAGTACAGCTGGGAGATATGTGCAAGTTGCCCATGCCACAGGCACTAATGCTGCGTTCCATTAACCTCGGAACTGGGAAATGGGAGTGACGTCATCTCCGACTTATCTGCATTCCAGTTGAAGTCAGAAAAAAACGTGCTGATCGACCAGGATATTGTTAGCTGTTGTTAGCACGCCCTGCGTTGTTGTTCACAAATATCACATGAAGAATTTAATTATCACTATGGCAGCATTTTTGTAAGTATAAGTCTAACGCTACTACGCATACAGCTGATTTAGAGCGACACACACTAATCAGAAGTGCAAATAAATTGATTATTACAGGAGCTAAATAACTGTTCACACTGGGGGCTGTCATCTTTGATTGTCAACTCGGGGGTAGCGAGGTTTCCCCGAGTTCCTAGTAGGAAATTCCGACCTCGGGGGCGTTCCAGATTAAATTTCCTACTCGGAATTGGGAAATTCAGACTTCCGACTACAACTGGAACGCACCATAACACAGCCCCATACCATCACAGAATCTGAATTAGAATCAGTTTAATTGGCCAGAAATGTTCAACATAAAAGGAATTTGACCTTGGTCTACTTTACTCTCTAAGTACAGGCTGGATACATATCAGAGTATATACACATGTATACAAACAGAACAGAAGCAGAAAACTGAAAAGCAGGAATTAACTCAAATAAATGTTAAAATTAAGGTAAAGAATACAGAGAAAGTATGTACAATATGTACAAGACAAAAAACAATAAACAAAGTGACAACAAACAAGAAACAACAGATGCTGTCTGTTTCCAGGGAAACTGATTCACGTTTACATGAGGACGGATAAGAAAACATTTTAAAACTTTTCAGTCTGGATCCTGGTTTAAAAAGTTTGCAGATTCAGGTATCTTGTTCACAGTTCTAGTGTAAACAGGGGGTGCAAAGGCAACAAAAACTCTCCATTGTTAGTTGTTTCCATTGTGGTGTAAACAGGTCCTAAGTGGTCATGTCTTGTCCCTCCCACCTTCAAGCCTGTTTACAATGTCCTGTTGGGTTATTTAAAATCCCAGGATCCATGGACCTTAGCCTAAACCCTAGGGTGCAGTTGCTTCCTAACCTGCAGGTGATGTGATCATTCCCAGTCGCGACTCCAAGGTCGACTGCATCAGATTATTATGCCTGTTTACCATCAGCTTGGTGTTCAGTATCATACCACATCCTGCTCCGTGCCCCTGACAGAATTAGCTTCCTAACCTCCTATAGATCCGTACAAGAACAGCCAGCCTCTGAGAAGGACTCTCCAGCTGACCGAGCGCCCATTGCACATTCTGCTCACACCCTGTTGCTCCATTTTACATGAGCCTCTCATCATGAGGCGGCGAGCAGGTCAGTCTGTAAGCACCGGCGCTCGCTGTGCTCACCTGAATTATCACTCATTGTCAGAGACAAACAACAGCGACTTAGCCGCAAGCTAACAGGCACGCTGCAGGCACATGTTCACGCTCTGTGACAATAAATGACACTTTTCCTTACTCAGACAAACTGCTGAGATGTGTGAGGGGCAGGGCGCCTCAGAGATAAAAGGAGCCTGTGAAGCAATCAGTACTTCCAAAGGTTACGGGGTCCGAATACGAATGGGCCCGGGCTCTTTAATGTTGGAGGGTTTGGGAGAGTTTGCGGCTGCTCTGCTCTTAATGTGGTTCACTAGAGTTAGCTTAATCTCAATCTACCGAGCCCTTAAAAAAACCAAGCATGTGCCAACGTGTTTTAGTGACTGTAACACATTTGTTGTGACATAAAATGACAGCGCGATTCACTTAACGGCAAATAATGTAGTTCAGTCAACCATTTTAAATGCTGCTTGTCCTGCATTGGAAATGGATGTAATGGAGGCTGGCAGTCCATCCCAGGATGCATTAAACAGAGACAGAGCAGACTGAGGACGAAGTCTTATGAATGGTTCAATTTCTAAACACTTTTTTACATTTAAAGTCTAAACCTACCTCTTTAGTCTGGCTTCTACCTGAATTTAAGGTGCTCATATTCATATGTTTATTAATTTAGGTTGACCTTATTCTGTTTTAACTTCAGAATGATATTTTAGTAGTTTTTCGCCTTGTTTTTATCAGTTTTAACCCGTGTTTCTTCAGTGTTTTATTCCTTTTTGAACATATAGTTTTTACTTTTAAGTGTTTTTGTTCTCATTATAGCACCCTTTAATTATTTGTTTGTTTTACTTTAGTTCAGTTTGTTTCTATTCTGTTGGATTATAGTTTTTATTTTACACTTTAAAGGTACAGTGTGTATTATTAAATGCTAAAATAAAAAATAAAAAAATAACAGACTTGGTAAAAATGGAATAGATTACTTAAAATTATATTTAGTTTCTAATCAGCCTTAGATAATTAATGTTTTGTTTTCGTTACCTTAGAATAAGTCATTTATATCTTAATAGGAGCGGGTAGTCTCTTATGGGGGCTTCCATCTTGCGTCGCCATCTTTTCTACCGTAACCCAGAACGGACAAACGAAACGCTTTCGCGTTTTTTTGTTGACGCCTTCCGGAAATGCACAGTTGTGAAATAGATGAAGAAGAAGAGAGTGATTACCAAGCAGCTGTAGTAATACAAACAAACATGGAGGACCACACGTACAATTTGCCATCAGTGGAGCATGAATCATTGTCAAAGAAACGAAAACGGGATGAAGCCAAACGCAATCGGGAAAGGCTACGACAAAAAAAACAGGGTCAACACCGGCGCTGCCTTTCCCAGATGGAAGTCCCTGAAGGATAAGTTTGCAGACAGACGCAGAAGTTACCTGTTTTTTGCTGGACAGGTAAGACTAAGTGTCGAATTGTACTCTTATATGGAGCCGAATTTATTTGTTTACTTTCGGGAGAAGTCGGAGTAAGACGCAGAGAATGTATCTGCTATGAGAGGCTTATTTCACGGCCACAAGCATTTTTCTGTGGACAGAAAACATAGGCTGATAACTAAGCTATAGTGCTGTTGATGAGACAAATGTAAAGATTTTCACCATACTCCTTAATTTTATTGTTTGCTCCTAATTTGTTATTTAGTAGCACATGTACACATTGGTACAGTGTACATTTTAGGACATCCTCGGTCTCAGGAAAACCTCTGTGTCATTTCTCAGACCAAACGGCATCAGAAAACCCCCCCTCAATAAAACCTCCGTCAGATAATACGGCCTCAGGCTTCAAAATGAAAGTCATCAGACAAAATACTGGAAAAACGGACTCAAATAAAAAACAGCATCAGGTCGTAACAATATCATAATCATCGTAATATCATAAATGTCAAGTCGTCTTGAGACGGCATTCAGCTAAAAATCAGCCACTAGCAAACTTCCCATTTTCAAAATAAAAGCATTCTTCATTATCTCCAATTAGTTCTTTAACGCTTTTGTAAATTAGGCTCTTGTTTTGGAGCCGACCGGAAGTTTCTTCGATAGCATAATGGCGCGCATAACAGAATGTCCGAAATACCGAAATGAAGTTTGTATCTGTGCGTTTTATGGCTCAAATGACCACATTTTGGTATTCTGCATGGTGACTTTCGCGCCTGAAATACTCTCTGAATTCTCAAATGTGGCGAAACAGCAGAGATATTTGATAGCCTGGTAGCTGGAAGCACTTGTTGAAAAAACACTTTTTGTCCTTGGAAGGCCACCGTAGCTCCGGGGTTCTCCATCAGGGAGGGGGGAGCGCCGGAGTGCTGCAATCTCAAACCTCACCTTTAGATGTCGCTAAAAACTACACACTGTACCTTTAATCTAACAGCCAGTGATTACTCATTTTAAAGCTTTAAGATGGTACATACTGGGTACTGGGGCTGAACGATTCCAGAAAATAATCTAATTACGATATTTTTCCCCAATATTGCACTTGCGATTACTCTGCGATTGTTTTAATGTTCCTCATCTTATGTATTCTGAAACAAACACAAGCAGTAGATCGTTTTATAGTATAACCAATATGACATTAAATCAATCTAAGGATAAAAGATTTGAGAAAAAGTGGAAAAGTGAAGAACAGAAGCAAAATAGGTATGAAATTGCAAAAACTGGATAAAAAAAATGGTACGAAAGCAGAAAGAAAGTTAAAGGGTGCAAAATAGGTATGAAATTGCAAAAAAAAAAAAAAATGGCGAAAAAATTCAAAAGAAACTAAGGAAAATTGATTATAGCAGCAAAATTGGGATTAAATTTCAAAAACCATGTAAAAATTCCAAACATGGTCTGACAGTGGCAAAAAAAAAAGATGAATGGGAGCAAGATAGGCATAAAGCTTTAAAAACTGGGTTAAAAAAGGTTAAAATAGGCATGAAATAGCAAGAAACTACATCATAATGCCAAAATGTTCAACACATTTTGGGTTAAAAATATTGCACTGTCTGCGATTTGAAAATTGCAACAAGCCATATTGCGATTTAATCTAATATGCAATTGATTGTTCAGCCTGGGTACAGTTGATTGCAAAGGGCGGGGTTAAGGGGTTGGTGGGACTGATCTTTTAATTTATCAGTTTGTAAAGCACCAGTGCTACATTTTCTGTGCTTTATAAGTTTTGATTGATTGATTGATAAATCAGCTTAACTCAAATTTCTGCTGCAAATGTTAAAGGTTACACTATTTTTTATGGTATATTTAAAAAAGCCTTTTCTACAAAGCATTACTTGTAGTTCTGTTTTGGTCAAAAATAAACAAATCTAATCCATGGAACTGAATCATTCATGAGCGGCACAGTGGCAGGTAGTGCACATGCCTCACAACAAGAGGATTGCTCGTTTGAGCTCCTGTGTTAATCAAGACTTTTCGAAGTGGACTTTGCATATTCTACCCGTGCATTCATGGGTTCTCCCCAGGCACCCCAGTTTCCTCACATAGGCTAAAAAAATGATCATTAGTTTAATTGTTGACTCCAAATTGCCCTGAGTGTGAGTGTGAATGGTTATCTGTCTCTCAATGTGTCCCGGGTTGCAACCGGTGCAGGGTGTGCATGTGCTAAATATAAAGCTACAATAGTGAGTCAGCAGATGGGTGCTATGTAATGAAATATCTTTCTAACCTATAGAGATGGTTTGGAAACACTGCTACTCCTTTGAATGTTCTACTCTGCTTAAAAAAAAACTCCAATATGCCTCAGTGGTAAAACAGGTAAAACTAATATGCACCTTATAATTTCTAATATCTCAAAACTTTGTTGTCAACTTCTGAGAAAGCACCGTGCTCGTCAACCTCACTCTTCCCTCCTGACAGAGTCAGGAGGTGGTGTTATGTCTGCTTCTGTTTGGCTAGTAAACAATTTTTAACAGGTGAAAATGAGCTGCACCATATTTTAAAAGTAACTTTTTCCTAGTCTTCTATCAGTGACATGATATTTTGATTTTATGCTCATTTTCTATCTAATACTTTAGTAAATTAGAGAAATGCCATCGAAATGGAGCGATATTAAGCAACCTCATGGATGAAGAGGTCGAAGTTTGCCACCTGAAATATTAAGTAAAAAGCTAAAACTGAGGCTGAGAGTGGACACAGGCCTTTAATTCTTCCACTGACCTATTTTATAGACTCATCTATCTGCAGCCAGTTATAAAATTTAATATTCTGTATAACAAAAACTCCAATATGCCTCGAAAGGAAGGTTGAAGTAACAGGCAGCTTATCATTTCAAATAGTTCACTCCTTTTGATAATCTTATACACTGATTTACTGTTCCCTTAAATGTTAAATTCACTTGAAAATAACTCCCATCTGTCTAAATGAAGTCGTCAAGTAATATAAACAAAATTATTTTAAAATGTCACTTGATTTATTGGTCCATTGAACATTATTAGTATCTGCAGCCAGTCCTTTGTTGCCCTCATTTAGCTGAAATTGTTACTTCTGATTTCCAAAATGTATGTTGTTATTCAAAATAAAAGCAGATTTCAATCAATCACAAAGTAAAGTACATTAAGTCTAAAGGTGCTATGAGGAGAATTTATTTCCAGCGACATAAAGACTCTGCTACCCATAAGCACATGCAGCGACTGTCGTAAAGATGTGACCCAAGCCAAAGCGTGTGTTTGTTCTGATGCTAATGAATGCAGCCTGGACCTTCCTCAGAACTCTGCATTGCTTTACAACCTCTTTTTTCCACAACTTACAGGATGCAAAGCGACGAGGTAATGTATCTCTTTCTAGTTATGTAGTGGTAGTTTTTGATGTGTGACAACAAGCAACTTTTGGAAAACTTAGTATAGTAGTTTTGTAGCCGGCTATATATCGCTACTTACAGCCCGGTGCTCTAAGACGTGTCTGAATGATATATAATTTTCTCTAGTTTTATTGTCTTGTTCCCGAAGTTGAGTATCCAGGCCTGTCCAGCGCTGTCCGACCCGACCGCAAAGCTAAGGAATAGCATTTATAGATAACCTATTTTGAAGCTATAAAACTCATCTTAAAGTGTGTATTTCGATCAGGCATATATCTAAAAGTGAGACTTTTTTTGTAATTACTGAGAAACTCCTCATAGCATTTTTAAGAGAGAATAAACTAGAAAAGCAGAATTATAACAAAGAACAGCTTCCTGAGAAAATGTCCTGGCTAAAGGGCTACTTGATTTTGGTAGAAAACAGCACCTCAGGCATCAGGCTTAAAACAGTTTCATGATACCAGACACAATCACCTGCTGATCTTACATCAGAACATCACATGCATCTACTTCGATTAAGTATTCTTAAAATGTGTAATGCTGATGCATTAGCCAGTGATCACTGCACTGCGTGCTTTTTGTTGTTTGTTTTTACTTTTACATGCACTCCTGCATATTCCCCAATGCACAGCAGTGTTAAACCCCAGATTTTACAAATTAACTTTACAGCTGTCTTCCATCTAAAGGTCTTTGTATTCCAGGTGAAATATTTTTTGGATGTGTTTTTCGATTAATATTCTGCTAAAAAAAACAACTACATTGATGCAAAATAAGTCCAGTGTGCTTTTTCCTTTTATTCACTACAAAGTTATGCAGTGAGAGACAAAATATTGTGAAGTTGTATGACAGCAAAGATGGACTGTGGCTGTTTTGCTCCTTTAAAAAAGAAACAGAAAACACTTGGTCTCTTCACACCTAACTGATAAATGCGTCAGACCCGTGCGTCACACCGTTGTGCCAAGTGCTATAAAAACTACTTGGATCGGGCGCATGCATCTTGAAGTTCAGTCAATCTTGTCTTATGTGGCTGAATAAAAAAAAAAAAGTCGGCTTTTGTTGCTATATTCTGTGTTGACACCACACAAAAGGCCCCACAAGGTGTTTAGAGTGAAATCTCATTGTGAGGATGGAGAAAAAGATGCAGGCCAAAGCTCTTTGCAGCGGCTGCTCTGAATAGTCAAAACTCTCTAAAATGGCTTATATGGAGGCACAATATATAAAAAACCTGGCCAGGGAAATTAAGCTAAAAGCTTTGGAGTCAGTGTGAACATATGACTGACACAACATGAGATCAGATTTATCCGAGAGCACAAACCTCCATCAAAGCATTTATTAGCCCAGTTATTAGCACTTTTTTAAAACTATCATTTATCGCAATGTTAATGACTCCTCTAAGTATTCTTGCATCCAGATCCAGCCTCAGATCACCACCAAAATCCAATCATCTCATCCTAGTGCCACAATGAACATTTCCTGAAACTGTAATTAAAATGTGTGGGTAACTTTTTGAGTTACTGCTCACAAACAGATGGACAGAGAAGCAAAAACAAACCTCCTTGGCTGAGATAATACTGGAGACTCAGTGTGTTAATGTTCAGTTTCAGACCTCAGCTGAGTCAAACTGCAGCATAGATTCATACAATCAATCTTTAAATCACATTTCAATTACATATCTTCACTGATTTGATTTTCAGATCAATACATGAGTATGAATTTCCTCTCCATGTCAATATGATCTCAAAAATGCAAATCAATTCAATGTCTAACATATGATGAGGGTGCAAATGATTGTGACTATTGATTTTTAGCAGATATTGACATTTCATACATAAATATTGGACAGCAGTAAAAATGAAATCTATTTCATCTTAAAGTGTCTCAGAGGAAAATGAATCTATCAAACACAGCATGCCAAATCCTCCATGTTTTCTTACCTATTTATGCATTAAAGTTGTTTTTCCTTATTTAAACTTTTGTCATTCCAGTAAAACTCAGTTCAAGCACATGGAAGATCTACTTTAAAAGGTAACACCTCAAAGTCTCTGTCTCTCCAACACTCTCTCAATCCTCTTGTTGCCCTTTTGTTTGCTCTTGTACTCGTCTCTGGCTCCTCTCTTGTCGGACCCCTGGGACTGCCAGTGTGGACGTTCTGCTCCTGTGGACCTACAAAGCTTTGTAGACCAGTTGAACCCATTTTTATGGCAGCTCAATTAGAGGCTGCTTCATTAATCAGCATCAGTCCTCTCCAGTTTATGATCATTATTACCTCTGCAAAGGACAGTATGTTTTTGCCGGCTTATCTTTGTTTGTTTGTTTGTTAGCAAGATTACGCAAAAACTGCAGGACAGATTTTGCTGGAATTTTCAGGAGATGTTGGTAATGGCTCAGCCTAGAAATGATTAGATTTTGGTGGTGATCCAGATAACTGCCATTAGCAAACCATTGTTTTTGCTTAATAACTGCCTAACTAATAATGATATCAAGGTGTGTGCTAGGTGTGGGTTTTCACTGTGTCATAGAACTATTGATTACAGATGTAACAGCAATCTGTGAACTACCTTGGTGGAGGTTTGCACTCTCCAAGTGCTTTCTAGTATATATGAATGTTAATGGTAGAATGATCTCTCTCTGTGGTTGTTATTGATTGCATTGCCATAATAATTACCTTTCCAACCATACAGTCATGAGGACCTTCACAAATTCTTATTTTAGTCCTTTTGTTCTGCCAGAATGGATGCATCTCTGGATATTTGTATGCATGTTTTAATATATTCATATATGTGTATCTCTAAACTGAAGAGTATGGCTTCAGCCTGCTGTAAGTTTCTGATTGATTGGGTGATTCAAAGTTTTTCTATGAAATAAAAACTCCAATGAAGGTACGTCTGGAACCGAGTAACACAGGCCTTAGCAATAAACTAAGAATTGTATTTTTTTTGCCTAAATTATTTCTCAAAATACAAGCCTGCAGATGGCTACAGCTGAGATTTTTTTGGCAAGAGGACTCCATTAGACCATAGCGTGAAGCCATCTCTGGTTCAGGTTTGAGTTTTATAGCAAAAAGGATGGCACATGAATATTTTACAAGTGTTTTTCTAAAGACATTTTCAAACTGTGTCACTCGGAGACCCCAAAGGACACTGCTGACCAGGATTTACTACAGGGATCATCAACTGGCAGCCACATCAGGTCCCCCACAGCTTCCCATCTGGTCCCTAGAATCAGTGATGTCCGATATTTACTACTACCATAATCAAGCTCTATATTTCGGTGTCACAACTGTTCCCAACTGTGCACTGACAAATGAAGACACTCACCTTGACATTGGCAAAATCAAGTTTTCAGTCCACAGAGTTATGGGGCTTCCATCCCTCTTTACACAAAAACAGTCTGAGCTAATTAACACTTATAAAACCCATCATACTTTGAGGCGATACCGTACCCTACTTTCTGCACAAACACTGAGAGAAAACTCCAACCTTCCTGACGAATCAGAAGAACATGCTGTAACAAAAGCAGCTCCTCGGTGATCAACAGCTCTGTTTACGCCTGGTAAATATCCCTGCAGTAACCTTTAAGTGTTGTATTTTAGTGCTCTTGCCTTTGCCCCCATTGAGATTCATAATGCAGCAAAGTTAGAAAGTGTTTTATGCCTCTCGAGGCCTGAACGTTATTTACCTCCAGCGCTCGGTACTCGGAGTGCACCTTCCCTATTTTCCTGTCACTTTATAACTCACTCACTTAAAAAAAAAAAAAGTGAGGGTAGAGCTATATTAAAATTGCTTTAGTGCATTGGTGGCTACTCCTTTGATCTTTTTGGCTACTTGTAATTACGTTTTTTCTTCCACTTTTTTATGCATCTCGAACGCTACATAACTCGACTCGCCTCGAGAGAAACATAGCTCATCCCGTGGACTGATAACAACTTAATTAGAACATATTCCTCTTTTATTTCCTGGTTCTGTTCTGCATTAGAGGTCCAGGATTTGAGGAATTAACAAGTTTATGCACGGACGTTGTTTCTTTCAAGTCTGTTTGCATCATAATGTTGTTAAAGCTGGGATGACTGTTCCCCTGCACATCAAACCAGGAGCTATTATAATGAACTGCTGCAATCCTGGGCATAATTGCAACTCAAAACCATGTTCACTGTTTCAAACCTTTTGAATTAAAGTGGCTTAAAATAAAGGTAATGTTTTGGAAGAACCGTGTTACCCTCCAAATGTCAGCGTGAGAGCATGAGTCACCATAAATAGCTATTTTAATATGCCTTGACTAGAGAACAGAAACAGGTTTATACAATCTCTGATGAAGCCTTTTATGCTCCCAAGTACAGATCAATAGCCTGTGTGCTGCTATTCTCCTCCTCCCTGCACCGGCTGATAACCCTCCTCTGGTCCCGATTTCATAATACTAACACATGACACCAGCACCGTGAGCAGCTGCTGCAACACAATGCAACTGAATGGCAAAGAAGAAAGAGCTCATTAATCTCACCCCACGGTTCGTAAATGGCAACCTAGAAAGCAGACGCCCCTGCACACGTGCCACAGCCGCTTTATTTGCATGCATAACCTGCTGAGATATGAATTTTTGCTCCGCAGTCGGCTTTGTGCCTGCAGTAGAGCTGCTGAACACGGGAAGTGTTGGCAATAATGCATGATAATGATAATGACCATCCTGCCTGATTTCATTAGGTTAACACATGACAGTGAGCGCTCTGAGCTGCTGCTGTAACATCCCCCAAACATGCTGACAAGCCGGGGACCTAATCATGAACACTTATGACACACAGCTTGTAAAAAAGGCGTCTAAATACATAAAAACAGCTCATTTTTTCCGCAGATCTAATCAGTGTCATGGTGAGTCCCTAAAGAACAGAGAACACTATTATCTTCAGTGTTCAACATGAAGTCTGTAATTCAGGCAGCTTTAACCCTACGCAGCTTTGATTAGGGATGGGCAACAAAGGGGAAGCACGGATGCCACTGGCAGCTCAACAGCTGAGTGAAGAAAGCAACATCTGGTCATTGATATGGGTGGAAAGAAATGTAGATTCCAGCCTGATTATTACAATTAAAAATTACTGAAGAAAGTTCTGGAGCCATAAAGTTACGTTAGCCAAAGTGAGAAGAAGAGCGAGCAAACTTACTGTAACATCTCATATCTACTGAAACGAGTCTATACAGTAAATTAATTTTTCAGACACTATTGCAATTTCAATTTGTGCTGGGAAATGTGACAAAAAGGATGCAAGATTTCTTTTTAAAAGTTTACGTTAATGCGTAACACAAATATTTGAGTTAGTGTCTTTTATTGAACAAATATAGGATTTTTCTTCTTCACAAAATAAAAAAATGCTCTTGAATAACTAGAAAAACAGTCAGACATTGTTAGTGAGTTGCTTCTTTCCAGTATTTCACATCAAATTCTTTTAAATTGCAAATTAACTCTGAAAAAGTAGCAAAACAAATTATTAGATTTTCATTAAGATGTTAATTTATATTTACTTGCATTCCTAAAAAGATAAGTTAGTTTTAGTTGATGAAAGTTCTGTTTGATTAAATTCTGACTTATCATAGAACCTCAGTGAGCCAGTACAAACTGGGTATGAAGAGGTGAATTCAGTTTGAAATTTCTAATTTGTGCTTTTAGTTTTTAAGATGTTTCCAAAATATGCAAGTTTTCATGTTTTAATGACAGGCGATATGATACATTTGTTAAACAGTGTCAGGCCAAGATAGATAGATAGATAGATAGATAGATAGATAGATAGATTGATAGATAGATAGATAGATAGATAGATAGATAGATAGATAGATAGATAGATAGATAGATAGATAGATAGATAGATAGATAGATAGATAGATAGATAGATAGATAGATAGATAGATAGATAGATAGATAGATAGATAGATAGATAGATAGACAATTTTCCATCCATTTTTAAATATTTTAATATATGCAAACACCAGTATTATTCCTATATTATGAAGCAGTCTCAAAATAAAGTCCATCATCTGAACTGCTGGAGCCTATCCCAGCAGTTATTGGACAAGAGGCGGGTACATCCTGGACCAGTCGCCATCCAATCATACAGCCACATAGAGGGACAGGCATTCTCCAAGAAACTGGACTGCCCAGAGCAAACCCACAAAGAAACAGGGAGAACATGTCAAGTCTACTAGTAGGAAAAAGGCCTGGCCAATAGGCAAGTCAAACCAGCAGCCACATTGCCATGGGCCAGGTCCACTGACCAGATACATGCCACCTAATCAATACAGTCAAAAAATATATGAAACTAGAAAGCACTCGGAGAGCCCAGACCTCCGCCAGCGCCACAGTCCTTAGCCATATTGTGATTTTGACCATAAATATTGGTCCTACCTTTATTTCATGTAAATATTTAGATTCCTTGACCATGAAAACATACCATTAGCAATTGGATTTATAATGATATCTATTTTAGTTTATTAGTTATTCACAGAAATCACAGTTTTCGCCATGGCGGCCAGACGCTGATCCGGATCAACACCAAAATTGAATCAGTACTTCCTTTTCCCATGCTGAACATTTCCTAAAAATTTCATCATAATCCGTTCATTACTTTTTGAGTTATTTTGTTCACAGACGTCAGACGGACAAACAAACTCTCCCAAAAACATAACCTACTTGGCCGAGGTAAAGATTCATTCATTCATTCATTTTCTATACCCCTTTATCCCTTTCGGGGTCGGGTGGGGGCTGGAGCCTGTACCAGCTGTCATTGGGCAAGAGGCGGGGTACACCCTGAACTGGTCGCCAGTCAATCACAGGGCCACATAGAGAGACAGACAACCTTTCACACTCATACCTAAGGGCAATTTAGAGTCACCAATTAACCTAATGAGCATGTTTTTGGTCTGTGGGAGGAAGCTGGAGTGCCCGGAGGGAACCCACACATGCACGGGAAGAACATGCAAACTTCACACAGAAAGGCCCCTGTCCAATCCAGGAATCGAACCAGGAACCTTCTTGCTGTGAGGCACAGGCACTACCTGCTGCGCCACCCTGCTGCCCCTACATGAAAAGATATCTTACATAAAAAAGAAAGGTATAAAATTATTCTACCAACATATAAAGTACATGAGTATTAGCATTATTATATTATCCCCATTCTAAATCTGAAATAAATGAATCTACAGTGTATCTACAAACTCTGTTCATTTCTCTTTGGCTCTGTCCGCCCAAATAAAGGTCCATCCTCTCCTCACTAAGGAAGAGCAGGGAGCAGCGCCCTGAGCGAGCTGCTTGTGCTTTTATTTTCAGAAAATAAAAGCCTCATACATGATGGTTACAGTATGTTTTCATCGCTTGTGGACATAGTAGGCATCTGTCAGAGCGTGGACCAACGCCAAGACCCTGTGACAACTTTCATTTTTCATGCTACTGTGTGATTCCAGCAGACAGCTGCAGAGGAAGTGGAGCTCTCTCTCCCAGCGATGCAGGAGCGTGCACACACACAGACCTCAGGCTCAGTCGGAGTAAAGAAGGGTGTATACTGTAGATGCAGCTGGTACTTTGTGTGTCCCAACAACACTGCAAGCTGCGGCAGCACTCACCGCTCGCACTGATGTAGCAACACAGCCAGGGTTGGTGCCTACACTCCCCCCGGGGGATGCTTCTGAAGGTATTATGCGGATAAAGCCGAGCCTGTACGAGGGATGTTCACTCCACTTCGGTTTAAGCATATTGACATCCAGCCCTACCTTAATCTAATGCAATTACAACCTCCACACAGCATCCAAGACACTCACTACTACACATCTGTGTTGTTGTTGCAGACACCCTATAAGTCAGAGTTTCCAAACTGGTGGGTCAGGACTAAAAGTAGGTCATGGAGGTTTTATCAAGGTGTCTAAAATGTGTGCCAGTGGTCTCTATGGAGGCCTAAAGAGGACATACATCCAGAGTCAGACAGCTAGGAGAGCACCCTAAGGTAAATTGTGTCATTTAATGTCAAAATTAAAATGTTCTATTGGAATAATATTAATTTATTCTGAGCATGTTCATATTTTCTTCTTTGTTATAAAATGGAAATGATGAATATGCCCTGTTAAATTAAAACTTCATATGTTTGATTCCTCTCTGATTGCTCAAAAATAAGTTTTGAATCAAACCAAGCCCACCAGAATTTAACAGCCAATCAGCGCTGATTCTTGGAGTTTTAAACAGGAAGTGGACTTTTTAGAGGCGGAGCTACATGAAGCAGAGCAGTGGCAACAAACAGCAGCATTTACAGCCTATAAAAGTTTCTTAATGTCACAAAGCTCTCAAGGCTGAATAATGACCTTTTAATTGTCTTGTTATGAGAAAGAGACTATGACGATGCAGAACAGTGACAAAAAATACTTACTATTTTCAACAATGTTGGACTTTTCCAAGTTTTGTTCCCAACCTTTCATTGGCTGGCAAGCAACTAAGCAACTTATTATCATCATCTCTTACTGGCATAGTAGGAAATCTGGAACCTTTTCTCTCAGTTTCTTAGGTTAAAACGACTAAATCTGAAGAAATGGTTTAATAATATTGACTGAACTTAACAAAAGGACTCCCCAAAAATATAGATAAATAGTAAAATTTAGTTCATTTTTTCTGAACAAACTGAAACCAGAAACTGTTTTAAAAGAAAACTTCTTTTTTCTAATTGAAAAAACATTTTGTGTCCTGACTAAATTATTTTGTTGTGCTTTTTCAAAGGTATTTAACATTTTTGATTAAATATTGTAAAAAGTGGATTTTTTCCTCTTTCAAATTGATTGTAATCGGGTCCAAAGTGTATCCAGAAATATATGTGCATAGTCAAAGTTTGTGCAAGGTATCAAACTTCCCGTTACGGCCATGATATCATCAAGCTGCTGTTTAGAGAAGCTTCCTGAACACCATTGAGCCTGACGGACCTAATTAAGAACTACATTTGTCTCCAATTCAATGACATGTTTATTGTGATTGTTTTGCTCCAATGTCATTCACAATATTTAATATGTGGCCATTTACTGTGGTTTCCTATCTCATGAGCTGCATGAATGACACATCTTTTATACCCATCAATGAGACACTGTCAATCACAGGTGGGCGGACTATTTAAAGTTTCTATTCATACTCCGCTCAGTGTTGAGGAAGACGGTGAAGGTGTGGAAACATCAGTCTGTTTGTACCATGTTTAAACGGTTTAATTGATCAAGTGAAGTTTCCCTTTCTGTGATGTTTATCAATTGCTTTAAAAAATGTTGTGTCACTGGTGATGTATTGGTTCTTTCAAAAAGGAGCTGATTGCTAAATGATCTCTAAACTGGTATTTTTAAGAGACAAAGAGCTTTAATCGTGGTTATTATTGTTGCTTCTGTTTCTTTAGCTGGAGGAAAATATTGGACAGCTCACAGAGAAGAGATTAGGGAGAGGGGTTCAGTAAATGATTCTTTAATGATGCATCAAGATTTCTGTTGTGGTTCAGTTCAGTAGACGTCAAATTTATTAGTACTGGCACCACATCAACCACTAAAAGGGCCCTTAAAGGCTATAAAAGATACATAGAAATTGTTATTTCATAAGAAACAAGTGCTAAGGCATTTCTGACACTTTTTGCTTTATCTCACAATGCTGAAAAATCCTTTAAACAAGACCTGGAGCCACATCTGGAGTCAGATCAAGACCAAAACTTAATCACTTCTTCTTTATTCCAAGACCAACATGCCCTGCAAAAGTAATCAAAATCAGTTCGTAACTTCTAGAGTTATCTTGCCAGCAGACCAAATAAAACCAATCATTACTCTAAAAGAACATTAATCAACTAAGGCTGATAATCAATAAACAGAACACCATTCAACGATTCAGGGTTGAAGACTACCAGATCTGACAAACATTTCAGACACAGAAGTCAAGAAACAAGCTAGATAAAGCAGCGAGTCCCTGAGGAAGAGCCAGGCTCAAAACATTCCGTTTTTAATTAATTAAGTTAATAAAAGATTAAATATTTTGTGAGCAATGGTGTTGCCGGTCCTTCTGCCTTCCTTCATAAGAGTTTTAATGGCTCAGCACCTGAATGATTAATGTTTGTCATTTTATTCATCAGATATGTTAAAATTAAACGAACATAATCACAAACTCAATTAAAGTCCCTAAATTTGAAGTAACTAATTGAAGTGACCATGTTTCATGTAGTTCTTCAATGAACTACGTTAATGGCTACATCTATGGTGCATGTTGTGTGATGGTTCGCCTTCTTCTCTTATGGCAGTGGTCTCCCAGTCATTAATGTCTTTTTAATTTATGTAATTCACTGCAATTCAAACAGCATTACTGGCAGAAGTGGGTATTATCACCAAATCACTTAATCATATAACAGAAAAAAAACATTTCAAATAAAAAGAGCAAAAATGATTGATAATCATATAAATTAGTTTATTATACAGATAAAGGTTTATAGTTGATATATATTTAAAAATCAGAAGAAATCTAAAATGGAACAAAAATGCCTGTTCTTATGTGTGCCTGTGAGTGTTTGTGTTTGTGTGTGCTGTTGTTGTGGGTGTTCAGTTTGTACTAGCTGCCCACAGGTCCTCAGATTTTGGCATACAGTGCTTCAGAAATTTATTAGAGCACCCTCCAATGCTATAAATTAACAGCAGAATCAATTTTTGTGTTTCTGCAGCAGTTAATAAACCAGTATGTTGAAACTCTTCTACAGAAATGACACTTTCAATGCTATGATATAATTATTGCTATCATTGAATTTTCAAATGAATTATTTACAAAATATAAAGTACAACACATTATAATTTCTTGATTAAGATGCCAAATTATGATTGTTTGCTTACATTCCTGAAGAGAAAATGTAGTTTTAGTGGTTGAACGTTATGCTTCAATTGATTCTGACTTCTCAGAGACGCCCAGAGAGGGGCTCAAATTGGGTATAAAAAGATAAACTAAGTTTGAAACTCCATTTATGCACAGAATGTCTGTCCAATAAGAAAATATGTTTTCAGTTTTATCAAGTTTTTTAGATAAAAATAAAAAAACATCTGTTCTAATAATTTTCCAGGCACTGGATTTGGCTGCAGGAGTCTCTAAGTTCTGCATGTGTCCCAGTAAATGAGGAATTTCCTAAATATTGTTTTAATTGTCAATTTCTGAGTGGGATATTTGGGAATAAGAATGTGAGGCAGCAGAGCTCTGTCTCCACCTGTGGGGTGTCACAGTGGGGCAGAGTCTGTTCTCTCCTGGGAGCCGGCTCTTTTTGTGACGACCCATCTCTGTCCCTAATATGCGGTCACCAAAACTGGACCTCAGGACTTTTCTCAATAAAAAATCTCACATACAGCTCAGGTTAGTAAATATTCTCTGTTTAGGGCCAAATAACATTTTAATTTGTTTTGTTTCTGAGTTGCTTCTTTCTAGTATTTCACATTAATTCGTTTTTGTTTGTCAAGATGGTTTATCTAATTTTTTTAGTACTGGGGTCTTGAGTCTGACTTGGTTGTACCAGGTAGTTGCTGTTGTCCTGGTCTTTTTGCAATATCTCCAACTTACTTGCAGGAACAATGATGTCAGATCAGGGCTGAAAGATTGATTGTTTTCAGATGTAATCATGTGATTGACAAAGCTGCAATTTTTTTCGTTTTCAGCACTTTTGACTGACCCAGGAGGTGCCGTGAAAACTATTTTACACATATTTTACAACCTTGCAGGCAACTTGCATGTCAGAATGGCTCGCAAATGAATAGTTAACTCACAACTGTGAATTGGCTCCCATTGTTGACTTGTTTGTGAACCTCACACCGCCAGAGCAGAACTGCTGGTAAACAGGTTAACAATAAAAAGCCTCTGTTGAGATGCAGAATATGGAGTATCGCTTAAATAATAAAAACAAATTATTTATCATCAATATTAGTCAATAAATAATGTGTAATGTGCTTTGGATCACTGATTTCCTCAAACACAGTGAATAATGCACTGGAGCTTGATTTGAAGAAAATGGTCAATCGAATTGAAATCACAATATCATCCAAAAATATTGCAAGTAGATCTTTTCCTATATGTCAATCTCTTATGAGAGGCAGAATGTGGCAGAAACATCCCAGTGTGTAAGTTAAGGCTGTGTGATTTTAAACAAGGGTGAAATTAACATGCTGCAGTATTTTTTTGATGCAGCATGATACATCAAATTTTAGGAGTGCCATTTTCTTTGATGCACAATATTGGCAACATTTCTGAACTCATTATCACAAATACGGATATTTTTGTCAGAGCATTAAGTCTTTACTTTGTAAAAATTGACTTTTTGCTTTAAATGTGACAGTCTGTTTGTGTAAGGAACAGATTTAAAACGAGAAAAACAACATTTCAGTTGAAAAAGTTAAACTATTGATTGTCAAATAAACCCATGCAGTGATGACATGGTGTAGCAATGTAGCACATTTGTGTATTTCACTTATGATACAGCTAATATATGCACAATACCTAGGGCTAACACCGATCAGCCATGAAATTACGACAACCCTAACTGCAACAACCTGTGATGCTCTGTCTTCATACACCAGCATAAACTTATTTACTGATTTAAGACCACACAGTAAAGCCTTCGTTTGCCACCTGCATCAATGAGCCTTGGACCACCTTGGACAGATATTGACCCCCGCAGACCATGAACACTCCACAAGAGCTGAAGTTTTGGAGATTCTCTAACCAAGTTCTCCAGCCATCACACTTTGGTCCTTGTGAAACTTGCTCAAATCTTTACGCTTCCCTTTTTCTTGCTTCTAACATCAGCTTTGAGGACAAACTGTTCACAGGATGTTATGCCTGATCAGTTTGCAATAACTGCAAAATATCAACCAACATTTAATATCTTGGACCAATATTGCAGGATACTGGTGTACCAATAATAACCTGCATCCCTAGTTGCTCACATAGCAAACTGAAATAGTTCTACTCTTTTGAGACTAAAATTCCACATGAATCACTGAGAGAATCCATTAAGAACTGAACCATTAAGCAGCATTGATTATGGCAGTGGTATCAGTAAAACCTGATCAATACCAATCCCTTGCTGATACTAATGTCAAATCAGTGAATCTGTGCATCCTTACATACATTTCCTAAGACCAGACACTGACCTCTCTGACCAAAATGAGAGCTCAACACACTTCAAACAAACGCTGAGTTGGATGAGAAGAGGCCGAGCTCACGAGTTAACAGGAAACTGATGAGAGAGGCTAAAAAAAAACACATAATTGCCAGCGTTCACTCACAGCGCCCATGAGATCATTATCATGCTGCATCAGTGCTTTTCCATCCCTTTTATCATCTCTAAACCTGCTTAGCTGATCGTCTCAAAAAAAGAGTGATGTGCAGTTCCACACAGAGATACACCAGTGAGGCCTCGGCTCACCGTAAAGCAAAATAATCACCTCAAATATGCTTTTTAACTCCACTCAAAGGGACACTAACAAGTTCTCCTTATAATTCAAGCTCCACAGTGAAAAACCATCCACCCCCCCACTACTACCTCCCCCACCCCCCCACCTCTCCACCATCTCTGTGCAATCTGGTCCTGATGGGAGGATTTCAGCCGCTTGCTTCTGCTAATTTATGAAGAGTCTTGGTATCTGCGTCGTGCTGATGCAGACACGCCCGGGCCATTTTTCCACAAACATGCAACTCTCTCTCTTTCTCTCTCTCTCTTGGGCTCCCTGGGAAAAAAATTCAAAGGCATGTGTCATACAGTTCAAGCATCTTCATTGCACACAGGAAAGACATGGCTACAGTCAGCAGGGTCCATCAGACTGCATCTTTAACAGCACTAACACTATCAATAACTGCTGCTGGAGCATGTGAGGGAAGGGGGTAGAGATCTCAAGTAGCATGGACACATCTCAGCTAGACAGATATCATATTATCGTGGAGACAAGAGGGAATGGCTGCCTTTTAAGTGGAGCAAAGATTTGCACATTATGCAAGATAAGGAGATGGAGATGGAGATGTTTGTGCTTTGGATAGATGGAGACAGCTCGATAAATAGATAGATAGATAGATGGATAAATAGATAGAAAGACAGAATGGCAGGCCTATTATTCTTCATTTTTTGGCACAATCAATGCGGCACCTCACACTCACAGATCTGCTCACACCGCACACATCATCCACACATGCGTCAGGAGGGCAAAGTGAAGTCCAATGCACATCTCTCACCAAGTCTTCCACTAAGTCACTTACCAAAAGTGGGACTAATAAAGCAGATGCCGACAGCCTGATCCTATTGCACATCATTTTCCGCCGTCCACGCGCTCGTCTCGCTCCTCAACACGCACGCAGACGGAGTTCATTTATTCCAAATTGACGCGTAAAGGAGGCAAAACGGGGCAGTATCATCGGGGCTCGTGCCGGCTGCATGGGAGGAAAGAATCCAACGGAGGCGCTTAGAATTGAGGTGTCATCAACAACACATAGTGGGATATCTTCCACCTTGATGCAAACCCCACCTTAAATCCCCTGTACAATCCAAGAGAAGGCGGAAAAGCCGAATCCCTCTCCTCCACCTCCTCCGTCTCCAAAAAGCATCCAAAAGAGAGTCCGCAGGCTGTGCTTGAAGCGTCCGAGACGCGTCCAAAAGGGGGTTAAAGCGTCAGAACGCGACGCATCAAGTCCCCCCTCTCTCTCTATCTCCCCTCTCTCTCTCTTAAACACAAGAAAACAGCGGATTAAAATCCCATTATGAATCGCAGTCCCTCCTGATGATGCTGGAAGAATAGAGAGGGAGAAAGGAAGAGAGCTGCAGTCCGGCGCGGTGCGTCTGCGGCGACTGAAGGTTGTGGCGTCAGCGTGGAGCGGCAAGTCCGTCAGAAAAAATCGCGAAGGTCGATGAAACTCTGCCACCAGTTTTCAGACTACTGCGCCTGCTTTACTGTCCATCACTGATGCTCAAACTTCCCCCCTTCAGTGAGAACAAAATGAAGGATTCCCACCCATGCACTGGCTCTATTTTTCTTCTTTCTTCTTTAATTGTAGGATGCGCACCCATGCGAGCAATTAGTTTCCATACGCGCCCTCCAAGGGTGAGGAAATCTGCCCTCACTGTGTCCACTCCGTCCTCATGCACGCAGGAGTCCACCTGCGTAACAAGAGCCCGATGTAAATGAATACATGTTGTCACGCCATGATGTCTGCAGCCAGAGCCAAGTGACCAGCCTTTGCCTTTTTTTTAGCAATCAGAGGGGAAAAAAGAGAGACTGACACCTTTCATGCAGCACTGCAGCAACGTGATGTCATTTAAAGGTGGGAGAAAAAGAAGGAAGGAAACACAGAGAGAGTTTGTTTGTGTGGCGGAGGCAGGGTGAGGATGAGGAGAAAGTGCCTGAGCGTTAATACAGAGGGGAGGCGCTGTGAGGTGTTTGTGATACTCCGCGGGATGGGCTGGTGGGGCTCGTGGTCCTGCACAAAGATGCTGCAACGGAGGGGAGGGGAGGGGGTGAGAAAAGGAGGAGAGGCATTTCTTTAACCATCGGGACGGTTTTAATTTTGCCTGATTTTATGGCTGTAGTCCCGGTGTTTGGATCAGGGGTGGGCAGGTCTTGATGCACCGAGGGGGCACTGATTTTCATCTTCACTGTCTGGGGTCAAGGAGATCTCAATTTAATGACTATAATGACCTGTGATTTAACAAAATGATTAAATATAGGATTTTCACTGGAATATGTCAACTTTATTTTTACATGTAATCACATAATAACAGAATTGAAGCAGATTTACCTATTACAGATAATACAGTATATTGAGGATTCACAATATTGTCACACTGTCAGCATAGGCAGATGTTGGCATGAAAAGAGAATTAATTTTGGTAGATATTGAAGCATCTGCCAGTATCAGACATAAACATCATCCATATAGATGCAGCCACTTAAATTGTCTCCTTCCAGCCAAATACCAGCCAAGTTCCAGCCAATCAGTCTAAGGTGTGTTTGTTCCCAAGTTCTGTATTTAGTTTAATTGTCCATAATCCAAATTTTAATGTATATATCATGTAAAATATAAGTGGTCATGGCTGCATGTTTACCACATTAATCACATTAAGGTGTGCAAGTCCCAGCACTTTCCTGTACTGCACTGTATTTCAAGCACATATCACTTGTAATATTGGCAGAATGAAGAAATGTACCATATTATGAATGGTTGTGAATCAAAACTCAAAGTATAATTTGTTAGACAGTTCAATGCTTTTCTTGTTTCAAAGACAAACTAGAAGCCACAGAGAGCACAAACCTCTGCCAGGGTGTTTCAGATCTCAAGTTATTATTGAAAATGTGCTAAATGTTCCAATCTCGCAATGTTGATGAAACTTGTAGAAAACTCCTGGATCCACATCTGTATTTGGATCACCACAAACATCTAACCAATTCTTCCTCATGCCATGACCAACAGTCCCTGAAAATGTAATCAACGTCCGTCTGGAACTTATTGAGTTATGTTGCACAAAGATGGACATATAGTGGTAATTTTACTTGAATCTAAAATTTAAGTCAATCAATCAGTTAATAAAACAATCTTTGGTTGTGTAGAACTAAATCATCATAAAATGCATCTCATCAACCTTACAAACAAGCAGGTCTAAGCCACAACATCCCTACTTGTGTCATTTGATTTTTATTTCATTTTATTCTTTTTTGTTTTATCTTTCTTTTATTCATTCAATTTAAGTAGAGATGTAGAATGATAGAGGGCTGGCTAAATTGTGAATTCATAATACTAACAAATTTATGAAGACCGACATCATACATTCTTCCTTCATTTTATTATTATACTTTGAAGTACAGTATTTGTCAACTCATTTCAGGCATAAATAAATATGAGGGTAACTCATGTCTATGATTTAATCCCTTACTGTGCAGTAGAAAAAAATCATGTCACTCTCCTAACAGAAGAGGCTCCCTCCTTGCATTTAAAGCTGATTTATGCAGTTTTATTAGACAAACAAGTATCTCTGTAAAGAATTATGTTGCAATAATGACAGTCATAACAATATTTATTAACTCTGGTTTAGCCAACAGTATGTCAGGTGTCTTGAAATGAAAAGAATTTGTTGAAATTGCTTAAACTAAAAGATTTAGCTTTAAGTAACAGGGGACTGTTGAACGTTTTCTTTTAGAAAGATTATCTCTTCAAGCTGATCAGGTTTTGGGTTCAAAAATTAAATCAAGTCTGTTCTTCGAAGTTGAGACATTGTGTTATATTTTCAGTTTAAAAAGATACTGATTGAAGACTAATAGAAGCAGTCATAAATAATTACAGTCATCAGCCACTTTATTGGGAACACCTGATCAATGCAAAGTGCTAATCAGCCAATCATGTTGAAGCAACTCTTTGTATCCATGCATGTAGACACTGTAAAGTAGACCAGACAGATGGGCTGGTTTCATAGAAATGGCTAAATTGTGGGTAATATAAAGCACAATCGCCTCAAGGGTTTACAGAGAATGCTCTGGACACAAGAAAAGAGAAAATATCCAATGAGCGGCACTTACGGAATCATATCATGTTGATTCCAAAGTTCTGCTAGAGAGATTTTGGAGAGAAGTTCAACAGTAACTCAAACTATCACTCATAGATATGCAGAAGACCATTTCTAATAGGACAAAATAACCTGTTGAATCTTAACACATGGGTTCAAGATAAAGAAGACCAAACCAAGTGCCACTCCTGTCAGCTAAAAACAGGAAACTGAGGCAACCATCTGCAGGGGATCACTGAGATTTAACAACAAATAACTAAACATATAGCTTAATCTTCTGCTGTGGATCCATCATGCCTTGAGTAAATGGTTGGTTGGCTGGTGGTCATGTGCAGTGGTATGGGGGATATTTTCTTGGCCTATTTGGGCCCTTAGCACCAACTGAGCATGGCTTAAACCTGACAGCATACCTGAGTATTGTTGCTGACTGTATCAATGAATCTAACATCTTAAAGTGGCTTCTTGACCATGATATTAACCTCCACTGTATTTCAGTGACCTCCACATTAACTGGATCTCAATCCAATGGAGCAAATTAACCCTTTCGTGCATGTTGCCCACTACAGTAGACAAGTATTTGGAATAATTTTTATACCCTTTAGGTTTCAGTACCATTTCCAACTACCAGGTGGTAAAATTCCCAAATCTTTGTCTTAAGTTTCGTAAAAATTATTATCTTTGCCTATTTTTTCCATATCAAGATATTGCATCATTAATCCAAAGTAGCTGATAAAGGGCAAATTGGGTGTAATGCCTGTATTTAAATTTCAAAATAATTTTGTATTTTTTATTTAAAATCTTGGTGTAATTCAAAAGTGAACAGTCTGATTAAACAGCAATAATACGTATACTTCAGATTTGCTTTATATTTAATTTACTCGAATAAATATTTGTCCTAGACTCTGTTGTTGATCCTTATTAAGATTCACCAAAGTACAATTTCTGTATGCATGGTGTCCACTAGGGATGGGATGAAATATCGTTTGGCAATATATCGAAATACAGTACGCGACGAAATGCATCGAGTTTGAAAAAAATGGATCGCGAAATAAAGACGTCACGTCCGGTAATAGCGCACGTGACCAGAAGTGACGACAACAAACATTAGCACCAACTACCTTGTCTCCAAAAAGCTGAATGATGGAGTCGAATGAGGTTGAAATTGAGGACGCTTCATCTGTCATCTGCCTGGCAGTATTTTGGCTCATTAAAAAAGACGAAGACGGCGAAAACGAGCCTACCGCTCGTTAGCATACACTCTCTCTAACCTCTCTAGGGTTAGAGGGAGTGTTATTGTTTGTGTTTGGCCTGTTAGGCCTTGTGTTTTCCTGTGTGCAACTCAAACAAAAACAAATAAGTTGCAATTACACAGTAATATTTTTCCTTTTTTGATATTGTATTGTGACGTATCATGACCCGGGCATATCGAGGTGCAGCGTATCGTGAGTTTAAGTGTATCGTCCCATCCCTAGTGTCCACTGTAGAGTACCAATAACTCCCTCAAAATATAACATTGAAAAAAATGACCATGATTTTTAACTCATTGAAAGTAAAAATAAACATTTTTGTGATTTAATATTTCATGCATGAAAGTGTTCAAGATCTAATCAAACAGGAGACTTGCATCATGAATGTTCAGCTAACAAGCCTGCAGCAACTATGTGATGATATCTTGTCAGTGTAGACCAAAATGCCTTATGAATGTTTGCAGGATCTTGATGCTTGATTGAATCTCAGGCAGTTTTGACAGCAGAAGAGGGTCCAACTCAGTAGTGGCAAGGTGTGCTTAATGAAATGGCCTGTGAAAAAATCAGTCCAGTGGAGTCATTGCTTTCTCTGTACTTCAGAAGCTCTAAAAAGTCCTAAATGAATTTGGTCGTACTCCATTATTTCTTTTGGCTGAATGGGGAAGGGCCTTGATTTGTCTTTGGCTCCCAAATTACTAAGACCCCCCCTGAGAGGGATGTAGGAGGGGATGTTGGGCCATTTCTAAACTCATCACACTCATTCTTCCAGGCTGCAATATGCACTCCTTTATTTACTTTCTTATCCTTCCCAATCTCCATCACAATACAGAGAACTTGACCACCCACATGCCTCACAATGCGGCTCATGCTTTACTTGTTTCCTGCAGGACATGAAACGCTCCTCTTGGCTTCGATCAATGGAAACTGGATATCCAGCATCTTGAAAAATAAACATGAATATCTTCCCACCAGGAAGAGGGTGAAAAGCAAAACAATGGGTAATCCTCTCAGAGTTGCAGAAGAAAGCCAGAGACAACCCCATCCTTCATTCTAATGTGCCTGTAAGAAGAGGATAACATGTTTTCTGTAGGGATGTTTTGTGCACATCCACCCTCGAGTGTATTGTCTGCGTGCCTGAACGAAGGCCACGGGACATGTGACAGAAAGGGAATTCTGGTTGACTTGACAAATACTGTAGAAGCCGATTGGCCGTGTAATTTTCCTGCAGGGCTGTCACGATACCAGAATGTGAGCTTGTTCATGATAACAATAAAGATTTAAATGATACTGTTGCCTGTTTTAAAAGGCAATGGCAATAAAAGTTGCTACCACCTAATGTTTGGGAACTTCCTTTCATTGCCCTGGCGTTTGATTTTTGGTTTGTTGATTTGTCTATTGTTGAGAAATAGAGAAATTAACTCAAAATACCTCATATAGACTTTATTGACATTTTCAGGGTAAGATAGTCGTGGGAGTCATTCCTGCCTGTGGCCGTCAGACTTTATAACTCCCTTCTGTAACATCACTGCTCCATCAGGTCCAAGAGACTAGAATGTTTTTCATTGTTTTCATCTCTGATATACGTTAATACTTGCAAATAAGCAAACACCCCAGTTAAAGGTGTAGTCAGCGATGTGGGAGAAAGCGAGTGGAGAGGTTGTTTATAAATGAATTTAGACCCGACTCTCCCTTCATACCTCACCCCTGGCTCCACCCCCGAAAGCTGATGGACGTGCATCGTCATGGAAACGGCCGTAGAAACTGCGTAGCTGACCAACGTAGCTAAGGTAACCCTGACTCGTCAGACAACCCAACTGCCGTTCTTGCTAACATCATAACAACAGTACATTCTGGCAGATTAGACAATCAGATGAATGCCTTTTTCTTTTGGGCTGTTTTTCAGCCATTGCTCCTGCACCTATTGTAGCTCTCTCTTACGCTAACTACGCACGCTACGCAACCTACGACTCCCCCTCCCCCCTCTGTCTGATCTGCGCATGAGTATGATTGCCCCCTGAATGTGGGGGGGTGTACCCTGTTTTGGTGACGCGGCCCGAGCCACAGTATTTACCTGCTGAAATTCAGAGCCAAGGTTGTGTATTGAAACCGGACTTTTTTTTCCAACACGCTGTCAGTGGTGACATCCTGTGGATGGAGAGGAGACATACAGTGATTTTGACAAATAGTGCATTAGATTAGAATATTAGAAGATCGCTGACTACACTTTTAAGCAAGGTCCACTGTCACATAGTGCTGTCATGTTTATTTATTCATATTGTCAAAATTGGTAATGTTAATAGTGTTAATTCCTTGCCTTTGCTCATTTTACTTATTTTCCCTCAGAAGGAATTTGAAGTATGGCTTAGCTGATTCTTTGCAGTCTTATTTTTATTTTATGCTTCTATCTATTTTAATGTATCAATATCTTCTGTTATTTCTACTGATATACTGCGTATAAGAGCAACTGAAACAACAGAGTGAACAAAATGTAAAAAAAATAAATAAAAAATAAAAAAATTTGGTCCCATCAGTTATAGCAGGAGGTTTTGACTGTTAGTAAGGTTACTGTTTGTCAACCGTTAGTCAATTAACTTGGATTATGCAAAGGAATAAAGTAAATTTTCCTTGATTATTTATGATGTTGTGGGGTTGTTTCAGCAAAATTAAACTTCAAACCCAACTTCAACATGGTTCATGTTGTGTCATTTTTATCCTTTGCTTAAAAGGACATCATCAAAGAAGTGGAATAAAATATTCTACCAAGGTTGGCCCAAACACCTGATCAGCTGTGTAAATAATATTGTGCCGCAAGTTTTCATTGTGCCCAAAATACTACCATGTATAATCAAGGCTGATGTACTGGGATTGTGCATCATGTAGACAGCCAAAGCATTGATTTATTAAACTTTATTTGTACTTTTCATACAAGATTAGGTAGCACAAAGCGCTTAACATAAGACATTAATTAAAAAAAAAAATAAATGAAGTAAAAAGTATATAATTGAATTCAATAAACATAAAAGACTCCACCCATAAAATCCACATACAACATAGACGCTCACTTACTAACATACATAAAGGCATAAAATGGAGATTCTAATGGAAAACAGACTTGGAGAACTGAGGAAACACTATCTTGAATTAAAACTGAAGAAACACAGGAGCTAAGACTAAAATGAGAATTAAAAATCATGATAACAAATAAGATTTAAATCCTGTTGGGAAATGTAAACTATTAGATAAATATATAAAATTTAAATAAATAATTTTGGTAAAATGAGATGAGCATAACACCAACTGTGTAATAAAATCTGCTGAAGTAGAAAATGAAAAAAAATCAGAATAAAATTCCAAGTAAAAAATCTCAACTGAAAAGGTGAAATAAAGCAAGTTTTAAAATAAATAAAAAGATGCAAAAGATAAATATAATTTTTAAAAAATCAGCATAAAAGCATAGCTCTTGAGTTTGCTTTTACAAAACATGATCAGTGGGTGCTGCATAGACCAGAACATCTCAAACTGCCGTGCGCTTCACACCCTGATGATTCAGGATTAACTGACTAAACTCCGAGATAAAGTATTTTTTAATGATTCAACAACAGCCAACAGTGCCCACCTCTACTTACTGTTTTAGATGAGATGATAAATGTAAGGGAGATGGTAAGAGAAGCCCGAATTCACTTTAAAGCTCTATTGCTTTAAATATATTGTCCCTGCTGTGAGCTGAATTCATTAGCCGGGAAAAAGAGCCTCATCTTCTGAGGAAAATCCAAGGCATAATGATATATCACACATAACAGGACATGAATGTAGGACTATTAATGTTGGAATACTGTGGAATAAAAGGACCATAAATAGGGAGACTACTGCTCATTATAGATATCACATAGGCACACTTAAAAGAAAAAAGGAGAAATATGTCAGGATAATGCATCTCTATAGGCAGATTTTCTTCTTAGACATCACATTTGCCATAAATACGGTCTATTAGCTTTCCCATCATCTCAGTTTCACTGCTGCAACATGACAGGAGCCACAATTATCTGTTGTGTTACTCTTTATACAGAGCAGCAGCCTGTTGTAATTAAAGGGCAGTTCATAATGGGTGGAGCAGCTCCAGGGCGTTTATGACGGATCCCTGTTATGTGAGGCAAACTCACTTTAAGGAATTCAGCTCTTCTTTATTGAAGGGAAACATTTATTTTAAGGCACTGGTACTTGACCAAACATATTCTTATTATTTAATGAGTTGAAACTGAGGGTGTCCCACTTCTGATAAATCTACAAATCCAATGAAGTTGCTACACTGTGGAAAACTTAACAAAAAAAACAGTGATTAACAAATCCCTTTCCATGTGTATTTTATTGAATACACAAATACAAGATATCAAATGTTCAAACTGTTCAGCTTTACAGCCTCTTGCAAGTATTATCCCATTTTGATGCCTGCAGCAGGTTAAAAAAAAAAGCTGAATGCTTGTGCTGGACTGGTGAATACAGAGAAACTATTTACTGCACTCAGGAACAGCATGAGAAGTATGCAAATTCTGGCCACCAGGGGGCTCGAGTAAATAAAACAACTGCAGATGAGTCAAGATGTAGTGACCCAGTCACCCCCCACCTGCCTTTATTGCTTTCTGTTCTTTGAGCTGAGAACTTCATTCAGTAAAACATCCCTCCATGAGGTGTGATTACTGAACAGAAAACCAGCATCTCAGTTTCACTGAAAGACTTTGAATAATGCAAGAGAAAAACATTTTAAAAAAGGACCTCCTCGCTGTCCACTTTCAGAGGCGTTTGTTCCCTCATTATGGGACATTTATCATAGAGACTTGCTTTTGTCGACCAGTCCTCAATTCTGAAAAAGAAATAACACTAAAGGAAGGCGAAGGAGACAGCGGACTTCCATTAATTTTTTTAATTATTGAAGGGAGTTGGGGGATGGATTTAGACAAGGGAGTTTGGGTGGAAGAGCAGACAGTGGGTGGAGAGTAAAGGTCCAAAATAAAAATGACATACAGAAAGAGAGGCTGGTTATCCAACATACCATTGTCTGCCTTTTAAAATCAAGAACTTCTCGGTCTTGAAAAAATTAAGGAAGCATTTGAAGTAATAGGCTTTCTACAAAAAACATATATAACATACAGAATCAGTTAATATAGAATAAATAAGTTATTTAAAAAATAAATCTCCAGTTTTACATACTGTGCATTAAACTGCCATCATTTGCATAACAGTTGTTCTCCATGTCAGAGTCTGATGTACAGAGAATACTTTGGAAGTCCTCTTCAAGTATCTTCCCTAATAAATTTGTAAACTTGGTGTGTTTGCTTTAGTTACTGATAAAATAAATGGTTGAATATTTGGTATTTTTGATTACGACTAGAGTTGATTGAATGATCTAAGCAAAAAAGGAGCAAAAAACTGTAACCTGTTTTTTTTTTTAGCAGTTTTTAAAAGAGGTCATTTTTGACCCATGGAGACCTCAAATGGTCATAAATTAGGGTTGTGACACTGCAAATAAAAATAATAATAACAACAATGCATAAAGATCTATGTTATCCCTAATCTTATGCATATTTAAATCTGATCTTCAAAAAAAAAAAAAAAATCCCCAGCCCTTCAACAACTAGTATATTGGAAACAACTCATTTTTTGTGTGTTTGTTTATATAAACAGTGACTTCAAGCATTAGCATTTAAAGAGTTGAAATAAAACAAGAAAAATAAGTATTTAGTATTATTTTGAACTGAAGTGGATTTAATGATTTGGGCAAAAAGGACCATTTTTTTATCTGTTGTTATAATAGCAGTTTTTGGGAGGACATTTTTGATTTTTAAGGCTTTTCATGAAAACACCTTTCTACAAAAAATCATTTCATACTGTGCAACACAACCAAAATTATGGCAAAAAGTTGAGCAAAGGACAAAAATGTCCCAGTTTACCCCTGAGGGTTAAGAAAATGTTTGGAAAAAGAACATAAATATATCACTATCACAGGCAAACTCCTGCACAGCTATCTAAATTGCAATAAAAAAAACGATTGTACTTCGTTTTTTGTTGCTGTGGTAACAAAATGGTGTATATGTCTATTATTTCTAAGTATCATATCAAAGTTTAAAATGCTGATATAGTGACAACCCTATTCCAAATCTAGTTTTGCGCCCTTTAATCAAATGCTGAGCCTCAATCATCGCTCCTGAACGTGCGTCTGGGATTTCACTCCACAGTTTGCTCTGAGCTCGGTGTGAATGAGCATGTGTGTGTTCATGAGGGGGGTGAGGAGAGAGCAGGCATGCAGGGAATACTGATGGAATTTGGGGGGAAAAAAAGAGAAAGAAAGGAGGCATGAAGGAAGCCAATCTGCTATTTATATCAGGCTGCACTCCACGGGGGAGAGGCTCTCTCTCGCAGTAATGCACTGTAAAAGTGATTGATTAGAGTGATATGGAGAGATTGTCCGACTTAACTGTCCTCACTCCGGCCAAAGTGATGAAATTACTGCACACTGGTCTTTGAAAGCATAATAGCAGATTAGGTCAGCGTGGTCCATCCACTCTCAAAAGGAAACTTGCCATTCCCCCTAAAGTGCAAAACATGAGAGGGCGGTCTGCATTCACATCCAGCACACACCACCAAGATGCTCAGACACTCAGAGTGTGTGTGCCTAATGACCCAGAACAGATTGCAAGCTAAGGGTGCTTAATTTAGCTCATTTTATGTGAAAGCAGCTTAAAATTGGCTAATTCTGACACAGCATTAAAGACAGACAAACAGATGGATGGATGGATGGATGGATGGGTGGATGGATGGGTAGATGGATGGACTATTTGGCATGTTCATTTGTTAGGTAAGTATTTTAGGTTTATTGACTCAACACTTGGTAGGTTCTTGGTTGATCTGTAGGTACATAGGTAAGTCCAAGGGTTGGTAGGTTGGTTGGTTTCTTACACACATTTAAGAGTAGGTATGTAGATTGATCCCTAGGTAGGTAGGTTGACCCAAAGGTCAGTGGGTTGGTTTATCCACAGGTAGGTAGATTGGTCAGTCGATACAAACATATGTGCATGGGTTGATTGTCCCAGATATGTGGGTTAGTTCAAAGGTTGGTAAGCTGGTTGGTCCACTGGTAAATACATACATGGATAGGCAAGTAGGTGCTTCCTGGGTAGGCAAATTGGCCCAAAACTTGGTAGCTTGGTTGGTCAGTCGGTCAGTTGGTTGGTTGGTATCCTGGTGGGTGGATAGGTTTGTCCATGGGCAGATAGGCAGGTTGACCAGAAAGTTGGTTGGTTTGTTGGTAGTTAGGGAAGTAGGTTGGTTGCTTTGTACAAAGGAGGATGGGTAATTTGGTCAGTCTCTTGGTGGGTGGAATGGTCCAAAATTTGATAGGTTAGTTGTCAGTAGGTACATAGGTAGGTAAGTAGGCTTATCAGTGGGTACATTGGTCAGGAGGTATGTAGATGGTTGGTTGGTTGGAATTTCTGTGGGGAAGTTTGTATGTCTGTTGGTAGATTGCTTATAAGTATGAAGGCGGGTAGGATGGTCATCAGGTAGGCACATAAGACGATAAACTGATCTATAAGTTGGTAGGTTGGTCTGTTAGCTGGTAGATTGGTCTATTGTAGGTGTGAAGCAGGTAGGTTGGGAGGTCAATTGGTTTGCAGAAAAGGAGATAGTAGTTTGTTGTTTGACAGATTGGGCATGTAGGTAGGTAGATGAGTCAGCCAATGGTTAGTAGGTTAGGTAAGTAGTAGAGTTCTCCACTGGTCTGTCCATCAGTTGCTTGAAAGGTTAGTTTGTCTGGTGGTAGACTGAAAAGTGAGTAGCTATGTCAGTAAAGGGAGTAGGAAGGAGAAAAGTGGGTCAGTTTGTCACTTTAGAGGCTGTGTAGTAAGCAGGTATTTAGATAGGTTGGCTTACCAGTCTGTTAGTCGGTTTGTGGGTTGGTTGATTGGTCCGTAGCTCTGTCTGTTGCTTTGCTGATAGTTTGTAAGTGGATGGTTAGCTATGGTTTTCAGTAGGTCAGTAGGTAGGTAGTTGAGAATCTGTCGGTCAGTCAATCAATGAATAATTTGATGTTCTGTAGGTCTGTAGGCAGATAAGTTGGCGGCTGCAATGGCAGGGTGGTCTGTGCGGTGACTGGTATGTAAGTTGGTGGGTTGGTCCATATCTTGATAGGTAATAGTCACTGAGTAGGTAAATTTCTCTGCCTATCTGGTTAATGCCGTAATTTTGTGGGTTAAAAGTCTATTTATTTCTAAGAACTTATGGGCAGAGGTCTAGGTAAAGTGATAAAACCCCCATGTTCCTAACTCCACTCATCCGGTTCTATTTTTTTTGTTTCGGTTCAGTAATTAAATCAGTTTAGTCAGTATCATACATGTAGGTAGCATTCTATTTTATTTAATTTGAAAATATTTGTGATGCTGTTGCTATTATTATAGCTGTTACCACCGTACAATAAGATATTGTTTGCAAGAGAAATCATAGATAAAGGGAGGTGCGTATGAGACAACAAGCTTTTGTATCATAACGGCAATTACTGCTATTTTCTAGTTCTTATAATTTCTCAGATATATATCTATTTCATTTCCAATTATTTATTTTTATATATGTATCTATTTTTTATTTATTTATTTTTTCTAATTACTATTATTATTATTATTGTTATTATTATTATTATTATTATTACTATTATTATTATTATTATTATTATTATTATTTATAATTTTACTTATTTATTTATCTATTTATTAATTTTATTTTTATTTTTTATTTATTTTTTTCTTCTCTTTTGTTTCGATGATAAGACAACAATATGTACACAAAGTATGTACACAAAAGTAAATGATACATGTATGTGCCGTGTCTTAAAATAAAAAAAAATGTTTAATAAAAAAGAGAAGTTTATTTATCTCACTTTGTGCAACTGTGGTGTTTCAGCAGCTGGTTATCAACCAAACATAGCATTAGAAGAAAATGTGTATACAACATATTAACAATAGCAGTGCAATCTCAAATCAAGTCCATAACTTCATATGAATCCAAAAAACTACTAACACTGAAATCTCCACAATGTAGTAAGTAAACCAAAATGTAAACAAACTTTACTGGGAGTTAGAGCTGTAAATATGCAACACATTGATCTCAGTTGTAAATGTCTACACAGGTGATGGTGAGAAATGAATGCAGTTATTCAGTACAGGCACTTTTGTGGCTCTTTTCTCTAAACAAAGTCGTTGGGTCTATTTCCATTGTGGATGGAGAAAATTCCCAATTCCATCTCCCTGACCATGCCCAAAGGAGGTGTAATGTGATGCTCCATCAGGTCAGTGCGACATGAATGGCTTCACATGTCGTTGTGTGTGTGCGAACACTCTGAACTGGAATTTGCAGAGGCAGAGACAATAAGAAGCTGTCTCCAGGAATGGCAGCATCATTACAGTGTGCACAGCCCTCTATAGTGGATCAGAGCAGTCCTGTTTATACCAGTGAATCATCCTGAACATTATCTCTCCCCCTGTGTTTCTCTCACGGGGTAAGAAGTTCCTCTTAATGTGCTTTAAGCTCTCAGTGTTGCCATGATATGCTGAAGCACCCTCTATGTGATTTCCTCCCTAAGGGTCTCTAATTGGCTTATCAGCGTCGATTTTTTTTCAACACGGCTGAATAACAGGAATGCGAAGGACGCCGTGTGTCTCGGCAGAGGTCAGCCTGTACGGGGGATCACACATGCATACATGTACACGAGCGGCTTTGATTCATCCCGGCAGGTTTACGTCTGCCGAATCAAGAGATAATGATGCAGAACTAAAAAGGAGTCTTCTTCCTGTTTGTTATGATGGGTCACGCTCGTGCTACCTGCAGTGTCGCACAAATGACTCACATGTTACGCATTATCCCACTCCTACCACTCACTTACTTACAATGGGAGCAGTCAGGCTTTCATGTTTCATATGTAGTGTATCACAGCCTTGGCCTGTTCAATGCTTAATGAAACAAGCACTGTTTAGCAGCTTAGAGGGCTCTTCAGCGTGTCCTTGCTTGGGAAATCTTAAAGATAGACGTGGGCCATCTGGGAAAGTGTTAGGTACAGCTCACTCACAAGTGTGTTTGTCTTGATGCCTGGAGATATAAAAAGAATGCTGCCTCTCTTTAAGAACAAAAAAAAGCAGTAAAGAGAGACAGGGCTGAAATGTTTCAGCTGAAAAGGCTTTTAAGGATATTAGAAAATGACATGTATGGTTAATATTCAAGGGCACTAAAACAGCCATCTAGTCGCCAATCTTAAAAGATGATATCAGTGAGTGTAATTAAGGATCTGACACTGTAGCATATTAAAAAAGCTAAAGGGAAATGTTTAAATATCAGGTCCCCCATTTAAGCGTCTTAGGTGAAGACTTTTCGAAGGAGAAAGATCCAAAAGGTCCCTCTCTTTCCTTTCTAATGAAATTTAAATCACCTCCTCCTGCACCAAGTGACACCCTCTCAATGGCAATAAAAGAGAGAGCAGTCGTGGAGCATCTGACCCCTTTAAAGTGGCTCTCTGCACATCTTTTGACATCCTGTCTCTTAATGGAGCTCCTGCACTCAGAAAATTCAGCATATTGCAAGGAGCACTCTGTTTCACTTTCTATGGAGGCATGGAATCATCCATCACATCTGTTGTTTTATGGTTAATGAGTGCCTGCATGCCCTCACTGTATGAAAAGTGTCCCATTTTTTTCTTATGTACGAACAATTAAGGCGGCGATGCATCTTGGATATTTGCTGAGAACTTCTCTGCTGGCTCGCATTAAAATGTAGCCGTGACGGAGGCTGAGAAGAAGCGTTTTTGACATCAAAGCTGCGTCTGTTGTTTCTTCAATAGCTGCCTGAAGTTGATCTTGGAGGGCCTGAAGGTCGTGAGGGATGTGCTTTGAACATTAAGCTATATGCCACAACTTACTGGCTGATGACAGCAAGAAGATATTGAGAAGTAAACTTTGACTCTGAGTATCGTCTATATTTGTTTTGTATCAAACACTTTACAACTGCAATGGGAGAAAACAATTGGAGTTGGGAGTTTCAACAAAAGTTTTACAAACTGTGAACAACTTTGACCTGTTATTAGGTTCATCAGCTATTTGGACAGGGGTCCAGCTGCAGACCTCCATTCTCAGCCAGCCAACGGCTGCTCCAGTGTGAATCGGAAGCCACCTCCAACGTGAGATGGACGTGACGTAAATATAAATAATTATATAGCCCCTTCACACCGCCGCATTTGCGCCACCTCCAGTCAGAGTGACGGGCGGCGGACGGGAAACAGTTTTAACCGCGACGGTAGGACAAATAAGTGGTTGGCGCGCACAGATTTTCTCATAGAAATCATATACGTGTAATATATTACGTATACGTATAAAATACGTATTATATGCTTATGATTTATGTATATAATGATCCCTCTATAGACTTTGCCCTGCCACACAGAAACTTTCTAGCGGCAGCCGCCTGACAGCAGCCAATCACATCTGAGTAAGGAGAGAACCCGGAAATAGCAGACTTCACGGGTCAAAACTAACATTAAATGAGCTCTACCAAATGGCTCTACCTTCATGTAAAGATAATCAGGAGAAAAACTTGGCATGAGACAGCATTTCACTAAAGAATGTTTGAGGAGGGAGTGTTATGAAGGACTTTTGGGCTCTGCTGTGACGTTCACCGAATCACTTCTCCGTCACTGCTGCCTTGGACTCTATGCTTGTACCAGTGCGCAGCAGACGCTTTAAAAACGCTTTATATTTAATGGACTCATCCGGCAGGGAGGCTGTTTTTGGGGATGTTGCTGCTCGGCGGTGTGAAGGGGTCTTCACTAATAAAACCTTGAATTGATGCTGCCTTTATCCCCGTGTTACGGTTAAAACAGCAGTGACTGTAAACACAGAGGCTGTGATAGGACTGTCAAGCAAATAAAGCAATTGTGTCTCTAGGAAATGAAAACGCTCGAGATCATTACACCAAACAGATTACGCATTTTTAACTTTGTGTTTTTTAATGTAACACGACTGACGAATCAAGTTACCAAGGTAACTGAAAACGCTGACACCATTTCCTTCCCACATTGGAGGTGATCATGACGTCACTTCCTTCTGACGATGGAGGCGTAGAGTCTGCAAGCTAGTTGGCTGAGAGTGGAGGTCTGCAGCTGGACTGTCTTGACTATTTGTGAAGGGTAGGGCTGGACGATAGGGATCAAGTTTTATCTCTTCATAGCTTTGGCTGCATCAGAATCAGGATTTGTTATGTTTATTTACCCAAGCTTGGTGCAAAAGACAATAAACATAAAATAAGAATAAAAAGTAAAAGTATATCAAGAGAAATATGACAAAAGTATAAAAATAGTAAGATAATAGTGCTAATTGAATTAGGTAAATAAAATAGTATAAATATATTTAATAAAAGATATATACAATAATAATGAATGAGCTGTACAGATGTGCAGTGATTCATATTACAGTGCAATGTAAATGTAAAACAGACTTATGATATTGATTCTTTGGGGGAATTATTATTGATTCTCAATTAGAATCGTTTTTTAATTTCTTGAATTGATGATTGCCACTTCTTGGCTAAGCACATTTATACTTAAATAATAAGTGTTCTTATCAACCAACCAACTGACCAAGAAAGAGGAGGAACTGAAATCACAACATTACTTCTGATGAAATAATAATTGTATAGATTTTAATAATAATACTAACCATAACAATCACTTTCTATTTAGCGAAATTCAATTCAAAACTAAAAAGTGCTGTACAAGAATAGCAATAATTAAAACAAAATAAAATAGGCAGGACAAAAAAAAAATCTAATTTGCCTTAATTTGAGATCTAAGGACCAGTTTGGTGGCCAACCAGTCCCAAAATCCTGTGACTGTCAGGACGGGCTGAGTCATCGGATCTCGACTTAAGTAGCTATTTGACAAAAGAGTGATGAAATCATCAAGAACAAGTTTAAGAGCAAGAAAACACAAAATTCAGTTTATGATGAGAAACTTGAATCATTAGGTCTTTTTTTAAAACACAAAATAAACATTATGAATTAATTTTTTTAAAGTATTTTTAAAGGTGCAGTGCGTAGTTTTTAGCGGCATCTAAAGGTGAGGTTTGAGATTGCAGCACTCCGGCGCTCCCCCCTCCCTTTTGGAGAACCTCCGGAGCTACGGTGGCCTTCCAAGGACAAAAAGTGTTTTTATCTTAGTTATCAGCCAATGTTTTGTCTTACTGCCACAGAAAATGAATAAATCGTGGAGTTTTAGCACAATGTTGTCTCCCTATTGTCTTTCAGTCTTGCTAACGCTCACACCGGTCGTTTGGAAGAGACAATCATTTCAAAATGCTTGTGGCCGTGAAATAAGCCTCGCATAGCAGATACATTCTCTGCGTCTTCCTCCGACTTCTCCTGAAAGTAAACAAATAAATTCAGCTCCATATAAGAGTACAATTCGACACTTAGTCTTACCTGTCCAGCAAAAAAACAGGCAACTTCGTCGTCTGTCTGCAAACTTATCCTTCAGGGACTTTCATCTGGGAAAGGCAGCACCGATGTTGAGCCTGTTTTTTTTGTTTTTCTGTCCCGATTGCGTTTGGCTTCATCGCGTTTTCGTTTCTTTGACAAAGATTCACACTACACTGATGACAAATTGTATGTGTGGTCCTCCATGTTTGTTTGTATTAGCACAGCTGCTTGGTAATCACTCTCTTCTTCTTTGTCTATTTCACAACTGTGCATTTCCGGTAGGCGTCAACAAAAAAACGCGAAAGCGTTTAGTTTGATCGTTCTGAGTTACTGTAGAAAAGATGGCGACGCGAGATGGAAGCCACCATAAGAGAGGACCCGCTCCTATTAAGATATAAATGACTTATTATTTAAGGTAACGAAAACAAAACATTCATTATTTAAGGCTGATTAGAAACTAATTTAAATATAATTTTAAGTAATCTATTCCATTTTTTTTTTTACTAAGTCTGTTATTTTAGATAGCATTTAATAATACACACTGTACCTTTAAACAGGCTTCTCCAATAATAAATCACTCATGTCAGAAATGTATTGTTCTCTGTCCTTTCACCATACAAATACAAAAGGTGGTGAATCAATAGCAGTATTGATAAAGACTTGAGCTGTTATGCAGACCAGTATCAGCAGAAATTAAAGACCTCAATCCTTAATTCCTCCTCCTCATTAACATTCAGTGCAGCCACCTGGTATTAGAATTACTGCTTATTGCCATGCTTTGTTTACAGCCTTTTTAATAACAGCGTACATGTGCCATTCTCTTCTGGGCACAAGAAATATTCAAGCTTTTGCTCAAAACAGATGCCTTGCTAAAAGTGTATCAAAACACTGACATCTGGAGTGTAAAACCAAAACAATTAACCAAAAGATGATTTTCTTTGAGCAACAATAAACTGAAGAGTTGATGGATTGTCTCCTTGAGACACATTTCACACCACTAACATTTTCATTTTGACCTTTTTACACGTCATGCCCCTCTTTCATTCCAGCTGGATGTTACAAACAGGTATGTTAACATATTTTATGCAAAATAAAATATAAATGTCTCTGCAGTGAACTTTAACCTATACTTTATGCAGCTGTGTAGTGAGTTAATCTATTAAACCTTTAAATGTCACTGTGTTGTATCTGCAAGTAATTTTTACAGAGATTCAGCATCGAAAAAAAGACATTGAAATGTCCCTGCAAGATATTAATGGTGGTACTGGTTTGCCCTGAATTTTGCAAGATAAAAGGAAGATGATCATGGACAAACAAGTTATATTTCCCGCCTGATGCTGATTTGCTGCAGCCATCAGTATTATTTTTATTACTCATTCTATACTTTTAAATGGCCTGTTAATTTCTGTTTTTTAGCCCAATATTTGTCTTTATTGCTATAATTTAGTGTCTATTATCTCAGCTCCTTTCTGTTTTTTAAAATTTTTTCCTCACATATTAATTTTGTTGCTTATTTTGATTCCCATTTCATGACATTTATTCTTCATAGCTTGACATTCTAGATTAATATGGTAATGTTCTTTAGGCTTTTATTGTTTTGCAATTATATTTTAATGGATTTTGTCTTTATTGTACAGTGTTTCTTTTTTTCTTGTTTTGTTGTGGTACTGCTATTTTTGCCTTTTCTCTCTCTCTTTGATTCATTGTGACTGTATTTGCTGTTGTTTGTACTATTACACTGTTTGTGTGTCTGTATTTTTTGTTTTATATTATTATGTTTTAAACTGACAATGAATATTAGCATTGTGCTAAATCCAGCAAATTTTCGTTGATATAACATATGGACTCCCAAGATTTTGTGTTCATCATTACGCACTGTTCTGGCCAAATAAATGCTAAATAAAGTCAGTGGCGGACCAAGTACTCAACTCATTACTAAGTATAGATACTGCTGGTCAAATATTACTCCAATAAAAGAGAAAGTTGTTCAGTCAAATTTTTACTTAAAGAAGCTATGAGGAGTTTCTACGTAATTACAAAAAAGTCTCACTTTTAGATATATGCCTGATCGAAATACACACTTTAAGATGAGTTTGATAGCATCAAAACAGGTTATCTATAAATGCTATTCCTTAGCCTTCCAGTCAGGTTGGACAGAGCTGGACTGGCCTGGATACTCAACTTCAGGAACAAGACAATTAAAACTAGAGCAAATTTATATTATTCAGACACGTCTTAGAACACCGGGCTGTAAGTAGCCATATATAGCCGGCTACAACTACCATAATAAGTTTTCCAAAAATTGCTTGTCACACATCAAAAACTACTGCTACGTAACTAGAAAGAGATACATTACCTCGTCGCTTTGCATTCTTTAAGTTGTTGAAAAAAGTAGTTGTAAAGCAATGCAGAGTTCTGAGGAAGATCCGAGCTGCATTCATTAGCATCACAACAAACACACGCTTTAGTTTGGGTCACGTCTTTACGACAGTCACCACGCGTGCTCATGGGTAGCAGAGTCTTTATGTCGCTGGAAATAGATTCTCCTCATAGCACCTTTAAGTACTGGAGTATCTGCTTAAGTGTCAAAAGTACATTTTAATTTTCATCTCAACGTGTTATTCTATTTGTTGCCACAATGAATTTAAAGAACCTGATGACTGAAACAGCCTACTGAATGAACTGACCTGCTTACACAACCTATAAAATAAAAAGCTTGTAAAATATGCAATGAAGCCTATCGAAAACAACTATTGCCATGTTTATTATTTTACTTAATGGTATGAATCATTCTTCACTTTGACAATCTCAAGCGTGGACTTTAGATAAGATTCATGGGAGCTCTGGTTTGGAATCGTCTGTATCTGCCGTGGCCATCATCACTGCAAAGATGAACCGTTATCTGAGCAATGTTAGCTCAACGTTTACCTGCCCGATCAGAGGTATGGTGAGGCATCACCACTGGAACAAATCGCACGTGGACTGGTTAAGAAAGAATTTCACCCACTGGCTTCAAGTCTATACTTTAAAGTAATGACACCTTTTACAGAAGTCAGTACAATATTTGTCATTCAAATATAGTGAAGTAAAAGTCTGAAGCTTCCAAAACAATAATACTCAAGTAAAGTATGGATACTCAAAAAATGTACTTAAAGGTGCTATGAGGAGAATCTATTACCAACGAAATAAAGACTCTGCTACCCATGAGCACGCGCTGCGACTGTCGTAATGCTGCGTTCCAGTAACCTCGGGAATGGGAGTGACGTCTCCGACTTATCGGCGTTCCAGTTGAAGTCGGAAAAAAACATGCCGATCTACCAGGCTATTATTAGCTGTTGTTAGCACGCCCTGCGTTGTTGTTCACAAATACCACATGAAGAATGTGATTATCACTATGGCAGCATTTTTGTAAATATAAGTGTAGCAATACTATGTATACAGCTGATCTAGAGCGACACACTCCAGTCAGAAGTGCAAATAAATTGATTATTACAGGAGCTAAATAACTGCTCACACTGGGGGCATCCATCTTCGATTGTCAACTCGGGGGTGTCGAGGTTTCACCGAGTTCCCAGTAGGAAATTCCGACTTCGGGGGGACGTTCCAGTTGCAGTTTACTACCTGGCACCCGGAAATTCCTTCTTCTGACTACAACTGGAACGTACCAAAGATGTGACCCAAGCCAAAGCGTGTGTTTGTTGTGATAAATGCAGCTCGGACCTTCCTCAGAACTCTGCATTGCTTTACAACTAAGTTTTTTCAACAACTTACAGGATGAAAAGCGACGAGGTAATGTATCTCTTTCTAGTTACGTAGCGGTAGTTTTTGATGTGTGACAATAAGCAATTTTTGGAAAACTTATTATCGTAGTTGTAACCGGCTATATATGGCTACTTACAGCCCGGTGCTCTAAGATGTGTAATATAAATAATAAAATAATACAAATTTGCTCGTTTTAATTGTCTTGTTCCCGAAGTTGAGTATCCAGGCCAGTCCAGCCCTGTTCGACCTGACCGGAAGGCTAAGGAATAGCATTTATAGATAACCTACTTTGATACTACAAAACTCATCTTAAAGTGTGTATTTCGATCAGGCATATATCTAAAAGTGAGACTTTTTTGTAATTACTTAGGAACTCTTCACAGTCTCTTTAAGTACAGTACTCAAGTTAATCTACTTTGCTTCTGTCCACCCCTGAATAAATTATGAAAAATAAATTTTAACCCCAATAATGACCTTAGAGAAGCGTGTCTTCACAGCTGACAAAAAATGAGGCCATAATGATAAACCTTCCTTCTCTGAATCCAGACAAAAGAATTCTGATCCTTCGCTCCTGAGGAAAAGTATTTCTGAGTGAGAGTTTAGAAAGTTCAGCTGAACATTTCTGTCATGTTTGCTCTCTATATTACACCCTTGGATCTGTGTGCACGCTGAGGCTGAGGTGACCAATAATCCAAACTCTGCTCGTGAAAAGTCAAGAGTCATTTCCAACGGCACATTTCTGCGTGTTTGTGTTTGTACTCAAACAGAATTAATTCAACAGAAACCCAGCAGAGGGTCCACAGCAGCACACGAGCCCTTTTTAATTCTCCTGCTGTGTTTTTTTCCTCTCCTCCACACTATTGGTTTTAACATAACATACTAATTCAGCGTTAGATTGATGCAAAGTGGTTTTGTCGATGAGGTAAGCAGACAGCAAAATGAGAATTGCTATCTCAGGAAGAAAGGGGGAAAAAAAATCTGCAGCTGAGATTTTTCAAGGTGCCATGGCAACAGAACATTCAAAAGAATTTTGATGAGAGCAGCAGGCGAGGAGAGGCTGATTACAAGGGAGACAATTTGTTACTCCAATCGCAGGAGTCTGATTGCACACACACACACACACACACACACAAACACACACCGACAAAGACACACTCAGGAGCATTATGATGCATTCTTCATGTGGACTGCTGTGTGAAAGCACTGTTGTTTTCCGTCCTCTTGGTCCTTCACAGAGAGGATGAGAGCGAGCGGCTGTAGCGTCTCCATGTGAGGATGAAAGGCTCAGACGAGGTTGTTGCTGCCACACGGCTAGTTTAGCGGCTTAAGCGTTGGCATACTGATGTGAGATGGATACCGCTTTGATTGGCACTGCAGCAGGATGAGCACCAGACATGCGGTGGGTGTACACGTGTTTCATTTTTTTTGTTCCAAACCTTGAGAAACTTCATTTCAAATCACACCAGAGGAAGTGGCAATCACCACGGCGGTGCAGCTGTCTATCTCAAGCGGCCATTCTCGCCTCCCAATCTCACTCTCCAGCGCTCGGCAAACAGTCCGGCGTTCTGACAAACGTAATCACTCACAACACTGATTCAGAGAGCATCTGTCAGCAGGGGGGGGATATAAGACAGACCCTTACACACACACAAATAAAACACCTGCTGTGTGTATGAGGTGATGATTGTTCTGGAAAAGTCCCCGTCACTAAGAACTTCTGGCAGGAAGAGCCGAGTGAGGCGTCTGAGCCGGGTTAGTTTGCAAGTGAGAAATTCAAAGAGAATCTGTGATGCTGCGTGGGATGGTGAAATATTTATATCTGATGTTTAACATGAAAGATTAAGACATGTTTGATGTCTCATGAATTTTGATTGTTAATTAAAACTTGTACTGTGCCCTTGGGTGTAAGAAAATAATGGTTTTTAGAGTAAGATTTACATTTTAGATTAAGTATAAGGAAAGTAAATACAGTTTACACTGATCAAGTTTGTCATAAGGAAGTCTTTCTTCTGGCTTTATCTGCTTCTTGGAATATGCTCTGTTTTAAAAAAAAAAAAGACAAAAAAGATAGCAGTCCTCACATAATGATCCAACACATTTGTCTAACTATTGTTTGCCTGAGTTGTTAGTGAACACATTATGGTACAACCATGGACTTACTCTTTTTAGGACCCATTAGGAATTATTAATTCTATTTCTGATAGGTATTGTGCCAACTTCAGCAAGGATTTGGATGGGTTACATTTTTTAACCAATTCAGTACACTGTGCTGATGTGCTTGGAGTTCATGTTACCCCTGCAAAACCTGTAATAATAAGAATAAGAATAATAACAATAATGCATTTCATCAAAAAATGCCTGTCATGACAAGCTTTGCCAGTGGAGAAAGTCCGGCGCTGTTCCTGGAGCCTTGGTTTGGCTTCTTAGATAGTTTAGCCAGCAGACTCTCCTGAACGCCCCATTCCTCCACAACTCACAACTTCTAGTGTTAAACAAACATGCACAGCAGCTCTGCTCGCTTGCTGTCCCTCCAAACGTGCCTGTTAATCACTCGAAACAAGGCTGCTGATAATGTCAATATGGAAAGAGTCCGTCAATGCAGAAGTCTGTGTGTGTGTGAGTGTAAAAAACCTAACCCCCAAATTCCACATGCCACACGTCAAATCACTGTGGTTTTGTTCATATCGACAGGCTGGTGACATCACCCACTGGAAGCCACAGGCGCAAATTCCACAAAGCCGTCCCCTCAAAAAATCTCATTGAAAGAAGAGTTTTCTAGTAGTACAGTAACATGTTTTGATGGTACAATACAAGTAACGCTACTTAAAAAACACTTTGACAGACAATTTTAACTGTTAAAGATTACAACCCTCTTCCAAACTGTTTCTCATGAGCCGCGTACACACAGACGGAGGCGCTAGATGGGCACAGCGGTGGTGATCGGACAAAGTAAGTGTATGAAAACACAGAATGGTTGATAAGTTGTTTATCACTCAACTTGTTCAATAAGCAAACATGAAAAGCATAATTTCAACTCCAGTGCTCAAAGTCTGCTGGCATGTTGTAAATTAGCACAGCACGCAGATAATGAATGATAATTTTCATTCATATTAAATAAATATAGGACTATAATGCTGGGAGGAAATGAGTGCTTTTCTAGTTTTTAGTTGAACCAAGGCTAGAAAAGATCATCCTCTGTTGGCCCTCTTACTGATCCACTGTCCCTCCAATCAGAAAGTCTGTCTCTTGGTAACTGTTGTAGGGCTTCTTCTTGTTAACTTAGACAAACTATAGGTTGACTTTCAGAGAAACATTGATGGATAACAGCTACTGACCTCCTGCTGCTAAAATATTTACAATGGTCCAGCTGCAAGTTAGCTTGGGTTTGTTTGTGGCACTGTGGCATAGAAAGACTTTCTTAAAACATGCTGATGAGACACCAGAGACACAAATGTCCTGTCCTGGTATAATCACGTGCAGTCAAGTCATCCCCAAACAATCAGTCCTAAACTGAGCAAGACGATTCACTTTTACAGCATGTGTTGACATTTCATTACCTAAAAAACCAGACAGCCAGTTCCATATGTCAGCCACGGATATATGTTACCTTAAACTAGGTTTGAGTCCTTAAACTATTGTCTTACATTAAATTATACCACACAAATGAATCATTTACCTTTTATATGTGACACAAACCTCGTCCCCACCAAGTGCTCCTGGTAAGCTTCAGAAGACAGCATATTTAACCAGGTATTGCTGAGTTACCACAACTACCACTACCATGGACTAGCTGGCATCATCTGGAGGATTTTCACATCTCTCCCACTTTCCCAGCAGTGATCCCGAAACAAATTGTCCAAAACTTAAAGTGACGTTCTTTGCTCCACTTTTAAGAAAGGAATTTAGTCAATTTCTGCTGAAACAACAGATATAGCTGCATCCACAGAGACCACATCAGAAGCCGCCATTTGCCGCCAACATGCACTCGCTTCCCACTGTCATCACATCTTCAGTGTCCACCTCTCTCACACACAGGAACACGTCATTTGTTTCTTCACAGAAAAAAACACATTCAGATAATCTCCATAATCAGATTACTCATCACAAAAGCACATCCTTGACAGTAATTGAACAGCAGTTTAGTATTATTGGAATCCTTGCTACACTTAATTGAAAAACAGACAGGTCAATTCTTTGTGTATGAAATACTATCCACCATAAGAGAGATTACAAAAAAATTCAAGTTCTAATCTTCCTCTTTATCCCTTTTCCTCCCTGAGTACTCTCTGCATGCAGTTGTTTTTGCACCTGTACAACAAGCAGATGTTTGAAATGAGCATAATATCACTTTCCAGATGCCCAATTGCAATAACCTGTATAAAAACGTAACCACATCTGCCATTCTGCAATATAATGAAACCTGATTACTGTGTATATTTCATTGACAAATATTAGCTTAGCGAAGCACACCCCGCTTCACTCTTCTCTTGTACAAAACTCATCAGTTTTAACCCAACTGCAACTTTTTCGTCATTATTTCACGGCCTACATCTCAGTGAAACTTCAAAGGAAAAAGTCAATGGAGCAAAAAAAGGAAAAAGAAGAGGGTGTCCTAGTTGACTGTAAACTTAGTTCTCCATAAAAAAACTTTGATCTATGAACATAAACTGAATTATTATGCAAACCCTGATTCCAGTGAAGTTGGGACATTGTGGAAAACTTAAATAAAAACAGGATAAAATGAATTGCAAATCATTTTTCATTCATATTAAAGTGAGTGCATGGTAAAGGCAAGATATTAAAACTGATAAACTATTGTTTTTGTTGTTTGGTTTTGTTTTTTTGCATATATTCACTCATTTTGAATCTCAAATGTCTGTCTTACATCACCTTTCTTTTAAGCAACACACATTGTTTGAGAACTGATGACACTGTTGAAGCTTCATGCTTGCTTCATTGTGATTTGTATTTTGTGTTAACTGAACTCTTGAGCTAGCCCATTTTAAAGGGACAGTTCGGTTTTTTTGAAGTGGAGTTGTATGAGCTCCATATGGTCACTAAGTATATTAGATACAGTAGAAAGTTCTCTCCTCTCCCTCAGTAAACCACAGACTGTAACCGTCGGAGACGAAAAAAGACGCTAACTGGAAAATACCGTACCAAATACAAAGGGTATTTTTTCCACCTACAATAACTCAAATCAAAAATTAATACCACAGTTTAAGACTACGCTACATATGATTGTTTTTAAGTGCATAAACATTTCGGAAATATAGTTTATCCGGACCTAGCTAACTCAAGTCGTGTGTCCATCCGCTAAATCACTTTTGTCATATAATGTGCTTTCAGTTGGAGAGGAGAGAACTTTCTACTGTATCTAATGTACTTAGTGACCATATGGAGCTCATACAACCCCACTTCAAAAAAACTGAACTATCCCTTTAAGCGCATGAAAAGCCTCACAGTTACGTCTAAAATTACTGAAATACTGGCTTATATCCTCATATCTGTCATTTGATTTCCTGTTCTGATATCTATTGATATATACAGTCATGGAAAAAATTATTAGACCACCCTTGTTTTCTTCAATTTCTTGTTAATTTTAATGCCTGGCTCAACTAAAGGTACATTTGTTTGGACAATTATAATGATAACAACAAAAATAGCTCATGAGAGTTTAATTTAAGAACTAAGAACTATTCATTTTCCATGGTTTCTTGATAATAACCAAAATTACTTAAATTCTTACATCAATAGCTATGGCATTGGTACCGCCAAAAACACTACTTTTAAGCATTCCATGTTTTCTTTTCTGTTTGCTTTAAACACATGATACACACAAGAGTTAATACTTGATTGCATAACCATTGTTTTTGATGACTGCAGCCATGCGTCTTGGCATGCTCTCCACCAGCTTCTGACATTGTTCTGCTGTCACAGCAGCCCATTCCTGTTGGACAAATTCAAACAAATTTTCTTTGTTTTTGGGCTTGTGGTTCTCCATTTTGAGTTTGATGATTTTCCACAGGTTTTCAATTGGATTAAGATCTGGTGATTGAGCAGGCCAAGGCATGGTGCGAATGTTGTGGTTCTCCATCCAGGCTTTAACTGACCTTGCCGTGTGGCAAGGGGCATTGTCTTGTTGGAAAATCCAGTCATTGAGGCAGGAAAGAGTTTTCCAGCTGATGGAAGAAGACTGTTTTCAAGGGTAGTCCTGTACATGACCTGGTTCATTCGGCCTTCACACAATTGCATTTGCCCTGTTCCACTCAGACTGAAACAACCCCAGATCATGACTGATCCACCCCCATGTTTTACTGTAGGGGCAAGACAGTCTGGGTTGTAAGCTTCTCCAGGCTTCCTCCTAACCAGTAAGTTGGCTGGAGTGGGCATCAATTCAAAATTGGATTCATCACTGAAGAACCTTAGCCCAATCATCAACAGTCCAATCCTTGTGGTCTCGAGCAAAAGAGTAACCGGGCCTTCCTCTGCCTTTCATTGATGAAGGGCTTCTTGCGTGCTCTGTGTGACTTCAAACCAGCTTCAACAAGTCGGTTTCGAACTGTCCTTGCTGAACAAGTCACATTTCTCGACAGTGCCCACTCATTTTTAAGGTCCCTGGAGGTCTGGCGGCGATTCCTGACACAGGAACGGATGAGTGCACGGTCATCTCGTGGGGTAGAAAGACGTTTCCTGCCACGGCCAGGTAGCAATTTGGTAGTGCCATGTTCAGCTTGTTTTTTTTTTTGTTGTAATGAACGGCTGTCTTGGAGATCTTCAGTTTTTTCGCTACCTGTCTCTCACTCATGCCAATTTCCAGCAGTGCCAAGATGGCTGCCTTTGTGGCTTCACATAATTCTTTTGTTTTAGGCATTATGTGAGAGCTGACAACTTCTGAGTTGTGCTACGGCTTGAATGTAAGCAGGAAACCACTCTAGGCCTTTGCATGTGCAGTGCTGCTTGTGACATGAAATGGCCTCTTATATACCCTGGGAATCAATTAAGCTTAAGAATGTCAAATAGGACATAAAGTATTATGTGACCAGCTGCATTTTTTGTTGTGTTCATTGTATTATACGTTTAGTGGTACCAGATATTAGAATGAACAAGAAATTGAAGAAAACAAGGGTGGTCTAATAATTTTTTCCATGACTGTATATCGGGTTAAAAAGTATTGAAAATATTATTCTATGACTAGCCTCTACATGGCTCTATCCAGAGTTTCAGCAAAACAGAATAAGGTTCAGAGTTGGACAGGGAAGTAGGTATGTTGTTATAATAATAAATACAATGCAAGGACATGTAGTCATGACCATAAATATATGTGAAATAAAAAGGTAACACATTTGAACTGAGCTTATGCAGATTTTGGGGTCTGAGTTTAATGGCCATGCTGTCACACCATTTTGATTCAGTCTGATGCAGCTCAGCTTCGTCCACATCAAAATTAATTGGTGCCAATTTAGTGGAGAAAAGCAGGATTCAGGAGGGACATGTTACAAACACAAATAAAACTTGGAAAACAGCAGATGGATACCAAAACATTTAGCAAGAGTGAAAATAAAACCCAAACTTTGTATCTACTTTGTTTGCAGTTTTTAAATCTTGAAGAATGTTATTATGCAATGTCAATATAAGTCCCATTAATTTACTTAGCTCTGATGTAAAGCCAGAAAAAAACAATTTAAGTTTTTTGTTTGTTTACATCTCTTAGACAAATGGCTTTGTGAAATAAGCCAAATTAATAATTTACAAGTAATAAAATGAGTCAGCTTCAAGGAGATCTGGATTTGAATACTGGGGTTTACTAATAAATTCAAATTTACGCCAAGAATGATCTTTTTGTTCAATGTTCAATCATCTAAAACTTCAAAACAACAATTAAGACGGATGTATGGTGGTGTTTATGACTGGGTATTTCACAAGGCAGCTTGATCAAATCAAATCAAACTTTATTTATATAGCACTTTTCATACAAAAAATGTAGCACAAAGTGCTTTAAAAACAGACAGATGAATTAAACGAAGGATTTATGACCCAAGCCCACTCCACCCAGCCCTTGAACCCACCCACACCGCAATCTACACACAGTGTTGATGAAAAGCATCATAAATAAAAGACAATAATAAAGCACACAGCTGTACCCAGTACGTGCTGAGGAAAAGCCATCTTAAAGGTTTAAAAATGAAAAAACACTGGAGGTTAGGTTAAAGTGTAACATTAAATATATCATAAAATAAAATAAAAATATATTTTTAAAAATAGTAAGAATAAATAATATTTTAAATGAGGTTTAAAAAAAAGAAAAACTAGAAAATAAAGTAGGGAAAGATAGAAAAGATAAAAAATATATATAGCAAGATAAAATAATGAAAAAGTAGGCTGCAAAGGTAGATTTTGAGTTTGTTTTTATCATCTCCATTCTTTTGATTGATATTGAGAACATGATCATTTAGTCATAATTATTGATTTTAAAACATTTGTTCTTAAATTTTAACTGATTAACAAATTATTTTTTTCTTGTAATTCAGCCACAGCTGTGTATTAAATTCAGCTCGTTATTACTAACTGTCCACGGGACAGGTTTAAGAGACACATACTAAAACTAAAAAAAGTATCATTTATGAATTAAATAAATTTTGTGACTTTCTATTTTACAAGCTTTTCATCATGCACACACAACGATAGTTTAAGTTGTTTTCAGGGTTTCAAGGACTTTGCTTTTCATTAAAAAGATCTTATTTAAAAGAAAAACATGCATATCTGTCAAAGAGGCACCAAAAAGCTGCATGCAGAAAAAGGGCAGAGAAAGAGGTTTGAAATAAATAAATATCTCTCATAATGTGAGTTTTTTTCAATCATTTATACAGCCTGAAGAAGCTTTTGTGATTCATTTTCTTTGAAAAGGAAGTTTTGAGGAGATGAATGGAAAGCACTCTGGAACTCAGTGGGCTGAATCAATAATTAAATAACCGGCCCAAAACACATTCAGAATAAAAGCACCGAGTTAAAACACGGTTAGTCTCACCATTTAATAAATCAGACTTAGCTTTTACTTGAAATGCCCCCCAGAGATTATACAGTGCATTATCTTCAGGCCCATGATGTATGACAGACAGAGCCAGCTTCAGTCAAGCTCCTTCAGCACACATAGTTTAAAACGCCTCAGTACAGAGATTTGAAATCTTAAAGGGATAGTTCATTTTTTTTAAGTAGGGTTGTATGAGCTCCATATGGCCACTAAGGACATTAGATGCAGTAGAAAGTTCTCTCCTCTCCCTCAGTAAGCCACAGTCTGGAAGTGTCTGTGATGAAGAAACAGACGCTAATAGGAAAATACCGTACCAAATACAAAGGGTATTTTCTCTGCCTACAAGAACTTAAATCAAAAAGTAATACCACAGTTGAAGAGATTGAAAAAAGAAAAAAGGGATGATCATGAAAGCGCCGACGGGGACCATTCACTTTGGAGTTAAGAGGATACTTGTATGTACCGGAGTTCACAGAAGAAGAGCTGCTGCAGATGGAGACCGAACAGACCAAAAGGAATACAGGGAAACATCCATGGACACTGGACATCAAGAAAAAGTCGGAAATAAACAGTGATGCAAATGTAAGAACTAACCAGAGGAAAAGGTGATACGGACGGCGGTATTACTCATCAAACAAACTTTCCTGCTCTTCTGAATCCTGGAGTTTTGTGGAAATTCTTCAATTTGACGAAGATAAACTGAAAAAACGTCCCAAACCTGAAGGACCTAATGACATTTTCTCCTCAAAGTAAGTAATAACGATATGTCAGAAACAAACAAGCAGAGCAAAGGAGGCTGTTTGTTTATCATAACAGCGCAGACTACTTGTATCTGCATCTCTCTCACACACACACGTGCACACACGCAATGATTTGTGTGTATTAGCCTCTAATAGATGGATAGATCTGTACACACAATCTGTCTGGTAACAGGTAACGAGAGATGCATTCGCTGTACGATGTAACCGCATGCCCTCGTTACGCAGAGGAATACGGTGAAAGCTGAGTTCTACATGATGCACATCTGTTTCTGCATCAAGGGAAGCATCATAAAAACCCATCTCAGAAATATTTGTCATAATGTGCTTTCAATCAGTCTAGAACAGGCGTCTGAAGCCGCTAGCTTGTACTGTTTACTACAGGCGGAGTCATTTAGCAGAGGGATACATAACATGAGTTGGCTTAGGTCCGGATAAACTTTACATATCCGAAATGTTAATGCACCTTAAAACACTCATATGTAGCGTACTCTTAAAGTGTGGTACTACTTTTTGATTTGAGTTATTGTAGGCGGAAAAAATACCCTTTGTATTTGGTACGGTACTTTCCTGTAAGCGGCTTTTTCTTCATCACAGACTCTTACAGACTGTGTCTTACTGAGGGAGAGGAGAGAACTTTCTACTGTATCTAATGTACTTAGTGGCCATATGGAGCTCATACAATCCCACTTCAAAAAAACAGAACTATCCCTTTAACACTTAGGCCTGGGTGATACTTCAATTCAATCAACCAAACTCGACATTATGCTGTAAAAGAACTTCACAGAAAACAAAAAAATGAGATTTGTTTTCTGCTCAAGTTATTCAGAATAGAAATCCTGGAGATTTTCATTTCAACATTTTTGCACAGGCACATTTCTTGGCTTATTTTTGAAAAATATTGAATAACAGAAAGACAATTATTAACATTATGTGAAAATATAACCACTTCCAGAGTTAATTTGGACAAACCTCCCTACATCTTATCTACTTAGTGTAACTTCCCCTCCATTATATTAAATTACAGCATGCACTTGAACTCCTAGGAACACTCAGTCCCGAACATGTCTCGTGAAATTCAGGTGTCATTTGTAGTTTTTCATTTATTCTAATATTTTCCTTTGAAGGTCGAAACACGGATTCAAACAGCTGCTGAATTTCATATCAAAAAAATCATGGGTTCTATTTTAGGCACAGTGGCTCAGTGGGAAGTGCACGAGCCTCACAGCAAGGAAGTTGCTGGTTCGATCCCAGTTTGGTTGAGGCCTGTCTGTGTGTAGTATGCAAGTTCTCCCTGTGCATGTGTGGGTTCTCTCAGTGCACTCCAGCTTCCAGACCAAAAACATAGGCTGCAGTAGAAAAGTCATTTTTGCTTAGGAAGGTTCCTAACGGAGTGAAATAAACCAGAAGTAGCTCGTGATTGGAGCTGTTCAAATAGTTTTAATGCATAGGAAAGGAGGCTCGATGCTTCCTTTATTAGCACCTTTAGCATAGGATACACCGGACCATCCTTTACGAAAGGAGAGGAGCACGATGCATCTTTTGTAGTCCACCTTCTGAAAACTGTAGTTTCACCACAGCAGTAGCATCCGCCGTCACATGATGACATAGCGAGGTGAAGGTGTTGTCGGATTCTCTCTGCATGGCAGTTTTCTTTTCCTAAGTCCTTCTGACTTCTCCTTTCTCCTTTCATTAACCTCGTGATGTTTTCCACCAGAGTTAAGGAAAAGTAGATAGGAAAGGGCTTAGGAGGTGACTATTCGACCGCAGCCATAGTCTTTTAGTTGACAAGTGACTCCAACTTAACCTTAGGTGTGAGCATGAATGGCTGTCTGTCTCTGTATGTGGCCCTGTGATTGGCTGGTGACTGGTACACCATCATTCACCCAAAGCCAGCTTGGAATAGACTTCAGCCCCTGCGACCTCAAATGGGATAAGCAGTACAGAAATGAATGAACTGAATGGGCTCCTACTATCTTGTCCAAATTAATAAAAGAAAAACAATTTATCAACAAGCACGGATATTTTCTGCAAATTTCCAAATATGTGTCCTCATATGAAACATAAAATATGTTAAATGAATAAATGAAAAGTATCACAAGACATGTAAGTACTTATGTTGAATATTCCTTCCCCTATATTAATTACTTCCGATTTTATGTTATTGTAGAGAATAGCAGTGAAGACAGTGTTAAATGCTGAAATATGAGATATTTTATAATCTAAGGAGTCACTCTGCAAATCTTTACTCTTAAGCTTTTAATTAATGCTCATTAAAATGGTCTTTCTTTTTCTGCATGCCCAGCTCTTCTTGTTGTATTTTTTGATACTCTCATAATGCCTTAGTTTGACTTTACTATGAGCCCCTTTGTTTTGCAAGAATCCTTTTTGTTTTACACAATAAACAGGAGGCACCATAGTTTTTTATAATGAACTGACAAGTGAAGATAATAATGTGACTCACACTATTTATGCGCTTGCCTGGAGCCTTTTTTTTTCAATAAAAAAATGTATTATGGAAAAAAGTGTTTTCAAATACAGTATGAAAGTGAATTTATCAGCTTCTGCGTCCATTAAAAGTTGAAGGATATTTAAATTTCAGAGCACACTGGCTCTGTGAAGTGAGCCAGGCTATTACTGCGACATGCCAGCTGCTAATTGATAGCGCCCAGTCACGTGACCAGCATGAGGGGCTGGAGTCTCAGTTAGCATTGACCACAAAGAAAAGCTGAAGCACCACTTCTGATTTATTTTGATTTAATCCCTTTAATATGTTTTCAAAACAGCAGATGTTTTCATCACCTGGAAGACACAGCAGACCATTCCATATCACCCTGGGCATTACAGTATTTTAATGACTAAAAAACAGCATTGTTTTCACCAGAAAGTCACTTCGGTCACTACGCATAGTGATAAAGAAAAATACGTCACCTTTATGTTGTTCAAATTTGTTTTGATCAATAATTTGGCTGTTTGTTGAGTTAACAACAAGAAATTCTTCAGCACCAAAACATTGATGAGCAATTAACAGGACAGTCAGTGGCATACACACATTTTTACCCCATAAATAGGCATCATTCTGTGCCCCATCCCAGTTCAGTCTTTCAAACCAAATATTTGCAAAGCCACAAAGCATGAAAAAGTAGAAAAGCACTCGGAGAGCACAGACCCCCGCCAGCACCACAGTCCTCTCCCATATTGTGATTTTTACCATAACTATTAGTCCTACCTTTAATTAATGTAAATATTCAGATTCCTTGACCATGAAAACATACCATTAGCAATTGGTTTCATAATGATATCTATTTTAGTTCAGTAGTTATTCACAAAAATCACATTTTTCGTCATGGCGGATCCAGACACTGATCCGAATCAACACCAAAATTGAATCAGGTCTTCCTTTTCCCATGCTGAACATTTCCTGAAAATTTCATCAAAATCCATCCATAACTTTTTGAGTTGTTTTGTTCACAGACAGACAGACAGACAGACAGACAGACAGACAGACAAACAGACTCTCCCGGAAACATAACCTCCATGCGGGGGTAAAAATGTGATAAAAATGACATGCATAATCATTGAAGATGTGTTGCTCTGTTTAGAGGCACAAGTCACTAGAACACTCTCAATTTGGATATCATACCATAAATTAAACTAAGCCATATAAGTAAATTTCATTTTATGCATTTAACATAATTTTATCTATTGTAGTTTTAGTGCTTATGAATTTCTGATCTTTTAATCTGGTCGAATATGTCAAACTTATGCAGATAATACATTTGTCTAATTTGATTATTTGTCATTTAAAAAATCCAAACATCTTTACATGCCATTAGAACATTCAGGTTTACACCAAAATGGATAAGTGAAGCTAAAATACATTGATACATTGTCTTTTTAAACATAAATGCCATTTAAAGCAACTTTACAATGCAAATATCTTTAAAAATAAATCTTTTTTTTTTCGCTAAAGAAAAACATGGTATTTTTGTGAAAGTTTGAGCAAAGAAGTCTTAAAAGAGCCAAGGTTGAAATATCACAGTTGCTATAAGTATTTTAGGGCCATCTTGATGCTATTGTTTTGGATCGTCAATTGTAAGTTAAATGGTCAGAAGGGCCTCAAAAAGTATTTGCCTATGATTTGATTCAATCTCTGTTTCTGCTCTGGGACGGGATTCTCTAGAGCAGTGGTGCCAAAAAATATGACAGTTCGGTTCTGAAAAAATGCTACAAATTGGCACATTTCTTCACAACCCCAGTGTTTTCAAAGGGGCAGAGTTGCATGTTTATTGTATTGAATTGCACAAAAGGCCAGAGCTGTCCCTATGTCATGACAATACAGCTAGCATTCCCTTCAACACAAGTCGTGTTGTGCATTATAGAAAGAAAGATAGCAGGCTGCACAACCCACAAAACAGGAGTATAATTCCCATAATTGCGGAGCTCACATATCTTTGTAAGGTTATTCAGATGGGAATATTTATCAATATGGCACATACCTTCTGATATATATCTGTGCACAAAGAAGAGGGTCTTGAGGGGCATGGTAACTTATGACAAGATAACACCTGTAGAACTGTATGCACACAAGCCAGGATAAACATAGCTTAAAGTTTTGTGGATTTTTTTTTTATTGTGTATGTGTTTCTTCTTGTTTCTTGGAGTATTACACACGATGGAGCGCACTAAAGAGCTGTCTCTCAGTTCTCTGCCCAATATTGTTCAGTTTAGTTTACTTTAGGACTTGATTTCATTCTCTCATTAAATAAAACATTCAATACAAACAACAAAAATCTCAAACATGAATAAAAAGGAGCAGAAAGAAAAAAAATCTCTCACAAGAAAGTAATAAACTAAACATATAATATAAATTAACAAGAGCTGTAGACCAACCTGCCTTTTTTTGTTTGAATTATTCTTATTTTCAAAAACAACCAACAAACAAAGAAACAAAAAAGACCACGTTAATTCATATTTTGCCTCGGAACAAACATACTCAGATGAACATATTTCCTTGTATTTAGTCAACATACTGGCTTTGATAGTTCTTTTAAAGACAACATTTAATTTGCCGTTTTTTAATTTGTCTTTGTTCAGATTGTTCTATAAACTAATTCCTCTTACTGAAACGCAGCGCTCCCTCATTTTCTTTATTAAACTGGATTTATTAACAATTACTCTGATACTTTGAGGTAGAGGTTTGCTGCTGTTTGTATGTGTATTAGGGCTGAACAATTTGAGAAAATAATCTAATTGCAATTTTTTCCCCCAATATTGCGATTTACTCTGCAATTGTTTTAACGTTCCTCATCTTATGTATTCTTAAACAAACATAAGCAGATCCTTAGGAGATCATAGATCTTTTTATAGTTAAACCAATATGACATTAAATCAATCTAAGGATAAAAGATTTGAGAAAAAGTGGAGAAGTGAAGAACAGAAGCAAAGTAGGTATGAAATTGTAAAAGCTGGGTAAAAATGGTATGAAAGCGGAAAAAGGTTAATAAATAGGTGCAAAATGGGTATGAAATTGCAAAGAAAATGGGGAAAAATTGGCAAAAAAATCCAAAAGTGGCTTAGGAAAATTGATTGTGGCAGCAAAATTGGGAATTAAATTTGAAAATAGATTTCAAAAAACATGTAAAAATTCCAGAAATGGTTCTGACAGTGGCCAAAAAAAGATGAATGCAGGCAAAATAGGCATAAAGTTGTAAAAACGGGGTTAAAAAAAAAGGTAAAAATGGTCCAAAAGTGGGAAAAAAGTGTATGAATAGAGGTAAAAAAAAAAATAGAGGCATGAAATTGCAAAAAAAAAAACATCACAATGCCAAAGTGTTTAACACATTTTGGGCTAAAAATATTGAACCCTCTGCGATTTGAAAATTGCAACAAGCCATATTGCCATTTAATTACCTCCACCAAGGAGGTTATGTTTTCGGGAGAGTTTTTGTTTTTCTGTCTGTGAACAAAATAACTCAAAAAGTAATGGATGGATTTTGAAGAAATTTTCAGGAAATGTTCAGAATGGGAAAAAGAAGAACTGATTCGATTTTGGTGTTGATCCAGATCAGCTTCTGGCCGCCATGGCGAAAAATGTGATTTCTGTGAATAACTACTGAACTAAAATAGATATTATGAATCCAGTTGCTAGTGGTATGCTTTCATGGTCAAGGAATCTAAATATTTAGATGAAATAAAGGTAGGGCTAATATTTATGGTCAAAATCACAATATGGCTAAGGACTGTGGCGCTGGCGGAGGTCTGCACTCTCCGAGTGCTTTTCTAGTTTAGTTTGCAATTAATTGTTCAGCCCTAATGTGTGTGTGTATAATCTAGCAAGTGTGTTTCAATCTCTCTTTTTAATCCTCAAAATAGCAGAAAGACCCTGCACCACAGACTTTAAAGCAGGTAGAAGGGGGCTTATATGGTATTTCCTGCATCCTCAAGTTAGGAACAAACTAGCTTATTGCTGTATGACTTCTTGTTTTCAGACAAACACACTCCTTGGCTCAAAAGGAACTGTGTGATTATTTGGTATCTCAACAGCATTTAGTTGGTGTAAAAACAACACCTGTGTCAGGCAGAAAGTAGAGAAGACACCCAGGCTTCATGCCAAAAACACTGCACTGGGCATACAATAGGCACTGAATGTTTTGATGGCTCACAGTGAAAATGAAGCACTGTCATCCAGTCAAAGTGAAAAACCATCTATTCTACAAAATGGGACTCAAGTCAGACTATATAGCGTCTCCTCAAACGTGTCAGCAGTAGCGTTATAGCTGCAGCAAACAACATTATCCTCCACAGTTTAGTCACAAACAGCAAATCTCGCTCTGAAATGAAACACATTCTCATCATTCAACTGAGCTTTGTTAGACATAAACTTTGTGTTATTGTTGATCTAAAGTCTGTCACAGAGAGGTATTCAAGGATGCGCTCTGTTAGTCACCAAGAATAGTCAAAACCACAGCGCCCAATCACAGTCAAGTCCCCCACAGATGAACCGATGCAGCGAGTCTGTGAAAGGACATGTGACTGGATGGATCCGGAGGCTGCCATTGTGCGAGTTTATGTAGGTGAGCTTCAAGGCCCCACGCTGAGGTTTTGTGCTGTGGAATGGATGAGTGTTAGGGTTCAGTGGGCGTACGGAATAGAGGCTACCAAGGCTGAGATAAAAGGTGGATGTCAGTTAACACAGTGGATAGGAGGTGGTGACTAAAGCCCCCACCTGAGTTTGGATGCAGCAGCAGCACGGAGTGGCCCTCATCTCCTCTTCTCAGGCAGACTCTGATCGAGTGTGTTATCAGTGCAGACAGGCAGGCTAAATCACTGGTTGAGTAAAGGTTACAGCTACCGCTCTGTTACTTCACCCATGAGGGCAGGAGGGTGAATGTCAAAGCCGGCAGAATCACAGGGGAACACTGCAGGGTGGAGGGTGAGTCAACCCGCAGGCCAGCGTCTGATTTATGCATTACTTGTGTTCAATGGTGCAATACCTTATGAAAGTGAGCATCTCACTGATGGCCTATATGTAATCCTCCAGAGATCAGCGGGTGTCCTGATGCTCTTGCATTTACTTCTGTGGATGTGGATGAAGTTTCCAATGTGGAGGATGAGTTTTTCCAGCTTTCATTTGGTGATTAAAATGCATCATACACCGCAGCACTGACAGCCGAAGAGCACACCTGGAATCAAGTTGCTGCCACTTTGCCAGGTGTCACACTTAAAACCTGTGAGGCTTGCAGGCATGCTTACAGCTGTATAACAAACAAGTGTCATGTGAATTAGCACAGAGAGATAAAGCCACAGAGACAAAGCATCATACATAGTCCACATGGATGCCCTAAATACGTAAGATCTAATGCCCAGTGTTTCTTCATTCATCTGTAACATTTTGTCCCTCACACTGCAAAATGTTGATTCAATGTTATATTTAAGCAAAAAAGTGAGCAATTTGTTAATCAACCTTTATGTGTATAATGCCAGTTCATCACAATTGTTATCTCAAGATACTTTACCATAGAGCTAGCTGGGGCCATATTCTTCATTTTATAGAAACACTGATATGGATATGGATATATATACAGTACAGGCCAAAAGTTTGGACACACCTTCTCATTCAATGTGTTTTCTTTATTTTCATCACTAATTACTAGGGATGCACCGAAGTGAAAATTTGTGGCCGAAGCCGAATAAAATATAAATGCTTAGCCAAACACCGAATACCAAATATCCAATGTGGAGGCAAAGTAGTTCACTATATTTTTTAATTGTGCATTAAGAGCTTAGAGTATATTTTATACATGTTTTTAAAAGAAAGTGATTGTTTATTGAATATTATGACATTTTTAATATTCCAGTAGCCTTTGCTTTTCAAAAAAAGCCCAACAAAGTTTTTCATTCATATTAAGCCTTCAAACAAAACATTAAAAAATACTAATGTGCATTGATGGATACATACCAATAAACCAGTAATACCAATAAATAATTGTCCTTTTGACACAAGGCTGCTTTAAGGCTGTCACTTTATATTCAATATTTGAATAACCAATCGAATATGGGAATAAATATCCATAACCGAATCGTAAATTAATATTTGAATGTAAAATATTGAGTGTGGCGACACATCAAGTCAGGAGCAGTAGACTGTTCCGTCCATCAGAGGGCGCTGTGAGTGCAGCTTGACCCTCAGTCACATCTGCTGCTCTCTTGACGTCAGTAAACAAAGAGTTTCCGCTCCGAGTGGAGCGGACATTAACAGCTCTGAATGTTCTGAGGAGAGCTCTGTGGAAGTAGTTTTGGTTCTACACCGTTGATGGCAAACTTAAAATCGAAGACCAGGCTGTGTGATCTGTGAAATACAGTTTAGTCACTCACCCTCCACTTATTTGCGGGCTCATCCAAGCTATACGGCCGAGTGCAGCGGCGCTTCGTCAAGAGTATTACCCCGTGTGACGGTGTTTTTTTTCGGTAGGGTGGATAAGAGAGTCTATGACCCTTTCTGGGGGGAGGATACTATTCGGCCTTGCTATTACCTCACTCTACTGAAGGCTAAATATGGCTTTTTTTGCACTATTCGGCCGAATATATTCGGCCACTGAATATGCATCCTTACTAATTACATTGTAGATTCTCACTGAAGTAATGATGGCCACTTGTTTCTCTTAACTTAGCTGATTGGTTCTTGCTATGATATTAATTTTAAAAGTGTCTAATAGGGCTGTCGGCTGTGCATCAGCCTGACTACTGAACAACACAACTGATGGTCCAACCCCATTAAAAAGGCAAGAAATTCCATTAATTAACCCTGGAAAGGCACACATGAGAAGAGAAAACCATTTCAGGTGACTACCTGTTGAAGCTCATAAAGAAAATGCCAAGAGTGTGCAAAGCAGTAATCAGAGCAAAGGGTGGATACTTTGAAGAAACTAGAATATAAGACCTGTTTTTATTTATTTCACACTTTTTTATTAAGTACATAATTCCACACATGTTCATTCATAGTTTTGATACCTTCAGTGAGAATCTACAATGTAAACAGTGATGGAAATAAAGAAAACACATTGAATGAGAAGGTGTGTCCAAACTTTTGGCCTGTACTGTATAGTATATTTATATATACACATACATATATCCAGAGATGTATCCATCCAGGCAGAGACAAAGAGAACAAAAATAAGACTTTATGATAGAGACAAACCCATTGACAACCAAAAAATAAATCTCTCCTCATCACATTTGTCTCTATTGAATATAAAGTCAATAAATCAGTCTCTATTTCCACAGCACCATATTTGTCTTTGTTGAATTCAAATTCACCAAACGTTACCCCAAAGATGCAGCATCTTGCCTTCAAGAGGGATCCCATGTCCACACAGCAGTACAGATAGTTACCATGGGTCAATTCAGTCAATTCAATCAATTTAACCATGGATAGAGACGTCAATCCAACATTAGTATTAACATATATAGTGGTAATGATCTGGAGAGGACTGATGTTAATCAATAAAGCAGCATCTAGCTGAACTGTCATTAAAATGGGTTTAACTGGCCTAAAAGCATACATTTATGTCAAATTATGTCATTTCTGTTGATGGTTGATGCAGGATAAAGCACACGGAGTCAAGCGGGTCCACAGTTCTTTATGCAGTATGGAGTAAACTGTTATGTTTCTGTTCGAGTCTGGGATCAGAGTCACAGCATGATGGCAGTTCTCCAATGAGGCTCGATCAGCCCAAAGCTCCAGTGAGGAGGGTAGCGATCACTCTATCAGAGATACAGAAGCAGCAAGATTATGTTTACACTGTATATTTACAGAAAAGTATTCTAATAAACTTGGATTAGTTAAACCTATTTTATGGCAGTTCAACCAGATGCTGCTACATTAGTCAACATCAGTCCTCTTCTGTTTATAATCAAACAAATTATTACTATTTGTTATGTCCTCATAGGTGAAGCATTAGCCTTCAAGGTTAGTTATGATGATTATACATATTTTTATAACTTGCCCTACAGCCTGAGTATCCTCAACTTGCTAAAGCTTGTCACACATACACACACAAATGGCTGCTCCTCTTGCTCCTGCAGCATGAAGCATACACTCCTGTATTTATTCTGATAGACATGTTAGACGCAAAGGGGGGAGCTTTGAGACTTTGACAGCCCACCACTGATGGTTTCACTCCCTCGTGTCTCTTACATAGAATCAAAAGTTTGGCTGTGTTGGAGTTAACGCACAAAACAATCTACAAAGACTTTAAAGAACTTTGACAGATTAAATGAACAACTCCAGATGTTCTAAAATATAAAATATACATATTACAGTCACTGTTCTGCATGTTTCTTATCTTTGTCTTTTAATTAGTGACAGTGACAGGTGTGAGCAAACACGTCGACACATTCATCTTGCACCTGCAGCACAGGTCAAACATTAATGAACATTTAAGACATTAAGTGAGAAAAATATTGAGTATTCTGAACATCTGACAGCGCTTCATGGGTGTTTGAAACATGTCATATTTGTACATGAGAACAAGATTCTTTGGCATCTTCATTATCAAATATCTAATTTTAGCTCACTGATGTCTCGTCTCTGCCATGGAGAAACAGCTGGTGATCTCCTCATTCTCTGTTAATCATCATCATATTATCCTCTTGTGAAAGATAGAAGTAACGATGCTTTGTGTGGCTCAAACTAACAGCTGACTGAACGCTGTACAACCCTCTGCTCAACAGTCTGTGAGTGACCCAAAAGCACTGCACTACAGCAAGCCACACAATAATAAGGTGAAAGCATGAAACCACCACAAAAGTAATTCAGTCTTTTATCCATCAAGTAGTACAGTCATTGTTGCAGCTCTACTCCAGGTCATTGCAACATGATTCTGATTTTGTTTGGTCCCTGACCTAAAAATCATAGACTTCATTTGGCACCATAAAAACTATTGAGCACTTTGTTTATAAGAGCAGCCTGCTGTACTTGTGTGTTAATTAAAAAGTCTAAAACATAGACTGTAAAACAAATTGACAACAATGCTCCAAGCAGCCTTGGAGCATTGCTGCTGCATCATAATGGACGCTGCCATAGTGCAACCCAACCTTACCTTGAACTACTCTCACAGGAGGAGGCCATGAGTCAATAGCAAATCAGTGTAGATGTGAAGCCATGTCAATAAGTAATTTTCAAAATACAGAAATTCATAATAAAATGGAATAGACAGGATATACCAAAATTGGATATGGCTAATACATAATTAGACTGCTCTTCTGAGATAACCACATGGCTTATATTCAGTGTTAAATACTAAAGGCAACAAAAGGGACAACATTGAACTTGAGTAATGCAGACTTTTTAAATTTGTTTATGAAATTGCGCAAAACAGCAGCCAAATCTTTTTGGTACCTTATCTGAGGTTTCTTGGGTAATGTATGTCACATGCTTGTGTTTGAAGAGCACTTTAGAATTCATGAAGGCAGAGAGGATGTCCAAGATGACAAATGTCCTGAGCGTCCATGCAGATCAAAAACTTATGGAAACATTCAGCATACTGAACAAGTTGTTCAAATGACTGACTTCTCAACACTTCAAAATCGCCCCTCAGCAAATCGAGTTTCCCTCATTTTGTTTGGACATTTCTCCACAATTTTGCATTTTTGTTTTTGATCAGGAGTCAGAAATCTTTGGCACATCATTTTGTCATGTTCAAATTGTTTCTCAATCAGTGGAGACCATTTATGCTCTCACTCTGAAACTAAGTCATCAATCATATCATTAGTTCTATTTGTTGAATGTTTTCAGAAACTTTTGATGTGCATGAACATCCAGGGCGCCTTCACAAAATCTTTTGTACCATTCAAACTCATACACATGACATGCACTGTCCACTGTTCATCTCAGTTAAAGCTCGGGTCTACGATCTGAAAACCAGTTTGGCTGTTGAGACGGATTTGAAAAACGCAGCCTGCCCCCCCTTCACTCACCCCTCCCCTCCGTGTTCCAAGATCCTGCCCCCCCAGCTCGTGTCACCGCCTAACTATATATATATATATTTATATATTTTTTCCTTACTTCAGCCTTTTCCTCGAAAATTTTACATTTCCTTCCCTTCGATGTGGAGGATAATGGAAGCGGCCTCCCGGTTTCGGTGCTGGTCTTCTCTTGCTCCATGACACTTCAGTAGCTGCGCAGCTAGCTGCTCACCGGTATATGAGGGAGGTAGTGGGGAGGAGGCGGGACTATGGGCGGGACGGTGCGGAGCAGGGGAGACAGGGGATTGGATGGAATCACAGACCAATCCGAACCGTGGGGAACGGCGGTTCGGAGTGGTCAACTATTATGCCACTTTGCAGAAGATATACTGAATGGATTTTTTTCATTCTTTTTGGTCTTTATATTGTGTAGATCGGACCATAGGACCATAACGGCCTTATTAACGGTGTTATTATGTACCAAGCTTCCAAATCGTAGACCATAGCTTTAATGTACAGATGCAGGTACTTAAAACTTCCCCATATTCCCTGATGGGGTCTTGGCCGTTCCCTGACTGGGCCTGCCCTCTATGAAAGTCACAGATTTTAAACTCACTCATGCATATTTGGGTGATTTTGTGCTGTCAAGTTTGCTCCCAGTTGATTTAGCAGCTGATTTACTAATCAAAATAAAAGCTGAAGCTAAGCCATCTTGTTAAAGGAATCACCATCCCATGGAGACACCCTGCAAATGCACAAATGGGGATTTTCATTAATGAATTTTAGGCACAACTTCTGAGGTGTGTGTGGGGTGGCTTCCAGTGGCTGGAAGTTGGCTGGTAAGTAGCAGGGAGGGGAAAGCTGAAGCTTCTGGATTTGTACCAAAAGATTTGTCAGCTGTTATATTCCATTGCAACAAAAGTGACAAGTTAACACATTGTTCAGCTCTGAACTTGAAGTAATTCGTTTTTCAACATTGTCACCAAAAAACTCAATCAGCAGCTGGGAATTAAGGGCAACACCCATTGTAAACTTACAGCAGTCTTAGTGAATACCCAAACTGTAATATTGAATTGAACTGAACTAAATGAGGACTTTGTCATTGCTCTGCAAAGTATAATGAAATTCAGAGTGCTACTCCATTTGGTACACATACTGTATAAATAAGTGAAAAATAAACATAAGTTAAAAAAGCACAATAAAAGAAAACAGGACAGGATGGTGTAAAACACACTTTAAGATAATATACACCATTTTTGGGAGCAGAGCAAACAGGTGGACGTGTGCAAGAGGGCAGCAGGTGGGATGGGGGTTTGGGGAATGAGGTTATGGTAAATCAATCAGTGTGGCAGCGAACCATGTGGTTTATCCTCATGGGTGCAGTCTTGTTATTAAACTTCTATACATTTTACATTAGATATTTAGACCTAAGTTGTTTTTGAACCAGGCTTTAAATGTGTTTATTTGGGCTGGAAAACCAGCCACACAATTATCACATGCTTGAGGAACTGCAGCTTATGGCATTTCCACACAGTCTTCCTTGTCAGCCTCAGATGTTTCTGCTTGGTTCAAAGTCAGCAAATGCAAAAACACTTATGCATGATCAGAAATAATTCTAAGAAACAGCTCTGTTTAGGAAGGAAGCCAAGAAACTACGCTGGAAAAACAGCTCCTAAGTTCTTCAGGTTAAACGTTCAGCCAAAATATTTTTGAGCTGCATCAGAGGCAAATCCGTCAGCACTGATGGTGTAAGATAAAATGTCACCCTCACCCTCGACAGGCACACCAGAGCAGAGCAGAGACATTACACTGGAGAGGTACACATAAAAAGATACTCACGCTCTGCTGAAATGAAACATGTGAATAACTCAATTCTCAATGAAAAAAGTTTTTTAATGGAAGATGGGATGCACTATACTATCACAATTTGCACTGTAAGTAACATTCAGCTATCCTGTGCATATTTACATAGAAATATTTATCTGGAATCTTTAAAATTTATCCTATCTTGTATTTGTATATGGAGTTTTTCAATTGCATTGCCCTGTACAATTTTATTACCTCTGCCAAGGAGGTTATGTTTTTGCCGGCATCTGTCAGTTTGTTTGTTTGTTTGTGAGCAACATTACGCATAAACTACTGAAAGGATTTACATGAAAACTTTACCAGAGGTGTGGTTTGGTCCAAGAAAGAAGCAATTGCATTTTGGTGCTGATCCAATCCAAACCAATGTCACAAAAAATATTGAAGTTTCTAATGGCAAATCTCATTCATTTAAAGGTGCTATGAGGAGAATCTATTTCTGGCGACATTAAGACTCTGCTACCCATGAGCACGCACGGCGACTGTCGTAAAGACGTGACCCAAGCCAAAGCGTGTGTTTGTTGTGACGCTAATGAATGCAGCTCGGACCTTCCTCAGAACTCTGCATTGCTTTACAACTTCTTTTTTCAACAACTTACAGGATGCAAAGCGACGAGGTAATGTATCTCTTTCTAGTTACGTAGTGGTAGTTTTTGATGTGTGACAACAAGCAATTTTTGGAAAACTTATTAGCAAAGTTTTGTAGCTGGCTATATATTGCTACTTACAGCCCGGTGCTCTAAGACGTGTCCGAATAATATAAATTTGCTCTCCTTTTAATTATCTTGTTCCTGAAGTTGAGTATCCAGGCCAGTCCAGCCCTGCCCGACCCGACCGGTAAAGCTAAGGAATAGCATTTATAGAAAACGTATTTTGATGCTATAAAACTCATCTTAAAGTGTGTATTTTAATCAGGCATATATCTAAAAGTGAGACTTTTTTATAATTACTTAAAAAGTCCTCATAGCATCTTTAAGTTGTTATGGGAATTGTAGTTTATTTGCAAACTAATGTCAATGTTTTTCAAGCCTGTGTCGCTACATTTCACAGCTTCCTTTGAAATGCCTGTGGGGCAATTCGGCTAACACAACAGCTACCAATAGCCTGCTAGACCAGCACGTTTTTTTCTGACTTTGTAACTTTAACACTGATAGCTTGGTGATCACTTCATTCACACTCCCCTCTTCCCAGTTCAGATGTAAAGGGAACGCAGCATTCTCCACATGAACAGACATGAGCGGAGACTTGGCTGTCCAATCAGAGTAACTAAGCTACTTGGCAGAGGTCTGCACTCTCAGAGTGCTTTTCTAGTCTTGAATATATATTTGTACCTATACTTCTCATAACTATTTTATACTTTACTTTTGTTTTTGTTTTTACCTAACTGTCCATTGCACTGATAAAGAAGAAGCTGTCTAATCTCTTCATTTCGTATAATGACAATAAAGGGCATTCTGAATCTGATTCTGATTGTTTTGGTGAAATATAAACTTTAAAGGAGGCCCTGATGTCATGTCTAATCCAGTAACTTTTTGCCTCTCAAAACAGCAGCTGGTATTTTAACTCTAATTAAATATACTGATTGTAAAATGTGTGCATTTCTGATTCTAAAAAGGTCTGTAAAGACATGGTCACACCATCCAATGGAGAACTGCAGGCAAAAGATCATGTTCCAGCTCCTATTGCACATGATTTCCACCCATTTCTCTGGTGATACAGTCTCTGTTGCTCACTGTTTGCCTTTGGGCTCCATGTTATCTCTTTTTGGGCCTCGGTAGAGAAATGGAATTGTAAATACAAAATGTCTTGTTTCCACCTGGCACTTCGAATAGATCTGGGACTTGGCTATAATTGAGAGTATGCAGGTTTCCATTAGTGCAGCTGTCCAACTGGGAGGCAGCCTGCTCTGGCTTCTCCGTGTACTGTATGTGCCATTAAAAAACCCTCGACATGTGAAAACCTTCAAAGGATGCTCTCCAATCCAATTTTTCCTCACGGGGCGTGCTTTTGTTTTCGCAGAATACAGAATGCAGAATGTTTCATTTTCGAGCAGATGCTTGGGAGTTAGTCTTCGTATTTTATTATGTTAATTTGCTGCATTCGCTGTGAGTCTGTGACGACTCTCTTCGCGCTCCACACTGACAATGCTTTATCCATAAATCCCTCCGTTGGACAATAGTGCTCCAGGTTAAACAGCTGTTGTTGCTGCTTCCACACCGGAGTCGAGTGCGTACACAGGAAGCGAAGAAGGGGAAGTGGAGTGGAGCCGTGGGCACCTGCAGCTCTGCAACTTCAATAGATAACACTAAGTCTGCTCAGTGCTCTTAGCCCACAGCTCCTCTTTCTTTATCTTTCCTGCCACTGTCACTTTTACCAGACTTGTGATGGAGCCTGTTTGCTGTGATACCCGATTAATTTCCCCTGGGGCCGATCATTCAATATTCAATAGCTGCTGTTATTCTGTGGATAAAGCTACAGAGGCTGTTCTCTCTGACCAGTATCTCCAGATCTCCAAACAATCTGTGAGAAAGGATCACACGAAGAGAAAATAACCTCCTTTTCATATTCTCTTTTGTCTTTCTGACTTGTGAACAAATACCTGAAAATAAGCCACACTTAAAAAATGGACCATCAAACTATTCTTACATTTAAATGCTAATTAATCGCTGAATCTTGACAGTGAATTACCAACGAGGAGGACACATAAACACGATAAAAGCGAAAGTTCAGGTTTTTTGATTTGCTGAATATAAATGCCAAGAAAGACCATGAAGATTTTCAACAACTTTGGATGTCAAATTAAAAACAGGAGGCTAGAACAGTTAAAAAGCTAACATCACGTACTTAAAGAGACTGTGAGGACTTTTTAAGTAATTACAAAAAAGTCTCACTTTTAGATATATGCCTGATCGAAATACACACTTTAGGATGAGTTTTATAGCATCAAAATAGGTTATCTATAAACGCTATTCCTTAGCCTTCCGGTCAGGTCGGACAGCGCTGGACTGGCCTGGATACTCAACTTCAGGAACAAGACAATTAAAACTAGAGCAAATTTATATTATTCAGACACGTCTTAGAGCACCAGGCTGTAAGTAGCGATATATAGTCGGCTACAAAACTACGATAATACGTTTTCCAAAAATTGCTTGTTGTCACACATCAAAAACTACCGCTATGTAACTAGAAAGAGATACATTGCATCCTGTAAGTTGTTGAAAAAAGAAGTTGTAAAGCAATGCAGAGTTCTGAGGAAGGTCCGAGCTGCATTCATTAGCATCACAACACACACATGCTTTGGCTTAGGTCACGTCTTTTGGTGCGTTCCAGCTGTAGTCAGAAGTAGGAATTTCAGGGTTCCGAGTAGGAAACTAAAACTGGAACATCGGAATTTCCTACTGGGAACTCGGTGAAACCTGGCCACCCCCGAGTTGACAATGGAAGATGGATGCCCCCAGTGTGAACAGTTATTTAGCTCCTGAAATAATCAATTTATTTGCACTTCTGACTGGGGTGTGTCGCTCTAGATCAGCTGTATACATAGTATTGTTAGACTTATATTTACAAAAATGCTGCCATAGTGATAATCACATTCTTCATGTGATATTTGTGAACAACAACACAGTGCGTGCTAACAACAGCTAACAATAGCCTGGTAGATCGGGATGTTTTTTTCCGACTTCAACTGGAACGCCGATAAGTCGGAGATGATGTCACTCCCATTTCCGAGGTTACTGGAACGCAGCATTACGACAGTTGCCGCGCGTGCTCATGGGTAGAAGAGTCTTAATTTCGCCGGTAATAGATTCTCCTCATAGCACCTTTAAAGAAACCCTGAATACATGAATCTTATCTGAATAAACGCAAAATCCCACACATGCAGAGTTAGTCACCACAGAGCTTCATTGTAAATTAATGCTGCATCATAAACTTCCTAGTTATTTAAGTTTATCCAGTCATTTTTGAACATAAATCAAACTAGAATCTACAAAATGTATTTTACTACTATAATCAAAGATGAGTCAACCTTTGAAAAATTACTAAAACTATAACATTTTCAGGTGAGTTAAAGTGTTCACATGTTTTTTATCACCAATATTTATGACTGAACCTTGCTCTTTGACACTCAGCAGGTGGAGCTGCCAGTCTGATGCACAAACTGTGATGTCAGTACAAACCCTTTACGGTGAGAGAAACATTAAGCATGTTATTATGGCACCTTATTCTCATCACAATTAACACAGTTACTGTGACAACCTCAATGAATACCTACAAGACTGCACTTGTTCATTTGTTTTTAATTATCTTCACTGCAAACATAAAGAAAAATGTAAATAAGGTCAAATATAGACAGGCTGTGAAGTAAGAAGCTCATCTTTAAGAGTGAATATTTTAGCCGTGAGATGTGTTTGACTTAGCGCTCTTTAAATCACATCTAATGCTATGAGAAGCACAGGCAGACAGTCATGAGCCCCACGCTTCAAATCAAGTTTTTACTTCCAATAAAGAGCAAAAAGGTGTAGGTGTCGAATGGTCTGAAAGTGACAATCAACAGTTGCCAACGTTACCACTGTTTTTTTCAGAGAAAATGTCGAGTTTCACTTACAGACTGATGCATCGTTGGGCTGAATCCAAAAGAAAACACTGAACTCTGTAGGTCTGTCTGCAGAGGGTGTGAAACTCAAAGAGCTGTGGTTGTTTTGTGCTTTCACGGAATACAGTACACTTTCTAATGAAGTTGGAGCATTACACAAAACATAAAAATACAGAATACTGAGTACCAAATCCTTTTTGACCTTAATTCAACTGGATACAATCTAAAAACAAGATATTCAAACTGATAAACTCCACTGTTATTTTGCAAATATTCACAAATTTTTGATTTAGTGTGAGAAATACATTAAAAAAAAAAAGCTGGGACAGGGACAACAAAAGACTGATAAGTTTGAGGAATGCTCAGTAAACACCTCTTTGGAACATCTGTTAACATTTTAATTGAAAACAATTGAGTGAGTGTCATGACTGGGTATAACAGGATCATACCTAAAAAAAGGCTCAGGCACAAGTGAGCATGTGGGGGGGTTTAGCACTTTGTGAAAATTTGCAGAAGGAATTAGTCCAACAGTTTAAGAACATTTCTCAGCATACAATTGAAAGGAATTTAGGGATTTCATCACCTACAGTCCATATCATCATCAAAAAAATCAAAGAACTAAAGAAATCTCTGTATGTAAGCATTTGCCCTTAACCTTGTAGATGTAAAGATGAACTGTGTTAGCTAACAATGTTTTTTTCAAGTGTTCAACACTAAAGAGAACTATTGTTTGTTAACACAGTTCATCTCTACATCTACAAGGTCTAGGGCAAACTCTACCTGAAGACATAGCCAGATCTCAACAACACCCAGAAACCCCGCAGGCTTCTCTGGGCCGAGCACATCTGAGATGGACTGATGCAAAGGACCATCCAGACTGTTACCAGGGCAAAGGTGAAAAGTCAGCATCTGTGATGGTATTGGGGCGATGGGGGGTAGTTAGGTTGTTAGTGCCCATGGCATGGATAACTTTCACATCTGTGAAGAAAATATTCATGCTGAAAGGTGCATACAGGTTTTGGAGCAACATGCCACCCAGTCAATACCTATTTCAGGGACCTTCCTGCTTATTTCAGCAGGACAATGGAGAGACATTCTGCTCGTGTTACAGCTGCGTGGCTTCAGAGTAAAACAGAGCTGGTGCTAGACTGACCTGCTGCAGTCCACACCTGTGTCCCAATTAAAATGGCGGGTGCAACTGAAGCAGTGGCAGCTGCTGGTCAGTCAAGGAGGGGAAGCTCATTTTTTTCCGGCCTACATCATAAATTTGTTTATTATTTAAATGTAAATTCTATCCTCCGTTCCTTTTCAAAAAAATGATCCGGGACCCTGTCATACCAACTAGGTGTCTTTTCCAGGGATTTTACCAGTGTTCTCTCAATGGCCAGCAGAGCTAGACTGCTTAAACGGTCTTGGCCCATTGTGTTGCGGGTGTAAGACTTGAGCCGCTTTAAACAGGAGAAGCTCCTCTCCAGAACAACTGAATGTAAAACTTAGAAGATGCTCCGGTGGAGGGTTATACTTCAAGATCACTGATTGGCTCATTTCACTGTCAATCAAAAAGGGATTCGGCCTCAGACAGATCATCCAATCATGATGCAGAAGCTGAGCGTCCAGGCCAGCCCACTGCCTCATAGACCCCCAGAGACGCTGAGCGTCCGATGGGCGGGACAAAGCCCAGCGTTTATCCAATGACCGTCTAGTTTCCACAGTGGAACAACCCACTCTACGCTTCCCCATAAAAGTCAGAAGACGCTCAGCGTCCGACTATGTTAAAGCGCTGAGATGCTGTGGGGATAAATGAGAAAGAAGTTGCGCCAGTTACCTGTGATAAGTAGCTGATTCTGAACAAAAGATGAAGGTATTCTAGTGCATATTTAGTCAATGAAATGTACACACAGCAGGACACATCACCACTTTTTTTGGGGACATTTTAGGGGAAGCTGAGCTTCCCTTGCAGTCTTAGAGCAATCGCCACTGAACTGAAGTCTTTCATCAAGCAAGAATGGGAAAGAATTCCATCTATAAAGCTTCGACAATAAGTGTCCTCAAGTTATTATATGTTGTTAAAATGAAAGGTGATGTAGCATCTGTTCCAGCATTTTTAGAATGTAAATTCACAATCAGTTAAAAGAAAGAATATCAGCTTGAACATCAAATATCTTTGTTGTGTATTCAATTGAATATAGATCAGAAAAGGATTTGAAAATCAGTGTTTTGTTTATCTTTTATGTAACATCCCAACTTAATTGGAACTGGAGTTTGTACATTGATAAATGATGTCAGTGTAAAGTGAGATGGAAGATCTCTGGATGTTTAATTGTGCATTAGTTTGGCTGCATAGCAACTCTTTGGAGCAATTAACTGTGGGAATGACAGCAGAGACGGCGTGAAATCACTTCATCACCATGACGGTGCTGTAGCTGTTGTATATGTGCAGAATTACTCTGATAGAAGAAGAAAGGAGGCTACGTGTGATTTCATAAAATATTGAAATGATTTTCACATAGGAGGGGGAGGATGTTGCAGTTATCACGAGTTTGGTTATCTGACTTCATGGTTCTGAGCTCATGTTTTTGGAGATAGTGATTCGGCTGCGTGGCAGGCTCATTCTTCCACTCCACATGTTGATAGACTCTTATTTCTGTATCAAGCCTCTGAAAACCAAAGGAGCTATTTGTGTCTTTTTAAGATGGGAAAGCTGCCACTGGGAATGCCAGCAAATTCAGACAAAAGCAAACAATGCATGTCTTGATCTTGATTTACTATCCACTGAATAAGGAAGTGAGTAATCATCGACAAATGAAAGATTTCTGCTGCAGCCTTAAATACCAATTGGTCAGTCACTAAGACCTTATTCATTTAACATTTTAAGTGCATTAAAAATGTAACACTAAGTCCTTTACATAGACAGAAAATCAATGATACAATCAGTAAACCACTGCATATTCCACCAACCAACTCATGCCTAAGTCTGGAACCATAATGAGGGATGCACCAATGATTTAGTGCAGTGGTGTCAAACACATGAGAAGCCAAAACTTAAATATAAATATAGTACTTGTAGTACGAGTGGTGGAAGCACAATCTAATGGAGGGCTACTAGAAAGATGTTATTCTCTTGTAGGCCATATTTACTTATATCTCAGGTCAGATCCAACCCATGGGCCTTCAGTTTGTCATGCCTGGTTGAGTATAGCATCAGTATTACCAAGAGATTGTCCCTGACCAGGGACCATTTGTATTTCCTGATACCAGAGCCAAATCAATACAGGTACCTAAATGTTTCTTGTTTAACCCTCAGGCCCTCCTTAAAAAAATCACTCATTCCTGCTAAAAGCCCTTTGAGCATACTGGACATATTTAGAAATATTAAACATTATTATTTGTATTAATTTATTAAATCCAGGAAACATGCAAACATGTTAAAACAAATATGCATTTTTTCTCATAAATTTAAACCTTCAAATGCCAGTTTATTTACAAAGTCCCCCTTTTTTAACAAAGAAATATTATTGTTTAGTTGAAGAAAGCAAAGTGGATTTTTTGGTGCAAGGATTATCAGTTTAATTAGGATATGACAATGATTAGCAACCTTGATTTTGAGATATTCTTACTTTTTTGGACATTACCTCCAGTCCTCATTTTATACATAGCAAATGTGAATTTATTTTCACAATTTTGACCCTCTAATGCCTCTTTTCCACTAGCATGCCTTGGCCCTACTCTACTTGGCCCTACTCGATTTGCAGCGTGTTTCCACTAGCCTGGTACCTCCTAAAACAAGCTAGTTTTAGTACCTACTCCGCTCTGGTTCCAAGTGAGCTGAGTCTATGCTAAAAGATGATGTCACTGACTGCCAGCTACTGATTGGACAGACAATGTTGTCATTGATGAGTCATGAGTGCGACAACCTAGCATGCTGGCGGTAGCTACCATTAGCTTACCCTCATATGTCTTTTCTTTGCAGCTGGATTGCTCTCGTCCTCGGCTTCATTCTGTTGTATAGCTTCCAAAACTCTCCTGTGCTTCTCAAGGGGTATTTCTTCTTGCCACCTGCAGCCTTCTTCTGCTTTCCTTTTTTACTCCATTTGTGAAAAAAAGCTACAGATTGTTGTGTAGGGCTCAAAATGACGATACTGCAGAGCCGCTCAGCTGTTTACAGCGACACTGCACCCCGTTGGGCAGGTGACCGGGGCTAATAAAAAAATTGGAACAAGGTGAGTTGTGTAGAGCCCGGTAGAGTTGAGTAGAGTAGAGTAGGGCTAATGGAAAAGGGCCAAAGGCGCCCATTAAGAGATTATGTGTGCAGAGATTATGAGTTTGCAACATGCTGATTTCCAGCTAGTTCGGTGAGCTAATTCATTCCACTGGCCCACAGTTTTGCTATACATTATCTTTTCAATCAAGGTAATAATTTCCAACAACGTCTATCTGCAAACATTAAAAATTGTGCCATCTAGCTTTGTTTTCTTTTTCCTTTTCTTAAGAGAGCATTTTTTTGTCATTAAACAAGACCTTTAAGAAGAATTTACAGGATTTTGTTTTTCTGTATTGCAATGGCTTTAGAATGAACAAGTGGTTTTAATGAGAGTCACTTGGGCCAAAAGGGGCTCCAGGAGGAAGGCTCTCTACACAGTGGAACATTTTAATACAGCGTTGATGCTGTAATTCCAAAATGAATAGAAAAATGAAACTGTTTGTCAGATCTCAGAATAAAAACTGCCAAAATGAGAGCAAATATACAACTGATGAGTTCTAATAGGATCACGGTAGGGCCTGAGGGTTTTTTCTTATTTATTCAAACTTAATTTTGCCAGGTTAGTATGGTTGGTATCATGTATCTAATTTTTGAGGTAGATTTGACCAAGAATGGCAGTATCACGACAACAAACACACAAACACATACAATATGCAATCACTAAAAGAATCGAAATTAAGTCATCTTTCACCAAGGATTTAAACATTCAGGGTAGCTAAACTTTCAAGTCCAAAATCAGTCTGAAAGTTCCAATTAAAAGATTTAGACAACCCAAAGGCTTTTTCACTTACTCAGTCCAGACCTTGGGTACAACAAGCTGCACAAGATCCACAATGACTGAAGGTTGAGCGTTCCAACCTTTCCATAGAAAGGAAAGGTCATCCAGATTTGATTCCACAATGGCTTTATAAATAAAAACATACCAATGTGCAAACGAGCACTTCAAGAAGTCAACTTCACCTTGGAATATAAAGTGTAGTGATGAATGACAGATCCACAGATTGTATGAACCTCAGAGCGCTGTCATACATCATGTCCATTATCAAGAGCAGGTAAAAAAAGCAGACTCTGCCAGCTTTCTGTTAACATTTGTGAGAAACAGGATTGTTTCTATTTTAAAAAGCCAGCAGAACATCTATATTTTTAATCAAACACTGTATGTGTTCCCTGAAAGACAAGCTGTCATCAAGTTTAAACCCTGAGTACTTAAAGGAAGATATCAGCTGAATTTCTTATCCATTTTCTGGAACAACACTCTCAGACAGTGTACACCTTGTTCTTTTTGAAGATGTAAAGTTTTTCCTTATCTGCATTTAGAAAAAGCTGCAGCTGACATAGTTTCTTTTGCTCACCTAGAGAAAAAGGAGAATCTATAATATTTACATGTGTCCTAACCTATGTGACAATGCTTCTAAAACCTGTAATCACTGCTTCTATAGCCAGAGGCTAAAGAACAGACTGTGCAGGTGGGGATATTTTTGAAACCGATGGGAACACTTCCCTTTTTGAAAATATTCACTCACATGGACATAGCCCTAGTATCTATACTGGGCTATCTCTCCTTAGGGACTAAGCTGGCTGGCTGCTTAAGTGGCACTTAGAAAAAAACAGAGTTATTACTTTAAGTGCAACTGAAATTCATTCTGATAGTTCTGAAGCAAATAAGAGAAACTGATTACGGCTTGACTTGTATGTAAGGGAAATTACAAAGTTTTAGTCACCATAATTTAAATGAGATTTGTGAATAAAGATAATTTATTACTATTGTTTATCATGCAGCCCGAGTCATCAGTTAGTACACCTTACAATGTTACCTTCACAGCCATTAAATGAAGGCTTTTCTTTAACGTATTCAAAGTCGATCCGAGTCCAGACGGAGAGGCTGGAAACAAATGAAACTGCTGCTGGTGCATGCCAGTCCAGTAGATGGCAATGCAGGTTTGCAGAGAAACAGCACTTCCAGAAAACATGCATGAAGAAGAAAACTTTTCACAAACAACAATGGCGAGTGGATGCTCAAGTTTCTATTCTGGACGACAAATCTGTTTGGATACTTTTGTCTGTATAACAACCATGCACGGTAAGCAACAAACACGTTACTCGGTAGACAGCCATAGCTGTTGTCGTTCCTGTAATGTGTGTGTAGCCTTCATGTGAAAAAGCACTGCGTATGGTTTACACGGAGCTGCATGGAGAAGCGTTTAGAAAACTCTCCACCCTGGACGCTGGTTTCTAGAGTGTGCTGATTCAAACACTGTAAATGAGAGGCCAAATGAAAACTTATCTGATATGACCATATTACGCCTAATGTAAACAGCCCCTTAGTTGTCACTACTGTATTGTCAAAGCTGTCTCTCTTCACATCCCATGTTTCTAATCCAAAGTTGTTTATTCACTGAACTCTACCCGCACCACAGAATGTGGAATAGCTTTGGCAGCCTCCTCCTTCGCACTACCTGCCATGGGATTACGTATGCTTTCTCTAAACCTTCCTTTAACTCTCCAAAACAGAGCACTTCACAATCCCACTCACTATTTGGGCTATTTTCAGCTCTTCAACATGAGGGCAACACTATGCCTTTTAGGAGAGACAGTATACCAGCTGCTATCCCCGTTTCAGAGAGCTTTTGCATCACCTCCTTTTTTTTGACAGCTTGCATCAGGTGTTGGCTGTTTCCATCAAAGTCTAAATATAATACTGGTTTGTTTTGTTCTATCACCCAGAGTTTTTTAACCTTCAGTTTAACGAAAGAGTTTTTAAGGTACTTTAGGAAAAATGTACTCCAGTGTTTAAGGATATCAGCCTTGGAAATAAATGTGTTATTCAAAGACTTTTGGTTATTTTTTAAACAAAGATTTTTTTAGAGTGTTGACTGAAAACACTTTCAAATTGTATTTATAAAAATTGTATGCCCTCCCTTGTGAATAAATCAAATGCTCTTACTATAAAATCTCCTTTGAGAGACAAACTAAATTTTGTTTTGAAGTGCAATATTTACATTGTAGGACACAAAATGGCACCACAGCAAATACAGTATGTGTCTCCAGCATAAAGAAACTTCTGGTACTAATATAAACACTTCTAAATTTTAACACATTTTAAAACAGTGAAAAAGGCCCACACATGAAGACAAATATGGACGGATTTGTCAGTTTTTCTCTTGTAATGTGGTGTGCCACAAAAAGACCAACTGAGCACAACAAGCACCAACCAACTCATTCACCAACAACCAGGGCCTATGCTCTGGAAGCCTGTAGTCTTGTGTGGTCAAATGCTAATTAAACGTGTTTCTACCTTTAGGTCTGATTTAGTTCAGTACAATTTGGCCCAGTTTGGAGTGGTTAACCCCAATCTTTTTTGGGTTTCCACTGGCAGCTGTACTTTCACTTGAGGGACGGGGATGTTATAAGGGAAGAGATGGTGTAAAATATGCTGGGGGGATTTTAAAGTAAACAAAAATAATAATAATATTTCAATCTAATAAACATATCAGTTTAAAACATGTATTTAACCTGTTTGGGATTCAAGGCAACCCACCTGTATCATACATTCATTGAAATCTCCAAGTTTTGACCTAAAAGTGTTCCAGGCAAATTATGACTTCGGTTTGAGCACAAGGAATTCTGGTATGTAAATTAACCAACATGGCAGGCATTATAAGATTTATGCTTTATTAAAGGTGTAGTCAGCGATCGTCTAATCTTCTAATCTTATGCAGTATTTGTCAAAAGTGTTCCTCCTCTCCCTCCACAAGATGTCACCACTGACAGCATGTTGAAAAAAAAGTCCAGTTTCAATACACAGCCTTGGCTCTGAATCCCCAAAACAGGGTACTAGCTGGTTCTTTAAAGTTGTGTTTAAATCAATACTGAAATTTTAAATAAATTAATAATTGTGTATTAATTGTGATTTCAATATCACTTAAAATAATCAGGATTCTAATTTTTACCATAGTCGTCCAGCCCTAGTTCCTGGTTTGCGCGCGCAGCCTTCATGTGAAAGAGTACTGCGCATGCGGTGACGCCAGCGTTTCACCCTGAAACGCTCCAATGTGGGTTTACACAGGGCTGCATGGAGAGTGTTTTGGAGTCTTTCCATCCTGGGGCCCATTTTCAAAAGTTTCCGTTTTCAACGAGTTTCCATGTAGACGCAGGGCCAAAACGCAATGAAAAGTTATCGGATTTGACTGTTTTTGGCGCCATGTAAACACAGCCTTAGAAAAATTCTATACCTACTTTTTTTCAGTGGCTGTTTTCTCCGTCACTGGGTTTGACTTCCATGCATTCATTCAGTCAGTTATTAAAATGGTTGATGGGTGGATTTCTTTAAAAAAGATTGAGTTATAACTGATCGATCATTTTAACCCTGAATGTTTAAGGGGATGAGTTACTTGTTGTAGGCATATATAATAAAAAAGCCCAGAAAGCTACAAAAATGTCCCCCTCACATCTTCATAATCTGGTTACACTCTGAGGGCCAAATGGGAAGCTGTGGAGGGCCTGATGTGGCACCCCAGCCACCAGTTGATCATCACTGCTTTACAGCAACAGTGTTGAAAAGAATTACTCCAAATCCACACCTTATTTTAACATATCACGGTATGTATTTCTATCTTAGCTACTGTTGCATGTGAATGGTGATTTTTGTGTCCAATCAAAAGACTGCAGAGCTTTGAGCTCCACCTTTTAGGGTTGGTTTGATATGCTTGGCCTCACTCAGAGGGGTGCCAAAAACCTGGACATCACAAGTGAGTTAGTGAGGTACTTTTTCTCTATATTTGAAACTGCTTGTAGTACTGAGCTGAACTGAACAAGCCAACCTAGTGAAAGTGCAGCTTAAATATACATAAACATGGCCGACAACGTAAGGGTTAATTAAAGCTTGTTCTAGGTTAGCTGTTAGCTTTTTATGGTTTTGCATCCATGCACAAAGGAGAAGTCCTTATCTGTTTGATATTTATAATTTTCAGGTTATGCTGTATAGATAGCCTTGTTTTGCTACACACCACCCCATTTAGCTTAATGCTTCACCTTTACACTTGTTGCCATTTCTACCTTTACCTCCTGCTTTAGCTAGCTTGCTCCCTGATTGCCTTTGTTATGTTTCATGTGACAAAGCACACATTCAGCTGCCCTTGGAGCACTCCACTCATGTCAGGTTTTCAGATCGTAAATACTACATACGTCTAACATTTACAGTCTCAAGTCTGGGCGTCCTCAATTCTCTGCTGAAAACATTAAATAATTCTTAACCCTTAAACCACAGGATAATCAGGAACAAAAAAAAACGTTTGAACCACATCTAGTTACTAGTGCCACTGGCCTCGAGCAACCCCGCTTCAAAAAGACCAAACTATTCCTTTAAATTCAGAATAAAACAGCTTTTCTGTTGAAATAGCATTGGCATGACTGTCCTGCTTAAGTTTTATTAAGGAACACAAGCAATATCTACTACTGTTTTCTTTAAACATACAATACAAACACAAAGGGGGAATAACTGCATAACATTCATTTTCTTAAACATATTTTGTCCTTAGTTGTCCTTCTTAAAATGATTATACAGTCTATTTGTTTTAAGCAAACCACCACTCCTAAGACTATTCAAAAATCTCATTATAATGCAGTCTGTTTAAGTGCTTTGAATGTATCAGCCGAGCATTCATACATAATCTGCTTCAGCGAGGAGCACAAGTCTATTTTAACGAGGAGCTCCTCTGAAGAATGTCAGGTTAACATCAGAGTAAAACTTGGCTTTGTTCTCTATTGTTCAGCCGGTCTATTGATGTAACTCTGGAACTGCACATCTGCAGGGGAGAGCTTCACACACCACCAAATAACTGGCTCAAGGTCTGGCTCACGCCGCAGGATTGTCAATTTCACATCTTATCTTGACGAACTAAAGGGATGCTTTCTGAACTCTAAGGGAGGAATATGTGGCAGCACAAAAGGTGTTTACTTCAAGCAACAAAAGAGGGAGTTTGTCGGCTGAAATGGGGAAAAAATCTTAAGGGGGAACTGGAGTTAGAGGCTGTCAAATGTGCCTGTGGAAAATCTGTGTGAGTGACAGGAGCGGAGAGAAATGAAGAGTTTAAACACTCTGCCTGTCCTTGTAAACACTTCATCCATAAAACAAGTGGGTGCCACCTTGACGTGCTGAAATGAAACTATAACTTTTTAACCCTTGTCTTTGCTCTGAAATATTTGACATCATGCAGGGTCATGACAGTGTTAGAGGAGATTTATTTGGGTTTAGTGTCTTGAAGCAGAAAGAGGACAACACGAAAAACACTGGCCATTACAGATACAACAGCACATGCTGATTTTGGCTAAAGGTATTCAAACATTTGTGAACATCCGCAATCTGCCCAAAAATCTCTGAATGTTCTACAAGTTTAGCAGGAAATAGCAGTATCCATAAGACCAGCCAGCACCACAACAGTCTGCTGTTACCCACAATGCAAAGTGCCAACTAGTCAGAGGCTTAAATGGCTCACAGCAACGTCATATACTCATGACACCAGCCTTAGCATTATTAGTTCTAGTACTGATTTTTTTTACATATCAAGAAGTAAAGCAAAATAGATCTTGGTAATATAACTTTTAAACACCGTTTCACACGTGTTACAAATTTAACATATACATGTTAAGCTGTGAAAATTCCAAAAATCAAAATAAATCATTTGTTAAAATTTTTTAAGTCCTTTATTAGATGTTAATTTAGTTGCGCTAGTCATTAGCTGTGCTAGCAAGTATCAGTGTCACCAATTAGCTAAGCCACCATTTACTTATATTTTCAAAACAAGACAAACAAATCCGCTAAATTGTGGATTGTGAAGTGAAAGCAAACAGGCCAGTTTCTCAAATTATACACTAAACTAGAACTACATGCTGATTTTGCCAAAATCTAGTGTGAAGTTTGTGAATATTTGTCAAATCTGCTGTCTGTCAACAGTACCCAGATGTCACACTGCTTAGGGAAGAAAAAGGGACATCTGTTGGACCAGTCTCCTTGCATAGTTACCCACAAAGCAAAACACCAATGGGTCAGGTTAAAATGGTTAACAGCCACTACATATAACCATGGCAACAGCCAAGCAACTTTAGCATTAGCTCTGATACTGTTATATTCAAAAAACAGTCAGTCACACTTATTAAATTTACATTTTTTGGTTTTATTGGATGTTACACATTTTTTTATGTTTGTGTTGATAGTTGTGAATATCATGAAAAACAAATAAATCACTAATTTGCCTTAGCTATTTATTGTTTTGTTTTCAGGACCAAAGAGAGAAATCAGCTAACTTGGATTCAAGATATCATTGTTTGAAAAATTAAATTAAAACCTGGTTATTGATATGAGTTTAATGTCATTTTTGTGTTGTAGATAGTTGTTTCCAAACTTTAGCCCTTGTAGTGCACTTTCTCCGAAATTTGCCACCAGCCCAAAGAAGAAACTGAAACGTTCACACTCACTTATTTAAAAAAACACATATCTAATTTCTACAAAGATCCCCCTTGGTAGTGTTACAGTCTTTAATGCTCTGTCAGAGCTCTTGTTTCTCTAATGCTTTCTCACTAAAATTAGCGGGTCAACGCAGATTTTTTCAAAGTGGGTTAACCCACTAACAATCAGCAAGTGGCTCCTTTCCAAATGCCAGCAAACCCGAGTCTAATCGGCAGCAGACGAGCTGCATGGCTTTTTTTGTTTGTTTGTTTTCTGGTGCATTAAACTGCTGTCATCGCGTTGATGACATCATTTGCATACCAAAACAAGTCCATAAACAATAGAAAGGTACAGAGCCCCGGAGGTGTCTGGGTGCAGAATATTTTATTAAGGCGAGGGAACGCCTTCTATAGTGTCGGCACGCCTTATTAAAGCGTTACCTCGCTAAATTATAGTGAGGGAACGGGATAAATAAAGCGTTACGTCACTATATTATAGTGAGGGAATGGGATAAATAAAGCGTTATGTCACTATATAATAGTGAGAGAACGGGATAAATAAAGTGTTACGTCACTATATTATAGTGAGGGAACGGGATAAATATAGCGTTACGTCACTATATTATAGTGAGGGAATGGGATAAATAAAGCGTTATGTCACTATATAATAGTGAGGGAATGGGATAAATAAAGCGTTATGTCACTATATAATAGTGAGGGAACGGGATAAATAAAGCGTTACGTCACTATATTATAGTGAGGGAACGGGATAAATAAAGCGTTACGTCACTATATTATAGTGAGGGAACGGGATAAATAAAGCGTTACGTCACTATATTATAGTGAGGGAACGGGATAAATAAAGCGTTACGTCACTATATTATAGTGAGGGAACGGGATAAATAAAGCGTTACGTCACTATATTATAGTGAGGGAACGGGATAAATAAAGCGTTACGTCACTATATTATAGTGATGGAAGGGGATAAATAAAGCGTTACGTCACTATATAATAGTGAGGGAACGGGATAAATAAAGCGTTACGTCCCTATATTATAGTGAGGGAACGGGATAAATAAGGCGTTACGTCACTAAATTATAGTGAGGGAACGGGATAAATAAGGCGTTACGTCACTATATAATAGTGAGGGAACGGGATAAATAAAGCGTTACGTCACTATATTATAGTGAGGGAACGGGATAAATAAAGCGTTACGTCACTATATTATAGTGAGGGAACGGGATAAATAAAGCGTTACGTCACTATATAATAGTGAGGGAACGGGATAAATAAAGCGTTACGTCACTATATTATAGTGAGGGAACGGGATAAATAAAGCGTTACGTCACTATATTATAGTGAGGGAATGGGATAAATAAAGCGTTACGTCACTATATTATAGTGAGGGAACGGGATAAATAAAGCGTTACGTCACTATATTACAGTGAGGTAACGGGATAAATAAAGCGTTACGTCACTATATTATAGTGAGGTAACAGGATAAATAAAGCGTTACGTCACTATAGTGAGGGAAAGGGATAAATAAAGCGTTACCTCACTATAGTGAGGGAATGGGATAAATAAAGCGTTACGTCACCATATTATAGTGAGGGAATGGGATAAATAAAGCGTTACGTCACTATATTACAGTGAGGTAACGGGATAAATAAAGCGTTACGTCACTATATTATAGTGTGGGAATGGGATAAATAAAGCCTTACCTTGCTATATCATAGTCAGTTTTGGGAGTAACGACGTTAGAAATAACGGCACTGCGCTCCCATTCCAGTCTATCAAGCAAATTTCACTCCGCCTACAGCTGCGGCTCACTATAATATAGCGTGGGAACACTTTATTTATCCCGTTCCCCCACTATAATATAGCGTGGGAACGCTTTATTTATCCCGCTCCCTCACTTTATTATAGTGAAGTAACGCTTTAATAACGCATGCCCACACTATAGAAGGCATTCCCTCGCCTTAATAAAATATTCTGCAACCTGACACCTCCAGGGCTCCGTAGAAAGGAGCATGGAAGCTGTGGACATGTTGGTCAACTGTTTTATGTATTACTCTTTAAAAACACCCAAACTCTGCGCAGACTGAACGACATTTGAACACTGACAATATGAAGGCAGATAGAATTTGTGATGGCAAAATAGTAAGTTACAGACGAAGGGGACAGGCCCGACATTATGCCGACATCAAAACGTAAATTAGCGGGTTGACCCTGGTGCGATGTTCAAAGTACCGCTGATCAGAGGCAAGCCGATAAAAACCTGTGTGGCATGCAGGGTGGAAATGCTGATTAGGCCCTTTCATACTGCAAACAGGAGCCGATTGTTACCGGGTTTAAACAGGTTTTCTGGCCAGTCTGAAAGGGCCAAAAAGATACTCCTCCCCAAGTAGGCCTAGTCAGCTCTGATAGGTTTGATTGGTCAACTTAACATTGCTTGGCACCACATTGTCAACAGCTCTGCATTCATTCTAAAGTTTAAACTCTGCACTGGACTCGCTGCCACGAACCAGTGGGCTTAAAGTGATGATGAAACAGTGGTAGACGGTCACACTGATAGGTTTTTTTGAGATTTGTATTTTCATGCTCGCTGACAGTATTACATCCCTACATAAAACACCAACAGATGAGGTGGCTTACTCACTCAATTTTGTGGTTTATATCACATAAGAGAAGGAATAAGCCTACAAGCTCCATGTCCCTGCAGTCAGGTTGTTCTCTGCATGGTTTTTCACTCATTTAAGCCTTTAACCCTTGACATATTTCAGCCATGCAAATAAGCAGCAGAAATTTTCAGCTTACTCACCTCAGAAGTCCAGGTACTTGCTGTGCCGAGTTCTTGCCCCTGAAGAGATCAATGAGAAAAAACAAAAATTAGCACAAAGTGTCCGACCCAGTGTGACCCACTTTGTAGTTTTTCTTCAGTTTAATGAATTCATAAGTCATGTCTAAGTCAAGCAACTTTTTTTTTATCTCATTCTGCAGCAATTACAAGCTCATCCCATCAGTAACCAATTTGCTCAGACTGTCTTTGAAAAGTGGAAAGCTCCTGGCAGCGGTCGCTTTCAATTCCGGCGATCACTGTGGAACAAGTCAGAGAGTTCGGAGTGTTGGTGAGTGATTAGGACAAGATGCTGGAGAGCAGCCAGGACCGAGGTCAATAGAACAAAGCAGGTAGGCTGTAAATTGTCTTTGCTGGATTCAGACTTCTCTGCGTGATGAACTCGTGGAGGTAACTGATTTCTTAGATTTGTTCTGGACCGAGTGGATGAAATAATGCCAGGCTGAATACGAGAACGAAAATGCATTTGATAAAGCTGTGTGATGCATCAGGCCTGGATACATGTATGACTTGGAATAAATCAAATTTAGGATGCAGCCATGTCCGTGAACACATCATCGTTTGCACTTCAAAAAATCCATCCTTTCAATTTGTGCAGTACTCTATATCCATATGAGCTATGACACACGACACAAACCAGGGTCAGCATGGACAAACTCTCTGACTTTACTGTTTCTTCATGCAGAATGGGTCTGTACTCCTGGAAATTTGTTTTTTCCTTTTAGTTTTCCAGGAAGAATTGTACAATGTTACACTAAACCTTTAAAGCTTTCTCTGAAAATTGCTAACCTCTAGCTTATCATTAAGAGTGCAAAATAACGATTCAATAATAGTTCAGCTGGCATGGTGTTTATATTTTTCCACCAAGGTAAAGAGTGGGGCCCGACCGATTAAATTGGCCGATTATAGCCCTTTTGAAATTATTCAACATCGGCCAGAGTTTTGCCGATGTAACGCCGATATATTCTTAATTTCTCATTAAACAGTAAACGCTGTTTGGTGTCTACGCCATGCAGAATGATGACATTGTTGAACATGGCGACGAGCACTGTTGAAGCGGCTTTTAGCTCTCTGCTAATGCTGTGTGTATGGATAACTCGCCTACACTCACACAGAGTTGTTCTTTTAAGCCTGAAGGTCTGACATGACAAACAACTTTCAGTGGTGTACAATGTCCCGCTGCTGCTGGACACAAAGAGACCACCGGGCTCTCTGCTCAGCTACGGATCAGCCTCACAGACAGACCGGGCACAGCTGAACAGTTTTCCTGCCGGTCGCCACCTCTGCCGTTGTCAATACTGACGAATTGGACCTTCTGATGGCAGGGGATCAGTTTGGCTGTGACTGTTCTATTGTGATTATGATGGAAATCTGGCTTTATCCGCTAAGCTCAGCCGCTAAGCTAACTAGCTAGCGAGCTAACTATGCTAGCATCAGCATAGCTGCTCGGGGCATACAACGTCATCATAAGAAGACTCATCCAGGGGAGGCTTCAGCGTAGCTGGGGACTTTAATCAGCCAGTTTAAAGAAGTTTGTGACATATGTGCAGTGTCCCACAAAATATTTTTATTTTCCTCACACACATTACCTTATGTTTGAAATAAAAAAGAGGTTTTACCTGAACTAAAACCTACTTCTGATGAACTAATAAGGACTGAATGGCAGATTTGACAAATAGTTCATAAATAATCTATATATTTACATATACATATATTCATATATATTTTTTAAAAAGGTTATTTGTTTCATTTTTCAGGGATTTTGTTGCAGTTTTGCACACAATTTTATTTTGTGCTTGAAACCTCCTCTCACAGCTATCTGTTTACAACTTTTTTTTAGTTGTTCTACCTTTACTATATCCTACCTTTAGTTTTCATCAACAAAAAGTACAGCATGCAGAGTGATTATTTTTAAGGTTATATATTTAATGTCCCAGAAGTTCAATGCTTTTTATTTGCATGTTAATGTACATGGTAGATTTTATTGGCGGAGCCACGCAAATAATAAAGGACCAGTTCTTATAATACATCCATGCCTGTAACTCATATATTCACTGTTGTGTTTTGGGACCATATTTTTTTTTTAAATATTATATATATGATTTAAATTAATCGGTATTCTGTATTTTTTTTCCGCCAAATATCGATATCGGCCTCAAAAAATCCATATTGGTCGGGCCCGAGTAAAGAGCGTTTACATTTATGTTCCAACATGTGATCCAGACTATAGCTGTTCACCCACAGAGTGGCAGAGAGCAACATGTAGGAGCTGAAAATAGTGAGTAGACACAGGGAAAGGCTTACATTCACCTAAAAAGTGACATTTAAAGCAAATTATCAGTGGACCTCTGGGTTTTTTTTGTATATTCTAAGCTGATGAATATTTAAATGCTAAGAAAATGAAGATTTTTGGACCCATTTAGTTACATTTATAATGCAGCATTTATTAGCTCAAGCCTCAGGATGAAGCCCTACAGATGCCGCCACTTCAATTTTACTCTCAGTGGCAATTTTTTTTTAATTCTGTAGTGCTGCTGAGAATTCTGAGGTAAAATGCAAAAAAATATAACTATACCCGGCATCTGCTGCACCACCATCTCTACATGTTGTAATTTTGAAGTTTAAATTTTCTTCAAAATTCAAGCTTTTTTTGCCAAAAGTCTTAAAAACATTAGATATAATTTTTTTTTCTTCGTGGGTGGCTTTTTTACACAGACTTCAGGATTGTATATTATTATAGTTTGTGTCAATTTTCTGTCGTTTTTCAAATTCTGATACCTTAAGAGTTGTAAAAAAAAAAATCTGAATTCTGAGACTGTGTTCTTAAAAGTGACAAAAGCATTTTTGTTTTGTTTTTATAGGTCAGAAATCGGAATCTTATCAAGAATGTCATGATTAAAGCCATAATTCTTTCTACTTTATGTTTAAAGTCCATTTTTTTAATCCTGTCTTCTTCCTTGAAAAACTGATTGAAATTGATTTCATAATTTTTCTTTTGATTTTTTAAATTTACTGTTTTGTTGGGGTTTTTTTTGTTTGTTTTTTGTTTTTCTTTTTTGGAAATTTTGCCTTTACTGTCTTTATCAAAATCTCAAATTCAGAGAGAAAATGAAGAGAAGTTGGCGGCAATGTGTGATGTGGAGTCCAGTGGGGTGGGACAGCACCATGTATGTGTGAACATCTAATTGTTCATGTGAAGCTCTCGCTGCGTCTGCATGTGAGATCACACCACCACAGCATCGAAGCACGGCAGCGTACTCATGGTGAGACTTCCTCATGGTGCTGCAGAGCCACAGTATCTTGAGTTAATTTTTCAAACAGGATGACAAATTAAGGCAAATTTAAAGGCAGGTTGTTGTAAATTATGAGCTCACCCAGTTCTGGCTGGAGCTCAATAGTCAAAGCTCAGTATTTTATTAAAAAGACTAAAATAAATCCTGATATCTTTCTTTGGGCTTCAAATGCATAAGAAATCATTTTAAACAAGATTCAATAAATGTATATATTTCTCTTCAATACTTGAATCCTCTGCTTTGGGTAGGCGTCAGAAAAGTAATAACCAGTGAACATTAAAAACATATTTGAAAAATTCCAATGCAGATAGGGATTCATCTGACAGCTCAAAGGCAGAAGGATCATATTTGATTTCACTCGATTTGAATGCTTTATCACATTAAGTGGACTGAAACCAGACAAACTAATGAGAATAGTTGAAACAACAATAATAATATGTTTTAATCAGATAGTGACCCTTCAGCATGAATAGAATCAGGAAAGAAGCTGATTTACAAAAAAAAAAAAAAAGATTCAAAGCAGAAGGTCATCCTGACATACAAGTCTTCAATGAAAAAGGGGTACTCAGAAAATTAAGATTTTAAATTGTGACTAAAAAAGGATGTTTTATGTTTTAAATTCAGTGTTTCCTTAATGACTGGTCAGAAGATTCTGAAAAAACCTGTAACAGAGGAGCCTCAGCATTGTGTGCATTTAACAAACTCTTCATTTATCTTTATTTTTTAACTTTGGCATGAATGTTGGAAGGATTTTTTTTACATTTGATCTTGTTATTTTCAGCTCATCTCCTGCAGTAAGTCTTAAATACACTTGGATGAAGTTTTACATATAGATTTTTAAGTGCAACAAATGTGCAATTGAAATCCAGTCAAACTGCAGTTTATGAACTTAAAAGTGCAGTTTGTGATAACTGGGCATTTGCCATATTTTACTGCTCTCCATTAGATGGCGAAAATTTGACATTAGGAATGAGAGTGAGTATTCGACACTGCGCAGAAAATTATGTATGAAAATCATTTTTTTCCTTGCACTTTTTTTCGGTTTAATTTTTTATTTGAAAACACAGACAAGAACTTTTTTATTTTAAAGACTAAACTATTTTATGGTTAATGAGATTTTTTTTTTTGAACATTCTTTTTATTGAACATTTTCAAGATTATAAAAGTCCAGTACAGTGTATGTACATATTAAATGAGATATGTAGCAAATCCAGAATACATCCCCAATGTTCTTACACATCCTCATTGGGTTTCATATCAGGTAGTTGCACTCTGAGTTCCCAAGTACTCCAACACTTTGCCAAACTTTTTTGTAAAGAGGTCTCTTTAACCGTTAATACTAAATCTCAGCCTTTCCAGAGAAATATAGTCTGATACCATCGATTTCCACAAATGTATCGACGGAGGTTCATCTCCTACCCACTTAGTCATAACAGCCTTCCGGCCCAACATAAGCAAAAAATGTACAGTGTTCTTATGCAGTCTCAGTGATTCAGAGATACATCCCAATAGACATAATAATGGATTAGGCTGTAATTGCTGTTTGATTATCACACTAACCTCATCACATACAGTTTGCCAGAACTGCTGGATCTTTTCACATTCCCAAAGACAGTGTAATCTTGTCCCTAAAATAAACTTGCATTTTGGACAGTTTGGAGAGGTCCCAGTTGTATATTTACTATACATATATGGAGATATATAGACATTCTGTAAGATATTGTATTGCATTTCTCTGAGTCTGTTACATATAGATATTTTCGAAGGTAAAAGTAAAATTTCCTCCCAGGTTTCCATATCTATTGTTGTTTTCAACTGAGTCTCCCATAACTTCCATAAGAATGACAGTCTATCTGAACTTAAATGTTGCAGCTCAGAATAAAATTTGGAGATAAAGTGACCTTGTTTAAGACTATCTAAGATTGTCTTTTCTAATAGTCATCTGAAAGGTTGAGAGTATTCATTTTAGTATATACATAGTGTCTGACCTGAAGGTACTTGTAAAATTCTTTTGTTTGTAGTTTATATGTAGCTTGTAGTGATTCAAATGCTTTAAATTTTCCTCTGTCCCAAAGGTCATAAATATGGTGAATTCCTGCTTCATACCAGTTCTGAAAATTAGATCCGGTTAATGAGATTTTTATATTAATGCTATCAGTATTGGCCACACCTGTACACTCCATATCATCTTTGGTATTGGAAAAACTACACAAATATGGTATATTGATGCACCTTCTCATTGCAGCATGGGTATATTTAATATTCAAAGGTTTCATTTTTGCAAGAGTTAAATGCTGTTTTTCTTGTACTTTTGTTTCTCGCAAAAATATTCACAAGGAAAAAGATCAATTTTTCCGAAGGGCAGAGCTCGTGCTCTTGACTAGAAATATCGATATCAGTAAAAAGCATATTTTTCCTTAGTGGTATGAGTGTGACTAATATTAGATCCAGTCCTAAGTGTGAATGTAAATCTAAAAACAGCAGTTTTTTCAGAATATTATTTTAAACCCACAAGATTGTAAACTTCAGAGTTGCAGGTTTGTAAGGGGCAACAATTAGATTAGGTGTCAAATTCTACATAAAATGATAATTGTGATTAAAATGTCATAAACACGTCTAAATCATTTCCATAGAAAGAAAGAAATTTACACCATATCAGCAAAGCAATTAAGCTTTTACTTATAATAAAAATTAATAAATAAATAAAGGGTTGTTTATTTATGGCTCCTGATTGGCTGAGTAGATACATTTGGCTAAGTTTGTGAGAAAAACTGAATATACCTAAGCAGTAGAACAATTGAGCTTAGAAGGCTTAGAAGTCTGGCTGTTGTTCTGGCTGAATTAACACTCTGGAAACCTTTCCTCCTCGTAGACTGATGCCTCAGTTTGGCTCCTTAAAGAAAGCAGCTCTGTCAGCAGCAGACGACAGCCAAGGAAACTGAAACAAACGCCAACATGTGGGTAAAAATATCTGCACATTCACATGCTAAATGTGGACACATGATGGGAATCTAAACACTATTTTTATACCAAGGCACAAGTGGATACAAAGAAAAACCAGATCCTTTTTTTTGAGCTGCAGAGATTGAATGTTATCTCTGCAGAAACAGGACCGGACTAAATTTGGCCAACAATTTAAAAAATCATTAGCATAGCTTACAACACATGTAGCTGTAAGCAATGGACAAGCAAGAGCAAACAAGCCAAAACAAATATGGATGAGCGATGGATATGATCTAATGACTCCCTATACGGTCAAACAGTATAATCAGGTTAGTCAAAGCAACACAGAGACACAAAAACACAGCACAAAACCCTAAGCTCATTACTCAGAGGTCTCCTGAAAGTTTCCCAGTGCCCACCATGACCCTTTAGTCAAAAAACTAGTCCCTCCCCTCCATGTAACTTAAGTCAAGATAAAGTATCAGCCATGACTCGTTTATGTAGCATGCTGGCTTTTCTCCCCTTCTCATTCAAAGGTTTGAATTGAAAGGCAGCATAACGCCCAATAGGTGTGAGACAGTTTTCTCAGTCCTCTGGAGAAAATAGGAATCTGGCACCCAGGCATTCATGTGATAAGAATGTCACCTTTAGCAACATCTTCTTCATCAGTTTTTGATAATTACTCAGGCAGAAGGAAAGTGTCACAATGACAAATCCTCCACAAGCTATATTGGCAAATGTTAAAATCCATCTACAGTTAGTCAGGGGTGTGGCCTATGAAAATGTAAAGATAATAGCTGTGTTCGAAATCGCTCACTATCACGGATATAGTGCACTATATAGTGTGTTTGCCATTTTGTAGTGTTGTTCGAATTCTCAGCAGTTAATTTCATTCACTATATCGTGCACTACAAAATATCCACAATGCACAGCAAAAGTGAGTGTACATACGATGTAACAATGCAATGCAGGTGTGTTTTTTCCATAGATGAAGAAAAGAAGGAAGGCTGTTAGGCGCTGCTTTCATTCATAAATGTTAAAAAAACGTTGAAGTGTCTTTAACACATTCGTAGCGTAGCTCTTTAATGTCTTTTAGCGGCTGTGAACAGCTTCAAAATTTGCTACTTATCCTCCAGAGTGCCCAGTTTATTTAAGTGAATTTTGGCGCGTCCAGTTCCGTCACAGGAATATCCGGCTCATCTCCTGACGCTACGACGTTTAGAAAATTTCAATGCAGTGTCCAAAAAGTCGCTTGGTCATTCCCTTTGTAGTCCACTATATCATTTACTCTACATTGGGGATAGTGAGTGGATGATTTCAACACAGCTAATGAGACACACAAGCTGTGTTCGAAATCGCTCACTCTAACAAATATTGTGCACTATATAGTGTGTTCGCCATTTTGTAGTGTTGTTCAAATTCTCAGCAGTTAGTTTCACTCACTATAGTGCACTACAAAATACCCACAATGCACAGCAAAAGTGAGTGTACATACGATGTACCCTATATTGTACTCCCGTATACCACAATGCAATGCGGTCGTGTTTTTCCATAGATGAAGAAAAGAAGGAAGGCTGTTAGGTGCTGCTTTCATTCATAAATGTTAAAATAACGTTAAAGTATCTATAACACATTCGTAGCGTAGCTCTTTAATGTCTTTTAGCGTCTGTAAACAGCTTTAAAATTTGCTACTTATCCTACCGAGTGCCCAGTTTATTTAAGTGAATTTTGGCGCGTCCAGTTCCATCACAGGAATATCGGGCTCATCTGCTGACGCTACGACGTTTAGAAAATTTCAATGTAGTGTCTGAAATGTCGTTTGGTCATTCCCTATGTAGTCCACTATTTCATTTACACTACATAGGGGATAGTGAGTGAGTGAACGAGTGGACGATTTCGAACACAGATAATGACAGTTTACCTTTCACTAAGCCCCGCCCCCTTGGTTACTGTTGCTACGCCTGTCAGGCTTTCCCTCTTACAATGAGACATACAGAGTTTTAGGGATACTCGTGAGTGAAATTCCTAAGGAAATATCTGCAAATTTCTAGACAAATTCTTCCAAGATTTTAGAAAGAAGCAGACAGAAAGGTCTCCAGAATGATCTGAGAGACACATTCACCAAATCAAATGCTGCCAGAGCTCAAATAAGAGGACATTAAAAGAGAGGGGAGAGTGCACAGATCTCAATGCAAGCATCAAGCACCCCATGTGTTGACACTTCACGTTCAAAACGATCACATCTAGAACAATAATGTTCTTGTACAGCAGGGTAAGTCGAAAGATATTGTTTAATGTAAATTGTTAAAGGTGACGCTAATGAATGCAGCTCGGACCTTCCTCAGAACTCTGCATTGCTTTACAACTTCTTTTTTCAACAAGTGGTAGTTTTTGATGTGTGACAACAAGCAATTTTTGGAAAACTTAGTATCGTAGTTTTGTAGCCGGCTATATATCGCTACCTACAGCCCAGTGCTCTAAGATGTGTCCAAATAATATGCGCTAGTTTTAATTGTCTTGTTCCTGAAGTTGAGTATCCAGGCCAGTCCAGCCCTGTCCAACCCGACCACGAAGCTAAGGAATAGCATTTATAGATAACCTATTTTGATGCTATAAAACTCATCTTAAAGTTTGTATTTCGATCAGGCATGCCAGAACTTGTCTCTATATGTTACAAGTGTTTCTTTTTCTCAGATATTACAGTGTAGCTCCAAATTTAACAGAAGTAGCCTACTACTGATTCATCCGTTTGTTAATGTTATCCTACCTAACACACTGAGCCATGCTTAGCTAACGTTAGTTTGCACCTTACTTTAGAACAAACAAAGATGTTCTTGTCCATAACTGGCATCTTTCATCTTGGGCTTGGGGTAAAAACATTGCACACCACCCTCCAGACTTCTCGGGTATTGACTGTCAGACTTGCTAGTCCTGTATGCACACTGCTTAGGCATATTGTCTTCTTTTGAAAGCTTGACAGGTTTCTCATTTATAGTTACGGTTAGTAACATACGACTGGACAAAAGCCGTTTAGCTTACCTAAGGGTCAACTGTGACTCAAGTGTATTAAAACATCTTTTCATCTCTCTTCCCCAACAAGAAAACTACAGGGAACATTATTTTATAACAAAGCATTAAAGCCTATATTTAGAAAAAGAAAATGCAGATTATTCACTGCCTGAGATTGGCTTAGCAGCTACATTTGGCTGATTTTTAGGTAAAAAAATTTTTTGCCCCAGCAGTAAATCAAATAAGCAGAAAACTGGATGTTAAGCCAACATACTGTTGGGAACATTCTCCACCAGCTCAACATTTTTCTCTGTGATACTGCTGTGTTATAAAACAGTGTTAAACACAACAAAATGGCCCCAGGAACAAACTGTCACTGAATTTTGGTGATTACTCAAAGTTGGTCAACGTCAGCAACTATATTTTGATGTGAATGCCTCATTGCATGGCCATTTAACGGACACAAACTTACTTTTAACTATGATAAGATAAAATTAAACACTGACACTTGCCTCTATTTAAAACGCCCTTTTCTTCTTTAAAATAAGTGGAATTTCTTTACTGTATGACACATGATGCATATAAAGCTGCCTGCCTCCACACTGAGGTCAGCCGTGATATAAAGCACCCCTCCTTTCAGAATTCACACTAAATGTGTTTCTACTAGCAGCCTGACATTTACGCGTCCTCATTGTTTAGAAGAGGAAGTCATTTACTGCCCCTAGTTTAAGATGGATTCTTTGTTTTGCCATAATCTACATAGCTGTCAGGTCAGTGGCATTTGATTACTCACCGGATGTTGCACCGGGGCAGAGGTCGAGCTGAAGACTTGCATGAGAAAAATAAATTCAGGACAGAATGACATTAACAGATTTAGATGTAATAAGACACTAGTTAATCATTTTGACTTCTAGTTTTCCCACCATAGAAGCAGCGCTCATCTCTCACCAGCTCTTCGTCTGCATTTATTCCATTTTGCTGGAAGCTGTGAATAAATATAAATACATTTTTCAACCATTGCACAGTTGTTGTGTAAGCCTCTGAACCCTGCATAAAACAAGGTCAATAAAGTCAGTGTTCTGAGTTTGAAGGTCCCAAACACAACCTTAACCACAACCTCGATCCAGCACCTTCAGGATGAACTTGAATATCAGTGGTGAGGCCTTATGTTAATGCTCCCAGGGCCAGGCGGACTGAATCCCTCTGAAGACGGCTTAAAAACAGTCTGATTGAAAGCCTTCAGAAAGGAGGGGAGAAATGTGAAGGCCTAGTTTTAGAAATAAAAAAAAATCAAATCAAAAGTTTGATGTTTAAAATTTTTGGTTATACATTTTCTCTGGTGACTACATGCCTTTGATATTTTGATTTAGAAAGTCACATTTCATTTAGACTGAACTAAACTTTTACCAAATAAATGCAGCATCTTTTTCTTATTACCATTTAGAAATCAAATTCAACATTTGAACTGTTTTTTTGTTTTTATAATGTTACAATGTCAATTTCAGCCCCTTGCTCTTTCAGCTAAAGCAGGGTGACAATATTCTCAAAGCCCCAAAAGAGGACCCTCTGCAGACGATGTTGCATCATGTCGAATGCGGCAAGCACGCTCAGTGTCTTGACAGGTATTTACATTGGAATGACACCAGTGTTCCAGCGCAGCACTCAAATATTAAATATTATAAATAAATATAAACATAAACCCTTTTACTACAATGAAAATAAATCGCCACCTATTCTTTTTTACCCATTTTTGTCAAAAAATGTATCAGAAAATGCCCTTTGAGTGAATAATTTTGCAACTTTTTCAGGTAAAAATCTATTTGTCATTATTAAGATGTAAATGCTTATAAAGAAGAAAAAAATTAAATTTTCAACAATGCTGTCTTTATAAACATATCTAATTAAACACTTTTAAGAAGACAAAACAGAAACTCAAAGTGTTGATATTGTTTATTGTTATTATAATTACTGTTTAATGTTTATATTTTTATATTTGAAAATTTAGGAAATCCATAAAACACAGAATATAATGAAAAAAGACTATGACAAAACTAGGTGAAAATACAGCAAAAAATTGCAAGAAAACACTCCAGAATGATACTTATGCTATTATTTAGAATATTTTTGTAAATATATAATATAATCACCAATAAATGACACACCTGTTTGTCTCTGAATACTCTGATCTCTGGATCAGTCAGCTCACTTCCCGTACCACCCCCTCAGGCAATCTAACCTTTACCGTAATGTACCATATATCACTGGATTTACAGTCATTTTAATCATGCATGTCTTTTTCTGTCACCGGCGACAGCCTCGTCCATAGAACAAGCTGAGAAAAATTTAATTGAATTTTATAAAATCCCCTCAGACATAAATTTATGACCAAAAAGGAGGACAAGTCCAGACAAAAGAGCACACATGGTCACATGGTCACCGATGCAGCTTTCGTTTGGTACTGACAATCATGTTATATATTACTGTACATGTGCTGTTCAGTACTAGTCTGTCAAATCTTTCTCTTGTTTCTGTAATGTAAACTGTGCACTCTGTTATGCAGCTGGTCAGCAGTAGCTATGCAGACTACTGCTGACCAGTAGTCTGTCATTTGTCCTTTACTTGTTTGGAATGTTAACCGTGCCTTTTGATAGGCAGCTACTGTATATTTGATGACCAGTAGTCTGTTCTTTCTCTTTTATTTGGTTGTAATGTTAACCATGCACTTGGTTAGGCAGCTACTGTATATTTGATGACCACCAGTCTGTCATTTGCCGTCCTTCTCCTTGATCAGGAGCACAGCTTGGTTTGGTAAGTCCGCCTTGTCAATCTACTTTTTTGTAGTGGAACTAACTGTGCGCCAATGGCTATACTGCTCATATTATCATGTATGTTTTTTTATGTTTTTATGTCTGAATGCGAATCTGCTGCAACCAAATCGCCCTTCAAGGGACAAATTAATAAATGAACTATGAACTATGAACCCTAGCTAAGGTAGAGTGGTCCACTTCGAACACTTGAACTAACCTTTAAAACGTTTTACATAGACTCAGCCTTTCCTACTGAATTTATATATTCTTCAGTTCTATTTTACTCATTTAAAGCTGAGTCGCAGCTTTAACTTAATAAAAAGTTGCTCAATAATGAGCTTGAAGACTGCAAATCATCAATTAGGAGCATAATTAGATCACCCTGAGATAGTAGTCCTGATATCAACTGATCCAGGAAAAGTAGAACTTTTCACTGAAATGTGGCCTCAAATATTCTTAATAAATTTGAGTGAGCAGCACAAAGAGGTGATTAATAAGCAGACTTGAAAGGATCAATTCTGCTGCCAAATTCATCAAAACATTCCCCCATTTGCCTTCAGAGCTTTGATTAGTTCCAGTCACTTAATACCTGTGTACTTCGGAAACTTATAAACCTCCATTTAGATGATCCAGACGAAGCTCTGCATGAATCCTAATCTGAGCAGCAGTAATTTAGTCAAGGTTATTAATTTAGCGGATTCCAATGCGGCGCTAAATTGGCAGTCTCCTTTGTCGCACACTGATTTTTCTGCATCAGCCCTGCCAGGAATCTTCCAAACACAGCTCGGCATCACGCCGTCAATAAATTTTCACGCAGAGAAACGCCAAAGACTTCCCCTTTTCTATTCAATCTGCAGTATTACCGTAACTATTGCTTTCATGCCCTCTTAAACAGGAGCAGGATGTATTCATGGAACATAACTTGAACATTTTATCACAGCAATTTCAATTAAACAAACAAATATGAAAATGAAATGTTCAGTCTTCAGATGTTCCATAAACATCTGAGCTGTCGAGACTCTTCACTGAGGTGATTCTGCGCTAAGTGGGGCGTAATTACTTCCAATTTGCTGCTTACAGTTTTATGAACTGAGCATGAATCAGATGAGAGCAGGGTGTGCTTGCTCTCAGCGTTCATCACTTATATCATCAAATTAAACATCTGAAAAGACAAAAAGTGGATTTTTTATAAACGGGGACATCCCGCTAATACAGGAGTGATGGTAGATCTAATTTAGTCCTGATCAGTTTATCCTCTTAGGTTTTTTGGTTAATGGAGTCTCTCTTGTGAAATAATAAATGCTTCATTACTTTAACTTGGTCTAACTGTGTGCAGGTGCATGTAAAGTGATTCATCTCTGTGACAAATCTGTTTGAATGAAGTTAGAGAGGCACAATTCAGCTTTTCATCATGTAATTCTGAGCATACAGCTTATTGTCTGATAAAAAGGTTTTATAGGAGCAAATAGCAACAATATTGATATGGAAGCAATAGTTGTAATTTATTTGTAGTTTCTATTTGAAATCAAAATGCTAGTAAGTTATACACTCCTGATCAAAAAGCCAAGGTCAGAAGTTGCAATTTGCACTGTTAGATCTCAATAATGTTCAAAGTTAAGCTTAAAAATGTTAACAAGAGACATGAAAAGTTAAAAATGAATTGATTTATTTTATCTTTTCTCCTTCTATCATGATAGCACTTTGGTAGTATATCTAATTATATTCTAAAACATTATCTGAGTGGTATATTTGATGGTGTATCTATTTGGTGCCATTTACATTTGAGAATGTGCGACAGACTTTGGGAGCGTGCAATATACCCAAAAGAAAATGCAATATATCTAATGTAATGTGTAATAAACTTGGAGAATATGAAGTATGCCTAAAAATGTGCAAAAAACTTTGAAAATGAGCAATTTACTGTAACTTGAAAATGTGCAATATACCTCAGAGAATGAGCAACAGACTTGGATAGTGTGCAGTGTACCTAAGATAATGTACAAAAGACTTATAGAACATATATTAATCCTAGAAAATGTGCAATATACCTTAGATGATTGACCTAAAGGATGTGAAATATACCTAAGAGAATGTGCAAAATACATAAGACAATGTGCAACCGATAGGAGAGCATGCAGTATACTTAGAAAATGTGCAATATACCAAAGAGAATGTGCCAAAGACTTAGAGAATTTGCATTTTACCTAGAAAATGCACAATATCCAAAGAAAATATGCAATATCTCTTGGTGAATGTGCTGTAGACATGGTGAGTGTGCAGTTTACCTAGAAAATGTGCAACTTACCAAGGAGAATATGCAGTATATGAGAAGGTGGAATATACCTAAAAGTTGCATTGTATCTTAAAGTATGTCAAATATAACAGAGCATGTGCATTACAACAAAGGGAATGTGCAAAAAAACTTGTAGATTGTACATTGTACCGAAGAGAATATGAAATATACATTGAAAATGTGCAACATACTGAACCTTAAAGAATGCGCAATAGAATTGGAGAATGTGCCATATACTTAGAAAATGTGCAATACACCTTAGGGAATATGCAGTATATCTTCAAGATGAGCACTATATGTAAGAAAATGTGCAATATACTTTGAGGATGTGCAATATACCTTCAAAATTTGCAACGGCTATCACCTGACTTGTTTTCTTTGCAACATCCACTGTAACCAAATTAACATGCACTCATTCTACCTGTATTACGGTAGTTGAGCTTTCAGCCCTAACAGCACACAGCCTGAGTGTCCTGCTCCACTCCTGCTTTTTGACTTTCACTCTGTTGTTGTTTTTTGTAATTCAGAACCATGACTTGTTAAGGCATGAATGCTCATACAAAGTCATGCTGACTCCCACCAGCTCTGTCCTGATGTGTTTCCTGTTCTGAGGAGCAAACATGTCTCTTGCAGTACAAACTTTCAAACACCTAGAGTTGTGTTTGATTGTGGCAGCTGATATAAATGTATAATTGTTGGTTCATTTGATCAGCAGTAGTGTGAATAAAACCTGTTTGTCTTTATTATCTGGTGCATGCAGAGTGATTGAAGACCAGTTAATCACTGACTCTAAAATCACAATCATTATGAGTACAGGGACATAATCAATATTACTCCTAATGCTGACATTGTGCCTGGCTTCTCTACTGATTTAACTCAAAAATACAAATAAATGATAAAACAACTGGACTGCAAAATCTAAATAAAACAAATGAATCAATACAAATTTAAAATGTTGTTATTAATGCACCTTTTAGTGACATTTATAGATTTCAGTGAGGACTGTAAATCTGATAGCGTGCCGGGAGAAACAGGCAGAGAGCCTTAACAAACCAGGAGATAACAACGATCAAGTTCCATTTGATTTAGATGTTATCGCTTTACCTGCAGCGAGCTGTCAGCCACTGTGAGTGTGTGTCTTTGAGCAGTATGAGCAGAAATACAGGATGTGTGCATCCCCTATGCACATTTACATCCATACATATCAGCTTCTATGAGGCAGCATATATTATGCATGCTTCAAGTAAATACATTTAGCTGCAGGTGTGTGCTGTACCCTGCTTTGCTTTGCAATAGGAACCAAAAATCATGTATAATATATTTAACTGAAAGATGGTTTATACCATAGGATGTTTTTTTTTCAATATCAAAATACAGAAAATAAGATTTCTGAGAAAACAAGGTTGAAATCGATCGTCTGTTGGTAAAGACCTTGTAGCAAAATCTTCTGATGCAGTTTGAACTGCAAAGAAACATCACTATTTCTGAATAATGTGGAAAAGAACCATGGGACATTAGACATTTGATCCCAAAGGTGCCTTTGGAGCATTGTTGATGCATCATAACGGCCGCTGCCATACTGCAGACCATCTCAACTAAACATTTGCCCCATCTACTCACAGATGTAGGGGCCATGAACAGGTGGGATTTAAATCTTTGGACCAAAAGATTACATTGTGTCAATTGGATAGAACTTTATGAACCCTTTTGAGAAACCCCTTCAGAGAAATTAGGATTCAAGTAGCAGTTTAAAAAGCAGATAAAAATTAAAATTAAAAAAAAATCTGAACAAAATATAAATACATGTAAATCTAAAAAAAAAAATAATAATAAAAGTAAAAAATAAAATATGGCTACTGACCAACAACTGCTCCTTCGCATCCTCTGTCTACCTGAAAGCACTCAGAGAGCACAAACCTATACCGAGGTAGCTCACATATTGCAGTTACAAGTAATAATTCCATGATAAAGTTACCATTATAATATGATTTCTTAATCCTGAAAAATCACACCTAGCAGTTGGAACCATGTTGATGTAATTATTAGGTAGACAGTTATTGAGCAAAAATGATTGTGTGTTCATGGTAATTATTTGGATCACCACCAAAATCAAATCATTTTTTAAGGTGCGATGAGGAGAATCCGTTTTCGGCGTCATAAAGACTCTGCTACCCATGAGCACGCACTGCCACTGTCGTCCAGTTGAAGTCCGAAAAAAACATGCCGATCTACCAGGCTGTTGTTAGCTGTTGTTAGCACGCCCTGCGTTGTTGTTCACAAATATCACATGAAGAATGTGATGATCACTATGGCAGCATTTTTGTTAATATAATTCTAACAATACTATGTATACAGCTGATCTAGAGCAACACACCCCAGTCAGAAGTTTGAATAAATTGATTATTACAGGAGCTAAATAACTGTTCACACTGGGGCATCCATCTTCAATTGTCAACTCGGGGGTGGCGAGGTTTCACCGAGGTCTCAGTTGGAAATTCCGACTTCGGGGGGCGTTCCAGATGCAGTTTCCTACTCGAAACCCTGAAATTCCTACTTCTGACTACAGCTGGAACGCACCAAAAGACGTGACCCAAGCCAAAGCGTGCGTTTGTTGTGATGCTAATAAATGCAGCTCAGACCTTCCTCAGAACTCTGAATTGCTTTACAACTTCTTTGTTCAACAACTTACAGGATGCAAAGCAACAAGGTAATGTATCTCTTTCTATTTACATAGCGGTCGTTTTTGATGTGTGACAACAAGCAATTTTGGGAAAACTTAGTATCGTAGTAGCTGGCTGTCTGACCCGACCACTTCGCTAAGGAATAGCATTTATAGATAACCTATTTTGACGCTATAAAACTCATCTTAAAGTGTGTATTTCAATCAGGCATAAATCTAAAAGTGAGACTTTTTTGTAATTACTTAGAAACTCCCCATAGCCTCTTTAAGTGGAGCCATTACCAACATCTCCTGAAAATTTCAGCAAAATCTGTCTTGGAGGTCTTGTGTAATCTTGCTAACAAACAAACAAATAAATAAACGCTGGCAAAGACATAACCTCCTAATTAAGTAGGAATGAAATTAAAAAAGTTCACCTCCTTTACAGTGAGGGTACAAAGATGTTTCATGTTTTAAAAGGCATTTATGGCTGTAAGTATCTTTATTTAGAATGTCAATGAACTACAAAATCCTGCACACAGCCTTCACCTCCATGTTTCCTGCAGCCAGCCCCAAGTGGACACTCAAAGAATTGCAGCTTTTTTTGCACCTTTCACAAGAGCCTCTATTTTCAGCCATGCAGGTGTTTCCTTGTTTGTTATAATAACGAGGAGCTTGACCTCCACGATTTACAGAAGAAAGGATAATTAAGAATAGTTATCAAGTGACACAGCACTGTGGCTGCAGTAATACACTCGTCCCGTTCCTGCCAAAACATCCATGATGTGAGTTTCACTGCAGTTTATTTAAGTCTACAGGACACATGCTGATTTATTTGTATAACTGTTTTCACACGTCAATCGTTTCTCCTCTGTTGTAAATTAATATTAATGAAAAGTTTGTTTGCTATTTTATTCATTTGTTTTATTCCAGCAAACTTAGCCGTCGATGTAGCCATCAATGAGAGCAGTGAGTGCCTTCTGGGATTAGTCTCCACACTGTAATCATTTATTCAATAAATCAGTGAAGGTGATGAAGACGTGTGATCTGATGAGAGGGCAGAGAGCGGAGCAGATGGAGCAGTCCCCTGCAACACTGCTATCATTTTTAAACTAATTTTCACACTCTGTGATAATAAGGACATTTGTAAGTATACTTGCCCTTTGGCAGTTTGTGTTAGCCTTATTTTTTCTTCTTTTGTTAAATCTTCTATGCCTTTAGTTGTTTTGATTTCTTCATAAAAAATGTTGAAGGTTGGCCATCTGTGCTCTGAGTGAATAAACATATTCAACGCAGCACTGATGATTTACACAGCAGTTTTTTAAAAATAAATAATTCACATATTTACTTTTAAGAAACAACCAACAGAAGGTGCACCTTACATTCTCTAATTTTCATTTAATAAACTTATTTTACCTGCCTATTGGTAACTCATACACCAACAGTTCGGTCTGTTTTTGTACATCTTCTTTTCTCAATTTTTAAATTGAATGTTTTTATTTGAATTGAATTTCCTGTTTACCTATTTTAAGCATTTACATGTCTGCTTTTTTCTCTCCTCTCTGGCCATGTTTCATAATTCTCACCTTGTCATCCAATAAAGCATTAATTTAAAATTTAAATGATAATAATAATAATAATACATTCTCCCTAAATTCCAATTAATTAACATATTTTATGCTCTTGGTCCATCCTGTTCCTTACTCTACAACAGTTCTGTGGTCACCCCTAAATTAGTGTCACATCCTGGTGGTTAAGTACTGGATCGTCTGTTTCAGTGGAATGTTTGTTGTTTTTGTACATCTTCTCTCTTTCTCTCTTTTTTTACATTTTAATATATATTTTTGTATTTCTGTATTAAATTGATTTAATTGATTCATTTTTTTCGATTCCTTGTAAACCTCTCATTGTACTAAAATAAAGCATTAAATTATACATGTATAAATCAAAATAAATTCTCCCTTATTTCCATTTAAATAACTTATTTTCTATGCATTTCGTCCACCTTATGCCTTATCCTTCAGTAATTCTATGGATTAAGTAGTGGATCCACTGCTGAGCTACAATGTCTGCTGCTTGTGTCTTTTTCTGTTTTATTTTTTATCTGATTTAATGTTTTTTCTTTTCTCAGTTGAATTGTTTTTGGCACTTACATGTCTGGGCCTGTATTGACAAAGAATCCTCGGGCTAAAAGTAGCTCTTAGGGACGTCATTCTAAGAAAATCTTAGAATTCCTTGAATTCTAAGATTTTTCTTAGAATTTTCCCTTGATAAGATAAAAGTTATTCACAAAGCGTCTTAGGCCTTAAGAGAGCTCCTAAGGTGAGAAACTGTTCGGAGGAGGGTGGAGGACTTTTAAGAAGCCTAAGAGAGTCTTAAACAGAAAAAAGTGTTGAAATACAGAGAGGAAGGAGAGATATTCTCCAAACCCTGGGTGACAATGATTTAATTAGTCGATACCGGCTTGATCGTGCAGGGATTATGTTTGTGGTTGATCTAATCAGGGATGAACTTACTTCTCCCACACAGCAGTGACGTAGATGATGAAGATGTTCATCCCCAGCAGGAGGGAAATTATGCTCTGACTGGGAATACTTATGCTGTGTTCACACCTCAAGCGACCTAACTACCAAAATTGCGTCGCACACTGACGTATCGTTGCGCGTCCATAAACACCTAATTTTGGTCACCGTTGCCGTCAGCCGAAGCTCGGTGACGTCACGTCCGCTCGAGTTTCACCGCGATCATATCATATATCATATAACAGGATGTATAAGCGGACATTATTCCAGCTGTATCCTTTTCACTCTCTTATCAAACACAAAACACTGCAGCTGATGCCCTGCAGCAGCATCATCTGTGAGTTTCCCTCGGTCCGTCTAGGTGGAACTAATGTCCTCACTGACTAATGTTTCCCACACGGACATGGATTGTTACTCTGTAGTCCAGATGAATAGCTATATGTCTAGGGTACCGTCACACGTGCAGACACCGCTGATTGATAAACTTTTTTTTACTTTCACATTGCGCGACAAGCTATGTGGTAGCGTGAAAAGCGGCTGTCGCATCACGTGAGGGTTAGCCCCGCCCCATTGCGACTGTACATTGACTTTGCATGGAGAGTGATCGCAGAGGTAGTACAAGTAGCATCCCATGTGTATGCACCTTTACAGAGCTCGCTTTATACAATTGAACTTTAGGTAATTTACAGTCAGTGTAATGGTGGCTCTATATGTAAACATTAAACACATGTCATAGTAAAGACACAGATACACAATTTCCATTTATCAGCAATTTTATTTTCCAGATGCTCAATTTTTCTCATTTTTTTTTTAACCATTTCGTATTTTTGTCATTCTGCCTAATCAACCCGCTCTTTATAAGGTTGCCAATTACAGGAAGTGCTGACAGCTGAGTCTGCATCCACCATTAATATCAAGTTATATGATCGGTTTATTTTAATGTCCATTCACTACTGGTAACGTGGATCACATTGTGTGTGTGTGTTTTTTTTCCTCCTTTATGTATCAACCAATCACAGCCTTTAGAAGACTGCGCCATACCTAGCAACGGGGTCAACCACACCTCCTCACAAAGATAAAAGTTTCTGTCTCCTCCTTGCTCAGAGTTGCTCTTAGAAACTTTCTGAATCAGTCCTAAGCTAAGACTCCTTGCTCAGAACTTTTAGGCTAAGTTAGGAGCTCTCTGAGAGGACTCTATGGGTGCTTTCCCACTAGGGGCCCTGTCCCGGATCCGAGTGCGATTGAGCCCAAAGTCCGGTTCGTTTTGGTAGTGTGAATGCAAACAAACCGCGGCCGGGCACCAGGCCCGGGCCCACTTGGGGAGATGGTCTCCAGCGCGATTGCCGAGGACTCGGTCACGGTTCGGTTCGGATGTGAATGCAAGCGCGCCAGGATACGGGACCGCTGCTGTGTGACGTCACTGTTGTACGACTCCCTGAGTATGGAGTGGTCTGTTATCACTCACCTGACGGAAGATTGCTCTCCGGAGTTGACGTGTAGAAAAAGCGATATAAAGGTTTTCAACGTCTCCTGCCTCTTCAGAAACCATCTCATCCGTGCAGAATGGGCCCATTTTATCCTCCGAGCTGCACAATAAATGTGGAAGTGGGGGGAAGGTCGCTGCTTGCGTCTCAAACAATGTAAAAATACTCATAAAAGCACGAAAAACTCCATTGCCGGTGCTCAAACAGGGTCGTTGATGCCGTCTCAAACACGATACAAAAAACACATTAGAAGGAAAAAAAGAAGAAGAGAGCGAGACGTAAACATTGGTTGTTTAGTGCGGGAAATGGTTACCATGGTAGCTTCTTCTTCGTTCTCCTCCGTAGCAGGTTTGGTAATCAGTTGCATGCATATCGCCCCCTGCTGTTTCAAACTGAGTAAATACACAAGTGGGCCCGGGCACGGTTCGATGTAGCAAGTGTGAATGCAAGCCAGTGGGGGCGAGGGGGAGGGGGAAGAACCGCGCTGCAGCACGGTTCGAAACAAGTGGGCCTAGTGTGAAAGCACCCTATAAGAATCTTTGTGAATATGGTCCCTGTTCTTTTCTCTTCCTCTTCTTGCCATGTTTTTTTTTATATGAAAAATGTAATAATAAAACAAAATAAAAGGGTTAAAATAAGTTCAAATATAACGTAAAATAATAATAAATACAATCAGCTAAAAGCCAGATTAAAAAGGTAGATCTTGAGTTTTCTTTAAAAAGATATGAACATTAGTTGATGACTGTCTTGGGGGTCCTCAGGTAGACTGATCCACAGACGAGGGCCGTAATGACAAAAAGAAGCTTCACCACATGTTTTGGTTCTTACTCTGGGAACAGTTAAAAGACCCCTACCTGAGGACCTGAGGGCTCAACAGGCTTCATATGGTAAAAGCAAACTGGATAAACATGCAGGAGCAAGACCATTAAGAGATTTGAAAACTAATAAAAGAACTTTATAATCAAAATGTCTAAAAATCAAAATGTCTTAAATAAAATGCGTCCAAGCCCTAAGATCCAGCATGTAAAGAAAACTGCCTCTAAATCACACAGCCTTGCACAAATTATACCTTTTGCCACATTTTGTTCACTTGACCGCGAGTAGACGTGAGCGCTCCTGCTTGAGAGAAAGCAGCAATCAGGTGTGTTACATAAAGCCGGGTCTGTGTGTGCAGGAGCTCTGACAGCCCTCCCCTGGAACCACGCAGCCCGTGGAAGGGGAAAGAGAAAAATGTCAAGCTATAGATCTTTGGTTTAACAGACGATGCAGAGGAAGTCTTCAGAGAGCGGCGCACTGACATTTGTTAGCAGCCTCACTCTGTAAAACTGCCTCAGCCTCGCAGGTGACCTTCGCAGGCTCTATTTTTATCAGGTAATCACTGTCATTATGAATGCCTTTGCTTTACATCGCGTCAATCGTGCTCGGATTGAGACATTTAGACGATGACGGGTGTGCAGCGCCGATCACAGTGAGTCTGACTGGTATCCATGAAGGTGCTGATGGACTGTCAGGTTCCCCACGTCCTCCCTCAGAGAGGAGGAGGACGAAGAGGAGGAGGAGGAGGCAGAGGTGCCGCCCTATCAGAGTGTGCTTCAGCGCCTCCAGCTCCCTCTTGATTGCCTGACATTCTTTATCAACAGTCAAGTAATTCTGTTCCCTTGGCAACAGTTTCCTGCTGATACAAAGAATCAGGTATCACCTTGAAAGTTTAAGAGTGTGGTTGTCAGCCTCTGTGTTTTCATTTGCCTTCAGCAGCAACATCATTTTCAGGAAGGAAAGTGGGGTTTGGCTGGCAGGTTCAAGCTTTTATTTTCATCCCTGCCTCCCTGCAGCGGCCTACATTCAGGTCGTGACATCCCTCCATTAATTCCTCTTTACCCCTCTGATCGGTCACTGCAGAGGTTACCACGCAGAGATCTATCTGATCCTTTACACAGCAGTCCGGGTCTCATTCAGTGCTCAGGAGTGAGGCTATGATGTAACAGGAATTTAATTCATATTTTATCATACAGGTCTATAGGGACTGTGAGATTAGGCTCTCTAAAGCAGCCTGGGTGTAATATTTTAGAAACCTTCATGATCCTGCTTTGACCTTCAGGGGATTGAAATGGAGGATCACAAAAATGTGCTACGTATTAGACGTTTGATTCTCAGACTGGTGACATGAATCAGGTCTGAACTAAAAAGGCAAAGCAAGACTGGAAATATGGGCCAAAAGTCAGAAAGCAAAATAAGCAAAAAAACATTTACTATCAGTGTCAACAAGCCTGTCCCAGAACTGGGCTTGTATCACACCTTTGCTCTTCTGACAAAAATGCTCTTAGAAAGCCTGCAATAGAAAAAGAATATTTATATTAATACAAAGGGTGCAACAATACATGTATCTGTATTGAACAGTTCGATACAGTGGCCTCAGTTCGGTACACCCTATGAACCGAACAATATGCAATTTTGTATTTATTTATTTGATCAACTTCTGACGAGGTGCTATGCGTGGAAAGTTCAGTGAATCTGCGTTCGACTACTCCGGCCTGCATTGTCGAGCACAGATCCGCCGCCCATATTCATTCGGTCAAGCTGCTGAGACAGAAGAAGCTACATACGCTACGGCGCTGCAACATGGCGAGTGCTTTACCTTCAGCTGAAATTGAAGACCCTCCACTATCATTCAGATCTGGCGTTTGGGACTACTTTGGCTTCTGTGTTAAGTATGACCCTGATTGTAAGTGTGTCATGGACAAAAACACAACAGTATGTCGGAAGTGCAACACAATGCTAAACTATGTTGGGGAAAACAAACGTCGACATCATCCCGGAGTTAAAACAAATGAAACCAGACAGAAACAACAAGCAGCACACATGCTCCAGATTTTACCTGGGTCATTTAGACAGCCATTTAAATAATTTAAAATGTACTCTGAGTTGAAACAAATGTTGTTTATTTTAATAAACCACAAGTAAAAAAGGCATTGAAATTTTTCATATTTTGTATTGAAAAGGTATCGAACCATGACAGAAAGATATCGAACCAAACCGTGAATTATGTGTATCATTGCACCCCTAATTAATACATTATTACAATTTTCATTAGTACTACTGTTAAATTCAGTCCTCACAATACATAGAAAATGTCCCATGTGCTTCAGAAATTTAAGTCCTAAAAATGCCAGTTTTGTGATTGGAGCCTTGTTTCCAAATGTGACCAAAAAAGACAAAAAATGTATAACTTTTGATCCTATAAATACAAATTAATTTTTCTTCTGGGTGGGAATATCACATCATGAGATATATTTTTAATCTATATTATCTATATTTCTATATTTATAATCTATATATTTTCTAATCTATATATTGTGTGAGACAACAAGATAACTGTCACATCTTTTGCCCTGGTGACACAAATATGCTCTAATAAAGACTACCATAGAGATATAATACATTAACAGAGGATTCAGTTTTATGGATACTATTATTAGCTACAATCAAGACAGAGCAGGTATTTGTTGTGCTTCTAAAATTTAACTCCAAATTCCATTTTTCTGCGATAACGACCTGGTTTCAAAATGAGACAAAAAAAAAGGTAACAGCCTATTCCACAAATGCAAATAAGTTTTTCTTTTTTTTGTCAGGAGATCACATCATTTTTCTTTGACATTAAAAAAATGTTACACATTTTGTCCTAACAACACAAAATGCCCTTGATTAGACTGCCGTAAAAATATGATTCATGAATACATGATGACACATTGTTATGAATACTCTTATTAGCTTCAGTCATCACCAAGCATAGCTAATAGTCATTGTGTTTCATTGTGTTCCAGTAACCTCGGAACTGGGAGTGACATCATCTCCGACTTATCGGCGCTCCAGTTGATGTTGTAAAAAAACATGCCGATCTACCAGGCTATTGTTAGCTGTTGTTAGCTCAGGGGTGGCGAGGTTTCACCGAGCTCCTGGTAGGAAATTCTGACTTCAGGGGACGTACAAGATGCAGTTTCCTACTCAAAACCCGGAAATTCCTACTTCTGACAACAACTGGAACGCACCAAAAGACGTGACCCAAGCCAAAGCATGTGTTTGTTGTGATGCTAATAAATGCAGCTCAGACCTTCCTCAGAACTCTGCATTGCTTTACAACTTCTTTTTTCAACATTTTACAGGATTCAAAGCCACGAGGTAATGTATCTCTTTCTAGTTACGTTGCGGTAGTTTTTGATGTGTGACAACAAGCAATGTTTGGAAAACTTATCGTAGTTTTGTAGCCAGCTATATATCGCTACTTACAGCCCTGTGCTCTAAGATGTTTCCGAATAATATAAATTTGCTCTAGTTTTAATTGTCTTGTTCCCGAAGTTGAGTATCCAGGCCAGTCCAGCCCTGTCCGACCCGACTCCGAAGCTAAGGAATAGCATTTATAGATAACCTATTTAGATACTATAAAACTCATTTTAAAGTGTGTATTTTGATCAGGCATAAATCTAAAAGTGAGACTTTTTTATAATTACTTAGAAACTCCTCACAGTCCCTTTAAATATCAGTTTTTCTTATTAGAACCTGATTTCAAAATTAGACAAAAACATAAAAGTGGATCATTTTCCATCCCATTTATGCAAAAAAATTGTTCTTCTGGGTGGAATTAGCAGATCCTGAGAATGTCAGAAATGGGCATCACCATTCACTTTTTTTCACATAAAAACAGTCACATCTTTAACACTAACGATAAAAAAATAAAATTCTCCAATAAATAATGCCACAGAAATAGTACCTAATAATGCATAACTTGGCTTTTATTTATGGTTCTATTATTAGCTCCAACACTGCATTATTGCTATAATGATTGTGGAGACTTTCTCGCCACTGTTGCTTTCGTTTTTTGTTTTGTCGTTTTATTTTGAAAAACAAATGAATAAATGATTAATGCTTTGGCAGACCCACATGGAGGTGTTTAGTCTTTTCGGGCCGACACTGTAGCTGTTAACAGGGGAGAGGGAGACGTGGTGGACTTTTTGGGAACACTAAGGGCAAATTAAACTTGAAAAATGTGCTTTTTAGAAGGTCTTTATTTCTACATCTTTGAACCTAATATGTTTCCCCGCCCTGGATGAAAGATCTCATCACTTGACTGTGAAGCTTTGCTGAACTAATTAATTTGTCTGTTTTTCTTTGTCCGTCTCCTCTGAGGCATATTTGAGATGCTGAGTGGTCTGACCAGACAACTCACGACTCATCTTCTTTTAAACTTGGAGGAGAGGTCATTTGGATTCAATCTAGCTTTTTAATAATCATCTTTAGTTTGCTTACTTGGAAATTAAATGTTCAGCTGAGTAATTCTTGAGCTGCTGTTTGACTGGTTGTCAGCTCTGTAAGAGGTTAAACAATACAATTGAACCACGAGCCTCGACATGCACACAATTGGACGACTTGTTGCGAACAAAAAACATGTCAGCTCCATGTGACATGTTATTAAGTGTCATCTTCTGCTCCATTTCGAGGCACAAATCTGGTGGACATCACTGGTTAAATCTGTGAGTAAACAATCCTGACAGTTTGGACAACAAAGGGAATAAAACGTGTTATTTTGGGAGTTGGATTCAGCTGGAAATAATTAGGGTGGAGTTCCCCTGAGCTGCAGCTCACAAGAGGAAATGAAAGCTGCTTTGGGCTAGAGTCGTTCTAGGCTGGATTTGGCAAGACGGATCTGTCTGAATAGAGACAATGAATCAGGCAGCGCAAGGTTAAATATTATTGTCAAAGGGTCAACTAAGTACTGATGATCTAGAAAATGCTAAATAGCAGCCCTGATAATTAACAAGGGCGATAATTGGTTGTATTCCTATGATAAAGCTATTCACATCCTCATTGGTGTTCATTTAATGTACAACATTTGGGTTGGAGACAATTTGGCAGCAGAGCTTAAGAGATTACCAACACTGGAAAGCATTGCTTCAGCTTGGATAGAGTAATCAACTGGAATAACAGGCCTGTATTGATGAAGAACATAAACTGTATCTTATGGGATGGATGGATGGATGGATGGATGGATAGATGGATAGATGGATAGATGGATAGATGGATAGATGGATAGATGGATAGATAGATACATAGATAGATAGATATTGTATATAATCTTTGTCTCTTTATAGCCCTGTCCTAATCTTGTTTAATTGTCCTTGTACTTGAATATCTCTTTGTAATCACTTTGTAATCATTGTTTAGCTTTTGCATTCTTCTGACACATTACACATCCACACATTACATACTACATTATGTGGCCTTGTGTGGAGGCTCTTTCTTATCCGGCTCATTCTGAGATGATGAGGAGCCTGTGCGGAGGCCACGCCATACACACACCTTCCTCTCACTTGTATAAAAGAGAGAAAACATTGTATTTAAGTAGTTCAACATCCAGCCTTTGCCTGTATTGTTGTCCTCCTCGCTGGCGAGTAAATCCCATCTGATTGCACCCAGCTGCCTCTTCGTCATCTTTTATTTTGACTTAGGTCAGGTGTTGGTACGAACCTTAAAGGAGACATATCATGCTGATGCATGATTTAATACTTACATATAATATAATACATTTGAAAACAATCTAGCTATTTAAGAATCATCTTTAGTTTGCTTACTTGGAAATTAAATGTCCAGCTGAGTAATACTTGAGCAGCTGTTTGACTGGTTGTCAGCTCTGTAAGAGGTTAAACAATACAGTTGAACCACGAACCTCGACGTAATCTGATAAAACACTTCCTCCTCTGTGATGTCCGTTAGCCACAAAACCGTCGCCGAGGAACACATCCACCCAGCAGCAGTATATAGCTCCCTAGCTCACACTCACTCATTACCAGTTCTGGCCTGTAGGGGGACTCAATACGCGGTCGCTGCTTTGAGCCTGCCGGAAAATACAGTAGAAGAAGAAGGACAGGCTGGGTCAACCCTCTCGGCAGCTCTGACAGAACTGACCAATCAGAGCACAAAGGGCTGTGACGTTGCGAGGTTACTGTAGGTCAGTCTGAGAACCGAGTGTTTCAACGAGAGCTTGATAATGGCCTAAAATGAGGATTTTGAGAACGCTATTGTGGGGCAATGAAGGAACTAAATGACTTGTACTGAGGGCAGAAATGCTTTACAGGCATCCTAGTCTGGCATAGTGAAAAGGAGAAACAAGCATGATATGTCTCCTTTAAAAGTTACACTGAGCTCTTAGAACTATGAAGGGAAAAATCCTGACAGTATATTTTTCTGTTTCCTGCCCAGGGACCGCAGATGTAAATTAGCTTATAGCTACTCTGGCTTGACAGTCCTAGTCTTGCATGGCCCCTGTTAAATAAACAAATAAAATAAATAAATGAGCACACACACAGTGTGTAACAGTGTGGCCCTAAGGCACTGAAAATAAAAGTGTCCTGGTTGCAATCAGCAGGCTGTCATTTTGGAGGAGTTAATTTTAATTTTAACTCTGTCAATTTTAACCGTCAGTTGCTGTACATTGGTGGCATAAAAGCACAAATTTACAGTAACTCAGTTGTGTTTCTCCTCCAACATTTCTCTTCCTCAGACAACCTTTTCCAAACAAAAGGGGCCACCCAGTCAAGTCCCAAAAAGAGACTACAGTCAGGACATTATAAATATAGAGATGTAAAAGATATTTACATGCTGAAGGTCAGTGAGCCAAATAGTACAAGAAGAGACAACTTCACTCCAGGAAATACAGGAAAAACCTCACATCAAAACTGTCTCACGAAACCAGCTGATCATCACGGGTCAAAGGGTTTAAAAAGTTCACTCATACAGCACCTCAGATTCACTCATGTGCACAGACTGAGCTGTGAAAAAGTCTGCAGAAACTGTCAAAACACAGGAGATGTGTGGAGACACACAGCCATATTTTTTTGCACTGTAGGCTTGTAGAGGCCAAATCGGTTTTGTTTTGTGAGGTATATCCAAAATCAGAGCTCAGAGTGAGTCTTACTTTTCAACTGATTTCAAAAGAAGTCCTCTATTATTACAGCCTCACCTTTTTTACAGAAAATTTCAAATCATAACCCTCTGCTATTGCAGGAATAAATCCAATTTCAAAGAAACTTGAGCTTTTTTTACACCTGCCTTATTGAAAAATCAGAAATACTGCCCCTATAATGGTTCAGAATTGCCTGTTTGCACATCAACTACAAAGCTTGAGATGTTTGTTGCCAGATATGAGAGGAAGGACATGACCTTACAAGATCAATTTGGAAACTGCAAACAAAGTGCCTGTTAATACAATGTCCGTGTGTCCTCTGTATCAGTGCTACTTGTTGGATGTTTTCAGATTGTCAATGAATGAGACTCACTATTTCCAAGTGTCTGAACAAACCATTCTGGAAAACACAATATTTTAAAGGAGGCTCTTCAAACTTCTGATATAAAAAAGTCCACCCAGAGTCAAGGATGATCAGATTAGATGTTGGATGTCACAAACCGAAGGTCAAGGTCATTGGGCCTCATGTGCATGTCTTGCTCACAGACTGAAAAAAGACATGAACAAAGCCATTTCTCACAAAGGAGGGGCCATTTTAAGGTGGGATTTAAGGTTGTATGGTCAATGCAGTCATTGTTTGGGGCTTTAGCTCTTCATCAAACATGACCAGGTGAAAATGCACTCCTTAATTTATACAATTCAGGGGGTTACCTGATCTGTAATGTGATCATTGCAATACTGCAAAGGAAAAATACAATTATTTTTTAAATTTTTTTTGCCCCTCGTCTGCATTGTCTTTACAGCTGGGAGAAGGACAAACAGGTATTGTAGTTAAAGATAGTAGTCCAAGTGCTGTGCTGATCTAAGTCCATACAGAAAGTAAAGGCTGTAAGAAACCAGGGCCGCCAGAGATGTGGGGTCTTGATAAAAGGGGGTGGACCCATAGGGGTGAGATATGGAGGAGCATGCGTCACGGTACGTGAGAAGATGTGTAGGAGTGCCCAACTCAGCATGTTCTTTACAGTTAGTCTCAACAGGAGCTTGAGTGTCTGTACACACATACGTGTGAGGTGGTCACCGAATACCCAAGTAGCTGCCCATACCCAGGGAGACCACGGCCAAGGACTCCCCCAGAGCCACCAGGGCACCCGAGACCCACCACACGGCCTCCAAAGCCACAGGATTCAGATATAGCCCCAGGACCCAAGGGGGCACCAACCCAACCCACCAAGGGCACCAAGGAAAACACCAGGGCAACCGGGGCGGCAGCCCCCCTGCAGACAGCACACACCCCCCCAAGCCTCCCCACCCCGAAAATACAAAATTGTAAACCCGTGTCTGTTACATAGCAACAGCACACTGTCCATATCTTTAGGTAGGCTACTACTTTCCCAAAGTTTGGGATGGGTGGCAAGTTTTTCTGGGCTGTCAGACTAAAATCACTGCTCATAATGCTCATCCCCTCCCTCATCTTTGCCAGCCCAGCTAACTGATGTCTGCACATGCTGCTCAGAGCGAGGGAGAAAGAGCTGTAGATGAAATCCCAAAATGCCAGTCAAATGAAACTTCCCATGTGGCTATTTATATTTAAAAAAAGCACAACAAAACAAAAAAAAGGTATGATGAAATCTTCCCTACACTGAAAAGTCTTAATGTTGTGCTTAAAGATACTATGAGGAGTTTTTAAGTAATTACAAAAAAGTCTCACTTTTAGATATATGCCTGATCGAAGTTTTATAGCATCAAAATAGGTTATCTATAAATTCTATTCCTTAGCTTCGCGGTTGGGTCGGACAGGGCTGGACTGGCCTGGATACTCAACTTCGGGAACAAGACAATTAAAAATAGAGCAAATTTATATAATTCGGACACGTCTTAGAGCAGCGGGCTGTAAGTAGCAATAGTTAGCCGGCTACAAAAGTAGATAAGTTTTCCAAAAATTGCTTGTTGTCACACATCAAAAACTACCGCTACGTAACTAGAGAGAGATACATTACCTCGTCGCTTTGCATCCTATATGTTATTGAAAAAAGAAGCTGTAAAGCAATGCAGAGTTCTGAGGAAGGTCCGAGCTGCATTTATCACAACAAACATACGCTTTGGCTTAGGTCACGTCTTTACAACAGTCGCCGCGAGTGCTCATGGGTAGCAGAGTCTTTATGTTGCCAGAAATAGATTCTCCTCATAGCACCTTTAAATCAAAAATGATTTTGGAAATCTGTTATGACTGTATCACACTGTTTAAACTGTTTTCGTATATAGTCCTGCATACTGAAGTGCTTTCTCCTAGTTGTGCTATGCAAACTCAGATGGGTTAAAGTTTTTGTACTTTCTCCTTACATAGTTGCAATGACCACATGACAGATCAGGTGAACCCTGAATTGTGTAAATGGAGGTGTGCATTTACACCTGTTCGTGTCCAAGAAAGAACTCTAACTTGCAACATTACATGTGGTGATAAACCTCATTGAATCAACTCTGGAGCAGCATTTGGTGTGGAGATCTTTGTCTCTTTTAGATACTATTTCTGAATCAAGCACCCAATATGTACCTTATCTTATAATGTTCTTTGTTTTTTTTCTCTCTTTTATATTCTGTCTTTTTTTCTGTATGTGCACACATCAAGTTCTGCTCTCGGGCTTTTTCCCATTTAGATTGTCTTCTGCTCTGTTTATGAAAATGAAACCCAAGTCATTGTCACTTCATGTTCAGTCCATTTTGAAAACATCCTGTGAAAGGTTTTTCAGAAAATACTCTCCTATGAACAACAAAGTCCCTTTTATTCCCACCATCCCTGGTGGACAATGGACTTTATTCTTGCAGATCTATTTGAAATTTTAACTAAAGAGTGCATAATGAAACTTTTCTGGGTTGAACTGTTGAACTACTGTTTCGCAGTAAAAACTAAATGGATTTAAGAACCGTTCCATCTGCAGCCGAATACACATCCATATTTATCAAATCATTTCAGAAATGTGTTGTTCTGCATCTCTGCACATCCAGCTGAAAAACATGATGTATTGACTGGAGGACCCCATGGGAAATTTGTGGGAATTAATTCCTGCTATTGTACCAAGCACTGTCTCTCGCATTTAATTTATTGACTGCTTACGTTTATATAGGTGTACATAGATCACTATTATGGTATGTAATTATTTCTAATTGCACACGACCATGAGGACTCTTCCCAGCAGATCATGATAAAATGATAGACTCATTAAATTAAGTGTTATTGTACAGATAGAGAGTTAATTGTTCATAAGTGGTGCTTTGCTACATAAATATTGTGTTATCATTCATTCCCCGTCTTCCAAGAGATATAAATAAATATACATTTGATGTGAAACGACTGACAGATGGACTGCGGTGAGGAGTTTTATGACACCCGGCGGTCAGTCTGTGAATGCAGACTGGATTATATGTCACGCCATGTGTGAATGGGTAGTAAATGTGAGCCGGCGCCGGGTCAATGTGAGGGGCAGGGTGAGCGAACGCCCTTCAAGCTCTAGAAAATATGAGTCCCACTCTCTCGGAGATTTGTCAAGGCAGCATTAATTGGGGCTGCGGTGAAGGAGGGTGACATGCACAACATGCTGAAACAAGCATCTTCTCAGCCCAGAGAGGCAATACCAATATTTCATCCTGATCTCTTTCCAATAGGTAGCGGCAACCACAAACATGGACATACCTGATTTACTGCTGCTTAAAAATGTAATTGTGGACCTGACAGGTTGAATCTCTCATCTGATCATCTGCCGGCTGAGTGTATTATGGGTAAAATCCCTCTTAGATGGTGTAAATTTTCATTTTTTCAGTTTCTCGCTTTTCTATTAAAGATGCCGCATTGATTATTATGGTTGTAATCAGCAGTCTTGGCAGCATGATTAGTGCGGACAAACCTCAGTGCTTTGCCGCAGCGCTGCCGTCTTTGTTTGTGTGCTCCCGTAAACAAAGACTGTTATAATGATGGAGTTTAGTTTTTCAACGATGTCGCTGTGGTATTATCACAGTCACAGCCCCAGTGGATCCGCAAAATAAGCCAGTGCTTGTTGCCAAAATCTGCCTCATGAGCCGTGCTATGTGTTTTGGTGTGCAGTGGAGAGTACGGTGAGGCTTTCTTGGGTGTGAAAAACACAGCAAATGACAGGTTTGATTTCAGTGGGTTCACTTTGCACCGTGCAAACAAGGGACACAAACAAGGGGAAACACAGCTTTATTGAAAATAGGGGATGTAATATGCAGGTATGGTGAAAGTCAAATGAAGAATATTTTTTTCCTTGAAGGAGAGAAACATATCTGTCCACCAGAGCAGAACTAAGTGGAGGAATTTGTGCATGAAAAATGCATATGTGACTATATTATGTGGATATTCTGAGGCAGAAATGCACCATTTTCTCCCACTATACCCTCTTTTTTCAGTCTCCATCATGCTCTAATGTCTTAAATGTTTCTTCTGTATATTTGTTTTCTATAATCTTCCTCTGCTGGCGGTTAATTCTGTGTAATGGGAAATGCATTACAGTGTCACCACCATCCATCCAACGCGACTGGACAGACATCGACTGTTTGTAAACACATTTACTTTCTCAGACATGCATGAGCGAGACAATTAAACGGGTATATGTGGACAATTAAATTAAATGGCACTAATTGCTTCAATCATCGGTTTCGCCATTCCTTCATTTTCACGCCTTCACAGCCACAAATATATTCCTCCTCTGTGAGAGTCAAACGGCTGCAGAACATTTCTATTAGCGGCGTCTCTGAGCCACAAAATCTTTGGTCTTTGCTGCTTTTGTGGCTCCCACATGAAGTTTGTAACGCTTGGTAAAAATCTATCAGCAAAAAAATCTACATAAATTGAAATTCAAAATGTAGACTGGATCGTAGTTGATCAAATGTGTTTTGCTATCCATCATGCCACCAGAGCCATCAATCAGGGATTCTTGCAGAGGAGTTGCCATGAAAAACTACTAGATTAGTTCCTTTCCTATTTCCCTTCTTTCAGCCATCTTTTTTCTTCTGTTGTGAAGTAAGTTCAATACAGCAGGCTACATCAGCAACTATTTAAAGCTTCTAGTTCCTCCTGTAGGAATCCCAGGGTTTGTGCAGAGCAGGTACAATGTACTTTTGTAGGCCAGTGCAGAAGATCTCGCTTGCTCTCTTCACTAAAGCCTTTGGATTCATCACTGTGTTCTTGGATCATTATGGATAATCAAACCTGTAACAAACAAACAATTTTAAAACCGACACAGGAAGAGCTTCCCATCCTCACGTTGCATCAAGAGAATGTAGCTGCTGTGTGAATAGGACACATTGACCCATATAGTCCTTAGATATTCATCGCCATGGTCCACCACTTTACAATAAGTTGAATGACACCTCTGTCGTGTTCTGAAGTGGTCTGTATCGCTTTCACTAGCGCTATGTAACTTCGAGGTGGATGGTGGGAACCCTGCCACACTAAAAAATACAAGTGTGGACTGCTTTACGGCATAGGCTACGTCACTTCCCCCGATTCCCGATTTGTTTAAAACACAGAAGTGTCGGCGAAAGCCAAACGCGGAGCTGTAGTCATGGCGGAGGCAGCAAAGAACGGAAGAAAAAGAAAAGTTTATTTTGAGGATACAAAACAAAGAAAGCTAGAGAAAAACAAGCTGAATGCTCGGACCAGAATAAACATCGGTTCGGTTTATTTCACACTCGCTGGCGTGAAATAAAAGACGAGGAGGGATGTCCGACCGATGCTGACTTGGCCCTGTTATTGCTGGACTTGTAAGTACTTATTGATTGTTTACCATCCGTTTACAGTATTCGTGAGAACGTATCAGTATGTAGTTTTGTTTAGACCTATTTCAAGTGTGTGATATCGCCAGCTCGTCATTGTCTTTACTTTTATTCACTTTATCGCTTCAACAGGACGGGTGCAGGGGCGACTTCACGGTAATAAAACCAAGTTGAACTTAGCGATTTTTAACATCGTCATTTAGTCAAAAATAAATACATTACCTCGTCGCTATCCATCCTGCAAACAGCCGCTGAAGACAGAAGAATACTTTTGAGCGAAGTCCTGGCTTCTGTGATTTGCCTACAAAACAAATGCACGCGCCCGGCAGATCTGTACCTTTACGGCAGTATGCACGCGCTAGCGCTCATGAGTAGTTGTGTTCTCGTTGCGGTCAAGCGAGAATCTTCCGTAGTGCTGCTTTAAGTTATTATATTGTATTTTATTTGAATGTATAGGTTATATTTTTTGTTTAACAGAGGCCACAATTTTGATTTCTGATGGTATGACATGGCGCTTGTTATTTTTAAATGTATTGCAATGTGTTTCCTCTATCTTCTCACATTAGCTCATAATGAAAACATGTTTATGACTAACAAATGTGCTAGGGTGCTTTGCTAAATTGTTTCTAATTTACTGAGCTCAGAGAAACTTTACACGTCACTCAAGACAAATGATATTCATTTCTGTTGAGTAACATACAACTCTGTATTGAGCACAAAACAGTTGTTGAATCTGAATATGCATAGAGTTGATTAGAATTCTATTTTGAGTCAAATATTATTGTAATAAGAGTAAATTCTGTTCTGGTGAAGAGTAGAGTATGAATCAATTAAGAGTGGAATTTCATTTTTAACTAAGGGAATTATAGTTCTATTTTGAGTGAAAAAAAAATTATATCGAGTAAAATACATCAATAAATTTAGAAAAGTGACTTTTGAGTTATTTAATTGTACACAACATGTAGTAAAATATCACCATGCAGTGTAAAATATGGGCACTAAATGAAGTGGAAACAACTGTGTAAAATTAACTGTGGAAAAAGTCATTTTTAATAAATTTAGACTGGAATCTGAGTAAAATTTTCTTGAATTTGAGTAAAGTTATGCTGATAAATTTCCTGTGTACATGTATGTTTGTAATAACCTCGACAAGCAAACCTAATTTAAATGATATTTTAAGCTCAATCATAATCATTGACAGTTAAAAGCTATTATTAAGCTACTATAAAACTACAACAAGGTGATTCAGGCCTTGAAAATTCTCTTTTAATCAAATTACCACATCATGTTGGTCTTGCAGCTAAGGTGTGTGAATTATTTGTAAGTGAAAAATGATCAGAAATGCTTCCTTTAGTGTCCCCTGTCATTTTTGTAGTCCTTGTCAACAGTTTATTAGTAGCAATCATTTAAAAACACGATAACACCTTATAGTTCAAAAGAAGGGTAATGTCGGATTTATTGTTTCAAATTAAAATCTCATATAGCTCCCTACATTATCCAAATGTGATTGGCCCGTAATAATGTGACTGATGTAATGACAGTCCAATTACCTGCCAGATAAACTTTGAAAGGTCCTTCCCTCCCCAAACTCAGTCTATGGGTTCATTCCCAGATGGACTAGGAAAATATTTGAATGGTTCACCTGGTGGGCCAGGTTAGCTCAATATGACCAACATGGATACTGAAAAGTGCTATGAGGAGAATCTATTACCAGCATAAAGACTCTGCTACCCATGAGCACGTGCGTCGACTGTCATAATGCTGTAGTAGAGTAACCTCGGAAATGGGAGTGACATCATCTCCAACTTATCGGCGTTCCAGTTGAAGTTAGAAAAAAACATGCCGATCTACCAGGCTATTGTTAGCTGTTGTTAGCACGCCCTGCGTTGTTGTATGAAGAATGTGATTATCACTATGGCAGCATTTTTGTAAATATAAGTTTAACAATACTATGTATACAGCTGATCTAGAGCGACACACCCCAGTCAGAAGTGCAAATAAATTGATTATTTCAGGAGCTAAATAACTGTTCACACTGGGGGCATCCATCTTCGCTTGTCAACTCGGGGGTGGCGAAGTTTCACCGAGTTCCCAGTAGGAAATTCCGAATACAGAGCACTGCTAATCCACGCATGTAAACTTCATTAGAAATGCACAGAGAATGTCATAATGTTCTGTTCCAGTAACCTCGGAACTGGGAGTGACATCATCTCTGACTTATCGGCGTTCCAGGTGAAGTCGGAAAAAAACATGCCGATCTACCAGGCTATTGTTAGCTGTTGTTAGCACGCCCTGCGTTGTTGTTCAAATATAAGTCTAACAATTCTATGTATACAGCTGATCTAGAGCGACACACCCCAGTCAGAAGTGCAAATAAATGGATTATTACAGGAGCTAAATAACTGTTCACACTGGGAGCATCCATCTTCGATTATCAACTCGGGAGTGGCGAGGTTTCACCGAGTTCCCAGTAGGAAATTCAGACTTCTGGGGACGTTCCAGTTGCAGTTTCCTACTCAGAACTCAGAAATTCCTACTTCTGACTACAGCTGGAACACACCACAGACGTGACTGAAGCCAAAGCGTGTGTTTGTTGTGATAAATGCAGCTCGGACCTTCCTCAGAACTCTGCATTGCTTTACTGCTTCTTTTTTCAACAACTTACAGGATGCAAAGCGACATGGTAATGTATCTCTTTCTAGTTACGTAGCGGTAGTTTTTGATGTGTGACAACAAGCAATTTTTGGAAAACTTATTATCGTAGTTGTAGCCGGCTATATATCGCTACTTACAGCCCGGTGCTCTAAGACGTGTAATATAAATAATAAAATAATATAAATTTGCTCTTTTTAATTGTCTTGTTCCTGAAGTTGAGTATCCAGGCCAGTCCAGCCCTGTCCGACCCGACCAGAAGGCTAAGGAATAGCATTTATAGATAACCTATTTTGATGCTATAAAACTCATCTTAAAGTGTGTATTTCGATCAGGCATATATCTCAAAGTGAGACTTTTTTGTAATTTCTTAGAAACTCCTCACAGTCTCTTTAACAAAACATTGGTAACAGTCACCAACCCTGTCTTTCTCTTGTTTTTGTTTAATGGTTATTGGACTGGTTTCAACCACCTATGCAACTTAAGAAAGTTTTTCTCACTTTTTGCCACTATTTCATGGTGGAGGGCAGAAAAGGTTAGACCAAATGTTTGTGAACACATGCACATAAATAGTTTGTGGTTAATTTAAGAAAAAAAAACTTGCAAAAAACATGAATTTAATGGCCTAAATGGAAGTCAAGATATTTTATTTGACTGTAAAATTGCCCAAAACAAGCTGTTTCAAAACTATTTTGGGCTCTGATTGATTTGAAAATGTTTTTTCCTCATTACTTTGAAAAAACTAAGAATCATAATTGATGATTACTGCAAGAAACAGCCCCAGCTCAAAGGAAATGTTTAACCATCTGCTATCATTCAGGCTCTTGGCATCAGTTCCTCTCTCAGATGAGCAGCTGAAACAGTCATTAAATAAAAGGTGTTGAGTTTTTTTCACAGGGAAGTTAATGTTTTATAAGTTAAAAGGTTATAGTGTTGGTGGGGGTGGACTTTGTTTCAGCAAAGGTGGTCCATCTCCATTATTAAAGAGTGCAGGAAATCCTGCTGCCCACACTTAATGGAGGTATCATGTATGGTCACAGCATTGCTTCTAACCTTGGACCATTAGACATCATTTACTGAGTGCTGTTTGATTCAACACTCAGAGAGGCTTTAGTGCTCACCTCTGAGTTCTGTGATCAGGTCGGACAATCAGCACTGACATCTGGGGAGCATGGATGTTATGTGTTCGTCACCTTAGAGGAACTTAACATATAAGAAGTAGACGCATTTAACACTGAACACTCAGGTCAGAGTACAAGGCTCTGACATGAGAGCACTAAAACAGCTGCACTTTAAAAGTCACTCAGAACTGAAAGGTTTCCATCAACATGCTCTCTGCTATGAAACAAACTCATAAAGTCAGTTATAGGCCACATTCAAGCTCGATCACTGTCATAGATGTAGGGATAAAGTCTGAGCTCCTCCCTCTCTGTCTCTCCAACACTCTCTCCATCATCTATGCCTCTTTGCCTCTTTTTCTTTGCTCTTGTGCTTGTCATTGTTTCTTCATTAGTGGCATAATTAGTCTAAACCAGGGGTGGGCAACTGGCAGCCCAGGGGCCATATGTGGCACTTCACCTCGCTCAATGCGGCCCACCAGTCATTTCCACAAAAAGAAAAACGAAACAAACTGGAAAAATGAAAAAACAAAACAACAGATGCTTAATATGATTCATCACGAGCAACCAGTACCATGTAATGCATAAATCTGGATAGGTGATGAAATATTTTTACCAACCTTAGATTGTTGGTATGTGCTTTATTTTTTTTACAAGTCATTTAAGTTCCTACTCAGCTATGATTGTGTCTCTAAAAATATCTTGTCATGCATTAAGATATAACTTACAGGATTGGTAAAAACCATATTTGGAAACAATGGTAATGCTAATATAATTGAGCTTTAAAAACTAGTAAACATTCTTTCTTTTACTGCATTGAAAGAAGCTTAAATTAGCTTTAAATATGTGTCATGCCCATTTAGATCATTTTTTATTCTTAATTGTGTTTGAGTTAGAATACTTAAGTGTTGGTTTAATCCTTGGTTAAGCTTTATCTTTGTAATTTTTTGTTCATTTATGTATTTTTCTTTATTGAGAGTGCCAACAATATGTAACAGTGTGGCCCTCGGGCACTTAAGAAAAATTAATGTGGCCCTTTTGGTATTAACCGTTGGCCACCCCTGGTGTAGACAGTCTACTGCTGTGGACCCACAAAGCTTCAGTTACTACAATTACACATATTAGACCATTCCTTTAGCCCATTCCTTTATCATTACATTTCTTGATATTAACTTCAGAATGATCAACAGACTTAAATGCATGAAAATCCCTGCAAACAGCACACATTTATTTGTATATCCGTGACAATCATGGATGACCTGCTGCTGTGGACCTGCTGGACTCCGTGTGCTCTATCCTGCATCAACCATCAGCAGAAAGGACATCATGTAACATAAATTTATACTTATAGCCCAGTTAAACTAATTTTATGGCAGCTCAGATAGATGCTGCTATATTAACCAACATCAGTCCACTCCAGTTTATAACATTATTGATGTTAATTTTATTTGACTGATTTCTCTATCCATGGTTGTAGCGATTATAAATCCATAATTTATGACAACCATATAGACAATAGTACCCTCTTGAAAACAAGACTCCATATCTCAAGGGGCTTTCCTTGAATAAATCTATATTCTGCAGAGGCAAATATCATGAGGATATGCCTGATCGAAATACACACTTTAAAATGAGTTTTATAGCATCAAAATAGGTTATCTATAAATGCTATTCCTTAGCCTTCCGGTTGGATCGGACAGGGCTGGACTGGCCTGGATACTTAACTTTGGGAACAAGACAATTAAAACTAGAGCAAATTTATATTATTCAGACACGTCTTAGAGCACCGGGCTGTAAGTAAAGATAAATAGCCGGCTACAGAACTACGACACTAAGTTTTCCAAAAATTGCTTGTTGTCACACATCAAAAACTACCGCTACGTAACTAGAAAGAGATACTTTGCCTCGTCGCTTTGCATCCTGTAAGTTGTTGAAAAAAGAATTTGTAATGCAATGCAGAGTTCTGAGGAAGGTCTGACCTGCATTTATTAGCATCACAACAAACACACGCGTTGGCTTGGGTCACGTCTTTTGGTGCGCTCCAGTTGTAGTCAGAAGTCGGAATTTCCGAGTTCCGTGTAGGAAACTGCAACTGGAACGTCCCCTGAAGTCTGAATTTCCTACTGGGAACTCGGTGAAACCTCGCCACCCCCGAGTTGATAATCAAAGATGGATGCCCCCAGTGGGAACAGTTATTTAGCTCCTGTAATAATCCATTTATTTGCACTTCTGACTGGGGTGTGTCGCTCTAGATCAGCTGTATACATAGTATTGTTAGACTTATATTTACAAAAATGCTGCCATAGTGATAAGCACATTCCTTATCTGATACTTGTGAACAACAACGCAGAGCGTGCTAACAACAGCTAACAATAGCCTGGTAGATCGGCATGTTTTTTTCCGACTTCACCTGGAACGCCGATAAGTCAGAGATGATGTCACTCCCAGTTCCGAGGTTACTGGAACGCAACATTATGACATTCTCTGTGCATTTCTAATGAAGTTTACATGTGTGGATTAGCAGTGCCCTGTAGTCAGCCATGAGGTTGGTTACGTCAGGACTCAGCAACATGTTGACCTGAAGGTTTAGACCATTCATTTTAACCGAATGTCGTATCTCGACCGCTTGTGATGTGCAGAAGACAGAAGGAAGCTTCTTGACACTGGCTTGCTTCAGAATAATTGGTTTATTACAAAAAGCAACACCAGAATCGTACAGGCACTGCAGGATACCTGGGAGGGACTACCGACGATGTCCGTCTCCTCAACTTCAGTTTGACCCCAGTTTATGTAGGATTAGGAGTTGCATACACAGTTGCATCTGGACAGCAATGAACTAGCTTTGGCTTTCACTTGAGCTATACACTACCTTTTACAGGACATGTGGATTCCTGGAGTTAAGAGTCATCTGCAGCCCTCACATGTACACATTTCTAGGGATGCATGCTTTAGCCTTACATGGATACACGCCAGACACTAACAATTTATGAAAGCCTGAATTAGGGATTCATTTGGATTATTTTTGTTCTTCGGCTGATGTGGAGTCAGAAACCTGTTCTGTCTTTAATCAAACAAACATGAACTCCAGTAACATGAGGTAGAGCTGGTTAGTGATTGTATGAATCATGAAGGCCTTGTTTCTCAGTACAGATGATGCAAAAGGTCTATTTTTTTAATCTTGAGTGTTTCTTTCAAATTGCTTTGGTCAGGGACTTTTTGAGTTTGGTACAAAGTCATCCACCGTAAGAAGGTCTGGACTCAACAACTCAAGCTTCAATAATCATCTTGCCAAAGGATGTAGCAGCATTGATTGTGGAGATTTTCCCTGAGACTTCAGTCCTTACATCATCATTGATCAGAATATCAAAAAAGAAAGTTCATCTCTATCTTAACCTCACCAAAAAAAAAACTTTCACCAGTAAACACAGCAGTTTCTGATGTGTAATATTTAACTGTGCTCAGAAGGATTTTCTGAATTTATTAAACACAATCACCAGAGGACTTTACTCTAACATTTTTGTGTGTGAGGCAGGGAACTTGTTTTGGTTAACATCCCAAATCAACAAACCATGTGATTCATCTCCTGAACATAAGAGAAACGGTTAAACAAAAAGAAAAAAATATATATCTCATTGACCCAGAGACGGTTCTAAAAGTAGTTCAATTAATATCCTTTCTATGAACCTCTGATAAAATATTCTAACAACTGTAAACAAAAGCATCTCCCATTTGTGTTAATTATTCCACCAACTGGATTATCAAAAACAGACTCTTCCTTGTGATCATCTATTATCAACGATTAAAGCCTTTTTTCAGGCTTTAATCTGAATAGAGGAGCGAAGCAGAAGGCTTTTCTGCCTTTGACTGTTTTATTCATGTAAGAACCCTCACTTGTTGTGCTCGAACACAATTTTTTGATATATTTGATGTACAGTACAGGCCAAAAGTTTGGACACACCTTCTCATTCGATGTGTTCTCTTCATTTTCATCACTATTTACAATGTAGATTCTCAGTGAAGGTATCAAAACTATGGGCTCTGTCGCTCTCTCTCTCTCTCTCTCTCTCTCTCTCTCTCTCTCTCTCCACATCTGCCTTTGCCCCTTTTGTTTGCTCCTGTACTCGTCTCGGCTCTTGTCTTGTCGTGGCCTGGGATCCTTGGTGGAGACTGCCTGCTGCTGTGGAGTCACGAAGCCTCAAAAAATACAATTATAGACATGACACATAGTTGGCCATTTCATTAGGAACATTCCATTCCCATTATAATTATAGCTGGTAATGTAGATATTAGCATGATCTCCCTATCCATGATCGATACATCTACAGTATCTATTTTTTTTTTTTACCACATAGGCATGAGGTCCCTCTGAAGATGGGATGTCACATCTCAAGAGACCTTTAACACATTTATACTTAAAGAGGACATATCATGCTTGTTTCTCCTTTTCACTATGCCAGACTAGGATGCCTGTAAAGCATTTCTGCCCTCAGTACAAGTCATTTAGTTCCTTCATTGCCCCACAATAGCGTTCGCAATATCCTCATTTTTGGCCATTATTAAGCCCTCGTTGAAACACTCGGTCTCCAGACTGACCTAAAGTTACCTCGCAATGTCACAGCCCTTTGTGCTCTGATTGGTCAGTTCTATCAGGGGTAGAGCCAGCCTGTCCTTCTTCTTCTACTGTATTTTCCGGCAGGCTCAAAGCAGCGACCGCGTATTGAGTCCCCCTACAGGCCAGAGCTGGTAATGAGTGAATGTAAGCCAGGGATATATATACCCCTGCTGGTGGATGTGTTCCTCGGTGACGGTTTGTGGCTAACGGACATCACAGAGGAGGAAGTGTTTTATCAGATTACTCCAATAAAAAGAAAGGTACCTCGTGTCGTCCCGACGTTTGAAATCTCGTGGACATCTCGCAATGACCTATTTTCAGAGGCATCAAATCTCGTTCTAGGATACCAGAAAAAATACAATATCTCATTTTTTGAAAATTAAGGGGGTGTAAGGTCTTGTTTTCAAATTTATTATATTATATGTAAGTATTAAATCATGCATCAGCATGATATGTCTCCTTTAATGGAGACAAATATGGTTGGGATGCACTTGTGGTCTGGGCATCCATGAGTTCGTCACTACCATGAATTCTTATTTTCAGGAAGAATATCATTGGTTATACTTCTATAAAATGATCACCACAACGATTCAGACATGAGGACCCTCCTGAAAACGAGATGTAGCATCTCAAGAGGCTAACCTCTAATAAATCAGACAACAGGTTCATGGATCTGTCACTAACTTTAGTTCTTATTTTAGTCCACTTGTCTCCTCTTAGCGCCCTTCCATACCCCTCACACCAACACAGCATCGTATGGATTTACTGTTCATCATGAGACTGGGATCCACATTCAAGATTTCCTGCTGCTTAACAGAAGGTTTTTTCTTGCCGCCATGATGGAGGGATTAATGATTGGCTATATGGATTCATGTTGGGAGTTGCATGTATATCTATATCTATATCTATTTATATATATATCTATATCTATATCTATATATATATATATATATATATATATCTATATCTATATCTATATCTATATATATATATCTATATATATATATGTAGATATATATATATATATATGTGTGTGTGTGTGTGTGTGTGTGTGTGTGTGTGTGTGTGTATCTTTATATGTATATATGTATCTATGCATATACTGTATGTGAATCCACAAAATGAAGAGTTTTTGCTCTATTGTAAAGTGTCTTGAGATAACACTTGTTATGAATTGGCGCTGTACAAATAAAGATTGATTGATTGATGAATGAACATGCGTGAAATTATGTACTTAACAAAAAAGTGTGAAATAACTGAAAACATGTCTTATATTCTAGTTTCTTCAAAGTATCCACCCTTTGCTCTGATTACTGCTTTGCACACTCTTCATTCTCTTTATGAACTTCAAGAGGTAGTCACCTGAAATGGTTTTCTCTTCTCAGGTGTGCCTTTCCAGGGTTAATTAATGTAATTTCTTGACTTATTAATGGGCTTGGGACCATCAGTTGTGTTGTTCAGAAGTCAGGCTGATGCACAGCCAACAGTTCAACAACTGTTAGAATTAATATTATGGCAAGAACCAATCAGCTGAGTTAAGAGAAACAAGTGGCCATCATTACTTCAGTGAGAATCAACAATGTAATTAGTGATGAAAATAAAGAAAACGCATTGAATGAGAAGGTGTGTCCAAACTTTTGGCCTGTACTGTACTGTAACACTGGAAGTGTACTTGTAACTGTCAAGCACAATCCTCCTTTTCCTGTTTGTTAATTTTTTAATTCTTTTCCATTTAACAGAGCTAATGATCACCTCCCATGTTGGTGAGTGGGAGTTATAAACTTTTATCCATCCATCCATTATCAATGCTGCCTACCCCTGGAGTCATTGGGTGAGAGGCGGGGCCACAGAGGGACAAACAACCAGTCATGTTCACACTCATACCTGAGGGCAATTTGGAGATCTTTTGACAGCTCTTAGGTTGCCCAGAGCGAGAATGTTCTCAGCACAAACACTATTTATTCAACATGCACATGTTGATAGCATTATTGCCTTTTTTCAGCATAAACACATTGATTTTACTGTGCGACAGCTCAGGGGGATCCATTAACAAGTCCCTTCAAGGGTCTGGCCATTTCGGCCTTCATGCAATCACCCGGGGTTAAAAGAAGCAGAACAGCAGCCAGTAATGATACTGAACTTTGACCACTGCATGCTGCACAGTTTTTAGTTTTCAGAGTACGCAAAAAGAATATTAAATGTCCTGTTTGTTTCATTACCTCCGCCAAGAAGGTTATGTTTTCGGGAGAGTCTGTTTGTCTGTCTGTCTGTCTGTCTGTGAACAAAATATCTCAAAAAGTTATGGATGGATTTGGATGAAATTTGTAGGAAATGTTCAGCATGGGAAAAGGAAGAAGTGATTCAATTTTGGTGTTGATCCGGATCACCGTCTGGATCCGCCATGACGAAAAATGCCATTTTCGTGAATAACTACTGAACTACAATAGATAGCATTATGAAACCAGTTGCTAATGGTATGTTTTCATGGTCAAAGAATCTAAATATTAACATGAAATAAAGGTAGGACTAATATTTATGGTCAAAATCACAATGTGGGAGAGGACTGTGGTGCTGGCGGGGGTCTGCGCTCTCCGAGTGCTTTTCTAGTTTCTTTTTAAGACAGATGTCCATACAGCATTGGGGTTAACCAAGAGTTTAGATAAAGAAAACTGCCTTTAGTCTGATTGTTTTTTAATATAAGCTGAACTGTATTGAACTATTATTACTAGAAATGCACAATATTCTCAGAGTACTGGCAGAAACATTTTTTGCTGATATTTACAGTGAGTAGTTTGGCTGGATTTATTGAATGTATATATTTATACATATCCCATATGTTGACTGTAATATTGGCAGAATGTACCATGATAAATTACCTCATTATCACAGAATGTGCAATTTTAAAGATTAAAAGTGTAATTTATTCAAGACTAAAATGTTGTTTTTCTTGTTTCACATCTATTTCAACACAAATCAACCGTCACCAGGAAAGAAACAGAGCAATTGTACATAACCAGAGACTTTCTGCTCTCGATAAAAAAATATCTGCACAAATATTGGTGATAATAAATTTGGAAATACTGGCATATCCACATATTGACAAAAAATCAGTATTGTGCATCCCAAATTGTGCATTTAAAATAATTTAGAGAGATGACTTGTATTTCGGTACAAATTTGGAAAACTGTTTGACAGCCCTAATAATTACATCAGCAGACCTTGTGTAATCAGTGTGTGTATTTAAATGTCCTGTGTTTATCTCCCCAGCCAAAGAAATCTTAATCTCAGTGGTGGTTCTTTAATAAATCCTGACTGCAGAACAAACTGGAACCTCAGTGAGCAGTTTAATAATAGTGTGTGTGTTATGTATGTGCAGACAGTCCGTGCTGAAACATGTGAGGTGTGTTTTTCCACTACAGGCTCCACTGCACACAATCGCCCTATGAGGAGAATCTGAGCACCCTGGAGAGCGTTGTAACCCAAACGGCGTGTTGCAGCAGCCGAAGATGACAACTTAATGAAACCCACCTCGCCGTGATGAGGGCAGCCTGACCCCCTCTTTGAAGAAGCAAGTGCCTCAGCCTTTGCAGAGAGGATAAGCTCTCCCAATTTTAACTTCACCCACACGAGCAACATTTTAAATAAGACCAAATGTTCTTTTTGTTATCATTCTCGCCTTTCACATTTATCATTCTTTATTTCGTTATTCTCCTTTTATTTCACTGCCTAAAAAAATAAATGAAATAGTTTGCAAGGGCGTCATGGTTCAGCGGGCCTGTGGATTGCAGCTTTGAGTCCAACAGCACATCCGGTGGGTTATCATGGCGGACATTAATCCCCATGAATTTCAGGGTCTCAAAGCTCGCCTCGGACAAATGAAAGAATAAATGATAAGGATGTCCTGAGAGAGTCCTGGTTACTCCCACTCCTGTCACATTTGCAGCCATTTTGACTTCACTAAATTAAAAGCTGACCAGAAATGACCAAGAAAAAGTAGTTTCTGTGTTTTGGTGGTTTCTCTTTGCGTTTTTATTTTGGTTTTGGCTGCTGACAAAGGTTTACTGTGAGTGAATTATTGCCTCAGGATGGCTTTTCACGGCGAGAAGAAAAGCCATTGTGAGGCACAATAGATGTGCATTAAAACGTTAAACATGCTGATGAGAATAGGAACAGAACAGTTGGTTATCAAACCTGCTCACTAAAACAACTTTTATACACACGAGGGATTTGCTGAATTTCACAGCAAGAAGGTTGCTTGTTTTAGCCCCATGTTGATCACCTCTCTATGTGGCCCCGTGATTGGCTGGTGACCAGTTCAGGGTGTACCCAGCCTCTTGCCCAATGTCAGCTTGGACAGGCTCCGGCCTCATGACACAGAAAGGGACAAACTGTGTAGTTAATGGATGGATGGATGTAAGATTGGGCATTTTATTGACTCTTATTCTAAACCCATTCCTAACATAGACCTGGACACATGGTATGCCATTGGCTAGATCAGGTTCAGGAAAGCATGCTTGATGCATGCACAGCTGTATCCTGTATCTAGTAGCTAACCTTTCCTTATGCCGGTCTCCTCAGCATTGCACACATGCCAGTAATACACAAATATGCATTAAAGGAAAAGCGTCATGAAGGAGTCAGTGTCCAGGCCTTGCAGGGATATATCAAGACCAGTAGGACCAGGGAAAGACTAAGTTGCACACTTAAGTGAACTGCTTCTTCGTGTTCTCACTAATAACAAGTAAAGACTTACTGGCAGCATCCAAGGCATCCCTGGATGCCTGAATATTTGTTTAAATCAAGATCGGGGGTTTAGCAGCGTTAGCAACTGTCGTAATGTGTAATTTTCCTGTTGTTAAATTAGTAGTAACTGTAATGACCAATAAGGGCAGCCTACCATTGCCATAAATTGATTTTCTGTCTAAAAGAAAGAAATTAATGTGGCCCTCATAGTAGAAAAAGTTCTCCATCCATGAGTTACACAGAGAGATCCTACTGCCCTCTTATGGCCCTTTTCCACTAGCACGCCTTGGCCCTACTCTACTCAGCTCTACTCGATTTGCAGCGTGTTTCCACTAGCCTGGTACCTCCTAAAACAAGCTAGTTTCAGTACCTACTCCGCTCTGGTTCTTAGCGAGCTGAGTCGATACTAAAAGATGACGTCACCGACTGCCGGCTACTGATTGGTCAGACAATGTCGTCATCGATGAGTCATGAGCACAATGACCTAGCATGCTAGCGGTAGCTACCGTTAGCTTACCCTCATACGTCTTTTCTTTGCTGCTCGATTGCTCTCATCCTCGGCTTCATTCTGTTGTATAGCTTCCAAAACTCTCCTGTGCTTCTCAAGGGGTATTTCTTCTTGCCACCTGCAGCCTTCTTCTGCTTTCCTTTTTTACTCGGTTTGTGACAAAAAGCAACAGGTTGTTGTGTTGCGCTCAAAATGACGTCACCGAAGTGCCGCTCAGCTGGTTACAGCGACACTGCACGCTGTTGGGCCGGCGACTGGGGCTAATGGAAAAGCAGCACAAGGCGAGTAGAGTAGAGCCAGGTAGAGTCGAGTAGAGTAGAGTAGGGCTAATGGAAAAGGGGCATTTCTCTGCAGGAAGACTGAGCTCAACAAGAAAAATACCACAGTCCCATAATTCTGTTGTACAAGAAAGACAAATCATTCAAGACACAATAATGTGTGTGGAATCAGGTCTCAACAAGTCAGACATGGTCCTGGTTTCTTCTTTGTTTTAATAGTTTTCCATCCACAGAGCCGCTGTTCCTTTATCCAATAGCTGACTTACTGGAAAATGCATCGAAGGATAATCATGAAGGAGCCCAGCTAGCATCTATGGCCAATAGTCAATGTCCAGGCCTTGCAAGAGTTTAGCAATACTGCCTTGTCAAGCAAACTCATCACTCTATAAGTGAAATTATGTCTGTGATTTGCACTGTCATGTCCATGTTTGTTCCACCAACAGGTCAAGAATAAATGGTCATGTCCAAGGTGTCCCTGAAAGCCTGGATCTTTGTTTTAAGCCAAGAGAGCTCCAATGGTTCAGCCGTGTTAGCATTTTTCCTGTTGTTGAATTAGAATTAACTGAAGTGCTGGTTTGGCCTAGTGGTAAGCAACCAGACATGATCATATACATGCTTACACCAGTCCAGATTCAAATCCAGACTGTGGTCAGTTTGCAGAGTGTCTTCTACTCTCTCTCCCTCCCCTTCACAAGCCTATCCCCGGTATCTTTCTCTCCTGTCATAAAGGTCTAAAAATTCCCATTACAAAATCAGAATTAACTGCAAGGATGAATAAGATCAACCCCATTGCCATAATTTGGCCTTCTGTCAAATAGAAGAAAACTACTGTGGCCCTCATGGTAGAAAAAGTTCTCCATGAGTTACACAGAGAGATCCTTCTGCCCTCTAACTCTGTGGGAAGACTGAGCTCAATAAGAAAGATACCACAGTCCCATAATTCTGTTGTACAAGAAAGACAAATCATTCAAGACACGATAACGTGTGTGGAAACAGGTCTCCACAAGTCGGACATGGTCCTGGTTTCTTCTTTGTATTAATGTTTTTTCCATCCAGAGAGCTTCAGTGCACAGGACAGAAACACTTCGTTATGAACACTGACAGAAGCAGCAGCTTTGAATTTGTCCACACGTGTGGATGTGTTTTGAACACTTGTGTTTTAGCACATATAAGCTGCTCCTCCTTATGTTTCCCTCCTGTAGGTAATCCACATCGCTGTCAGCACCTGTTACAGCTGATAACAGCATGCACACGCACTGTGGTGAAGAGGGTGAACCTGTGAGCGGTCTTATGACAGAGCCGAGTATTCCCCAAAGTCTCCTGCTCACTTCACTGCCCACGCAGAGCTAGGCGCTCAGAAATGCACCAGCCTGGGTTTTTCTGACTGAAAATGGGCAACAAACATGAAGGCAGCTCTAAACAGAAATGTGATGTTTTCTGTGTGACTTTGGGTTTTTATGCTCTCCAGTTCAGTCTGGAGCTGCGTGAGGAAAAGCAGGCAGCTTTTAGAGAGAGGTGGTTTTCAGCTCTGGGTTGAGCACTTATTGATGCCGCTGAAGAAACAGGTTTATGTTTCACTACTCTCTCTTTGAATGAGAAATATTAACAGCTGTCAATAGTGGCTCACAGCAGTCTGTTATTTACAAGGATAAGGTTACTTGTCAATGCTCGACACCACAGACAGGCTATTTTTTAGTTTGTTTGCTCTTTGGTTTGACAACCCAATAACTAAGGCAGACTGTAGCTCCCTCTAAGCGCTGCATTAGGGCACAGAAGATATTTGTGCATGTTAAAGGGATTTGCTTTTAAAACCTATTTAACAAAATCATAAACAACAGAAATTATAGAGGTTGACATTAGGTTGATCTTTTTCTTTGTAAACAGATCATTTCAAAGCTCTGCAGGCATCTGCAGCATATTTTGCTGACAGTAAAAGCACAGCTGTTTTGGACAATTATAGCCTTTAACTGCCTCTAATTTATGTAAGCAAATATAATGCTTCACATAAACTGTTTGTCCGACCTTCAGTCCAGCCTGAACAGGAAACTACAGTAGAAGTTATCTTTACCCAAGCAATACTAGCTTATGATACTGGATAACTAAACTTGTCAGACCTGCGATCTTGCAATGTCATTAAAATGTCCCTGAAAATGATCCTAAAGTGAGATTTGAAAAAGATACACAACTCAGTGATGGAATAACCTGACACACCAGATGGACCGTGAAATATATTTGACTGGACCATCTGGACAACCGCCCGTAGAAAGAGTTTGGGAAGGGCAGAGAATATGAAAAGCATATGCAGCAGGTAATTGGAAGATGATTCTTTCAATTGCAGGGCAACCAGGAAATGTAGTAGGCGGGCACTGCTGATATAGTACAAAACATGAGCAATAGGAAAAACTCTTCCTAAAACCAAGTCAAGTGGACCAAAATTATCCGTTTTATCAAGGAATGCTTTAAATGCTGTCCTTCGTTAAAAAGAAATGTGGTCTGGCTGTTACAAAACTGCTACTGAAGCTGTTAGCATCTATGCTAATCTCTGTACAAGCAGACACTTCCTGCTGTCATTTTGCTCATAGCTTCCATCTCTTCCTTCTTTAAAGGACCCTGATTGGGTCATGCCACTTTGAGCTGAGCTCAGTCACTTTAGACTGGAGTCATTTGACAGAAAAAACTTGGAGATGGTGAACTTCTCCTTAAATAACTGTTGACAACAATTTGCTTACTGGATAGTTAGCAAGTTCTTTCTTTCTAAATTGTGTCCTCATACACATGAAATTACATCATAGTTTTGGGACATATGTCTGAATATGTTGCAGTTTAGTGCCAGTCTTTGTTCCCTTATTTGGATGGGGCTATCCATCACATTTTGTCTGATGATAAAAATATTTCTATATCATCTACACTGTTAGCAAATGTTTTGTTTCTTTCAAAAATTAAAGAACTTACTTTGCAGTAACTGCTTCTCTGAATCTCTTTAATGTAACACTAGAAAACAGTGTTAAGCATCAGGTACTATATTCCAAGTTTTGAGGTAAAATATTTGTACTTAGATTAATGACAAACATATATTTTTTTGCATTTAAAACAAAGTTTATATTGGCTTTAATTCTGTGTAAATTGCTTGATCAGCTCTAATCTAAAAATTTTTAAGATCATTTAATTGTGCATTATTGTGTGTATTATGTATATATTATGTTATACAACTCCACCTCTGTGGTTAACTTTTCTTTGTCTATGGTGTCGTGTTGCCTCTGGGACCCTCTGACCAACTGTTGACCTGGTGCCTGTATCTTTAGTTGTGAAGTAATGATAACCTATTGAGGAAATTTACATTTGGGATTCTGTGCATTGTTTCATTTTGAAAGTACCAGATACTCCACACATTTGATTTCCTTCTCTGGTGCTTCTGAACAACAGGTTATTACTGAGGTTTGGCAGTGGCTGTGCTATAAACAGACCTGCAGAGTATCTCGGACTGGAGAGTCGGCTGTGGAAATGCTCTGATAGACTGGAGAGGTAGTGAAGTGCTACACAGCACAATTAACGGCCGACTGGTATATCTCTCCGAACAAGATTAAGAGAGACATGAGACCTTTATCAATCAATCAATCAAACTTTATCTATATAGCACTTTTCATACAAGAAAATGTGGCACAAAGTGCTTTACAAACAGGAAGATAAATTAAAAGAAGATTAAAGGGAGTAAGACCCAAACCGTGTCCGCCCAACCCCCTAATCCACCCACCCTGCAATCCAAACACAAAATTAGTTAAATGCATTATGAATAAAGATGTACCCCGTACGCACCAAGGAAACACCATCTTAAAGGTTTTAAATGAGCAAACACTTTAGGTTAAGTTCAAGTTTGAATCAAAATATCATCAAATAGAATAAAAATAAATAAAAAATGACAAGCATAAAATAAAGGGGTGCTGTAATAAGTATAAAAACACTAGTAAAACACTTAAGGGAGACATATCATGCTTGTTTCTCCTTTTCACTATGCCAGACTAGGATGCCTGTAAAGCATTTCTGCCCTCAGTACAAGTCATTTAGTTCCTTCATTGCCCCACAATTGCGTTCTCAAAATCCTCATTTTAGGCCATTATCAAGCTCTCGTTGAAATGCTCGGATCTCAGGATGACCAACAGTTACTTCACAACGTTACAGCCCTTTGTGCTCTGATTGGTCAGTTCTATCGGGGGTAGAGCCATCCTGTCCTTCTTCTTCTACTGTATTTTCCGGCAGGCTCAAAGCAGCAACTGCGTATTGAGTCCCCCTACAGGCCAGAGCTGGTAATGAGTGAATGTGAGCCAGGGATATATATACCCCTGCTTGGTGGATGTGTTCCTCGGTGAGGGTTTGTGGCTAACGGACATCACAGAGGAGGAAGTGTTTTATCAGATTACTCCAATAAAAAGAAATGTACCTCGTGTCGTCACGACGTTTGAAATCTCGCGGACATCTCGCAATGACCTATTTTCAGAGGCATCAAATCTCGTTCTAGGATATCAGAAAAAATACAATATCTCATTTTTTGAAAATTAAGGGGGTGTAAGGTCTTGTTTTCAAATTTATTATATTATATATGTTAGTATTAAATCATGCATCAGCATGATATGTCTCCTTTAAGAAGAACTTGGATAAACTACCAAAAGATAATTTTAAGGTTAAAACAGAATAAGATCAAACCTAAATTATTAAAACAGGGACAAAGTGTTTTAACTGTTGTTTAAAAGCAACAAGTAAATGGTAACTGTGCACCTTATATAAAGCACTACCTTTAATCAGGTGACCAAACAATCCTATAAGGCACTTTCCTGAACTTGGTTTGAGTTTATTGGTCTTTGCTCTTATCGTGTCCACATAAAAACTCAAAATAAAGGAGTGAGCACACACTCCCAGCCTCAGACCTTGTCTCAGTACGAGGCAGAATTATGAGCTGTTGGCCATCTGCCCGTGATCTTAAGCGCCACATGAAATCAATACTACAGGCCTCGAATGCAATTTGACACAAACACATAACACCACAAAACAATCTTGGCCTGAAGCAGCTGTGTGCTCACCAACCCAGCCATTACAACCAATAAAACTCTGTTTCTAACATAACACAGCTCGTAAAAGAAGAGCAGGAACACAGTGATCACAGTGCTGCTTTTAAATAATAATTTACTGGAAAATTGGTGATGTTCATTTAAGAAAAGGAGGATTTCACAGTGCTTTTGTTTCCAGTAAAAGTCTGTGGGTGATTATTTTCAGCTAATAGCCACGCAGTCTTCCCTTGGCGATTATGCTTCATGAAAGAGCATCAATTCTTTAGTCTGTCTCATATGCAGAAGTCACGGTCAGCAAGGGGAGACAACAAAGGCTTTGTTATTGAGTTAGACGATTTTATTCCTTCGTCAATCGTGGGATGAAGGTCGGCATAAGCAGACGTGGGTGAAAAGTGTCAAATCCCTTGAAAGACGACTCTTCTGCCCCCCAGCGAGCGCTCTCCACCACCCCGGCTTCTTTCATCATCAACACCCTTCTCTTTTCTCCTCCTCTTCGTTTCGTTTCTATTCCCAGCTGTCGTGCCCCAGAACCATCACAACTTTTCACCTGACTCCAGGCAACACCGCGCTGTCAGGACCCACAGGCTATCGCTGCTCAGCATGCGCACACCGGTCCCCTCATTATAACCTTCCACTTATAGCCGAAGGACCTGACCTCTCACTGCAGTTCACACATATCACCAGCTCCGGCTCTAACCAGCGTAATATTCTTCCAAACAAATGAATCCTGGGTAATTATGTTGCTAGAAAGACTAATTTGATTGTTGAATCAACCTGAGATACTAACATTCATTTCTTATCAGTCTGTTATGTTGAGCCAGGATAAGCCTTTATTATTTTCTGCTGCACCACCCAGTGTTGCCCCATCTGCCTCCAAATATCAGTGCTTAGAGTGAAAACCCGAGCCATCTTGATTGGCAGGAGCTAATTAACGATGCAACCCCAGCAAATGCTCTAATAAAACAACAGCCAGGGTGCTTTTTGTTTCTACATTTCTAAACATGCTTCGGAAAAAGCTTAAGAGGGCTCAGCTGGTGGCATGCTCCCCGTAGGCTTTGAATCAGGGCCACTCACAGTGCTCTGCATAATACCCTCTCTCTATTTCCCTATACCTGATGCATCATTACTGTGTACTCCAGTGCATTTGATCATTTTAATTCATTTAAAACCAACAGTATATATTGTGAGGCATGCTGTTATATAGACTAGGCCTGTGCTCAAAATACCGATACAGCAAAATATCGTCATGTACTTCTTGGCGATACGTGTATCGATACGGCTTCAATGTTTTGACAGTAGATTTTGAGTAATATTAACAATGGAAAAGTTCAAAATAGAAGCTAAGCTTCATGATCAAACACATGTTCCAAGTTCAAACTTAGGTCTACCATCTTTGGGGACCTGAACTAAAGTTCTTAAGTTGAAGAATTATTTAAAACTCATGCTTGTTTGTTTTCTTCTTGTAATAAAAACAACAGTTGCTGGGAATTCTGTTAAAAGCGCAGTCAGTGTTCACAATTTATGTGTATCTGGATATGTATCCTATCGTGCGGTTGCTGGAAATACCCAGCCCTAGTATAGACAGACATTTAAGGAAACAGATTAGGGCAGGACAACAATGTAAATTTCATTTAGAACTTTTTTTGTCTTCTTTGTAGTATTGGTGCTATATTATAAACTATACTATACTATACTATACAATATTATATATAAAGCTGGGAAGTTGTGTTAATTATTTGCAAATCCTTCTCCACCTAATTTCACCTGATAACACAATAAAGACAAAATAGTTCATATTAAAACTGGTAAATTGAATTGATATTTTGCAATCATTTACTCATTTTGATGCCTGCAACAAGTTCCAAAAAAAAGCTGGGACAAGGGAAACAAGACTGGGAAAGTTGAGGAATGCTCAATAAGCACCTGCTTGGAACATTACACAGGTGAGTAGGTTAGTTAGAAACAGGTGAGTGTTATGATTGGGTATAAAACGGGCAACCCAGTAAGGCTCAGTCAGAATCAGAAACACTTTATCAATCCCCAAGAGGAGATTCAGTAAAAGGGTCACTTACTAGCAAGGACTGGGCGATTCAACACTTTTTGAACAACTGCATGAGCAAGCAGTCCAATAGTTTAAGAACATATCTTAACATAAAAAGCAAAGGGTTTAGGGATTTCATCATCTACAGTCCAAAATATCATCAAAAGATTCAGGGAATCCAGAGAAATATTTGCATTTATGTGGCAAGACTAAAAGCCATTACTGAATGCCTGTGACCTTCAATCGCTCAGGTGGTACTGCATTAAAAAACAGCATCGTTCTGTAAAGCGGGGATCATCAACTACACTTGAACAAGGTCCAGTTTCTTTTTTGACAAATATCAAACATTAGAGAGGACAGATAAAAAATAAAAGGCATGGTAAAAGCATTTATATTAAGGTCTAATTACAATAACATTCAGATGCAGCTGTTCTGATCTTATCCAGCCAAGTGCCTGCCGAGTTTCCAGCCAAATACCAGCCAACTTCAAGCCACTAGGAATCCCCCACTAACATCACCACCACCTTTCTTTGGGCCTTACTTTCTCCAGTTTCTGCCAGTAATACTTTTTTTTTCTGTTGTTATATTCAAATATATATGTCTTTATTAACCCCAACATCATCAGTCCATATGACCCATACTACTGCCTGAACCATAAGGCAATAAAAATATCCTGCCTTCCACTTTCTGGGGCTTCCATCACTGGTTTTGACTCTCAACTTACTTTCTTAACAAATCCAGGCCAATCAAAATAGTTTGAGGGTGATATGAGGAGCCAGGGACTTACATACACAAAGATATTTGAAATATCTGTCAACATGATTCATCAACCTTAAAAATAATATGAGTTGAAGCTGCGTGGAAAGGAAGGAAGTGCTAAATCATGTCTTTACCACAAGAGCTGTCAGTGTCTTTTCTTATCAAAACTCACTATGTTATAAATAATATAATGATCACATGTACTTAAAGATTTATTGATTGATTGATTAATATATAAAACCTATGGTGCAAGCAGTATTTTCAGAGGTGTAATCCTTACAAAATATCTATGTAGCTGAAAAGCAGAACTAAGATGCACATCCCTGATCAAATCCTCGATTCCTGGAGACTTGGCATCCAAATCTAATCAGAAAAAAATCATACTTAATCATGCCTTAAGTTGTGAAGCAAAGGACGTATCATGCCAGCCTGTTGTAAAGTAACTGGCACAGCTTGACAGTAAAGGAACATTTAACCTCATTTGACATAAAATTAGTTAACTCTCTCGAGTGAAGGATCAAAATGATTCAAAGTTTTCAAGCAGATAAAGTCTGAAATATCTCTAAGAACATGATTCAAGTTACCATAAATTAAGCCAAATGCTGCCATTTGTGTGATCATAAATGCAGGACCATTTTGGCAACAACCTTCAAATGTCTTCGATGAAGACATGAAACTCTCTCTTTTGTGCACAGTGAGGCCAGGCTACAGGGCCACACTTTAATTTTCTTTCTCAAGAACACTGGAGCAGCCGAGGCAGATGCTCACCAGCACCACCAGGGCCTTCAACAGCTTTAGAACTGAAAACTGAAGGACGGTATTTGCAGTGGATAACCCTTTGGCCCACGAGGCACATGTGTCACACGCTGGCTGTACCGGCTATAATTACCGTCCACGCACATGACTTCCAATGCAAGATTTTCCCTGATTCACAATGAGCTGTCAGGGACAATTATGGAGGAGCCGGGGTATCAGTTAGAAAGTTGGCAGACTGGATCTCTCATCGCCTGGCAGGGTCCTGATGTCAATTTGCAGAAGAAAAAAGAAAATCTGGCAGGTTCTGGAGGAGCATCTTGACTCACAACAATCCTGATCCAGAGCCTGAGGGGATGGAGGCTGAAGTGGGGAGACGGGACACGCTTTGCAGAGACTGGAGTGGACTCCAGAGCGCGGTCACCAAAACTGTTAACAGTCCAAGCACTCGGTTCACTGCGGTGTGTCATAGCTCTGTACCCACCACTGCAGTTTTATTTCCCAGTGGCCTCAATTTGTCAGAAGGGATTCTGTGCGTGTCAGGACTTCCCCTCGCAACTAAGGACAGTCTAGTCTGGCGGGAGAAGACGAGGGGGGCTAAACGGCTGCAGCAAAACACTTTTAAAGCTAACTACCATCTACTTAAGACAGAATAATCACTGTCAAACAGCTGCCCCCCCCTCCCTCCTCTCCCACCCTCAAAGTTGCTCGGGGTGCTTGGTGTGTCATGGCCGGCATAAATAGAAAACATTTCCATCAGCCTGGTAAACAAGCCGGCTAAGCTGTCACCTCAGCTCACCCTTTTACGGATATTTCCCCCTCAGATGAGCAGATTCATATGCTTGATGCTGCACATGAGCATTTATCAAATCAAGCTGGGGTGTTAATTTCAGCTGAAAGCAGCCGCCGTGTTTGTATGTGTGTTTTTTAATGGACTGGAGCACAGCGCGGGGCAGACGCCGTTTATGGCACATGAATGAAGCAGAAGACTTTTTATCTCTGATGGACCAATCATACACGTACGAGCACACACTTTCTGTGTGTTTACTGCAGCCTAAAAAGGATTTGATCGACTCTGCTTTGATGCACGAAAGATGAACACCTGTGAACCACGAGGTGACAGAAAGAGTCCACAGGAGCATGATTCATCGTTTTGCTCTTTGTGAAGAATGATGGATATAAATACTTTAGATGTTATGGGCACTGTGGAGAGTTTATAGCTTTTTTCAGTTTAATTTATTGGTGCCCTGTTGAAAATACTTTGAGCTGCTCAAAATGCTGCACATAAATCTCTAAATTCCATCACCGTACCAAAATGCCAGCACTACCTAAAAAAAACACTTTTATCAATCAGTAACCTTGAACATCGCTGTCAATGTGAGAGAATTTTGTTAAAGGGAGTGTTTCTAAAAAGGCAGGTTGAAGCATTTCCCAGGGGATTTTCTCTCATATCTTAATATTATAATCTCAGGGAGATTATTTTTGGGTCTCAAACAGCTAAAAGTCAGGGCACATGAGTGAGATGAGGTGAGATGACGGGGACTGGGAGTCAAACCTGTGACCAATGAAACAAGGACTCCCTCAAAGGCTCTTTTTTGTCAGATGGAAGCACCATCACCCACCATGCATCATCTTACACATGAACATACAAGCAGTCTCTTAAAGTTGGGGTTGGTAATCTGATTTAGATACACTTTTGGTAATACTGGTTAAAAGGTTAAAAAAAAAAAAAATACTGGTTGAAATGATCTTTATGACCCAATGGCAATCAATTATTAATGTGTTCTTGAAACAGAGCGAATAACATCCGCTATCTACAGCAGGAGTAAAACAGGGAAAACACCAACCAATAATCATGCCGTGTCCCCAGTTTTAAACCAATCAAATCCTGCGGCCATTCTGCCCGCCTAATTCACATACATTTTGCCGGCGTGCATAGACTCAGTGCGTGTAGCCGAGCTGAGAGGGATCAAAGTCCACGGGAGAATGCTTACCTTTCAAGGTTTGTCTTTGAAAATAAGGGAAGCCCGCTGTGAGCCGTCCCAAAACCCCAACCAAGCTCCAGTATCCCTCACATTTTAAGACAGGTGTACAAGAAATCTAAAATAAACACTTTTTTTTTTGTTTGGTTTGTTCCCCTATTGGCTCTAATCTCATGACAGCTGCCACCCAGGCTGCTGCAGGTGGACGTTCTCACAAGGCTTTTTCTTCTTCTTTAGTTTTACGGCGGTTGGCATCCATCATTTTGGAGCATTACCGCCCCATTCAGGCTAGATACAGAGTTCAGTTTGGAGAGGCAGAGGAATGTTTTTATTATTATATCATCACACGGGAGATTTACGGGAGAATACTAATACAGGAGGATGGCGGGAAAGAGGATAAAATACGGACAATACGGTAGTTTCATGGCCAAAACGGGACACTTGACAGCTATGTGGAGAATGGCAGAGGAACTACCTATACCCCAATCAACATCGGGCTGTGAGTACTAACTAACTTTACATGTTTGTTTGTTTTAACTAAGGATGCACCGAATATTCGGTGGCCGAATATATTCAACCGAATAATGCAAAAAAAGCCATATTCAGGCTTCAGTGGTGTGAGGTAATAGCAAGGCCAAATAGTACAGTGTGACGCAATGACGAAATCAACTACGTCATTGCGTGTGACTGTGGCTAAGCAGACTAAGGCTGTCACTTTTTCCAAAAATCAAACTCAATCATGCACCCAAATAATGTTTTGGTGTTTTCTTACCACTGACTGGGACATGACTTGGTGTAGTGTAAAACAAACACATTGTGCTGAGGGTTTGGAGTTTAATAAGTCTTCTGGATATATCAGCCGCGCACGTGCATGTGAGCGGGAAGGGGTCATTTTGGAGGAGGGGCTAGACAGAGTCCTAAGGAGATGTTACATTCAAATTCATGCTAGTTTTTAAAAATGAACAACCCCAGCTTTAATATGCCATTAAAACAATATCAATCACATCCTTTGTTCAGCAAAACAAAACAGAAACTTTCCAAATTTTAAGGATTAATTGAAAACATTTTCAGGAAAAGTTCAAAACAATTTGTAAAGATAGTGTAGCGTGATACACCAATGTCAGTCAATGTCAACGGGCCAGTCATAATGTAGTGGACGGGGGTTAATGTCACGGTGAAAAGCAAAAAAGAACATGAGCCACTTTGCAGAACAAACTCACTAAAACATGTCAGAAGTGGAGCAAAAGTATCCTTTCTTTCAGTGTTAATTGTCTCTGCAGAAACAGTCACTTCCCACTGTTGTCTTTTTTGTAGCTACTGTCTCTTCCTGCTCTAAAGCAGTGACTCTCAACTGTTGGGTCGTGAGCCTTTGCCTGGGAAAAATATGCTAGAAAAAAAGTCTTGTGCTTTTACTTTGAAGTGGAATTTTTATGCAGTGCAGTGTCATCTATTCAGAGCAATAGGTGGCTATTATAGCATGTTTTGTTTATTGACACATGCTTAAATGGTACTGCCTTTTTGATACCTTAAGTGTGTGGGTTCTCACCTAAACATACATGTTTTTAAGTCTTGTTGGAACAACTTCTAACGAGCTGGACTTTTTCATTTCAGGTTTGTTAGGTCTAAAAAAAAAAAGGCTGATGTTACTGAATATTATTTAGCGTCACTAACTGAATATTACAGTATGTCCACTAATGCAGAGTTATCACAGCTGCAGTTAAATTTGTAGTCCTGAAACCTTGTGTCTCAAAACACTTTTTGGCTGTGATTAAAATGCAGTAATTGAGTGAACATTTTCCCTTTCTTGCATCACCACTTGCTTCTCTTTTTGGTTCATCATTAAAGGTTTTTTGTGTGTGCTGGCACACTGTGATATTTTTATGATTCCAGGTTCATACTGCTCAATTTTTTCATTAAATACATTTAAGAATTTGAAAATCTTTCTCCATTTGGATCATAGTTTGTCAGTAAGGGGTGATGGTTGGTCCTGAAACCAGATCAGTTGGAAGCCACTGCTTGAATGGATGGAAATTGGGTTGTGATATTATAGGGATGGGAATCGAACTCCAATTCCAGTTGAGAATCGATAACAGCTGCATGAAAGAATCAGTATCATGAGAACTTTTGCTAATCAATTCCCTTATCAATTCCTTCCACTGACAGGGTTCAGAATAGGGCTAGGACGATACATTTTTCTCCCAATTCGATTTTTGACGATTCGATTTTCAATTTAAATTGGGATTCTAAGATATTGCTGATTTTTGTAATCTTTAGTTAGCTTTTTAACGCTAGCAAAAAGATGAACAATGATGACTATATCAATGATGACCTACAGACTATATCAGGAAAAATACACATCACATGTGAGTCTGTTTTTAGAATTTATTCAGCAATATATTTTAACCAGCTGTTTATACTCTCTCTTCAAAAGCCTGGATTGTATTTAAAAGTGGCTTATCAACACAGACTAAAATGAAGCATTTCAATTTGGAATAAAATCGCTTTTGAACAAAAAAAAAACAAAAACATTTAGACTTGTCTCTAGAACTTATAGCTTTTTGTCCCAGCATGCTTACAAACGCCTCCATCTAGACACAATTTGGGGAGCAGATATTCCTGATATAAATCCTGCTCTCGATTGGGATAATATTTGGCTGAATGTAGGACTTGCCTCAAGAGACCTTGATCATCAATAAATTCATTACAATTTCATTCACCGGTGGCAGCATTTTGGAGGTCAGTTGCCTCTAACCTCTCCAAAGTATTACCTTGCTCTCCTGTAATTCTGACGTCAAATGACCTCCCACTGACTGGTATCAAGGTTTGCAAACGACGGGCAGGTTTTGCTGGACTAACGGCTGCAAAAAAGTTGGTGGCTACCCGCTGGAAACCCCCTCATTGTCCGTCTGTTCAGGCTTGGTTTCTTTTGTATTTGGACATTGCTTATCTAGAGATATCCATCGCCCATATCCACGGAGCAAAGGACTCTGTCAATAAGATGTGGTCTACTGTAATAAGCAACCTTCATAAATGCTTGAATAACCAGGTTCTGTCAGAAATGTTCTCATGGAGATAGGGCCCAGATGTTGTTTGGGTGGGTTATTTTCTTTTTTCTTTTTCTTTTATTGTTATCTGAATATTTGTACAATTTTCTATTTCTATTGTTGGGCAAGGTGCTACAGACACTTTATGCTTGCCTCTTAACTCTTGTACCATCATCCAAGGGGAACCTACTGTGGACTTGTGCATATATATTTTTTGGCCCTCAATGCTCAAAAGTTTTTTCTGTTGTTTTGATATTTTTGTTTTTCTTTTATAAATTGTTAAAATCAAAATAAAAAGTTGATCACACAAAAAAAATCGATTTAAAATTCGTCAAACAAAAAAAAATCCAGATAATTATGTGAATCAATTTTTCTCCCACCTCTAGTTCAGGAGTGTCTGAATTGTGTAATTTTTCACAAAAGGTGCCTACCGCTAAACCTTAAGAGAGTGGAAACACCAGCAACTTTGCAGAAACAGTTTTCTATACTGTGACGTGTTTGACATTGATCACACTGAAAATCTACAGGCCAACATTTACCCTCACGGAAGATCTGCAGGAACCAATAAGAGAATTGTTAAAGAATTGGATCGTTAATAGCATTGGCATCAATAAAATCATAGCAATTTCCATCCCAGGATACTTAGGGCCGAGTTTAATTGTCAAAGGTTAGAGACTGTGTTGTTTGTATGAAAATCCAACTCTATAAGATTAAACAACACTGAATTATAAAAGTCGATCAATCTTTTTTGTGTAGCGCCAACTCATAGTAAGTGCTATTTCAAGGCACTTTAGAATCAGCTGGCCAAAGCCAGACTCTTCATTTTATTGATACACATATAAGCATATATAAAAATACACATAAATACATATTAATACATCCAAACTCACACAAATCCACCATGAGAACAGCACAGGACCATCCTACAGTGCAGTGCATTAATAGGAGGTTCACAGCAACACTGAGTTTAGCAACCAGACTCAAGGTTGAGTGGGTGAAGGAAGGGAGGTGGGCAGTGAAAAAAAGTGAAGTTAAGGGCAGAATGTGGCATATTTTCTCCTCTTCAAGAAGTTACACCTGATGCATCGTAAACACATTTCCCATAAGCCTTCTTACAAAAGTCTCCAGCCTCAAGTTAGTTTGTGAACCACTGCTGTATATTGTTTAAATACTGCAATAGAAAGGTGCAGGAACATGAGCTAGGATTTTAGCACCTCCAAAGTCTGTGGAGATCATTTATGAGAGCTATTCTGATACGAAAAGGGCATTCTGGCACAGTTCATGAACAAGCAATCAATCCCTGTTTCAGAGCAAACCACTGCTTCCAATTGAGCCCAGAGACATTTGTATGCAGAGAGGACAAAAACCTCCAACTCTCATGTCCAAGGTGATGAGATTATTAATCACACTGCTGTAATGATATCAGCAGCAGCAGGTTTATGTTAGGTCAAGATTAAATAATACCTGTATGTTAATTTATAGGCAGTTGTTCCAATATTTCATAGCCCTGATGATACAATAAAGTCATTATAGAAATAATTCACAAGCATCCAACATAAATTAACAAAGTGAAAAAGAAACCTTCTCATTTAAATTCATCAAATTAATTCTAAAAATGTATCATAATAGTGACTAAATGGATGCAGCATTTCTCCTTTGGTGCCAGCATTCAGAGAGCCAAACAAAGGCAATCAAAACATTTAATGAAACTCCTTTTTGTAAAGCATAAAGAAACACTGCAGTGAAAATAAGAAGCCAAACAAATGAGCTAACACAAACATTCTCAAACACAATACCATCAGTCAAATGTTATAACAATAGTATAATGTATGTGGTCACTTCTCCCCAGTGGAGCTGTTACCTTTGTTCAGAGTTTTATTAATGATTTATGAAGGATGATGAAATTAACATTTATTCAACACCTGAAAGGGCTTCCAGCTGAGATAGGACTCAGCTCTGATTGGACTATTTATGCAACTTCAACCAACATTTACCGGAGGTATTTATTGAAATTATTTCAATAGAAAATATCCCTTGAATGATTAATGCCTGTGAGCTGACACTGAAAACAGCTGCTCTAATGTCATGCATTAAATATCTGTTTTCAAATGTGCATGTAGAACAGAAATAAACTGGTTACTCTATGTGGGGAAAAATTCTCAATGTCAAATGTTTCATTTCGATCCTCTCTGGCATTGTTGTTTAATACATTCCTGCGTTAAAATAGTCAACTGCTGCAGACCTTCCAAAAAACTGACAAATTTGTGAAAAAAAGGAAGTAATGCCAAGAACGTGCTAAGATCATCAAGAGCATGATCACATTGACAAAATGAGCCACTTAAGCCATCGTACCTTAGCAGTCTGTGAATGACTATTTCTATCTACCAGTAGGGGCAGATCTAGTCATATGGGGGCCCAAGGCAAACCCAGTCATTGGGGCCCTTCCCTGTACTGTGCTGATACATTTTTTAATTATTTTTTATTAATTTTCCAGACTTACGGAATGGGTGCAGAGAAAAAATAAACAAGGAAATTACAGATATCAAACAAGAAGAGGGGAAAAAGGGGCAGAAGAAGAAGAAATGGAGGGTAGTAAATAAAATAAAAAATAACTAAAATTAAATTAGATTGAAGAATAATATGAAAAGCAAACAGGGTCAATAACTGAGTATTTCACTGGTTTTCAGCATGCTGATACATATGTATTATTATTTTAATGTTGTACCAGGTAACATAACGAAACAAAATGAATTTCATTAAATTCTGTAATTTAGTTCAGTTTTGACAGAAGGCGAGTGTGTTAAATAATCCTGCTGTTGAAATCTGTTAGTTATCTGACAGCTTAAGTTACAAGTTACATACCCATGTTTATATGTCATCCACATCCAGGGAATAATATTTATGACCAAAAAAAGATTTTGACTCTAAATGTTTTTGATTATGGAGCCCCTGAAGGGACATTGGCAAAAATAAATAAGAAGTTTATGGTGCATGCCCAAAATTATCCAGCGCATGGGCCGTAAACTTTTAATACTAGGTGTCATATAGTTTGAAAAGTTGTGATTTAAGTATTTTACAGGATATCATGATTGAAAATAAAGCCAATGACATCAAATGTATGAGGTCTACTGACAAATTGATTATAAAATATGGATGATGATCTCCTCTACTTCAAACTACAGCGTGTGAATTAAGACTAAAATAATAATAACTTCTCTGAATCAAAGAAAACTTTAGTAATACGTTTTGTGAGATGTTTGAGGGGCCCTGGACATCTTGGGGCCCCAGGCAATTGCCTGTGTTTGCCTCATGGTAAGTACGCCCCTGCCAGTAGCTAACATATTTGACCATCAACAGTATTACTTTTAAAATATTATTTTCATGAAGCATTAATTGATTTTCTGTAACAAATTTCATAAATCCAGGAACACGTATTTAATCCTGATATGTTACAAATTTGAAAAAAATGGGTCAACAAAAAAAAAAGTAGTGACAGAGGGCAGGAGTGTCGCCCCATTGGACCCCCTTGGACCCCCTTGGACCCTTGGCTGGCCACCATTTGTGGCTACTTGCCATGAAAGAGATGTGATTTCTGTTTTTTTTTTTTGTTGTTGGTTAATGCTGATTTAATGTGGAAATTGTTTTTGTTCAACTTGAAATTGTGACTCTGGACTTTAAGGCTGTGTTCGAAATGGCATACTGCCTACTGTCTACTTACCTACTCAATCAGTACATACTGCATACTGAATACTCAAAGATGATCTGAGTATGCCGCAGCTGCCCGAGCGTTGCATACTTAATACCCCAGAATGCATTTCGTGCCGGCCGGGAAGCAGCGCCGGGAAAATTAAAATAGTCCAACCACAAGCAACAGAAAACGACTGCATTCCGGAAAAACTACAAATTCATTCAGTAATAATATATTTTCTAGCGAGAAAGTAAGTATTTACATCACGATTATGAGCCCAGTTGCTTGAAATAGCGACTGTTTTTAATTTGTCTCGCCGTTTTCGGATACCGAAGCGTCCGCTTGATGGGTGTTTCCATCTACGTACCGTAAACACTGGGCAGCAGCAGCCCCCCCCCTTCACGTTTCCAAGTTATTGCGAAGTGTTTTCATTATCAACAGCTGCAAGACACAAACTGAGCGGCAGTGGATGAAAAAAATTAACACAAACACCTGTGTATCCATGGAAGCTGCTGCCAGCTGTCTCCATTTTGTATTTCGTCTTACCACGTCAGAAGTGCGCAATGCATTATGGGGCAGAAGCAGTACGTGAAGCAAGCTCCGCTCCATTCTCAGAAATTGAAGCTGATTGAGTATACATCCGGGCATTTCTCGCATACAAAAAATTTGCATACGGTACAGTGTGAACGCACTGCATACTCAATATGGGGGCGGGGTTAGTATGAGTAATACGCCATTTCGAACACAGCCTAATTTTCTACTTTCTACCATTTGTCACTGAGTTGTATGGGAGCAGAATTTTAATTTTCATTTATGTGAGGGTATAAAAAGACATTGATTTATGGGTTGAGAATCACCAATGGCCCTACTTACAATATTATCAGGATACTGAGTCCAGGTCTGATTTTCTTTGTTATTAATATTGTATCATATGCTGAGAACTGCCATTTAACTGTCTTAGCTATTCCTGGCCTCTCTTCACATTTTAGCTTCTCTCTCTAGAGCTTCTGTGTCAGCGGAATAATGCATAGATGGAGGCACATACCTGGGCTGCAGCTAGCATGTAACAAAACCTGTTGTTATCCACAACTTTTAAGGGCTTTCAATCTTTATGTACAGTCTACATTTAACCAAATATATGAATAAAACTGTAAGTTTACATTGGAAAATGGCACTATGTAGAGAAATTAATACAAAAACAAACTGTGAAAAACACTGATATAGACCCCTAATTGCTGGAACTTGGCTGGCATTTGGCTAGGAGGAGAAAATTCTAGCAGCTACATCTGTACTTCTGCAAACATACAAAATAGTCCTCCCTCCTGTCGAATAAGTCAAAAGCTTCATAAACAACCTGCAAATAAGCACCGATAAGGCAGAAGAGCTGCAAAACCCGGCAGCTGTGTTGATACCTTCATCAGAGAGACTCTGTGGCAGTTCTTTTCTTTATTCAACTTATTAGCCAAAGTAATTGCAGAACAACGCAGCAGGTAATCAGTGCAGACGGGATCATATGGTATCCCATTTCGGGTGTTGTCTGCTGGGATACGACCTGCATTTTAAAGCTATCGGCATCAACAAAACAAAAGAACACAACACAACTGCTCTTAGGGTGCTGCTTGTGTAATGCTTAAAAGCAAAAAAGCTGCTTTGAGTGTGTTTATTGGAGTGTTTCCTCTCAACACTGAGGGAGGTTTCTTGTTTTCCATGTGAAATCAAATCTTTTTCTCATTACAGAGAGAGCCGCAGTGTTGCATATTTATCGCACAATGTTGGACTTCCTTTTTTTGTGTTTTAATGAAAGTAATCTTTGATACTTTCTTTCTGAGATTAAAATTCACTTCAATGAAGACTAACTTTTTAGATCACAAGCAGCAGCGTGTGGAGCTAGTTTTTCTGGGGTTAAAAGTGTCATGAAAAATAAAAGTGAGAAAGTTTTGATTCCTGAAAGCACTACTGGAGAGTACAAACCTTAAACGCTTTAAAAAAAACATCAGTTTATTTTTCTGACTTTGGTGTTATCGGCTTGAGAGTCTCAGATAATTCTCCCCAGAGTGTGAAACTAAATCAGGATTTAAATGGGTCACATTAATGTTGGTATCCTGTCTTTTTTTTTGTTGCCTTTTTTCTGATCAAAGACATACCGTAGCGTCAAGAGACTTTGAATGCCTCCTGTGAAAAGCCGAGTTAAGAGAAGAGACCCTCCATTCCTCCCAGAATAGAAGATTTGTGGTTGCTGCAGATTAAGGTGTCACACACTGAAAACAATGCACTCCATTTAGTCTCCGTTGGTGGCCCTGTGTCGCAGGATAGAAACGATTTAAAGCCACTTCGGGTAACGTCTCGTTTATTTATCCGCTGACCTTTCTTAAAGGCAGGGGTGACTCCTGCACAGGAACTTTTCTCTAAATGTTTCCAGAAGCTGCAATCTATTATCCTTTCACTGTGAAAGCTAATTGCTGATACACTCTAGGGTGGGGCAACGTGGACCAAAAGGTGTTTCTCTGCGGCTGTTTTTGCTAAAAAGACAGTAAATATCTCAGTATGTTTCTTGAAAAATTGGCATCTGGATGTCACACTATGATGGTTGATCTTTGATATGGAAATAGAATAAAAGAGCACGAGTGCTAAGACCAATGTTGCTCATGGAAGCATTAAAAATCACACCGGCATATATTGGTGAAGTCATCTTCACCCTGGAGAAGGTGCAAGCCGATTCATGTTGTTGTTCCCTCTGCCAAGGTTCTGTTTTTGTCAGGGTTTGTCTGCTTGTTTGTCTGCAGCATTATGCAAAAACTACTGGATGGATTTAAAAGAAAACTTAACCAGAGGTGTGGTTTGGTCAAAAGAAGACATTGATAACATTTTGGTGCCGATTCAATCCAGATTGAAGACACAAAAAGCATTTATTTACAGCGTTATGGGAACAGTAATTTATTTGGAAACTGACATCAACATTTTCAAGCCCATGTCACTACCATTTCAATGCCACCGGAGGAGCTCTGCTAACACAGCGGCTAACAATAGCCAATAACAATAGCCTGATAGATCAGCACATTTTTTTCATCTTTGTTATTAGAACAGTAGCATTCTCCACATGGACTGACATGAGCGGAGACTCGGTTGTCCAATCGGAGCAGAAAAGCCACTGCCATGACTGGGCTCTTGGCAGAGGTCTGCGCTCTCTGATACCCCTTTTCCACCAAGCTGGTTCCAGGGCTGGTTTGGAGCTAGAGCCAGACTTAGCACCAGTTCTTTGGTTTTCCACAGACTAAGTACCAGTTGCTAGCTCTCAAAACCGGTGCTTGGCAAGCACCAACTCTTTGCTGGGCCAGCAGAAAGAACCACGTTACGTCGGGGGCTACGCGCTTACGTCAGGGGGTGGGGGCAGGGTTAACAGAGTAAAAACACGGAAGACAGCCATTTTTAAAAAGACGAGGCTGGAGTAAGCGAAAAACAGATTGAAAAGAACATATATATCTATATATATCTATATATATATATCTATATATATATATATATATATATATTTATGTATATATATATATATATATATATATATATAGATATATATATAGATATATATATATATATACATATAGAGCTGGTAAGTTTATTGTTTTGTTTATTGTTGTTCGCTAGTTGTTATGGGAAACTGGCGTGACGTATACAGACGTACTCATTGGCGTGCTGACGTAGCTCTCTGGCCGGCACCCGTTTGTGAAAAAGCAACGGTTCTTAACCGGTTCACACTTGAACCAATTGTGAACCGGCTCTAGCACCAGCACTAGCACCAGCCCTGGAACCAGCTTGGTGGAAAAGGGGTATAAGTGCTTTTCTAGTTTTCAATGTTTCTAGCCCAATGAATTAAAAAGCTGTTATATTTTCAAACTACTTTGAATGCCTGGATATGGATTATTTGCGCTCTATTTTGTTTACAGGATTTTTCAGTTTTCCGCACTTTCCTTAATCTTTGATACGGTTCTAGTTCAATCTTAACCCTATAATGGAAATTGTATCATATTTGATACATACTTTTATAATACCTCTATCTACTCAATATGATCAACAAATTACAAAAAAAAAAAACATCTGAATACAATCAGATAAATGATAAAAATGTCCTCAAATGGATTATCAGTTGCCAAAAACACCTAATGTATCAAATGAGATACAAAAATCTATATGTTGAATTTTATGGACATTTTAGTTTTTGAAAATGTTTTGATTTTTGTGAAATAAAAATTTAATCTCCAAAATATTAGAATTTTCTGGCCATAATCTATGGTCTTGGGCCTTACGGGGTTAAAAGCCTGTTTAGGGATGGTTAATTCTAGATTTTTGACATCACTGGTATGCCAGGATGCTCTCAGCATATACCATTATATAGAAACCAAAATAAAGGTATAGCTATTACAAACAAGACTAAGTCTGTAATACAATTTTATCAATAGATTTTTAGTGTATTCCTTCTTTAGCCTACTCCCTTCTACGTTCAGGTCTTCAATGATGGATCAGTGCAGCAGGTCTTTTACTGACAGTTGTTTTTTAACCTTTGTGGTTCTTTTCATCTTAGTAAAACTAAATGTGCAAAGATTATTAAAAGAAGTTAATACATAACTGTCAGTAAATACTAATACTACTTTCCTATGGTATGGAGGCTAAAAGCTACAACCTTAGTGATCTCTCTGACGGATGATGGGACATAGCTGTTTTTGGACCCTTTGGTTGGAATCATATTAAACATAACGTCACTCAGTTCTGTGGACAGCAGAAGTATTGCTGTTGTCAATAGACTATAATGCATTTTAGCTTATAATTACTGCGAAGATGCATTTTTGAGCCAGTAAAGTTACAGAGAGTATCATTAATACAGAACAATAATGTCAGTGAGTCTGCCAGCTCTCTCAGTAAAGCAGTTTCTGCCCCCAAAACAAATTACAGTGCTTGATCACCTGCTATATTCCACTGGTCCAACAATGTGTGACTTTTTCTACAGATGTTGTGAGGCATCTGTCTGAAGGTGTGCTGCACTGATTGGTCAGTGAAGACGTAAATGAAGGGTAGTGTTGATGCAGTAGGGGACAGAAAACTGTTTATGATCAATAAAATTGTATCGCAGCTTTCGCCTTCTTTCTAAATAGCCATATTGTGATAATAGAAATCATCTCAATACTCCTAAACAAACAATAATAAGTAGAGATATTTCTACTTAGAGATAAACAAAGCAGTGATTGTCACTGTAAGCTTTTAATAGAGCATTTTGTCTGGAATCTATTCATTTCTGTATCAATATTAACAATAACTTTACTGAAAGAAAGAAGAAAGACATCCTTGATTTAGCCCTAAGGGGGAAATTCATTTCCTTACACTCTGATATTGGAGCATGCTACACAAACAGAAACAAACAGGTCCCATGATCATGCATTAATGGAGAGATGTCAGACTGATGGCTTGCTACTCATGAAGTAGAACTACTGAGCTTTTTTGGGGGTAAAGTGGCTTGCTAAAGTACTTTTTTCTCATAACCAGCTCTGATATCATGATTTCAAAGCAACTACCAAGTGTTCAAGTCAAAATATAACCACTGCACAATCCAGAATCCAGAAAACCCATATATCTGCTATCAGGAGTAGTTTTGGAACATCTAGGATCCAGCCGGAGATCTGGGGAACTTCTCGCTGTCCACAGCATTGAGCATGTGATTTTTCGGCCTACGCCCTAGTGTCCTTAAAAGTCTGCAGCGCAAAAGTTGCAATATTCTCCACTGCTTCGTATGCTTTTAATCCAAGTGTCCTTAGCGGATGCGCCCCACCATTTACTCGAACGACACCCATTTAAAGTACATGTATCATAGCCTAAATATAGTACTACTGCGATTTCTGTAGTACTTATGGGTGCTTTTTCTACGGAGCCACGGCTGACCAAACCAAAGGAACGACACTTGCAATAACTAGGAGTGTAGAATAAGCAAAATTTACGTCAAGCTTTATAAATGGTTGACGCACCTGCTCAGGACACTGATTACAGCGTGACGAGCAGTGGCGGAGGAATATTGCTGACTCTTGTGGACTTTTTGTGGACTTTAAGGACACTGTTTGTTCGCTCTTATCTAAGTCATGATATCAATGTCAGTGGACAGTGAGTATCCCCCAGATCTCCGCTGCATCTCTAGATGTTCCAAAACTACTCCACAGTGTTGTTCAGCATGAGGTGAGAAAGGGGCTGAACTACTTCCACCCCATTATGGACCTACTCTACATGTTGTTGATTCACATTTTTATATCTTACATTGATTTTTCTCAACCGTGATTGATTCAACATGAAAACACAGCTTGAAGACAACCCTTGGCCTCATCAGTCACTATCAGTCCCAGGATAAAACTACAAACTCATCTTTACATAATTCTCTATATTCCCAGATGGCACTCGGGTGACTCTGAATGTGGAGTGTCATGGCAGAAAAGTGCTGTGATCCCTCCGTGTGGTCCTCATCTTTTCTATTACAGGAACACCTGCCTCACACACATTAAGAGGAAGATTACGTGCCAGCTTGTTATCTCTCCACCCCCTGTTTGTGTCTTTTTACTGGACTAGAATTTCAATGCAGGACCAGGCACTATGAACACTGTTTCCAAAGGCAGCAGAGGTTGTTTCATTTGGGGCTGAATATATTGTTCAAGGCGCATCAAGTTCCCTGCTCACACTGATAAATCTAAGCGGGCGCTGATGTGATGAGGTAATGAGATGGTAAATCTTAAAAAGGGAAAAAAAATCAGCTCAGCAGTATTTACTGTCAAATTATAAAGATTAATAATGCTCTGCTAAACAAGATGGAATGAGCACAGAGCCTTCTTTGCAACTGTGTCAGGATCCACAATATGGTTGGTGCTTCAAACTGAAAATGACGAGCATAAACATCTCGATATGGTCTACCATAAAGTGTTTTCCAAGTATTGATGGTCCATTCTCTCTAATTGAAGCTTGTCCACAATACAAGACCGTCCTCAGTGTAGGTTCATCTCCAACCCTTTCACCCTTTGCTCCATTTTATCCTCAATTCTACACTGTAAAAAAAATAGCAATATAACAGTATTTTACTGTTTATTTTACAGGTTTTTTTCTGTATTTTCAAAATGCCAATTAATTCACAAAAACAAGCTGTGATTTTACATGTCAAATGTAATATAACAAGAAATTGCTGTAACTGTGAAAAAACACTATATTTCTGTTCTTTTACAAAGAAACCCCATTAGTAATACGGATATTGTAGTAAGTGTATGGTAATTTTACAAATATTTTTCTGTTATTTAAAGCAGCACTACGGAAGATCTCCGCTTGACCGGAGCGAGAACTCAACTACCCATGAGCTCTAGTGTGCGCATATTGTCGTAAGGATACAGATCTGTCGGTCGCGTGCATTTGTTTTGTATGCGAATCACAGAAGCCAGGACTTCGCTAAAAGTATTCTTCTGTCTTCGGCGGCTGTTTGCAGGATGGATAGCGACGAGGTAATGCATTTATTTTTGACTAAATGACGATGTTAAAAATCGCTAAGTTCAACTTGGTTTTATTACCGTGAAGTCGCCCCCGTCCTGTTGAAGCGATAAAGTGAATAAAAGTAAAGACAACGACGAGCTGGTGATACCACACACTTGAAATAGGTTTGAACAAAACTACATACTGGTACATTCTGGATTTGTTGTGCTGTACTTTTTTCCTGTCAAGTTTTTTGAGGAACTTTGTCATAAATTAGTCGGCCAACATACCTGATAGTAGTCGGACATCCCTCCTCGTTTTTTATTTTACGCCATCGAGTGAACGCCGAACCGATGTTTATTCTGGTCCGAGCATTCAGCTTGTTTTTCTCTCGCTTTCTTTGTTTTGTATCCTCCGACAAAACATTTCTCTTCCTTACGTTGTTGCCTCCGCCATGGTTACAGCTACGCGATTGGCTTTCGCTGAGACTTCCGTGTTTTAAACGAATTGGGAATCGGGGGAAGTGACGTATGCCGTAAAGCAGTCCAAACGTGTAGTTTTTTAGTGTGGCAGGGTTCCTACCATCCACCTCGAAGTTACATAGCGCCAGTTAAAGGGATACAGACCACTCCAGACCACGACAGAGGTTTCATTGAACTCATTGTAAAGTGGTGGACCATCACAATGAATATCGTAGGATTATAATATGTTTGAAAAGCTACATAGTGTTGGTTTAAGGGAATAAACTGAAAAATTCAACTTTACAACTCTAAAAAAGTGAAAAATCATTTACAATTACACAGAAATCGATAGTAAAAATATCGTAATTTCACAAATATTTTTCTGTTATTTAAGGGATTAAACTATAAAATTCAACTTTACAACTCCAAAAATAAAAACTTTTTCTATAAAATAATGTCATTAAGGGGGTGCTGGTTTGGTGAAGTAGTTAGCAACCAGGTACCCCATGTACTTGCTTCTGCCTATCCACTGTCTCTCTCCTATCAATAAAGGCACAAAATGCCCAAAAAATATGTAAAAAAAAAAAATAACAATAATGTCATTAAAACCAACTATTAGCAGCACATTCCTGTAAATTTAAGCATAGTTCTTTCGTATTACAATGCCGATTAACCATCTTTATGGGTAATTTAATTGTTTTTTTAACGTTAAATATTTGTAATTAAACGTTAAAGAACCTTAAATTAAGACAAAATCTTGTTAAAATTACAACTACAAATTGCATTTTAATTATGGAAAGAAACTGTATTTTTATGAGAAAGCAATTTTCTGTTATTTCACTATATGCTTTTGGCGCCCCAGCTGCCGGAAAACTACCGTTTTTTTTACAATTTTTTTTTTTTTTTTTTTTTTTTTTTACAGTGTGTCACCTTCAAATATTTTCTGTCTCTAATAAAGTCAATCTCAGCAGAGCATGACACTGACCTAGAGCCACACATGGACACAACTTGGATGGACAATATCACAAAGAGGACACTCACATGATCACAGATTAGACAGAGAGCTAACTGTTTGGATTTTCTGCCATTTTTACCCCATGAGGTGACAGTTGAAAATAATATGAAGATTCAAATTAACAAATGTCTTCTCTCAGTTATGGATAGGCTCTTGGATTATGAAAAGTCAAAATCAAGGTACCTGGATTTTATGGTCATCCCCTGCCTGCCACTATAATATCTCAAGAACGTTTCAGAGTAGAGGTTCCCAAACCACCAGGCCATTAGGTCATTTGGTACAAGGTGGTAAAGAAACAAAAATAATGAATTCAACTGTTGAATATCAGAAACCAAAGGCTGCTTTCTTTTTAGAGGACTACATAGGCCCTCTTACTCTGTCACTAGGGATGGGAATCGAAAACCAATTCCAGTTGAGAATCGTTAACAGCTCCATCAAAGAATCGATATCATTAATCTTTTTGCTAATCAATTCCCTTATCAATTCCATTCAGTTGACAGGGTTCAGAAGCATCAGAATTGTGGCTTAATTTTAATTGCACCTACTGCACAACCTTAAGTGAGTGGAAACACCAGCAACTTGCAGAAGCAGTTTTCTATGCTGTGATGTATGTTTGGCATTGTTGCCACTGAAAATGAGACCATTTGCCCAAATTCAAAATTTCAAATCAAATCAAATTTATTTATAAGGCACTTTTCATACTTAGAAGCAACACAAAGTGCCTCACAGAGGCTAAAAACAGCATAAAAGATGCTGGAATCGATTAGCAGGATCGTTACCAGCATTGGTATTGATAAAATCTTATCAATTCTCATCCCGATCTGTCACCACTGTCATGAATGAAAAAGTACAACTCAAGAAAAACTTATGGTTACACCTTGTGTTTTTGCACTCTTTCATCTGTGCTCTGGACACGTGACACTGTATTACAGTGTAATGATTTAATTAGTTACCATGTCAACAGCTTAATCTGCGTCTCACTTAAACCCAGTATGGCCCCATCACAAGTGTCCCACTGTAACACACTCACAGCCTGCACAACAGGGACAAGGAGACACTTTATTTTGTTGAGTATATATACAGTATGTTCAGTCATTTTAAATAAACACAACCCTACACTAATTTAGAATTATTTCTTGTAGTTGTGGTAAAGGTAGTATCTCACCTGAGCAGCTGTAAACAGAGAAATAAAAGAGAAAGGTTTCTGGTGGTTTCCTGCTGTTCATTCATTTAAAACAACTGATTTATTTCATTAAATACACTCTTTCAAGCTGTTACATCCATAATTATCTACGGCTTATGCTGCTACTGTGTGTTTTTTCTCTTTCTCTTTTTAACCGCATTCACACTTGGGCGACCACTCTTCATGTGAAATCAATCTACAGTCATGATGGGGCGGGGCCAGCCCTCACAGGATGCAATCTGAGCGACATGGTCTCATAACTGGGTCACTTTGGAAGTGCAACCAGGTCGCATCAACGGTGGAAAAAGTTGAAAAATGTGGACTTTTTCAGGCAACGTGTGACACCCATGACAGACTTTTTTTTTCCGGTTCACAGAGTGACAATCTATGGCTACGTTTAGATGGATACTCCTGACTTAAAGACGCAAAGATTTTTCCTTTGCAGTTTAGAATTCTTCTGTGTTCAGACGACAACGGTCAGGTGTAGGTCTGCAGAGAGGCAGCGCTGCTACAATACACGAACGAAGAAAAAAAACTTTTCACAACCAACAATGGCGAATAGACGCACAACGACGCAGGAGTTTCTTTTCTGGACAACACATCAGTTCGGACAACAAATCTGTCTGGATGGTTTTGACTGGACAACAAACCGAGCATGGTAAGACACTCACATGTTACTCGGTGGACTGCCGAAGTTGTAGTTGTTCCTGGTATGCGCACACAGCCTTCATCTGAAAGAGTACTGCGCATGCGGTGACGCCGGCATTTCACCCTGAAACGCTCTGATGCAGGTTTACAAAACGCTGCATGGAGAGTGTTTTGGAAACTTTCCACCCTGGAGCCTGTTTTCAAAAGTTTCCGTTTTCGTCAAGTTTCCTTGTAGACGCAAAGCCAAAACGCAATGAAAACTTATCGGATTTGACCGTTTTTGGTGCCATGTAAACGGCCCCATGTCTGTGTAGGCAACATTACTAAGTGAGTACTTAAGTTCTGCTTCGTCAAGGTGCAGCTGACAGACAATGCTGCTGCTGGGCCATCAGCTGCAGTGTTTTGTGGTTGGTAGGTGAGTGAAAAAGATACAGTTGGAATAATGTCAGGTAATATAACATCACGATAGGATATGATATGATCGCGGTCACGTCACTTACTGACGCAATGACGACCACATGAGCTAACTAGAAAAGCACTCAGAGAGCGCAGACCTCCGCCAGCGCCACAGTCCTCACCCTTATTGTGATTTTCACCATAAATATTAGTCCTACCTTTATTTCATCTAAATATATAGATTCCTTCACCATGAAAACATACCATTAACAATTGGATTCATAATTACCTCCGCCAAAGAGGTTATGTTTTCGGGAGAGTTTGTCCGTCCGTCCGTCTGTCTGTCTGTCCATCTGTGAACAAAATAACTGAAAAAGTTATGGATGGATTTTGATGAAATTTTCAGAAAATGTTTAGCTTGGAAAAAGGAAGAACTGACTCGATTTTGGTGTTAATCCGGATCAGCGTCTGGCCGCCATGATGAAAAATGTAATTTTTGTGAATAACTACTGAACTAAAATAGATATTATGAATCCAGTTGCTAATGGTATGTTTTCATGGTCAAGAAATCTAAATATGTAGATGAAATAAAGGTAGGACTAATATTTATGGTAAAAATCACAATATGGGTGAGGACTGTGGTGCTGGCGGAGGTCTGTGCTCTTCGAGTGCTTTTCTAGTGATATCTATTTTAGTTCAGTAGGTATTCACAAAAATCACATTTTTCATCATGGCGGCCAGACACTGATCCGGATCAACACTAAAATCGAATCAGTTCTTCCTTTTCCCATGCTGAACATTTCCTGAAAATTTCATCCAAATGCATCCATTACTTGGCGGAGGGAATCATAGATAAGCAGTGTGACTTGGGTGGCCTTTTTTTTTTTTTGGATCAAACGTAATCTTTAACCACATGCAGATCAGCTGATACTAGAATGGACTAATGGCCAACTCATCCCAAAACCAGAGTAGTAAGCGACGTGCTGGTGGGAATAAAAAACTACAAAGCCAAGATGATTAGACTGTGATAAACTCCAGAAGGCGGACTAGAGAAACATATTTAAAATTGTCTGTTTATGAAAACAAGTCTGTTTACACCACAAACTCAAATAAGCCAAAGGTTTTCTTCAGCAAAAAGAAAAGGCAAATAGACCTACACAAAAGGGAAAAAAAATGTAATAAAAATACATTATTATTATAAAACAATAACTGAGGTCCCTTTAGATTTGTATCTAAATATTTAGATTCCTTGACCATGAAAACAAACAATTAGCAACTGGATTCATAATGATATCTATTGTAGTTCAGTAGTTATTCACAAAAATCACATTTTTTTTCATGGTGGATCCAGACGCTGATCCGGATCAACACCAAAATCAAATCAGTTCTTCCTTTTCCTTCCATTTCCTGAAAATGTCATCAAAATCCATCCATAACTTTTTGAGTTATTTTGTTCACAGACGGACGAACAGACGGACAGACAAACAAACTCTCCCGAAAACATAACCTCCTTGGCGGAGGTAAAAATACAATAATAATATTAAACAATAACTGAAGTCCCTTTAGATTTGTTCATTTATCTCAGAAGACCTCATAGTGAGTTGAGTAAATGTGATTTCTCTGGATTTTTTCTGTTTTCTTTACACATTACAGTCCCACTGGATTAAAACAAAAACATCCAGACAATCAGAGGATGGTTGATGAGCTATCACTGCTCGGTGCAGTCTTGCCTGTGCATGTGCGAGTGTGCCGTGTCAGAGTGTACCTCTATCTCTAAATGTATGGGTTCTGTGAAAGTGAACTGAGCTTAACCATGGCAAAGAGCACCTGCAGTACTCAAACCATCTGGACTTTAGGGGTTACGTGCTTCTGCACCGCATGGAGTGGTTAGTGAGACTGTGCACTTAAGTTGATACAAACAGTGCTGGGTCCTTTATTTTGTGTGTAAAAAACATGTTCATGGTGCTCTCTGATCTTTTGTTATGGTGAGTCATACTCTCCATTATGTGTTTGTTTGTTTTAGTCATAACCATACATCAGAGTTGTTTAATTCAGCTCAATTCAGTATTCGCATGGACAGAGATGAGAGAAAATGCAGAAAAAGAGAGAAAAATACTGAATATCTGCTTCCATTTACTACCTAGAGGCTGCACTAAAAAGTCTTGAAATTCTATAAATTATGGAAGTATAGAATATCAAGACACTGTGCTACAAATATTGAGCATTACAATGCAAATGACTGTGATGTATCTGTTCATCGATGTTTTTTACATCCTTTTAAGACTGTTCTTACAAAGTCCACATTAAAAAGTTCTCACTCCTCTGAGTAAACTTTCTTGTTCAGACATTTACATCTTCAAAATGAGATCATTTCTTTTTCCAATATTGTTTTCTGAAAGCATTTTGAATGTTTTGAATGTAAAGCAGCTGAAATTGCTTAATGTTTTATTGTAGTGAAAAATATTCCTGCAAAATTCTGAGAGGGAAGAAAGCAGAAAAGAGGCATTTAGGAAGGACTTTAAATGAAAAAAATAAATCATCAGTGTATTATCATGTGTTTAAGATCTGCTTAATAACTAAAGGAAGCGTCTAGAGTTGCATTAAACAGTTTTCTTTATTTGGTTTTCACATATGTCTATTTTAGGGACCTCATCTTCCTCTGTGGCCACTTCACTCTCTGGCTGTGAGGCTCCCTCGGGCAAAGTCGTCCCTGTTCTTACTTCATTTTTCACTCTGTGATTCATCATCTGCCTCAGAAAACAACAGCACAATGAACTTTAATTCTCCTCTTAATCTGCAGGAGATTCCTTGACTTTTTAGGCAGGGATGCATTTATCCTTGAAAACACTCCTTGTGAAGTCTGGGCTGAGTAAATACACAGATCTCATGACATTGTCTTACAGGATATACAAGGGTAGGCGGAAAATCCCAAACCAAATTTTAGCAAGAGGGATTGTGATCTCATCATCAGGGAGAGGCGATGACTCGGATTGATTGTGCTGCGTCCTTGCAGCAAAACAAAAAAGTGTTTTCTTGGCAGCGATATTGAGGATTTCTCGCATGAAAATCGGTGTTTGCTCTGAAAATAATACATCTGGAGCTGTGAGCTGCAGGCTACTGAGTGTGTCAGCCAACAATCTTAAAAGCGTGCGGGGGGGTTTCAAGGAGATGGTTTGACAGTGATGGAGTTAAACTCCCTGCCAAACTTGCTGACCTACAAAGCGAGCTGCCAGCTTGTTAGCGTTATTTGTTACCTGCCACTTTCTTCCTGTGAAAGATCCACATGCCACATACGTCTCCCATTGTGGCCCCGCGGAGGAAGAGCGAGTTGAAAAGGACAAAATAAAAGGGGAAAGTATCAGAGGGACATAAACCACCAGCTATCTCATTTCAGCTGCCTATCTGTCAGTCTTATCTGTCCCGTCCCACTACAACCACGTTAATGATATCTCACTGGACCCTGCCAATAGTTAGAGCGCATCAGTTGAACGAGGCCCCTCGCTTTGAGGATCTCATTTGATTTTCACTGCTGATAGTGGATGCCGCAATTTATGCCAGTCCTCATTCAAGTAGATTGAGATCAAAGAAGCCCGCGGTACCCCTCCCCGGCTCTGGTTTCATCAGATCTGCAGCAGGGCTCCTTACACTGGCTCCCTGATTCACCCGCTGAGGGGCCGGGGTCAAAACCCATTACAGCAGAGCAAATGTGAACAAAAAATCTGGAGAGCGGCAGAGGAGCCGGAGAAATCTGCATGTATTTACATGTTTATCAGGCACGGCCAAACGAGTCCCTCCAATCTGTCCTGATCAGATGCGATTGTGTTAACAGAAGGACGAGGTGTGGCGTGGATTTGGTTTCTCCTCTCGGGGAGCAGGAGACGGGCTGAGCGGTGGGTATCGCTCAGGTGTTGCTGAGCTTGAGGAGCGATTGCATCACCTTTGAGTTTATGCAGACTGACAAACACAGTGTAGTGTTGACAAGCTTATTAGGGAGCAAACATTATTTTTGTCAGACTCTCATGCAAACAGATCACAGAAAGAAAGATTCTTTAATAAATATTTATGTTAATTATTGACAGAGAGCCTGTAAATGAGGGGCGGGATGATTATGAGTCTTGATTGGTCGATTATAGTAAAGAAATAATCCAAGTTTTCAAACAATGTATATTATTTTGTTGTATTTTAGTCTAACCTTTAATGCTCATTATGCTGTATTTTCATTCCTGTCTTCCCCTTGCCTGTCAAATCACTGTGTTAACACTTTAAAGTAGGGCTGGGCAAAATGGCCTAGAAATATATATATATATATTTTTTCCACAACACTCGATTTACGATATTAATCGATTTTTTCCTCCCTAAAAGAAACAAAACTCCCAGTGACATCAAAATGAAACAAATCAAGTTTTGCCTTTATGTTGTCTAAATGTTTCCCTCTCAAAGTCAAAGTCTGGCTCATAAAAGGTTGATTATGTAGTACAAACGTAGGCAGGTTTGTCTACATAAACACTAAAAGGCTGAGGTATTTTTACAGTATTAGCAAGAAACTCTCTGATCAATATTTAATCTACTTAAATAACAAATACAAGCCTATAAAGGTGCTTGTGCAAACCCTACAAGGCCAACCATCATGAAAATTGTAATTTTTTTCAAAAAATTGTAACTACTTACAATTGGACTAACGCAAGAAAAAAGAGATTAATTTTTTTAAATTTTCTGCAGAAAATAATGCGAATTAATCGATTTTTTTTCTACTAATCCTCACCAGTAGTAATGAAGATCATTGTGTCATTCTTATGAATTTTTAAAGAACTAAATGAAGCTAATTTGCAGGAAAAACCATCAGAAATTAGTGCAATATTTTGTGAGAGTAATGACTGATGCAATGATACTATCATCATGTATCTAATATTCAAACTGTCACTTTTTTAATGTGGTCAGTAAACGTGTTATGTAATTAACTATCATACAAATTTGATTATCTTTATTTAAACGAGCTACTTTGAAATTAGCATGAGGAAGTCACATTTATTGGTTTTGAAATGACATATTTGCAAATTAGCAAGAACTGAAAAAAACATTTAATCCAGTTGTATTAACTAAATTTAGATAATTTAATCTAATTAATGATAGTGTAGTTAGCATGTAAACTCCTGCTGTACTTTAATCTCCGTTTTCTCACGATAAAGACAAAAATACTCATATGATAATTTCTGGTCTCTCTCTGATGCCGTACTTTATTCTCTCCAGATGACATGCAGTGCAACTCGAGGCTGAATGCTGTAATTAACTGCTGCTGATTATGACACTGTTAAGAAGTGTTTACAATAACTTCATGCATATATTGCTGTTAATATTAACTGTAGCCTAGCATGTCTGAAGCTGGGGCTCCCTTGTCTCTTTGCTAATGGTCTACGGCTCGGCATGGCTACCTCAAAATGATACCCATGTTTACCCAAAAAACAGTGTTGGACAGCCATGACCAAGAATAATCATCCCATTACTAGAACAAACTACTACATTCTGACTTTATTTAGAACCATTTATTTCATAGGTATACTGCATATTTATGAAGGAACCACAGTTTTTGTAATAGTGTTTGTTTTCTGCCATTGCTGTGCAAGACATGGTGAGCAGTAGGGCTGGACAAAACTCAGTAAAAATGAAATTGCTATATTTCATACTTTCAGCAGTGTACTTCAGTTTATGGGCTCAAGCTGAGAACCAGAGGGTGGTCAGTGTAAGTCCCTATTGAACATACGAGAATGTTGGTTTGGTAGCTGGAGGATGCAAGCTGACGCCCCCTTGCCCCTGGAGCTTTGGGGTGTAGGGTTTGCACCTTTAAACTTCATCACACGCTGGCATCTATGAATGAAAAGAGTTGATATGCTGGAGGTGCTGACCCGGCATGTGCTCCCAAACCTGGCCTGGGACACTTGGTCTAATTTCCACAAAGCTTGTGTTTTTTAAGGACATAAATTAAACGTACAGAGCTGGAGAGGCAAGCCCAATGATGAGCTGAGATGGTAGAATGAGTCCAGAGTCGTTGACAACATGACACTGAAATTTTGACATGGACACTGGTGGGCAGAGATGACAAGAGGTTGCACTGTTTCTTTTATTCCAATCTGATTCATCCAGAGAGCAGCTCCAGTAAGGATAACAATGAAGAAGTTCATGCGTTACAGTTTGGATCAAGGTGAGGACAACAGGAAAGATGTGGAAATAAGAACAATGCAACCATCTGACAGAAGTCCAAAGTGAATTAAACATCAGGCAGCTTATTTGAATCATTTATTTGTATTTTCTTGAACCAAATCTGGTGTTTCCTTTGCACAGCAAACACATTTAAGACACTAACGTCCAAGTAATGAGGTAAATTTGTCTTTATTTCAGGTTTCCCTTTAATAACACTTGTGTAAAATACATTCACCTTAATTTATTTAACCTCACTAAGCATCAACCATATTCATTTGTTTATTTCTCACTCTATTCATTACTGCTGTGTAATTTTTTTTTTATCACTCCAGCCACACAATTAAAAATAAACTGTAGCAACAAACGGCTTTTATTAAGTACTTCAGAGCATGTCCACTCCAAAACAATCAGTGCGACTCCAATTTTATTTTTACTGCAAGCTATCATTTCCTCTTAAACAATTATAATCAGTAAAACTGATTTGTCTGGCAGCTTCCAAACAACAAAAGCAGCTCGGATTATTTAGCAAAGAAGAAAATGACGAACACACAGGCTCGGATGAAACAACAGATCAAATGAAGAAATGATGGGTTGGAAGTGACAAATAATGAGAAATAATAAAGACAGAATAGGGAGCCATCACAATGATCATTATTGTGGATTCAACAGAAGAACTGAGAAGAATTTGAGCAGATATAGGAGTGAACATGTCTTTAAAAATTCCACATAAACAGTTATTAATCACCTGTGAACTTTTTGTTACTTCACAACTTAGTAGAAATGTCAAACTGGTTGTACTATGGGATGTCAGTGATTTTATGTTGTTATTGTACTTATTGTTTGTCTAATATAGCACAACTTGTCACTGCATTTGGTAATCTGATATCGCAGACATTGAAAGATACTCTGCATTACTTTCCCTTTTGTTGTATATATATTTTTTCTTCTTATATGGATAGGTGTGTATACCTGTATGTGTATGTATCTGTACATTTATGCATGTAGGTATATATATAGATATATGTACATTTTACTTTTACTTTTTCTTGTAAACACTAAATTCAACCTGTTAGCAGTATCAAACTATGTTCAAAAAAAATTGGTCATGCATGCACAAAACTTCAAAAGTAGGTTGAAATATAGTAATTTACTCAAACTAAATCAGTGGTAAAGAAGGCAAAATAATAGACAAGCAACAACCAAACTCTGCTACCAAGCTGAGATTGTAGGAGATGATTTCATGAGAAGGGGTGGAATGATTATACATTTTGGGGACATGATAATCACCAGGTTTGACTGCAAACAAGCAATATTAACTGCTGATACAGATTTGACTTTGCTTATTTAATTAAAAAGTTGGTTTGGGGCTGAGGTTATGACCAAACGTGGACTCAATACAGACAGTAAATAATGAGTGATCCTATAAATTATGATTAACAGAAACAGATTTTATGAACAAAGTACAATTACGTAATATTATAAAATGGTCTATTAACCCTGAAATACACAACCATTAATATTCTGATTTGGTGCAGTTCTCTGGTCGTAGTTTTCTGGTTCTTTTATTATGAACTGAGTCTCAGACTCAGCAGTCTGTGTGCTCTTTTTGGTCTGGGAGGGTTTCTGATTTATTGACACATGTTTACTTCCTGGTCTGTCACAGTCTAGTAAGTGTCCATGGATAATGCAGTGTTTTTGGTGGTTAACTCCCCCACGTCGGTTGACAAACCATTATACTCTGCAGTGCTTCTACACCCAAGTTGCGCGCGCATCCGCCGTTGTTGACAAACAAATAATCCCTCTATATGTGTATGTATCTGTGTACATTTATGCATGTAGGTATATATATATATATATATATGTATATGTATATATATATATATATATATATATATATATATATATATATATATATATATATATATATATATATATATATATATATATATATATATATATATATATATATATAGATATATGTACATTTTACTTTTACTTTATTTACACTTGTTTCTTGTAACTAAAAAGTTCAATAAAAACTATGTTCAAAAAAAAATTCCACATAAAAACATGCATGCACAAAACTTCAAAAGTAGGTTGAAATATAGTAATTTACTCAAACTAAATCAGTGGTAAAGAAAGCTAAATAATAGACAAGCAACAACCAAACTCTGCTACCAAGCTGAGATTGTAGGAGATGATTTCATGAGAAGGGGTGGAATGATTATACATTTTGGGGACATGATAATCATTAAAGAAATAATCTCTGTTTCACGATAATCTTGATTTTGGAAGATTTTGAATTTTGACTGCTGCAGTTTAAGATTAATGTCTTTTTTTCTCCATTAAATCAGGAAATGTCCCAAAGAAGTTGAATAAAAATGAATTTAAAATAAAAAGAATTGAATGATATTTATTTAAAATATAGTAATAGAAGTAGAACTGAATAAAAGAGTAATAACTTTTAAAATAAATTATTCATCATTTTTAGCACAGTTGGCTTTTTTTGCATGGTCTTATTGTAAAACTCAACTGACAGCATTAGATTTCCACATTTAACTCCATATGTCCTTTTTATACATACTGTATTTATGAAGTTGACTAGGGGGCTGCAATGATTGAGTTAAAGGGCCGCATGTGGACCCAGGGCCACTGATTGCCCTTCCCTGATCGGCACCATCAGCACTATAAAACTGCAGTCTGGTGAGCCTGATAATGAGAGAACACAGAAGTCATTCCTGGATTAATTTCCCTCATGTCCGACCTCCTAACCAGAGATCATTAGTGTGAAAACATGATTTTCCGAAAAATGGAGCCAAGGTACAAAAAACATCAGCAGGAATTCAATTTCATTGGACCTGGGTACACAAACCTGATTATTCAGTGTTCAAACATGTAATTTTTCCATTTTTCTGTTAACCAGGGCACAAATGAGATGTCATAGCATTGAAATGGATCATGATGTCTGGCTTTATGTGCATGCTAAAATCAAATATCTGTGTCCATTCATTTTTGGGGGGGGAGAGAAGCTTTATGGGAACAATTTTGAACATCTGGGACCACTGACACTTGGTGAAAAGGAATAACCTATCAGACCTTTTAATTTATGTTAATTGTCAATTGTATGTCTAACCCTGATTGTTTTGCTACAATATTCACGTGATCCAAGAGCACAAACGTCCTGTTATCTCCAACACTGATGAAACTTAGGGCGTTTTCACATTAGGTCCACTTACTTTTACTTACTTACTTTATACTTTATTTCAGACCCTTAGGTCCATATAATTGTATTAATAACACTTGTTTCAAACCATGCTGGGGCGTGGTTCGCCATGGGTTCACCCCTCTCCCCCTCCCCCGCTGGCTTGCATTTACACTGGCAATATCGAACCATGCCCGGACCCACTTGTGTATTTGCTCACTTTGAAACAGCAGGGGGCGATATGCATATATAACTGATATAACTGGTTACCAAACCTGCTACGGAGGAGAACGAAGAAGAGACTACCATGGTAACCATTTCCTACACCAGACAACCAATATTTACGTTTCGCTCTGTTCTACATTTTCCTTCAAATGTGTTTTTTGTATCGTATTTGAGACGGCATCAGCGACCTTCTGGACCCTCGTAAATCATCGTAATCCTCAACCAGAATAAACAAATCGACAAATTGAGTAAGCAAAAGATTCAACCGTGGAATTAGCAGGAAGTAAATAATGAAGGACTTTACCCATAATTCAGTGCTTCCAGTACCCATAATGCATCAAAAGTAGATCGGTTCAGACCACTTTGTTTCACACCAGTGAAACTGCACCAAATGTAGGGAGATGGAGCGGATCGAGACCACCCCTTCATGGAGGTCTTGGACCGGCTGATTTGGTGCGCACCAAAGTGCGGTGGTTGCATTCACATTGATACTAACGTACCAAACCCTGGGCCAAAACTTCTTTGGTGCGCACTAGATGTGGTTGGTGTGAAAACGCCCTTCGTAAGCACAGTTTAAAAGGTGCTATGAGGAGAATCTACCTCCATCAACATAAAGACTCTGCTACCCATGAGCACGTGCGGCGACTGTCATAAAGACGTGACCCAAGCCAAAGCGTGTGTTCGTTGTGATGCTAATAAAAATGCAGCTTGGACCTTCCTCAGAACTCTGCATTGCTTTACAACTTCTTTTTTCAACAACTTACAGGATGCAAAGCGACAAGGTAATGTATCCCTTTCTAGTTATGTAGCGGTAGTTTTTGATGTGTGACAACAAGCTATTTTTGGTAAACTTAGTATTGTAGTTTTGTAGCCGGCTATATATTGCTACTTACAGCCCGGTGCTCTAAGACTTGTCCCAATAATATAAATTTGCTCTAGTTTTAATTGTCTTGTTCCTAAAGTTGAGTAGCCAGGCCAGTCCAGCCCTGTCCGACCCGACTGCGAAGCTAAAGAATAGCATTTATAGATAACCTTTTTTGATGGTATAAAACTCATCTTAAAGTGTGTATTTCGATCAGGCATAAATCTTAAAGTGAGACATTTTTGTAACAGTATACTGAAACAAATGAACATGAATTTTTAACTTGTTTGAAAGTAAAAAAAACCCATTGAAAATAGTATATCTTTGCAGTTTAATAATTCATGCATAAAAGGGTTATATGACTGTGTAAAAGCATCAGATCCTAAAAATAGTAAAAATATTTATTTTTTAAAACATTGCTTCATCTTTCAGATTGTTGTGTCTCTGCTAAAAACATGTGGATGGAGTAATTACGGGAGCCTAGGAGGAGCAAAAAGAATGCAATTTGTTGTTTTTTATTAAATCTTTAAAGAAAATAAAACGTAATTAATTGAATCTATATTTTGCCCAGCACTAGTCAGAGCTAAAGCAAACCCAGCTAACTTTAAAACCAACATGCACATAAAACCAAGGGCCAGCAGCATGGTTGCAGCCCTAGTTCATAATTCATGATGATTTCTTTGCAGCCAAGACAGAACAAATTATCATCTATGGCAGCACTCAAGGAGATTATCACAACAACGTTCAGTTTAACAAAACAAGGCCAAAAAAACGAGCTCAGCAAAAGCCTAATTACTGCATGTACTGCTTTTGTTGGCTTCACTGTAATTTATTAATAACTGTAAAAATATGCAGATGAATATTCATTCCTGCCTTTGTGATGAAACACTAATAACATCTGTTAGGGCTTTAACAGTCGGCTCTGTTCTTCTTTAGAGCAGATGCTTCAGCAGTTTTGTCAACAAAGCACACCTCACAAAAGAGAAGAAACAAACAAACAAACACACGTGCTAAGTGTTTACCTGCTCTCTCTTTTGTGGACTGATAGGAGGCGAGGCCGCGACAGACAGTGCAGCAGCCGGAGAGGCTCGCAGGGCGCGGGAAAAGGCATCGAGGTAATTCACCGGGCGCTGATGAAGACAGGGCAGCATGATTTAGCTCCCCATTAGCACACAAATGCACACGCCCACGCCGCTTCACATAAACACATTAACACACCGCTCAGTGTTTGTGCAGTGGAGAGAGTGCACTCTGAGTTTGTGCACGTTTTGATCTCTGTAAATGTAGCCGTTTATGGCAGGTAATGGCATTGTTATTCAGCTCTTTGCCGGCAATAAATGGAGCGGCTCCATCAAAAATTCATTGATTTCTAAAAAAACAATATGCCCCGTATAAAGGGAAACCAAATTGGTAACAGGAATGTGAGCAGTAAACTGATAACCTTACCTGTGTGCTTATATCTGAAATAGCTGCAACACGGCGCAGAGCCACGCTCTTGTTTTTCTGCAATTTTCTCTCATCCCTCAGATTTATCCTTTTTTTTTCTCCAGACACAAACTTTTCCATCATGCACTTACTTCAGAGAACATCACAATAGAGATGGGTGATAAAACTCACTTTAAGCAATTCTGGAGTGATGAAACAACAGGCAAAAGTGGAGGACATTTTTTATCTGTTTTTTATTTTCAAAGTCTGAAGAGAAGCCGTGTTTGACTTTCAGCTCTCTCTCTTAACTTGTTCTGAGGTGTCACATTCAGCTCAACCTTTGGAAATGTCAGGTGTGACCTGCAGGCCACGCTGAAATAAGAATTCAGCGCTTGTTCTGTTCTTTCCTCACTCAGTGACGAGTATTTTTTGGCCCCGGTTCACCCTGAATAAATGAATGGCTCGCTTGGTTTAACTTGCATTCGAGGTTCAGATTTTAAGTTCATTAAGATCATTTTTTTGAAGATGCTGAGTATTGATCAAAATTTACAAGTCAAGCTGGCAGCTTTGTGCTGATTTTCAAATGGAGCCTGAGTCAGAAATGCAAAAAGAGGAAAGACACACAAACAGGAGGCAGACACACACGGAAAATATCAATGGAAGGACAAAATACAGATACAAGAGTCTGTGAATGCCCTTCATTCTGTGGCAAAGTTATAGAAGTACTGGTGCCATATGTCTTATTTGACAACACAATCCAATCAATAAATGTCTAAACTCTGCATTTTGGCTTTTAAGAGGCAGTAAACCTGCTGTAGTGTGTCCTGTTTCTGTCTGACTGATGGCAGCAGAATCAGTCGAAGATATGACAGGCCATATGTTGGATTTTTATAATGCATTAAAAATGATTTTAAAACTTTCTCCTGCTGATTGTTTTTTGTGTGTAGTATAACACAAGGTAGTGCAACACAAAGTGACACAATACAAGATGGAAGGACACCACAACAGTGTAATATGACAAAACTTAACATGATACAATGTAGCATGCGCCATTGCCCAACACAACTTATTTAACGCATGGCAGTCATGCACAGTGTAGCTGGATGCAATGTAGCTTAGCAAAAATGCAGCCCAAGAAATGTAATATGGCGAAATGTAGGAGGACACAATGAAGCAGGACACAATGTAGCCCAACAAAATGTAGCCTAAAGACATATAGCAGGACACAGTGCAGCCTAAAAAAATGTAGGCTAACAAAATGTAGCATGTCACAGTGTAGCAGTAGACAGTGTATTAATGCACAACGTAGTATAACACAATGTAGCATAACACATCTTATACAGCAAGAAGTAGAAGTACACTATAAGCAGGACACGATGTAGCCCAAAAAAATGTAGCCTAAGAGCATGTAGCAGGACACAGTGCAGCCTAAAAAAATGCAGGCTAACAAAATGTAGCAGTCTCCCTCGCTTTGCACCGTCATGCCCATGGTCCCGCCTCCTCCCCACTAGCTCTCTGATGTACCAGTGATCAGCTAGCAGCATAGCTACTGAAGCATCATGGAGCCGGGAGGCTGCTTCTGTTACCCTCCACATCAAAGAGAAGGAAACGTAAAAGTTTCAAGAAAAAGGCTGGAATAAGGAAGAACTCAACTCATACTCAACTCATAAGGGGCTCAACATTGGAGAATCGTACGGTAGAAAAGCTGCAGAATCATTTGGGACTGTTTAACATTGCACCGGCAGCCGGCTACCGAACGACCGCAGCATCGGCTGCAGCCCCGCTAGCATGACGTAACAGCATGACAAAAGTTGCCTAGCACAACTTATTTGACTTGACTGAGTGGCACTTAATGTAGCCATAACACATTGAAGAGTAAAGTCAAGTAACCAAAGACAAGTTAAAGTAAAACAATGTAGAGTTACACTACACAACATAGCAAAACAAGTGTTACGCAACTGAGCATAACACAAAATCATGAAACACAAGGTAGTGTTACTTAGCCCAGAGTAGCATAACACAGAGTAGTACAAAGCAATTATGAATCAAATTAAGTAATGTTTGTGCATACTGAGTTGTCATAGGATTCCAAACCTTATTGAATGGAAGAATCTTTTATTGAATCTGCCCAAAAATGTAATTTCAGTTCAGTATCTGAGTATAAAATGTTGTCACATCAGTATACAGCTGTACAATGGACTAGGCGCTGACAGTGCAGTGTCATTAATGTCTTTATTAAAGCAGAAATATATATATTTTTAAGGAATTTAAAAACAAAGTTTTAGACCCAATGCTTTAGATTTTAAAGAATGTCAATCCTGCAGTAAAAGAAATACCAGTCCAGTATGATAAAAGTGTTTATTATATTGTCATTATATATTTATATATATATTTTTTTATTACATTTGTTTATTTTTTTCCAGTTTTCACCTCTGATATTTGTTAATATTTGTTAATAAGCAAACACAATATCCAGTGTAACACCCTGTCAAATGTGGTCTTTCACACAGTGCTGTCATATTTATACTGTAATTATTGTTCATCCTAATGGTGTAAATTCCTTGGCTTTGTTCATAGTCTCACTACTTAATTTATGATTTTTCCGTCATGAGTAAGTTAATATAGCTTAAAGACCTCATGTTGCAGCTTGCTTTTGTTATTTTTTAACTTGTTTTTTATGCTCGTATCTAGTTTAATATGTTTATTTGATATCCATTGTGCTTGATATGTTTAAGAGTAACTGAAACAAACAAATTTCTCCTTTGGGATTAACAAAGTATTTCTGATTCTGATTCAATTGAACCTTAAACCATGGCTTTCTATCAGAGTATCACTAAACAGAAGAGGAATAGTCTCTAAATAAAAACACTAAAGCTCATTATCCAGGATATTAAGTACTTTGACAAGCTGCCATTGACCAGAAACAGCAGCACAGCCATTTAACTCTATCCAAACTTTATTTAGCCACTGAAGTCTGCTTTTTGATGCAATGAATTATGAGGAGATGCAGAGCTTTGGGTCAGATTTAGCATCACTCAAAATTTTATTCCTCCACAGATTTCATGCTCCACAGTGAGCAGCAAACAGAAGCTGGTTAGTCACATTTGAGCCCAAGGCTGTCGGTGCTTTACTCCCCTCACACAATCCCCATGTTGTCATGTTGTCAACAAACTAACATCTGAGGTCTCTGGAAATCCGGTCTTACACTGTACTATCATCACACCTGCCAGAGGGCATGCTGCAGCCGCCGAGCCAGGAGACTCTGAATGCATGCCACATTTCAAAGCTGGATACGGAGGGAGGGGGGCTCTGCGGTCTCTAAGGCGAGGTGTGGTGACCCGTGGAACATGTATCATAACTGATTTTCTTTCTTTATCCTTTTGGTGATCCCCTCCTGAAAGCTGTAAATGATGTGCGGGCCAGAGCTTATCCAGGCGCACATCTAAGAGCCGCCGACTGCAACAGGGGCTTGTGGAGATAGTCAAGGGTCTTGATTCACTAACACCACCTGGACTTAGCTTATCAGGCTGTGCAGATGCTGCTACCTAAGAACCTTCATTTCACCATGGGCTCTGCTTTCATAGCAGGTGTTACAGTATGATCTGGTAATTAAGGCTGAGAAATATACTGAGTGTTTAACACAGGTGTGAATATGATCAAAAGGGATTTGAAAGTGTTAAAAAAAATTCTATTTAGATTTTAAAAAAGATGCAAGGCCTGTTGCTCAAAAAAAACATTGCATAGAACCAGAGCAACAAACAATGATATGCTTATTGGATACAAGATAAGAAAATGTGAAACTGTAAAGCAGAAATAATTTAACTTATTGAGGCCCCATCTTTATCATCAGTGCTGAAGACAACAGAATTGTGTTTTAAAGCCCACAGCAACCGAAATAGAATCGAAAGACTCAATATTAGAGGATTTCTTGCTTTTAATTATTAAAAGAGAAAAAATATCCGTACACAACCAGCTGCCCCAAGGTCAATTAAATCAATACTGAATTAAATTTAACCTTTTTCATTTCTTATATGCTAAAAAGGGAGATACAAAAGTAAAAACAGAAAATTGAAGAACAAATACAGTGTCACTGTTAGGTACCGTGTATTTTAAAAGAAATGGGAGTAAGTAAAACTTATCAAGTCCCACCCCTTTTCTATTGGATTCTAAAACATAAATGCATCCATATTTTACAATGAAAAACAGTTTCTACACAATAGCTTAGTGATCTAACAAGGAATGGGAATCGAAAACCAATGTCAGTTGAGAATCTTTAACAGCTCCATCAAAGAATCGATATTGTGAGATTTTTTTGCTAATCAAATCCCTTATCAATTCCTTCCACTAACAGGGTTCAGAAGAGTCAGAATTGTGGCTTAATTTTTTACAAAAGGTGCCTACTGCACAACCTTAAGCGAGTGGAAACACCAGCAACTCCCAGAAGCAGTTATCTATGCTGTGACGTGTGTTTGACATTGTTGCCCCTGAAAATCTACAGGCCGACATCTGCCCACGTGGAAAATCTGCAGGAATCAATAAGGGGAACGTTAAAGGATAAGTTCGATTTCTACAGCTTTCACGTTGTTTATAGAATGAAGTAGAACAATATACTCACCCAGAAGGCTTTCCTGATCCAAACAGTGCTTCAGGAGATATTTAGATCCAAAATCGAGTGGCAGACATACGTATAATGTTAGCACATAGGGCATACAGCACCGCTCCTAAAACTGCATTAAGCATCCAAAAACTCATTAGTTTCATCAATATTTCATCATGGTCCACTCGCGCTACTCCTCCAAGACAGTCTGTGTCACTCCAGACATGTTTTTGTGACTGTGCTGACCTCTGAACTGAAGAAGAAGAACGCTTTCCTCCGCGCATGCGCAGTGCGGCTCATTGTTTCAGGGGAAGACAGCCGGCTACACAACGACTTTCTTCTTCCAGTGTTGTGCAAAATGGACGAATATTTATCAGATGAAGATGTTGTGGAGGAGAACTTTGAATATGATGGGTGTCCTTACAGTTTGGAGCCAGAGTTTACAGATGAGGAGCTCATCGAAAGGAGGACGCGGAGGCAGCGCTCCAGAGAGTACTGTGCATGCACGGAGGCAAGCGCTCTTCTTCAGTTCAGAGGTCGGCACAGTTACAATAACATGTCTGGGGCGACACAGACTGTAAGGAGGAGTAGTGTGAGCGGACCATGATGAAATATTGGTGAAACTAATGAGTTATTGGAGGATTAATGCAGTTTTAGGAGCGGTGCTGTATGCCCTATGTGCTACCATTATACGGATGTCCGCCGCTCGACTTTGGATCTAAATATCTCCTGAAGCACTGTTTGCATCAGGAAAGCCTTCTGGATGAGTATATTGTTCTACTTCATTCTATAATCAATGTGAAAGCTGTAGAAACTGAACTTTTCCTTCAAAGCACTAGATTGATTAGCAGGGTTGCTAGTAGCATTGGTATCTATAAATCTTATCAATTCCCATCCCTAGATCTAACACAGACGTAACATTTTGGCTCCAAACCCTTTAGAAGACACAAACACCTCTATTCATAAAACCATGACATCACCTGATAACCAGCTTTAGCTTCATCCAACTGCTTTGAAAGATGTGAAAGTAAGGCTGTCATCCAGCACCAGACACTGACTGACAAAATCTCATATTTTTTTTGACATTTATTGCAACAAATTTAGACTGTTACAGTGTGTTTAATGCAAGGGCTCATACTGAAATAATTCAAAGTAATTCAACAAAAAATGGCTTTTGTGCAGATATAGAGTGTAGAAATTTTGTTAAACTGCAGTTTTGGTTTGTATTGTTCTAGGGAACCACAGCTTTTATTCTTTTTTCATATTTTCTTTGCAAAACTGGTCCAACAAGACTGCAAAACATTTGACATGTCATGCCAAACTTACAGAACATTTACTGTAAATTGTGACGAGTACTAATCACCAGGGATTGTTTCAAATAACAGATGCACTTGCAGGCACGGAATAATCATATATGATTATTATATATATGAGCCATCACACTTAAAAGAATTATGATGTGCACAAGCATATTCCTTACAGTCCAGTATTCTCACATGCGTTGTATAATAGAGTATCTTCAATTACCTCCCTGTGACACAGATGAATTCTCTGGACAGAAACAGACAATTAAAAGCAGAATTTCTAATGCATGTATGCATTTATCTAAATCATCCTGTCAGACGGCTTCCCCACACAGGAGTACGCCTGCGAGGATAGTTAATGGATATTCATGCTTTCATTTGCTAATGTCTACACTGCTAATAATTCAACAGCAATTACAGTGAAATGGATTCATGTGTAAGAAATAAAAAACCTGTGACTTTGACTTTCTCCGTAATGAGCCTCCTGTGTTCAGAAAGAAGAATTGATAATCGTTACTGCACAACATTCGTAAGCAAAAGGTGCAAGGACATTTAAAGTAATGATTCGAGTTGCAGCATTATTCAAATAATAAACCTGCTACTTTGAATCATTTTTGTTGATGTGGGAGCCAAAGGCCATTCTTTAGCATGAAGTCACTTACAGCCCATTAGCGTGGAGTCCGGCTCTGCTTTGTTGTTCTGTGGCCAACATGACGACGCCTCGGTAAATGCTGTAATTATTTCCTTTTAACTCTGTTGTGATGTTAAACTAAAAGGCAAATAGCACTGAATCAGGGCAGGGGGCACTGCCTGTAGGTTGCATACTTAATGCTTGATGTAATTGCCACTGGAGCAAAGAGAGATGGCATGCAGACTTGGAACATGTAAAGTCTGAGTTGTTTAAAGTTACATGATAGCTTGACATCAGCGATTTCTTACCTTTTATCTAAAAATGACTCCAAGGGAAGAAAATTGGCTCCCATGGGTGAACTAACATTTCTTCTTTCTTTCGTTTCACTGTGTTCAGCTGCTGATCATTACTGTCCAACTTTCTGAAAACTTTATATTCTTGCCATGTATCAAGTCTGGAAACGGCTCAATTTAAAGGGATAGTTCAAGTTTTTTGAAGAGAGGTTGCTCGAGGCTGATGGCACAAGTAATTATGATTACAACTAAAGCAACCTATGAGCTTGCCTTGATTGGGGTGGGAATTAAAAACAATCAGTACCCACTCCCCTAAGGAATGGATAATATAAGAGTTTTTGCTGATCAATTCATTCACTTTGTTTGGCATGCCTTGTATATCAGTGACATCAGGCTCTCACAAGAGGCAGTCAGCAGAAATAAGGAAATTGCCAAAATCATGGCAGAAATTGTCCAAATTGTGTCTTGATTTTTGACAAAAAGATGCTGAGTGGTGCAGCAGGTAGCGCACATGCTCCACAGCAGTCAGGGCCTTTCAGAGTGGAGTTTGCATGTTTTCCCTGTGCATGTGTGGGTTCTCTCTGGGCACTATGACTTCCTCCCCCAGAGCAAAGCCATCATTAGGTCAACTGGTAAGTCTAATGGCCCTTTTCCACAAGCACGACTTGGCCCTACTCTACTCGGCTCTACTCGATTTGCAGCGTGTTTCCACTAGCCTGGTACCTCCTAAAACAAGCTAGTTTTAGTACCTACTCCACTCTGGTTCCAAGCGAGCTGAGTCGAGACTGAAAGATGACGTCACCGACTGCCGGCTACTGATTGGTCAGACAATGTCGTCATCGATGAGTCATGAGTGCGACAACCGAGCATGCTAGTGGTAGCTACCATTAGCTTACCTTCATACATCTTTTCTCCTCGGCTTCATTCTGTTGTATAGCTTCCAAAACTCTCCTGTGCTTCTCAAGGGGTATTTGTTCTTGCCATCTGCAGCCTTCTTCTGCTTTCCTTTTTTTCTTCGGTTTGTTACAAAAGCCACAGATTGTTGTGTTGCGCTCAAAATGACATCACCGCAGTGCCGCTCAGCTGTTTACAGCAATGCTGCACCCCGTTGGGCAGGCGACTGGGGCTAATGGAAAAGCAGCACAAGGCGAGTAGAGTAGAGCCGAGTAGAGTCGAGTAGAGTAGAGTAGGGCTAATGGAAAAGGGCCATCAGGCTACGTTTACACAGACACTCTCAGACTTAAAAACGCGAAGATTTTTCCTTTGCGTATTCAAGTCAATTTGTGTTCAGACGGAGACGCTGGAGATCAATTAAACCGCTGTAGTATGCATGCCGGTTCAGTAGATGATGACGTAGGTTTGTAGAGAGGCAACGCTGCTACAATACATATATGAAGAAGAACAACTTTTCACAAACAACAATGGCAAGTGGACGCACAAAGGCACAGGAGTTTCTTTTCTGAACAGCAAATCAGTTCAGACAATAAGGCCTCATCCACACGAAGACAAAACGCTTAACCGTTTCCAAAACGATCGTCATAAAGACGAAGGCGTCTCAGAAAATGTGTGCGTCCACATGAATGCACTCGATACGCATCAAAACGCTATAAAAACACATGCCAGATCTCTAGGGGCGCTGTAACAATATGACAGTTACAAGCGGAAACAGACGAAAAAACAGTGGGCATGCGCACTTGCGGCAAAAGTTGTACACAGACATTGTGATAAAGTGATCATAAAGTGTCGTAATGTGTCCTCGATAATTGTTTTTTCAACTCGGTGGCGATTGAGAAGAAGGAGATTTTGCTGCAACAGGGATAGTAGGGTCACTAGCTTCATTAGCACATATGCTACACCATACGCCGCCATTGTTGTTGTTGTTGCTGCGTGTGGCGCATGTGTGTCAACGACGATATGAAACTATGACGTAAGCGTATCAGAAAAGTTACGGACAGACAGTAAACACGGAGCTGCGTATACGGCATTTCAAAATCTTTCCACTCTGGAACCTGGTTTCAAAAATGTTCATTTACAGACCCCAAAAAAGGCCGTCTTCGTATGGATGATAGGCAGATTCGGCAAAAAATGTATGCGTTTAGACCTCGGTTTGGCTTCGTGTGGATGGGGCCTAAATCTGTCTCGATAGTTTTGTCTGGATAACAAACTGATCACCGTAAGCAGCACATAGTTACTCGGTAGATGGCTGTTGTTGTTCCTGGTATGCACCCGCAGCCTTCATGTGAAAGAGTACTGCGCATGCGGAGACGTCAGCATTTCACCCTGAAACGCTCTGATCTGGGTTTACACGGGGCTGCATGGAGAGTGTATTAAAAAACTCTCCACTCTGGAGGCCTGTTTTCAAAAGTTTGTGGATTTAAGCAATCCAGGTTCCGTTTCCATGTAAACTGGAGTTCGAAATGCAATGAAAACTTATTGGATTTGATCATTTAGGGCTTGTGCAAGCAGCCACTTAATTGCCTTTAGGTGTGAGTTTGAAGGCTGTCTGTCTCTCTATGTGGCCCTGTGATCAATTGTGGGTGTGCCCCACCTCTCGCCTAATGTCAGCTGCGATAGGCTCCATCCCACCCGGGAGCCCGAAAGGACTAAGCAGAATAGATTGTGTATGGCTGGATGGACACTTCCTTCAGAACTTAAGTGGAAACAGAGCATTCAATATCAAGAGGGTCATGTGTTACCACTAAAAACCTGTGTAGATCGACTTGTTTCCACACTGAAAATCGTCAGGAACCAACAAAGGAATTCTGAAAGAATCAAATCGATAAGTACAATTGCTTATTGTATTGGTTTCAAAAAATCCTGTCACTGCTCATCCCTAGCCCCAAAACTTCTGGGGACTGTCAATAGGTGATATAAAGCAGTACATGGATCCACCAAAAGCCTCCTAATCACCCCACTTTAAGGTTGAAGCTTCACAAAAAAAAACAAAAAAACATTGGCTCGATGGGACGCTACAGCAAGATTCTTTGCAGTGTTTCACTTTCTTTTGACAAAGCCCATGTTGATAATTATTCTCTTATAATATCTCTGCTAAAAAACTGACTTAAAACTGTTTGACTTAACATGTTGCTAGTGGTTGAAACAAGAGGATATCATTATGAACCAGAGTACACAGAGGAAGGACTTTTGCAGATGGAGTCACAGGCAGGAAGAAGGATGGAGAAACTGTTGTGGAACCTAAGGGGCATCACAGATCACAGATGCATGAACTATGAGCCCATGTCCACAATTCAGGAGGCCTTTGGCTAAGACAAGTGGGACTTTGTAGCAACTCTTCCTCTGGACTTTTCAGCAGAGCTCTTTTATTTTGTCATGCTTGATCTGTAAATTGGGCACTGCAAACACAATGTTCTGTTAGAGGGTTGAGTCCTGATTTAAAACTAGCTAAAATTGGCCCAAGCTATGCAACAGAATGTAGTGAAGTAGGACTTTAGGCCCTTTGTTTTGCTTGTTTCTACACCAGGTATAAATACAGCAGTGACCCATGGGCAGAGTTTGATTTAAATCGGTTTCTGCTCCAGTGACCGTTACCTGACCCTGCCGCAGCCTGCTGCACTCTGACCTGAACATCTACTGAGGAGCTGCTGGTACAAGGATATGTTGAATCACAAAACAGTTCTCAACACAGGGGCTTTGTTGAGGAAAGTTGAAACACTGTGAAGAATCTTTCAGTAGCAAGTTTCTTTCGTGGAAATCAGGTTACTGGTGCCACAAGCCTCAAGCAACCCCAGTTCAAAAAACCCAAACTGCCCCTTTAATCTGCTTTTTGTCAAACCAAGAAAACTTCATGTTGAGACATCCGGTATAAGGTGGAATTCGACAGAAGCATCAGAACATTATAGTCCAGAAACAAATGTTCTCCTTCATTAAAACTTGAAATCTCCCACTCAAAACATGTCAGAAACAAAGAGGAGATTGAGGCCAACATCACCCCTCAAACTGGAGGAAAGCAGTGATTATACAGATCACATTACAGGGTTTCACACTCTCTCAGAGTTTCCTTGCTGACTGCACTGATCCAGAAATCAGGACAGAGCATTTTGATCCCTCAGCTGGAGAAATGCTCTCGGCATGAGCAGCAGGCCGTGATGGAGAAGTTTGACACTGACTCGGAGTTTTTCATACCACAGTTGTCCGATATTAAGCTTAAACTTTTCATTTCATGAGTTCAGGGCTGAACACATGCCTTTAATTCTACTTAAAAAGTGGCAGATTTATGGAGTGTTTGATATCAGCTGCTTTCAGAGGGACATTTAGGTGGTTTTCACTTCTACAGCTTGTTTGCTTCAGTCCAATTCAGTAGAAAAACACTGTTCAGAGGGCAGTATTTTGAATAGGGTCTAGGCTGAATAGCACCAGCACCATTCTGAGCAGCATAAAAGACCAGAGCTGGCCGTGACACATTGATCTGTTTAATTTATCATTATTTCTTTGACTTTGTGTTATTTGATTAACTCAGGTAGAAGCCTCAAAAGACCTCTCTGGGCTTTTGCCTCTTCTTGCAAAATTTATAACATTTTCATTCCGTTTCTGTTTCTTGTCGTGCAAAATCAGCCATAAGCCAAACATTATTAACCTGACAAGCCAGATGGACAGCTCCATATATCTGCCACAGAAATATTTCACTAGTCCATCTGGGTAGGAGCCCTTTAAATTTGTTTTCAGGGGCAGAACGTTAAAAAAAAAAACACACAAGCCTGTGATTGGAAAATCGTTTGGCTCGTCACATTCATCACAGACCAATCCACATCAAGCAGGGTTGCCTCCTGTAATGTAGCATACATAGCGGCTAATGTAGCGTCTAATGGCTAACAACAGTTAAAAACAGTTCATGGACGTTAGCCATAGCGGCTAACTTAGCTGCTAACAGCTAACAACAGTTAATGGCCGCTAGCCGCTAACTAAGCTGCTAATAGCTAACAGCCTTATACTATCGTCTTACACTAAATTGTACCACACAGATGATTCATTTAACACTTATATGTGACATAAACCTCGTCAAAGACAATCTCAACAAGTAAACTTCTGAGGAGGGCAGATTTCGCCAACTTTCACTGAGTAGCCATGAAGACAATAGGCTAATCGGCATGTCCGTTCTAAACTTCCGGTTCTCAACTTCTGTTTGTCGTCACGTCTGCATTCTGCAGCTCCCACCTCTCTTCCCTGATTGGGCCGTTTAGAATTCAGCCTAGTGAATTCGTTGGACAACCGAGGCTGGCAAGACGGACCTGCAAGATTTCAGAATCAGGCAGGTCTGTCTGCTCGGCAAGGCTAAAACATCACAACATCACAGACAGGATTTCTATGAAGAAGTGATAGAGTTAGAAAGACCACAGTTGACAGATAAAGCATTGTGCTCAGCAGATGTGGTTACAAAAAGTGTGTCCATCAATTGACCCATTTAACACTGCACATGGTGCCACAGCTTTCACACCAGGCACGTCAATGTCCTGTCCTGTCCTGTCTCCCTGCTCTCAAATAATGTCCCAATAATGAGCTTCTATTGAAAAATTAGGAAGAGTCACCATAAATCTCCCCACAAGGTGCCTGATTCATTGCATACTTGACCTGAAACCTGCAGAATGAAACATTCTGATGAGTAAGAGGAGTTTCTCCAAAGAGGAGGCAAAGTGAGCTTTAACTCTGAGATGTACAGACGAGAGGTTTCTATTCATTCTGTGACATATTCTTCTGCTGTGGAGATGCATATCAACTGAATTAAGCTAAAAATGGCTCTCTATTTGTCATTTCCTGTCTGATTGTTGCCCAAAAAAAAGGGTTGAGCTTCATATACTTGAGATTTTAACAGCACAGGACACCCGCTCACAATTCTAGTCTACAAGCACTGACTTGATAACATGCTCACCAAAATGAAAACAGGCACACACTGCTTCTGTCACTCAAGTACATCCAGCATGAAACAGGCCTTAAACTTTGTTGTGATTGCCCCACTTTATAAAACAAGGTCACAATCTTGAAGACATTATTGTAACCCTCTGTGCCTCTCATCTTTTATGCTTTGTCACCAACAAGCCAACAGTTAAAGAAGCTTTACCCTCCATTCTGAAATGGAAGCAGCTGTTGTTATTTAAGAGAGAGCATGAACACATCAACTGAATCATTTTTACAAAACATTCAAAGGATTAAACAGACAAGCTCACAGCTCAAGATTCAGCAGCTGCAAGTCACACAGAGGCTACACAAGGTGCAGATATGACTCCAATAGCATTGAGAAGATGTCAAAATAAAGAATACAGTCATTGAATGAAAACATTTTTGCTGCCATATAATCCAAAACATGCAGAAATAAAGTATCCAAACTTAAATGCATGAAAAAATTGTGTTTCACTTATTTTTTTCTCCGAGTTGAGACAGCCATGGGTTGATGCCCCCCAGGCTAACACAGCTAGATATGGTTACTCTGACAATTAACATCTCAGTCAGCACCAAATCAGCCCTAAGCTATCTGTGTTTACACTGTGTGAACAAAAACTAGTTTGTCTATCATTTGGGATGAGACTAATGGCCCTTTTCCACTAGCACGCCTCGGCCCTACTCAGCGTGTTTCCACTAGCCTGGTACCTCCTAAAACAAGCTAGTTTTAGTACCTACTACGCTCCGGTTCCAAGCAAGCGTTGATACTGGAAAATGACGTCACCGACTGCCGGCGACTGATTGGTCAGACAATGTCGTCATCGATGAGTCACAACCTAGCATGCTAGCGGTAGCTACGTTAGCTTACCCTCATACGTCATTTCTTTGCAGCTCGATTGCTCTCGTCCTCGGCTTCATTCTGTTGTATAGCTTCCAAAACTCTCCTGTGCTTCTCAAGGGGTATTTCTTCTTACCACCTGCAGCCTTCTTCTGCTTTCCTTTTTTACTCAGTTTGTGACAAAAAGTCACAGATTGTTTTGTCGGGCTCACAATGCCATCACTGCAGTTCCGCTCGGCTGTTTACAGCGACACTGCACCCCGTTGGGCAGGCGACTGGGGCTAATGGAAAAGCAGCACAAGGCGAGTAGAGTAGAGTAGAGCTAATGGAAAAGGGCCATAACTGGGGTAAAGCAGAAGGCTCCAGTACTAACAGTCTGAAAAGGGCAAACAGAGACCCCCCATCATGGACTCCATCAATAGATCAGTTCTTCCCTGAAGTATTCTGAGATGAGGACAGCCAATCAAACATATGGACTGAGCTTGTACTTCCATTATTATTCATGAGCACACCAACTGAAACACCCATGCTGATAATTTAGTTCTGGTGAAAACATGTGAGGATGAACACCTAACCTGAGACCAGGCTGAATATGCTTACAGCAGCTGATTTTACAGCTCCTGTGGACCACGCCACATCTGCCAGAGAGTGTCAGACAAGCAATTACTTTTCATTTGAAGCTAAAAGGAGGAGAATGATCAGGGGAAGTAACTCTCACAGTCATTTTGAGAAATTGTAAATGAGGAGAGAATGTTTATAAATCTGGAGTCATAAAGTCTATTTTCAATTTGAACTAGTTCACAACACATTTTCTATAAGACACAAAGACATGCTTATTGCATGATTTTTAACAGTATGATGTGCACTCAGAAGCTACAAATTATGTTTTAAATAACGGTATCACAATAATTTGTTGAAGATGTTGCATTTGATACAGTTGCCATGCTTCCATTAAATGATAACAACACTGTACTGTACACGGCAACCTCGGTCCTGACTTGTAAAAGGGCTTGTGCTTTTTGTTGTACATGGTCTTGAGTGTTTAGTAACAGCACTGAGATTTCAAACATCTGCTATTAAAACTCAAAGATTTACTAGTAGTAGTAACAACATAAAATTGTCTACTAGTAGACCACTTTGCTTTACTCGTAAGGTCTACAAGCACACAAGTGCAACAAAACCATTACTATTAAAACAAATAGTTAAATAGGCCCACTAAAAAGCTCAAATATCTCTCTAGTAGTACTAGTAAACTCTTTTTAGTCCACTCGTAGTACTAGTAAAGCCAAAAGATTCACTCGTAGTACAAGATCTAATACAAATGAGGTAGGAGGGATTGTAACAACATCTGATACCCTGATTGGTTGTAATATTTTCAAAAGCCAATCAGAACCCTGCATTTGCTTTTTCCCTGCCCCTTTTTTGGCATACAAGGCTGACTAGTAGTACCAGTGAATTTTTTCAAGTCTACTAGTAGAACTAATAGACAAAAACAGTCTACGAGTAGAACAACCAAATGTTTTTCAAATCACTACTACTACTAGCGGCACTTTTTGCTTCACTAATAAAGTCTACTCACACATTCACTTAAACTGAGTACATGTACTCCAAATTGGAGTACTCCTCAAGCTGAACTATGGTTGATATCACCGATATCAATTTTATGCCTGAATGGCTTCTCATATCTCTCCCTCCATGGGACAACAGCAGCTGCTTAAAACGTCTTGTTCTGACAGAAACGGTGGAAGTTTCTTTTTGAAGAAGAACACGGCCCTGGAACGACCACAGCCTGTAAGCATTGTCCACTATCTGGAGACTGAGGCGACAACGTAGCGACCTGTCGGGTTCAATTCCACATCAGAGAGGGGCATTGAACGAGAGGGCTTGAGCCTGCCCACAGTGCAAAGCTCAGTCTGGTGAGGGCATCCTCTGTGAGGTTTTTGGTGGAGGTTTGGGGTGTAAGCGTTCCATATCAGGAATACTCAGAATATGAAAACCTTTTTGAACGTTAGTGATTGTGAATGTAGCCTAGCAGACATCACAAATGAATACATGAACCTGATTAAGGGAAAATATGACCTCTTAACACCATGAGTGGAGAACAATCTTGTGCAGTTGAGTAGACTGTCTCATAGACCACAGAAGGTTTAAAGTCTGATGTTCTGGTGAGTTTGATTGTTTTCATCATATCTCGGGTGTTAATTAAGCTCAGATTTGATTGAAGATGAATTAAAAAGTAAAATTTCATCTCTGTAGATGATCAGATGTAGCTCTTTTTCCCTCCCCTCTGGGAACACTCTGATATAAGGGGGTCTACAGGAGGCTATGATAATGGACTCCATGCTGATTGGCTGCCTAAACATTGTCTGGTTTAAGGGGGAGGGGCTACAGTTCACAGATTGGACTTTTAAAATGGCCATGGAGTCTGCTTGTGATGAGCAGAAAACCCTAATGTAGGTGGGGGCTGTACAGCTATGACATCATAAACACCAGGAAGTAAAAAACAAATCATCTTAAAGGGGGGTTTCTCTTAAGAGGGATAAAACATTTCTCTATGAATTGAGAGTTTAGTGAAATATGTCATGTTCTACTGTTCCTCCAGCTCTTTCAAACAACAACAGGAGCAAAGAAAACGGATTTTGCAGGACAGGAGACCTTTAAAACCATGCCTAGTCAAGCTTTACGTCATCCTTCAAGTTCATTTTAAAAAACTTTGTTGATAATTCATGAGTAAATAAAGTTTTTGTCAAATGTTTCCCTTCACTGGCTTAAAGAAATAAGGGAAAGAACATGTAACGTGTCTAATCTGGTTTTGCATGTGTATGAATTAGGGGTGAGTATTGGCAAGAGCCTCACGATATGATACACATCACGATACATTGGTCACGATACAATAATATCACGATAACGCAGTATTGTGATATATTGCGATATTATATAGTAAACTAGGGAAAACCTAGGGACAGTGAATATGTAACTTTTCCATCTTATTGTGATTGAAATGTCAAATGCAGTGTTACATAAATACACTTAACTTGACAACACAGAGTGCATCAAGTCACTTAAATTAATGTTGCAAAGAAATTATTCTTGTTTTCCCTTTAACAAAGTATTGAAAGCATCCTAACCTGCAGTACAGCTCAAACTGTGTCTGAACAAATGAGGAACAAAGTGCTTTGAGTTACTGACAGCACAACAGCAAGTAAAAAAAAAAATCACATTTTTTTCCTGAGCATACATATTTTTATAAGTTGTATTTTATTTCCAACTCTGATAAAATCTGAGTTTTTAATTATTGCAAAAACATCGATACTAAGAATTGAAATATCAATATTGTATCGGGAGTCAAAATATGGTGATATATTGCAATACTGATATTTTTACACCTCTAGTATGAATGTGGTATGCCTGGAGATTTTGACCTTTCTCTATTAATCAATAGCTTAAAAAAGTGAAAGAACAAACACATCCCTGATGCACCAGTGTGCCAAGCGTGAAAGAAACAGCAGCCTGTCTTGTTCAGATTTGCACATGGTGAATATTAATTAAAGACAAAAGATGTACATATGAAAATAACAGTTAATGGATATCTTGGATTCATTCAAAACAGAGAAATTATTTTGTGCAGCTCTGATGGTTATAGATTTTTCCTGACACTTATTTGTATGTTTTCTTATTTTCCACAAAGCCATGCCAAGGCTCCGTGTGGAGCAGCTCAAACATGTGGAACATCCGACAGACTAAATTGAATTCGAGTGCAGCCTTGGTCTTCTCATTCTGGATTAAATTTGTCAACTTTTATGGAGCAGCCCAGAAGGATTAGAGGACATGAGGCGCAGAGCCCTCGCTGCAAATTGTTCTACTATTTAAGCAGAAATTAAGCATGAGTAATTGTTTGATTCTTTTTCCGGATGGTGATGTCCCTATGAAAACTAACTATCTCCAGAGTTGAGGGATTTATCTTTATCACAGCAAAGGTTAACATCATCAAGTTAATATCCCCGGGGGCATAAGTTAAATCTGCTGCAACAATGACACGAGCTTTATAAAGAGGTTCTGCGTGTAATCACTTTAATGAAAATATTAAGTAGAAATGACAAGAGGTCTCAGACTGGGGGCTCTGAAGACTCTGACTCACCGACGTAGACCAAGGCTCTGAGTCCCTGCAGCTGTTTGGCTTCTTTCAAAGTACGAAGTTTGCAAATCACACACTGACCTTGTTTTTGTTTTTTTAATTTGGGTCTCGACTGCTTTAAACATTAGTTTAATGTAGTATTTACAAAACATGGCCATCAGGAGAGAAACCAACAGTGCCAGATGTTTTGGTGACGTTCATCACTCTATTCAAAGAATCCTAAGTTATTTTATGATGCTGCACCTCAGCCTTCAGATAATTATAATGAACTTTCTGCTGTCAAAAGCTCCAACTGCTCCAATGTGGAAAGAGTTTTTGCAAAAGTTCCTTCCTGATATTTCTGAACTCACTGCAGCCAATATTATTTATAGTAATGATATTTATGGCCCAAAGTATGCACTTAAATAGACCGGTTTCTTACACTGTAACACTTGATTTATTTTTGTTAGACACAGATGTGATAGGTCATTTATTGATAACAGGCAGAAGCATTGACATATATCCATGCATTGTGCTTACATAGTTTATGTGATATGTATGATCAACATCCTGGCTGTAAATGTTAAAAAGCATGGTTATCTGTTAGGGTCTTGTTATTTTAGACATCTAAGAAATTTCTTCTCCTTGCTTGATATTCAGCCTTCAGAAAGTTTAACAAGGGTTGTGTGCTGAAAAGCGTATCAACAGCATCGACTTCAAGGATAAGTTTGGTTTCTGCAGTTTTCACATTGTTTATAGAATGAAGAAGAACAATATGCTCACCCAGAAGGCTTTCCTGATCCAAACAGTGCTTCAGGAGATATTTAGATCCAAAATCGAGCGGCGGACATCCGTATAATGGTAGCACAGATAGGGCATGTATAGCGCCGCTCCTAAAACTGCATTAATCGTCCAAAAACTCATTATTTTCACCAATATTTCATCATGGTCCACTCAGGCTACTCCTCCATTACAGTCTGTGTCCTTCCAGACATGTCTTTGTGACTGTGGTGACCTCTGAACTGAAGAAGAAGAATGTTTGCCTTCGCACATGCGCAGTATGGCTCATTGTTTCAGGGGAAGACCGCTGGCTACACAACCACTTTCTTCTTCCAGTTTTGTGCAAAATGGACGAATATCTATCCGATAAAGTTGTGTAAATGTTGTGGAGGAGAACTTTGAATATGATGGGTTTCCTTACAGTTTTAAGCCAGAGTTTACAGATGAGGAGCTCATCGAAAGGAGGACGCGGAGGCAAAGAGAAGAACAGCTCTCCAGAGAGTACTGCGCATGCGCGAAGGCAAACATTCTTCTTCTTCAGTTCAGAGGTCAGCACAGTCACAAAAACATGGGCGGAGCAACACAGACTGTAATGGAGGAGTAGCCCGAGCAGACCATGATGAAATATTGGTGAAACTAATGAGTTTTTGGACGATTAATGCAGTTTTAGGAGCGGCGCTATACATGCCCCGTGTGCTACCATTATACGGATGTCCACCGCTCGATTTTGGATCTAAATATCTCCTGAAGCACTGTTTGGATCAGGAAAGCCTTCTGGGTGGGTATATTGTTCTGCTTCATTCTATAAACAATGTCAAAGCTGTAGAAACCGAACTTATCCTTGAAGACCTGAGAAGAGCACTGAAGTACACAGAAGTAAATATGAAGCACATCGATCACATTGGAGAAAGAAAGCTGCAGTGTTTCAGCTCTGTATCCAACAACAGCTCTTCAGATGTGTGAGAGACATGGTGGTGATCATTTTGGAGCAAATGTTCCTTAGAACTTTGCTGACGTTAAGTGGAAACAGCACCTCTGGTGTCCAAATGTAGATTTGAGTTTGTGCTGCTCCTCATCATATCAGATAAAGTTCTTCAGCAACGGCCGTTGTTTTTGATCCATCCTGTCAAGTCTCTCACCTTTGTGAATTACCCTGATAATTTGCTTTAGCATTTAGACAGGATCCTAGTCTGACTTTAAGCTGATAAAAACACTAGAGGGCACGATCAAATGACCTGGGTAAAGGATCCGTGTACTTTGCGGCCATTCATTTTTCGTGTTGATATGGGTAAACGGAAAACGGGAAACCATCCGACTTTCCGATTTCCATTTGGTTGAAGGGAAACGAAAAACAGGAAATGACTAGTCTCCCGTTTTTCGTTTGGTAATCGAAAATCCAAAAACAGAAAACGAGCCTTTATCTGATATCTATTAAGGGTTTATTTTTACACGTCAGGATATAAAATATGGCCGTAACTCCTTTCGTAAAGTTTGCTTTGCCTTCACCCGGAAGCACTTCCTTCTTCTGCGATGCCGATTGTAAGTTGTTTTGAGATAACACTTGTTATGAGGTCTCTCTTGTAAAAGAGATTTTTTAATCTCAATGGGACTTCCTGGTTAAATAAAGGTTAAATAAAATAAAAATAAAATGAACTGGTGGTATACAAATAAAGATTGATTGATAAAACATTGCAGAACCGAGGCTTACCTTGTTTGTAATGTGTAACTGCCCATCTGGTAATATTTGTTTAGAATGTAGTTTGACAATTGAAATAAATGTCTATTTATTAATACATGGTAATAACATATACATTTATTTGGAACTAAATACAATTTTCAGAACTAGCATAAAATTTCATGAATGTCTACAGTAAAAGAGGGTCACACACTAAAAGAAGACTAATAGATATATAGTGAGAATTTGAAACTCAATTTATAGAAAACAATTATGGTTACAGATGATGCTTCGAAATGGGCCTAAAGCGCGGCAAACTAATAATTTCACTAGAGGGCAGTAATACGCCGTAGCGTAGCTTCAGAAGCAGAACAAGGAGAAGAAGCAGCAGCACAGAAGACGGAAGTGCTTCCGGGTGAAGGCAAAGCAAGCTTTACGAAAGGAATTATGGTCATATTTTATATCCAGACTTGTGTAAAAATAAACAATCATCTGGAGGTGTTTGTCATTTCTTAAGAATCAAAGAAAAGGTTTGAGTGAAGTGTTCCTTTTTCACATTTGAGGGAAAAAAATGCTTCAGAAAGTGGCACAAATTACTAAAGGGAGCAGAAAACTGTCTGGAGAAATAAGATCATTTTTGCTGAAAGTTTTTTGCATTTCTTACATTTTGTTCTTCTTGAAGTCAAGGCTTAGCAAAAAACATATTCAGGTGTGAAATGATGAGAGAGCAATTCAGTTTATTTTTGAGAAATATAAAGTATTTTGATTTTTTTTTAAAAAAGGCAAGACACATTTTGAGTTATCTTGGTGTCATTTGGAAACAAAGATTTTTCATTTGGGCCATATTTCCCAGCCCTACAAGGACCTAAAGTCAAAAGAGGTTGGTTGTTATCACATATGGGATGCACATGAGAAACACATACCTCCTAATGAATTCTGTGATGCTTCATGTCTTGCAAATATTCAATTGAAGAAATAAAATATGCGAAAAGTCATTTTCAGATACTTTACTGCAGAAAGTTGCACATTATTCCTTAAGGTCTCTCTTAAAAATTGATTTATTGCTAAAGTGAGAAAGCCTGTGGATATTTAGTCAGGTGATAATTATTCCAGCACACACCAAGTGACAGGTGCAGGAATTAAGAGCCGGGAGTTAAAAAATGGAAAATATCATGAAACGGTAATCTGGCTCAGTGCTGGTTTCAGGTGCTTTATTTGAGCACTGTGCAGTTGTGAATTTAAATAGTATGAATATTCACTTGTAGAGAATACTAATCAGTGCAAACAGTGAATCTGAGGGATTAGCAGCACGCCATCATGAGTTATTTCTCTCTGACAGCGAGCTGATCAAAGCCTGGAGTGTGAATATTAAGTCCAAAGAAACACAAAACATTTCTGGAGTTTCTGCTGGATGATGGGAAGATGTCTGCATTTTATGAAGAATTCATTATCACTTCAATAGATAATGCATGTATTCACAGAAATCTGCGGTGCATTAATGAATGCATGTGCTTTTAAGATGACAACAGCTCAGCAGATAGAAAGACAACAGCTGCATGCAATGCAACATCCTGCAATTCTGATCGAGCATTCATAACAAAGGCTGATATTCTCATACATTTATCTGCACCGTGATTTCTCCGAATCATTATGCTTCATGGAATGAATCTTGACCTTGCACTACAGAGAAGCCCTGGACATAATTCATACCTGGAAGGAGCTTCACATTGTTGGAAACTGTCTTTTTAATAGTAAGTGTCCATACATAAGCAATATGTTGTTGACTAGCATATTTAATACTCTCTACTTTAAGGGTTTGTGTAAAAGATCCATTAAAGGTGTAGTCAGCGATCTTCTAATCTTCTAATCTAATGCACTATTTGTCAAAATCACTGTATTTCTCCTCTCCATCCACAAGATGTCACCACTGACAGCATGTTGAAAAAAAAGTCCGGTTTCAATACACAGCCTTGGCTCTGAATTTCAGCAGGTAAATACTGTGGCTCGGGTCGAGACACCAAAACAGGGTATGCGCAGATCAGACAGAGGGGGGAGGGGGAGTTGTAGGTTGCTTAGCGTGTGCAGTTAGCGTAAGAGAGAGATACAATATGTACAGTAGCAAAGGCTGAAAAACAGCCCAAAAGAAAAAGGTCAGAGGAGTGAAAAGTGAAAAAGAAGGGCTATGACCATGAAAGAGCGAAGACCGGGGTCAACATTGGTGTTGCTTGATGGTGGAGGGAACTCCGCGAACTGAAAGACCTGAAATCATACGCGGATGTCGCCGTCTTTCTGCTGGATAGGTAAGCAACATTAGCTTTGTGGTGCTTCACATAACAGTAACAGCCCTCGGACATTCATCTGATTGTCTAATCTGCCAGAATGTACTGTTGTTGTGATGTTATCAATAATGAGAGATGGGATGTCTGATGAGTCGGGGTTAATCTAGCTACGTTGGTCAGCTGTGCAGTCTCTACAGCCTCTTCCACGACAATGCACGTCCATCAGCTTTCAGGGGTGGAGCCAGGAGTGAGGTATGAAGGGAGAGGCGGGTCTAAATTCGTCTATGAACAACCTCTCCACTCGTTTTCTCTCATCTACAGCCCAGAACATGACCAAAAGATCTGGACAATTAATAAAAATCTTTGCAGGTTAGCGTCAAGGCCAAATACTATCAGTGAATGCCAGTGACCTCCGATCCCTCACGTAGCACATCGATAAAAACCAACATCATTGTGTAAAGGACATCAGCACGTGGGCTCGGGAACACTTCAGAAAACCATCGCCAGTTAACACAGCTCATCTCTACATCTACAAGGTCAAGGTCAAACTCTACCATGCAAAGACAAGTATCAACAACACCCAGAAACACCGCCGGCTTCTCTGGACCAAGCTCATCTGAGATGGACTGAGGCAAAGTGGAAAAGTCTGCTGTGGTCTGAGTCCACATTTCAGACTGTTTTTGGACATCATGGACGTGATGTCCTCCAGGCTAAAGAGGAAAAGGACCATCAGACTGTTATCAGAGCAAAGGACGAAAGACAGTATCTGTGATGGTATGGGTGTTTGTTAGTGCCCATGGCATGGGTAACTTACACATCTGTGAAGGCACCATTAATGCTGAGAGGTACATACAGGTTTTGGAGCAACATATTTTGTAATTCAAGCAACATCTTTTTCAGGGACATCCCTGCTTATTTCAGCAAGACAATGAAGACACATTCTGCTCTCATTAGAACAGCGGGCTTCTTAAAGAGAGTGCAGGTACTAGACTGACCTGCCTGCAGTTCAGACCTGTCTCCCAGTGAAAATGTGTGGTTTATTATGAAGCACAAAATACAACAATGCAAACCCTACACTGTTGAGCAACTGAAGTGATACATAAAGCAAGAATGGGAATTCACCCATAAAGCTTCAACATTGAAGAGATCATGTCCTCAGTTCCAAGGTGATGTAACGCAGTTGTAAACAAGACCCTGTCCCAGCTTTTTGGAACATCTTGTAGGCATTAAATATAAAAATGAATAACTTTTTGCAAAATACAATGAAATTAATCAGTTTAAACAAAATTATCATGTCTTTATGGTGTGTTTGATAGACTATTTGTCTTAAAGGATGAGTTTGGTTTCTACAGCTTTCACATTGTTCATAGAATGAAGTAGAACAATATACTCACCCAGAAGGCTTTCCTGATCCAAACAGTGCTTCAGGAGATATTTAGATCCAAAATCGAGCGGCGGACATCCGTATAATGGTAGCGCATAGGGCATGTATAGCGCCGCTCCTAAAACTGCATTTATCGTCCAAAAACTCATTAGTTTCACCAATATTTCATCATGGTCCGCTCGCGCTACTCCTCCAAGACAGTCCGGGGTCGCCCCACCCATGTTTTTGTGACTGTGCTGACCTCTGAACTGGAAACTTTCTTTACGGCTGCTGCGCATGCGCAGTACGGCTTCCTCCTTTCGATGAGCTCCTCATCTGTAAACCCTGGCCCAAAACTGTAAGGACACCCATCATATTCAAAGTTCTCCTCCACAACATCTTCATCCAATAGATATTCGTCCATTTTGCACAAAACTGGAAGAAGAAAGTTGTTGAGTAGCCGGCAGTCGCCCTGAAACAATTAGCCGTACTGCGCATGCGCGGCAGCTGAAAGAAAGTTTCCAGTTCAGAGGTCAACACAGTCACAAAAACATGGGTGGAGTGACCCCGGACTGTCTTGGAGGAGTAGCCCGAGCAGACCATGATGAAATATTGGTGAAACTAATGAGTTTTTGGATGATTAATGCAGTTTTAGGAGCGGCGCTATACATGCCCCGTGTGCTACCATTATACGGATGTCCGCCGCTCGATTTTGGATCTAAATATCTCCTGAAGCACGGTTTGGATCAGGAAAGCCTTCTGGGTGAGTATATTGTTCTACTTCATTCTATGAACAATGTGAAAGCTGTAGAAACCAAACTCATCCTTTAAAGGATGGTGTCACAGGAAAGCATTTAGAGCTACAGTCTACTGGATTTTGACTCAGACTCCTCTGAGTCTCAGACTCTGTCTCAAACTTAATGCATCTTTTAATATTTGCATATCTAATGTTAAAGAAGAACAAAGACAGTGATAAATAAAGCGTATACTATTGAAAAGAGTGACCCAATGAGAAGACAGGCAAAAGCAACCATCTGACGGCAGAGTGAACATCCAGCAGATGATATTCAAAACAGATTCTCTTGAGACACTTGGCTGTACCGTGCCACTTGAATAGATAATGTATGATTTCTTAGAAACCTGAGGAATGTCAACTCAAGCATTCACTCCTGAGATGACAGCCCAGTAGACAGCACGACAACAACAGTGCACAGAACATTTTGTAATTAATTCTGATTGTGGATTCATAAGAAAGGCTGAAAAGCCTTCGAGATATTTTTTCCTGCACACAATGACTTCTCAGGATCAATATGCTCACTGGAATGAAGCTGACCTTGTACTGTGGGAGACTGCTGAACCAAATCATGCCTGGAAAGAGATCCACATTGTAAGAAACCATCTTTCCAATGGTAAGTGTCCATATATGTGCTATATGTTGAATGCTGGCAGAATGAAACCTCTTGATTTTAAAGTTGAGGGTCTGTGTGAGAGACCCTCGGATTGCTACGATCTCATCTCTTCACTGCACAAAACAGCACAATGGAAGTGCTGAGACAAGGATGAATGGCCTAATCGCATTCCATTTTAAAAGGTTGGCCTTTTTCTCCATCTCGTGGGCCCCTGGCCAGCTCCGGACCACCAGGTGTCCCATCTTCACTTTCAAAGCGAGCCAATGCACCCCATTTTACAGGGCATTTGGAAATGTCACAGTCATTAACAGCTTCAAATCTTACCTGACCTATCTTCTGCAGGGGGGAAAATTGACAGAGACTACCACACGTGAAGTGACAGTGTGATCCCACAGTGCATTACTCATCATCAAGCTAATCCAGAATCTCTGTATTCATCTTCGATGGCCCTTATTACCCATCTTTACGCAGCAGAAGCCATATCAAATCCAGCTAGGATAATAGTGTAATTTGACAGACACGAGATTAACTCAATGTTTTGGCAGAGGGCCAGCCGAACCGGGTTTTTCACTGAATTCAATTTGGCATTATGCCACATTCGAACACTGCCCATGATTTACAGCGTCCTTCCCTTGGGCGCATGTATGAATACAATCATTAATGCCTGAAAACGGGTGGCATGTGACACATCGCTGAACATAAATTTGTGCTCTGATGCTGTAATCCAACTGTGTGCTTTTATGAGGTAGGAAACAAGGACACTGCTGCAGCTTTTCGGGCTAAAATATCACAGCCAGGGTGGGAAAAGTATATCTATTATGATGCAAAGAGTGCAATGCAGTGTGACAGGAGAAAGAAAACATTTGCTATGATAAATTTAGACAGATGTGGCGTATCTATTATGTCTTTCTGAGCCACAAGAGTGACCTTTGCAGTTCATACTGGTCCTGCACACAAATAACACTGTCCTTACTGAACATGAGGCAGAAGAGCATCAGTAACAAATCAGGCTAATTACATGAGATATTATATGTAGAGTCCAACTGCCCACAAGCGATACTGCCTACCATTTTTTGCAAACGAGGAAAGGTGAAGGAGTGTTTTCATGTTCTTTTTCTGGATTTTCTCACTCAGTAGATCTTGTTCACGTGTTTAATATGGCAGGCATGGCACATCCATTTCTAGCATTGAGTTAGGACAATATCTCCCAACTCTTTCCATGTGATGTCCCTGTTTGTATACAAATAACACTGTGTCATAACTGAGCATGACATGCTTGGGCATCAGTAAGAAAATATCAGACTAATAACAAGAAATCACATGAGTGTCCTAACTTCCTGCGAGCGACACAGCTTGATGCAGAGCAATGTTTAGCTTTGACACCCTGTCTCTATTTTCTTTTCTGTCACTTGGGTCGATATGGACAAGGAGGAAATAAGATTCTGATGAGGTGCTGTACATTTTTTTTTGTTTCCTTTAGCTCTTCTCACAAAGCAGAGCTTGTTAATCAGGTAAATAAAGCTGAGAGCTTGGAGCATTCATCTGTTTTTGTGGTTAAATGATTTACTTTCACATTCAACACCAAGACAGAGAGCCTCCAATTAGTGATAGTGAACTATGTATTTTTGAGTCTTAGGGCGTTTTCACACCAACCACATTTAGTGCGCACCAAAGAAGTTTTGGCCCAGGTTTTGGTACGTTAGTGTCAATGTGAATGCAACCACCGCACTTTGGTGCGCACCAAATTAGCCGGTCCGAGACCTTCATGGAGGGGTGGTCTGGATCCGCTCCATCTCCCTACATTTGGTGCGGTTTCACTGGTGTGAAACAAAGTGGTCCGAACCGATCTACTTTTGATGCATTACTTCCTGTTAATCCCGCGGTTGAATCTTTTGCTTACTCAATTTGTCGATTTGTTTATTCTGGTTGAGGATTACAATGATTTACGAGGGTCCAGAAGGTCACTGATGCCGTCTCAAACACGGTAAAAAAACACATTTGAAGGAAAATGTAGAAGAGATCGAAACGTAAACACTGGTTGTTTGGTGTAGGAAATGGTTACCATGGTAGCCTCTTCTTCGTTCTCCTCCATAGCAGGTTTGGTAACCAGTTACGTGCGTATCGCCCCCTACTGTTCCAAACTGAGTAAATACACAAGTGGGTCCGGGCACAATTCGATGTTGCTAGTGTGAATGCATGCCAGCGGGGGAGAGGGAGGGGGGCAAACCCATGGCGAACCGCGCTGTGGCACGGTTCGAAACAAGTGGACCTAATGTGAAAATGCCCTTACAGTCTTCGATACAATGTCTGTCTCTCCAGCTGCACAGTAAAGGCACTTGATGTGCTGTTTAAAAGGGGACACACCAGACATATGAGTTTTGTTTGCCTCAGAACTAGGCCTGCACAATATATCGTTTGAACATCGGCATCGCAATGTGCACATGCGCAATAGTCACATCGCGCATGCAATGTGACTATCACATTTCCCCCATTTATTGGGGAAATGAAAAAAAGCAACTGAAATTGAAACCTATTCTATTTTGTACAGAGACATGGCCTCCTGGATCCCTTATACAGCAATCTTCATCATTCACAGATGAACCCCCTTAGCCTGGATCAAAAGGTATTATATGAATACAATGGTGTCATTGTAAGTCAACCAAATTCTTCCCAAATAGAGCTATTCAAGTCATCTGGTGAAAAGTCTTCAATTTTTAATATCGCAATATATCGCAAACCCCCCAAAAATGGCAATGTCAGTTTTTTCCAATACCGTGCAGCCCTACTCAGAACCCAGACTTTTAAAGTATGCATTACGCCACATAGAAAAATCAAGGTAGCTGAAGATTGTCTGATCTTCCCTGTGAGAAATTCCATCCAAAGGGAACAAGGCTTCTTTGTGACATAAATTTACAAGTCATAGAATCCAACTTTTGAGATCAGCTAGATCGTGGTAATAAAATTCTTAATGGTTCCAGGGTGGACAGCAGGTGAGCGACGCTGTGCAATGCAGTGCAACATCGCATTCAGTTACGGCATGGTGTAAAAAAGTGGAGCTCAAATTCCTCCGACACAAACACACAAACAGACCAAACTTATAGACTGTAGACTTCTGCAAGCAAGCAAGTATATTGGCTTGGAGAGACTAATGAACATTGCTAAAGGCAAACAGAGATTTTGTCCATTAAAAAAGCCAGGAATATAGGCTTCAACCTGAACAGAAACTGTGAAATCTTTTGATTTTATTACTTTTATATCTAGAAATGTGTGCAAGGTGAGTGTGGGTATGTGAATTTGTGTATTTTGTCGATTCACAGAGAAAACACCACCAAGAAAACAACACACCAGGGGTGTAAGAAATTCTTGATAATCTAATATATCCCAATATTTTTTGACGCAGTACTGTATGAGTGCTACAGAGTGATATTTTACTTTTCAGTAATTTATACAAATTTGGTTCATTTATTTTGTTTGATGTAACCACTGAAACTAAATAATCCATTATTCATTATAAACTTTCGACAGAAAACATTATTGATGCAGCACTACAAGGCACTGATTAAGGCATTAAACCTTAATTATTGCAGTATTTCTGTGCATCATTGTTTTCTCATACCCCCTTTCTGCATGCATTCTGTACCACAACTCAGTCTTTTTTTAACTGTTTTTTTTTCTTTTACAGCAATCAGCTACACCATTATGACCACCTGCCACCCTTGTATCAATTTACTGACCACTGCAGACCAGAACACCCACAAGAGCTGCAGTTTCAAGCCATCAAACTTTGGTCAAACTTGCTCAAATCCATATGCTTGTCCGTTTTATCCCACCCACTAACAGGCGACATGAAGAGGAGATGATCAGTGTTATTAACTTTACCCATCAGGGGTCAGTATGTCATGCCTGATTGGGGTATTTTGTTCATTTTAACCTTGTAATGACAAAGAATTCCTCAACTCTGTGATTTTCATTAACAAAAATATAAGTAGATTTTCCTTTCCTTTAGAAATGAAATAAAAGCATGAAGGAAAAAGGTGAGGTATGTCAACTTGATTTTCTCTTTGGACTTTTGGGACATGCAGCGCTCTAAACCGTATTGTATCTGGAGGAAAATTTGGGACAGACAGACTCCATGTTCACGCCGGAAGGAGTAAAACCAATCAAAGTGAAACCCTCAAATCCCTGCATGAAGCTGCACTGAGGATGTGCTAACTCAGATGAATGTAAGTGAGTTGTTGCTCCTCCATAAAATCAGTTTACCTCCTATAAGCTGTGACTGTCTTTCAAAATTTCCTTTCAACTCAGAGACTTTCTGAATGCACACATCTCTGTGGAGGTCGGATATAGAGCAGATTAAACGGATATTCCAAGGGTGGCATTTTTAGTGTGAACTTGTCTTTATGTTTAACCACCAATTAGGAGGAAAAAAAATCAGCCGGTGTCGAGATTTGCTGCATTTAATCAGCTGACTTGAAGAGCTGGTTGTTTTGAGCGGCAGCAGCAAGGCCAAGAGGTAATTTGACTAGGCGCACATAGGGCATGCTAATGACTGTCTGTGCTTCATTACCCATCCTGGGACTGCATGGCAGAATAGAGCAGATCTCTCTATCATCCCACCTTTTGTGCCTCTCGAGCTCCCTCCTGCATCAACTTCCTCTCTGGTTTGGTGCATGATATTGTTTGCATATTTTAGAGCGTCTGAGAATGCCATTGCAATGTCATTACGTCTGCCGTGCCACTCCATTTAGCCAGCCTCGACTCCGCGGCGAAACGTCGGAATGAGCGGCCCTGCTGCTGAGGAGATGGAGATAACAGGATGATTCATAGTCTTTCAAAAGGGGTCACAGCTTCCTGTGCTTTTTTTACGACGGGAATTTGGGATTCCCTCGGTGCACGCGGAGAGGGCAGAGAGCCAAGCGTCCCTGTTGGCATGCAGAATTAGCAGCGGTGTGTATGAGGAGACCTTGCATGATCCTGAATTGCAAATCCTCGGTCTTTTGATGAGCTTAAGTTGAACAAGAACTTTTTTAGTGGGTGCATAAGTTCAAACCTGTAATATAAGAGAAGTAATTACCGTCAGAGCATGAAAAAACAAATGGGTATCGGTTTTTTCAAGCAGCAGCTGAGATAAATGTGGGAAATTGCATGAAGAAAGACATATGTTGTGCGGGCGGATTATCAAAATGGGATGTGGAAATTAACTTCTAATAAAACAAGGGGATGTGAAGGTTAACGGCGAGAGCCTCCCTCCATCCTTTCTGTTTCTAATTACTGTGCAAGAGCGTGAGAGAGTGGCACTCCTGATTGCAGCTGCCTGGTGACTGCAGCAGAAACCAAATCTTTTCCTCTGTCTCTCAAAAGGAAAAGTGACCAGGCCTGCAGATACAGTGTTGGTGTTTCTTCAAAGGAAAGTTTAGTTTGAACCTGCCCTCGCTTGATGAATAAAACACTGCATTTGTTTCTGGATCATAACTAAAGATAGCCACTGGGGCATGTTGATGTGTTAACAATGTATGCATGCACAGGGGTCGCACTCATGCACGCCATGACGCTTGTAATAAACAAATGAGAGCATTAATTAAAGCCCAGTTTTAATGAGACTGTCACTGGTGACTTGCTAACCGCCTACACGTTGATGAAGTGCTACGGTGTACGAGGCATTATCTCAGGGAGCTGCCGGCAAATAAGACGTGATTTTTCTGCAATGTCATAACAAACTATAAAAATTATAACATCTCCTAAATCAAGCTATACACAGCCTTTATGCTACAAAGTCATGATAAGAAAGCATTTGGACATTGTGTAGAATGTGAAGTAAAAAAATCCAACTACTAGCAAACCTTCATCACCTAAAATCAACTGAATCAGCACAAAGATTTGATTTGTAGCAGATAAAACAAAAACAATCAATCTTAGGAATAAAACCCACAGAGTATAGTAGACAAGCAACATACATGAACTGAGGACAACCTAAACAAAAAAACAGTCCAAAATATAACGGGCCTGGAGTTGAGGGACCATGGGAATTATTCACAATGAAATAGTGCTATTTAAAGTGCAGAGTGCGAGCTGCCAGGGAGCTCAGGCCCTTGTTATATTGTACATTAACCAACAAACAAACAGACAAACAAAAGAAAAAACAGACGAACAAACATACAGTACTTTGGCAATAACATGACCTCCTAGGTGGAGGTAAGAATATTTCATAATGCTCATAGCACAGGGTTGCACAGCAGATGTGTGAGTGGATACTGCACTAAGAAAACATCCATAGATGTCTTATGTAAGCACTAATTCACACGTGGCAAAAACAAAGATGTATTTACGAAGGCAGGAGTGGACAATTATAGATGGTGTCCCAACACTGAGCACCATTAGATATACATACAAAAACTAATAAATAAGTATGTATACCGTGGACCGGTGCTTTCATGTGCCGGTCCCTAATTGGGTGGTTACCCGAATACCGTTAAGAATCTGGAAAAACAGTACTGTTATCGGTACTTAAACGTCTCTTCAGCTGTCACGGAGTAATGACACTACCGCCGTCCGGCTCAAGCATGTCGGTGAGGGCTAAGCGCTCGAAGGTTTGGGTACACTTTAGCAAAGTTAATGAAAACTCAGCCCAATGCAATCTTTGTCAGAGAGAAGTTGCGTCCAAGGGGGAAAATACGAGCAACATCACCAAACACTTGGAGCGCACGCATAGTATAAAGCTAAAGGAGTGCAGGCTGTTTCATTGCTATAGCAACACAAGTAGAGTTAGCAGCCCGGCTAACACTAAAGACTGCAGCACTGACAGAGACAGAGATTCTATTATCCGCCCCTTCGGTAAAGACCCTGCCGAAAACAACGCAGTCACACGGGGTTAAACTCTTGACGAAGTGCTGCTGCACTTTGCCGTATAGCTTGGATGAAAAGCCGATGGCACAGCTCTCCTCAGATGATTCAGAGCTGTTAATGTCCGCTCGGAGCAGAAACTCTTTGTTTACTGAGGCCAAGAGAGCACCGGATGTGACTGACGGTCAAGCTGCGGTCACAGCACCCTCTGTTGGATGAAACGGTCCACTGCTCCAGGTGCCCTGATGTGCAGCTACACTCAATATTTTACATTTGAATATTTATTTACTATTTGGTTACGGATATTTATCCCTATACTCGAACGGTTATTTGAATATTGAATATAAAGTGAGAGACCTAGTAGTCATCATTACAGCATCGATTTTAGCACCACAAGATATATGGGTCTGTCTGTACATGCAGTCTGTTGGGTGGCATGAAGGGGTTTTGCCATCTCCTTAGCTTTCTTTTTGCCTTTGAGAAGCATTTGTAACACATTACTTCTATTCTGTTGAAGCTTTATTATTACCTTGTGGTAATAAAAAAAGCGTTGAATCTTTTAATATCTTGTAAAGTCCTTATTTTTGACACAAAATTACATGTTGTAGTATCGATAACAGTATCGATAAGCATCGATACCGATAAGGAGTATCAGTATCAGTATCAGTATCAGTATCGGTATCGATAAAATCATAACAATATACATCCCTACTAATAAATGTTTAAATTCTTTTACAAACAGATATATAATCTGAATTTAATGGCTGCAACATGTTCCAAAACAGTTTGGAAAGAAATATTTTTACAAATGTGTTGCATCAACATTTCTTCCAACACTCTGAAGCATCTGAAGACTAATGAGGGTTTTATGTCAACCTTGTAAAGAGCTTTGTTTAATACCAAGCAGAAAACAGTGGTTTAGGTTGTGTCTTGTTACATTTCCTCACATAATCAGCACATAATCACAGCTAAAAGCCAGATATAGAGTGCACAGAGGATAAAATAAGTGTTTTGACTCTGCAGTCAAGATTTAAGGGTTCTTGGTTTCTTCATCGTCATTCAAACTATCCTAAAAAAAAAGCTGAGAACGTCATTTTAGTCAATCTTTTCTCCTTTTTAAAGGGATAGTTTGGTTTTTTAAGTGGGGTTGTGTGGGGTGGCTCTCTGATGCATGCAGAAGAGCTCTTTTTATGCCTGTCATGTTAAAAAAAAGCCAACTTAACATCTTACCTGTGGATAGGGATGGGACCTGATCAAACATTATCAGTACCAATGCTGTTATCAGTCCTGCCTATTGATCCAAATCTTTACCTATTCCCCTTTCTATGTTAGAAAAAAGTAGGCCAAAGAGGCTTTCAGTGACAACAACATCAAACACATGGCACTTGTGAAGATGTTGTGATGTTTGTAATTTGTTTATTTTTAAAAGAAGAAAATGGGACAGTACATGTTGATGAACATATAAATGTAAACATGCGAGATTATAGCTGTGTGGCTAATTTCCATCTCTAGTCCCGTTGGCAGGTTGGTGTTATACAAAACATTTACACACAATAAAAACAAAACAAGACAAAACAAAACAAAGACAAAGCAAAACAAAATACGAAACAAAGCAAACATAGTTGATCATCAAAAAATATATATTTAGGCTAAGGGGCTGGTTAAAATGCAGAGAGCTAAAGTGTAAAGTGCATTATTGTATTGCAAATTGCCCCAAAAATATGAAGGGCTATTTTGATTGCCTAATGCTCAATTGCATATAACAATAATCTAATACCAGCGATGATCATTTGTGATACCTAGAGTACCTAGGAATATAAAGTGCTAGTTGCATTGCACATTGCTCAGTAAAAATTGGAGATTGAGCCCTTGACAAATAGATACATAGAACTAATACACAAGCCTGGTTATGGCAACAGTGTTGGTTGGTGTTGGGTGGTGACACAGTTGGTGTCATACTGTGTAAAATAAAGTCACACTCTAGACTTCCTCTGTCTCCTGCCAGCCATTAAAGCGTCTTTGACTTCTCTGTTGTCATTAGTGCTGACTGCCTCTGTTAAGAGCTTCATTTGCACAGCCTGAAGAACAAAGTGGAAGAATTGTCAGGGAACTGTTAAGCATGCAGACTAATGATATCAAATCCTTGAGCTGATGATTATCAATTCTTAACTTGAATGAATCTTTCATTCCTATCTCTAATTATGGCATAATTCTCTTGTGCTCTGAGAAACCCAACCTAACCTTCTTTGCCCCTGTCCTGCACTTTCTGAATGTGGTGCAGTGCAGACATCAAACTCACAAAGCATGTATATATAAATGAAGAATCAGTTTGAGCAAAATATTTTGTCTGTGTTGGATTTGCAAATCACTGTATTCCATCTTTATTCACAATTTACACAACACCCCAATTCTTTTGGAATGGAGCATTGTACGTCTTTATATATATTCCCCAATAACACAAAGCATTCTCCACAGCAGCAGAGCAAAGTGTCATCACACAGCAGCTGCATACATTTCCCTGTCCTGGATGAAAATGAAATTTGTTATTAGAGGATGAATTTCAAAGGCTGATGCAAATCAAAAGCTCGCAGCCACAGGAATGAGACCGCCGCGTTAAAATTTAATCTTATCAGATAAACTCGGAGTGCGGTTCGCACATCACAAAGTTTCTCAGTAGATTTAATCAGCTGTAACTCTTCAAACTGTCATTGTATGAGTTGGGGTATTGAGACACCGAGCTGAGAAAAAGTAACTTAAAAATTGTGTCACAAAGTTTGAGGTGAATTTCAGGTAGAACAGATGTTTTTTCTTGCTCTTGTTTGATATTTAAAACCAGCAATGATGAATGATATGTAATGTTTTTATAATAACTGGTGAGAAAATATCTATTCTGCTCCCATAAAAGGCAGCGTGTACTGATAAAGTTTTCATCTTCTCCAACAAAAACTGTCACACCTGCTGTAATTGGGCAATTTGTGGCAGTGTGCTTCCCCTCTGCAGACTCTACTCCCTTAGGCACTAATACCAAGAAAATAAGGCATACTGTCAGAAACATACACATACAACTTGCCATAGAACTAATCATAATGTAAAGCTGTGAGGAGATAAACATAGAGCCTAATCACACCTGAAGAGTTTCACAGTTTTTTCATTTTATGCCTGAGAATATCGTCCAAGTTTAAGGTAGCACACAGACATCCTATAAGACAAAAGGTCGTCTATACAGCTGCAACACAACAGATAATCATTAAAACATTTACATCTTTAATGCCATTTAATCCAGCATGCCCGATAACGGTGCTGTTTGGACACCACAACATGCAAATTCCACACAAAACAAGTCTGAGATAAGCACCAGTCCTGCCCCGAGGCGGCTCCGTATTGAGTCACGCTGACACCATCCCATTAAATGTTACCTTTTATCGGTGAGCACCCTGCCCCTGTAATTGTCCAGAGTTTAGAGCTTACTCAGAAACAGCGTAGTATCCACTGAGGGATTCTCCTGTGCTTGAATCACATCTGAAGGATTCAGCACACCGTCATTTCTGTACCTCTGAGCTAAGAGGTTGTTTTGAAGAATCTGCAGTCTGTTAATTCGACCAGGTTTACATGCTGACTTTGTATAATCCAAAATACAACTGTGAAGAGGGTTTGCACCGACGTGACAATATGTGTGTCAGAGAAGCTGCTCCACCTGCTTCTGTGTGAGAGAGATGTCTGGTAATTGACATCAGTGGGTAGAAACTGTAAAATGCTTTTATACACCTGAAAAGTGTTTCTAGTCATTTAAAGTAGGCCTAATTACTTTTGATGCAGCTCCCCACAGGAAAGGAAGATTCTAAGTTGATGTATTTTACAAAAATGAATAAATACACTTTTGAAGCCATAAAGTTACATTTATTATGCAGCACTTTTAAGCCTGAGCCCTGCTGTGATCATAACTCCGTATCTGCGTGATTTTTGTGTTGAAAATGAGATCGATGTTCTCAGGCTTTCTCTGAGTAAATGGTTTTTCAGCATCAGTTTAACTCCTGTTTATTTTTAATGTGACACCCAAACTGGTCGAACATTCTCTCTTTAATGAAAATATGTGAATATGGGGGTTGTTTTTGGCCAAACAGAAGCCATATTAATCCATTAAGATCATAAATTTGCCATAGGCATCTATGGATTTTTACTATTTTTTAAATTGTTTACCGACAATGAAGCTGTAATCAGAATCATCGTGGTTTTATGCTGGCCTAAAGCAAGAAACCATCATCTGTTGTCCTTACTGCCTCTTTATCCAAGATACTGATCTTTAAATTTATGATTAATTTGCTGAAATTGAATGCCTTGATTTAACATATAGGTAAACACTAAAGGACAGAGAAGGAAGGTCAGTTTATATCCATCAATACTAGGGCTGGGTATTGATTCAGATTTTCTGGATCGATTCGATTCACGATCCAATTCGATATTTATTCAGTCTGGGATATCTTAGTTAAAATAGTGCTGTAAATTTAAAAAGTGACCTTTTGATCTGGTATATCATTAAAATTGTTTTAACATGAAGAAATAAACCCAAAGCAGTTACATTAATCATATTTTAATTATATGCCTTAATGCATATTCTGCATATTACTTGTTTTTTGTCCAACTCGTATTTTCCTTTGGACTTGTTAAATCTAAAATACTGTACATCCAAACATCAGCTTTTAAACTTGCCAGTGGTGCCCATATAGTGCTTCCACCATGTTTGTTTGTAGTAACATCTCATGAGGGGCCTGTACTACGAAGCTGGATTAAGTCATCCAGGATAACTCTGCGACAACTCGCTGAACTTCACCGGATCTCCGCCATCCAGATCTGCTGTACTACGAGGCTCGTTATCAACTCGATAAGTGAATCAGGCTGGGATCTGTGCGCGCAAACATACAATGGGCGTGGTTAGCAGCCCCGGAGCATTTTCCACAATGGAGAAGAGAGCAGCCTACTTCACAGCGGAGGAGCAGCAAATAATCCTGCAAAAGTATGAGGAGTACCGCAGTATTATCCAGGCCAGGAGCAACACGGTGAAAAACATGGCTCTACATTTTCCAGAAACACAAATCGCTGAAAATGTAATAAAGAACTCGTCCACATTAAACCAAAATTATGTAATTAAATAGTCTTTTAAATGGTGATGAATAATTATTTTTATGTATTTTAAATGTAATTTAATTAGCCCAAATGTAATATTTAATTTCACTTTTATTGTACTTTGCATCTAAAATAACATTTGTCCCACTGTCATGATCCACCACTGGACAGTGTAAAACATTTCCTCTTTTTTGTTAATAAAAATAATAAATGGACAGTGTTGATAACACTGGGATAAATCTATGAATGAAATTAAACGTAAATTAGATATTTAAAAATATTTGTTCAAACAAAATTCTGTCCCTCGGTGTCATGGTGTTACTACCAAAATTTGGAGATCATATTACATTAGACAACATTTAAGATATGATGATTACTTATGTAATTGTAATTGGACTTTAAACCAAAATTGTTGTTACTTGACTTTATCCATAATAAAGTTCAGTACAATTATCAGCATGTGTTGTCTTTTATCAGAAGTAAACATCCTCGGATCAAACGTTATCACTGACATTGAGAAATAATGTCAATCAAGCGGATTACTTCGGTCACGATAAAAACGCTCCCGACGAAGCGCTCCTCTTACAATTCGCGCACTGACATTAACCGGTTCTGGCGGAAATGGGCAAGCCATTTTCCAAGACAGCAAATTGGTGACTGTGCGGTCTTTTATGCCCGCCCGAGAGAACCGATTGGTCAGCGGGCGGTCTGTCACACCCCGTGAGCTCTTATCCTGGAACTTAACCTGCTCCGGACCAGGTTTGGCGTTCAGCATCAGTTACCGGGGCAACGTGTCTGGATAAAAAGAGATCCACATTCGTAGTGCGGAAAACCCAAAACTTATTCAGGAAGTTATCTCTCTAAGAGCTAATCCAGCTTCGTAGTACAGGCCCCAGATCTTGTTCAGTAGAAAACAATGCTAAACGCTGATCACACGAGACTAGCAGGGTTTATACCACAAGCTGCTTCTCTGCACATCCAAAGAAGAAAAAACTATCCAAGTTAAAAGATCGATCTTTGGATTTAATGGATCGATTATGAAGGAAAATCAATTTAAATCGATTAAATCTATTTTTTTTAACCCAGCCCTAATCAATACCTGAATGCCTGAACACTCACTGATATATCAACTGCTGTAACATCACATATTTGTCTAAATAAAGAAATACATTTTATGGTTCCAAATGTCTCTATTACATAAGCTGAGGATCTTTACTGCCCACAGTCAACATTACCAAATAATAAGAGGAAAAAACTTGGGTAAAAGAAGTGAATGATACAGTTACCAAAAAAGCTTAGACCGGAATATATTCAACATTTAAATAATGTAAACACAAATGCAAATACTCAATCTAATGACACCAAACTCAAGCCAGTTTCAGTAACTGCTTTTAAATCAAATAACATTATAGCATGTACTGGTTATCAGAGCATGTCCCTATCAGGCCAAATCCTCATATTTTCAGTTTACAAAATTTTCCTTTTTCTCAATAAAACAGTGCAATGGGTCACCTTCCATGATGGTGAAAAGGTTTTTAAACCAATTAAAAGAACAAAAATGTATTGCAAACCAGGACAATACAATGATTACTAAATTAGCAGGAGAGTTTTTTTTTTTCTTTTACTGAAAAGAAGCAATTAAGAGGTTTGTGCCACACTGACAATATTTTCCTGACATTCTTTTTTTTCTAATTTTAAAAATGCACAAAAGGGAGTTTCACACAAACAGCCAAAGCCAATAATTGCCCCTCTTCCTTGAAAATATTGTTATTTTCATGCTGTCATGTCAAGTTTTGTCAGATTTTCTTCTTGAGCATACACTTCTTGATTATATAAACTGGATGGCTATGGAAAACCACTCGAGCAGAACACTGATAACTGTAATATCATTCATTGTTCAGCTCTACTAGGACTTAAATATGGAGTTCATGTACTCACGTTTGGTTAACTACTGTGCAAGCAGATTTAACTAATTAAGCAAAAATGTCATGATTTTGTGTTTCTTGAAAGGTTAACTTGAGCACTAGTGCACCAAAAACCTTTGCTAGGAATACAATTTTTTTGTAGACTGTTTTTAGTCTACTAATAGTACTTGTAAAGCAAAAAGATTCACGAGACCTAGTTCAAATTTAGTTGGAGGGATTATAACCAAATGCAGCACCCTGATTGGTTGTAACATCTTTAAAATCTGATGGGAAGTCTGAATTAGCTTCTTTCATACCCCCTCATTTGCATATAAAGCTGTCTAGTAGTACAAGAGTATATTTTTCAGTCTACTAGTAGTACTAGTTGACTGAAAACAGTCTACGAGTAGAACAACTGAATGTTTTTCAAACCACTGGTACTACTAGCGGCACTTTAGTAGTTCAAGTTGACCCAAACAGTCTTCTAGTAGTGGAGGTGGAGGGATGCAGTGATGGTTGACTTACATGAACTTTCTTCCATCTCCCCACTGGATCCATGGAGTTCAGCAAGAATGATCTTTGGGTTCTTCTTCACCTCTCTCACCAAGGCTCTTCTCCCCCGATTGCCCAGCTCTAGGAAGAGTTCCTGTTGTCCCAAACTTCTTCCGTATAAGGATTACGGAGGCCACTGTGCTCTTAGGAACCTGAAATGCAACAGAAATTCTTTTGTGGCCTTGGCCAGATCTGTGCCTTTCCACAATTCTGTTTCTGAGTTCTTCAGGCAGTTCCTTCGACCTCATGCTTCTCATGTTTCTCTCATGTCTCAATGCCTCAGTTAAAAAAAGCAAGTGTCACAGTAAAGGGTCTGAATACTTATGACCATGCCACCTATAAATGCTATTCCTTAGCCTTCCGGTCAGGACGGACAGGGCTGGACTGGCCTGGATACTCAACTTTGGGAATAAGACAATTAAAACGAGAGCAAATTTATATATTTCGGACACGTCTTAGAGCACCGGGCTGTAAGTAGTGATATATAGTCGGCTACTAAATTACAATACTAAGTTTTCCAAAAATTGCTTGTTGTCACACATCAAAAACTACCACTACGTAACTAGAAAGAGATACATTACCTCGTCGCTTTGCATCCTGTAAGTTGTTGAAAAAAGAAGTTGTAAAGCAATACAGAGTTCTGAGGAAGGTCCGAGCTGCATTCATTAGCATCACAACAAGCACACGCTTTGGCTTGGGTCACGTCTTACTGACAGTCGCCTAGCGTGCTCATGGGTAGCAGAGTCTTTATGTCACCGGAAATAGATTCTCCTCATAGCACCTTTGATAAATCTTCAAAAATGTCTGCAATTCTGTTGTTTTTTGTCAATATGGGGTGCTTTGTCTACATCAATTAGGAAAAAAATGAATTTAAATGATTTTAGGTAATGGCTGCAATATAACAAAATGTGAAAAATTTAAGGGGGTCTGAATACTTTCCGTACCCACTGTATGTACTTCAAATTTGAGTACTAGTAGAGTTGGACTATGGTTGATATCACTGATATCAATTTTATGCTCCAACAGCTTTCTATAGCAGGCAGCATTAAAAGACTAGGGAGGCAAATTGGTCTCCGGGCCTTCAGTTGGTCACGTCTGACTGACTGACATTATTAAAGACAGAACTTTCTACCACTTTCACCAAAACACCCAGCACTTCTTCTCGATTTATCACAGCACTTCCACTGTCCTGTGATGGTGGAGCTCACAAAAACACATCATGGTTCTTGTTAAACTGTCACTAAATCACTTGCATCCAAAGAAGACTGAACACCATTTAACAACTGTCCCTATAATTGAACCACTGAGTTCCCCCCCTCACTTTACATCCTAATGCAGTATTCACAGTCTTAATGAGCTCTGCTCTGGTCTCATTGAAAAAGTCCCTCTTTGTGTTGACTATACTACTCAGCAGGACCTCCGACAGGCTAATTGTATGTTATTAGTAAAACAGGCTTCACACTCAGTCAAACACAAATACAGGCAGCAGTTTAAGTCTCATAGATCTAATCCTATGTTGATGCTTAAGTGTCTTTAAAGAAATGTTGGCTTCACCTCAGGTAATCTCACTAATGAAGACACCTCACCTCGACTCTCTGAGTTTATGATCCTGCAGGAAGGTCTGCCTCTGTTCCTGCAGAAAACCATTTTCTGTCACTCTTGTCTATTGAACTCACATCAAAGAGTGAACTCAGGCTCCAATATCCAACATAATTCCTCGCCACTTGTTTAATTCTGCCAACAACTGTGTTTGAGCTCTGATACACCGCCGTGAACAAAAGGACGGCCTCTCCCTCACACAGAGGGACGTCCAGAAACTGTAGAAATGCCCATCAGCTGATAGTTTCTGTTATTTTTTAACAGGCTGGGTAACTTTGAGTAAAACAACTGGAATCAGTGCCACAGTATTATCAGAACTATGCAGCTCAGTTGCTTTGGCTCTATATTTTCTTTGGATAGTTTCAGGTTCACACAGCAGAATTTGAAAAAGCCAAAGTCAAGGCTTTATCCTAAGTAAGACTAAACAGATTTGCATATTTATCAATGTGAGACATGCCTTTGGATATCACTGCAAACAAACTTGTAGCATTTAATACCCCCTGGTGCCTACAAAGGATCATAGAGGACACAAGATAGCATGGCAGCTTATCACAATGCAACACCTACAGAAGAACTGTCAGAAAATTTGAGAGCACCTTTCCTTTCAAAGAGGTTAATTCTCCTCACTAAAACAAAATTCTGGGAATCAAACCAGTTCCTGAATCAGTCATTTTCATCCAGACCTGTGCTGATCTGCTGTAGAGACTACAGAAAGTGGCTGAGTACAGATAGGAGTATCTGTATAAAATTTTGAACTATCAACAGTGTCACTATACTCTCTTGTTTCAATTACTTTCCTAAAGTATTAAATCCAGATGAACACTCCAACAAATATTCATATGTCCAGCTCTATGATTGTTTTCAGTCTTTCTCTGTCTTTGCCGAGGCAGCGCCACTTTGTCATGTGACTGTGAAGACCAATCAGATGTATCAGACAGTACTCAAGGTAATACACAGAAATAACAAACAGCTTTGTGGCAAACTAATGCAGTGATGACAAAGAAAACCCAAAAACAACAAACTCTAGAGCCTCTTTCTAAATAATTACTTATGTTTAGTTTAAAAAGATTTGTGAATAAATGCAACATTTGTCAGAGTAGTTTTTTGCGTTTATATTTGTATTGATGGAATAAATATGAATTCATCCATAAATATATCACTTAAAGAGACTGTGAGGAGTTTCTAAGTAATTTCAAAAAAGTCTCACTTTTGGATATATGCCTGATCCAAATACACACTTTAAGATGAGTTTTATTGCATCAAAATAGGTTATCTATAAATGCTATTCCTTAGCTTCGTGGTCGGGTTGGACAGGGCTGGACTGGCCTGGATACTCAACTTTGGGAACAAGACAATTAAAACTAGAGCAAATTTATATTATTCAGACATGTCTTAGAGCACCGGGCTGTAAGTAGCGATATATAGCCGGCTACAAAACTACGATACTAAGTTTTCCAAAAGTTGCTTGTTGTCACACATCAAAAACTACCGCTACGTAACTAGAAAGAGATACATTACCTCGTCGTTTGCATCCTGTAAGTTGTTGAAAAGAGAAGTTGTAAAGCAATACAGAGTTCTGAGGAAGGTCCGAGCTGCATTCATTAGCATCACAACAAATGCATGTTTTGGCTTGGGTCTTTTGGTGCGTTCCAGTTGTAGTCAGAAGGAGGAATTTCCGAGTTCCGAGTAGGAAACTGCAACTGGAACTTCCCTCGAAGTCGGAATTTCCTACTGGGAACTCTATGAAACCTCGCCACTCCCGAGCTTACAACAGCTAACAATAGCCTGGTAGATCTGCATGTTTTTTTCCGACTTCAACTGGAAGGGCGATAAGTCAGAGATGATGTCACTCCCAGTTCCGAGGTTACTGGAACGCAGCATTACGACAGTCGTCGTGTGTGCTCATGGGTAGCAGAGTCCTAATGTCCCGGTAATAGATTCTCCTCATAGCACCTTCAAGTTTTTTACTAAACTGACTGTAAGATCTGATGGTCTAGAGTCTAGACTAAATGATTTCTTTATGTGCGTTTGGTTCATGAAAAACATCAAAAATATCAAATTCAGATACATAATACATGCATTGTAGGACATGATTGGTATTGGTATCCGAAAAACTTAAAGCAAAACTATTGGTAATGTATTGATTTGAAAAAGTCTGGTACTGCTTGTGAAATTTTGGAAATATAAGTTGGACACCTTACATGAGAATTTGTGGGAACTGACTGGAAAATTGTATCACACTGGTAAACATTTTGTTTTAACATAGGGAGACATCCATGTGAATTATTACAGTTAAAAAAACTTACACTTCAACAGATTTATTTGTAGAAGTAGAAGTAGAATTTTATCAAGTTTCTGATTGTTTTATTGGTCAATCCATTTCAGCTTTACTCTATGTTGTCTATCTGTGGATTCAGCAGTCTGTATGCTCTGGGATCAAGAACATGTCCTCAGTAGTCCGGGTCTCTAGAAATTATCCGTGCATGTGACGGAGGAATGCACGGTGCAAAAAGGGGGCGTGGCCTCAACAGCCCTGCAGTAAGCAGCGTGCTGTATGCCTGTGACTGAAAGAATAGCAGAGATATTCCGAAGTATACTTGCATGACATCTGGTTGCTTTAGTCAAGATTAAATATATTTTCTCCCACTATGTTTCAAATCCATTTCTATGACCAACCTTTTTTTTTCAGATTATTCCTGTTAATGCTGAAGGAAACTTTCCAACATTGAAAATTCTGGTATTTTGCAACCCTAAGATGCCCTGAAATATCGGAAGCAAATAAGTATGGGCAGATGTTCAGAAAGTATGTGCTCAGGGCTTTAAGCTTGTAGCCACATATTCAATCAGTTGTGATTAACATTTGGATGTCTCGTGGTTGGCAGGAGCTCCTTGTACGTCATTAAAAAAGCAAGTTGAATTGCAAGCTAATGAATGAGCGCATCAGCACAGTGAATCATCTGCATGCTGCTCTGTTGATTGTTAGGTTGAGAAACTGTCACCTCATCAGCTGGTGCTGCTGGTGCTGAGGGTCAATCACCTTTTGTCAACAGTGCTTCCTCATTTACCAGCTGCCTTTATAAAATAAATAAAACTGGTTTTAAAGCACAAATGGCGTATCAGACCAGTGCAGCCATCGGAAGCTTTTATACCTACACTGTTCGGATCTTTTTGTCCGGCTGAACACTCCTGACAAGTAACTTTGCTGGTATAAAGCAGTTTAATCAGCAATACTGCAGCGAATTTGTTTGCACAACACCAGGAGTAAATCCGTCACACTTGGATTCAATTACTTGAAAAGTTTCAGGGGACAGTTTGCAGTCATGTAATAGATGGCCAAGCCTCCTCGAACGGTTAAACCTCTCAGTCAGGCTTACCGGGCAGCAGGGGATGAGTTATTGATGATAAGGTTTGGTAGAGGTAATCCCTTTAGTTGTACAGACACAGAGTGGCTAACACTACAGGCTGCTGTGGGACCTTAATTCATTAAAGTGGACAAAATGACTTCAGCAAACAGTCGATTTTCACTCCATGTGCCGCCATTTCATATCAGAGCAGTTTTTCAGCTTAGTGCTAAAAATGTATGTGGAGGCAGATAGGAAATCTCAGATAAGGGTATCTTTAATGATCTAGCATGTTTTACTGTTTCAGCGCTTCAGGGCATCTTGTAGTTTCCTCACAAGCCGGATGAGAGACTGATTACTATGTGGCTGAAATGATAAGATGTATATCATCTCTACATGTCTTACAGAGAGCCGATCATTCGACATTAATGCAGAGCCACACATGGAAAAAAAGAGTCTTATCGGTTTTCTCCTGCAGTTGTTTAAAGTATTAATGTACAGAAAATATTCACAGCATTGATTAAATGGACAAACAGATTGATCCTGGAGCCTTTTTAACTCTGCTGCATCACACTCTATTTTCTGAACAGGTGAAACACACACTGAGTAATAAAAAGTAAAAGTATAAAGTTGTTAACATTGTTCAGAGTTATCAAAAATTGAAATCTGCCTTACTACACAAATACTAAAAAAAAATCCTGTATCTGTTTTCCAATCACCACCAAAATAAAAATGCTTGTCCCTGGTGTCATGACCAACATTCTCTTAAAAAAATCATCAAAATACATCCTAAAGTTTATCAATTACTTGCTCACAGTCAGGTGAGCCCTGCATTTACATCGACAACATTACATTTATGAGCTCATATTTACTAATGTATTGCTTTATATTTATTAGTCCATTTGCACAGTTTTGCCTGTTGGATTGAATTAAAATTTAAGTCAGTCTGTCAATAATTTTGTTATTTCACAAGATTAAAAACAGATAAAAAAAATTAGGCATTTCATTGTGCAACTCAGATGTCCTTACTGTGTTGTTCCTTAAAGATGCTACTATAAGGAGTTTCTAAGTAATTGCAAAAAAGTATCACTTTTACATATATGCCTTATCGAAATACTCACTTTAAGATGAGTTTTAGAGCATCAAAATAGGTTATCTATAAATGCTATTGTTAACTTGGCAATTGGGCAGGACAGGGCTGGACTGGCCTGGATTCTCCACTTTGGGAACAAGACAATTAAAACTAGAGCAAATTAATATTATTTCGACACGTCTTAGAGCACCAGGCTGGAAGTAGCAATATATAGCCGGCTACAAAACTACGATACTAAGTTTTCCAAAAATTGCTTGTTGTCACACATCAAAAACTACCGCTACCTGGACTGGCAGAAGCAAGTACATGGGGTGCCTCGTTGCTAACCACTCCGCCAAACAGGTGTCTTCCCCTACTCTCTAGCCCCCTTTCACAGGACTATCCACTGTCTCTCTCCTATCAATAAAGGCACAAAATGCCCAAAAAATACATTAAAAAAAACTACTGCTACGTAACTAGAAGGAGATACATTACCTCGTTGCTTTGCATCCTGTAAGTTGTTGAAAAAAGAAGTTGTAAAGCAATGCAGAGTTCTGAGGAAGGTCTGAGCTGCATTTATTAGCATCACAACAAACACACGCTTTGGCTTGGATCACGTCTTTATGACAGTCACCACGCATGCTCATGGGTAGAAGAGTCTTTATGTCACCAGAAATAAATTCTCCTCATAGCACCTTTAAGATATTTTCTTCTGCTTTGTTGAGCAAACATTAAAAGTGTTCTTAAAACAAAGCATGAAACCTGTTTGCACACAATCTCACTAACAGGAGACCAATGATATTGGTCAAGAAAAGCCTGATCGAGACATCCCTAAAACACACTTGGAATAGTAAAAACAAGATTTAATTAATTATGGTTTATAGTTTGACTTCAGGTCAATTCAGAGAAAAATTACTTTTTCCACTAAAGCTTTTTGTCGTGATTTGATCTTTCAGCACATTCACACATCATTGAGCCTCTTCTACAGTTAATAAATGTGTTTTCCAAGAATGTCTTGTATTCTTATTTACTATTAAAAGACTTTTTTAATTAAATATGCCCAGACCAGAGTCCATTCTAATTAAAAGTAAATCATTATGTAGCACGGGCCAAGTCTTGAGCCTCACTTTCTTGGATATAAACTACAGGAAGCACAGAAATGGTGGTGGAATATCTTTAAAGCTCAATATTTCTGCAAACATTTGAGTATTTTGGAGCAGACTTACAACCTCGCACTGAAACTGAATTGCCACTTATTCATTGCCATAGGCAAGAGAGGACATCTGAAAGACATAAAGGAAAGATGCCAGCGCGACAACACTCCATTTCTGTAGAGGTTTAACAACTGTTTTATATTTTCCTGAGAGAAAGTAAGAGTCCAAAATGTGCTGAGGTTTAACAGTATCACTTCAGTGTCTATTTTATCCAAATGTCCTCCTGGGTAAGACAGCAGCCTTCAGTACTCATAGAATTATAGAAATACAGCAGCTCCAGTGAGCCCCTTTCGTTTGGTACTTGCTTCCATTTCTACTAGTGCCAATGAATCATTAAAATTGCACCCTTTGGTTGAAACATGCCCGAATTGCTCTGACAGAAAATGAACAAATTGCTTAAATTTACTGAATCCTGTGGATTCTCCAATTTATTCCAATCACGCAGCACAGAATACAAATATTCTTTAGTATGAATGAATCACAGTATGGCTCTGCGAGGGTGCATTAACACTTAATAACATGATGCACCCCTTTGGTCATTTTAGTCATACATTTGTAATTTCAACATAGTCTTATATTGTCCTGCTGAGACCCCCTCTGAGACACAGTGAGTTTTCTCAGCTCAGCATTTCAGATATTTCTTTATCTTATGGCGGTGGCAGCATGTCTAACAGTATTACCAAGTTCTGTCATGAATTTCATGCCATAGCCTCCATGTTGCCACAGCTTCTCCATATGTTAAGTTGTGCATTTTGTTTTGCCTCAACTCTTTGTTGGTTGTGCAGTATTGATCCACCTGGGTCAAAAGGTGCCTTGATTTTTTAATGGCTGTGCTGCAAAGCATTGTGATATTTGGCATGGAGATAGAATACATTCACAGGCACCAAGTAGTGATAGGTTTAGTGTATCATTTCCAACATTCAATAAAGCCTTTGGTTCTATAGAAATAAGATCAATTACTTGCCAAGTCAAGGTGGAGCTGTTGAACCAATGCGGAGAAGTAAGCAGGGGTGATGTTCATTGTGCAGGAGAGAGTTAGTAAACAAACATGCCAGCACAACAGAGAGACATAAGATTGCACCGTCTGCATGTAAATTGTTGTGTAGACTTTCCTTGGACTTTGAAAGGGACAGAAGAGTCCAATATGACACACATACCTAATGCAGCACGGGCCAAGTTTTCATTGAGCCTCACTTTCTGGAATAAGATCTACAGGAAATGCAAAGACATCACAGAAATAGTGGTGGAACCTCTTTAAAGCTAACTCAGTCTACAAACATTTGAGTTTTTTGGAGCGGGCTTACAACCTCACACTGAAATTGAACTGTGAGAAGTCTCTTTACAATTTAAAACATTTTTTACAAAGGCAGTTGATGAGATATCTTAACCAGATTTGTTTTATTTTAATCAGTGTTTATTAAAGTTTTTATTCACATTAACATTTTGTGTTTCAGATATTCTGTTAATGGAAGGGAAGGCTTGTCTAACACGGCTGATGTTCTCCTCAGATGTTCTTGGTCACCCACTCCTCCCTTTATCCAACACTGTCCCTGTCTCCATAAATTTCTTGTGCCACGCACGAATTAAAGGATGCGATGGTGGATCTCTTCCATACTCAATGCGCTGAGTCTGCACATCCAATTTTGTCTCAAAAAAACAGAATACACATTGTGCCTCCTCTTGAGGAGTAGCCATTTTATAGGGGTTCATTTAACAGCTTTCCTTCCATTAACAGAACATCTGAAACACATAATTTTAATGTGAATAAAAACTTTAATGAACACTGATTAAAATAAAACAAAACTGGTTAAGATATCTCATCAACTGCCTATGTAAAAAACTTTTAAACTGTAACAAGACTTTATGGACACCCTGTAATATGGAGGAAGTACAGCTCATGTCTCTTGGCACCACCTGGGGAAGTGTGCGCTAATGCTAGGCTAACTCCAGGTAAACCCGCCAACACTTCTCATTCTGGGGGAGCTAAGAAAATAACATAATCCATGGTTTACTTTATCTAAAACGTTGAAACACCATTTTGTAGGTCCACAATAGCTTGATAATAGCTTTTCACTCTAGCTGGTTATGTTTAAGCTTAAAAAAGTCATGAAATTCAGTTTTAAGACTATGAAATGGAACGAATGTGTAAGTCTGCTAATTTTTTTGGTCACCAAAGACCTTGTCATTAGGAATGAACCAAGAACACAGTCCAGCTTCCTACAGGCTTTTAGCCCAAAGAATCAGCATGATGCTAACTCCTGTGTTAGCTAGGAAACTTATCATATCTGACAATTTTAAGGGGCATGAAATGGCTTCTGTGACTACAACAGTAACCTTTAACCTCTACACTAATGCCTTTGCATGTTTACCTGTCTGGTCATGCAACCGGATAGGTATCCAATAAGATTATTTTTACTCAAAAATGTAAGGTAGCATGACAAAATTTCCTTCATCACTCTTACAGCCTCAACCCACAGGAGGTCTAATCAACCAGTTTAATTAAAAGCCCTAGTGTGGGGACACATAACAATTGACTGATCAGGCTCTTAAACTTTCTCTGACAGTAATGGATTGACTTTTACTTACACTTTAAAAGCACGCCTTTCATTTTTAACTATGACAATAATACTGGTGGAAGTCTGTTAAATGTTAGAGTTCAATAGAGGCTTCAGTGAGCCTGCATGGCAGGACTGAAAAGGGGGTAAATAAAAGTTAAATTATACTGCACTGTTTCTTCTGCTGCTGCAAGACAGTATTGTTGAGATGAGCTAAGAAGACATTTAAGTTTGTTACAGTGGCTTTAAGTTCAGTGAGACCAGTCAGTATCTTTATTTAAAACAAATGATTCCAATTAAGATTATTAGAGTTGATTTATATGAAAATATGCATCTTTAAAAGCATCAACTCAACTTTGTAATTAAAAAAAGTTCTTTAAGAGCTGTCTTTGCTAAAATGTGAATCATAAACTTTCAAGTAAACTTTCAGGTAGGGCTGTCACCTTCTACAAAATATGCACTAAACACAGAACTCAAACCATAAATACACATTGAGCTGAAAATATAGTGACCAGCCTGATCCAACCTGCACCTGACCATCCATTGCTTTCTTGACCTTATCAAAAAGAAGGTTTCAGGTTGGTGAAGGTGGTGAAGTGGTAAGCAACTAGGCATGTCCCATAAACATGCTTCTACCGTTCCAGATTAAAATCCAGCTTGTGTCCTCCCCCTACTCCCTATTGCCCCCATTTACAAGCCTGTCAAGTGTCTCTCTCTCCTGTCAATAAAAGCACAAGAAATAAAACAAAGTTCACTCTCAGAAAACAAGGAAAACAGAAAACACTCTGAGTGAACAATAACAACAAGGAAACATCCAAGCAGTGCCACGTGGAAGCACTCTGGGCTCCACATAGCTAATGGCAAAATAAGAAACAAAGATAAAGCTGCTGACCTACTCCACATCCACAATAAATTCAAGGATTTCTCTTTTGTTGGCCTCCCAACAAAGGGTCCCACAGCACAACAAGTGTTCGCTCTGTGCTGCCACATCCTCTTTGGCAGGTTGTTCACCCGAGGCACGGAGCGGATATCTTCAGATATTAAAGTGAATTATCGGAAACTGAGAGCGATTTAAAGGAAAGTGACAGCTATTAGGCTTAGTTTGAGTATCACTGCTTCTATACAACACAGATGCCTTTATTAAATCATGTTTCATCCAATTATTTGTGTATATAAAGAGTTACCACTTGTTCCTCTTACATTGTCAGGGTTAGAGACGGTACATTCTGATGTTTTGATTGAATAATCATGGTGTCTTCAATTAGAGGTGTGCATGTTAAAATCCATAAGAATTTGATTTATAGGAAAAGTGACAGTTCTAGTATTATCAAATCTCCAAAACAAATGTTATTGCAGCTTTGGAAGGGTAAGAGGGGTACACACATAAAGAATATTGGGCTGTTTTTGTCCCGATATTCCCCCTTTCTAACCCAAGACCAAGGAGTCTTAAGGTGTGTTCACACCAGACGCTACCTGTACTACCTTGGCGATCACTCTCCATTCAAAGTGAATGTACAGCCGCAATGGGGCTGGGCTAACCCTCCCGCGATGCGACAGCCGGCGACAAGACGACCACTTCACTCGTCGCGCGATATCAAAGTTAAAAAAAAGTTGATCTATTCAGGCGATGTCGTGTGTGGCTGTGTGGCATCAGCCAATCAGCAGTGTGTGTACGTGTGACGGTGCAGTTATTCATCCGGACTACAGGGCGGATGACTTCCTTCTAGGCGGAACTAATCTCAGTGAGGACATTTGCAGATGGACCGCGGTAAACACACAGATGATGCTGCTGCATCATCAGCTGCAGTGTTTTGTGTCTGATAAGTGAGTGAAAAGGACACAGCTGGAATAATGTCCGCTTATACATCCTATAATGTGATATATGATATGATCGCGGTAAAGCTCGAGCGGACGTGACGTCACCGACCGATGGCCGACGCCAACGGCGACCAAACAGGTATTTATGGACGCGCGACGCTACATCAGTGGGCGACGCGACTTTGGTAGCTGGGTCGCTTGCGGTGTGAACGCACCTTTATAAGATTATCCTGTTGTCTGAGGTGTGTTAAGAGTGAATTGGTCACTATCAACTTTGAAACTTGTCAGGGCCGACAACCATAAATGTTAAACTTGTTTAATATGTATGACCAATATTTTTCATGTGTGTTGGAAAAGCCGAAGACTCCCAAGTCATGACGACATGAACTGTGACCAGTGTTGCCAACTTAGCGACTTTGTCGCTAGATTTAGCGACTATTCAGACCCCTTTAGTTATTTTTTTTCAAAAAAGTGACTAGCGACAAATCTAGCAACTTTTTCTGGTGTTAGTGGAGAGTTTTCTGGTGTTTTGGAGACTGACGTGATCGTATCGTTCTGCAGTTACTGTCCTCAACGAGCAACGGGCGCGTCCCAAAGCACTCACAGGCGGTGACGTCTCACAGCCTCGTGCAGCAGTCCCAGCTGCAGGCAGAGCAGAGAGGAGACCCTCACCCCTCCAAGTCCAGATTGCAAATGAAATGGGCATGTGCAAAGCCGCTTTTGGCTTGCAGAGCGGGATCACTCTATCGCTGCAAGCATTTCACTCACTGCCAGAGTGTGTCTTTTTTTGGTCACTTTGCCGGTCCCAAGCCCGGATAAAGGAGGAGGGTTGGTTGCAGAGCTAGCAATTCCACCCCATATAACAATCATGTGATTAAATTTGCTATTATAACATTTAACAATACAGGACAAAACGAGCATTAAAATCATTTAATTCTGTTAATGTTGAAGTTATTTTATTTATTTGTAGTTCTAAACATATTTAGGGTGTTTTTTACTCACTTTTGTCTCTCCCATGATGTTATTCCTCTCTCCTACAGCGTCCATTACAATTCACGCAAATTGCTGATTATGCAAAATAGGTGATGACATCATTTAGCGACTTTTAGCGACTTTTGGGACAGCCAATAGCTACTTTCCTTACTGAGGAGTTGGCAACACTGACTGTGATGTGGAACAGAATGTAGCCAATCAAGAAGCGAGCTGACAGAGGAAAAGGAAGCAGGTGCAAACAAAACAAGCATGGCTGTCCTGAAACATAAATTTCTGTGGATCTTAGAAGTGGAGCACCCACTCAGGTCTTCACGAAGTCCCCAGGAATTTTTCCACAGCCTCTTTTATGAAGTTAATTAAGCAATTTTTCTGTCAAAAATAGTCCCAAGACCACCATCATTCCCTCTTCTCGTATGTCCTATTCCATGTTGCGTGCTGTGCTTTCTGGTTGTTGCTGTTTCTTCTTCTTTGTTTTTTTAAGATGACTAGATTCTAGATCAATGGTAGGACAGAATGTTATGTGTGTGGTGTGCTGTGTTGGGGATATCACAGCACACCACACAGAGTATGATCAGAACTGCTCAATGTCTGTTTTTTTTTTATCTTCATGCGTGGGCTCTCTAACAGGTTAAAAAAAAAACTCTTCAGATTTAGAAAATCTTTTTGTTTGGACCCTGCTTAAGCTTTCAAAGAGCTCTGGGAGGATGTGTTGATGATGGATTGAAGACATTTTCAAAGACAGATATTTTTATCAAGAGCCAATTAAATGAGATGATACACTGATTCTTTTACCTTTATAATAACAGAGGTAAGATGAGGTAACTCTCAAGCCAATTAGGATCGAATTAAAACAGTTCATATACCCGAGTGAATGCTATTCTTATCCAGCAATTTACTGAAACAAGAAATGGCTTTGTAATGTACGCCTTTTTCCAATAAGAAAACAAACAATGCCATTTTTTCTTTTGAATAAAAGTAAAAATAAATTACAAAAAGCATAATATTTTATGGGTATCATTCATTTCCAGATTCTGCCAACATTAAACTATCTAGTGCTCGGTAATTGGGCAACAGTGAATGAGTTATCTCAGAAACAATGCCAGATTCCTTTGCCAGTTTTATATGTAGACATAATTAGAGAGCTTTTCACACCTGCTGTGCCCAGTATAATTAATTGGAAAACTCTAATCACCATATTTATGTTGTCACATTCAGAGGAAAGTATGCCGGTTGGGCTGGATTTTGTAGTTTTGTGAGCACATATTGAGTCATTTCAGTGTAAAAAAAAATAAGGAGTCTGAAAAGTGCAAAGACACTCTCATGTCAGTAAGACCATCTGCTGTCCAGCCAGAGTTTACAGAGCCATTCTGTTCCTGTGTGCAGCCCCCCCGACTACGGTGAAAATGAAGGTAGCTCAGTTTGCAAATTAGTCTTCAGTTTACTCTGCATTCTGCTGCTGTGCTGGGGATTTCATTTCAAAGTTTGATCATTACATGACAAAAATACACCAACCTGGACTCAGAGCGGTGATGAAAAAATAAATGCCATAAAGAGAGATGTGGGATGAAGAAATCCATCAATCAGACAGAAAAACAACCTGACATGCCTGACATGTCAGCTATCAGGCAGTAAAATGGTTAAACTACTTTGCAACTTTCTTGCAGTGAGTGAGTGATTAATCCCTCCTTTTCTGACGCGGATCACTCTCAGTGACATTCAGAATGAAGCCGAGATTGATGTAATAATAACTGTGCCCAAAGCTACAGCACGAACTAAAGAAGCAAGAAAACTAGATTTAAAACCTCTGCTGAAGTTTCAGCGTGTATTACAGCTGCTGCATGTCAGCGTGGCCGCCATTACACCTCCCCTCATGGAGGTGTTGTGTTTTTTGAGGAGGGATGGTTTTTCCATTAGGCAAAGGCAGGCAAGTGACTGCAGCTCCGAGCACCATGGGGCCTCGAGGAAGAAGGAAAACAGTTTTGTATCATATTAGGGCTCTCACTCTTCCCAGAAATCTAATTCCAAAAAAAATGAAAATAGTAGTTTAAAAAAATCAATTCTAAAATTCAAAGATATTCCATCCCCTTCCTGCCGGGCAACTGCACCACAGACATGAGGCCACACTGGCCCCGTTTACATGTGTAGTTTTCCTCAATCTGATTGAAATTGATCGGATTAAGTGAATCTGATTCGATCTGTATACATGAACTTTGAGTAAAGAGATCCACATTCAATCCGTGTTTGCATGGCCCCAGCTGGATCCGATGTATTTTTTTCTTTGACATGCACTGAAGGTCACTCTGCCACTACCTGCAAATGTGTAAGAGAAGAGGAGGAGCACTTCCTGCCTCCTGTTTACCTCTAGAAAGATGGATCCACGTCGTGTTTTGTTGGGGATGCTTATTGTGTTATGGTTACAGTTATTTGAGGCTCTGAAGTCATTTTTAACTCTCTCGGTGTTTCTATTAAAAAGTTTGTTTCCTCCACCGTCCAGTTCTTCTGTTTGTTCACCATGTTTGTTTGGGCACACTCTGCGTACGTCACTACGTGCCTCTTACATACTACAGAGCGCCTGGGCAGACCGAATAATCCTCTCTATCAACCCAATCCGCTCGACTCAGCCATTTACATGACGCATGGAGTGGATTATCAATCAGTGTAGACTACCTCTTACAATCCGATCTGAAATACAATCAGATCCAGGTGAATCCGATTGGCTAAGGTGTTTACATGAGACATTTCTAATCTGATTGACCTTTCAATCTGATTGTAAATAGGATTTTTTGACCCATGTAAACGGGGCCACTGGCTTGCCAAATGTTCTTTATATGAATATGCAATCTTGAGCACTTGATGCGACTGCACTGCTAGACACAAGGATGGAAGGCCAACAAATGGCACACAATTTGTCTTGGATGAGGAGTGGGCCAGCTGCTTTGCACACAATCAACATTAAGTCTGCTCTGTGTTTGAAATTGCTCATTCAAATCTATAATACTAAATAGGCTTCATATATTTACAAATACTAGGGCTGTCAATTTTCTCAAAAGTCAAACTTGGTTTCCAGTATACATGCTAAAGACCAAGAGGAAGTAGAGTACTATACTGCTGCAGCAGTGTTGATTTTGTGTTATTATTTTCACCATAGTTTTCATCAACAACCTTTTCCCCTGATGCAAAGCAGACAGTAACTAATTAAAACAAGTGCACATGGACAACAACTAAATTAACTGACATTTTCATCAACAAAGAAAACTAGACTAAAATGTCTGACAAAGACTTAAAGCTATGGTCTACGATTTGGAAGCTTTGTACATATTAATAACACCGTTTATAAGGCTGTTATGGTCCTATGGTCCCATCTACACAGTATAAAGACCAAAAAGAACGAAAAAAATCCATTCAGTATATCCGCTGAAAAGCTGCATACTAGCTGACCAATCAAACCTAAGAACCTGCGACTATTAATTGGTCCGTGAGTTGGTCCGTGAGTCCATCCAATCTCCTGTCTCTCTCACTACGCAGCGTCATGCATAGTGCGTCATGGTCCCGTCTCCTCCCCTTTACCTCCGGTGAGCAGCTAGCAGCGTTAGCTACTGAACTATCATGGAGCCGGAAAAGCCTAGCGCCGAGACCGGCCGCCTTCTGGGCCCAACGGAGCTCTGCCCGCGGGTTGAGGCCTGTTAGCGGGCTAACGGCTAACGGCTAACGAATAGCCCCAGCCGGCCGTCAGACCTTCAGCATCGACCGTTTCGCCCCTGGTTGATCAGGTAATGGCTTTGTTTACTACAGTGGGAGATGTCTGCTGAATAACTCTGGTTAGTTTGTGCCTGCACGGGCTAATAACTTGTAGGGGAGCGGGTTAGCCTGTTAGCCGCTAATCGTTTGCACTGTAAGCTGAGCTGGGGAGGACAGGCTGAGAAAGATAAATCCTCTCCCACACTCGGCTCCGCTCTGGCGGCGCCAGACCCGCATTGCCGCCGGTCCAGTTGAAATGGCTACTGCTGTGTGTTACAAGGGGGGTGTCTGTCGTGTTTGATACTTTCAGTTGAGCTGAGCTGTTTTTGATTGAGTTGGCTGGTGATATATTGAGTCGCCGAGGCTCTGTCCGAGGGGGCTTATATGAGGCGACACGAGCTGGGGGCGGGATCTTGGAACACGGAGGGGAGAGGTGAGGGAAGGGGGGGGCAGGCTGCGGTTTCAAATCGTAGACCACAGCTTTAATCCAATCAGACCTAATTTGGTCATGTAGAAAGTAGAGACAAGTTAGGAACATATCCAATCACTGCTACTTTGGTTGGTGGTGGTGGGATAAGTTGTGGAGCAATCCAATCAGAGCTGTTCTCTTTATGAATCGATATGTTCATGTAGAGCAGGTTCACTGTTTGTTGTCAGTTCTGGTATTGTAACTGAGATGCTCTGCTAGGTAGCCTAAATATAGGTGACTGCATTTCACACAAAAGACAAAAAAATAATATTTTTTTCATTCAGACTTTGTAGCATTCAGTCAAGGGTTATTACATGTTTTAAATTTTATCCAAGTGTAATATGAGACTTCAGAAATTCAAGGAAACATAAAAATGCCTTACCCTTCACACTTTATATTTTAGTCGACTAAATTCACAGAAGATGTCAAATGTTGTAAAATTTCATCGACTAAAACTAGACTACAATTAAAACAATTCAGATGGCTAAATAATGACTAAAACTAAAGGATATCTTCGACAAATACAAAAACTACAACTAAATTAAAATGTGCTGTCAAAATTAACACTATGCCGAAGAAAGCTGACCAGGAGTCCTGCCAGTCAAGATCAAATTAGACAATTAAAGGTCAAAATACAGCAATTTAATGGATTCTTTTTAGGCACAGTATCCAAGGCACCTGGCAGAGAGGATTTCCCTCAAAGTCCTGACAACATAGAGGATGTGCTTTAAGGAAAAGTGGAGCTATGAGATCATTTCTGAAAATGAGAAAATTTGTTGTAAACACCGAAACTTAAGGGCACAACTTTGAGATTCAGGTCCACACAGAGACAAAAAAGTTTCCTATAAATAAAGCATCATTTTAAGAAATGTGTCTGTCCATAAAAAAACACTGGAAATACACCAGTAAGTATCCCCTGTAACAGTGCTACAAAAATTCAAAACCACAGAAGAAGACATGGAGCCTGGGAATGTAGCATGAGAAATTCAAGCAAACACTGGCATTTGCTGTTCTCTGTGTCCACTTGTTGGTCACAGTTGTCATAGAGCAGCAGAAGATTTCACTGTAAAGTCATATTTAGCCGTAGTCTAGGTTCGTGGCTATGGCATAAAGAAGAAGCATGGCTATGACATCAAAGTTTCTGAAGATATTTGTATTTGTTGTCCACTATGAAATGAAAGGTCAACTGGGACCTATTTTCAGGCATCAGAATCGCTGTAGCCACGTGTAGAAAAGCCTATACCATAAAAAATGTGCAAATACCCCTGAATTCTAGGGGTGTAACGAAATTTCATGCCACAAAATTTCTCGAAATAAAAAAATGAAGAATTAAAATTCAAAGACGCAAGAAATAAAAAATGAGAAGTGGCACACGCACCACTGAGACTGGTGATTTTTTTTACCCTCCTCTCGCCTACCGTAGCAAAACACGGTAGGCGAATGGAGAGAATGGAGGAAGACGAGGTCGAGGAATTAGCTGACGTTCCTTCGTCAAATAAATCGGTGAACAGTGAGAAGGTTGCAAACAAAACAACCGTGTGCAAAATATGCCGCTACAGTTCGCCGTGGCGAGTACAACTACCAACTACTTTGACCTGGAGACAGGCAGCAACTGTATGTTTGTGTAAGTCTGCATAAAATACAATATTTGATTTTTGCATCTTGTGTTGAGTTGACAGAATTTGATCATACTTGAAGATCAGAAGTATATGCACTGTTATAGGCTAAATATTATAGTTCACAGTTCAGACATTTATAGGTTTGTTTTCCTTTTCATTCAAGAATGTATTTATCCTGATTGTTACAACAACAAAGCACTTTTTATTGAGATTTTATGTTTGTATTTGCACTGAGTCTAAATAAGGGGAAAAACTATAATTTTGTTTTTCTTCAAAGAGCATTTATTTTGTACTGATGCAGCAATATTTCTTGTATGTCTGCATTAGGAAGAAAATAAAAAAATGAGATTTTTGCACAACTTCCTACTGTTGGGGATTTTTTATAATCTTTATTTTGTATTGTGAGCACTGTTTCGTATTTCATATTGTTTCGTGGGTTGACCATTTCGTTACACCCCTACTGAATTCATTTCCATGTTTGCCCCTTATACACTGTTTGACCTGCTTCAAAAACGTGCATTATTGAGCTCCCTAACACTGGCTGAATGCAGATGAAAGTGAAAATAAGAAAAAGTTTTGCTCAAGTCTATTCTGCAAGCTTTTAAATGAATGCATTTATCATAACTCTATAGTCAAGTAACAAAATTGTTTTTGAGAAAGCAGGTACATGAAGTGTTCATGCTTTAATTTATGTTTTTTGTAAATTACCTCCATATGGTCTAGAGCTGCAACTATCGAGTATTTTTGGAATCGAGTACTCTGTCGATTATTTCTTCGAGTACTCGAGTACTCTAACAAAATATACTTTTTTGTTTTTAAACAAATAAATCAATTGTATACAATGCAACATGTTAGGGCTTTCAAAATGAGCAACCAAATGCCGTTTATTCCTCAGAAAAGGTTTGTTATTTTAACAACTTTCAAAGTTTAAACCAGTACTGTTCTGGAGGGCGTTGTGTAGTTTGATTGAAATCCTTGATCATGTTCTAAATCCTGTGTCTCACCATGGAAAGAGGATTTACGTCTGTGATGAGCATATTTAAAAATGCTGTAATAATAATAGTTGCAGCCCAACACAAAGGTTATCGCATAAGTTACGTGCTAAGCTCACTAGTCTGACATCAGACACACACTGCACTGTGTTTTTTCGCCCCTTCTTGTAGCACACACTTGGGATGTTCTGCCATCTCTTCTGGGCGGATTCTCTCTTCCTTTTCAGTCCTCTCTTTTCTCTTTCCTTCATGATTGTACACAAGCCATGAGCAGCGGAGGTAGCAGGCGAGGTGTGCCACAGAAATGACTGTCCTGTGTCAAAACACCTGCACTGTATAGTAGTCCAGATATATATTTATATGTATAATTATATATTTAACGAGGCTTCGAGGCACAAAATTTAATTCGAGGATATTTTGTAATCGAGTACTCACGAATATTCGAGGAATCGTTTCAGCTCTAATATGGTCCCAGCCCATCTGGTTCAAATTGAAAGGGCAATTCATTTTATTTATTGTTAAGTACATTTGAAAGACTATTTATGTAGATATGTTTGGTTCTTGTCAGTAATTTCCCAAAAAAATACAATGATTAATGTAAGACTGGGATACTGCCAAAAAATTGTGATGCATTGCTTTCCAGTATCGCCCACACTTACTCTGTGGCAAAATATTAAAGAAAAGAAGTGGCAGATAAAGTGATGTTATTGTTGTTACATTTAAGCATATCTTTGTTTTTAAATGCTGCAGAAGTGAATGTGAAGCACTGCGGGGTATGTCAGCATTTCTTATTCAAATATGGGTTTCTCTTTGAACTAGCCTTCATGTGGCTTGACTGAGAAGATGTGCTTCACTTTATATTTTCCCACTTGCTATAATTGCTCTGAGCAAATGCATGAATGGCCTCCTATTGCTTTGTACCTAAAGCAAAATCAGTGAAACGTCTCCTGTTATGTGCGGCTGGAAGGGGCAGCTTCTCAGAGCTCAGTTTTACATGATCACAATTCATACCAGCCAGTAAGCAAAGCTCACAGAGCATGAATATGTAGAACCAACAACAAACACTAATTATAAACAAAAATCAATAATAAAATAAGCTCAGGCACACTCCAGATGCAACCCTATTCAATAATCAATGACCAACTGCTCAACAATCTGATCAACAAACCGAGCCTGCAAACAGCACACATGCAAAAAAAACATGCAGCACAAAAACAGAATGGAGCTAATGAAGAGCTAAGAGCAACACAATGTAGAATTTCAAAAGGATTACTTACTGTGTCCTCTCTCTTCTCCACTGATTTAGCCAAAGGGGGTCATGAGGGACTGAGCTCCAGTTCATCTCCTCATACAGCACACCTTCTTTAGTGTCTCATTATTGTCCATTATGTGCTGCGCAGCTTTCAGAGGCATTAGTGCAGTCCTCTTTTCTTCTTCTTACTGCATGGCTGACATAAAATGTGGTATTTATCTGGAAATCCAGTTCAGTATTTTTGCCACAGGGGTGAACAAACTTTGCAGTCCTTATTTAAACCAGGAGAGTCCTGTTTGTTTTATTCTCTGCCACATTCACCTGATCCAAGGGTCCAAAGTCAGGGCCTCAGCCTATGACTTCACATCTTGCCTACAGGCTTTAACATACATTGAATTAAAATCATACATGTCTGTGGTCTTCTGCTGTCTTCTGGTTTCCTCACAGGTTGCCAATTTTGCTTCTTGTGACCTGGACCAATGATTAGGGGTCTAAAAAGTGTATAATTTAAGTTCAAGCTCAACAAAAACACATTTTTTAGCCGCAAAAGAGGACTATCTTCAAACTGCACTGATAAAAAAACTGTTTTAAAGTATTTTAGTGTTTTAACTGGAAAAAGTAACTTTTATTCATCCTCTGCTCTGATAAGTCCCCCCCTCCATGTCCATGAAATGGTTTAGTCCATAGCTCTGCAGGTGAAGGTGTGTCCAGCAATCAGTCATTAATGAGGAGAAGCAGAGCACCTTCATCAGTTTAAACATTGAATATCTTGTTTTCTTAGAGTGCTCACTTTAATATAGGTCTAAAAGGATTTGCATGTCATAGTTTTTTGTTTTTATTTATGTGTAACACAATGTCCATTCTTTGAAATGGGGGTTTGTACATGTGCTTTTTAACCCTTTAATTACCGGCTCAACTGTTTGGCAGAGGTGATCAAGAAATTCAGGGATATTTAATGATTTAAAGAACAAAACAAATCAAATCATTGTTTGATTCTGTTAGCACTTCAGGGAACAGAGAAGTCCATGAACAAACCAAAAACCAGATATTATCATAGTGTGGGATTTAATGGTTTTAAAAGCTAACAGTCAACCATGTGATGACATTAAAATGTACAAACACTTTGGGCAACATCATTTAGAAAAGGCAGAAATGTTTGAAAATAAAATAGCAAAAATAAAATGGATAATATTGAGTCTGACAAACTCAATATTTTGATGAATGCCAAATTATACATAAATCACCATATCAGTAAATGGTTAAATATTTTAAAGAATAATGATTATGAATAATAACTTTTAGATTGTTAGAACTTTAAATCCCACACAAGAAAATATCATTTATTTTGGTTTGTTTGCAATTTTTTCTGTATCCTTAAACATTGACAGAAACAAACATTGACATGTTATGTTTATCTAACACATTAAATATTCCTGAATTTATTGATTTCTGTCAAACAATTGAGCTGGGAGTTAAAGGGTTTAAGATTTACAAGAGTTAAGTTCTTTTCCTTCTTTAGGACTATCCACTGAAACAGAGTAAACTAGACATTTTCTGAGAGCACAACCCTCCACAAAGTCATTTCCAACATGGTGGGTGAGTTATTAAAAAAAGAAAAATGGGAAAACTATCCACTGTAAATAAATCCTAGAAAAAGAAAAGAAAATCCAGGGTCAACATCTGGATTCAGGTCATCACCACAATTTAATCACGTTTGTGCCATGACAAACATTCCCTGAAGACATCATAAAAAGATATTGAAAAGTTATTGAATTATCACCAATAAAAAGTGGGAAATTCCCCTATCTGGCATTGTTAAGAATCAGAATCAGGATCACAGTTGTGTTTACTTCCGAGTACATTTGCACATACAAGGAATACAACTTGGTAAATTGGGGTAAAATCAATCAAATTAAAGTTAGAATAAAAAAGGGTCAGGAAGAATTGAATAAAGTATATAGATAGGCAGAAAGTAGTGCAAAATTGACTTTAGTACATATTTAAATATACAAAAATAGGTACAAAAAAGGAAGGAATACATAGCCCAACAATACATACTAAAGGTGCAGTGAAGGAGCTGTACAGATGGGCACTGAACATTTACACAGTATAAACATAATTTTGGACATTTCTGAATTTGCATCTGGATTTAGGATCACCTTCAAAATCAAACAACTTCTTCATTTTGCCATGACCAACCTTCACTGGGAACATCATTCAGATTCATTGAAATTGAAATTAGTTATGAATAAAAACGTGGAAATGTGCTATATTTCATATAGTAAAGAAATCTTTTTTTTCAGGATTTGGATCACCCCTAAAATCGTATTCATTTTTCTTTGTGCCACATGACCAAAATTCCAAAACAAATCAATACATGATTTTGTTCAAAACCTTTCAAGTTATTTGTAAAATGTAGAACGGTTCTGATCCACATCCAGATTCAGATCACCACCACTCTAAATCGAATAACTCATTATTTCTTAAATTACCAAAATTCCCTTAAATGTACCCAGAATCTGGACAGAAATTAATGAGTATTATTGAAAATGTGGAAGACTGCTCTATCTGGCACCATTAAGGAATATTTTTTAGAAATTCCAGGATCCACATCTGAATTTGGATTACAAATTAAATCACTCCTTCCTTTGACAATGTCTCACATTACCTGAAAATGTGATTAAAATCCATTCAAAACTTATTGAGTTATCATCAAATGTGTTGAAATGTTACAGATTGCATTGTAAAAGATCTTAAAAACCTCCCTGGATCTGCATCAGGATTCAGATTACCACTGAAATCTAGTCACGCCTCCCTTGTTCCATGAACATTTCCCGAAAATGTCAACAAGATGTTTTCATAACTTTCTGAGTAAAGCTGACTAAACTCAAAGAAACGAACAAACTTTGGGAAGAAAAACACCTCATTAATGGAGGTAATAAAACCCTCAATAATAAAACAGTGATTTCATACATTTGCAAAGCTCGTCTACTACAAACAAATTAAGACCATATCTTAGCAGCCAGCTGGCCCTCACCTGTTCCTTTAAACATCTGCCTGTATAACGGCTGATTAATGCAGCATATGAGTTATGGTCAGTGTGTTTTAATGCGTTTCGCTTGGAGATCGGATCATTTCGAGGCCTGAGCTCGACCAGCGTGTTCCCTTGCAAATTAAAAGTGTCCACTCTGTGCGAGTGTTAAAAGGATGGAAAATTAATGCCTGAAATACGTTGTATCAGCGGGTCCAAAAGGTGCCCATTGTGAGGAATGACTCTTAGAATAAGTAGCTGGCAAGGTCTGAGCATTTGTATTTTTCAAAGCAACGCTGGTCAATGGCCGTGTTGTTGAGCAGCATGATTAGTCAGAGAGAGCAGGAGCTGATACCATTTAATTTATCATTCATGCAATTATACATATCCACCACCTTTTTATCAATGATGCATGGGCCTTTTTAGCAGTCAATGTGAAGGCTTACTATAATTAATTCTTCCCAGACCAAACAATGGTTATCTGTAATTATATCTGTGTTATCTGCAGCCCCATTACAGTAAGATGATGTACAAACACATTATGTCACGCATTACAACAGCATTTTAACATCAAATTACAGGATATGCTGATTTGCAGGGCTTCATCTACAACCAAGAGTCGTCATCTTTTGGGGTTATATCCCTGTGTTATTACCAGGCTTTTGGCTAATGACTCCATCGGCTAAAGCCTGCGATATAGGAAGCCGTAATTTACACCACATTCTCATCAATCCGTGCTGTATCCATCGGCATAGCTGCAGCGCGCCCAACACCCCCATTATTCCATCAACAACCTGTCACTGTGAGGAGAGTGAAAAACAGCGGCAGCCAGAGATTGTGCAGGAAGAAAACAAGCAGCTGCAAATTAGAATACTGATGTTTTCTGCGGTAAGGGCCTCATATGAGTCCCTACATGCCTGCCTGCCAGAGCTGGAGTGCATTTGGATTTTTAGACAGAGGGAAAGGAAATATTATGCTGTCAAAGGCTTGCTTCCAGGGAAACAAACATCAAATGCATGAGCATCAACCTGTGACAATGTACCTCCTCGGGGGGGATCGTGAGACTTTTATGAAGTGAAACTTTAATAAGTCAGGAATTACTGGCTCCCCTTTGACAAGATATTCTCCGTTTGAAGGAGGTGAATTGAAATAGGTGAGAATGTCCCCATTTATGTTCAAGGTCGAGATTCAGATGGATTCATTTGCTGACCAGATATAGCTGTGCTTCTCTCTCGCAGGGATGTTCCTCTGCTTCTCAGGGTTGATGTGAACAATCGTGTCTGGTTTTAGGAACCTTACAAGAACTTGAAATCAGTTTGATACTCCCCTCACTGAATCAATGACCAATGTTTAAAGGTGTAGTCAGCGATCTTCTAATCTTCTAATCTAATGCACTATTTGATTTCTCCTCTCCATCCACAAGATGTCACCACTGACAGCATGTTGAAAAAAAAGTCCGGTTTCAATACACAGCCTTGGCTCTGAATTTCAGCAGGTAAATACTGTAGCTCGGGCCGAGTCAACAAAACAGGGTACACCCCCCACATCCAGGAGGCGATCATACTTGCAGTTAGCATAAGAGAGAGATACAATATGTGCAGTAGCAATGGCTGAAAAACAGCCCAAAAGGAAAAGGTCAGAGGAGTGAAAAGTGAAAAAGAAGGGCTATGACCATGAAAGAGCGAAGACCCGGGTCAACACTGGTGTTGCTTTCCGACGCTGGAGGGAACTCCGCGAACTGAAAGACCTGAAAACGGACGCGGATGTCGCCGTCTTTCTGCTGGACAGGTAAGCAACATTAGCTTTGTGGTGCTTCACATAACAGTAACAGCTGTCAGGCATTCATCTTATTGTCTAATCTGCCAAAATGTACTGTTGTTATGATGTTATCAATAACGGCAGTCGAGTTGTCTGACAAGTCGGGGTTACCTCTGCTATGTTGGTCAGCTACGCAGTTTCAATGGCCGTTTCCATGACGATGCATGTCCATCAGCTTTCGGGGGCGGAGCCAGGGGTGAGGTATGAAGGGAGAGGCGGATCTAAATTTTTTTATCAACAACTTCTCCCCTCGTTTTCTCCCACAATCGCTGAATACACCTTTAATTAGGGAAAGTAAATAATTATGTCTAATCTTAGCTTGCAGGGCTGCCCATAGACATGGCTGGGCCCTGATGGACCCCATAAATGTTTCCAAGATCGGTTCAGCATGTCGATACCATTGGTAATTACCGACCCATAGGCCAAGTTCTATAATGGAAAGTTTTTGTGAGTCTGAATTACTTGAGGAGGTTATGTCAGGGAGTCAGAGCCAGTTAGCATCTTCGCCACGCACCAACTGATGGTTCATTTATTGTCTTTGCTGTACCTCATCTATTATTTTTCCCAAAATGTATTAAAGCTTACCCTATGGCATAAATGTCTGGGAAAGTAGAAACTCATACTCATGTGCTTGTTGTGTCTTGTTTTGTTTCATAACCTATTTTTTGGCTAAGATTAGCACTTTCTTAAAAGAAACTTTCAAAAGAAATACATATAAAACTAAACCAAAGGTTGAATGCCCAAGTTTATCTGATGACTGTAGGCAGGGGCAGACTTACATTACCCATTGACTCCCAGTGTTTGAGCAAAGCTAATTAGCGATGGGCAAGCTTGGCCCTTCTCTTCCTTGTTACTGCACGAACAGTCAAAGGAATGCTGCCTATCTGCTGGTCATGGACTCTGGAGTGAGGCAAGACACAGAAGAAAAAAGATGGCATATCCCCATCTATTATTCTTCACAGACTGTATTAAAGCTTACCCTATACCATGAAATTTTGATTCCCTAGACCCTCCAACAACATTAAACTACAAACTCATTCTGTTTTACAATAGGGGGGTAATGTTTTAAAACAGGTACATATTTGATGCTATGATGAGTAATGTAAATGTTTGGGTTTCAGGATAAATTTGTCTTTAAACTCTTTAAGTGCTCCCTGTATGACTCTAGACCCTAGAAGCTCTTTGCCCCCCTTATGGGCAGCCTTGGTAGCCTATATACATAGCCATACATTTTTTCCCCTGGCTGTTCGCCTTCCTGTCAAGATCTTATGATCATCACAAAAGATCTTCAAAAGATTTTCATCAAACTTGGACCACATGTCTACCTGGATCATAGTTTTAACTTGTTAGATTTTGGAGGGCATTGGTTGAAGGTTGAGGTCATGGGCCCTCTTTTATCACTCTGGTATAGAGACTGGAGCAGATGTTGGTGCAGAAATCATCTTAAGCATACATATTTGGCAAATCCCAGTGTACAAACAACGTGTGTAGGTAAAAGGGGCGTCGGAAAATGATCAAAATGTAACTTAAATATTTACGGTTAAGCCTGGAATGTACAGATTGAAGGAATGTAATGTAGGCAAAAGAGAGGAGGCTTGACACCAGCACAGGAGAAGAAGAAAATAATTAATGAAAGATATTTTTGTAGATCTCTACGGGGAATTTATTTAAGAGCAGTGACGGATGTGTTTTAGATTATGGGTTCATAGTACCGTAAAATACCAAATAATAGCCGGGTCGTTTATTTGTTTCAATCACTGAGCAGACCAGGTGTTTATTTGGGACCAGGTGACTATTTGGAACAGGTGTTGAACTCCTTTCCCACAAAAATCTTGCTAAGCAAAAAATGAAAAAATATGGTAAATGTAATCAATTTTTTTATTTACACCAGTATGAATATCACCCTTACAGCAACATTACAGTACTGTAGTTAAATTCTTGTCTTCTTTAAATTCAGCACTCTCTAAACACTCTTACTACTGGTGAGGAACTGCCTTACCAGTTGTAAGTAGTTAATTTAAGGCTTACTTCTGTTTTTCCGCTGCACCAAGGCCATGGAGATAAGCAGCAATGTACCGCTAACTAACGTGACCAGCCTCCTGACGTTAAGGGAAAAAAACATGCAGCAGCAACGTCTTCTTCTTTGGATTTGTGAAGCCCTAGTATGTAAGATTCCTGCTTTCTGCGTTTTTAGTGCCCTCTGTGGTCGTCTAGTGTAACTGCACTGTCGTGAAACAGAGCAACATACACTAACGTGCATTTTGTTGACATGCAGAGGGAGGAGAAGCGAGCCGACAGGACGTCCAGAGAGACAAATAAACCATGCGGACTGTTCAGGCACAGTCTGATAATGTTTCTTTTCAAGCATGTACGTACTGTCAGCTGTGACCTCAGCGTTCACATGTGTGTTCTGTAAACTTCGACATAGCTCGTAGGCTGCGAAGAATAAATTACAACGGGCGGTTATTTGGAATAGGCGTCTATTTGTCAAAATGTACTGCTACACTCAGTGTTTATTTGGAAACAAGCGATTAAAGGTGTAGTCAGCGATGTGGGAGAAAACGAGGGAAGAGGTTGTCGATAAACAAATTTAGACCCGCCTCCAAAAGCTGATGGACGTGCAACATCATGGAAACAGCCGTAGAAACTGCGTAGCTGACCAACGTAGCTAAGGTAACCCCGACTCGTCAGACAACTCGACTGCCGTTATTGATAACGTCACAACAACAGTACATTTTGGCAGATTAGACAATAAGATGAATGCCGACGGCTGTTACTGTTATGTGGAGCACCACAAAGCTAATGTTGCTTACCTATCCAGCAGAAAGATGACGACATCCGCGTCCGTTTTCAGGTCTTTCAATTAGCGGAGTTCCCTCCACCATCGGAAAGAAACATCAATATTGACCCGGGTCTTCACTCTTTCATGGTCATAGCCCTTCTTTTTCACTTTTCACCCCTCTGACCTTTTTCTTTTGAGCTTTTTTTCAGCCATTGCTACTGCACATATTGTATCTCTCTCTTACACTAACTGCACACGCTACGCAACCTACTACTCCCCCTCCCCCCTCTGTCTGATCTGCGCATGAGTATGATCGCCCCCTGGATGTGGGGGGGTGTACTCTGTTTTGGTAACTCGGCCCGAGCCACAGTATTTACCTGCTGAAATTCAGAGCCAAGGCTGTGTATTGAAGCTGGACTTTTTCGTCAACATGCTGTCAGTGGTGACATCTTGTGGACGGAGAGGAGAATTACGGGGGTTTTGACAAATAGTGCATTAGATTAGAAGATTAGAGGATCACTGACTACACCTTTAATTGGAACTCTGCATTTATTTGATTTTACGGTATATAATCATCAGAGAGGGGTCAGTGGCACATGGAATATTAATGCGCTCTGAAGGCACACTGTTTGGAGTTAACAGACTGAAACAACAAACTGTAATGCTGTTCAAAACTAAAATGCATTACTTTAGATGATCCGTTAAAGTTTTCTTTCCTCTATCACTCCCTCACTCTTGATCGCCCCTTGCTAATCCCCCACCCCTCTCTCCTCACGGCCCAGAGCAGGCTGCTGTAGCTTTATTTTCTTACAGTTTTGCCTTCAATAATGCTAGAAAGATGCATATAAAGAGACGTTGGTAAAAAGTCTCATAAATAAATCATACACTGTGCAGATTTAAATGAACAGACTCCTTGATAAGTGATTTGGACTGCTGAGCCCAGCAGAGATTTACTCTGCAAATGTTATTTCCACTTTCATTTTTCTGCCAAACTATCAGTTTTTAAGTTTGTCTTCTTCGATCTACCGCAGTATTTGCAGCAGAGGATTTACTGTTCAGACAGAAATGATCATGAATACTGAAAGCTTATCTCAAAACTTTTAAATTTTAAAACCGACTACAGCTCAAAATGTTCACATTTTTAAATATTTACTTTATGTGAGATAGGGTTGAATGTAAAGTATGTTTCTAATATCACTTTTCAGATTTATATCTGTAAACCTGTCCATCTATAAATGCAGTGAATATGATAAAAACATTCTTCATCACAGAGATTTTTCTTTTTGTTGTTGCTGGAGCACGCCCACATTCAAGTCATGTTCAGATTGATAAATGCCGATCCGTGGGTGGAAATGACCGAACACACACTTTTTGGTCTTCACACTTTGATAAATGAGGGCCAAGGGGTCTTTTGCTCATCTGTCATTTCTTATTGGATATCTCAAGACTGCTCTGAGGGATTTCCATTAAACTTTGCACTGCTACCCGTTCTAAATTAAAGATAAAGATGAATAGATTGTGGAGGTCAGAAGTCAGAGGTCTATGTCACAGAGCTTCATTTCACCCAT